>OX344728.1:12125351-13433009 GCA_947034835.1 Ballota nigra
TGTTGAGAAACTTGAATTATTTGGATGAGGTAACCCACAACCCCAAACTTAGACCTCTTCACAAGGTCGAAGTCTGGGGGGGGGTGGAGTTTTTTATTTGTTTTATGGTGACATTGCACAAGTGCACACCCTCTCTTGAGTGAGTTTGGTTATTTGGTATCTTGAGATGCTCCTTGAGCTGTTATTGATTTGATTTGCTACTACATATTTCATGCCTATCAATCATCTTATGCTTGTTGATTGCTATCTTTGAGTATGATTTAGTGAGTTATTATACAAAGTATTGAGTATAAAAACACATATCTAAAAATAAAGTACTTACTGGATGTAAGGTTGCACTTCAGGAGTATTCATCAAAACGTATGATTATATCGTCTCCTCTTCCAAGTTGCTCTTAAACCACCATTTGACTCCCTTACCCAGTGGTCGACCTGCGTGCAAGAATACGGATAACATACCTTCAAACTCACAAAGGGGATGTTCTACTCCGCGATCATCGTAGTTGCGAGGCTCATTTCTGATCTTGGTTTGAACTTGGTCGCCGAAGTAATAGGAACAAAATGTTCCAACCTCTTCGGTAAGATATGCATTCACAATGGATGCTTCAATGTGAGCCGTATTTTCAATATTCTGTTTCAAATTGTGTATATACCTAAATATAAAAGCATTCAATTAAAGCTAAATATACGGTTTCAAGATAAACAGAAAAATATTAGATTTCTAAATATAAAATATATTTACCTCTCAAAGGGATACATCAATCTGTACTGCACTGGACCACCAATTAAGGCTTCATACGCTAAGTGAACGGGTAAGTGCTCCATCGAGTCAAAGAAGCTGGGTGGAAAAATCCTCTCTAGTTTGCACAGTATAACAGAGATGTCTCTATCCAAACGCTGCATGTCTTTGATAGTAATCATTGAAGCGGTTAAATCTCTAAAAAAAACCTTAACTCTGTGATGACACTCCATACAGCCTTCGGAAGTGAATATCGAAAGGCAATCGGTAACAACCGCTGCATGATCACATGACAATCATAACTCTTCATCGGATTCACCTTTCCTGTATCTGGCTCAAACAAGCGACCCAAATTTGAAATGTAATTGTCAGGAAAGCTCAACTCCATCACCCACTTAAATAATATATTTTTCTCTGTTTTGGTGATTGTGTAACTAGCTTGTGGATACTTATTTGTCCGTGGATCCTTGGACAGACCAGAACGAGAACAGAACAGACACAACTCTTCTCTGGATTTTGAAGTGTCTTTGGTCTTGCCTTCTGTATTCAAGATCATGTGGAACAAGTTATCAAATACATTCTTCTCTATATGCATCACGTCCAAGTTGTGTTGAATCAACAATTTGCTCCAGTAAGGCAAATCCCAAAAGATACTCTTTTTTTTCCATCCACCCTTGATACGTTTGTTGTGCTCCATTGCACCCTCCTCAGTTGTCTTCTTCAAATCAGTGACTGTAACCTCATACAACAACGACTCACCTGAAATAATTTATATATGGTTAGTCATATTTATATGATACAAATAGATAACATAAGTACTGTTTCAGACGCATACCTTTTCGAATCCGTGGTTTTGGTCGACCTACTGCATGTTTACCCTTAAGGAAGTTTACTTTGTCCTTTTGGAAGGGATGATCAGCAGGTAGAAACTTCCGATGGTTGTCGAACCATGACACATTTTTACTTAATGGAAGATAGAACGCATCAGGTCCATCCATACAGTACGGGCATGCTTGTTTTCCAGCAGTTGAGCAACCAGGCAACATAGAAAATGCTGGAAAGTCGTTAATGGTCTACAAAACAGCAGCACGCATCGTGAAGTTCTACTTCTAATGCACATCGTACGTCTCCACTCCCGTATGCCACAGATATAAGAACTCTTTAATCAGTGGCTGAAGATAGACATTCAACTTATGCTTAGGGTTCTGTGGACCAGGCACCAAGATAGTAAAAAAGATATGTTGTGGCTTCATGCACAACCAAGGCGGTAGATTGTACGGAGTCAACAGCACTGGCCACAATGAATACTTCTTTCTGTGCATTCCGAATGGAGAAAAACTATCGGTGCGCAAACCCAGCCTCAAATTTCTCTTCTCTCTCGTAAAATCTAGAAATTCTCTGCCAAAATGTCTCCATGCCTCCGAGTCTGCTGGATGCCGCATCTCTCCAAATTCAGGATTAGAACACTCATCAGCGTGCCATGTCATGTCTTTAGCAGTGGCACTAGACTGATACAATCTCTCTAAACGAGGAGTGATATGAATGTAATACATCGACTTAAATGCCTTCAGCTTTTGTTTCTTCTTGTCTTTCTTACGACCAGATGGTTTGTACCTAGGGTGGCCGTACATCCTGCACTGATCGATACTCTCATCCTGGTCCCAAAACAACATGCAACCATTTGTACAACAATCAATCTTCTCAAACGGTAGACCCATCTCCTTCAACAACCTTTTGCTTTGATAGAATTTTTCAGGCGCAGTGTTCTCTTTAGGTAGGGTCTTTTTGAACAATTTTGCTAATTGATTAAAGACTTTTTGACTGACTTTGTCTTCGGATTTGATGGACAACATTTGCGCATTGAATGACAACTGCGTCTTGGTATCACAATCAGGAAATAACTTTTGATCAACGGTTGTTAGCATCTCAAAAAACTTCTTTGACCGATGATTTGGTTCCTCCTCCATAGCTGTGTGACCACCCAACACAGATTCATTAACCATCATGTGGTACCTATAGCCTATAAGCTTTATCCACCTCCTCCAAAGGTGGTCCGAACTGAGTAAATGGAACATGAGCCTCCTCCATGGATGGTTCCTCCTGAGTATACGGATCATGACTTGAACCACCAATCTCAAATCGTTCACCAATATTCAACTGAGTATAAAAGTTTTCAAGTGTGTCGATATCAATATTCCAACGCTCTTCACCGTGACTGGTCCAATTGTAGTAGCGGGAAACAAAACCAATCCTAAAAAGATGAGCTTTAACCTCATCAATGCTCAAATATTGCATATTTCTGCATTTTCTTCCATTACACGGGCATCTAAGTCGATTGAAACGATCAAGACAGTGTGGATGACTATATGCAAACTCAATAAATTCTTCAATTTTACGGTAAAATTGAAGATTCATGTCCCCTCCTATCATACGAGGCATTGATTACATCCAACCACGATCTGGAAATTCCACATGTTTCAAATTAATAGTAAATAACAAGTTAATTATTAAAAGACAAAATTTCGACTGTAAACAAACATATATCCATCAAACATAATAAACTAACCAAATACAACACATTAATTAATTCCAAAAATTTGGGTACAGTTTTGACTATAAATAGACATATCCATATTTATTTTTCACATAAATCCAACATAACAATAATATATACTAAATCACTACTATACATTTAAGCATGCATACAAAAAACTTACCAAAAACTAAAATATATTCAACAAAAGAATTAAATGGTAAAAGTGTGAAAACGTACGGTGAAGTTGAAGCAACGAGCACCATGTGATACAGAACCAGTCGATTGCTACCACCACTTCAAAAAGACCTTCGTCGTAGATTAAACGGACGAAAAACAAATTTACAAAAGTTTTTTTCGTAAAAAAATATGGAAGAAGAACAGAATATGTTCTGTAATAGATATTTAGCGACCGCCTAAAAGATATTAGCGACTGCCACAGGCGGTCGCTAAACAACGGATCGAAACAGGGTCATTATTTCCCACCTGCTCACATCGGGATTCGAGATTTGCGACCGCCTAGAGCGGTCGCTAAATTTGGTTCCAATTTTGCGACCGATATCGGTCGCTAATCTTCAAAATACAACATCGTCGTACAACAACGGTCAAGCGGTCGCAAAATTCGGTCTCAGATTAGCGACCGATTTACCTAGCGGTCGCTAATCTTGAAACTTTTGACCATTTTGGTTCGTCGGTCGTAAATCGGTCGCTAATCACACTTTTTAGCAACCGACTTTCAGGCAGTTGCAAAAGTCGGTCGCTAAAACTTGACTTTTTTGTAGTGAATAAGGTTGAAGAATAAGGGCAAAATTCACGTCAATTTGTGATCAATTATCCAAAACCTGAAATTTAAATATAATGTAAACAAACATCAGTGAAAAAAATATCAAATTTTCACAACATAAATGCAAAACTTGAGATCAACAAAAAAATTGGTGAAATAAAGAGATTTCATACCTCTATAGTGAAGGAGTCGTGGCAGATTTAAAATGCAGGATGAACTTAAGTGAAGAAAAAATATTATTTATCAATTGAAAATCTATAGTTTGGAAATGTTGAGAGAGAAAAGGAACTGTCTTAACTTTGAATATTAGACTACAAAAACCGTTAAAATTAAATTTAAAAAAATATAAGTTTAATATGGTATAGTCATAGAAATGCATATTTCAAAATAAAAGAACAGGTATGCAACATAGGGAGGAAGAGAATTCACAAATATAAGGAATAGAGATATCTATAGAAATAATCATAGTTAAGCCTTTTACACATAATAAGTTAAGAAAAACATGGGCAATTCTTGGAGAACCGGTATGTACATGAACGGTGGTAGTGTTTGTAAACTGCTATATGTACGCTTAGTAAATGAATATAAGAATCCAAAGGAAAGTTAAGATTAATACCATAAATGAAAAAAATATGTATTTTGCCATTTTAAATGAGATTTCATACCGTTCTGCAATGGTAGACGGAAATCGATATTTAGGAGATTTCATACCGTTAGCAATTGCAGATGAAGATAAAAAGCGGAAGAAAGTAACCGAAGGAAGCAATAGAAAATGAAATATTTATGAATTGATTGAGAGAAAAAAATGAATATAGATATTACCAAAGTAACTGCCTTAAAATAATGACTTGACGCGATTTTACTAACTTTTACTAGTCGCTTACCCGCAAGCGGACAGGTTCACTGTAGTAAGAGTAAGTATAATGACCAAGTATTATCGAACCCACGGGATAGTGTATATGCGAATAGATCCCTGAAGATCCACGCGTCGTAGCTAATATGAGTGAAATGTTTTTGGATTTTTTTGGAAAAATAAATTAAAGACTGAAATAAACTAAGTAAACTTAAATACTAAAGAAAGCAAATTAACTACGGGTTGTGTTCTAATGAGAGATGGTGATGCTCAGGATAGGAATCCCTACGTATACTAACGGAGCAGGTACATAATCAAAATAACTGTGACACACAAGAATTAACCTAAGTCTAAGAATGCAAGGTGAAAGCTCAAGATTCTAAACCCTAATACTTTACCCTAACACTCGACTTCACGAATCTACTAACAAGTTACTAGATTGTGCTTAATTAATGAGACCCTAATTTAACTAAGGTGATGCGGTCGTCCTCCTTCGCTAAACCGGTAGATGAATTAACCTTTCCTAAACCTTCTCGTTAAGACTACTAATTGTTATTGAGTGATGCGGTCGTCCTCTCTCTAACACTTTCGTACGAAATTCAAAGGTAGAGTTAAGATTAATTATATGAATTCATTAATTAAGAGAATTAAAACTAACGTCACAAATTATCCTAATTACGTACCCACATCCTACTTCTACGAGTTCATCCTACCCTAAGCATGCAAGGGTTTTAGCCGGACATGGTTTTAACAGAAATAAAAGCAATAGAAGAAACAACACACATAAACATAATGAATTGCACGAAGAAAATACGAAACATGAACTAGGGTTTTAAAAGAAAATAAATACGAAGAACTGAAATTTAATTAACTCAAACGAAGTTTCAAAGTGTTTAAAGAAATCAAACTAACGTTAAGGAACTAAGAAAATAAAAGAAACTAAGAATTCGTATGCAAAACCTCAACAAAACGTAAATAAAGCTTGCTCGTCTCCTTCCTCTAAAAAAAAAACTAAGTCTAAAGTGATTTCTAAAAGTCGGGGTTCCTTCAAAACGTATTTGGAAGAGGTATATATAGGCACGGGTCGAAACGGGAGTTAATGGGCCGAAAATACGCATCCGGAGGCAAAAATCCAAGGTTGCTCGAGCAAAACGCTCGAGCGGTCCCGCTCGAGCAGTGTAGCTCGAATGACACAATCGCTCGAGCGGTTCCGCTCGAGCCGGTCGAGCGCTGAAATCACACTGTATGTTTTGGGCTCGAGCGGTGGCGCTCGAGCTGCTCGAGCGCAAGAAAAGTTCTGTACGTTTAGGCGCTCGAGCAATGCGCTCGAGCGGTGGCGCTCGACCTAGTCACTCGAGTGACTTACAACTCCTCCCAACTGATACTTTTCCTCGTCCGCACTAATACTAATCGTATTTCTTCAATATCTTCTCATCCGGGCATCCGTTTGAATCGATTCAAAGTCCTACGAACTCCGTTTTTTGTCCTCTATTCACCTATGAGCATCAAAGAGATAAATTCATCAACGTGTAGAAATAATGCTCAATTGACTCTAAATACTCTATAAACTCGACCAAGATTGGGGTATTTCAAGCTACGAATCATGACAATTTCACGCCTAATCAAATAACATAACCGACAGCAAATTAAAAAGAATTGAATAAAGATATTACTATTATAAATCCAACAGATTTATTATACCAAATCTAGAAGATTTGATATGGACATTACTAATGGACTTATAACCTAAACGAAATTTAGGTTTAGACTAGATTTTATCTCTTATAAATAGATCATTGTACTCAGTATTGTACATACGCATACACACAAATATTAGTGAAACTTATGCTTGGTACGCCCCCAGATGTAGTCGTTATCGACGAACTGGGTGAACAAATTCGTGTCTCTATTTTACGCTCTCGATTTAAAAACACGTTATCAGCACGAGACTCTGCCCGAAGCTAATCAGTACGATCCATATTAATATTCTCTAATGCATGATTATTAATTATCGTATCGAATTCTTTGATCCATGTGTGCTATGTTTTTATGTGCACTTGAATTATTTTAAATTGCATCGATTATTATTGTGTTTGCAATTAATTAGATCGAATCGAAGAATATATATATATATATATTAATTAATTGGATGCCGCCGTCCCCACGACCATCGCCGCCGCGCGAGCCTGCCGCTGCCATGCGTGCCCATCGCCACCGCACGACCACCGTGCACGCGCTCTCCAGGATGCCACCGTGCGTGCGCCCTCCAGGCCGCCACTATGTGCGCGACCTCCCGCCGCCATCCCTCACGGCCAAGCCGCCGCCGCCGCTAGCCTCGAACGCTACCGCGAGCGGTGCGGCCTCCACCTTTCCCCCACCGTGAGCCGCGAGGCATTGAGCATAGCTCCGTCACGGCTTGGCTCCGCGTGACCGCGAACCGCCTCTAAGCATTGAGCGACGACCGAGTGCCGTGCTCCGCCGGGCAACTACGGCCGAAGGCCGCGACCGCCTCGCAGCGGTGCGCGGCCGCCCGCGACCGCCGCCCAAAGGGATCCGCCTGAAGACGCCGCGGCCTACCCCCTTCTTCGCTCACGCCCTTCGGTTGTTGCTTCTTTTGGGCCTTAAGTGGCCCAACTCGTTTGGGCCACACTCAAACAAAAAGATTTTTTTTTTTGTGTATTTTGGGCCTGAAGCCCAGGAGCTGGGATTAATTTTTGTGGGCTTACTCTATTTAATATTTTGGGCCTGAAGCTCCAATTTTGTGGGATAAAATTAATTTATTAATTGGGCAATTGAATCATATTATTTATTTGGGCCTCATATAATTATGAAAATATTTTTGTGCCCTAAAATTATTTTATCAAATTTTTCGAAAAATACTTGAAAAATTAAAAAGTAATAACCCTTGCATATTAATTAAACTCGAAATTTTTGGAATTAATTTTAATATTAGTTCCCAATAATTTTTTCTTTTTATCTTATGCGCTTAATTGATACATGCGTATGCTTCTATGATTAATTATCTTGCATGCATTATTACTTTTGCACATAGTCCCCATATTATAGTCCGCATATATTGCCCGGGTAGGCAACGCCCGGTACTTGACGGACCGTAAATTATGTTGTGGGTAGATGGCGCTTATTTCCTGCTTCTATGTGCTCTAGAGTAATCAAATAAATCCTTATTTTCCCATTGTCAGTAAATTGGTCACAATACCCACCATGTCACTTTAAAATTGTAGTGTATAATGTCTGATATTACCAAAAGAGAATTTGCTGAGCTTGCTCTTGATGGTAGTAATTACCTGACATGGGCGCTAGATGTCGAGATCCATCTAGCCTCAACTAATTTAAGAGAGGCTATTATCGATGATTCGAAATCAACTGACGCCCAGAAGGTGAAAGCTTTGATTTTCCTTAGACACCATCTTAATCAGGACCTGAAAAAATGAATACCTCACTGAGAGAGACCCCGGAACGTTGTGGAAGTCCCTGAAGGACCGTTTCCAATAACAAAACGGTATACTCCTCCCTCAGGCACAATACGATTGGTTGAACCTCCGTTTCCAGGACTTAAGTCTATTACGGAGTACAACTCAGCCCTACATCGTATTTTATCTCAGTTAAATCTATGCAAGCAAGCTATAACTGAGGCCAAGTTGATCCAGAAGACTCTATCAACTTTCCACGCTAACAACCTTGTACTCCAGCAGCAGTATAGGGCTAAGAACTACACTGTACACTCTGAGCTAATTTCTGCACTTCTAATGACAGAAAAGCACAACCAACTCCTTATGCAAAATCATAACTCGAGACCGGTTGACCCACAAGCAGTGCCTGAAGCACATGTTATAGCTCAAGGAAGTACAAGCGGTCGCAAGCGTGGAAGGGGAGAGGAAGTAAACGAACTCATAGTAAAGGCCGAGATCGTAGTAAATCCGGTGGTCCAGGTACCTCGAAAGACAATCAAGCTCAGGCTCGTGGAAAGGCTGCACCTAACACGAATCCCGCTCCTAAAAAATCTGACACTCAAGATAATGTTGAGCAGTTCTGCTACAGATGCGGATGCAAAGGCCATTGGTCTCGCACATGTCGTACTCCCAAGCACTTGGTTGAGGCTTATCAAAAGCAGCAGAAGGACGACAAGGGAAAGGCCCCTAAAGTTGAATCTCACCATGCCAGCCAGCCTGAAGCAGATTTTGACCATGACAACGACGATCTCTTGGGCATAGAGCTCAAAGACTTTGGAGACAATGAGTGATTTGAATATTTGATTATTTTATTACTTTATTTTTTTTGTTAAAACAATTTACATTTGGATCCTGTCTTTCGGATATTTTATTTTCATGGATGATATGACATTTATGATTTAGCTTTGATATGTTTACCTTAATATATGCTATCCGTTAAATTTATTTGGATATTGCTATTCTTATACATGACTTGTAAACATATCAACTATTAGGTTTGGGCTTTTTCCTCTGGCATAATGGATTCAAATTGTGATTTATGTTTGGTAGATAGCGCCACCACACACACAATCTTAAGAGATAGAAAGTATTTTCATAACTTGGTAGAAAGAAAGGGGAGTGTAACCATGATAGCCAATGATAATATTATGATAGTGGGCTCCGGAAGAGCTTCTGTTGTCCTCCCAATGGGTACCGAACTCATAATTGATAATGTTTTATTGTTTCCACAATCTAAGCGTACCCTACTCAGTTTTAAAGATATAAGATCAAATGACTATCACATTGAAACTGAAATTGAGAATAATAACGAATATCTTTTGATGACTATTACTCGAGGTAGCCGTAAACAAGGTACGGAAAAGCTTCCTTCCTTCTCTTTCGGATTGTACTATTCCTACATCCGGCCGTCCAATCTCCATCTAGCTATGAGTATGAAATTTCATGACCCGAACTCCTTTAAATTATGGCATCAGTGGTTAGGTCATCCAGGACAAACTATGATACGTAGGATTCTATCTAATTCCATTGGTCATAATATTTCGAATAATAGAATCCCTCATGTTGATGAATTTATATGTGATGCATGTTCTAAGGGTAAATTAATAGTGCACCCGTCGCGCACCAAGGTGAGACTAGAGTCTCCGGTTTTTCTTGAACGGATTCAGGGGGATATTTGTGGACCGATTCACTCAGCATCAAGACTATTTCGGTATTTCATGGTCTTAATTGATACCTCCACTAGGTGGACATATGCCTGTTTGCTGTCTACCCGCATTCAAGCTTTTGCAAAGCTCATTGCGAGAACTATCGAGCTTCGAGCTCAATTCCCAGGTTATCCAATAAAATCTATTCACATGGATAATGCTGCTGAGTTTACCTCAAAAGCCTTTATAGATTACTGTATGGCACCGGAAATTAAAGTGGAGCATTGGTCCCCTACGTCCACACCCAAAATGGTCTTGCTGAAGCGCTAATAAAACGTATCAAACTTATCGCTAGACCATTGCTCATGAACTCTAAATTACCTACTTCATGCTGGGGGCATGCATTCCTACATGCATCACACCTGATACAAATCCGTCCAACTGCATATAATGATCATTTCCCCTATAGCCAGTGCATGGGAAAGAACCAAGCATTTATCATCTGTGTATTTTTGGATGCGCGGTGTATGTTCCGATAATATTACTGAAGCGTACCTCTACGGGCCCACAAAGGAAGGTAGGTATTTTCATTGGATTTGACTCTCCATCCATTGTGAAATACCTAGAACCTTTGTCCGGGGATCAATTAACGGTCCGGTTCGCTGATAGCACGTTCGTTGAAGATCACTTCCCGGCATTAGGGGGAGATCCGAATTCAAAATTGAATGAATGCCGGGAGCTTACATGGAACGTAAGTAATCTTTAGTATCTAGATCCACACACTAGTCAATCTGTACTAGAAGTTCAGAAGATCATTAACTTGCAAAATTTAGCAAACAATCTGCCAGACGCGTTCACTGACCATAGAGGTGTAACTAAATCGCATATACCAACAGTAAATGCACCCCAAAGGGTTGAGGTCCCAAGTAAATCAAGTATACATGCCCCATATGCCAGAAGCGTAAAGGACCTACAACCAATACAATCACACCTAAAAGAAAGGCTAGCCAAACTGGTTAGCCGAACGTGAAATCTCTAGAAGAGATTCGTCCAGAAGACGAGCATCCTAGTAATGAAGTATGTGCACAAAATATTCAATGCACTAGGACCACGGAACGATCAGACCTAGATATACTGGGAAATGAAGAAGGTCTGGTTGATATAAACGTTGAAGTCTCTATGAATTTAATAGATACGGGAGAAACATATAATAGAAATATTACTGTCGTCGATGACACATTTGCAACGACAATTGCTCTTTCCGTTATAAATAACGATCTAGATCCAGAACCCAAAACTATCGCTGAGTGCCGAAAATACTCCAATTGGGTAAAATGGAAAGAGGCAATTGAAGCAGAGCTCACATCACTAAATAAAAGAAAAGTATTTGGCTCTATCGTTCGTACACCCGCGCGTGCTATCCCTGTATGATATAAATGGATTTTTGTACGAAAACGAAATAAGAATAATATTGTGGAGAGATACAAAGTGAGGCTAGTAGCTCAAGGGTTTTCGCAAAGACCCGGTATTGATTTCGATCAAACCCATTCTCCCGTAATGGACGCAATAACGTTCCGCTACTTAATATCTTTGGCAGTTAAATTAAATCTCCAGACGAGATTGATGGAGGTTGTAACCGCATATTTATACGGATCACTAGATGCAAACATCTATATTAAAATCCCCGATGGATTTGAGATTCCCCAGATGAGGAATGGTGAAAATCGCAGTACGTATAGCATAAAACTGCAGAAATCGTTGTACGGCCTAAAGCAATCAGGTCTCATGTGGTACAACCGACTTAGTGAATTCCTCCTGAAGAAAGGATACACAATTGACACAGCTTTCCCATGCGTATTCACGAAGAAATCGTAAGGTGGTTTTTGCACCATATCCGTATATGTTGATAATCTAAACATAACCGGAACATGCAAGGAGATTGAAGAAGCCAGTTCAATCTTGAAAGCTGAATTTGAAATGAAAGTCTTGGGTAAAATCAAGTATTGCCTCGGCCTGCAGATCGAGCATCTCCCAGAAGGAATTCTAATACATCAGTCAACCTACGTGAAGAAGGTATGGGAGAGATTTCATATGGATAAATCTCATCCACTAAGCTCACCTATGGTTGTCCGATCCCTCGAAGTGGATAAGGACCCATTTAGACCAAGAGAAGATACATAAGAAATTCTGGGGCCAGAAGTCCCTTATCTTAGTGCTGTTGGAGCATTACTCTATCTCGCAAATTGCACTAGACTGGACATTGCATTTGCAATTAATTTGCTTGTGAGATATAACGCTTCTCCTACAAGGAGATATTGGAATGGTGTTAAGCATGTTCTAAGGTATTTCCAAGGGTCTCAAGATCTTGGACTGTTGTACCGAAGGAACCAAGACAAAACTTTGGTAGGTTATGCGGATGCTGGCTCTTTGTCCGATCCCCACAATGCCATATCTCAGACTGGTTATATTTTTCTCTATGGTGGTACCGCGATCTCATGGAGATAGGTTAAACAAACCATGGTTACCACATCTTCAAACCACTCAGGGATAATAACTTTATTTTAAGCAGCACGAGAATGTGTTTGGTTGAGATCCTTGGTAAAACACATTGGTGACTCGTGTAGTATCGCTAAAGGTGATATTTCCCCCACTGTTATATTTGAAGACAACGCAGCTTGCATCGCACAAATGAGTAATGGGTACATCAAGGGAAACCTGACGAAACATATTTCACCAAAAATTTTCTACCCATACGAACTCCAGAAGAGTGACGTGATTACCATTCAAAAGGTGCAATCTAGTAACAATCTAGCATATCTGTTCACTAAGTCCTTACCTATATCTACTTTTAAAAAGTACATTCATGGTATCGGGATGCGTAAGCTCAAAGGGTTGTTGTCTTCAGGGGGAGCGGTAACCCCGAAGTAAATCCAGAAGATTTGATCCAGAAGATCAATAAATTACATTCCTCCCTAACTATATATTTTGGTCACTACCTAGCATGTGGAGTTTTTATGACAAGACATATATGTTGTGTCGTAATGTCCAAGGGGGAGTGTTATAAATTCAGCAGATTTATTACACCAAATCTAGAAGATTTGATTTTGGACATTACTAATGGACTTATAACCTAAACGGACTTTAGGTTTAGACTAGGTTTTATCTCTTATAAATAAATCATTGTATTCAATATTGTACATACGCATACACACAAATATTAGTGAAACTCCTGGCTTATTATGCCCCCAGACGTAGTCGTTATCGACGAACTGGGTGAACAAATTCGCGTCTCTATTTTACGCTCTCAATTTACAACAATTACCAAAGTAACTGCCTCAAAATAGCATAACCGGGGCCAAGATAAAATGAAAAAACTGTTTGAGTGACATGGGGTCAAGGCAAGATTTCAAAAGCAAAAAATATAGAGATAGCCACGTAAGATGTGGAATAAAGATTTCATATACTTTGGTCAATATATTTTAAAAATTAAAATATTAAACCCATTAGTAGTGGGTCGAAATAGATGTACAAGATGTGTAATTTGGAATTGACCTTGGCCCAAGTTATTTGCACTAGCCTCTGTATAAAATAATGTTCGGAAAACATAGGGAAATTGAAAAAAAAGTTGGAAATCCTTTTTGAAAAAATTGAAAAAATTCAAAAAAAAAAAAGTCGAGGGTAGTGTATTAAAAAATATAGTGCAACTAACCGTGGCCTTTAGAATTTGAACTCTTTGGACCATTTGGAAATTTTCCCAATAAATGGTCTTGAGAAATGGTTTCACTTGTGTGGAAAAATGCTTATTTTACCCTGAAGATGTTTTTTGTTCGTTGAGTATGCCATTAAATTGGTTGTTGGTGTGATATAGCCTTAAAATTTAATTAAAATACATTTTTTTAATTAAAATACGTAATTCATAAACAATACTCCCTCCGTCCCAGCATTTTTTGCACACAAAAATGGGCACACATATTAAGAAAAAGTTACTTTTTGAGTAAAGTAGTGACATATGGGTAAATATGTGTATATTATTGTGAGTGTGCACGCAAATCAATGTTTCCCTTTTTAGAGTGTGCAAATAATCTTGGGACGGACGAAAAAAGGAAAGTGTGCAAATAATGGTGGGACGGAGGGAGTAGTTATTTAAGAATTAGATAGTATAAAAAGGAAAATATAGCTTATTAGAATATATAAAGTGCGATGCATATGATTAAAATCTGCTCAAAATTTTAAAATATAATTCAGCGATATTAAAAGAGGGACATGTGTATAACCAAATTAAATATGTACCCAATTAAAAGACGATACGTGAAAATTATGTATTAAATATCGATTAAATTTATTATTTATTTTTTAGAATTTAGACACATTTAATTTCTAAAATATATAAATAAATAATTGGTATACAGAATTGTGCCTCTAAAGCCTAATAAATTAAATTAGGCCTCTAAAGCTTAATAAACGCAATTGGGCCAAAAAAACTCAATGGAATTAAGTTGAGTCTCTAAAGTCCAATAAAACCAGATAAGACATTTAAAACCCAGAAGATCAAATCAAATCTTTCCAAGCCCAGCAAATCGGTCTTGACCAACTAAAATGCGCCACGTGGCACCATGAAGGTAGCAAAATTTTCATCTCCTTATCCTATAAGTGAAAACCTTCATTCACTCATTTTATACATACATTCAGAAGTTCAAGCATCCAAGAGGCATTCGATCCTAGAACATAACTCATCCGATCAAGCGTTTCTCCTCGAAGGGATTCTTAAAGATTTGAAGAAGCTTCAAAGATGTTTTTCGTGCAAGTCCATTATATATAGTGTTTGATCCGAGATTAAGGTCCAAAACCCCTCCAATCAAGTGTTTCTTCTCAAGAAGTACTTGAAGATTTTTTAGGAGCTTCAAAACCGTTCTTCACCTTCTTCAAAGATTCAGAGAACGTTCTTCACCAAATTCAATGACGTTCATCCGCCTTCGAAGGCGTTCATGCACCAAGTCTCTAAAAATAATGTTTAATCCTAATATAACATTTATAGTTAATTAAAAATAATACTCATGTCTCTAAAAATAATGTTTAATCCTAATATAACATTTATAGTTAATTAAAAATAATACTTAATACACCCACACCCAAATCCCAGAAAAAAATACATGCTCTCTCTTTACGCCTAGATCAAAGAATAAAAACAAAATCATAAATTTTGAACTTTTTAAAAATCGCTGCTTCTTGCTTCTCATTCCTTTCTTATAATCGATATATCTGTTATTAGGTTTCTTTTATTCTAATTTGTGTTATAGTTAGATTTGATGCCTATATATAATTTTCATCAGAAATGTTTGGCTTGTGTGATAGAGAAGCACCATCTACTCGTGAATTTTCACCTCTGCTCAAATTTCAAATACGATTAAGCATATGATCTATTTTATCTATAAATTTTATAGAAGAACGTTCACTCATAAAATGAATATATTTCTTTACATGTATTTGTGGAGACCTTGTCAACGGATATACACATCCAACAAAAAATAAAGAATAAAGAAAAAATGAACAACACGATCCATTTTTATGATTTGATCTATACATCTAGCAAAAAGAAAAGGATAAAGAAAAAATAGAACACGATCCATTTCTATTCACAAATGGAGCCCAGGTTCTTTCTATAATCATATACAGTGTATTTCTTTGGCTAGAGACAAATTTTTTTTTAGGAAATGGGTGCACTCTGATGAATATAGAGGAAATGGTGTGCCTTCTCTCTAGAGGGGGTGACCGGTGGGAACACTATTATTCCAAATTTTAATTAATTAATCGGTGCATGCGGTGATTCTTGAGATTGTGCTGTATTAGATAAGCGGTGGGTGTTTATATTTAAGACCGGATGCAAACATTACTTTTTTAACTTAAAGTGAGTATATTAAGTAAAATTTAAAGTGGGTGTACTAAGTAATGGTTAATTAACTAAGCAATTTAGTGGGTAAGAATAGTCATGCCCTTAATGTTATAAATTCACAAATCCAACTTCGAACGAGATCATGACGAAGATTTTGCCCCCATATCAACCAAGTCAAAGTCGAATCGAAGAGAAGATTTAGAGCAATTTTAGAGTTGTAACCCGCACAAATTTTCTCCGTTTAATATGAAAGAAATTAAATTTATAAATCTTTGGGGTAAATTGCAAGGATGGTCCCGTAAGAATTCGTACTTGACAGATTTGGTCTCATGTTCTTTTTTGGTCCCATTTTTAGCAGAAAAGGTCTCATCCGTTAAATATTTAACAGTTTCCTATAAAAAACTAGATGGAAAAACCTTTTCAACTTGATTTTTTGGAGAGAAATGGGTCAGCTTTTGCTAGTAACAATCATTTCAATGTAAAATGCAAGTATGAAGACGATTCTGCTGCTTTAGTATTTCCTCTCCGCTGCATTTTCTTCGAATCCTCCGGCAAACTTGGTCGATTGGGGATGATTTTCTATGGCCAGATTTCCTCCCATACTCGTTAATCCGTTACTTTTTGACGGAAAAATCGTATGGGACTATTTGCGCTAAAAAAAGGACCAAATTCATGAGGACCAATTCTTATGGGACCATTTTTGCAATTTCCCCTAAATCTTTGTCGTGTTTTTATATTAATTTCACGAAATTTAATCGTTACAAAGTGAAATAATTAGTAAAAGATCAAAACACAACATATATAAAAAATAAAAAATATATACGTAAACATATATGTATTAATTTGTAAACAAGACTCATGTTTAGTGTTGTTATTTGAGTTGAGTCTAGTCGGGTCAAGTACTTAAAGTTTGAATTCTACTCACAAACAAACCTAATAAGCATAATTAATCAAGCTCGTACTACTACAAGAAAATTGATTTTTAGTGACAACAATCCTGTCATGGCCTGTAATTATTGCTTCTCTAGTTAAAAGTCTTTAATAACAGGAAACAATCAATAATCATTAAAAATTATTTCCTGTCATTAAAGATTTTTAACTAGAGAAGCATCAATGACAGGATTACTGTCAATAAAAGTCATTTTTCTTGTAGTGTATACATAATACATATCACTTTTGTTATTTGTTCGATGATCCTTTAAATTGATTAAGAACAACCACTAATTCACGCGATTTGAATCAAATCGTTTTAATCTCGTGGATTAGTGACTGTTTTTAATCAATTTAAAGAATTATTAAACATTATTCATTTATAATGAAATTGTTGTAAATATATTATAATTATATATGGACATTACTTGGAGGATAAGATACTTAATAGGCCGAGATGCCTAATGGCTTTTAGGGTTATATCTCTAACACTATTATGAATATAGATCATTGATCATTGTGTTGTACACACATTCATGACGAACTGGGTAAACAAATTTGTGTCTCCGCGTTGTTTATTTTACATGACGAACTGGGTAAACAAATTTGTGTCTCCGCGTTGTTTATTTTACAACACGTTATCAGCACGAGTGTTCTACCTAACTAGATTGCAATTTTCAAATCGAACGAGTGCTTGTCACGCAAGCTTTTACGGTGCTGTTGTCGATGCAATCAAAATAATTCAATTGGGCCTTCATTGACGAAAACATATCCGCACAAAGGGTGAGAGTTATGGGTTTGAAGTAAGTAGCATAATTATTATGGTTTTACCGATGAAGGATCTTAATTATTTATTTGCTTGCTTGAATTTGATTGGCACATATATACTTGAACATGAAAATCCATTATGCGGTGCTATGTATATGCTGCATATGTATATGTAATTTATGGTTAATTATTGTTTAAGTGTACTCATATGCTTGCGATTGTTTAATTAATTGGTGAATGTCCCAAAATTCTTATGAGATAACCGTACTAATAAATTTGCTACCTGCGCTAATGCCAGCATATAAACTTAAGAAAACATTGGTGTTAGCATCACTGCTGAATAATATTGTATAATTATTTTCTTTCTTGAGTAATTAATGTATTGATCGCTAACATATTATTTGTTCGACATGAGATATATCATGGGATTGAGTAGATTCTCGAAGAATTTCTTGTATATCCTTTTAACATCAGTTAAGGTGTGAATAAAGTGGTTCTATTAAATTTCTACAGATCTTTTATTTTTGGCTAATACATCTTTATGTTTGAGTTTTCTTTAGGACTCGATACTTGTTTGATTGTTCTACCCACATGAGACGTGTCTAAGACCAATGGAATTGTCTCTACTTATGAGACGAGGAAGCAATCATTAAGGAACCCCTACCTAGGGTTCTGCTCTGGTAAAGTGACTTAATCCCTTTTAAGTTTCAGCAAGTAGAACTGCTTGTCGCGGAATAGGTTTGAGAATTATATGCTGTAGAAATTAAAATTTATGTGAAAAATTCTTGTGTGTCTATTATTGACTTTTGCGGCCGATTTAGTTCACTCATACAAATATCTGATATTACTCAGAAATTTTTATCAAGCTTGCCCTTAATAATAATTACTACTTACTTGAGTTTTCAATATTGAGATTCATCTTAATACATTCGATCTAAGTGGAAAAAATTGTAACAAAATTTTGAATTCACTTTTGTCCAGAAGGCAAATAAATTTATTATTCTTCGACACCATCTCACTAAGAATGTGAAAATTTGATATCTTATTGAAAATAATCCTGTTGATTATGGAAATTCCTGAGGGAAAAATCGGTAGCAGAAAATATCATTAGTGAAAAATATAAATGTCACTCTATTGATAGCAGAAATTGATAGATGAAATTTATGGCTAATAAAAAAGATAGTAATTGAGATGGTCGAGGTTGGAAGTCCCTCAAGCGAATCTCATTATGCTAGTTTGCCTGAGGCAAACATGGGCATTGACAATGATGTTGAACTTGATAATTCTTATGAAAATGATTAATCAAGATATAAAATATTATTATATTTTGTGTTTTTTCTTTGTTTTAGTATTTCACTTAGGTATGTTGTGGTTATATTTTTCATACTATTTTAAGAATTATATAATTGCAAATCAATTACCGAATATCTTTAATAACTCTAGAAGAGTTAAGAAATTATATTTTATAT
The DNA here is from genome assembly GCA_947034835.1 of Ballota nigra. Lineage (NCBI taxonomy): Eukaryota > Viridiplantae > Streptophyta > Magnoliopsida > Lamiales > Lamiaceae > Ballota > Ballota nigra. Next base: position 12,144,433 of record OX344728.1, read on the forward strand.
AGAAAATGTTCTGGTTAAAATTGATGTCTCTGAAGGACAAAATAATAAAGTGCCAATGAATCTAAAGCACGCCTGAAGCGTGAGAGACCTCAATTACAAAATTCAACCTCTTGAAGAGTTGAAAAGATGGTTCAAAATCTAATTTAGATTCATTCAAATTATTGCATGAGCAGTTAGTCCATCCAAAATAAAGAGTGATATGTCGGATTAGAGTATATCAAATAACATAAACCCTTCTATAAATGAATTTATTTGTGATGCATGTGTGAAGGGTAAATTTACTGTACGATTGTCTCGTACTAAAGTTGGAATTAAATCTCCTATTTTTCTTAGATAACTCATGGAGATATTTGTGGACTGATTAATCTGGTATCGGGACTATTTTGATAATTTATGGCCATAATTGATGCTTCCAAACGGTGGACTTATGTGTATTTATTATCCACGTGTTATAATATATTTGCGTACTTATTGCAAAATTATTTGAGCCTAGGTCTCATTCCCAAATTATTAATTTAAATCTATTTGAATGGATAATGTCAGTGAACTGACATCAAGGACATTTAATGATATTCTATGACATTGAGAATTTAAGTGAAGCATTCAGTCCCTCACGTCCACATCTAGAATGGTCTAGCTAAATCACACATATGATGCATCAAATTAATTGCTAAGACCTTTATTGCAAAATTCCAACTTACGTATTTCATGTTGAGGGCATGAAATTTTGTATGCAACTACTCTAATTAAAATTCGACCTACTTCATATTATTATCACTCCCCTTTACAACTAGTGCGTAGAAAATAACAATCATTTCCCATTTGCGAATATTTAGTTGTGCATCACTTGTATCACCACCACACAATGAATTAAACAGCCCAGCTGGCTGACTGCACACTTGAGGAAGAGTCATTTCTCGGCATTAGGGGGAGATAAGAATCCAAAATTAAATGAATGCCCAAAAATTTCCCTGAAGGAAAAAAGATCTTCAGTATTTAGACTCAAGCACTAGTCAAAGTGAACTGGAAGTTCAAATAATTAACTTGCAATATTCAGCAAGTAATCTGCCAGATGCATTTACTAAACATAAAGAAGTGACCACAAATGGTTGAGGTACCAATAAAATCAAGTATATATAATGCCCATATATGCTAGAAGCGTAAAGGACCTCCAAACTCGAAAGATATAAATCCGCGGTTAATTAAAGCTAGCAAAATGTTATGTCACTCTCGAAATCTCCTAAAGAGATACGTCCTAAAGACGGAAATCCTAGTAAGGAAGCACGTGCACAAAATAATCAAAATACTAGGATTGTGGAACGGCCAGATCAAAATATTTTTGGAAAATGATGAGGATCTGGTTGATATGAATTTTATAAATAATATAGGAGAAATTGAAATATAATTGTTGTCGACAACATATTTGTGTCCACAATTGTTTTTTCTAAAATCTGGATCTAGTACTCATGTTGGGTGCCCGAAGCACTTTGATTTGGGTGAAATAAAAAGAAGCAAGAAGAGGTAGAGCTAAACTCGCTAAACGAAATAAAACCATTTGGCTCTATCGTACATACACCCGAAGTGTTACTCTACACCCGAAGTGTAATCCCTGATGGATATAAATGAGTATTTGTACGAAAACCAAATAAAAATAACAAGGTGGTGAGCGAGATTAGTAGCTCAAGAGTTTCCGCAGAGACCTGTTATTGATTATGATTAAACATTATTCTCCTGATACAAACAATATAAAGTTCCACTACTATATATTCCTGGCAGCAAATATGAATTTAGAAATGCAGTTGATGAGCCTTGTAACCACATATTTATTGGTTATTGAATGTCAATATTTATATTAAAATCCCTGAAGGATTTAATATTCCCTAGATGGGGAATAATGAAAATCGCAGTATGTATAGTATAAAACTGCAGAGGCATTATATGGCTTAATACATTCGGGTCTAATGTGGTATAACCGACTTAGTGAGTTCCTACTGAAGAAGGAATATATAAACCATGAAACTTTCCCTTGCGTGTTTAAAGAAATCATTGAATGGTTTTTACATCATCTCAGTTTATGTAGTCAAGCTATAATTGGAACATGTAAGGAGATTGAGGAAGCTTGTTCAGTCTTTAAGGCTGAATTTGAAATGAACTTGAGCATTCCCCAAAAGAAAAATGAATTTTATATCTCCCTGAAGGACACATGAATTTTATAAACAAGTTAACATACTTGAGAAGGTTTTGTGAGAGATTTTATATGTATAGATCTCATCCATATGAATATTTGTTTGATCCATTTGAAGTGGATTTCTGGTAAGACCAGAAGTTTCTTATGTGGGCACCAGAATCGAGCTAAATGGATCATAGTTATATGTATGATTCTCATACCGTTATATTTTTGTTTGCACTAGTGCTACAATATCATGGAGATTTATTAAATAATTTATTGTTACCACCTCCTCAAACTATTCAGTGATTATTACTTCATATGAGGTTTCACGAGAATGTGTTTGGAAGTCGTTGGTAAAACACATTTGTGATTCATGTGGTATTACTAGAAGTAATGACAACATATATCCCCAAATTCTTTTATTCACATGAACTCCGGAAGTGAAATCATTAAACAAAAGATATGTTCTAGTGACAATCTAGCAGATTTGTCTACTAAATTATTTCCTACCTCTACTTTTGAAAAATATATTCATGGTTTTGAAATGCTTGGAAGACTATTGTCTTCAGGGAAAGTGACAAGTTCAAAATAATCCTGAAGATTGGATCCCAAAGATCACAATGAATGCATTATTTTCCACTTTGCGTAGATTTCTCCTCTGAATTATTTTATCGAAGTATAATCAGGCATGAACATCACCGTCGTAATGTCCAATGGGGAGTGTTGTAAATATATTATAATTATGGACATTACTTGGAGGATAAGATACTTAATAGGTCGAGATGCCTAATGGGCTTTTAGGGTTGTATCCCTATCACTATTATAAATAAATCATTGATCATTGTATTGTACACACTCAGATATATAGTGAAACCCTCCTGGCTTGGTACGCCCCCAGATGTAATCATTCATGACGAATTGGGCAAACAAATTTGTGTCTTCATGTTCTTTATTTAACAACAGAAATGACAAGAAAAATATATAATATCGCCTAACAAACCAGGCTCCGAATCGTTAAGATTGAGTATTGCACAAGCTTGACTCGTTTATTAATATTAACGCGCCTGGTTAGAGCTTTCACGGGTTGAGCTCCCAGACTACCCCATTTGAATAACAACCTATTCGTATTATATAATAATTCTTATACGTCATTCACACACACACACACACACACATATATATATATATATATATAGAATGTAGGCTTGGCAATGGGGCGGGGCAGGACCGGGGGCTAATCCCCATCCCCGTCCCCGCAGTCGCGGGGAATCCCCATCCCCGCGAACTTTACGGGAAAATTTTTATCCCCGTTCCCCGCCCTGTCGGGGAATCCGTCCCTGCGGGGATTCCCCGTTCCCCGCTTCCATCTTTGTTTTTTTGTTTTTTAATTCCAAAAATTCTAAAAAAATCACCATAAAATGCATAAAAATTTATAACAATCATGTCTAAAATCCAAAATACAAATTAAAAACAGCAAGTATATATATATTTATAATTTATATATTTTCTTAATTTATAATTTATATATTTATATTTATTAATATTTATATATAAAATTAAGCGGGGCCCTGCGGGGAACGGGGCGGGGATCCCCGCGGGGCGGGAAATACTGTCCCCGTCCCCGCCCACGGGAAAAAAATCCCCGTCCCCATCCCCATCCCTGTTTGGTTTGGGGCGGATCCTCGCGGGGATCGGAGTTTCCCCGCCTCATTGCCAAGCCTAATAGAATGACAAAGTATAGGGTGAAATTTGTTCATACATGAAACACTTTGAAGATTATGAATTGTTTCACTATAATGTATTAGTTGTTTTTATTGAAAGATATTAGTTTTAAAGGGTACAAGTTGTTTTTACTAAAGAATATGGGGTAAATTGCAAGGATGGTCCCATGAGAATTTGTACTTGATAGATTTGGTTCCATGTTCTTTTTTGGTCCCATTTTTAGCAGAAAAGGTTCCATCCGTTAAATATTTTACAGTTTTCTATGGAATACTGGATGGAAAAACCATTTCAACTTGATTTTTGGAGGAAAATGGGTCATCTTTTGCTATTAACAATCATTTCAAAGTAAAATACAAGTATGGAGGCGATTCTGCAACTTTAGTTCGTAGAGTTTTAAGATGTTGGAAATTAATTATTTTTAAGTTAGGAATTATACGCGCGAGTTTTTGGCAGAAAACTAACGGGCGTGTGGGCCTCATGCTCGTTAATCTGTTATTTTTTTACGGAAAAATCGTATGGGACTATTTGCGCTTAAAAAAGGACCAAATTCATGAGGACCAATTCTTATGGGACCATTTCTGCAATTTCCCCAAAGAATATGGGTTGAAGGATAACTGGATATGAAAGATGTAATACCCCGTCCCGTTCTATACCCTTTTTCTTTATTTAGAAACCTTATTTTATTTTCTCTTCTTTGTTTCTTTTAATTTTAATTATTTTTGTGTGCTATTTGTGTATTTAAATATACATACCCTTTTTATAAAACTCCTAAATTCGAAGAAAGAAAACGAATTCTTTCAAACGAATAAAGGACTACGAGAAATTAATTATTCAAATTAAATTAAGGATTTCGATCCGTTTAATTTATTGAGAAAAATCAAAATACAATAAAATATTACTTGAGTTTAAAAACTGTATTAATTTCTGAATCGGGATTACACTCGTGAACCAAATGATCCCTGAACCGTATCAATTGGGAACGAAAATATCAAATTTTTGGATAAGAATTTAGAAATAGATAAGTTTGGAAATGGAGGAGTATAAAAGAGGAAATCTCTCTCTCCTCATTCATTTCTTTCCCTTCACGCACAAAAATTTTCTCTCTCAAAAGAAATTTTCTTTCTTCTCCTTCGGTCGCCTCCCTCCTTCCGCCTCCTTACTCCGGCCGACGAAACTCCACGCCGCCGTGGCCCAGCCAGACGTACCCCGCCGGAGCTCCGTTCAACCACGGTCCAGGCCGCCCACGTCGCTGCTTCTCCGAGCCCACACCTCGCCGTCGCCTTCCTCCGCCTCCCTCTGCCGCTGTCCTCTTCACGCCACCGCGAAGCTACGACGTTACCTCCTCCAGCGAACGAAGAAGCGCCGCCGTGCCCAGCGCCTCTCTCTCCTTCGGTCGCGACGCAGACCACCAGAGAGCGCCGCCGCCTCGAAGCCCCAGTGCCACCGTCTCTCCAGCCGCACGCCGCCGTCGCCACTCCAGCGCTGCCGCCGCCTCTTGATTTCTCCTCTTCCAGTAAGTCTATGCAAAAAGTCCTCTTTCAATTCCACTCTTTGAAGTTCAATATCAATTTTCACCCGTAACTAATTATTTTCGTTTAATTCCGTTCATTTTGACGCCGTTGAACCAGTTGCTTTTGCCAAATTTCTGGAATTTCAAACCGACACCGTTAGGCTGCCCAAATCGTTTTTCCGAATTTCTGAACGACGCCGTTAGGCTGCCCACTTTTCTGAACGAATTATCGATTTTCAAAACGACGCCGTTAGGCCGCCCGTTTAACGTCTCAAACTGAAGCTCGTAAGGTTTCTATCTTCGTTTTTTTTCATCTTGGGTAGATTTTGGGTTAGATTGTTAATTGTTAGAAGCTTGGAACAAGGAAAAGAAATGAGAGAAAACTTACTGTTAGTTGGTTAGATGAATTAGTGTTAGTTTTTAACCTATTTAGTATTATTGTTTTGTTTCACTTGTATCACTCTTTAGAAGTGAGTTTTTGGATAGTTGTTTCTTTGTTTTATTTCGTTCACAAACCATGAGATTGGAAATTTTTAGTTTAGTGTTTAGTAATAGTGGTTGGATGTTGAAATATTATTGTTTTAGATGTATGGTATTAATGACTTAGAAGACTAGTGTTATTTCTTATGAATGTTTAGTATCATTGTTTTAGTATTATGATGATATTAGCAAAATCCTATAGTATCCTTGTTTTGATGTTTTTCAAGGATAAAAACACTTTTGAATAAATTTCGTAAACAAAGGGAAACTCGTCTTCACCTCATACCCCTGTTAGAATTTTAGAAAACAAAAAAATAAAGTCTTTTAATAAGTTTAGAAAAGAGAAGTTTTATATTCAAGTTTTCGTTTAAAAACAAGAAATAGAATCCTTAAGAAAGAATAACCTTTTCTTTAATTTTTATTAAGTAATAATCTTATTTTTCTAAGTATTTTTCCAAGTTTAATAATTATATTTTTTTTCCTTAAAAGGCCTTTTTGAGAACACCACCAATTTCAGTAAATACACCCTCTGTTACACCCCTAAATTCAGTAAATACACCCCCTGTTACACCCCTAAATTCAGTAAATACACCCCCTGTTACACCACTAAATTCAGTAAATACACCCCCTGTTGCAACACTGAATTTAGTAAATACACTCCCCTAATACACCTCCCTTTTAAAAGAGATGTACTTATCAATTTGAAATCAACCTTTGAAAACTTTAGTTTTCAATAATTTTCTGAAGACAACGACCTACTCAATCCTCGAGTTTCGCGCTCTTAAGCTTTTCAAATTCAAAAGTCAATCTTTTAATCGAAATACCCCTTATTAGGATTCTGTACTTTTCGGAACACGCACGAAGGACTCGACTGTCTACCTACCCAATATTCCCTGAACTCAGAACAATCAGGTGGGTGATGATCCGTTGATTGATCTGCTATTAATAACGTCGTACCAGTATTTTCTGAACTCGACTAAATCAAATCAAAAGTATCTAATCCAACATAAATGTAACACCTATCTATATAACTGTTTGGATTATGTGATATAACTACATATGTTATATATTAGCCTGTCGTTTTGTGAATCGATCACCACTGCATGAGTAAACACCTTACGTGAGCATGAATCAGTTCAGTTATCAGTCAAGTATTTTCTCAACGAAGTTGTTGTATCAGTTTTATGGAAAATCAGTAAGTACGGAGTTGTGATTTGGGTATTGATTTCCGACCTCCGGGGTCAGCTGTCGTTGGACGCCCTCGGAATCAAGGTCGTTGATTATTTTTCCGACCTCCGGGGTCAGCTGTCGTTGGACGCCCTCGGAATCAAGGTCGTTGGTTATTTTTCCGGTCTCCGGGGTCAGCTGTCGTTGGACGCCCTCGGAATCAAGGTTGTTGATGGTTGGAGTTGAAAAGAGTAACTATGATGGAAGTGGAATGGTTGTACGTTTATGGTTTGATAGTTGTGATAATGTGTGATATGACTTTGGGCTTTGCCCTAATGTGAACCAACTTGTGCTATTTCAATTATATCATGCGAAATATGCTTAATTACCGTTTAAATCTTTATAATCTTTTATATACGTCAACTGTTTAAATAAAATAAACACTTTACCAATGAGTATAACTTAATATATTTCGGATTTACCAATCCCATGATGTTGCAATCACCCATAAGTGAGAATTCAATTCTCACGCCCCCTTTTCTTAACCCCTTGCAGATTTCAATTACGGGGAGCAAGGACAGTGACACAGAAGACACAAAGTCTCCCTTTTGCTTAAAATATATTATTACTAATACATTGATGCCTATTATTTCTATTTCCCAATAAATGTTATCGATACTGCCATGCAAGACGATACTCTTTCCGTGTGTTTAAATTATCCAAACTCAGTGTGTATTATTCTGAAGATACAGAACCCTCTATCCATCTTTATATATATACAAATATACTTACGTTATAATATTCCTTCCCACTTATCCGCTGCATGAAACTTCTCTCTCTCATTTCAGTTATATTCCTTTCAAAAATTTTATAATTCGGACTTTTGATCACAATAACACTTCGAATCCGATATAATTAATATATTCTGGGTTCGGGGCGTTACAGGTGGTATCAGAGCTTATGTTCAAAACTTTCGGACCCAACCCCAAATCTTGTTTCCTTGTCACAATAAAATTATTTATTATCACTTAAGTATTAAAATATAAAAAAAAATTCTGAGGGAAACGTGTCTCTGGTTACTGTCTACAAGCTCCTCGAAGGTACGTTACTACTTTTATAATGTTGCTTAAAGGCCTTTAAATTCACAACTGCTTAAATTCATAATATTACCCGATCAAAAAGGTTACGATAACTCAAAATAACGTTCGTACAACGAAGGAGGAACTACAAAATCTAGTCTAAGTTGCTTTTGAAACTCGAATAATTGATAAGAATGCTCGAATAATTTGTGAACTTCATAAATGATATTATGTGATTTCTTTGATTACGTACTTTAAATGTTTACTTTACGGTTATTTTCCCTTTAAAACTAAAATTTGACTAGAACTTTTCTTTCCCTATAGGAAGCCTAAGATGGATGTGGCCCAGTACTTAGAGATTGAGCAGTTAGAAGTAGAGACCATTGATGCCTTCACTGCCCGCTTTGTAGAGTCACGCGAAAGGGCAAGGACTGCCCCGGAGCCCCACATCGAGACTGACTTCGCAGCTGCGACCCGATTCACAGGAGGAGTGATCGAAATCTTCCACCATATCGCTACCGGACTATTAGATCGCATGAGGGTAGACGACCCAGAGCAGGGACCTCAGGTTCACCTAGACGCTTACTGGGTGGAGGCCCAGAGAGTGATTCGGCACGCGGATGTTAACCGCGGACTGTCTTACCAGACCGCTGCACTCGCCGAGCACGATCTAGCCACATCAGACGGTCACCGGGAGGACTCCATGCTAGCACAGGCATCGGCCGTTGCAGCTAGAGCAACCGCCGTCTCCCAGGACGAGTACTCTCACATCGCTACTCGGAGGGCCGACCTACACTTAGAGGCAGCTCTCGCGCAGCGAGATACCTCCATCGCCTACTGGGTAGCAAGTGGATTACCTGGAGAGGGACCTTTCGGCTTGGGAGAAGCCGCACATCCTGTGATAGAGTTAGCGAGAGTCGAGCCCGAGATTATCGAATTTGAGGGAGATGAGCCAGAGATAGAAGTAGATTCCCCGCCCGAGTCAGAGGTTGATGATTAGTTGGACTACCAGACTTTGTATATAGTAGTAGACGCATATATATGATATAGGTGGTAGCCGTTTGACTTATAGTAGTAGTCATTTTCTGCGTGGTCGTTTTCCTTATAGACCATTGCAGCGTAGCTCTAACCCCCCATTTTGTCGCTCGTGGTCCATATTGATGTGAGGACACGATGCTATAGCATTACCTAGAACCCTTTTGCATTCCTTGACGAGTGTAAGGAGTCTGACTCCGTAGAACCAAAAATTTTAGATATATATATACTTATTATGTGCTCACTACTTGTCAATGTGTTTTACTTGCTTTATATATTGACTGTTGCATATTTTATCTGATTATCGCTTAATGACACATCACTGGTTCCTAGAATACTGTGCGAATGTGAGCACTGTACCATTGAGGGCCCCAATGCGCAGCTGGTGAATTACGTACCACACGTGTTTCAGTGCTAGCGTTGTGTTGATTTGGTTAATCCGGTTATGTTTTTATAAATTTCTCGCACCTATACGTATCGTAACAATATTATTCTTTTCGATCAGAACTACCTTTAGAATGACACCCGGACGTAAACGTGGACGACCCCGCGTTAACCCTATCCCTGAACCTGTGGATCCGATAGAACAAGACCCACCCCTTCAGGCTGAACCCGAGCCGCCTCAACAGGCCGCGCCAGAAAACGATATCGCGAGAGAAATACTGATCTCTCTTCAGAACTACATTCAGCAACAAGTTCCACCACCTCCTCCGCCGTTGTACGGGCCTATACCTCAGATAGCGCCCAGGACGAATGACTTTGTCGAACGCTTTCGACGACTGCAGCCACCTAGGCTGGATGGGAAAGAGGATCCCTTTGAAGTCGAGGAGTGGATATCGGGATTGGAACGTATTTTCAGACACATGGCACTGGCTGATGCACAGAAGGTCTCCTGTGCCCAGTTCCAACTGATGGAGGATGCAGCCCAATGGTGGGAATCTTATGAACGAACCATGGACGAAGAAGCTAGACATGTCCTTACTTGGGAGGACTTTAAGAAAGCTATACTGGATCGATACTTTTCACGAGTCCTGAGGGATCGGAAAGAACAAGAATTTATCAACCTTCGACAGGGAACTCTCTCAGTGATAGAGTACGAGAGAAGGTTCAACCAACTGTCTCGTTATGCCCCCACATCTGGTGGGTGACGATGAAAGGAAAGCTCGCAGGTTCGAGCAGGGTTTGAGGCCCGAGATAGCAGGAATTATAATTGGCCTTCAGGTGCCAAATTATGGAGAAGTTTTCCATCGAGCGTTGATGGTTTCGATCAGTCAAAACTTGGAGTACAAACAAACTCCGACTACTGTCCCTGTCAATCGGAATTGGCAGCCACCCTTTAAAAGGAATTCAGTTCCGCAATCCAAGGGAAACAACTTTGTTGGCTCTCGAGCTAACCAGAACTGTCAAAGGTGTGGAAGGAGACACTGGGGACCCTGTAATCAGGGAGGAGTAATTTGTTTTCGTTGCCATCAACCAGGGCACAAGTCCAATGAATGTGTTCAGCCACCGAACAACAACCGTCAACCGGTTAATAGCGCTCAGTATCGCCCTCAGCAGGCAAACAATTATCAGACTCGTCAGCTACCTGCACCTAACAACCGCCAAGCGGGACCCCCAGTCAGAGGTCTGCCTAATCAAGGTCAGAGAAGGCCAGGCCACGTGAATGCTATCCTAGAGGAAGGGGAAAACAGTGGAGAGCAACTTCGCCTGAAAGGACCAGCTCAGCCTGAGCAGCACGAGACGCTAGCAGGTACTGTCTTTGTACTTGAAAAACCTGCGTATGTATTGTTTGATACTGGAGCATCTCATTCCTTTATATCTGATAACTTTAAAAGAAAGTTAGGATTAGTCAAGAAAAAAGGAAAAGTTTTAAACGTTAGTATTCCATCTGGAACTACCATGGAAATTGAGGGTCAAATTAGAGGTTTACCTCTAATGCTAGACAATCACTTGATAGAGTCCGACCTTCACGTCCTTAAGATGAAAACCTTTGACATAATCTTAGGCATTGACTGGTTATCGAGAAACAAAGCGATAATAAAATGCGCCGAACGCCAGATCAACCTCGAAACTCGTGATGGCCAACGCTTCACGTTTCGCGAAGTCAAGACCAAGAAGGAAACCCGAGTAATATCAGCAATCCAAGCTGCGGCAATATTACGAAAAGAGAAATGCCAAGCTTACCTCGTTCACATCTCAGCAGGAGAGATAGACGATAAGTTACGCATCAAGGTGCCAATTGTGGATGGATATCTTGACGTATTCCCCGAGGAATTAAACGGGTTACCTCCCGATCGTCAGATAGAGTTCTCCATCGACTTGATACCTGGGGCAGCACCAGTATCTAAAGCACCCTATCGAATGGCCCCAAAGGAATTAGAAGAACTAAAGGAACAACTGCAAGGTTTGCTTGAAAAGAAGTTCATCAGACCTAGTGCATCACCATGGGGAGCACCCGTGTTGTTCGTAAAGAAGAAAGATGGAACTCTCCGTATGTGCATAGATTACCGAGGTCTCAATCAACTGACCATTAAGAACAAATATCCTCTTCCGAGGATAGAAGACTTGTTCGATCAGTTAAAGGATGCTACGATATTCTCAAAGATCGATCTGAGGTCTGGTTATCACCAGCTAAAGGTCAAGAGCGAGGATATCCCGAAGACAGCATTCCAGACTCGGTATGGATATTACGAGTTCACCGTGATGCCCTTTGGAGTAACGAATGCTCCAGCGATCTTCATGGATCTGATGAATAGAGTATTTCATCCATACCTGGATCAATTCGTTATTGTCTTCATCGACGACATACTCGTGTACTCTAAGAGCAAAGAGCAATACGAAGAACATCTCAAAGCAGTCTTAGAGACAATGAGACGAGAGAAGTTGTATGCCAAATTCAGCAAGTGTGAATTTTGGATAGACCGTGTGATGTTCTTAGGACATATAATCTCCGCAAAAGGGATTGAAGTGGACCCAGCAAAGGTAGAAGCCATCATGAACTGGAAGGCACCTACTAACGTCAATGAAATTCGGAGTTTTCTTGGGTTAGCAGGGTACTACCGGAGGTTCATACAAGATTTTTCCAGCATTGCGAAAGCACTGACGAAACTGACCAAGAAAACTGAGAAGTTTAATTGGGATTCAACTTGTGAAGAAAGTTTCCAAGAGCTAAAGAAAAGGCTAACCACGTCGCCTGTGTTAACTATCCCAGATGGATCAGAAGGATTCGTCATTTACACAGACGCTTCTTTGTCAGGTTTGGGTTGCGTTCTGATGCAGAATAAGAAAGTTGTAGCTTATGCATCTCGACAACTTAAGGATCACGAACAAAACTACCCAACGCACGACTTAGAACTGGCCGCAGTAGTTCACGCGTTAAAAATTTGGAGACACTACCTATATGGAGGAAAGTGTGAGATCTACACAGACCATAAGAGTCTAAAATACTTCTTTACGCAGAAGGAATTGAACATGCGTCAGAGAAGATGGCTCGAATTGGTAAAAGATTACGATTGCACTATTCACTATCACCCTGGAAAGGCAAACGTAGTGGCAGACGCTTTGAGTAGAAAGGAAGATACAAAACTAAGCGTCGTTCCGACCATGCAATTACCACTAATGGGAGAACTCTCTCGTTTAGACTTGGAATTTTCCACACAGTGTTGTGCAGATTCCATGGTTTACGCGTTCACCCTACAACCGACCTTACGAGAAAGGATCCTAGCAGCGCAAAAGGACGATAAATTCTTGAGAGGAATACGTAAGCGCGCTGAGGAAGGAACCATTCAGAGATTCGTATTGGGTACTGATGGAGCTTTAATGTTCGATAACAGAATCTGTGTGCCTAAGGATGACGGAATTAGGAACGAAATTCTGAAAGAGGCACATAGCACTCCTTACACCGTTCATCCCGGAGAGACAAAAATGTACAGAGGATTGAAAGAGAACTTTTGGTGGAGGGGTATGAAGAGATCGATATCTCAATTCGTCAGGAGTTGTTTAACCTGCCAATGAGTTAAAGCAGATCACCAACGACCTCCAGGGTTGTTGCACCCTCTGGAGATGCCAGAGTGAAAATGGGAGGACATCACTATGGATTTTGTCACCGGTTTTCCGAAAACGGTGAAGAATCACGATGCCATTTGGGTTATCGTAGACAGACTTACGAAAACTGCCCATTTTATTCCTATAAGAATGACGTACACGTTGGACAAGCTCGCCCAACTGTACATAGCAGAGATAGTCAGACTGCACGGAGTACCAATTTCAATAGTATCCGATAGAGACCCCCGTTTTACCTCCAAATTTTGGGGAAGTCTGCAACGAGCCTTAGGTACTGAATTGAAGTTCAGCACCGCGTACCACCCACAGAAGGATGGGCAATCGGAGAGAACCATTCAAACGCTTGAAGATATGCTCAGAGCTTGCGCTCTAGATCTTGAAGGAAGTTGGGAAAACCATCTACCACTGGTAGAGTTTGCATATAACAACAGTTATCAAGCAACAATACAAATGGCGCCGTACGAAGCACTCTACGGGAAGAGGTGTAGATCGCCAGTTTGTTGGGACGAAGTCGGGATTCGGAAGATTCTCGGACCCGAATTAGTCGAGAAGTCGGCTGAGATAGTCACAAAGATTAAAGAAAGGATCAAGTCGGCCCAGGACCGCCAGAAATCGTATGCAGACACCCGAAGAAGGGATTTACAATTTGACATCGACGAGAAAGTATATCTCAAAGTTGCACCAATGAAAGGTCTAATCCGTTTTGGGAAGAAAGGTAAGCTAAAGCCGCGATACATTGGACCATTCGACATCCTGAATAGAATCGGGGATGTAGCTTATCGCATAGCTTTACCACCGGAGTTATCACGAGTGCATAATGTGTTCCACGTATCTACACTCAGGAAATACGTGAGCGATCCAAACCACGTTATTAATCACGTAGAATTAGGTCTGAACAGTGACCTGACTTATGAAGAGATTCCAGTAACTATCTTGGGGAGAAAGTTACACTTGTTAAGGAATCGAGAGATACCTTTAGTGCTCGTTCAGTGGAGCCGACACGGGAAGGAATAAGCGACTTGGGAAAGAAAGGATGAAGTCCTAACCAAATACCCTCAAAGCTTAAGTAATACCCAAGACATGAATTTCGGGGGCGAAATTCTGTTAAGGGGGTGAGGATGTAATACCCCGTCCCGTTCTATACCCTTTTTCTTTATTTAGAAACCTTATTTTATTTTCTCTTCTTTGTTTCTTTTAATTTTAATTATTTTTGTGTGCTATTTGTGTATTTAAATATACATACCCTTTTTATAAAACTCCTAAATTCGAAGAAAGAAAACGAATTCTTTCAAACGAATAAAGGACTACGAGAAATTAATTATTCAAATTAAATTAAGGATTTCGATCCGTTTAATTTATTGAGAAAAATTAAAATACAATAAAATATTACTTGAGTTTAAAAACTGTATTAATTTCTGAATCGGGATTACACTCGTGAACCAAATGATCCCTGAACCGTATCAATTGGGAACGAAAATATCGAATTTTTGGATAAGAATTTAGAAATAGATAAGTTTGGAAAGGGAGGAGTATAAAAGAGGAAATCTCTCTCTCCTCATTCATTTCTTTCCCTTCACGCACAAAAATTTTCTCTCTCAAAAGAAATTTTCTTTCTTCTCCTTTGGTCGCCTCCCTCCTTCCGCCTCCTTACTCCGGCCGACGAAACTCCACGCCGCCGTGGCCCAGCCAGACGTACCCCGCCGGAGCTCCGTTCATCCACGGCCCAGGCCGCCCACGTCGCTGCTTCTCCGAGCCCACACCTCGCCGTCGCCTTCCTCCGCCTCCCTCTGCCGCTGTCCTCTTCACGCCACCACGAAGCCACGACGTTACCTCCTCCGGCGAACGAAGAAGCGCCGTCGTGCCCAGCGCCTCTCTCTCCTTCGGTCGCGACGCAGACCACCAGAGAGCGCCGCCGCCTCGAAGCCCCAGCGCCACCGTCTCTCCAGCTGCACGCCGCCGTCTCCACTCCAGCGCCGCCGCCGCCGCCTCTTGATTTCTCCTCTTCCAGTAAGTCTATGCAAAAAGCCCTCTTTCAATTCCACTCTTTGAAGTTCAATTTCATTTTGACGCCGTTGAACCGGTTGCTTTTGCCAAATTTCTGGAATTTCAAACCGACGCCGTTAGGCTGCCCAAATCGTTTTTCCGAATTTCTGAACGACGCCGTTAGGCTGCCCAATTTTTCGAACGAATTATCGATTTTCAAAACGACGCCGTTAGGCCGCCCGTTTAATGTCTCAAACTGAAGCTCGTAAGGTTTCTATCTTCGTTTTTTTTCATCTTGGGTAGATTTTGGGTTAGATTGTTAATTGTTAGAAGCTTGGAACAAGGAAAAGAAATGAAAGAAAACTTACTGTTAGTTGGTTAGATGAATTAGTGTTAGTTTTTAACCTATTTAGTATTATTGTTTTGTTTCACTTGTATCACTCTTTAGAAGTGAGTTTTTGGATAGTTGTTTCTTTGTTTTATTTCGTTCACAAACCATGAGATTGAAAATTTTTAGTTTAGTGTTTAGTAATAGTGGTTGGATGTTGAAATATTATTGTTTTAGATGTATGGTATTAATGACTTAGAAGACTAGTGTTATTTCTTATGAATGTTTAGTATCATTGTTTTAGTATTATGATGATATTAGCAAAATCCTATAGTATCCTTGTTTTGATGTTTTTCAAGGATAAAAACACTTTTGAATAAATTTCGTAAACAAAGGGAAACTCGTCTTCACCTCATACCCCTGTTAGAATTTTAGAAAACAAAAAAATAAAGTCTTTTAATAAGTTTAGAAAAGAGAAGTTTTATATTCAAGTTTTCGTTTAAAAACAAGAAATAGAATCCTTAAGAAAGAATAACCTTTTCTTTAATTTTTATTAAGTAATAATCTTATTTTTCTAAGTATTTTTCCAAGTTTAATAATTATATTTTTTTTCCTTAAAAGGCCTTTTTGAGAACACCACCAATTTCAGTAAATACACCCTCTGTTACACCCCTAAATTCAGTAAATACACCCCCTGTTACATCACCAAATTCAGTAAATACACCCCCTGTTACACCACTAAATTCAGTAAATAAACCCCCTGTTGCAGCACTGAATTTAGTAAATACACTCCCCTAATACAGCTCCCTTTTAAAAGAGGTGTACTTATCAATTTGAAATCAATCTTTGAAAACTTTAGTTTTCAATAATTTTCTGAAGACAACGACCTACTCAATCCTCGAGTTTCGCGCTCTTAAGCTTTTCAAATTCAAAAGTCAATCTTTTAATCGAAATACCCCTTATTAGGATTCTGTACTTTTCGGAACACGCACGAAGGACTCGACTGTCTACCTACCCAATATTCCCGGAACTCAGAACAATCAGGTGGGTGATGATCCGTTGATTGATCTGCTATTAATAACGTCGTACCGGTATTTTCTGAACTCGACTAAATCAAATTAAAAGTATCTAATCCAACATAAATGTAACACCTATCTATATAACTGTTTGGATTATGTGATATAACTACATATGTTATATATTAGCCTGTCGTTTTGTGAATCGATCACCACTGCATGAGTAAACACCTTACGTGAGCATGAATCAGTTCAGTTATCAGTCAAGTATTTTCTCAACGAAGTTGTTGTATCAGTTTTATGGAAAATCAGTAAGTACGGAGTTGTGATTTGGGTATTGATTTCCGACCTCCGGGGTCAGCTGTCGTTGGACGCCCTCGGAATCAAGGTCGTTGATTATTTTTCCGACCTCCGGGGTCAGCTGTCGTTGGACGCCCTCGGAATCAAGGTCGTTGATTATTTTTCCGGTCTCCGGGGTCAGCTGTCGTTGGACGCCCTCGGAATCAAGGTTGTTGATGGTTGGAGTTGAAAAGAGTAACTATGATGGAAGTGGAATGGTTGTACGTTTATGGTTTGATAGTTGTGATAATGTGTGATATGACTTTGGGCTTTGCCCTAATGTGAACCAACTTGTGCTATTTCAATTATATCATGCGAAATATGCTTAATTACCATTTAAATCTTTATAATCTTTTATATACGTCAACTGTTTAAATAAAATAAACACTTTATCAATGAGTATAACTTAATATATTTCGGATTTATCAATCCCATGATGTTGCAATCACCCATAAGTGAGAATTCAATTCTCACGCCCCCTTTTCTTAACCCCTTGCAGATTTCAATTACGGGGAGCAAGGACAGTGACACAGAAGACACAAAGTCTCCCTTTTGCTTAAAATATATTATTACTAATACATTGATGCCTATTATTTCTATTTTCCAATAAATGTTATCGATACTGCCATGCAAGACGATACTCTTTCCGTGTGTTTAAATTATCCAAACTCAGTGTGTATTATTCTGAAGATACAGAACCCTCTATCCATCTTTATATATATACAAATATACTTACGTTATAATATTCCTTCCCACTTATCCGCTGCATGAAACTTCTCTCTCTCATTTCAGTTATATTCCTTTCAAAAATTTTATAATTCGGACTTGTGATCACAATAACACTTCGAATCCGATATAATTAATATATTCTGGGTTCGGGGCGTTACAAAAGATATGAGTTGTTTCACTGTAGGGTATTGATTGTTTTCACAAAAAGGTATTCTACTAAAAAGATATTGCAAAATAGTTTATATATGAATAAGTTTCACATAATACATATAAAACAGACACTAATTACCATAATGATGAAAATAGAATTCAAATTGAGAACAGAAGATCAAGATTGCCAGCTGGTTAAATTAATTAAATGGTCTAAGTTTGATGATCTTGACATGGAAAACGATCACCCTTCATATATTTTCATGGTTTATGCAAAAGGACTACAAAAAGGATTATACAAAAATGTTTGGATGTAAGAAGTATGTATATACCTTGTAATTAATTAGTACAAATTAAATTTGACTTTATCTTCCAATTTTGCCTCTCCTAGCTGAAAATCTGGTTAAAGAATATAGTAAATTCCATTGTTACAGATAGAAATAACTATGAATTAAATTCCCAATTAATCCAGAACCCTAAATTCTTAAGATAAATTTGGTACTAAATTAGTTAAACTTGTTAATCAATCATAACTAGGGTTTCAACTGGACAGGTAGTATATATTTAATAATGAAGTTGTGGGGTATCAATCGGATTGGGTTTGTGCATTGAATATCAACATCAAGAACCCTAAACATAATTTTGTGGTCCCTTTGAAAAGAATATTGGTCCTAAAAAGACTCTAGTGTATCCATACAGATGATAAATAGTCATATTGATGTACGAGATGTGAAATTTGTTGGGAAAATTGCAATTCTAGTCCCGTATAAATATTCTCAAAACACTCCTGGTCCGATAGGTTTCAACCGTCAAATACTTAACATATTATATTTGGTCCTAAAATTTGTTCAAAAATTACAAAATCGGTCCCAAAATTAGTCATTTTATTTAACGATTACAACCATTTTTGTATAAAAATGACCACTTTTAAAATATGGGACCAAAAGTATTTTCAGAATATTCCTATGAAACTAAAAATGTCATTTTCTCGATATCTATAATTTATTTACACATATATGCATGTGTGGTGTGAAGGGTAGTCATACTTATTGCACATGCCAACATATACTATTGTAAACAAGTTTCAAGAGTATGAATTATTTTTACTAAAGGGTATTAATTCTAAAGGGTATGAGTTGTTTTACTAAAATATAATGTTCTACTATAAACAAATTTCACACTATATATATACTCATCAGATAAAGCATTTCTAGTTTGTTTAAAGCCAAAGTATTGTGTGGATAAATTTCATTGTGAAATTTGTTTTGAGAATTGAGAATATAAGTTGTTTCATTAAAGAGTATTGATTGCTTTTATTATTAGTTACTGTAAGTTTTGAATGATATTAAATATGTTTCATTAAAAGGTATTCCTTCCGTCCCCTAATAATCTTCACGTACACTTTTTTTTTTTTGGACGTCCTACAATAATTTTCACACTCCTCAAACATGGAAATAAAACATTCTCTCAATACCTACTTTATTTCAAAATACTCTTTAAATCATTGATCCAAAAATATAATAAAGTAGTTTAATTTAAAAAGTATGTCACCCCACATATCTATAATCTATAAATATATAATAGAAGCTAAATTTCCTTATTTAATTTGGGCGGGAGCAACTAATAACCGGTGATCAAATTTTCAAGATTTGATCATAACCGTCTATTTTTATATTTTACAATTATGGAAATTTTGACTAGCTATTGAGAATTAATTTTAATTAGGATCTAATTATCCCATAATTAGTCACATTAACTATCAATTAGGAGCTAATTTTAATTAAGATTTAATCATCCAATTTTAACCATTGTTTTTTTCTTGATTAATTTGAATCATTGGATGGGTGGCTAAATTTTAGGATCCGTTACAAATACTTATCCTATTTATAATCTTAACTACATTCATCGTCTTCACCATCATTTGCAAATTTTTAGTTTGCTTTGAGTTTGACGAAAGTGTGTGAGAATTCATTTACTAATTTCGATCACATTTCACAACACACAATATCACATACAGTGAAACACCATTAATTTATACATGTTATTCCATTCAATCCTATCTAATCATCTTTTTGGGGAACGAGTCGCTAATTGCTGCCGGAGAACCGATTCGAAGGTGTCGATAGACAATGTTTGAGACAAAAAAAAGTGTCAGGAGGAGGAGATATTAGAGTAACTAAATTGAAGCCCTTGTGATGAATATTGTATTCATATATATTGATTAGTGTCATTGTTTCCAAATGCATAATAATAATTGAGTAGGTTTTATAGGAAAATACTTCATAATAAGCTTAACATGAAATAGTTTTAGAGTATCATTGGTCTCATCAGGAGTATAATTAAACTTGTCAGGGGTATCATTAGTCTGTGTTCAAAAAAATTTAAAAAAAATTCTTGAACTCAGACTAATGATACCCTTGGTGAGATTAATAATACTTTCGATGAGATTAATGATACTTTAAAATATTTTCATGATAAGCTTATCATGAACTATTTTCATATAATACTTTGCCATAATAATTTGTGCAATTGTATTCATATTTGATAGGTTTATGTTATATCTTTAGATTTAGTTTTCTTAGTATATATTTTTTAGTTATAATTGTAAGTATTTATAACAATTATTAACAAGTATAACAATATAATGAAAAATAATAATTTTGTAGTTATATTTTTAGACCTATCTCATCTCCAACAGAATACTTATGTACTGCTTAGATAAGTTTGTGCTAAATTTATAGATTTAATTTTCTTATATATTGATTAGATAGGTTTTTTTTTTCCTAAATTTACATATATTTCATTCTCTCTGAAATTGTTGTACAAATGAATATAAGGAATTTAATTGGATTTTTTAGAATTCAAGTTACGAAGGATACACTTTGAAGATCTATGAGTTCAAGATATTATATTTTCTATATAATTCATTTATATTTTTTTATTGTTCTTATTAATTAATAAAACTCTTTGTTGCTCAGTATATTTCAGTTTATACAAATCAATATAAATATTTCTTTCTAAGATTAAATCATTCGAAATATAAAATTAATCAGAAAAACCTATCTAATCATAAAATTCGAATAATATGTAATTTCTTTTGTTTATATATTTTTTTGACAATTGTAATTTTTTTATATAATATATAATATTGGTCCATTTTTATATATTTTATACCTTTAGATCCTTATAACTAATACACATATAGAACTTGATTGGCAAGAAACGTAATGTTGTATGTTATTTTTAACTAGATGTGAATTGCAAAAATCCTAATATTTTGACTATTTGATATGAGGTAATTTATATTTAATGGTACTTAACTGTTTTGTATAATTTATTAATTAATTAATTGTATGAATATCATATTTTATATTAAAAATGAATTTTTAAAAGTAAGTGTTTTATTCTTTTTATAACTATTTTTTTATTAACTAAATTCTCAACATATGTTATGGGTTTCAATTTGAAATCATTTTAGTGGTGAATGTGTACTATGCGTTTAAAGACACTTTTTGTGGGGCAAAATCAATAGCTTAATGAATAGTATTGTTCCAATACGTTGCCACTTTGAAATTTTATTATATATAGAAATTACAATAATAATTTAATAATAGATTTTATGTGAGACCATCTCATGGTATGCGACAATGAGATGGCGTATAATTTGAGCATTAACGCATTAATACTTTAGTAGGGGTGCATTTCACTAACTTTTTTAAGTTCAAATAAATTTAAGGTTTTACTCGGTATCCGACTCATTGATCAGCTAACTTGGGGGACCCATAACCCACCGTCCACTAGCGGGAGTGTCATTTCAAGCCAGAGTTAAGCTCCGTGGGGGGTTCCATTTAAAATTTCCTTATTAAAATAAAATAAAAATTCTTCATATCATCGGTCCTTTTTAATTTGAGATTTTTCAACAATTCAATTATTCTTTTAGAACTCAATCAATTTAAGATTTTGTTGAAGGAAAAGTAATGAAGTATACAACAAAATTTGTCCCTTCATAAACTACCCTGAGGGTTATAAATTGTTACATTAAAGAGTTTTAGTTTTTTTTGTTCTTCACTAAAGTGATATTAAGTTTGAA
This sequence comes from Ballota nigra, assembly GCA_947034835.1. Lineage (NCBI taxonomy): Eukaryota > Viridiplantae > Streptophyta > Magnoliopsida > Lamiales > Lamiaceae > Ballota > Ballota nigra. The sequence goes on from OX344728.1 coordinate 12,166,293, forward strand.
GTGTATATGTTTTAATTAAAAAGTATGAGTTGAGTGGTACGAATGATAAGAGTTAGTTCGATAAAGGGTATTAGTTGTTTACTCGTTATTTAAAAAAAATATTATTTTTATGCCCAGTCATTGTAATTGCATGATTTGTGTTGTGTATTCAATTTCTAATTAATAGTACATGTTGCAGGTTCTAATAATCTAATTTGATTCCTAAAGTCGAATACAGTAATACATATGTAATTCTATATTTAAAATGATGTTTTACTACCATTAAATTTGTTTAAAAGATTTATACAAATACATAAAAATATATATATGAAAATTGCAATTCCACTTTATACATACTCATATATCTATATATAATTTTTTTATTAGAATATATTAGTTAAATACTTTATTGGTTAGATATATTAATTATATTCTGCTCCTAATATCAGATGAAAATATAATGATTATCTTATACATTATATTTTTACCATAAATAAGTAAATTAGAAATCTATCTATTTTTTGCGTACCAGTGTTACGTTGTATTTCAAAGATTTTTAGTATGCAGAAAATTGTTAATTTTTTTATATTATACTCCCTCCGTCCCAACATTATTTGCACACTAACTTTATTTTCGTGTTTTAGCGAGCGAGTTGTTTATTAGTATTTGAAATGATAAAGTAACTTTTAAGGTAGGGTTTGATAGATATCTCTCTCCTCTATTATAAAATGACTTAAAATTACTTTATCATTTTAAATACTAATAAAAAACTCGCTCGCTAAAACACGAGAAAACAGTAAAAGTGCGAATAATGCTGGGACGGAGGGAGTATTCAACTTCAGATTTATGGTCACCGATTTACCATATTGTGAATGTTGTAAAAAAAATTGAGTTAATATTTTTTATCATTTATTATTTTAATGAACTTCTGAATCATTTTCATCTCATTTTTTAAACCTTGATCCATTTAGATGTTGATTCTTTATGTTTGTGTAATATACAACCACAAAATATACTCACTTTCACACCTCTTTAATCCAGCTGTGAAAAATATGATTAACGTCTTTGTACAATAATATTTTTGTCTTTTAATTTTAATGGAATACTCTTTTTTTGTTGTATTATATTATATTTTTTATTAGTTTGTGCTTGAACAATGATGGAAAAATGTCATTGGAGTATTTATAGGCAATTTAGCTTTTCCTCAAAATATTTTGTCTGAAAGTCAAATTTATCATTTTGAAGATTATTTTGAAGGAAATTAGGACCAGTGAATTTTGGTGAAATTACTACGCTTCCGTGAAATACAATAATACTGAATTTAAACGTAATTTGGTGAAATTTATATTATTTAGATGCACATTTTTTTTTCAATTTCTTACTAAAATTGTAAATCTCATATGTTTTTTATTTTATATTTTGTTACATAACATAGTCGGGTGAAAACCTTTTTGGAGAATAATTGAATTTTCTTATATTGAAGTATGTCAGAATTGAATATTTATTACTGATTTATTATGAATCCAATTTTATTGGAAACACCGATTGTCGCATGCTTCGTCTCACCCAACTACAAAAAAAACATACAGTTCGTTCGGCGTGTTTGTGTGTATTTTGAAAAAATTAAAATTGAAGTCAAAATTGAACTTAAAATCCAAGTGCATACTATGCACTTGGATGCACCCTAGAATTTGCCCAAGAATTATAACATCATTGATGTCGGAGGAAGATTTTTTTTTTTTTTTTTTTTTTTGTGTATCAAACTTAAGTACTTGATGTTGGTATTTTCAATTGAGTCATTTTATTGATTTCTTTATTTGTATTGCTTAATTTCAACGACAGAATAACATCTGTTATTTTATAAACTATTTATAATTTAATTGGATGTTAAAGTTTAGAAAAAGTTCACTATCTGGTTACATAGATTTGAGTATGATGATTTTTATACATGAGGTACTTGATTTGTTTACATTTATCTTAAATAATTTGTTATTTAATTTTGTTTGTGTGTTTGCTGTCATTATTAAAATAAAGTTGATATTTTAAAAATTATTATTTCTCTAATTAGATATGAAATTGTTTATGGATAAACTTATTATAGGCGTAATTATCTTTGCACACTGTTTTATTAAGTTCACCTCCCTAATTTTATACTTCCTCTGCCCTTAATAGTATGCTAAGTCTATTTTTTTTCAGCAATCTTTTTTCTTTACAATCCAACCATCACTTAAATACTTTATATTTACAAACAACCACTTAATTCGTAAATGGACCACACAAGAGTCCAAAATATATTTATTTTATCTACTTTATCTTTTATTTTTTACATGTCCAAAATAAATTAGTATATTTTTTGGGAAAAAGGGATTAAATTTTACTAAATATATCCATTATAAAATTACAATTCTATCCAACATATAATACTCACAATCCCTAAAAAATTCACCCTCCAATTTCATTCGATTTCACGAAAACCATCAAATATATCTACCTCTCTTCTCTCTAATAGAGCTGCAAAAAGTATAATTAACATCTTCATACAAAAGTGTCTATTAGGTAGAGAAGGACTTCAAATTGGACGTGAACGAAAAAAAAGTTAATTTGTTGATATGTAAATATATTTTTTAATGTTAATGATAGTCTTTTTTGTTTTGTACTATATTATTTTTATTAATTTATATTTGAATAGTAAAGAAAAATGGTACATGATCATTTATAAAAAGTTTAGGTTTTTCAAATGTTTTGGCTGAAAGTCAATTCGGTCATTTTGAAAGATGTTGAAGGAAAATTAGATACAACAAATGTTGATAAAGTCATTGAGTTTTATGTGAAATGCAATAATGTCTAATTTAAACGTTGTTGTTGTGATTTATATTTCTTTGTATGCATATATCTTTTATTTTTAGTGAAATTATAAATATAATAAGTGTTTTAATTTTTCTAACGCTTAATGTGTTGTTAATAACTTTGGAATCATTAAAAATTGGGTAATTTTTTTTAAAAAATCACTTGTGATCCAGCGATGCTGTAAAATTTGTGTGTAAAATATGTCAATATCTACTCACACAACTCACTAATATATATCAAACCTGATCTACAATGATTATAAATTATAAGGCTACATGAGTATATATCTTTTCAAACAAAAACTTAACAAGGATAGTTTTTTAAACCTAAATAATTTTTTTATAACCCATTGTTCGGTAAAAAAAATATATTTACTCATAATGTATTCATAATCGCTTTAAATTTGAAATCATCGTACACATTTGTGCCAATTTATTATACAACTAACAAGTCAAATTATCGCTCAAATACAACTTTATTCGACAATATATACAATATTGTTCAAGTTTTGTTTTATATTTTATTGTTCAATCAACTTCAAAATAATATAAAGCTGGTTGAATCTTAATTTAGAAGATTAATATAAAGTTTAAGAAAATATCATTTTTATACTATTAAATAGTCATGCAGAGAACTTTTAGATGCAAAGAGCTACCCTCACTTTCAAAATGACTAAGTTATTTATTCCTTAAAAAATTCAATATGCTAATCAAAATAATAATTGTATGTCGTACGATTACACTTGCCGTCTTTTCCTTGGTTTAATATATCTATACTTCGGTTCTCAGCTCTTCGTATTTTCTATAGAATTTGTATTTGATAATGGTCCTTAATTTTTTCGTCTATCCTATTTAAATTCAATCAAGTATCTGTAGTAGTTCATCTAGATGTTTTTTAAATAGTAATCGAACAAGTACTTAATTATAGTAAAATATAAAATTTGTACCTTAGTCTTGTGTTTTGATGTTCCAGAAATGAAGAATCTAGGTAGTTTAATTGCTAACAGCAGAAAGGGATTTACAGGGTTGTTTATCGAACCGGGCGGATGACCCATAATCAGACATGCAACTGAATTGTGAGAAAGAATTCGATTGATTAGTACGAATATTGGGTACTGTGAAATCGATCTATTAGATGGATACAAATCATTTGAACAACACAAAAGATTTTATTTTAATTCGAAACAAATGAACTATACCAGCCATTATAATTGTATAAGGATGTCTCTCTTCGGTTGATTTCAATTAAGAAGTAGAGAATGATTTTATGTATTGTGGTTTATTTTGGGTAATTGCAGCAAATGTTCATTTTTGCTTTTAGTCCATTAAAAATCTGGATAACAACAGGGCTCTCGAAGAGAAGATGGAAACCATTGCTTTAAATTAATTATTGGATTTTACATTGTATTTAACCAACCTTATGTTTTGTTGTGTAGATAACACACATGTCTTTCCAATTATGTATTGAAAAGTGTAACAAAAATAGTTTTTTAGTTATTATACAATGTAATGTGGTCAAATTACCATATTTTGGGTATCAAAGGATAATTTTTTTAAAAAAATTAATACTTCTTTCGTCTCAGATGAATTTGCATATTTTTATTATTTGGACTTCCTACACCAATTTGTACATTACCTAAAAATAAAATATTAATTTGCGTGCACACTCACAAAAAGAGAATATAAGCTTTTTGGTCCCACAACTTATTGAGTGTCCGATTTTGGTCCCAAAATTTTTTACACTTTAATTTTGGTCCCATAACTTCTAGGGTTTGTCCAATTTTGGTCTCATTGTCACCGAAAAATTATTTTTTTGGTCTCATAAATTATCGAGTATCCGATTTTAGTCCTAAAATTTTTTACTCTTCAATTTTGGTCCCATAACCCCTAGGCTTTGTTCCATTTTTAACCCAATAATTTAAAAAAAAATAAAGAAAACAAAAAAAAAGTCGTTTTGGGGCCACATTTGGGAGGGTATTGGAAAGCCCGAAATTCGGCCAAAATGTGAGTTGCGCATGACGTACAAGGGCATCATTTTTTATTTTTTGGTGAAAATTGGACCAAAATTGGACAATCCCCAAGAGTTACAAGACCAAAATCGAAGAGTCAAAATTTTTTGGACCAAAATCGGACACTTGATAAGTTATGGGACCAAATAACTTTTTTTCTCCTCACAAAAATATACACATATTTATCCTTATGTTATTACTTTGCCCATTTTCTTAATCCATATGGAATCTCAAGGATGTAAATATCACTCGGATGAAAGTAGTATTATTTATTATTCCTTCCGTCTCATAGGAATTTACACATTCTCCTTATTTGGATGTTACACACCAGTTTGCACACTATCTAAAAATGAAGCACTTAATTTTTTTTTGCACATTCACAAAAACATACACATATCTACCAATGTGCCATTAATTTTTCCATTTTCTTAATCCTAAGGGTGCAACTATACATGGGGCAGAGAGTGTACGTACATGATGTTGATTAGTTTTACTATTTTTTATTTGTTGCATTGGTGGAGAAGTAAGATTGTAACAAAAGTATTGTAATTAGTAAAGTGAAAATTAAAAAAGAATACCATTTTTTTGTGGATAAAATAGGACATTTTAAAAATAAATGGAGTAAGTAGTTTTTTTAATAGTTGTACTTCAACGGTCGTTTATTATCTATATTATTATATACATTTACACAAATCAATTGTATTATTTATTATTTTATAGAAAAACACATACACCCTTAATTTTTACAATTATTTTTTTGTCAGAGGATGATTAGTACTACTATTTAATAGGAATACATTAGGATTAAAACATATAATATGCATTGATATTATTAGAGTAATAGTTAAAAAGTAAAACTATTTTGGAGAAATTGATATATAAATAAAATGTTATGAAGGAAGTAGCTGATTTTAAATATAGTGTTCAATATGTATATATTTTGTATTCATGTCCTTACATATACTTTAATATTTATGCGTTGGTTCATTCATAAAACTTTAAAGTTGTGTAATTGAAAAATATATTACTAATATTCTATTGAATGTATCAAGATTAATTTTTTAAATTTTAATGTATTTTTAACTCTAAAAGTTTAGAGTGCATCCAAATGCTTATTATGCACTTAAATTTTATAAATTCAATTATTTTTTCAATTAGAAAGATATTTTTAATAAAATATTGAAGTTATTAAGTAGAGTTTACCCGAGCTATAACTGTTATATTTTTTATCGTCACTTGATTTATTATTGATTGTTGTTTGAGATATTAGTAATTATTCATTGGAGTATTATAGATTGTTGGTCATTAATTGTCATTATTTACTGAATAACAAAAGGATAAAATTATATTTTTTTCTTCATATTTGCCAATTCGATTTTTTAAATCCAAGTGAATGTTGTGTTCATTGTAGAACTATATATCTTTTTAAAGGCTATTACTAAATATATACCCGAAATTAGTATACAAACCCAATTTACTATGGGTGTGTTTTGAAACTCTACTCAATCTGTAGAAGTGATATTAATTAATATTTGTAGTAAAATTAAAAATGTTGAGTGATTGGAAATAAAGTGATTTTAAATTAAATTTAGGAAGTAGTATGTTTGCAAAAGAATCACTTTTATTGATAGTGGAGTGGTTATTTATAGGTGGTTAAGTTAGAATGGATTTTAGAGAATTCAAAAGCAGGTAAAACCTGCTTTGGCAAATTTGATTTTAAGTGCTTAAAATAGTGATTGCAAACATTGCAGAATTGATTTTTTCATATAAAAATCAATTCTACTCATAAAGTAGAGTTTGCAAACAACCACTATATGCATTTCATTAAAAATAATTAAATTATTAAGGATTTATTGAACAAATTCCACTTTTGAGTTTTGACAATTACATTCCTCTCTTTGTAAAATTAAACCAAAAAAAAAAAAAAATATCACACCACTTTCCATTCTAATACACGTTTTTCAAACATCAAAATCTAGAACTCAATTTTTTAATTAAACCAAGAAAATTATGTTAATTTTCCAATTAATTGTTAAATGTGCAAGTAGCGTTTGGATAAGGGTTTTTGCAGCAAGAAGAAAGAGAGAAAATAAAGAAAAAAAAAATTGTTAACAAGACCAGAAATAGCCACCATGGCGAGCACAAATGTGCAATAGACTATGAATCTACCATTAACTTTACTTTTAGGTATTCTCAAAACAAAGGACATGTCAAGTATGACTTTTTGAGCAAAAGGGCATGAGGATTGAAAGTCAAATAATTGAGAAGTGTGCATAAATATGGTCAAATTTCGTTGAAAGGGGTTGACAGAAACTATCAGTTGATGGTAATATTGTCATTTAACATATGTGCATTTTGGTTTAAAAATATTTTGGGGTATGCTTAGGAATTTCGGAGTTTTATATAAAGCCACACCCTTTTTTTAAAATTAAAACTAATTTGTAGATGTTTTTAGTAACAAAAAATATGGGATGTTTGTAGAGAATGTATACGTCATTGATATACTATTAATTATTTTATTTTGTATCCCTTAAAAATTACATGTATGTCGAAAGCAATAATTATTTTAATGTAAAAAAATGCAAATTGTTCAAACATTTTTTTATTATGTAAATTTTTTAAGAGAATCTGTTTTGATGATACAATGATTTTTTTTCCATATATATGTAACGCTAAAGATTTTGTTATAAAAAATATTATAAGTTTAGTTATATGTTAAAAAGAAAATAAATTGAAATATTTTTAGCATTAAAATTTCATTTTATTAATCATTATAGTAAAAAAATTGTAAAAATACCTTCCATGCGAAGCACGGGTATAACAATCACTAGTAAAAATTAATGGGGGACGGTACATAATATTGATTATTTCACTAAATAATATTGACTGTTTTACTATAAAGTATTAATTGTAGATAATTTTATGATGAAATGGGTTTAGCAACTCTTGTTTATATATGCTTAATCCATATTATATTAAGTTGGAAAAAATTAACCGTAAACTAGCTAATTGATTTGTCCATTGTGTTTAGTTAACTAAATCCTAACTCACTAAGAAAAAAAAAAAAAAAAAATCACCATCGGCGAGAGCATGTCGTGAACCAACTAAAGTGTTCGCCAATAACAAGAAATTCATTTTTTCATTAAAAAGACGACGACTTTTACTACGTGAGGGATGGCGAAGGCTTTCCAAAAAAGGCGAGGGAAATTTTAAGACCTTGCCAAAAGTGAGGGCAGGTAAACACTTTTTTTACTTTTTTTTTTTTTTATTGTGATAAAACGGTGCAGTTTCATTTAAAAAACGACCAAGGCCTATTAACTCTAGTCAAATTTCGAAATAAATGCAGCTATCATTTTTTGTATTAATTTGTTTCCCACCAAAATTGTCTTTAATTTGTTTACACACCAAATTTGGTTAGATTAGGGATCACGAGGGAGTGTGCTATTGTGGTTTATGGAGAGATTTCATGAGGAGGGGAATGTTTAGTTGTTGGAGACTTGAGCATATGGGAATGTAGCAATTTGAGCTCTTGATGGTTGTGCATGAGTGGTACTGGAAGCAGATTTTCAAGTTATTATTCAGGCTCTACAAAGGGGTGGGGGCTTTAGAACATATGTTGGAAGTACGCTTGAGAAGTAGAGCGATTATGACGGCATTTGAGTTGATTTCTTAACCATAGTCACTATACGGCCAATGGAGCCAATGGGGTTGCTCATTGTTTAACTAATCTGATTACTTCTTTCAATCCTCAATTTATGTTTTTGAAGGATTTGCCTTTAAAAGCTTTAAATGTTGTAATGTTGAATTAGGCTTCTAATTAATGCAATTGTTTTGGCGCTTAAGTAAAATAAAGGTCTTTAATTAAGTTTGTTATTCTTTTTTGTTTTAACTATATATAACTACCTGTTTAATTTTTCTTTTGTTGGCATAATTTGGACATAAAACTTTTATATCTTCTTAAATCACATAATTTATATTTCACTACAAAAAAGACGGAGTTTAGCGACGGAGAATTTGCGACGGCCAAATATCCGTCGCAAATTTCGTGAATTTGCGAAGGATTTTGGTAAGCCGTCGAAAAAATGACACTTTGCGACGAATTAGGAAGACCGTCGCAAAAGTTAGTGTTTTGCGAAGGAAAAGTCCGTCGCAACAACTAGGGCCCACTGCCTTCGTCTTAAACCGGCTACATTTGCGACGGATAGGTCGTCGCAAATTTCAACTTTGAGTCTGCGACGGTCCATTCCGTCGCAAAATATACACGTTTAAAAGTGACCGTCCGGGAAGCGACCCATTTGACTTATTTGCGACGGAATAGGCCGTCACAATTTTTAACTTTGTATTTGCGACGGACCAAAGTCGTCGCAAATCTTACATTTATATTTGCGACCTTTCGGGAAACGGTCCGTTGACTGATTTGCGACGGAATGTCCGTCGTAAATCCGACCCGGTTTTATGCGTCTTTTCGGGAAACGGTGCGTTGACTGATTTGCGACGGAAAAACCGTCGCAAATCAGTAAAAACGACGTCGTTTTGGCTTTGAGAGACATAATTTGCGACGGATAGGCGTCCGTCGTAAAAAAAAATTCACTTATAAATACTCTCCTCGCGAAGCAGACGGAGAATGCGAGAAAAAAGAAGAAGAGGAGGAAAACGAAAGGAAAAGGAAGGAGAAGTCGGGTTTAGTTGATTGCAGAGCCAATCCATCCCCACCGAGTTCTCGTTTTGACATTTTCTACAAATAAACCGTAAGTTTTCTTCATTTTTACCGTTTAAAATTTAATTTTAAAGCATGTTTAGAGAATTGATTTTAGTTGAGAATTGATTTTAGTTGAATTGTTTGAATTATATTAGTAATGTTTAGAAATAGTTGAATTAGTTGATCGAATTTTAATTTAAAGCATGTTTAATTTTTGTTAAGTTTAGAATTGAATTAGTTGAATTGTTTGAATTATATTAAAAATGAATTGATTTTAGTCGAATTAGTTGATCGAATTTAATTAGTTGATCGAATTTTAATTTAATTTTAAAGCATGTTTAATTTTTGTTAAGTTTAGAATTGAATTAGTTGAATTGTTTGAATTATATTAGAAATGAATTGATTTTAGTTGAATTAGTTGATCGAATTTTAATTTAATTTTAAAGCATGTTTAATTTTTGTTAAGTTTAGAATTGAATTAGTTGAATTGTTTGAATTATATTAGAAATGAATTGATTTTAGTTGAATTAGTTGATCGAATTTAATTAGTTGATCGAATTTTAATTTAATCTTAAAGCATGTTTAGAATTTCTTAAGCTTAGAATTGAATTAGTTGAATTGTTTGAATTATATTAGAAATGAATTGATTTTAGTTGAATTAGCTTAGTTGATCGAATTTTAATTTAATTTTAAAGCATGTTTAGAAATAGTTGAATTAGTTGATCGACTTTAGTTGATCGAATTTTAATTTAAAGCATGTTTAATTTCATTGATTTTAATTTAATATTTCGAATTTTGTTATAGATTAGCGGACAAGGCAGTGACAGTGGCAGTGGCAGTGGCAGTCAGCAGCCTCCGAGGGATGAGGAGGCGAGTCGAGGAGGGCGAGGAGGGAGGAGACGACGGGCCTCACTGAGACCCGTGGTTCCACCTATTTTCAGACCGAGGTCTCAATCAGAGACCTCTTCACAGCCTGGCTCCTCCTCACAGCAGACTGCTGAGGGCTCATCCTCCTCCCGACAGCATCCGGTTGTTAAAGCACGGATGACTGTTCAGCCACATGGTTCAACGTAAGTTTTAATATTTTATACTCAATTTTTTTATTAATTAAAACCTAATTATTTTACTAACTTTGAAGTTTTAATTTTACAGTTGGATTCCTGGTCATGAGGCTAGTAATCAGGTTTCCCAGTCCATCCTTGGATGTGGATTCGAGCCCATCGCTTACAGTTGGGGGCTAGTGTCCGATGCAATGAAACAGACATACTTCGAGGAGTTTAAGGTATTAATTTAATTTATTAATTCACCGTTTATTAATATCAAATATATAAACAGATATTTACATTTAAATTGTAATTGCAGAAAGAATGTGTCTGGGCACCGGAGCACGATGACCAGATGTGGAAGAATTTCGAAAAATATGCGGCGGAAAGGTACATAGACCTCCTTTTTAGAATGAGGGAGAAGTGGTACAAGAAGGGAGAGGCCACCGACATGGGGACTGACAGCGAGCGGTTGATTTGGGACCAATTCCTCGGGTACTGGAATTCCCCTGAATTCAAAGAGAAGTCGACGAAAAAAAGGCGAATCGGCGTAGTGACCCTGGTGGACAAGGGATGGCGAGACATCGGCCCGGTTCTCGGTCTATTTTGAGCACGGGTTGAGATTTGTAAGTTTCGTCTTTAATTTTGTAGTTTTTGAATTTGTTGTTACCGAATTTACCGGATCTAGGAGACGAATTTATGTGGCTATAGGGGTAGTCCCGATTAATCGATAATAAACATATGAAATAAAACGAACACGAAGAACACAAGAGTGGGGGAAGATCTCTGATGAGTTCTTCCCTTGAAGGTGGCTTTGGGAGTCCCCAAGAAGGGTCTCCCTTGCCTAGTATTTTATTTATGTGGGAGGATTTTTTGTGGGGAGGAGAAAGCTAATGAGCTCCCTTTACAATGGGTTGGGGCCTCTATTTATAGAGCCCCAAGCTTCTAACTAAGGAAATCATCCTGACCCTTTATTTTAGGGTATTTATTACAATCGTAGATCTAATAAACAATTATAAAAAAAATAATAAATCTATTATTACAATATCTTGTCAGTATTTTGATATCTTTACTGATGTTTGACCTTTGATTCCGTCGGACTATTTGATGCTGAAATCTTGTTGTCGGGGCCTAAACCCCGGTTCCGGTATACCCCGGTTCTGAGATAGTATTTTGGCCAAATATGGGATTATTTGTGACACAACAATTGCCCCCAAGATCGGGCTTTGACTTTGGTCAGAGTTCGATCTTGATTCGTGCTCCGAACAAATTCTGCTCCTTACTGTAGTTGAGGTTTCCAACGTATGCCCCCGAGCCTGTTGATAAGATAGCTCGGGTGTCCCATGGGGACTTTGGTGGTAGAGACCTTGATGAAAAGATCTTCAGTATTATCTGTGGCTTGGTGTGTTTTGAATCGGACTGAGTTAGGCGGGAATCGATCTTCTATCGTGCCCCTGAGTCGTCAGTCTTCAGGTAATCATAATTCGAGGGCTATAGCTTCCTTGTTGTGTAATTATGTGCTCGTGCTTCGAGGCTAGGCTCTTCGTACGAGGCTTTTTCTGTGCTCGTACTCGAGGCTAGGCTCTTCGTACGAGGCTTTTTCTGTGCTCGTACTCGAGGCTTGGCTCTTCGTACGAGGCTTTTTCTGTGCTCGTACTTGAGGCTTGGCTCTTCGTACGAGACCTTTTATGTGCTCGTACTCGAGGCTTGGCTCTTCGTACGAGGCCTTTACTGTGCTCGTATTCAAGGCTTGGCTCTTCGTACGAGGCCTTTTCTGTGCTCGTACTCGAGGCTTGGCTCTTCGTACGAGGCTTTTTCTGTGCTCGTACTCGAGGCTATGCTCTTCGTACGAGGCTTTTTCTGTGCTCGTACTCGAGGCTTGGCTCTTCGTACGAGGCTTTTTCTGTGCTCGTACTCGAGGCTTGGCTCTTCGTACGAGGCCTTTTCTGTGCTCGTACTCGAGGTTTGGCTCTTCGTATGAGGCCTTTTCTGTGCTCGTACTCGAGGCTTGGCTCTTCGTACGAGGCTTTTTCTGTTCTCGTACTCGAGGCTATGCTCTTCGTACGAGGCTTTTTCTGTGCTCGTACTCGAGGTTTGGCTCTTCGTACGAGGCTTTTTTTGTGCTCGTACTCGAGGCTATGCTCTTCGTACGAGGCTTTTTCTGTGCTCGTACTCGAGGCTATGCTCTTCGTACGAGGCTTTTTCTGTGCTCGTACTCGAGGCTTGGTTCTTAGTACGAGGCTTTTTCTGTGCTCGTACTCGAGGCTAGGCTCTTCGTACGAGACTTTTTCTGTTTGCACAGCTGGTGGCACTATGGCCTATGTGATAGGTCGACCGCTTTGGGGCCGGCAAATTTTTGGTACTAAGTGTGGAGGGCCGACCGCTTGGGGGCGGGCCCCCGCTTTTGAACTTAGATTTTTTTGGGTTGATCAACTGCTTTGGGGCCGGCCCATTTGGTACTAAGTGTGGAGGGCCGACCGCTTGAGGGCGGGCCCCCGCTTTTGAACTTAGATTTTTTGGGTGGACCGACCGCTTTGGGGCCGGCCCATTTGGTACTAAGTGTGGAGGGCCGACCGCTTGGGGGCGGGCCCCCGCTTTTGAACTTAGATTTTTTGGTTTTTGTTTCTGACCGATTGTAATCGGGTGGTCAACGCCGGTGAAGACGGACAAATCATCGCTAATTAAAGTGGAAAATCTACGCCGATGAAGGCGGATAAAGAACGTCGATGCCCAAGAAGGCGGGCGAGAAGTCGACGCCACGGAGGCGGATGGATCAACGCCGATGAGGGCAGATAAAACACGTCAACGCCTAAGAAGGCGGACGAGATGTCGACGCCACGGAGGCGGACGGATCAACGCCGATGAGGGCGGATAAAACACGTCAACGCCTAAGAAGGCGGAAGAGATGTCGAGGCCACGGAGGCGGACGGATCAACGCCGATGAGGATGGATAAAACACGTCAACGCCTAAGAAGGCGGACGAGATGTCAACGCCATGGAGGTTGACGGATCAACGCCGATGAGGGCGGATAAGACACGTCAACGCCTAAGAAGGCGGACGAGATGTCGACGCCACGGAGGCGGACAGATCAACGCCGATGAGGGCGGATAAGACACATCAACGCTTAAGAAGGTGGACAAGAATATGTCGACGCTACGGAGACGGATGGGATGTCGACGCCACGGAGGCGGACGGAAAGTCGGCACCTCGGAGGCGGACGGAAAGTCGACGCCACGGAGGCGGACGGAAAGTCGACGCCACGGAGGCGGACGGAAAGTCGACACCACAGAGGCGGACAGATCAACGCCGATGAAGGCGGATAAGAAACGTCAACGCCTAAGAAGGCGGACGAGACGTCGACGCCACGGAGGCGGACGGAAAGTCGACGCCACGGAGGCGGTCGGAAAGTCGACGCCACGGAGGCGGACGAAAAGTCGACACCACGGAGGCGGACGGATCAACGCCGATGAAGGCGGATAAGAAATGTCAACGCCTAAGAAGGCGGACGAGACGTCGACGCTACGGAGGCGGACGGATCAACGCCGATGAAGGCGGATAAGAAACGTCAACGCCTAAGAAGGCGGACGAGACGTCGACGCCACGGAGGCGGACAGATCAACGCCGATGAGGGTGGATAAAAAACGTCAACATCTAAAAAGACGGACGAGATGTCGACGCCACGGAGGCGGACGGATCAACGCCGATGAGGGCGGATAAAAAACGTCAATACCTAAAAAGGCGGACGAGATGTCGACGCCACGGAGGCGGACGAATCAACGCCGATGAGGGCGGATAATAATACTGAATTTTCGAGATTCAATAATTTTGTTTTGGATTACCCAAAATTATCTCCAAATACGGGTACTCATGCCCCGGCTTTTAATGTATTGTAAATATATTTGAGTTGCAATACATTAAAATGAAGTAATTGGAGAAAACCTGAATTGAGATGGGCAAAAGGACTGCCCGTAGATTCCTTTGAGTCGTTGTAGTGGTCCGGACGTCTTAGAGATTTTTCTGGCTCGATTGCATTTAGAGCCTTTAAGTGATCAGGCCGAGAAATCCTTTGAGATAGAAAATCTGGTCCAAGTATAATAAAGAGGCGGCCCAACAGTTTCTTGAAGATAGAAAAGTCCAATAGCTCACGAATTAAATTAAAAAATGATCCAACACCATCTCTTGAAACTAGCCCATCACATACTAAATATCTTGAGCCCAAAAAACCTTCATTCAGGCCCAAAACAAGTGATAGAGATGAGCCCCTGATAGTATACGGAAACCTGAATTCCCAAATTCTAATTTCTAAATTTTGGAACCAGAGGGCTAGGATGGTGTCAAAGGTCGTGATCGGCGGCCGCTAGTGGAGGTCGTTCGGGACTTAAGGTTGGACCGAGGTCGGCGGCTGTGCCTGGGAGTGTCGGCGATGGATGAGGTGGAGCATGGGCGTCTCGACGTTGGTGAAGCGAGGTTGTGCCCGTCGAGTCGGATGCGGATATGCCGGCGGTGGTCGCGCCCAGCGTCGATCGGGCTCGGGCTCCGCGGTAGTTTCGGGGCGAGAGTTCGGTTCGGTGGGGAAAATAAACAGAGCGCCAACCTTGATTTTTCGAGGGCGGCAGTTAAGATCTGTGGTCTCGACGTCGATTGAGGTCGGGTAACAATTGAGAGATGGTGGTGGCCATCCGGCGGTGATTTGAGGCCGTGTGAGAAGTAGGCGGCGGTCGACCGTTGTTGGAGATGCGGTCGGGCATATTATGAGGCCGTGGTCGATGCCGAGGGGGTCGATTGTCGGGGACCGAGAACTTTATGGTGTCAGTAGTGTTGGAGTTATACAAGTAGGGGTCAAGGTCGGCCATTGTGGTGCCGTGCTCGGAGTTTATGGCCGAGGCCGGCCGCTGCGGAACGAGGCCGGGGTCGGTCGCTGCGGAACGAGGCCGGAGGTCGGCCGCTGCGGAACGAGGCTGGGGTCGGCCGCTGCGGAACGAGGCCGGGGGTCGGCCGCTGCGGAACGAGGCCGGAGGTCGGCCGCTGCGGAACGCGGAGGTCGGCCGCTGCGGAACGAGGCCGGAGGTCGGCCGCTGCGGAACGAGGCCGGAGGTCGGCCGCTGCGGAACGAGGCTAGGGGTCGGCCGCTATGGTGCAGATGCCAGGGGTCGACCACTACGGTGCCGAGGTCGCGGGTCGGCCGCTGCGGTGCGAGGCCGGTGGTCGGCCGCTACGGAACGAGGCCGGAGGTCGGCTGTTGCGGTGCGAGGCCGGGGGTCGGCCGCTGCGGAATGAGGCCGGAGGTCGGTAGCCCCCCCCCCTTTTTTTTTTTGGAACCTTGATTCTGGTTTTGAGACCAGATTGCTGTTGGTTTATAGCAGTAGGTGGAAGATGAGTGTGAAAATTATAGGTGAAAATATGAGTTTGTATCGACTTTTTCTGTGAAAAAATAATGAAACTGACCATAAAATTAGAATTCCACCTTTGTTGGCTTGGAGAGAGTTCCACAGGAATGGAACGCTTTTGATTTTTTTGCAGAAACTTTTAGATGATTTTTCTGGGTATAGGAGTATGTACGATTTCATTCCGATATAGCTACTCTTGGTTTCAAATTCTGAAAGGAACTTGAAGAAATAAAATGAAATTTTTTCTTCGTGTGGATCTGGGATTTGGACTTTTATGAAAAGAAAGTTTGGTTTGAAATGACCTTGTATTGATTCCGAGAATGGATGAACTGGAAATCAACTTATAATAAAAATGACCCGAAACCAAGAAAATAGGCTGTGAACTTTTTGGTTTGATGAATAGATGCAGAAACGCCATTATGACCCGGGAAAAAGGTTTCGAAGAAAGAGAACTTAGCTTTGTAGGGTCTTTTGACGAATCTTTGGTGGTTGAATCTTCGTGTCCATCCATCGATGAGTGAAATTGTTGAGGATACCCTTCTTCTAGCGCCATTTGTTGTTACCGAATTTACCGGATCTAGGAGACGAATTTATGTGGCTATAGGGGTAGTCCCGATTAATCGATAACAAACATATGAAATAAAACGAACACGAAGAACACAAGAGTGGGGGAAGATCTCTGATGAGTTCTTCCCTTGAAGGTGGCTTTGGGAGTCCCCAAGAAGGGTCTCCCTTGCCTAGTATTTTATTTATGTGGGAGGATTTTTTGTGGGGAGGAGAAAGCTAATGAGCTCCCTTTACAATGGGTTGGGGCCTCTATTTATAGAGCCCCAAGCTTCTAACTAAGGAAATCATCCTGACCCTTTATTTTAGGGTATTTATTACAATCGTAGATCTAATAAACAATTATAAAAAAAATAATAAATCTATTATTACAATATCTTGTCAGTATTTTGATATATTTACTGATGTTTGACCTTTGATTCCGTCGGACTATTTGATGCTGAAATCTTGTTGTCGTGGCCTAAACCCCGGTTCCGGTATACCCCGGTTCTGAGATAGTATTTTGGCCAAATATGGGATTATTTGTGCCACAACATAATTTATATTATTTTTTTTCCTAATTTTTATGAGTGGTATTAATTTTTACTATCTTTTTTTCTAATTAGACGGCGGAGCAAGGACGCGAGCCCTCTCATTTTGAGAGATTGCAGCTCGCCCACCCACTCGTCGAGGAGACTGGGAAGTCTACCTACGGCCGTACCACCGAGATCCACGTAAGTATTATTTCAATATTAATAGTATTATTTCAATTTTTAAATTAAAAGTATTATTTTATATTTTGTGTTCAATTTATTTAATTTTTTGTATAATTAATTTGCAGAGAAAGATGCTCGAGGACTTTGCCTCTCAGCCTCAGCCTGAGGAAACGGCAGAGGGGTCGGGGTCGATGCCCCCCACACAGCCTTCTGTTGACGTTCAAAATGAATTGTACTTCAAGAACGTCAAGGCTAAAAAGGGGCGGTTCACTGGATTGGGCAACTCGGAAAGAACTTTTTTCCAACCTTGTGGCTCGGGCTCATCCTCCTCTCAGTCTTCCATCGACTCTTATCCCAGTGAGGTCGAGAGGCAGCTTGCCACGGTGGTGGAGCAAATAAAGAACATGCAGAGGCAGCAGCGAGAGAAGGAAGAGTATGAGAGGCAGCAGCGAGAGGCGCACGACCGGTATACAGCCGAGATGCAGTGGTATTCAGTCGAGGTGCAGCAGTATACAGCCGCCATGCAGGTGTGGTGGCAGTTGTTCGCCTCTGATTCAGTGCCACGAGCGCAAATGCCTGCGCCACCAATGCCGCCGATCCAGCCATAGATGCCGTTGATGCCCCCGAGCCAGCCGCCGATTGTTAACCTGTGCGAGGATGAGGAGGAAGAGGAAGATGGATTTAATCCCGACGGTTGAATTTTTTTTATTTTTAATAAATATGAAGTACAATTTTTTTATTAGTTTGAATTGTTACTTTAATTTAATTTTTGAATTGTTACTTTAATTTACTAGTTGGTTTACACGTGCGTTGCACGTTGTACAAAAATTGTTGGTGGAAGTGTTGTGAATGAAAAATAATTCCATGCTAATATGATTTGCCTTTTAAAATTTCCCAAAATTCTGAACGTCATACTAAAAGTAAATTTAACAACGCAAAGCAATCTAGATTTTACATAATGTATATAATAGGAAAATTGTACAATAAAAATGAAACATACATCTCAATAAAACAACAGATATAACACAGTTGCATTGCTCTAATTTCAATTGGAGCCCGCTGGTAAACTGTCGGATTGATTCTCCAAATTTGTTGACCCTTGGACCGAATATTGAGTCATAAAAATAAAAAATACAATTACATGAAGAAATTTCTATTAACCTTATATATATATATATATTTTGTTTATATTCCTCTTCTTTGAATATCCAATAGCAACTCAGAGACTATATTAGTTATAAAAGCTAGCTTAATTTAATTACTTATAAGGAATAATATAATAGTTATAATAAAAGCTAGCTTATCTCTTTCTACAACTACCCTGGCCAAAGTCATGATAACCTAAAAGTACATAATTCAAAGATACAAAAACAGGAGGATCAAGTTAGACAAATGCAAAAATTGAACCATGTTGAAATTGTTTCTTAACATCACTGTTCTGCTGCAAATCTCACAGACTGTGGTCTAATGAACAATGTGCTTGAAAACAAGCATTAAAATTAGAAACACAAACTTTTGAACTAAACACGAGTGTGTGGATATAGGAATTTAGGAATGCATATCCAAAGGCAGGAAAATGAACGAATCTACACAGATTAAAAGCCATAACATAACAATTTCTAAAGATGAATATTTTGTTTTCTTTTTTTTTTACAGTCTAAAGATGAATTTGATCACCGCAAAATATTAACATTTTCACCATGAAATTAACAAAGAGAGATCATTTTCTAAAAAAATCATCACGGTGATTTTTGTCACAAAAAGATGGCCTTTCTTGTTTTTAAAGAAGGTTCTTGGCCAGAGGGATTGCTTTATAGTTTTCACAGGATACTTTGGGGAATTCACAAGCTCAACCTTGAGAAATTATTAACCTAACCAAAGTGTTTCAAAGATCAAACATAAAGGGGTATGCACACATTTATGCATATGTGCTACATGTGAATTAAGAAGGTTAACACTTCTCTACCCTGACCTCACCTTATCATTTTTTGGTAGCTAAATCTGGGGTTATAATCACAATTGGAAAATGGAAAATGGAAAATGGAGAGAGGTGACGAATGCAAAGGGAATTAAGGATTAGAAAACAGATATGAGTATTGTCCTGTCAAATTAGATATATATTTCCTATGCTTGGGATTGCAACTACTATTATACCTGGAGTTTCCAGTGGGTGTTACTCGTCCTATGTAGAAAATATAGGGTAAGTATGTCATATTATATACATGAGACTTAAACATTCGGTATCAAGCGGCGTGAGAGCCCAATTCTCATCTGTTCAAGGGTGCATTGGGAAAATCAACACCATAAATATTCGAGGTTAGTTAACAATGTAAAAATATGACACCGGTAGGCAGCTTTTAACAAAAATTCATGCATCACAGAAGATATATATATGTTAATTAAAACTCCAAGATATGTCACCTCATCAACTCCGGGAAATTTCAGGCCAAGTTCAGCAGTCTGTTGTGGGGTGCTAGCCAGGTAGACAGAAGCCCACTTTAGTGCTGCCAAAACTGATATCCTCCAAAGATGACTTATCGGAGAACATTTTGTTGAAAGTTCCCCAATCTACATTTTGACTATCATTTACAGCTTCATTGCTTTCAATATTTGCAACTTTTTTTCCCAGGAATTCACTGGCACCCTCCTCCAAGATTTTTCCATGTCGCCTGCCCTACAATAATGATTCCAAATTCAGAACCAAACTTAATGCATGATAGCATTAACTCATTAAAGGGGCTGAGGATTAACCTTCTCACAGGCCTATGGATTTGGAGATACTCCTCGGCCTTTGTAACTGATTGAAGAGCATCAACGGGCACTACAGCACCAGCTCAGTGAGTTCGGTTTTTCCATGCTTCAGTACAACAGCCATTGGGAGCTTGCTTTTCAATCCACTTATTGAGACTGGAAAGATCGATACCAGCACCATCAAGTTGCTCCGGCTCAGAAAAAAAAAGAGTGCGCAAAAGAGAAGATGAAAGAAGTAACTTACCTCATAATTAGAGAGAGATTGAGCCAATTCTTTCCTAACATCAACCTCTACCTTGACTAAGGATTCTTCTTCCAGCGCCCCCTGAGCTTCCGCAGCCTGAAAAGATTGATTTAGTTATCAAAGTAAAGAGCAATTGTTGATTCCTCTATAGCAAGAAGATCAATTTTTTTACTTCGCTCTCAATTTCTAGAAGCTCGGCAATTAACTTTTCTATCTCCTCAGTCAAGGGTTCCTGATAACATGTAAATATTAAAAAAAAGATTATTGTCAATAAATCTAAGAGACAGAGAAAACCACAATAAAATTATCAGGTAAAAGTTAGAATACATGACCACAGGACTGGAGTCAAGTAGTGCGTATCAAGACTGAAAAAGAGAGGATCATTCATTCAAGTAGTAAAAAAGGACTGGAAGTAGAAATATACGTCACGATTAAGAAAAACTCACAAGAGTCCACAATTAATCTTTGCAATTCAATGTCAAGGAAGTGATATGAAAACATGTTTCTTCCCAAAATTCACATGACAATGAAAATTACCCAATTCATAAGAACATACTTTACCCATTTTAGAGGTGAAAAAGACCAAATTGCCTTAAAATTTATAGATTGTCTTTTTTGAATATTTTCCCTATTCAGGGTTTGAGAGAAACCACACTGGAAATTGCTGAAATTCATTCCTCCATTTCTACCATAATTTCCAGCAGTATAACTCCAAGGCGGCAGCTGCTGGTTGAAGTTGACATTAGCGGAGAAGGTGAATCCGCTATCATAAGAGCATGCGGATTTTCTACTTTTATGCCAAGAACAGATCTCTGTGTTTCTTTAAGTTATCAATGGTAGTGTCATTTCTATTGATTGCCTTTCAGTTTTCCTGCATGAATAGATTTGCAAGAATCAATCAGTGCAACATAGAGAAGATCTTTCCAATGGCAGCCTAAAAATTCTGGAAACCTGATGGCCAGTTAAGGCTTCACTTATTGTGAAAGGTATGTGGATGTTAATCATAATGTGGCATGAGGTGCCAGAATATCAGGAAATTCAACAGGATACTGCCTTGCATGACAGGAAGCAGGTATGGGTCAAGCTCCATAAGGTGACATCTTATCCAGTGATTAAAAATATAAAAAGAACTTCCAACTTCCCTAGGAGAATATACATCAATTATATAATTCATGCAAAAAATGGCAGACCTTGTTATCTGTAAGCACTTCCAATATATAGTTGTTTCCAAAGAAATCGAGGGCCTGCCTAAAGAAAAAATTATACAGAGAAAAGTACTTGGATGACTCATGTTATGAAAGTAGGTAAACTGAAACAGAACCGCATGGTGTTGCAACATAGCAGTTCTCCTTATAAACTTCTACACATAAACAACTATAACACTTGAAAATGAAAGATACTGATCAAATATTCTGGAGGCCTGAGAAGTCTAAACTCTTTTCATAGTTCATAAATTTAATCGCAACAGTGTTACCAATATCTCATATTTAGAAATAATAGATGTAACCATAACAAAATCAAGCCAAAACCTGAAATCTTCTAAAAAAAGTCAATAGATCTCAGATTCAAAAATCAAGTTAATCAAAATAGGGAAAACTCACCAAGCACTTGAATCCGCCATCCCGTAAGCGAGTAGCGGTGGTTTGTGATGTAACTGGAGCGGGGAGTTGAACAATTGGCAAGAATGATCGAAGATTATGGCGGAGATGATCTCAAATTCCAAAATCAAGATAACCAAAATATGGGAAACTCACCAAGCACTTGAATATGCCGTCCTGTGAGCAAAGGGTGGGGGCTTGTGGCGGCATCGCAGCAGGTAGTTGAACAATTAGCAAGTACGATCGAAGATTAGAGCAAAGATTTATCCCGTGAGACCTTGTATATTATGTGCGCTGCACGTTGTACACTTGAGTGGTTAATAAAATATACTGATAAAATAAGGGCTCATACAACAGAAAGTGTTCTTTAGCGTACAGATAGAGCTTGGTCTTTGGTACCTAGAAAGTAAAACTAATGCAATTTCTTGAATTCTCTTGTCAAGTGTTAATCTCATATCATGCACCATATAGTTTTTTTGTTCACAAAAGTGTCCTATTACCAATAAGCATTTTAGCTACTTCATCATGAAGACTCTCAAAATAAGCTAAAATACTATCGACAGTAGAAACCCTAACAATCATCAACATGATATAGAAAATTGGAAGTGCACAAAATCACTCTTAATATCTGCACATTCTCCACCAAAATCACAAAAATCACTTTTGATATCTGCAGAATTCTACAAAATAAACTCCTCTTGTTATCTGCACAATCCATTTATTTTGCAAGGTTTTGCAAGGATTGTATGTTTTCTGTGCAAAGTGGTAGCATTGAGATAATGTATCTATAAAAAAAATGGATTAGGCCTGAACAAGAATAATGTGAATTTCAGAATTTGTAGATTTACAATAGTTCGAGAATTGCATCCTAGTAGATGGACAACTTGATTGGTTTATGAAAATCCAGAAACTAATTTAAATAGCACTAAAGTTCATTAACCTCTGTACGGACTACAATAAAAAATTAAAGAATCCCCATCTAATTTCATTCCTTAAGAAGTCATTATTATTGATATAGTATATGTAATACTTCTACAAATACACAACACATCCCTGTAAAAATAATTGTATAAATGCAAAAGAAGAAAAAAGGCTTCCAATAGTGTTCAATCGAGCTATTGCATATAGCTAAATTACATAGTGAGAATAAGGGTTACTGGTTGTTATTTTGCAGCTATTGAGTTATGAACTCACATTATACTGTTGGGCTCAAAGAATGCTGTTATTAGATAGAAATAACATAACAATGAGCATGCTATTATGTTATTGTGGGAAGCATATAATTGTAGCATAGATACATTGATACACATAGACAAGAACCCAGGGACAGGGGTTAAGTTTATTGACAAAAGAAAATTCTCGTTTCATTAGCTTCTACCTCAGTTAAGACTTTGCCTTTATAAACCAACAAAAGGGGTTACCTTGAAAGTATCAGAAAGGACCTCAGCCATAACCATCCAAATCATACAGCAAGCAGCAAATCAAGTAGCAAAATGGAGGAACTTGTTGAATGCATCAGCACATATAAATAACGGAACTGCTACTATAGGCTGCATCAACAAAAACAAACAAAATGTTAATTAAAAACCTACTCCTCGGATATTTAAAGCCACCAATCTGCCAAGATGAAAGCTTGTTGTTTGTGAGCATCAATATTTTTCACTTATTCCAAAAATAAGGTTGTGAAGATGCTAAGAAGTCATAACAATAAAGATATTCTAGCTCAGTTCAGCCATAAGTACCCCCAATAAGCACCAATCTCATAGAGACACTGATCCCCTATTATTATTTTTTACAAATTTTAGATTAGATCCATAACTTTTTCTATAAATGGTGCTCAGCTCTCTGTTCTTCAATATGACTATAAAAATATATTTGTGCAATAAATAAAGATATCCTTTCTGCATTGATCATATTGTATCTCAGTTCGTACCATAGAGTATTATGCACAGTGGTCCATAATCAAAACAGACTGTACCTGGGGCAGTGATGTAATAACACTCCATAACATGGCCTTCTAAGGAGACACTCCTCTAGACGCCAGGACCATACTAACAGCCAACCCCTCGGGTATGTTGTGCACAACAATGGCTGAAGTTACCATTATCCCTTGAGATAAACCCTTAGAACCAGCAAAGGGAACTCCGACGCCAAATCCCTTCCCAAAAGAATGAAGAGTCATAATTCCTACTACAAGTATAACTTTTGCAGCATCTGCTCCCTTTATGTCTAGCATGCTCACTTCACCGTATTGCTCAAGAATCTGAGTTTAGAATATATGCAATTGAAGCTCAGTCATTGTTAAAAAATAATGGTACTTCCAAATCTCGCGTTACAGACTAAAATGGAAAATATAGCCTTACAAAGGAACATACAAAGAAAGATAAACTCGTCAATAAAAATAAAATATTTCTTTCCAACAGCTGCAGAACATCGATAGACAGAATGATATTTTAGTGAAGGTAAAGAGGTCGAAAAATGCAGGGCTAACCAAGCAATCTCCCAAACCCACATGGAACCATTATGGCCAAATAGATTGTATGAAAAATCAAAGATGACCGTACACAAAGTAGAAGTAGCTTTACTTAATCACATTTTAAACTAAGTTTAAGCTACAAGAGAACTAAGGCAGAAACAATCACTGATAGAAAAGCTTAAAGGGATACAGAAATAACCAACTGACATTGTGATAATAAATAAGATTGCTTAGTAAAAAAAAACAGATGCATATGGTGAAGGAGCTTCACCTGCTTGCAAACCAATATGAAAAATCCACCGGCCAAAATACCCAACACTTCCGTGGGCCTGTCCTTCTTGTATAAGGTCAAAGCTTGTAGCCAGCATTACTCCTGCAGCCATCCCGTTGCATAATCCAGCCCATTGAGGATCAAGCTCCACAAAAAAGAATGGCAAAGCACCTAAACCAGTAGTTGCAGCCATTGCAATAGTGAATATCGCAACTGTTGCCACTGAGACTCTACTATTTCCATCCTGCAACACACCCATTCCATTATCACTTTTATCAAAGTTAACAGTATGCTCTGTACCAGACCCATCAATCACGCCGCCCCCTGCATTCCTATGTGGAGCAGTTCTTGATCTCTCTAAAGTTTCTACCTCTTGTTCGGTTGTTATACCATGATGACTAAATGTGACTATAAGGAGAAATACTAAAAGAGCTTGATCGACTCTTAAACCCATGCCTTCCAAAAGTAAAAAATCAAGTTAATCAAAATATGAAAAACTCACCAAGCACTTGAATCCACCGCCCCGTGAGCGAGGTGCGGTGGTTGGTGGCGGCATCGGGGAGTTGAACAACTGGCAAGAACAATCAAAGTTAGGACGAAGATGATACCAAATTCAAAAATCAAGTTAATCAAAATATGGAAAACTCACCAAACATTTGAATTCGCTGTCCCATGAGCGAGGGATAGGGGCTTGAGGCGGCATCGGAGCGGGGAGTTGAACAACTGGCAAGAACGACCGAAAATTAGGGTAGAGAATTTGTCCCGTGAGCGAGGGGCGGTGGCTTGTGATGGCATCGGAGCGGGAAGTTGAACAAATGGCAAGAACGATCGAAGATTATGGCGGAGATTTGTCCGGGGGCTTGTGGAAGAGGATATGGCGATGACAAAATATGAAATGAAAAGAGAACAAAAAATTTAGGAGAAGCCAGGAAAATGACCGAAGGGGGAAGAATGGAAAAAAAAACAAAGGCAAGGGCAGAATTGTCTAAAAATGATTTACATTGCTAAGCCACTTTTAAGTATATTATAGATAATTTTGTGAATTTATTTTAGTTTGAATTTACTTTTATTTAATGTCAAAATAAATAATTTTAGCAAAAAAATAAAAATAAAATGGACACAACATTTATAAAAACAAGTGAGAAACGAAAATGAATTAATTTGGTGAATTATGGAAAAAAAATGAATCAATTTGGATACATATACAATTAATTGCGTACAAATGAACGAATTATAAAATTATGCATTGTCGAAATAAATAATTTTACAAAATAAAAAAAATAGTTGAGCAAAATATTTTAATAAACAACTTAGATACGAAATTAATTTGGTGAATTATGGAAAAATGAATCAATTTGGATACATATACAATTAATTGCGTACAAATGAACGAATTATAAAATTATGCATTGTCGAAATAAATAATTTTACAAAATAAAAAAAATAGTTTGGCAAATTATTTTAATAAACAACTTAGATACGAAATTAATTTGGTGAATTATGAAAAAAATGAATCAATTTGGATACATATACAATTAATTGCATACAAATGAACGAATTATAAAATTATGCATTGTCGAAATAAATAATTTTACAAAATAAAAAAATAGTTGGGCAAAATATTTTAATAAACAACTTAGATACGAAAAAAAATTAATTTGGTGAATTATGGAAAAAAAATGACTTAATTTGAATACATATACAATTAATTGCATAAAAATGAACGAAAGAAGCTCATGGCCTAGTGACCGCGCCTCCTCCCCATGCACAAGAGGCTGCGTGTTCGATTCCCCTTGAGTGCAAACTTAGATTAATTGTTCAAGGCCCAATATTGATACATATAGAAGGTGGACCGCATATAGCAAGCTATGGGCCGGTGGCCCAGTGGTCCGAGCCCGCCCCGCCCGCCCGGGTGCTCGGGCTCGAACCACGCGAACCACATTTTTTTTTGTACAAGTTCGGAATTTGCGACGGCCAAATTCCGTCGCAAATTGAAATTTTTGCGACGGAACATGCCCGTCGCAAATTGTAATCGGAAATATTAAAAAAAAAAAGAACATTTGCGACGGCAATTATCCGTCGCAAATGTTATAGACCCGGTCGGGTCTGACCCCAATGACTTGCGACGGATTAGTGGCCGTCGCAAAATTTGAGCGACCCGGTCGGGTCAAACCCGCCAATTTTGCGACGGTTTTGTCCGTCGTAAATTTGCGACGGGTGGCAAAAGTCCGTCGCAAACATTAGTTACGGTTGTTTTAACAACGGATACGTGTCCGTCGCAAATTCCGTCGCTAAACAGTGTTTTTTTTGTAGTGTTTTAACCACATTAATAAAAAAAAATTATATATATATATATGTATATATATATATTAAAAGTGCACATTTCTCTATTTTGGGTTACTTGAGTTAGTGGGAGAAAAATATTATTTTGGTTCCACAACTTATTCCGTTTAATTTTGGTCCCAAAAACATTTAACAATTTAATTTTGATTTATAATTGTATTTTCACCGAAATATTGCAAACTTCTTTTTAGTTCCATTTCGCCAAAATTCAGTCATGAAAAATCTAAGACGTATCTAAACAGATTCTTGAGAAATTTGGCTACATATACCGAAAAGAAAAAATTGAGAACTTAGAAGTCGAATTTAACTTTCCCCCATACATATATATATTCTAACTCGGACAAAACTACGGCTACTGCCTAACCAATGGGGAGTTCTGAAATTCTGATCTCTTTTGGTTTTTCCATGCATAAGAGATGATGACGTCGGTTATGATGAACTCAGACATTTGAAATGGGTTTTACCTAATTTTCACTTGTTCTTTTAATTTTTTTTTTCCTTATCATATATTGCAATTTGCAATTTTTTATTTTTATTTTTTTATCATACAAGTATTTCTTCCCGCAATCAAACGTGGAATTCACAACACAGTTTTTGGGTAATCGTATAAATGTATGAATGTATTAAGTGGTGATTGCGGAAGCTTACAAATGCTTTCTATTTTTTTAGTTCACCATAAAAAAATAAGATATATAGTTCACCATAAAACATTTGTAAACCAGAGATTCATACAAATATTTATGTTATCTTAAATAATTATTTCAACTTCCATATTCTCTCTCCTTCAAACTATTTTCATGTCATCATGAAACACACACTATCATTATCTCGTCCATTTCTACATAGTATTCTTATGGATTACCATAGATTATTTATAGTGGTGGAAATAGGCCGAGTTGCTATTTAATTTTTGGGTCCAAATTTGATTTATTATCTTTCATATTTTTTTTCAGGGACTTAATCTAACTTTTTTTAATAAATAGTCTTGACCCGAGAGCTTTTTTAAAATGTCGTTTTAATCATGTTTACTAAATTCTATCTTGCATTTATATTATCATTAAAACATAACAATTAACTCATTAAATTTTAGAAGAATAAAAATAATTTAACAAAGGATTATCAATAATAGCACAATAACGAATCCATCAAATAATATTGTAATTTATATTTAATAATATTTTAATATAAACATACACACGCATATATAATATTAATTTATTATATTATATATATATATAGAATTATTATGCATTATATATTATATAATGTATACTATATTAATTTAGTTAAATAGGCCGGTGATTGAGATTGAAAAACTTGAAAAAAAAAATTCAAGTGTAACTTATTTAAATAAATAAGCCTTTAAAAAAGTCCGAGTCTAACTCATTTATGAAACGAGCCAAGTCGAGTTGGACTTTAGTAGGTCGAGTCGTAGGCCCCCGTCGGATAGTTTGGTCTATTCCCACCCCAGACTATCTGATCAATTTTTACATATTCCAAGTTTAAATATCACAAGTCTAATGTAAAACTTGTTTATAGTATAATACTGAAGTAGATTTTATATAAAATGATTCATGATAAACTTATCATTAAATTGTTTTAAAGTATTGATTATTTGATCAGGAGTATCAAAAATTTTACTAGGAGTATCAAAAGTTGGAGTTAAGAAAATCTACAACAATTACAATATAATAACACTGGCTCAGATTAATGATACTCCTGATGAGATTTTTGAATATCCTGATCAAATATTTGATACTTTAAAACTGTCTCATGATATCATATAATGCAACTAATATTTTTATAAGCAATCACTGATACCATTTTTAAATGTCACTACAAGAAAACATTAAATTGCCTACGAAAATTGTCAATATGGAATTTTCCAAAAAAAAAAAATTTGTAGTGAGGATTACCTACGAATTGCCTACAAAAATTTCTAATTGTAATCTTCCTTCCCCACCTACAAAAAAATTTGCCTACGAAAATTTCGTAGGCAAATTGTGTTGTAGGTAAAATTTTGTAGGCGAATGACTTGTAAGTAATTATACCTAGGAATTTTATTTCGTTGGCAAATTAATTTCGTAGGTAAGTTGTTTTTAGGCTGTGAAATATGTAGACGTTTTCATAATTAGAAAATTTTGTAGGCAAATTGTAGAAATTTGTTACTACGAACTATTTTGTTGGAAAAACTTTTGTAGGAAATTCTAATTTTGTAGGCAATTCTTTATTTTCTTGTAGTGTGTGGTATTCACCCCTCATTTTTGGAGTAATCACATTTGAGTAGGGTTTATATGAAAATAGTTTATGATAAATTTATCAGGAGTATCATTAATTTGGGTTCAAGAAAATTTACAACAATTATAATATAATTCCATCGAACCAGATTAATGATATTCCTGATGAGATTATTGACACTACTGGTTAAATAAATGATAATTTAAAATTATTTTATAATAAATTTATCATAAACTATTTTCATATAATACTTTGCCATCACATTTATATATGTAATTTTATGCAAACGTGTACAACACTCCACTCCATTATACTACCTCTGTCCCACAATTGTTTGCACACTTTTCCTTATTCGTCCGTCCCAAAATTGTTTGCACACCCAAAAACGATTTTTTTTATAAAGTTCAACCTCATAATATTCACATATTTTCAAAAATTACCATTATGTTTTGCCTTTTGGGCGCACAATACACCCAATTCAACTAATTTCTTCACTTTATACCACACAAAACACTATTCATTACATTTTTTTCTTAAAAATTGTGCCCACACAATAGTGCAAACACTTGTGGGACGGAGGGAATAATTAATACAAGGATGTGGAATCTATATTGTACCCCATGAATCTCCCTCCCTAGGGCTTAAAGGTAGTACTCCCTACAATTCATTTTTGTTTTCCACTTTCAGAGTGACACAAATTTTAATAAAGGAGTTGTTTATTAATATTTGTGGGTATAAAGTTGTTTTTGTGGATATAAAGTAAGGATAATAGAGTCCTTTCAACTTTTTAAGGGGTAAAGTTAAAATGATATGTGTACCTTTTTGCTATTTTGGAAAAAAGATTGAGAAAGTGGAAAAAAAAAACCTTCATTTTATTGTAATACGGATAATTCAAAATGAATGGGAGAGAGTATTAAGTATTAACAATAGTAAAAATATTTAACTTCATCATGATATGGGCCAATGATATTGTGCCAGCACTGTTAAGAGCAGCCAATCAGTGGCTCGACGATATTAAGGTATCTGAATACTGTGAAATGAGAGTTTTTCCTCACTTTTAATTACTTTCTCTTTTCTTTTCTTTTTCTTTTAAAAAAAGGTTCAATTATATTTAATTCTACTATGTTAAGTTATGTCAGGTAGACATTCTGACCGGACATGCCATAAGGTTAGTCTTTTTCAATCACTTTTTGGACAAAGCCTCAAACTTTATTAATTCATAGAAGAGGGATTATATACCAACTAAAGTTCTCTATACACAATAAATAAAGTTAAAAATATTCTTCAAATGATGTTCTTATGCTTTAGATCACAAGTTTATCTTTCATTTTAAATCCGTTTTCTTTTAATTTTTGAAACGTAGCTAGGTTTATTTATTTAATTTTTGTGATATAATATTATAAAAAAAATAATAAAAGAATTGTCTATGAAATTGCCAACAATTTTTTTTCTAGTGGATTGCCTACAACTTGCCTACAAAGTTTTCTAATCATATATGTATCTGCATTTCCCAGTCAATAATTAATTTGTCTATGAAATGAAATTTCTAGTTTAAATTGGAGGAATTTTAAATACAATTAACTTTAATTTTAGTTCAAATTGGAAGAATTTTCAACTACTTAACAAAACCATGTCATTTTGAAATCCATGGATTCTTAAATTAATTCATTTTCAAATCCCTTATATTTCAAATGACTCCATTCAAACATAACCATATAACCTTAGTTAATTTAATACTTCTTCTTGGCATTTCAGTTGTATGTGGTTACTATTTAATACATCCTTCTTTCCATTTTGATTGATTGCCTAATTAAGAATTAGCATTATTAATAGCTTAAGAATTAGCATTATTAATAGCTTAAGCTAGTTTCCAATAATATACAATGGTATTGTTAATAGCTTAAGTTAGTTTCTAATAATATACAATGTTATTGTTACTTGTGGAAATTGATTTCCAATATTAATATATCTGCACTTTGGTTGCTATTTACGAAATTGTTTATATGCCTACGTGCACGGTTAGTGATATTGACATCATTAATTTTATGTAATTGATATATATGAACTACAATGTGTTGGCATAATTTAATATCCACAAAACCTTTTATGAACGGGTGTATACTGTTACATATATTTACTAATATTATAAAATTTATAAATTAAAATTAAAGTATAAAATATAATTATGTTATCAATAAATACATGTAACGATAATAATTTCATATTATGAACACATTTCACAGAAAACCTACTATTTAATCTCAATAAGTTAACAAATATAAATAAATCAAACAATAAGGATAAATAAGAAGAATACATAAAATGTAATCATATATGAGTATATTATCACTGAGTCTCGTATTACACAAATCTTAAATCCGTTCACTTATCACTTTAAAAAGAAAATGTTAGCCTACATATTTTATTTTACATTTTCACTCAAATTTGGTCAGCATGTTTCAATTATAAGTTATAACACATTCGTTTCAATTGTTTTAGTGTGCACATTTTAGTTATATTAATCTACAATGTTTGATCATATTAATCTGCACCATTCCTATGTTCAATTATATGATGTAGTTGATGCACATGACCAAATGATATATTATAGGTGAACCCTATTAAATAGGGGTTGTAAATATTTTTCCTATAATGCGGTCTATGGAATTGAACGATTGGCTAACCCTCGTCCTTTTCTTAGTTTCTAATTTCGTATAAGATGACAATTTTACACCTCTTATATTCGTTGTTTGCAATTTAATTTTGCGTGACGTATCATATTGATATATATGTTACAATTAACCTCAATAAATATACATATGACGCACTTCAGCAGGATCAAAATATTTTTGTAATCCCATAGCTTTTACCTTTTTTACAAAATAGTTAAAAAAAATCATCTAGTCTTGTTATTTTGTACATTAATAAATTACATTCAACTTTTGCAAAGCGTATGTATAAAACCATAAATGAGCAAAAACAATGCCATTATTTTCATAAAATTGACATAAATTGATGAGCTACGCACAAAATTACGAAACTAAATTGAATTTTTTAACCATCTTTAACAATATGTGAAAAAGTTGAAAATAAAGGATGAAAAAAATTTCTTATATTAATATTATTTATAAGCATTATTATCAACAACAAAATAAATTTGATTTTATACCCCTCTCCCTCTATATCTACTATATCTATATATATATATATATATATATATATATATATATATAAATATCATGTAAGTATAGTCGTTGTCTTTTAAATACACACCAACTGCAAGTAGAGTAGAGCTCCCTTCCATTTTCTGCATCTCTCAAATTTCAACAGCCCTAATTGAATTCCTTCACCCGAAATGTCTCTCCAAAGCGATCAATCGGGGGAAGCTTCCTCCGAGAAGAAAATCGGGCGGGGAAAGATCGAGATCAAACGGATCGAAAACACCACAAATCGGCAAGTCACATTCTGCAAACGCCGCAATGGATTGCTGAAAAAAGCGTATGAATTATCAGTGCTTTGTGATGCAGAGGTCGCTTTGATTGTCTTCTCCACGAGAGGCCGCCTCTATGAGTACGCTAACAACAGGTATGTTGTTAGATTACAGATCTGGAATTTTAATTCGGGCGAAACTTGCATCAGTTTTTTTGGTTAATTTTAATTTGAAATTTTAGGGCAGTTTGTGTTTTGAAGTTATTTTTAGGGGCGTCTAAAAAGGGGTAAGTGGATATATGGTTGAAGATTGATATGATTTTGTGGGATTGTTGTCTGTTCCAGAGAGTGTGTTGGAAAATTGGGAAATATATTGAGATGAAGGACATAAGCCTTTTTACAGTGAAGATTTTTGCTTGACATAGATATTAGCTGTGTTTCTAATTTTGATTTATCATTCACTGTGCTTTATGGAGTTTCTCTTTTTATAATCCTATTTAGTCCATGTTTTGGTAAATGGGAAGATCTATAGTGTGGGATACCAAAACAGCACCATTATAGTGTTTGTAAGCAACAAACTCTGAAATCTCTTCTTCTCTCTCTCTCCCCTCCCCCCTCTTTCTCTCTCTTGTTTTTGTAAATTCAGAGATCTCTTGTTGAGTGCATCAAACAGAAGCAAAATGGTGGTTAATTTGGCAGAAGGTTTTACATCAATCAGCTGATATCTCCTTGAATTTTGCTGTTAACACTTTCTCTCTCTCTCTTCTGTGTGTGTCTCTCTCTCTCTTCTGTGGGATACAACCTGTCAAGCTCTGATTTGTTCTTCATCCATCTGTTTGACACTACCTTAAAATTAAGGACTCTGCAAGCAATGGCCATCTTACAATTTTAATTAGGGTTTTATTTTCTGTTTTTTTGTTTAAAATCATGGAGGGATTAACTAATTTTATGGTATAATTAGTAATTTAAAATTAGGGTTTCAATTTTCACCCTCAATTCTGGCTAATCTTTTCTCAAAACTGTTATGGTGTGGTAAACCCTAATTAGGGATCTTGTATTATTTGCTTATCTTTCCCACGTCTTATCTCAAATGTTCAAATAACAAAGGAATCAAATTTTTTTCCAACAAAAAACCCACAAACTGTATATCTGAACATGTTACTCCAAAAATGATGGGTGTTTCTCTTATTTAGCAAATTCAAACCCAGCAATTATCTATTTTTGTACTATGATTATTTACTTATTTATTTATTTAATGTTTCTGGTAAGGATTGAGCTTTCCCTATATATAATTTTCTAATTTTATTCCTTTTTCCTTTTTTATTCAATTCATCTTCAATTATATATATATATTCTCTATTTTTATTCTTTTTTCATTATTTATTCAATTCATCTTCAATTTTATATATATATATATATATATATATATATATATATATATATATATTATGTGTATGTCTATTTCGTGTTTAATAGAATAATTTAACAGGTTTATAGATTAGGCTCAGTTACAAGAATCTTTGGTCACATCATACTCGATTATGTTGTTCTTGACTTTTGATAAGAAAGTAATTTTATCACTTTGAATTATTATGCTATGTTAATAATAATCAAGTGGAGTATTTATTATCATAATTTTTTTTTTTTGGAGGGTGTTTTTTTTTTCTTTTTATGTTTTATCACAATTAAATGGATTTGCAACATTTTTGGTGTAAGATTTGAAAAGAGAAAAAAAAAATGTAAGTAAAAGGTGAAACTCTCTATTACAAAATATTTACTACGTGAAGATAAAAAAAATCGGATTACACATATTAATTACTTAGTTATAGTTATGGTTTATATTTAGAGAGTATGAAAATCTTACTTGTTGGAGAACACTTATTACAAAATCTCATGTCAACAAATTTCACAGTACGAAATTTTTACCATTACATATATTTATTATTGATATTATTATTTGCATTCACGAATACTGTTATACTAATAAATAAAAATTAGAGTATAAAATGTTATGATATCAGATAAAGCATTTAATAGTATAATAGATTCATATAATAATATCAGTTTCATACTATAAATAAATTTCACGGGAGACCTACTCAACGCTTATTTGTTCTCACATTTTATTAAAAAAAAAAAAATGGTTTACATTTTAATTTGACAAAGTATAGAGTGAAAATGGTTTATACATGAATCATTGAAGAGTATTAGTTATTTTTTCACAAAATAATATTAGTTGTTTTAACTAAAAGGTATTAGTTGTTCTCACTAAAGAGTATTAGTTGTTTACTGAAAATAAACTAAGACTCTTCAGTGAAAACAACTACCCCCTCCGTCCCCTCTTAACTTTCAGAGGTGGGGTGACATAGATTTTAAGAAAAACTGTTTTATTAACTTTTTCAACTAATGAATAAAAAATATTTTGAATTAAAGTAGGTACTGTGAGAGTGTTTTATTTTCATATTTGAGGTGTGAAAGTTATTGTGGGACTTCTAAAAAAGGAAATTGTGAAAGCTATTAGGGGACGGGGTGAGTAATACTTTTTAGTGAAAATACTAATACTCTCCATTGATTAATGTATGAACCAATTTCACTTTTTTAATATACTCCCTCCCTCCCTGAGTAAACTTTTCACTTTATTTTTCGGGACGTCCCCCAATAAACTTCTCGTTCCATAAATGTCAAAAAAAAAAAACATTCTACTACATATAAACTTTAACCTTCAAATTCATACAATATTATCAAAGTGTCATCCGTTCATTTCACTTTTCAATAATATTCATTACGTTATCCCAAAAATCAACATGTGACCCATCATATATTAATAAATAAATACATTTTTTTAAATCATTCAAAAAAAAAAAAAAAAAAAAAGAAATGAGAAGATTATATATTAGCACATTAAATTAATTTTTATTAAACTTTTCAAATTGAGTGAAGTATAAAAAAAAAATATCATTCAAGAATGTATGGATGTATAAGAACCCTATTTTATGTGTCAAGTCAGTTTGAAGCTTTCAAAAAGCATTTAAATTATTAAAACCAAAAGAGGAAAGTAACAGAAGAGAAAGGGAGTGGGGAACCAATGAAAATCCCTCCTTTTCTTCATTTTTCTGTTTTGGTTCTCCCATTATGTCTTCTTTAATGACTTATCACCACACGAGTTTCCATTTTGGGAAACTTTAAATTTTCATTTTTATAGTATTCTACGTCTATATATACACTATACACACATATGTGTACATGTATGTATAGGTGAGACTTCAGAGACATATGTACGGCCACTGCACACCAATGGGAGAGTTCTGAAATTCTGAACTCTTTTTGGTTTTTTCCATGCATAAGATGACGGTTCTGATGTACTCAGAATTCAGAAATCAGAATATAAAATAATTTTCACTTTTCACCCTCTGTTTTAACTGTTGTCACACACAGTGTAGGTGTATAATTGTGGTTTAATTAATAAAATACTCAAAACTACCAATAGAGAGAATATAGCTTTTTTTTTTTTTTTTTTTTATGCATTTAAGTATTTGTTTAGCTTTCTCTCTTCTTAGTCACAATCTTAAGCTTATAACCCTTTTTACATGTTTAGTTTTACATATATTGTCTCCTAGTACTCTCGAGCTATATACGTTTTCAACTTTTTATATTTTTAATTTACACATTTTACATTTTTGATAAATAGATATTTGGAGCATAATATTATGAGAAAAATTTAGTTACAAAGTGCAAAAGATTTAAAATTTTGAAAACACATAATGTAGAAAACTAAAAACAGGAGAATAATAAATGGAAAGTAAAATGAATCACAAAAGTACAATATAATGAACGAACATGGGATAAAAAATACAAATTCTCTGGTGAACCTTGTTCATGTATTCAGTTATACCATTAGACTTATAAATTAAAATTACAGTACAAAATATTATAGTATTAGTGAATCCATGTATAATAGTATCAGTTAATTTATCTAATAATATAAGTTTTATATTATGAACAAGTTTCGTACGAAAGTGACTCTAAAATAATATTATTTCAAAGTACTTATATTCTATAAATTACCGGGGTAAAGCACGTACGGGTTCTTATACCATACCCACTATTGCATGTATTTAATACACAAAAATTAGTATTGCATGTATTTAATAATAAAAAATTTATATGAGTCCAACTTCACAAGGATTTATTTCTTTAAAGTATCATTGTTTAATATATAAAATGTCACCATTTAGCGTGCAAAGTGTCATTTAGTTATTTTGATAAGAACATCACATACAAAGTGATCATTTTTTACAATAGTGATATTTCCGAAATAAATAGGTGATACTCCCTCCGATTCATTTTTGATTATCCGTATTACCATAAAAGGAAGATTTTTGTTTTTTGTTTTCCACTTACCTAAAATAGCAAAAAGTAAACACTACCCCTTTTAACTTACCCCTTAAAAATATCATTTATTTACACTTATGCCACTACTTTATCAACTTTATACCCACAAATACTAATAAACAACTCTTACACCTTTTAAATATCTACTTTATACCCACAAATACTAATAAACAACTATTTTTATTAAAACTAGTACCACTTTGAAAGTGGAAAACAAAAATGAATCGGAGGGAGTACTTGAAAAGATAATACACGTGCATCCATGTTCACTTGATCTCACTCTTTTTAATACTTGAAAATATAATTCGTTCAAAATTTGTTAAAATTCCCATTATATTATATCCCTTTATCACATCTTTAGTAACAAACGAACCATAATAGACCTAAATAATGATTTCTAGGTTAAAAATTATTATTGGTCCTATAAGTTTCACCTTTTCCGCAAATCATTCCAAGATAGTTAAAAAGTATAGTTTTGTCTTGTAATTTTATATATTGCTCAACTTATGACCAATTTTTGCCAAATGTCTCCTTTTTGGAAAATATCTTGGAACGAGTTGCTAAAATTGTGGTGAAAATTACAAGATCAAAATTTTAAAAAAAAATGATGTCATTTTGCAAATATTTGATGGAACTTAAATTACGGAACTACATTGAATTTTTTTAACTATTTAGAATGATATATTGAAAAATATGAAATTTACGGGACCAATTTTTTTTTAACTTTGATGTTATGCATTAAATATTAGTTTAATATATATATATATTAAAATTCGTTATATATAAATTAACCCATACCTATATGTGTGAATAATATGTATATGATGAAAAAAGCATCAGCTATATATGTTGAACGGCATTAACCATGATACAATAGGATGTTTTACACTAGTAGGTAACATAGAAATATGAGCCAATGATATTGCCAGCTTGGCAAGGGCAGCCAATCATGGCTCGACGAAATTAAGGTTGCAGAATACTGATAAAATGAGGGAGTTTCTTCAGTTATGGGTTAACTTTTTTTTTTTTTTTTTTGTTACAATGGGTTCGATTTCTTGCTAGTCACATAGACATTTTGAGTGGACATGATAAGATCATGGTATTAAATATGTCATAATTGTGTCAATCACTTTTTTGCACGGAATAATAAAACCCCCCACCCCACCCAATAAAAAAAAAACAATAAAAAACAATAGTATAAACAAAATAACCCACGCAAGGAAAGAAGAGAAAGTACTCTACGAATAGTTAACTAGTTGAATGAGCTAAGTTAGATGCCTTTATTGCAAATATATTTTCATCTTTGAATTTCGTTTAAATACAATATACTGTTAAGAAATAGAGATCTTGTATATATGTTGTTTAAATATTTTATAAAAAACTTGTTTGCACGCATATGTATAATGTATATACCATCTAAAAATATTGTAATAAACACATATTATATATGCAGTGTTAAAGCAACTATTGAGAGGTACAAGAAAGCATCCTCAGATCCCTCAAATAATGGTTCCATTTCTGAAGCCAATACTCAGGTACAGATTCTGCTCATTATCTTTAAATTACTTTTCAACTCTTTTTTTTTTTTTTTTTTAATTTAACAAATAAAGACTATGACCATTAGGCATATGCTTGAGCTATTCAACTTTGTCAATTACTTTTCAACTTGATGTGATTTTCTTAACAATATATTCATGTATTTTTCACGTGACCAAGTGCAATCCAATTAATTCGCTCTTAAATTTCTTTGGATTAAATCCGAGCACTTTGACAAGATCTTTCTTACACCAAGTTGTGCAATTTAAATACATTTTAAACAGTCAGTTGTTTGCATCGACTAATTACAGTTGACTATGTGATACTGTTCAATGAAACCAATTGCAACTGTTTAGTGAAAACATCTTATATTATCTAAAAGTACATTTGAATTACATGGTGTACACAATACTTGAGCATTTTTTTTACCATATATCGCAGACAATGAATTAAAATATCAGACAATGTACACTTGTTTAAAAATTCTACGACCTGTATCTATTAGAAAACCAGATGTACATTTTCATTCCAAATCGTTGGAAAATGCAAGCAACACATGCAAAAAAGGACATAATTTTATGCATTTTCCAGCTATTTAGGTACTAAATTTGAATATATAAAATAAATAATTGTAGAACCATTTCGAAAAAGTAAAAAGTAATGGGAAGGGTTAAGCTTTAATCCCAATGATCTTTTTTTTTTCTGGATTTAACAAAAGAAAAAATTCACGCGGAAATATTAATACTATTGTTTCCAAACACTCTTTACAGTTGACTTTTCAAAGAATTTAATATGAGAGTTGACTTTTAATATTTAAATGAAATAAATATTTTTTTTATAAAAGTTTATTGTTTAATTTAAATAGATGAAATACAAAAAAAAATTAATGTGTAACTACTAATGGGATGAGATGTAATTTAGAAGTTTTTGTAGAGGATGAATAGTGAACTGTGCAAAATGTTTGGAGATGAGATAGTAATAATCATTGCAAATGCTATTTATTAAATCAATCCCCTTAACAACAACAAAATTCTCACTCTTTTCAACAATTTTTTATTGCAGTATTACCAGCAAGAGTCTTCGAAACTTCGTGCTCAAATCAGTAATTTGCAGAATCATAACAGGTAAATTTCAATCTTGCACAAATAACTGTTTTTTTTATTTTTTTTCAATATGAAATTTGCTATTATTATATAATAATGAAATTAATTATTCGAATTCCTATATAGGAATATGCTGGGTGAATGTTTAGGGGCTCTAAGTTTGAAGGAACTTAGGAATCTGGAGAACAGAGTTGAGAAAGGAATAGGCAAAATCAGATCCAAGAAGGTGAATAATTTGCAAATTAAATTAATGTTTTCTTTCATACTCCCTCCGATTCATTTTTGTTTTTCACTTTCAAAGTGGCACGAGTTTTAATAAAAAGAGTTGTTTATTAGTATTTGTGGGTATAAAGTTGATAAAGTAGTGACATAAGTGTAAATAAATGATGTTTTTAAAGGGAAAGTTAAAAGGGGTAGTGTTTGTTTTTTGCTATTTTAGGTAAGTGGAAAAAAAAACCTTCCTTTTATGGTGATATGGATAATAAAAAATGAATAGGAGTGAGTAATTAATAAAGGGAAAATGGTTTTTTTTAAGCCCTATATATACCACTATTTTGATTTCTGTCCTATCCACTTTAACAAATTTAAAATAGTTCTATGATTTTCATTTTTTCGAAGTGAAACATTTAATTAGACTATGATTTGTCAACTCTGACAGGATGTTTCATCTCGTAGCGTCCGAAGTCAAAATTTAAAGTTACATGACTTCTTAAAATTAGTGATAGTCGATTGGATTGAAATTGAATTCAATTTATTATTTTGACAACTTTTTGCTAATTGACATGTGATCCATCCTTTCTGCCTCATAGAATGAGCTGCTATTTGCTGAAATTGAGTACATGCAAAAGAGGGTAAGTAATGTATTACTTCTATTCTTTTTGTAATTTAATCACGATTTTTTTGTATATTTTTAAAATTCAATATACGGTTTTTTTTTTTTTTTTTTTTTTGTGTTATAATCATACTGCCAGCAGGAGATTGACTTACATCAGAGTAATCAATACCTTCGAGCAAAGGTCAATCTCTCTCCTCCCTCTCCCTTTCTCTCTCCTCTCCCAAATTAAAGTTAAATCCGTCCCATAAATTTTCATCACTCTTTTCAAATATGGTCATATAACTTTTTACTAATTCAATTTAATCTCATATGTATTCAAATGTTATATTTTGTCGTTCCAAATTGCATGAAAATGAAAAAAACGACATCATTTTTAACATGTGTCGGTTTGAAACGTTAGAGTTTTAAGGGTTCAGCATGCTGAAAACGACATCATTTCATATGTTTCTCAACGATTTGGGACTAAGAGTATACAATTTGAGGGACTAAATTTGTCCCCCACCCCATATTTCTTTACATTTACAATTGAGTCTCGTATATATTCAACAAATTGCATACTTTTCGTCTCAAATTGTGAGAAAATGCAGGAAGCAACGTCCTTTTTAACATTTGCTGGTTCTGAAACGGCACAGTATAAGCGTTGGGTGTGCTAAAATCGACATCATTTCATGCGTTTTTTGATGTTTTGGGACCAAAATGTACACAATTTGGGGGACTAATTTAGAAAAGTTGATCGAGTTTATTCAATCTCAAGCACTAATTTGTGCAAGGCATGCAATGCAGATTGCTGAAACAGAGACAGGGCAGCAGCAGCACATGAACTTGATGCCGGGGAGTTCCGAGTATCAGGAGCTCGTTCAATCTCAGCCGTTTGATGCTCGTGACTATCTTCAAATCCACCAAAGCAACGATTACCATAGACAAGATCAGCCATCTCTTCAGCTAGTGTAAGATCATCCTCTATTTATCGTGTTTCAATTTATAAATCGAGATTTACGATTATTTTAACATGCATGTGATTAATTTGTTGACAGATGAAGTGAGTAAAGAGGGTGGTTTCACTGATGAGAGAGAAACTTCACCTGAAGCGGTAGATGTATCTTGCTTCATAATTAATCCTCAAGTACGTTATTAATTATTGGTTTTATCTGTTAACGTTGTATGATCTTGTGAGATTGTATTGTGTAACATTTCCTGTATGTACTGTTAGTTTGTGACCTAATTAAGGCTGGCATGATGTACATGCTTAATTATATATGTCTATTTTGTAATAATGTACTATATACAATATCAATATGCTTTGTGTTTGTGGATTTTCGGTATTTATTTATCTGCTCCTAATTAGATCAATTCATTTGAAGTTACATTTCTCAATTTTCCAAATTACGACGAAGTGATATTTCTTAAAAAAACCCACAAAGCAAAAAAGTTGCACTAATATTGGACTTTTAGCAGGATATCAATTTGGCAATTTCAAAGAATTCATTACTAAATAGTCCAAAAAAAAAAGGCTTCCACAACGTTTAATTGCAAGAATGATTAAAGTGTCACTACAAAAAAAGACGCGTTTTTACTACCAATATTAGCGACCGCCTAATAATCGGTCTCAAAATCATGTATTAGCGACCGATCAGCAATCCAAATTGACCGGTAGCCTAAAAAATTTCTTTTTTCGACCTCGTACAAAATCGGGCTTAGAACCGACTGATTAGCGACCGCCTAGGCAGGTCGGTCCCTCATCGCACACGATTAACGACCACTTTAGCGGTCGCTAATCCCAAAGATCGGTAAAAGGACCTATAATTTTTAACCGTCCGATCAGTGATCGCCGCAGCGTTCGCTGATTTCAATTTTATAAGCAGTGAACGCCATGTGGCTGTCACAGACCAGTAAGTTTGACTCGTTCTTGAAAACGGTTGAGCCTCATTAATGGCCGGCAAATTGGCGATCGCCTATGGCTGTCGCTAATCGTAAAATCGGTCAAAAGTACAAAAAAATTACTGATTAGCAACCGCCTATGGCTAGGTGGTCGCTAAATTTTTTAAACCTTTTTTATCCAGAATTTGTACGCCATTTTTCTCACACACACATTTTTTTCCACCGCCGCCGTCGAAGAATTCTTTCCGGTCAAAACACTCGTTGCATCCCCGTCTACACAATAACCGTAAGTTTTTTAAATTTTAACCGTTTAAATTATTTTTAAATCATATTTTATTAATTATAATGTTGAAGCAATTATATATGTTTGTAGGATAGTTATATGCATTTATATGTGTGTGTGTGTGTGTGTTTGTAGGATAGTTATATGTACGTTTGTTATGCAATTATATAATATTGTTGAGGAAATTATATATTTATTTGTTTGTTGGAATTGATATACATGTTTTGTATATGAAATTATATATGTTGTTAGGAATATACATGTTTACATGTTGATTGATATGTTAGTTGATATATATGTTGGTTGAAATTATATTTGTTTACATGTTATGAAATTTTATGTATATGTTAGTTGATTGGTATGAAATTTAGTTGATTAGTATACGTTCGTATGAATTTAGTTGATTGGTATATATTTAGTTGATTAGTATACGTAGGTATGAATTTAGTTGATTGGTATACGTAGGTATGAATTTAGTTGGTTGATTGGTATACGTAGATATGAATTTAGTTGATTGGTATACGTAGGTATGAATTTAGTTGATTGGTATACGTAAGTATCAACTTAGTTGAATGGGTATAACTATAACATGGTATGTTGATCTGTTGAATTTATAATTATTACAGATGAGCTCTCAAGATCATAGTGATCAGAGTGGGGTCGGGGGTGGGGGAGGGGTAAGAGGAGGTCGGGATCATTGAGACCGGAGTTCCCGAAGGTTAGACGGGCCCCGGAGATGACACCATCCTCTTCACAGCAGTCTAGTGCTGCCGACTCTTCTTCAGTGGCCGGATCTTCAGCTTCACGGCAGTATCCACTGGTAGATAGCTCTCTCACTGTTGTCCCGGTCGACAACATGTAAGTATTTTTTAATAAATTATATACTTTTAATTATATTAATATTAATTATTAATATTAACTTGAATTTTTTTGTTGTCACAGCCTGCTTCCAGGCCATTAGACTGACTCTCGCATCTCAGAGGCCATTAAGAAGATTTCGTTCGAGCTTGGTGCCTCCTCGTGGACCCTAGTGTCCAAGCGAAAAATGGAGTACTTTGAGGAGTTCAAGGTATAATTTTTTTTATTAATTATGATTTTAATTTTTAATATTTTATTTTGAAATTATTTGTTAATATTTTATTTTTAATTTAATTGCAGAAAATGTGCGTCTGGGACCCTGTCCACGATAATGTTATGTACGGCTTGTTCTGCGCGAAAGTGAAGGAGCGGTACAAAAATATTATCTATGGGCTGAAGAAGCAGTGGGAGGTGGGAAAACAGGTGGAGCTGGGCCGAGTGCTAGATGGTCGTTCCGTCTGGGATGCTCTGGTGGATCACTGGAATAGTGGTTCATTCAGAGCCAAGTCCACGAAGGCCAAGGAGAATCGATTGAAGGACTCCACCGGGCACGGCGTCGCCAGATATCGGGCTGGATCCCGGTCCATCTATGAGCACTCCCTCGCCTTTGTAAGTACTATAATTTTTATTTACATTTGAATATAAATAAATTTTTAAATGCTTAATATTTAATTAACTATTGAATTTAGTTCGTAATAGGAGAAGGAGCACGGACGATGGCCCACTCTCTATGAGCAAATGGAGATCTCCCATCCAGTGAACCCGGTGTCTGGGACGTCTACCTACGCCCGCACCACTGAGATCCGCGTAAGTATTTTTTAAATTTTAATTATAATTGTAATTTAATTAAAAATTGTATTTTATTTATATAATTTAAGAACAAGTTCAAGGATCGTCTCGCCGAGGCCTCACAGCAAGTGACTCCCATCGGCGACAGCGGGGAGAACTCCATCCCTCCCTCGATTGATGAGGACCACATTTATTTAGATGTGGTCGGAGTCAAGAAGTGGAAGATTGTTGGGTAGGGCGGTCACATTAAGACAGTCCTGCAATCCCACCACCCGACCAGAGGATCGTCTTCCTCAATCGACTCTACTCCCTCTCAGGTGGAGCGTGAGCTGAGAGACGTCCGGAAGAAG
The DNA here is from genome assembly GCA_947034835.1 of Ballota nigra. Lineage (NCBI taxonomy): Eukaryota > Viridiplantae > Streptophyta > Magnoliopsida > Lamiales > Lamiaceae > Ballota > Ballota nigra. Next base: position 12,210,890 of record OX344728.1, read on the forward strand.
ATGAAGGTCTTGACGAGCTACAACGTGACTCTTCTTCACCGGTGCTCCTCGGTCTCTCACTCGATGGGAGTCACTCCTCCACCTCCACTAGAGCTTGGTGTCGGGGGGAGCGATATGGGGGGGAGCGGGCACAGAGGGTGTGGAACCGGTGGGGCAGGTGGCGAGGGTGGGGCCCGACGAGGAGAAGGACTACTTCAGATCTGATGACGAGTAGGTGATCATCATATTTGAGAGAGAGAGAGAGAGAGAGAAGAGAGGAAGTAACAAACAATTTATTTAATTTGTATTTTTTTAATATTTTATATTTTTGTTGAATATTTCAGATTTTTTAATTGGTGTTAATATTTTTGTTTTGTTTTTAGAAATTATAGTTTAGTTCTAAACTTTTTAAAATTGCTAATTGGTTAAATATAGGCCCACTTATTAGCTTCTCCCCTAGTGATTAGGCGTGAAATTGTTATGATTTATAGCTCGTCTTGCCCGTGTTTTGAGTGAATTTAATGAGTATTTAGAGTCATTTGAGTACTATTTTTATAAATTGATGAATTTGTCTCTTTGATGCTCATAGATGGATAGAGAGCGAAAAATAGAATTCGTAGGACTTTGAATCGACTCAAACAGATACCCGGATGAGAAGATATTGAAGAAATACGAAAAGTATTATTACGTGCAAAGAAAAGTATCACTTGACTCAAAGAAGGATGTGCTCGAGCACCACCGCTCGAGCACAAGGGGGATCGAGCGCCTATTGTGCTCTGGAAGAAGAGGCGCTCGACCAGGCTAAGGTCGAGCGCCACCGCTTGACCAAGAGTTCCATTCGACCAAGTCCAACTCGAGCATGCCCATTCGACCGCTGGATTCATTCGACCACTTGTGGTCGAGCGCCCCGCTCGACCAGTGAGGGGTCGAGCGCTTTGAACGCTATGGAAAGAATACCCACTCAACCACATTGAGGTCGAGCACTAGCGCTCGACCACCACTCAAGCGCGATATTTTGGCCTTTTTCACCCGTTTTCGGCCCGTTGCTTATAAATACTCGATCTCAAGCTCGTTTTTGGATACCCCTTTGATCACTTTTCATATTTTGGCATACTTAGAGCTTCGTAGAGAGATTTTGGAGAGTGTCATACTTGTAACCGAGGTTTTGATCTTACTAATTCATAGTTTAACTACTTCTTTTGAATCTTTTCGTTTAATTTTTTCTTTCTTGAACCTTTAAGACCTTTAAACCCTAACTTTTCCAGATTTATTGAGATTTCTAGATATTCTTTTGTTTATGCTTTCAAATTCTTTTGATTATTCAATTAATGCATATGTTCATCGTTCTTATGATTGTTTTCGTTACTTCAATTACCATGTTAGGTTAGAACCCTTGCATGCTTGGGGTAGGATGAACTCGTAGAAGTAGGATGTTGGTACGTAATTAGGATAACTTGTAATGTTTAGTTTTGATTCTCTTAATTAATTGAATTCTTAAAATAAACCCTAGAATTATCTTGGAATTGAGTTTGAAAATTGTTAGAGAGAGGACGACCTTATCACTCTTTAATAACGAATAGGCTTAACGAGAGGGTTATAGAAGGGGTTTATCATCTACCGGTTTATCTAGGGAGGACGACCGCATCACCTTAGTTAAATTAGGGTCTCATTAATTAAGCACAATCTATATAACTTGGTTAGTGGATTTGTGAAGTAGGTTGATTTGATGAAGTATTAGGGTTAATTCTTGAGCTTTTAGTCTTTCAATCTGGTGCTATATTAGGGAATTTGATTGCCTAATTTTAGTACACTTAGGATTATTACTTGCACGTCACGGTCATTTTAGTTATAGTATCAGCTCCGTTAGTATACGTAAGGATTCCTATCCTGAGCACCATCATCTCATATTTTATTAAAACCTCAGTTATTCGTTTAATTTATGTACTTGCATTAATAGTGGTAGAATTTAGAGTAGTTTAATACAATCATTAAATGTATAACATCCATTCATATTAACTACGACACGTAGATCTCCAGGGCTCTATTCGCATACATACCTTCCCTTGGGTACGATATACTTGGTCCTTATACTTGCTAATACTACTGTGATCCCATACTCTTGTGGGGTAACTACTGGTTGCGTTCAAGTCAATGGCGTCGTTGCCGGGGAAGGCGATGTATGTCCATTGAGTAGGACTTGTAGATAGTTTAGTAGTTAGTACTTAGTAGTGAGTGCTTTTACTTTTATGTTTATTAGTGGTCATCAGGCAGTTGCATTTTGATATTTCTTTTGGTGTTTCAGGTATATGAAAACTCGCTCACAAGGAGAATCGAGCGAATACCGAACAAAGTTAGACCCTGAGACAATCGCTAGAAGAAATAGAGCCTTCTATCGAAGGATGAACACTGCCGGTGGTGAGAACGACAACACGAACATAAGTAATGAGTTGGATGCAGTTGTAGCTAATTACAATCAGGCAGTGGAACAGGTTGAGGGAGCTGAAGGAAATGGCAGTCAGAATCAAGTCCCTTCAGGGGAAAGCCAGAGCCAAAACCCGGTCCCACAGTATCGAGACAACCCAGCTCTAAACCAAGTCCAAAATCCTCTAAACAACCCTGTTTACCCACAAAACAACCTACCTAACCCCATACTCGTACCCACCATATCCTTATCCACGATACTACCCTCCACCACCTACTTATAACCAACCTCATATTCCACAAGTACTTCTACCACCAGTTTATCCTCAGCACGTTTCGCAGAACGCTGATCCTGGTATGGCAATCCGAGGAAGGTTTGAGGCACAGCCTCAACGGTACTATGATGGTGTAGCAATGCCACCAGTGGAAGCAAACAACTTTTCTATCTCCCCAAAGATCCTGAAGATGCTAGTCGAGAATCAATTCAAGGGGGAGGTCGAAAAGGATAATCCTCATACTCACTTAAGGAATTTTCTGATGATTGCCTCAACTTTCAACCATAATGGCATGTCTGAAGATGCCAAAAGGCTCAGGTTGTTCCAGTTCTCTTTAACTGGAATCGACAAGGAGTGGTATGATAACACGCTCCCAAAGGGAGGTGTAACCTCATGGGCCGAGCTCGAGCGTCTGTTTCTCGAGCGATTCTATCCTCCGTCTAGAACAATCAAAGAAAGACAAGAGATCTCATCTTTCAAGTGGAAGTTAGGAGAGGAATTACGCCAGGCTTGGGAGAGACTCTCTAATATGCTAATTGATTACCCACAGCATGGGTACAACGATGGTGATATAATGGCTTATTTCTACTGTGGAGCCAGCAAGGTAGCTCAAGACCACCTTGATGCATGTGCTAGTGGAGCGTTCCTGAATTGTAGTACAGCTTGATGCAGAGAGATAGTTGAAAATATTGTCAAGAATGCTGGTGATTAGGCGTGAAATTGTTATGATTTATAGCTCATTTTGCCCGTATTTTGAGTGAATTCGGTGAGTATTTAGAGCCAATTGAGTATAATTTTCATAAACTGATGAATTTGCCTCTTTGATGCTCATAGATGGATAAAGAGCAAAAAATAGAGTTTGTAGGACTTTGAATCGACTCAAACAGATGCCCGGATGAAAAGATATTGAAGAAATACGAATAATATTAGTTCGTGCAAGGAAAAGTATCACTCAGTTGAAAGAAGGAAGGCACTCGACCAAGTGAGGTCGAGCACCACTGCTCGACCAAGTGCATTGCTCGAACACATGGACTTACAGAGAGTTGGAGCCGCTAGACCAGGGAGAGGTCGAGCACCCCCATTTGACCAAAGGAACTGCTCGACCAGGGCAGGTCGAGTGCCCTCGTTTGACCTAAGGTTTCATTCGACCAAAGGTGGTCGAGCACCACCGCTCGACCAGCGCTAGGTCTAGCACCCAAAGTGCTCTGGAAAGTCATCCATTCGACCAAAGGGGAGGTCAAGCGCCACCGCTCGACCACCACCCCAAGTTGCGTGATTTCGGCCTTTTCACCCGTTTTTGGCCCGCTACTTATAAATACCCGGTCCCAAGCTCGGTTTTTGATACCTTTTGATCAATTTTCATATTTTGGTATACTTAAAGCTTGGTAGAGAGATTTTGGGAGAGTTTCACACTTGTAAACGAGGTTTTGATCTTACGAATTCTTAGTTTAGATACGTCTTTTGATTCTTTTCATTTAATTCTTTCGTTCTTGAACCTGTGAGACTTCTAAACCCTACTTTATCAGATTTATTGAGATTTTGAGATATTCTTTCGTTTATGCTTTCTAAGTTTTGTGATTATTCTATTATGCAAATGTTCATCATTCTTTTGATTGTTTTCGTTCTTTCAATGACCATGTTAGGCTAGAACCCTTGTATGCTTGGGATAGGATGAACTCGTAGAAGTAGGATGTTGGTACATAATTAGGATAATTTGTGATGTTTAGTGCTAGTTCTCTTAATTAATTGAATTCTTAAAATAAACTCTAGAATTATCTTGGAATTGAGTACGAAAATTATTAGAGAGAGGACGATCTTATCACTCTTTAATAACAAGTAGGCTTAACGATAAGGTTATAGAAGGGGTTTATAATCTACCGGTTTATCTAGGGAGGACGACCGTATCACCTTGGGTAAATAAGGGTCTCATTAATTAAGCATAATCCATATAAATTGTTTAGTAGGTTGTGAAATAGGTTGATATGACGAAGTATTAGGGTTAATTCTTGAGCTTTTAGTCTTTCAATCGGGTGCTAGATTAGGGAAGTTGATTGCCTAGCTTTAGTACACTTAGGATTAATACTTGCACATCACGGTTATTTTAGTTATCGTACTTGCTCCGTTAGTATACGTAGGGATACCTATCCTGAGCATCACCATCTCGTACTTGATTAAACCCTTAGTTATTTATTTGATTTCATAATTCGCATCGATAGAAGTAGACTTTAGAGTAGTTTAATTCCATTCTTAAACCAGAACATCCATTCATATTAACTACGACGCGTAGATCTTCTGGGCTCTATTCGCATACATACCTTCCCTTGGGTACGATATACTTGGTCTCTATACTTGTCAATACTACTGTGATCCCATACTCATGTGGAATAACTACTAGTATAGCTAGTATTTTGCGTTCAAGTCAATGGCGCCGTTGCCGGGGATGGCAATGTATGTCCATTGAGTAGGACTTGGAGATAGTTTAGTAGTTAGTAGTGAGTGCTTTTACCTTTCTGTTTTATTAGTAGACATCAAGCAGTTGCGTTTTGATATTTCTTTTGGTGTTTCAGGTATATGAAAACTCGCTCACAAGGAGAATCGAGTGAAGACCAAACAAATTTAGACCCTGAGACAATCGCCAGAAGATATAGAGCCTTAAATCGAAGGATGAACAATCCCGATGATCCAAACAAGGACGTAGGGAATGAGTTGGATGCAGCTGCAGCTAAGTACAATCAGATAGTGGAACGGGTTGAGGGAGTTGAAGTAGACGGTCAGAAGGAAACCGATTCAGTCGGAAGCCAGAACCAAAACCAGGTCCTACAACATCAAAACAACCCAACTCAAAACCAAGTCCAAAATCCTCTAAACAACCCTATCTACCCACAAAATAACCCACCATATATCCATACCCATACCCACCATATCTGTATCCACCATACTACCATCCACCTCCTGCTTATAACCAGCCTACCATTCCGCAAGTACCTCTACCACCAGTTTATCCTCAGCACATTCCTCAAAATGCTGATCTTGGTATGACAATCAGAGGAAGGTTTGCGGCGCAGCCGCAACAGTATTATGATGGAGTATCAATGCCACCAGTTGAGGTAAATAACTTCTCTATTTCTCCGGGGATATTAAAGATGCTTACTGAGAATCAATTTAGGGGAGAAGTAGGGAAGGATAATCCTCATACACACTTGAGGAATTTTCCGATGATTGCCTCAACGTTCAACCATAATGGCATGTCTGAAGATGCCAAGAGGCTCAGACTGTTCCAGTTCTCTTTAACTGGAATCACGAAGGAGTGGTATGATAATATGCTCCCAAAGGGAGGTGTAACCACATGGGCCGAGCTCGAGCGTCTGTTCCTCGAGCGATTCTATCCTCCGTCTAGAACGATCAAAGCAACGCTAGAGATCTCCTCTTTCAAGCATAAGCCAGGAAAGGACTTACGTCAGGCTTGGGAGAGATACTATAATATGCTCATTGAGTGTCCACAGCATGGGTACAACGAAGGTGATATAATGGCTTATTTCTACTGTGGAGCCAGCAAGGCAGGTCAAGACCACCTTGATGCATGTGCTAGTGGAGCATTCCTGAACTGTGGTGCAGCTCGGCGTAGAGTGATTGTTGATAACATTGTCAAGAATGTGGGGCAATGAAATGAGGCACAAGAATTTCAGCTAGCTTATCAGATGGATGAGAGTGAGGGTACTAGAAAGCTGTTGATGGCGATGATGGAGAAGATAAGTAACTTGGAGGTCAGCCAGAGTTTGAGTGGTCAGAATAATGTGATGAGTGAGAAAGTGGACCAACCAGCAAGAGGAGGCCAACTATATGGGGAGACTTAATTACAATCAAGACGGATACCAACAAGGTGGCAACCAGCAGGAAAGACCTCTCTACAGTCAACCGTTTGTACCACCAAGTCCACAACCTCCTCAAAATCAGTGGATAAACAACCAAGGTTATCAAGAAGGCCAACAGTCCCCTTAGAACCAATGGAGGAAGAACGAGAATTTTGTACGCCAATCCTAAGGCAGGAATCACTGTACCTCCCGGAGTAGATCCAGGTTCAAAACCCCCAGGAGGAGAAGGCGGTGCCTCTACCGAAGAGATGTTATGTGCTATTCTCCAGAAGGTAGTAAGAGGTTGTCCTCCTTAGAGTATGATGTTAAAGAGTTGAACAAGAAGATTGATCAGAGAGATCAAGAACTCCAAAGGAAAGATATGGATCTAAATAGAGCTCAACAAGAGAACAATATGTGATTCACTTCTATAGAGTACCAGATTAGCCAAATTGCAAAGTCGCAAACGAGAGAGCCGGGTAAATATCCATCTATGCCCGAGACAAACTCGAAAGAGCAATTGAAGGCAATCGAGTTGAGAAGTGGGACTAAATATGATGGACCTCAAATGCCTGCTGATTTTGAGAAGATACATAAGGAGATTGAGATGGAGGGACAAGAACATAAGAAAGATGGAGGTGAGACAGTTGAGGTAGGAGTTGAGAAGGAGGTTGAGATAGAAGATACTAAGAAGAGCAAAGAACATGAGGAGGAAGACATTGAGGAGATTGAGAGAGTTCCAAAGTGGAAAAAGACAAGAGAAGCAAAGAAGAACGTGAAAGAGACCGAGCGAGACGAATGGTGGGTACCCAAATCTGTGATACCGATCCCATACCCGCATCGATTCATGAAGAAGAAATTAGATGAAAAATTCGCTAAGTTTCTTGATGTCTTTAAGAAATTGCATATTAACATTCCTTTTTATGATGCTTTGGAACAGATGCCTAATTATGTCAAGTTCCTGAAGGACTTGATTGCTAAGAGGCGAAGAGTAGATGGGCCCGAGCTTGTGCATTTGAATCATGAGGTGAGTGTCATGGTGCACAAGGCGCTTCCTCCCAAGTTGAAGGATCCCAGAAGCTTTACGATCTTATGCGATATCGGGAACCGGATCAAGAAGGGAGCCTTATGTGATCTAGGGGCTAGCATTAATTTGATGCCTCTATCGTTGTTCAAGAAGTTGGATGGGGGTGTGTTGGGATATGTTTAGTTTTGATGATTTTCCAAAACATGTAATAGGTTTGAAAGCAGTCAGGATTGTATCTTTAGTTTCAGGTCAGGATAGGTTATTTCTCAATAGAATAGGCTGTCAGTTGAGAAGAACTCAGTTGAGGGAGCACTCAGTTGAGGGGGAACTCAGCAAGGGGGAACTCACTGACACAGCCTGAGGAAGTCAAGATGACATCTCAAGAGAACTGACTGAAGCCATAGAAGGAAGACCTGAATCTGAAGAGAATCCTAAAGGATGTCCCACTGAGTGTAAACCAGGCTGATCTAGGCTAAGTCAGGTGGACCACTCAGTGAAGAGCATGATCAGCAGGATCAGTGCTACACCAAGTAGGCCCTGAAGGAGTCAGGCTACTGTGGTCAGGGAAGTTTGTCATTCAGCCTTATGACAAACTTCTTGGAATGATCTTCAAATAGTCTCTGAAGGACAACTACACTGAAGACGATTCAGTCCACTGAAGATCATCAGTCAGTGAAGGAGGAAGCTACCTAAAGTCAGTGGGTATTGGTCAACCCACTGAGTCAAAGATCCGTTGGATCCTGCCCACGTGGACCAATCAGCACAAGGCAACAAATCTGACACTGACAAGGCCGCATTCCAAGAAAAGTAGGTGTACCCTACTGATAGTCTGGATTCAAATGTGATTCTCTCCAACGGTAACATTTGAATCCACACTATAAATACAAGCTCATAGCTGCGGTTGAAGTGTGTTGTGTGTGAGAAGAGAAAAATCAACACCTACGAGCTGTGAAGGTGTGAGTGTTTAGTGCAATTACAAGGGAGTTATAAGGAGGCACGATTCACATCTTGTACACTGAACTTTAGAGTTCATAGTTATACACAAATGAGTGTTTAGCTTGTAACTCTTAGCTTAGAGAGGTTTTCCTAATCCTAGCTTGAGGCTAACACATTGTAAAGGAAAACCTCACATAGTTGGAGAAACCAAACCGAAACCAAAACCCTCTAGTTAGGTTTGTTGGGAGTAAGTTGTCAGTGAGTTAATGAGGAGGGGCAGCCCAGGGAGTGGCGTGAGTCCAGTTGTAAGTGCACCTTGGCACGTTAAAAACAAGAATCCCAAGTAGTGGATTTCCTGTTAAATCAGGCCGTGGATGTAAGAGCTTGAGTCTCTGAACCACGTTAAACTGAGTGTCATTCTTTGTTTAAGTACTTGGTAAGTTTTTTGTAAAGTCTGCTCACTGAGAGCATTGTTAAAGAAACTTAGTTGAGTAATTTAGTCACGGAGAACCAATCTCACTGACATGCTTAATCAAGCACTCGAGAGTTCAGTCTCTCGAGTCACTGCCTTGTTAAGAGCCTGAGCTCGCAAGTCAGCTGCACTGACTTGAGTGCTCTGACTCATAGCAATGCAGTGACTTGAGTATTCCTTCACTGAACTCATTCAGGGTGCGATACGATGGTTTTAAAAAAAATATTTTTTTTTGCTCCTGAATTCCCATTTTGCTTTTCAAAAATGGGACCATCAATTGGTATCAGAGCGGGTTGTTCACATGACCACAGATCCAGTTTTGTTAAGAAAATGGTCAACCGAATAGATCTTAAATGTTTTAAACTATGGGAATTCCTGCATATTTCAAACTATTACCTGTATTCTGACATTATTCTCGTAATAGAAAATCATTTGGTTAGAAGTTTTGGAATCATCAAAAAGGGGGAAATTGTTGGGATATGTTTAGTTTTGATGATTTTCCAAAACATGTAATAGGTTTGAAAGCAATCAGGATTGTATCTTTAGTTTCAGGTCAGGATAGGTTATTTCTCAGTAGAATAGGCTGTCAGTTGAGAAGAACTCAGTTGAGGGAGCACTCAGTTGAGGGGGAACTCAGCAAGGGGGAACTCACTGACACAGCCTGAGGAAGTCAAGATGACATCTCAAGAGAACTGACTGAAGCCATAGAAGGAATACTTGAACCTGAAGAGAATCCTGAAGGATGTCCCACTGAGTGTAAACCAGGCTGATCTAAGCTAAGTCAGGTGGACCACTCAGTGAAGAGCATGATCAGCAGGATAAGTGCTGCACCAAGTAGGCCCTGAAGGAGTCAGGCTACTGTGGTCAGGGAAGTTTGTCATTCAACCTTATGACAAACTTCTTGGAATGATCTTCAAACAGTCTCTGAAGGACAACTACACTGAAGACGATTCAGTCCACTGAAGATCATCAGTCAGTGAAGGAGAAAGCTACCTAAAGTCAGTGGGTCTTGGTCAACCCACTGAGTCAAAGATCCGTTGGATCCTACCCACGTGGACCAATCAGCACAAGGCAGCAAATCTGACACTGACAAGGCCGCATTCCAAGAAAAGTAGGTGTACCCTAGTGATAGTCTGGATTCAAATGCGATTCTCTCCAACGGTAACATTTGAATCCACACTATAAATACAAGCTCATAGCTGCGGTTGAAGTGTGTTATGTGTGAGAAGAGAAAAATCAACACCTACGAGCTGTGAAGGTGTGAGTGTTTAGTGCAATTACAAGGGAGTTATAAGGAGGCACGATTCACATCTTGTACACTGAACTTTAGAGTTCATAGTTATACACAAATGAGTGTTTAGCTTGTAACTCTTAGCTTAGAGAGGTTTTCCTAATCCTAGCTTGAGGCTAACACATTGTAAAGGAAAACCTCACATAGTTGGAGAAACCAAACCGAAACCAAAACCCTCTAGTTAGGTTTGTTGGGAGTAAGTTGTCAGTGAGTTAGTGAGGAGGGGCAGCCCAGGGAGTGGCATGAGTCCAGTTGTAAGTGCACCTTGGCACGTTAAAAACAAGAATCCCAAGTAGTGGATTTCCTGTTAAATCAGGCCGTGGATGTAAGAGCTTGAGTCTCTGAACCACGTTAAACTGAGTGTCATTCTTTGTTTAAGTACTTGCTAAGTGTTTTGTAAAGTTTGCTCACTGAGAGCATTGTTAAAGAAACTTAGTTGAGTAATTTAGTCACGGAGAACCAATCTCACTGACATGCTTAAGCAAGCACTCGAGAGTTCAGTCTCTCGAGTCACTGCCTTGTTAAGAGCCTGAGCTCGCAAGTCAGCTGCACTGACTTGAGTGCTCTGACTCATAGCAATGCAGTGACTTGAGTATTCCTTCACTGAACTCATTCAGGGTGCGATACGATGGTTTTAAAAAAAATATTTTTTTTTGCTCCTGAATTCCCATTTTGCTTTTCAAAAACGGGACCATCAGGGTGAACTTCAGCCCACGATGATGGAGTGGTGGAAGATGTTCTAGTGACGGTGGCGGATCACGTTTTTTCTGCCGACTTTGTGGTCCTCGATATGGAGGAAGATGAGCATGTACCCCTGATTTTGGGAAGACCATTCTTGGCTACTGCCGGGATGGTGCTAGATGTGGTCAATGGAAAGATCACAGTGAAAGTCGATGATCAAGAAGTGAAGATAGCGATCTACGAGGCGATGAAATATCCAATGGGAGATGAGAGTTGTCACTTCATTGATATCTTGGACACTTGTCTTGAAGACACACTCCTTGACCCTTGCTCTTTCTATGTTCATAATTGTGATTATCCTATTCTCGATGAACTAACATATGATCTTTATGACTTTGATTATTTTGACATCTTGAAAGAGAACGAGGATGTAAAGTTCATGGATGTGATGAAAGTCGAGGATGGGGAAGAGTTAGATGTGGATGAGTCCACTTTCAAGAAGATGTTCGATAAGGCACCACCACTGGAGGCGAAGAAGGGGTTGAAACCACTCCCGGATCATCTCAAGTACGCTTACTTAGATGAGAGTGAGAAGTACCCGGTAATTGTATCTGTTTTTTTATCTGATGATCAATTAGAGAGACTTTTAGTGGTGCTTCGTAAGCGCAAATCTGCTATAGGTTGGTCGATTGTGGATATAAAGGGTATTAGTCCTTCCATTTGTATGCATAGGATTAGATTAGAGGAGGGTACAAAGGCCATAGTGCAAAATCAGCGTAAAGTGAATCCGGTGATACAAGAAGTGATACATAAGGAGGTGTTGAAGCTGTTAGATAGTGATATGATCTTTGCTATTTTTGATAGTCCATGGGTGAGTCCGTTACACGTAGTTGCTAAGAAGGGGGGTACCACGGTAATCAAAACTGAATCTAATGAATTGGTAGCCACTAGATTAGTGACGGGATGACGTGTTTGTGTTGATTATAGAGAGTTGAACAAGGCAACGTGCAAGGATCACTTTCCGTTGCCGTTCCTTGATCAAATGATTGATAGATTAGGTGGTTTTGAGTATTATTGTCTCCTAGACGGGTATTCGGGATATAATCAGATTATGATAGCGCCCGAGGATCAGGAGAAAACCATCTTCACCTGTTATTATGGTACTTTTGCCTTTAGAAGAATGTCGTTTGGGTTGTGAAATGCACCCGCCACCTTTCAAAGGTGTATGATGGTTATTATCCATGGGTTGATTGAGAAGATTATGGAGGTTTTTATAGACGACTTCTCTGTCTATGGGGAGTCATTTGATAAGTGACTAACCAATCTTGAAGTTTTGTTGAACATGTGTGAAGAGACGGACTTGGTGCTTAATTGGGAGAAGTGTCACTTTATGGTGAAAGAGGGTATTGTTCTTGGACATCACGTGTCCTCGAATTCTAGTGGACAGATAATTGTCAGCAAGCGTTTGAGCAGCTGAAGGAATATCTCAGCGATACTAAAATCTTGTCAAAACCTGTTCCAGGAGAAAAATTATACCTCTATCTGGCGGCTTCAGAGGTGACCATCAGTTCAGTTTTGGTTCGTGCAGAAGGGAAGTTCCACTTACCCATATATTACGTAAGCCAAGCGTTGCACGAGGCAGAAATCAAATATTCCCCGATGGAAAGATTGGCATATGCACTGGTGATGAGCGTCAGGAAACTTCGACCATACTTCTTCGATCACCAGGTAGAAGTCTTGACAACCTTTCCGCTAAGGCAAATCTTACAAAGGCCAGACACTGCTGGTCGCCTCCTCAAGTAGTCTCTCGAAATAAGCCAGTTTGGAATATCATATGCACCTCGAACAGCGATCAAAGAACAAGCGTTGACCGAATTTATAGTTGAGCTAACCTTCCCTCAAGATCCGACGAGAGGTCATAATCATCCATGGCATATGTACGTCGATGGGTCATCCACCAATACAGCATCAGGAGCAGGAATAGTAATAATCAGCCCGGACAGATAAATCTTCACCTCGGCAGTACGATTCGAATTCATGGCCACGAACAATGAAGCAGAATATGAAGAATTGATAGACGGACTCCGTCTAGCATTGGCAGTCGGGGTTAGAAGATTGCAAATATATGGAGACTCACAGCTGATAGTCAACCAAGTCCGAGGAGAGTACGAAGAAAAGGATGAAAGCATGGCGTTATATCAAAAAATCGTAGCCCATTTGGCTTCCATGTTTGAGCAAATTTATATCGAACAAGGACCTTGGGAAAATAATGCCCAAGCAGATGCACTCGCTCGCCTGGCTACCAGCACGGGCCCGGCAGAATTGTCAGAAGTCACCATCACAAAAATATGTCAACCTTCAACGCATGATTATAAAGTCAATCAAGTGAATGAAGAATATGAAGAAGATGACTGGAGAGCACCCATTATCAAATATCTTCATGATGGTGAAGTCCCGGGGGATCCTCAGGAAGCGGCCAAGATCACCAGGCGAGCAGCAAGGTTTACAATCATGGATGACCAACTCTACAAAAGAGGGTTCTCACTTTCGTTATTGAAGTGCCTGACAAGAGGGTAAGGCCAAGAGGTTTTACGGGAAATTCATCAAGGTGTTTTTTGAAATCACGTTGGGGGGCGTGCATTGGCCTACAAGACAGTGAGACAAGGGTATTGCTGGCCGACATTACTGCAAGATGCTATCAAAGTTGCGAAAACTTGTCACAGATGTCAGATATTCGTACCCAACATCCATAAGCCACCAACCGAAATGATAGTAGTCAATAGTCCATGGCCATTCGCGAAATGGAGAATCGACATCATAGGGCCCTTCCCAACTGGAAAAGGAAACATAAAGTTCGCAGTCGTGGCTGTAGATTATTATACAAAGTGGGTTGAAGCGGAGGCGCTCGTGACAATTACACAAGAAAAGATGATCAGTTTTATATGGAAGAATATTGTATGTCGGTTTGGAGTCCCACAAGCAATTCTGACAGATAACGGACGACAGTTCGAAGGCAAGAAAATAAGAAACTTTTGTGAAAAATGGGGAATAAAAAAACATTTTTCAACCCCATACCATCCACAGTCCAACGGCCAAGTAGAAGCAGTCAACAAAATAATCAAGCACATATTAAAGATCCGGTTGGTGGACAAGAAAGGAAAATGGTCAGAAGAGCTACCAGAAGTGTTGTGGGCATATCGAATATCTTACAGAACAAGTACAGGAGAGACTCCATTCACCATGACATTCGGCGTTGAAGCAGTAATACCCATAGAGTTGAAGGTACCAACAGAGCGAACAACAATGTTCGACGAGCAGGCGAACAACAAGGCTTTAGCTGCAGAGATAGATTTGCTTGAAGAAAAGAGAATCTCAGCGGAAATAAAGAACGCAATATACAAGAAAAGGATTGCAAAATATTACAATTCACAAGTAAAAGTTAGGGAATTCAAGATCGGGGATCTTGTACTTAAAAAGGTTTTGGGACCACCGCCAGGAGTATTTGGACCAACTTGGGAGGGCCCATACAGGATAACTCAGAGATGGGACAATGACACTTATGATTTAGAAGACATGGAAGACAACTCGGCCCAATACTCCTGGAACGCAGCTTTGTTAAAAAAATATTATCAATAGATAAAAATTGTATAGTATATGTAAAATTTAGCTCAAAATTTCACATTATTTTATATTATTTGTATAAGTGCAGTTGTAAGTATGTTAAGAAATTTTTGCAAAATTTTGTGAATGTATATAAAATTTGTGTTGTTAGGATTAATTTGCTAAGTTGTTCGATTCACAAAGCGGAGTTGCTCGCTCAAACATCCAAACAAGGGGGCGAGCAACAAAGCTAGAAATGAACAAACCCAAGGCCAAGTCCATATAAGGACAATAAGGCCCAGAATTGGGGGCGACCATGAAGAAAAATGTGAGAACAAGTCCGTGAAAGGACCACAAGGCCCAATTATTTAAGGCTATCTTTTAAAGACAGCAAGAGCCCATTTAAGCCAATCAGGCGATCATTGAACACAAAGATACTTATCTTAAAAAGAAAAGATAATTAAGTTTGTAAAGCTTGTACAAAGTTCGAAGCGAACAACAGTGCAAAGAGCGAACAAGCAAAAAGCAGGGAAGCATAATGAAGAAAGAAGATAGCAAACATTTCCAAATTTCTCCTTCATTAAAAAAGCAAGATGTTACAAGAAAGGGAAGCAAAAGTACAAGATTATCCTAACAAAAACAAAATATAAAGTCTTCAAGCTTGGGGGGCCGGAAGAGCATCCGTGGTCGCCGGAGCAGATGGTGCTGCATCAGAGGTGGCAATTGCAGTCATGGTCGCTGCAGCTGAGGTGCCCGCCCCATCAATAGGAGTTAGAGGAAGAGAGTGGAGACCATAAAAAATATCTGCTTCTTTGCTCGGTTCCTTGCCCGAGAACTGAGGAGCGATGACTTGAACACCTTCCCCAAAGATGTCCAAGGGAACTCCCATCTCCCCGAGATCGGCCACCGGAAGCGAGAACCCGGCATTGATGGGGTTGTCCTTGACGTAATCAACAAAGTCTTTCTTGGTTGTGACCAAAACATCCAAGCCATGGTCTAAGGAAAACTTCACCGATCTGATGCTCTCGGCGTAGGCACACACATACCCCAAGTTGGTGTTGTCGGCCACATCTTGAGCATAAACGTCATAGGCGACCATGCCAGTTTTCTCTTGTTGAAGGCGAGCAACCTCAGCTTGTAACTCTTCTACCCGGGCGACCATGGCAGTCTTCTCACCCTCCAGTACTTTTATTCGCTCATCGGCGACCCCCAACTCAAGAGACAGCTTCTCCGACTGGTTTATGGCGAATTGCTCGCTACTCACAGAGGCATTATACATCTGCTCAAGTTTCGCCACAGCTTTAGCATGATCAACCTTTTCTTGGGCAAGCTCGTCATCCTTCCTCTTTAAAGCGGCTGCCTTCTCCGCTTCAAAACCTTCAATCTTGCGACCAAGACTGCGGTTAGTCCTCTCCAATAGAACGATCTGGTCAAGAAGTCTTTGAGCTATCACAGCTTGATGGCTGGCGTTGTAGGCGACCAGCCGAGCATTGTCGCTGGGAGTTTGGTCTTGGACAATTTCTTCGCAGGTTCTTATTGGAGTTATACGTGAAAGTATGCTTTTACTTTGTATAACTCGTGTATCAAACACTCGTTTTATGAGAATAATTATTTTATCACATTTACTTTAGTTATGATTGAATGTTCCACCCCTCGTGGCGCATTTAAATTGTTTTGAGATGTTGGCTGATGCATGATTATATTGTTTTAAGGTTTCAATATAATTAATGTGATCGAATTATGTGATAATTTCGTATTTTTCTAGATATTGATACGAATGTATGTTTTATTCTCAGTACATCATGTCGCAACCTTTTAATCCACTATTTAGTATACTTAAAGATAATAAACTTGTTGGTGAGAACTATGTTGATTGGAAATGTAACCTTGACATTGTCCTAACCGCTCAACACCATAAATGGGTGCTTACCACTCCTAAGCCCCAAGAGCCTGCCGAAGATGCCACGAAAGCGGTCAAGAAAGAGCATAAGAGTTGGTTTGACTCCGATGAGATGGCTAGGTGTACTATTCTGGCTTCAGTGTCAGATGTGTTGCAACACCAACACCAACACCAACACATGGAGACCGCCTCTGAGATAATGCAAAATCTTGAAGCGATGTTTCAACATCAGAACCGTACGGCTAGGCAAATCACCATGCGAAAGATGCTTTCGTTGAAAATGGTGGAAGGTACGCCCGTAAGGGATCACGTAATCGAGATGATGGGTTATCTCAACAAGTTGGAAGTACTTGGTGCGCAATTTGACCTCCCTACTAAGGTCGATTTCGTTCTCCATTCTCTGCCGAAGAGCTTTGAGCAGTTTCAATTGAACTATCAAATGAATGACCGGGCAAATAGTTTGCCCAAGCTCTTGCAAGCTTTGGTATCGGCGGAGACTCTAATGGATCACCAAACCGTTGCTATGGTGGCAAACGGTCCATCTACCTCTTCGGGTTCCAAGGGAGGGAAGAAGAGGAAGAGGACGAAAGGCCAGACCCAAGCAAATCCAACCGTTGCGAAACCCAAGGCAAAGGGAGAAGGAGGTGGAAAGAAAGCTGCTAAGGGTAAGTGCTTCAATTGTGGTGAGAAGGGACATTGGAGGGCGACCTGTTCTAAGCCTAAGAAGACGGTAAAGAAAGGTAAGTCTCATGCTTTAGTCGTTGAAACATATGTTGCGGCGTATGCTGCCCATGTTTGGGTAGTGGATATCGGGGCAACTGATCATATTTGTTTCACTCTTCAGGGGTTCCAGCTAACCCGGCGACTTAGCAAGAATGAGATCACAATCACTTTGGGCGATGCTACGAGAGTGGCAGCCGAGCAATGGGAGTCGTGCACCTATCTTTTGAAGATAGAGTTTTAATTTTAAGAGATGTTTTATACGTTCCGAACTTTAGGAAGAATTTAATTTCAGTTTCTAAGTTGTTTTTTGATGGATATTCAGTTACTTTTAATAAAGTTGTTACTGTTTCATTTAAGAATGATGTTATCTGTCATGGAACGTTGGTAAACAATCTCTATACGATTAAGTGTGCACACCACTCAAATAATGAATCTAATAACACGTCGATCATTTCGAGCAATAAAAGAAAGCGTTCTTCGGAAATGAACGAAACACTTCTATGGCATCTAAGACTAGGTCATATTAATCTAAAGCGGATAGAGAGATTGGTGAAAGATGGATCCTTGGAATCACTCCAAGTCGAGTCGTTTCCAACTTGTGAATCCTGTTTAGAGGGTAAGATGACCAATAGGGCATTTGGAGCCAAGGGGAATAGAGCCACGGAAGTGTTAGAACTCGTTCATACCGATGTGTGTGGTCCAATGACGATCAAAGCGAGAATGGGGTATGAGTATTTCGTTACCTTCATTGACGATTACTCAAGATATGGGTACATTTACCTTATGAGGCATAAGTCTGAAACTTTTGATAAGTTCAAGGAGTTTAAGGCCGAAGCCGAGAAACATAGGGAAAAGAGTATCAAGTTTCTACGATCAGATCGTGGAGGCGAATACCTCAGCAATGAATTCTTGAACTACTTATCGGACGAAGGGATCGTATCCCAGTTAACCGCACTGGGAACCCCTCAACAGAACGGTGTGGTGGAACGAAGAAACCGGACTCTTTTAGGGATGGTCAGATCCATGATGAGTTATTCGGATTTACCCAAGTCGTTTTGGGGTAATGCCTTGGAAACGGCGGCTTACATTCTAAACTTGGTGCCATCCAAATCGGTTCCTAAAACCCCAATGGAATTGTGGACCGGGCGCAAGCCCAGTCTAAGACATTTGCGGATTTAGGGTTGTCCGGCATACGTGCTAGACAAGGAAGCCGGTAAGTTGGATCCACGTTCGGAATTAAGGCTGTTTATAGGATACCCTGCGGGAACGAAAAGGTGTATGTTCTATAGTCCCAAGGATCAAAAGACCGTGATTAGTACACACTTTAAATTCTTGGAGGAAGACTATATGAACAATCGAAAACCTAAAAGTGAAATTACCTTAGAAGAATTGAGAGGTCAAACCTCGATACCAAGTATACAAGATGATGTACCACACGTCACATCTTCACAACCGGAACCCCATCGTAGTGGGAGGATTGCAAGGCAACCCGAGAGATTCATGGGAATTGGAGAATCTTTGGATTTGATTCCCGACGATGAATCAGACCCATGGACGTACGACGAGGCAATCCAAGATAAAGACGCGGAGGCGTGGCAAACCACAATGGAAGTCGAGATGGGTTCGATGGATCATAATCAAGTGTGGGAGTTGGTCGAACGACCCAGTGGGGTAGAACCCATTGGATGCAAGTGGGTGTACAAGAGGAAAAGAGGATCGGACGGAAGGGTAGAGACCTTCAAAGCGAGGCTAGTGGCCAAAGGGTATACTCAGAAAGAAGGGATCGATTATGAGGAAACCTTTTCGCCTGTAGCTATGCTTAAGTCCATCCGTATTCTCTTGTCGATCGCTGCGCACCTAGATTACGAGATCTGGCAAATGGATGTCAAGACGGCTTTCCTTAACGGAAGTCTTGACGGGATAGATATCTATATGCAACAGCCCAAAGGTTTTATTGAAAAAGGCCAAGAACACCTCGTTTGCAAGCTTAAGAGATCCATTTATGGACTTAAGCAAGTGTCACGTACTTGGAACCAGTGTTTTGATCAAGTGATTAAGTATTATGGGTTTGATCAAAACGAGTTCGAAAGTTGTGTGTATAAGAAGCGTGACGGAACTGCAGTGGTATTCTTAGTATTATACGTAGACGATATTCTGCTCATTGGAAACAATGTAAAGGTATTGTCAGACGTAAAGGTATGGCTGTAAAAACAATTTGATATGAAGGACTTAGGGGAAGCCGGTCACATCCTTGGGATCAAGATCACTCGCTATCGCAAGAAGAGGATGTTGGGCTTATCGCAAGCTTCATACATTGACACTGTTTTGAAGCGTTTCAGCATGCAAGATTCCAAGAAAGGTTTTGTACCTTTTAGACACGGAATCCATCTATCGAAAGAAATGAGCCCTAAGACGCGAGCGGAGATAGATGACATGAAAGGTGTTCCGTACGCTTCGGCCGTAGGAAGCCTTATGTATGCAATGCTGTGTACGAGACCGGATATCTGCTTTGCCGTGGGCATGGTGGCAAGATATCAAAGTAATCCCGGGAAAGACCATTGGACTGCCGTAAAGTGCATCTTGAGGTATCTGAAAAGAACTCGTGAGCGGATGCTGATTTACCAGTCAGATAGTCTAGTTCCCGTAGGATACACGGACTCGGATTTCCAATCAGACATAGACTCAAGAAGGTCAACCTCGGGTAGTGTGTTTTGCATGGGAGGAGGAGCCATTTCATGGAGAAGTGTTAAGCAGAAATGCATCGCCGATTCGACCATGGAAGCCGAGTATGTAGCTGCTTGTGAAGCAGCGAAAGAGGCAGTCTGGCTCAAGAACTTCTTAGTGGACTTGGACGTTGTTCCGAATTTGCCCGACAAGATAACTGTCTTTTGTGACAATGCCGGAGCAGTTGCAAATTCAAAGGAACCGAGAGCCCACAAGGCCAGCAAATACATAGAAAGAAAATACCATCTTATACGAGAAATCGTTAAGAGAGGAGATATAGAGGTGGTAAAGATAGCGTCGGGAGACAACCTAGCGGATCCATTCACAAAGGGTCTGCCTCAGAGTACATTCGAGAGACATGTGGATGGAATGGGAGTCAAGACGATTGCCAATCTTCTTTAAGTATAAGTGGGAGGAATTATTAAGTTAGTGTAGGTTGACATAAGATGTCACGTAGAGCTACTACACTAAGACATGCGTGATGTATACTAAAAGCAGACTTTAAGTATAAGTGGGAGATTGTTGGAGTTATACGTGAAAGTATGCTTTTACTTTGTATAACTCGTGTATCAAACACTCGTTTTATGAGAATAATTCTTTTATCACATTTGCTTTAGTTATGATTGAATGTTGAATTTCTATTGCAAACCGTTCAATATATAGTACATGCTACGTTGTAGTTAATGTGGTGATACCCGATCACGGAAGACAATATTAACAGTTTACTTGTAACTAAACGTACAATTTCACGACCCAGGTGGAATTGAACAATCCACCGTGAAAGGTCGATGTGTAAGGCTCAGATTGGTCTGTCTTGACTAAGAGATTGCACTAGCACATTTAGTATGTGTTGAAGAGGACCTACAGCGAGGATAAATTCTTCTGTTCTGAAAGGTGAATAATTAGACCTCAGTGGTTGTTGATTTCTTAATCTCCGTCACTTAAATAGGACCGTGTGTGCTTAATAGTTACTGCTTTGATTCATGTTGGGTGAGAATCATTGTGACTTCGAACTTTGTGTCTTGGGCAGTAATATTAATCATACGACGGTTGCTAAGATTTAATATGGAGAAACGCGTGCGAGTATGGCTCGTGTGATTAGTCCCCTTGGTGGGCTCAGAAGTTTTATTGTACCAAATCTTGCAAGTGAAGAATCAGTTTCTTCGGTACGAATAATAATGTTGAGCTGTCTTTACTCCAAGGTGAAATATATTAATTAATTTAGAGCTATTCAGAAGCTCAATTAATTAATGGACTTGATAATCTTAAACGCGGGAAATAATAATCGGGAGCCCATATTATCGTAATATGGATTAAGATGGATAGTGCAATATTAATTTATTAGTGGTAATAATTAATATTAATGGGCTTAATTATATTGGGGCTCAATATTGAAATTCAGAAGTCCATTAGGAGGTCCAATCTTAATTCTCCTTAAAGGCCCCTCAAGTAGCCCATTAAGTAGCCCAATAATGATAAGGTGATTAAAATAAAAATATAATATTATGCTGATTTTTTACACCTAATTTCGAAAATTGCAATATTGGAGAAGAAAAGATTTTGTTGATTTTCTTGAAAAGATATTATGGAAGATATGTATTCTTGGAATACAAGAATATCTCATATATTCAAGAAGATCCAAATCTAGGGATCTTTTCTAATAGTTTTCGAAAATTATAGCTTGTATAGGAGGTTGAGATTTTTGTGGAATATTTTTTTATGGAGAAAAGAATATATGGGATATATTCAAGATTTCTTAAAGTCTAAGAAAAGATTTTCTCCAAGCCCAATATTCATTAAAATTTTCGGCAACTATGAGTTATAAATAGGGGATGATTATTTCATCCCCAAGTACATAATTCCATGTGTTGGAAAAATCAAGAAGCATAGATATTTTTCTTTTTCCTTAGTTTATTAAATTACTTGAAAGCATCTCCCACCGGTGATCAAGTGAGGTGAAAGGGAAATACTTGAGAAGGCTTTTGGGTTGGTAAAGCGTGAACGTATTCGTTCCGTTTATTCAAAGGACAAGTCTACAAGAGGTACGTTAATCACATATTTACTTGTTTATTCCGCCATAGTTAATATGTGAAATTAATTCAACATGCATGATGAAAATTAGTTGTTGGAATTATTATTTGAATTAATTAGGATTAATTCATGCTAGCAATAATTGTATTTAAATTCGTATTTAAATTTCATCCCGAAAAGTTCCCGGGCACCCCTATTTTCCCAACAGTTCTGGTCCAAGAACGAGGGATCATCTCAGTCGCCCGGCGAACATGGGAGTCCGGGATATCTAGATAAGGGGGTGGAGTCTTCACGCAACTGAGCTGGTGAAGCACCTCTGACCGCCCAGGATGCTCCTCAGGTTTATACCTACAAAGGAAGAAGAAATCTTATGTTAGAATACATCCAAAAAGGCGATCATCAAGGTTACAGTTCGAAGACTTACTCTCTCAATTTCACGGGGTCATACCCCAAGTACGAGCGATTATTAGATGCCCGTTTTTTCTTCAGAACAGCAGCCATAGCCTGCTACTCGCTTACAACCTCAACAGAGGTGGGCTTAGAAGCCGGAAAATGAGGGGCCCGGCTGCTCGCTTCGGCCACTGACTTAGAGCGCTTCGATGCTCGCTCAACAACTTCCCCTTCACCATGAGAGTCCTCTCGAGGCGCCTTCTTCTTAGGCCTTTCTTTTTCTTTCTCCGCACCACGGGGAGAAACGGCAGCTTTGGAAGCTCCCTTGGAGCGACCAGCAGCGCCTCGAGGGCGAGCATGAGGGGCAGTCTCCTCTCCAGCACGGAGCCGAATAAGAGAAAGAGGGGGATCTTGTTTCCTCCTGGTTGGTTCCTGAGAGGCCATTTGTTTCACTCTGGCGGCTAGCAGGTGGTAAGATCTCGGGATAGTAGGGACGGCGACAGTTACTCGTTGATCTGATTAAGAGGAAAAAGAAACAAAAAGTATTAGCTCCAGGCGGTCAGGCGGACAAGAGAGTAAAATCAGTAAAGAATGATTACCCTCGGGGATCTCTTCTTGAGCCTCTAAGTGATAAGGACTTGTGAAGAGTTGGGCAATCTTCCAACAGTGAGCCTTTGAAAGATGGAGAATGTCGCGGTCAGCAGAATTCCGTAACACTATCACAACTAGAGTATACAAGAATTCCTCACTCAATCCTGGATGCCCCCACTTCAGAAAAATTGGACCTGTAAAACAACTAAAAAGAAGAAATTAAAATTAGTCCCCAACGCAGTCCCAGGAAGGAAAAAGGAATGCCTACGTTTCACTATGCCAAAACGCTCAGGGGAGTTAATGCGCGCTTGGCCGCCAGCAAAGTCCGCTGATGCTCGCCAGTCCCCGCCGATGAAGAGGAACTGATTATGCCAACTTTTCACTTTGTTGGCCACTCCTTCGATAAGCTTAACCCCAGTCCTCGCCTTAACATAGTACCAGTCCACACCTTCTTCTTTGCAGGCTGAGATGACCATGGCGTAATGGATCTCAGCCGTACTAAGTTTGTTCTTGTAGCCTTCAAGGCTAAAAAGGGTCATCAGGGCAAGCAAATTACTCCACCCATTGGGAGTAATTTGGGTGATCGCCAGATTAATATCCTCCAGGAAGCGACCAATAAGGGGATGGAGCGGCAACGGGAACCCCGTGTTAAGTACGTCCAGGTTGATCGCCGTACAACCTGGTGGTGGGCGATCAGCGGTCTCTCCTTTCTTGGGGGCGTACAAGAATATGTCATATGGGATCTTATAATGAGACCTGATGTTGTCCAAGTCATCCTCAGTGATTAAGCTGGATATCCTGCTCGCCGTATAAGTATTCTCCTGGGCGGATATAATCACACGGGAGCGAACAGGGAAGGCTGTAGAGAAGTGAGCAGCATATTCACCCCACTCGTTTTGACGAACAACACCTTCAGGTATCTGGGACTCGGGAGTCACTCTAGAAGTAGGGAAACCTATCTCCTCAAGAAACTCCCAAGTCACAGCTAGTCGTGGTCGCTCCACCTCAGGTTGGTCGCTCTCAGCTTCAATTTCAGCGGCCACCTCCTCCGAATCTTCCCCTAAGTCAGAGGAAGTACCTTCTTCTGCATCTGGGCGACCAGCAGGGTTTTGGACCTCTTCGTCACCAGAATTCTCCGAGGCATGGGCTTCAACGGAGCGAACAACGGAGGACGCCTCAGAACCTGTCTCTTCGTCCACCAACAAGGTTCTTGGATTACGAGCAAGCGCTTGGCGAATAGACCGGCAAGGAACAGGGAAAGTTTCCTCTATAGGGCATTTTCCGGGATTGCGCTCAAAAATCTCAAGAGACGCGGTTTCACTCGAAGAAGAGGCCATTTGGAAGTCGTTTTCAAAAGAATAAAGAAGATAATGGAAGATTTTAAAGAAAAAGGAAGAAGATTGGAAGCAGAGACGGCGGAGCACGACGGCGCTGGGAAAACACGGCGGCGTTTGAAGGCAGGGACGGCGGTGGAAATGAATTTTCGAAGAAAAAACAAAAATTGAAAGACAAAACAAAACAAAAATAAAATTTAGAGTTATGAATGACAAATTACCTGAAGAATTATGCACGAAATCTATCAAGAATCTCGTAAAAATTGAAGCAAAAAAGCTTGAAGAAAAGCTCTAATGGCGGAAATGGAATAGGAATTCAAAAAAATGAAGCAGAAAAGGAAGGACGAGTATATATAAGGATAAAAAGGGGGGTTAAAAATGAAGTTTTTGAAAATATAGTAGGCCCCTATTGGAAAAATAAAGGATATGCGTGGGCGGCGATGACGTCACCTGCCGCCCACGATGGTACGGATTCCGAGAATCTTGGGAATCCAACCGTCTCACACGCATAGAGGACCCTGTTGGTCGCTTTAATAATCGAATGTTCGCTAGATCTCCCGCTCAAAGAAATTCAAAAACTTGTTGCTCGCCCCATGCATGTGATTATCATTATACCTAGATTGTGCCTTGTTCCTCATCAGTCAACAAATTTCCTAATAAAGAACAAGCCGTTATCAATTAATGATGATTAGTGGCTGTTTTGGCAAAGTAAGATCATCAAACAAGAATTGGAACTATAGATGATAATCAAGAATGAATTTTGCAAGAGTTTTGGTATGCTTTTTAATATATGAACCTATTTTTCCCCTCTCATGAAGGGGTATTTATAGGTTTACAAGCAAGTAGGAGGTGTTACTCTCTTAGCTCTTTGATTTTGGCTTTGACAAGTGTTTAGCCACTTGTCTTACTCCTAAACTATTACATTTTATACAATGACAAGTGTTTAGTACACTTGTTTGCTCCTAATGTTATGTTTAAGCTAGTGGAATTTTGAGCTAATCTTCGTGGGCCAGTCTTGCTCGCTTAGTCGCCTAGATGGTGAATATCTTGATGTTGCTTTTCATTCTAATTACTTGTTCATCTTGCCTATTTGCTGTGCTGGTCACCTGACATCCATCTGACGTCATTCCTGGTCGACTGGTGTTTGAGGCTCTCTTGATCTCTGCTGGTCGCCGACATCTAATTTGCATTATTAATCTCTTAAACCTCTAAACACTGTTGCTCGCCTGGTCATCCATCAACACAATATATAGTAAGTAATCTGCCAGATGTGTTTACTGATCACATATATCTGATGTAAATGCACCCCAAAGGGTAAAGGTCCCAATAAAAATGAGTATACATGCTCTCACGCGCCAGAAGCGTAAAGGACCTATAAAAGAAACATACACACCTAGAATGAAAGCTAGCAAAACTGGTCAATCAAACTTGAAATCTTCAGAAGAGATACATCCAGAAGACTTGAAATCTCCATAAGAGATTTGTCCTGAAGACGAAGAATCCTAGTAACAAAGCACGTGCACAAATGATCTAATACTAGGATTGCAGAACGATCAGATCAAATACATAAGGGAAATAATGTAAATCTGGTTAATATGAGATCAATAAATAAATACAGGATAAACAATATAAATTTGTTGTCAACAACGTATCTGTGTCCATAATTGCTCTTTCTAAAATCTGGATTCAGTACCTAAGCTGGGTGCCCGAAGCACTTTAATTTGGGTGCAATAAGGAAGAAGCAAAAATGTGGTAGAGCTAAACTCGCTAAAAATAAAGTTTGGTTCTATCGTACGTACACTCCAAATGTTATCCCTGTTGAATAATGAGTGTTTATACAAAAACCAAAATGAAAATAAGGTGGTGAGCGAGATTAATAGCTTTAGGGTTTTCGCAAAAACCCATGGTTTTCACATAGACCCATGATTGTTTGTGATAAAATATATTCTCCTGGTATGAACAAACAAAGTTCCGCTAATCACTGGGAGCTAAAATAAAATGCAGTTAATGGACCTTGTAAACCGTATATTTTATATGGTTATTACATGTAAATATTTATAAGATTCCTCAGATGAGGAATGATGAAAACCACAGTATGTATAGTACAAAACTGAGAAGGTCATTACATAATCTAAAAACAGTCGGATCAAATATGATACGATTAATTTAGTGGATTCCTCCCAAAGAAGGAATATACAAACTATGAAGCTTTCTCTTGCGTATTTATAAAGAAATCGCAAAGTGGTTCTTGCATCATTTCCGTCTATGTTGATGACCTAAATATAATTGGAACATGCAAGAAGATTGAAGACGTCAATTCAATCTTAAAAGCTAAATTTGAAATAAAAGTCTTGGTAATAGCCAGAAATAGTCTCGACCTACTGATTCAAGCATTTCCCTGAAGGAAAAATAAATTCAAGTATTTCCCTGAAGGAAAATTAAATTTAAGTATTTCCCTGAAGGAAAATTAATTTGAGCATTTCCCTGAAGGAAAAATATGATATCTCCCTGAAGAAAGAATGAATTTTACATACCAGTCAACCTACTTGAAAAAGTTATTTGAGAGATCCTACATGGATAAATCTCATCCACTTAGTACACCTATGGTAGTTCAATCCCTTGAAGTGGATAAGGACCCATTTAGGCCCAAAGAATATACAGTGGATATTCTAGGACCGGAAGTTCCTTATCTAAGTGTTATTTGGTGCATACTTTATCTCGCAACCTGCACCAGATCGGATATCGCATTTGCGGTAAATTTGTTTACGAGATATATCGTTTCTCCTACAAGGAGACATTGGAACTGTGTTAAACACATTCTATAATATCTCAGACTGGTTATATTTTTCTTTGTGGTGATACTGTGATATCTTGGAGATCTATTAAA
This sequence comes from Ballota nigra, assembly GCA_947034835.1. Classification (NCBI taxonomy): domain Eukaryota; kingdom Viridiplantae; phylum Streptophyta; class Magnoliopsida; order Lamiales; family Lamiaceae; genus Ballota; species Ballota nigra. The sequence goes on from OX344728.1 coordinate 12,238,003, forward strand.
CGATACATTCCCCACTGTCATCTATAAAGACAATGCAGTTTGTGTTGCACAAATGGGCAACGGGTACGTTAAGAGGAACTTAACGAAACATTTTTCCCCAAAATTCTTCTTCATATACGAACTCCAGAAGAGTGACGAAATTGCCATACAACATGTGCGATCTAGTAACAATCCAGTAGATTTGTTCACTAAGTCCCTACCTACCTCTACTTTTGAAAAATATTTTTATGGTATTGAGATGTGAAGACTTAGAAAGTTGTTGTCTTCAAGGGGAGTAACCACATCGAAACAATCCTGAAGATTGGATCCGGAAGATCAATAGTTGTACTCTTTCCCCAGTTGAATGTTTTATTAAAGCAACCTAGTCTACGGAGTTTTTGACGAGACATGGACGTCACGTTGTAATGTCCGAGGGGGAGTGTTATAAATCTAGAAGATTTGATTTGCCAAATCAAGAAGATTTGATGTGGACATTACTTATGGGCTAAGTAGTCTGATAGGCTTTAGGGTTTTGATATTATATATATATATATATATATATATATATATATATATATATATATATATATATATATATATATATATATATATCCCTATACTCAGTCTTGTAATATAGACATATGTACATACACCGAAAATATAATGAAAAACTCCTGGCTTGGTATGCCTCCAGATGTAGCCATTCATAACGAACTGGGTAAACAAATCCGTGTTCCTGTTTTAGCTCTTTATTTTTCAACAATGAGAAAATAAAAATATATTTAGTTCTTATAAAATGAAAAAAATTATTTTGTAATTAATATTATACTTTAACAACTCGTTTGGTAGCATGTATATGATAAAATAAGATAGTTTAAATTTTGATTCATTAGATAAGTTTTATGCATATATCAGTTGTTTGATATGTAAAGTGGTATATCCTATAGTTCATTTGGTAGCCTTTTTTATTTTGTTGATATATTTGAAAAGTTATTTTTACCCTTAATACTCTAGGACAATTCACATTTTTACCATTTTTCATCTTCAGTTAAAAAAAACTTCTTGATATAACATTCTAAATTCCTAAAATAAATCAACGTCGCGGTTGTTTGCGTTATAGAATAGGGAGAGGGAGTAGAAAGATATCGATCTGTAGAGAATTTGAAGGTAACAATGGAGATTATATTGTGGAATCATATTTCTAAACAATGTTCAACTTCTTCTTTCAATTCATTCTGAAAAATTAATTACTCCAACTAAGTACTTATAAAGATGTATTCTTTCGTAGTAAAAATTGGAAACAATATCTTCAACATAAGAGTCAGGGAGGAATATCTGGGTCGGTTTCAAAATAAAACAGGTCATTTGGGAACCCCCTTTCTTGATGAATCTGATTGGTCCAGCGAGGGAGATGATCAGATTAGCCTAGGCACGACGACGACGGTGATATGGGAGGAAGATGAGTTAGATTCCTCAGACGATGATTGGGAGATGTGCAGAAGGGACGGTGTTGGGGAAACATGTAAAAGAGGCGGCGTGGCCACCGTAACTCCCGAAATAAATGGAAAAGGGACATCGAAGGATAACAATTTCCAAGTTCTGTGGATCTAAACGGTCTCGATCAGATTGAGAAAGATATTGATAAGGGGGTGGCATTGGGACCCAACAAGGAAGTGGATGAAAATAACTGTTTAAGGATAATCCAAGATGTTGATCCGAAGGGGACTGGGCCTATGTGTACAAATGGTGAGTTTAATCATATTTTACTTCAAGTAGCTGGGGGGATAAATCAAGACCAAGAAGAGTGCTATAATGTTGGGCTGCAAGACCCAATTCTCGTGAATATCAATAAGGATACGAGATTTAACAGCCCAATGCTCAAGAAGTGAGAAGGGTACTGGTGGGCCGTGGAAGATTAGTAAAGGTCCAGGTCTTGTTAGTTTGACCAGCCTAGAAAAAAAATCAAATATCTCAAAAGCTTCCAGTCTCGCCTATCCGTGAAGTAATTTAGAAAAATAGAGGGCCGCAAAGCCAGGGTACGTCAAAATCCCTAGTCCCTTCTAAAAATTTAGAGAAATCCGGACGTTGTAAGGAATGTGTTGATGCGCAACCACACGGGAGCGTCAATAAGGCGAAAAAATAATGGAAATTGAAGAATAACGGGCAATCGAAATAAGCGAGGAAAAAGGCAGAAAAAAAGTAATTGAGTGTGTTCTTATCAGATATGGCTTCCTCGGCAGACAAAATAAAAGAAGGAAAAAATAAGAAAGCTAATTCAAGGGGGAGACAAAGAACCATTTTGAGCAAGAAACGGACGACTAAGAACTCAAAGTATGGGAAATTAGGCAGATAATGGGGCTTTCAGACGCCCAAGATGGTGAACCTAGCAGGAAGATAATGGGAAACATGGACGGGCTAAAGGGGGATCAAACTAAAGAGGGCAAGGAGCTGATCACGGGGTCATCCAATGAAGTTATTAAGCTATAATACCAGAAGGCAGTCGCTAATATTAACGACCGTCTATTGTCGGTCGCTGAATCAACCGGGTCCGACACGATCGGGTCAAGATTTAGTGATCGACAACAGGCGGTCGCTAATTTATTTTTCGAAATAAAAATAATTTATTTTATTTTATTTTCTGATAAGCGACCGACCTGGAGGCGGTCGCTAATCAGCGATCCAGCGTAAAAAAAATGGCTCTTTGGGTTCGAACCTGCGCCCATTAAGGTTCGGGCGGGATGCGAACCACTGAGCCACTGACCCACTAGCTCATATTAGGCGACTCATGTAGTATATAAGCCCTTGTGAGGCTTGTAGAAATAAATATAAATAATAAATAATAAATAATAAATAAATAAATGGGCAAATGTGCCCCAAAGGGGAATCGAACACACGACCTCCGGGTAGAGTGGAAGAGGTGTGAACCACTAGGACACATGTTATTCTTGTTTGTTTATTTGCATTTAATTGTATATAACCTCAAATTGACTCCCGTTTTTTTTAATTCATCAAATTCAATCCTTTTTGTTTCTAATTCGTTTATATATATGTATTTACTAACTTTTTTTATAAATTTAATATTTTAGACTATTATAAATTATTAATTCATTAGTTTTTATTCATTTAATTTTATATAATTCCAAATTGACTCCCATTTTTTTTAAATTCATCAAATTAATTCATTTTTTTCTTGTAATTCGTTTATATATATTTATTTACTAATTTTTTTATTAATTTTATAAATTTAATATTTTAGACTATTCTAAATTACTAATTCATTCGTTTTTATACATTTAATTGTATATAATTCGAAATTGACTCCTGTTTTTTTAAATTCATCAAATTAATCCTTTTTTTTTTGTTTCTAATTCGTTTATATATATATATATACTAATTAAAATGAAATATTATTTAAAATTCTTCAAAAAAAAAAACATAAATAAATTGTTCAAAAATAGTAAATAAATTGTGAAAAAACATAAATAAATTGTCAAAAAAAAAATTTGTTTAAAATCTCCCCCCCCCCCCCCCCCCCTCTCTCTCTCTCTCTCTCTCTCTCTCTCTTCATGGTCTTCTTCTGAATGATGGTTCACTGTTCCAGTGATCCACAAAACCATCTCATATCGATCGCTCGTCTGGTGCTCGGCCCAACTCCATCCGATCCCCACGGTCCCAGTACCGCTTTTTCAGGCTGTAAATAATGTTCGTGTACCGTTTTTGCGCTTTCACACAAAACAATTGGTACATAACACTATCGTGGGCACCGTCCCAAATGCACCGCCTCTGCATATAAATTAAAAATAGAATATTAACAAATGAATTAAAAAATTCAAAATTAAAATCATAATAAATAAAATTTGTATACCTTGAACTCATCAAAGTACTCCACCCTCTTTTGCTCGGACACTTGGCTCCACGAGTGAGCACCATACTCAAACGTGGTCATCTTAATGACCTGTGAGACGATTGAGCTAGTCTCATGGGCTGGAAGCATCCTGTTAAAAGATCAAGTTAATAATATATAATTAAAAATATACATAATTCATTAAAAAAATACTTACTTGTTGTCGACTATGATGACACTGAGACGATTATCTTGAACTGGGTTCATCTGTAATAATTATAAATTCAACTAATTAAACATCAACGTAACTATAATATAACTATCCTATACAAATATATGTAATATTATCTCAAAATTATAATATATAAATATAATCATTTCCCAAATATAATATATAAATACAAACATGCACAAAAATCAACACATAATTTGTAACTATGGTCATATTTGTAACTAAAATCTACACATAATTCACATACACATAATTCACATACACATAATTACACATATTACACATACACATATTACACATACACATATTACACATACACATATTACACATACATCCTAAATTAAATGACATATACATTAAATTGTTAAAATTTAAAATATGAGATCATAAAAGCATCCTATGGTCATATTTGTAACTAAAATCTACACATAATTCACATACACCCTAAATTAAATGACATGTACATTAAATTGTTAAAATTTAAAATATGAGATCAGAAAAGCATCCTATGGTCATATTTGTAACTAAAATCTACACATAATTTACATACACATAATTCACATACACATAATTCACTTACACATAATTCACATACACCCTAAATTAAATGACATGTACATTAAATTGTTAAAATTTAAAATATGAGATCAGAAAAGCATCCTATGGTCATATTTGTAACTAAAATCTACACATAATTCACATACACATAATTTCACATACGCATAAAATCTACACACATACACATAATTTACTTATTCATTCATTATATATAATTCATAAGATATAATTATAAAAAAATTTAAACAGTTAAATTAATTTAAAAACTCACGGTTAAACGACGGCGGACAAGGCGGTGGCGGATGCGGAAGAATTTTTACGAGTATGTAAAATGGCGTACGTAGTAGAAGATATTTATAATTTTTTTAAAAGGATTAGCGACCGCCTCTATTACTCGAAATTTGATCTTCATGACCGAATCAGACGGTTCAGTTTGACCATTTAGAATTTGCGACCGCCTCTAAACCACCCGCATTAATGACCCTCAACTGTTACCAACTCGGATCAAACGTTACAAGTCTGCGACCGCCCCAAGGCGGTCGCTAAGTTCAATTTTAAAATCAATGACCGACAAAGCTGTCGCTAATCAGGCGGTAAAAAGTATTGGTCATCGTTGACCGTCTTTTGAGTTTTAGCGACCGTTTGATCGGTCGGTGGCGGTCGCTAATCTTACGAATTAGCGACCGATATATAGGCGGTCGCAAATATTTTTAATTTGAGACCGGTTTTCTACTAAGATCGCTAATCGGTCGCTAATACAATATTTAGAGACCGACTTTGAGGCGGTCACTAATTTCGGTCGCTAAAATGCGAGTTTTTTTGTAGTGACACCCATTTCACTATTTTAGAGCTTCAAGGGATGATTTGAGCTTGGATTTTCATAGTGTTCAATCAACAAGAGATTAAACTTTCTTTTCCTTTTTCTTTTCTTTTATTTTAGTTATTTAATTTTGTAATAGTTTAAATATGCTAGTTGTTGGCTAGAACACTTTTGGTTCAATGGTTTTGTATATATTTGACTTAATATTTATGATGATTTATTTTATTTAGTTGATGATTTAATTTGTTTTAATTTCATTGGTGTGTTTAAAATTTTCATTGCTAAAACATGTTGTTATTGACCATAATTATGTGCTTACTCATTGATAGTGGAGATAGGATTGAAAATCTATTTTCGCTAATTGATTTTTGAACACACCACATAATGATTATGAGCTAGAGATAGGATTATTTGTTATGCAGATTTATGATGATCTTAAGTGTTTTTTCTGGTTGCAATTGCTAGTGAGGTAGGGATACAAGCTTGAAGATTGTTTCCTTAGGTTTACTTGGGCCTAATCCGTCAATTAAACCTTTATTAAGCGATAAATTCTATGAAAATTAAACACTATCACTTTTTAAGCAGGACTTTGCATCACAAATGGATAGTTGAGTATTGCAAGTGCCTTAGAACCTATTTTCTTTTATTGAGTTTTATTTGTCTATATCTTTCTAGAAATAACAAGACCATTTAATAACACTTTTACATTAAACTCTTTCTCGTGAGATCGATTCATATTTATCATTCTTACGATAGACACCATGCGCTTGCAGTTGGCTATTTTTAGGCGTTGAGAAATAGCGGAACAACGCTCCACTCTTTCAAAAAAGGTCCAATATTTACAATTTCCCTATCAAATATGATGGGCTTGTCCCAATTAATTTTAAATTGAATACCTAATATATGGGCTGACCCATTCTTTACGCAAGCTGTATATAGGCATAACTTATCGAAGATTTTCCAGGCCTCGTTCACATTTTTATCTGCACAATACTATATTACTAAAATAACGTGTATATAAATTATGGTACCAAATAAAAATTCAGACCTTGTTAATAGCATTGCTTGTACATCAGTCACACAGTTTCACTTTTACAAATATCAAAACTCACATTGGAATATGATTAATACACGACGAATAATATATTAATATATATTACTCAAAATTATGGAAACAGCAAACGATATATAACAAGAATATTGTGTATAATCACAAATAAACATTAGGGGTGACAATTTTGGTCTCCCTTTTAAGCCACATCAATTGTCACTCACTCATATTTAGAGTTGAGCCAGTCGACGAATATCGTAAGGGTACGAATCGGACGACTTCTGGGCACTGTATGATCGCGTCCCCACGATGACATTTGCAGCTTCCGTAGGATGGAATGCATCCCAAAACAGATATTCATTTCTATTTTGGCAAGGGGTCTGCAAGGGTAGACATGTAATTTGACCATTGTTCCTCCCCACACCACAACAACCAGCATTTGTCACTTTAAATCCTGAATAAAAAAATGGGGGTAAATTTGTCATAAGCTTATTTCATTTTTAAAAATGAGAATTTTGTGCAAGATATACCAAAAGCTGAGGGGTTTTCAATCAAATCCTGGAAAATTCCATATGCATTAATGTAGATAAACTTTGCATCTGGCGTGTTTCCATTGAACTCATCAACTAGTGCCTTTAGTTTGTTGTTGAATATCTGATTGGCATCGTTGATTCTTTGGACGCATGTCCTTCCATCGGGGCTGTTTTGGGCCAACGCATTCGGGCTGCATCCGATTTGACCTATTCCAATCAGCACAAACTTTCTCGCTCCATCATTGTACAATGCCTACATTACAAATAAAGAAATAAATAAATTAAGATTCCCTATAAGAAAATAAAGAAATGACTACGAAATTTTTAAATATAGCGACGAAATTTCCAACATAAAATTTCCTAGTGGGAATTAATTTTACCTAGGAATTGCCTAAAAAAATCCGTAATTATATAGACATCTTACTTGTAGGGTAAACTTTTGTAGGCAAATGACTTGTAGGTATAAATTATCTAGGAATTTTATTTTGTATGCAAATTACTGCTAGGGTGAGAAATGAAGCATTTACATAATTAGAATATTTTGTAGACAATTTTTATTGCTAAAATTTTTGTAGATAATTCTAATTTTGTAAATAAATATTTGTTTTTTTATAGTATCAAAGGGGCCTATGCACAAGAAAATTCGGGCCAGCCCTACACTCGATCAGACATTGCCCTTTTGTGTTATGTTGGACTACAATTATAGCTACAGAGGACATAATAATTTTTCTAAAGTTGCTCAGTTTTTTTTTTTTATCTAAATTTGCTCAGTTTTAAAGTGCTTTTAAAAACACCTCCCAACTTTGTTCCTAATTATATTTATCAAGGCAAACCAATTTTCCATGAACTCAAAATATGAAACCCTTATTTATAATTACCGGTTGGATTAATGATGGTTATTATCCATCATTGGTATTGGTGAAAAAAAAGAATAATTTTATATTGGTATTATCAATGTGACAAATAATTATGAAGAGCGCTCATATACTTGGAATAAAATCAGAGAGATAATTAGAAATTACCCGTAATTGGTCGGTATATTGTTGAATAAGAAGGTCGGCGAATTGTTGGGGCGAGTATCGACGACTGGTGGAGTAGTAAAGAGGCATGAAGTAGTTGTTGAGGTAGTCATTGCTACCTACTCCTATTGAATAAATGCATTTGCTCAGATAATTTGCAGCTGCATCTTGGTCACCTAGTATGTTCACCACTTGTGCAACTGTGTTCTTGTAGTTATTCACTTGTCCACCGAAATCTATTCTTGATCCCTATTTCACCAAAATACAAGTCAAACTTTCTATTCTTTAAAAAAAATTAATTAAACAATTTCCTACCAATTGTTGGCCAGTTTCTTGTCTGATTCCAGCAGCAGCAGATGCATAGTTCACTCCTTTGAGTATTTGTTGCCCACGTGCGGTGGCGTACGGTGGAATAAAATCATCAAACCCAAGTAGCTCAGCTGTAAATATTTAAATGGTTATTAAATATGAATTTACTAGGGTATAATATAATTAATGTTCAATTTTAAAAGGGAATTATTTAATTTATTATAGAAAAAACGTACTCCTCCATCTCTTATTATCTATCTCATTTTATTCATTCACACAAGTCAATTTTCTTATTTATTAGTTTATCAAAAAACACTTGCATCCTTATTTATAACTTCTATTTATTATAAGATGTTGATTACTTCTATTATTTATTAGGGTTATTGTTGAAAAAAGTCAGTTAAAATCTGTATTAGTATTATTAAAGTGACAATAAAAAATACACATTATTTTGAATAAAATGGAACAAATATAAAGGGACGGAGTACCCGGAAAAAAAAAACCCACTTTTAACTCTAAATACTTTTATTTTATTTTTAATTTTACATACTTGTGCGCTTTGGGAAATTCCTCAACCTCTTATATTGTTACTTAATTCGCTCACTTTTTACCTTCTTGATAAAAAGAAAAAAAATAGATAAAAAAGTTAAGTACAAGATGAAACAAACTAAAAAAAAAAAAAAAAACTATGTGAATTTAGTTCACGGTTGATCCTACCCAATAAATGTTAAATGTATCAATGTATATAAGTTTTGAATGAGACGAAGTACACGTGAACTAAGTTCAAATATGTGTTGCTCGTTTGAAACAAAAAATATCCATAAAAAATTGACAAATTAATTTCTCTTATATAAATAATTTTAATAAGGAGAAAGCTTACCGACGGTATCGACGGTAGTTTTACCGTTGGAGAACCTCCCGGTGGGCCCACCGGAGAAATCAACCCCATAAGGCAAGTAGTTAGCCTTAGCCAATGATTGAATGTTGTTGTTATTACCATTGTCCACCAAAGAATCTCCAAATATGAAGAAACAAGGCACTTGAGACTCCGCCGCCGCGCCGCCGCAGTAGAGGCTGAGCGCCACCACGACCACCACCCATTCCTTAACCCCGGAACCCATAATTTTATCTTGTTACTGAAGTGAAGAAAACGAGAATGTAATGTAGAAAGTGCTTGTGGGGTGTGTTTAAGTGTTGAGGAAATGGGTGTATATATATTGCAGGTTATGAAGAAACAAAATCACAAATTATAAAGAGTGGCAAGTTTTTTCCAACTGTTTTGCATACAGAAATACAGTTAGTATGATGCATTGATTTCACGCGCATCACATTTGTACAGTGCTATAGTAGTATATTTTGAGTTCAAATAACACTATCCCATCTTTGACATTTTCTTTTTCTTTTTCAAATCACACTTTTAAAATAAAAAAATTCTTCAAAACTTCCACTATTACAATATCTTCAATTTTATACTCTTTCCAATTATAAATAAATGGTGTTTTAGGTTTCTCCAAAGATTTTAAAGCACTTTTCGCCAAAATTATCCCTAAATAATAATTAATTCTTTTAAAAAAGTTAATTTTATTGATCCAAAAGAACCTATAGATATACAATGAAAAATACTTCATATAAATTAATTAGGAATATAATAGGAATTTTTTTTTAAAGTGACATTTATTAAGTAAATGATAGTACAAAAGACTAAAATGACATTAATTTAGAATTAGAGAAAGTACAATATTCCCTCAGTCCAAATATTATTTTCTCGTTTGACTTCACACGGAGTTTAATGCAAGAGTTGAATTGTAGTATTTAAATGTACTATAAATTAGTCTTGAGAATGGTGAATTATGAATAAAATAGTATTTATACGAATAAAGTAGTTCAGTTGTATGGGTAGAGTTTAAAAGGGTGAATGCGCTTTATTTTTATTTTTTGAAATGAAAAAATAAAATTGGGATAGACCCTTTTGGCAATTGGAAAAATAAAACTGGGATGGAGGGAGAACTTTCTTCTGTCCCCAAAAGTATGTTCATTTACTTTACTATTTATTTTCCCTTCAAGAGATAAAGGCTAGGGTATGGTCTTGGATTGAGGCAAAGTAGTCTCTGAGTATGAATTGTTCGATTGGTGACTGGTTTTCGAATCCTAAATCCTGCTTGGTTACGACTGTTTAGATTTAATGTAAGGGGAGTAGTAATTCACTGTGTAATCTTGATCTTATGTAAGGGTTGAGTACCCCTTGTACTCTTTATTAATTGAAGTTTCCCGATAAAAAAAAAAAACATGTGCTCAACCTTCTTAGGTATACTTTTTTGGGAGAAAGAGGAAGTATGTCTTTTTTTTTTTAGCTCACACATACCCATACAATAATTCAACTCATTTACACTTTTTAATACTTAAAGGTAGATAAAATTACTTCTCAAATCCTTACTCATTCCTCAATTTTATTAAAACGTTGTCATCTCATATACACCACGTGTACTTACCACATTTCACTTAAAATTAGTGTTGTGTTCAGACAAAATTAGTGTCATGATTTTAATTAAATCTCACCTTACGTTTCAATTATATTAATTTGTATATTTCAGTTAAAGTTGGTGTTATATTTTGGTCAAAGCTGGGGTCACATTTCACTTTTTGTCCAATTACATGATGCAATTGATGCACAAGTAACTACTATTAATTAATGCATATTTAGATTATATATTTCTTTTGCTTTATTAATTTATCTAAATGAAATGGATCACGGGAAGGAGTACTTGTATTAGTCCAACTATATATCTATGAGCAACACCGTACAACTGATACACAATTAATACCACTTTATATAAATAATTCAATAAAAAATAGTTCAATAAAAATATTTAATACCATTTAAAATACACATTAGTAACACTTACGATGCAACTAATGTATATAATAATTTGTCTATTTTAATTAAGGCATCTTATGTATACAATAATTAGCCTATATATATGTATTAGACTAAGGTTTTTTCTATGTATACAATAATTTGCCTATATTTATTAGACTTTAAGGGTTTCGTATTCTATGTATATTGTTTAATTTAATGATTTGTTATGTTGGTCGTTTAATGTGGTGAATTTTGTGAACTAACGGTTTTAAACTTCTCGATAGCTAGTACACGGAAATATGTAGTATGATATATTTATTTTATTTTTCTAATAACTGCGCGATAGATATAATATGGAGTAATTTGCACTTTTGGTCCCATTGGACATGTAATATTTTACTTTCAGTCCCACCCAAAACACTTTTGGTCCCATAAGAATATTTTTTTGGCACTTTTGGTCCCATATGAATATTTTTTGGCACTTTTAGTCTCAAACGTTCCAAAACTTGCAAAATTAGTCCCAAAGTTAACGGACACTTAACAGACTTGCACTTTTGGTCCCATAGGATAGGATACACTTGCAGATTTGGTCCCATAGGATTAAAAAATTCACATTTTTTACCTTTTTTTACCAAAATAACTTTATAAAAAGAAATATAATTACAATATATATGCAAATTTATTTTTATTTTAAAATATATATATACATATACAATAATATATATATATATATATATATATATATATATATATATTATATTTTAATAAAAAAATTAATTAGAATAATTTAATCTATATTAATTATTTTAAAATTAGAACAATTTTTTTTTTAACTTTTGTGCCATCTTTTAAATAATAATAATAATAATTTTTCCACATCTTATTTAATTAATAGTTCACTAATTATCACCTATAAAAATCTCTAAATTACATATAATTTCACTAACGATTACACACAAGAATATCTTTCTTTTAATTTGTTTCATTCCTAAAATTTAACAATGCACCCACATAAAAACTATATTGTCCATTTTTATACCGATTTTTCAACAATAATAATTTACCCTATGTTTTATTTAATTAAAAAACAAATAAATATTTATTTTTAAATTTAGAATAATTTAACATTATTTTAATCTAATTAAATTTAATTTTTAATAAGGTTTTATTGATTATTGTAATTTTTAGATATATAATAAATAAAAATTATTATAATTTTTACAAAAATATTACTCACTCAGTCCCATAATAACTTGCACATTTTCTTATTCGAACATTTCAAAATAATTTGCATACCACAAAGTTAGAAAAATCCTCCACAGACTTCACCTTTCAATTTTCCATAGACTCAACCATAGAAAAATTTAGATAATTTAGAATAAGAGTGTCCGTATTCGAACCAAAATTTTAGTAAATGTTAGTACCAATTTTTGTACGGTTCGGTATTTATAACATAGCGAAGATTTTTGTACATGTTAATACCAATTTTCGTACAAATTTTTGTTCAATTTTATTTAATACGTACCAAATTTTGAATGATATCAACGTACCAATTTTTATAACATACCAATTTATAAATATTTTTTTATAACGTAGCAATATTTGTACATGTTAAAAACCTTATTAAAAAATAAATTAAATACAAATTAAATTAAATACAAAAATTAAATTTTTCTATTTTTTAAAGAACTATTTATTTGTTTTTTAATTAAGTAAAACATAGGGTAAATTATTATTATTGAAAAATTGGCAAAAAAATGGATAATATAATTTTTATGTGGGTGCATTGTTAAATTTTAGGAATGAAATAAAAGAAAGATGTTCTTGTGTGTAATCGTTAGTGAAATTATATATAATTTAGAGATTTTTATAGGGGATTATTAGTGAACTAATAATTAAATAAGATGTTGAGAAAATTATTATTATTATTAAAAAAATGGCACAAAAGTTAAAAAAGAAATTCTAATTTTAAAATAATGAATATAGATTAAATAATTCTAATTAATTTTTTTATTAAAATATAATATATATATATATATATATATTATTGTATATGTATATATATATTTTAAAATAAAAATAAATTTGCATATATATTGTAATTATATTTCTTTTTATAAAGTTATTTTGGTAAAAAAAAGGTAAAAAATGTGAATTTTTTAATCCTATGGGACCAAATCTGCAAGTATATCCTATCCTATTGGACCAAAAGTGCAAGTCCGTTAAGTGTCCGTTAACTTTGGGACTAATTTTGCAAGTTTTGGAACGTTTGGGACTAAAAGTGCCAAAAAATATTCACATGGGACCAAAAGTGCCAAAAAATATTCCTATGGGACCAAAAGTGTTTTGGGTGGGACTGAAAGTAAAACATTACATGTCCAATGGGACCAAAAGTGCAAATTACTCATATAATATGTTTGGACCTTGGCCTATTTGTAAGAATGCGTGAGAGTAATTTGCACTTTTGGTCCCATTGGACATGTAATGTTTTACTTTCAGTCCCACCCAAAACACTTTTGGTCCCATAGGAATATTTTTTGGCATTTTTGGTCCCATATGAATATTTTTTGGCACTTTTAGTCCCAAACGTTCCAAAACTTGCAAAATTAGTCCCAAAGTTAACAGACACTTAACGGACACTTAACGGACTTGCACTTTTGGTCCCATAGGATAGGATACACTTGCAGATTTGGTCCCATAGGATTAAAAAATTCACATTTTTTACCTTTTTTTACCAAAATAACTTTATAAAAAGAAATATAATTACAATATATATGCAATTTTTTTTTAAATATATATATACATATACAATAATATATATATATATATATATATATATATTATATTTTAATAAAAAAATTAATTAGAATTATTTAATCTATATTAATTATTTTAAAATTAGAATTTCTTTTTTAACTTTTGTGCCATTTTTTTAATAATAATAATAATTTTCTCAACATCTTATTTAATTATTAGTTCACTAATAATCCCCTATAAAAATCTCTAAATTATATATAATTTCACTAACGATTAGACACAAGAACATATTTCTTTTATTTTATTCCTAAAATTTAACAATGCACCCACATAAAAATTATATTATCCAATTTTTTGCCAATTTTTCAATAATAATAATTTACCCTATGTTTTATTTAATTAAAAAACAAATAAATAGTTCTTTAAAAAATAGAAAAATTTAATTTTTGTATTTAATTTAATTTATTTTTTAATAAGGTTTTTAACATGTACAAAAATTGCTACGTTATAAAAAATATTTATAAATTGGTATGTTATAAAAATTGGTACGTTGATATCATTCAAAATTTGGTACGTATTAAATAAAATTGAACAAAAATTTGTACGAAAATTGGTATTAACATGTACAAAAATCTTCGCTATGTTATAAATACCGAACCGTACAAAAATTGGTACTAACATTTACTGAAATTTTGGTTCGAATACGGACACTCTTATTCTAAATTATCTAAATTTTTCTATGGTTGAGTCTATGGAAAATTGAAAGGTGAAGTCTGTGGAGGATTTTTCTAACTTTGTGGTATGCAAATTATTTTGAAATGTTCGAATAAGAAAATGTGCAAGTTATTATGGGACTGAGTGAGTAATATTTTTGTAAAAATTATAATAATTTTTATTTATTATATATCTAAAAATTACAATAATCAATAAAACCTTATTAAAAATTAAATTGAATTAGATTAAAATAATATTAAATTATTCAAATTTTAAAAATAAATATTTATTTGTTTTTTAATTAAATAAAACATAGGGTAAATTATTATTGTTGAACAATCGGTATAAAAATGGACAATATAGTTTTTATGTGGGTGCATTGTTAAATTTTAGGAATGAAATAAATTAAAAGAAAGATGTTCTTGTGTGTAATCGTTAGTGAAATTATATGTAATTTAGAGATTTTTATAGGTGATAATTAGTGAACTAGTAATTAAATAAGATGTGGAAAAATTATTATTATTATTATTTAAAAGATGGCACAAACGTTAAAAAAAATTGTTCTAATTTTAAAATAATTAATATAGATTAAATTATTCTAATTAATTTTTTATTAAAATATAATATATATATATTATTGTATATATAATATATATATATATATATATATATTATTGTATATGTATATATATATTTTAAAATAAAAATTAATTTGCATATATATTGTAATTATATTTCTTTTTATAAAGTTATTTTGGTAAAAAAAGGTAAAAAATGTGAATTTTTTAATCCTATGGGACCAAATCTGCAAGTGTATCATATCCTATGGGACCAAAAGTGCAAGTCCGTTAGGTGTCCGTTAAGTGTCCGTTAACTTTGGGACTAATTTTGCAAGTTTTGGAATGTTTGGGACTAAAAGTGCCAAAAAATATTCATATGGGACCAAAAGTGCCAAAAAAATATTCCTATGGGACCAAAAGTGTTTTGGGTGGGATTGAAAGTAAAATATTACATGTCCAATGGGACCAAAAGTGCAAATTACTCGAATGCGTGATAACAGGTGTGGAAAGTTGGATTTGTTGCGTATCAACATTATAAGAATGTTTGATATATAATTATAAGGTAGAATCACAAAATATATATTTTCTATGAAACTTGTTTATGGTATGAAACTTATATTATTAGATGCATTAATTAATAACATAACAATTTATATTGTGATTTTAATTTACAAATTTAATGGTATCAGTATATACATATAATAATATCAGTGAATACATATAATGATATTAATTTCATATTATGAAATTTGTTTTTCGGAGATTTGTGATGTGTCATGTTCATATACATTGGTTTATATATGTGTGTGTATTGTATACAGATACCCCTTTTTCCAACAGATTAAGTCTGAATTTATTGAAAGTTAGCAAACCGGTTAGCTAGCCGACTCCATGGATGTACTGTAGTAGAAAATAGAAGAATTGAATGAATAAAATACTCCAGTTAATAATATTGGGATGGCACAGTATTGAGGAAGATAATCATTTATTGCACATGCCCATATTGTCTTTATAAAGGTGGTGTTCCAATTAAATGAAGCAGTTGAGCAAGCATACGGATGACCAAGTCTCATTTCACAAATATAGTTGTCTTCCACAGCAAAAGTCAAAACTCAAATAAAGATTTGCCATTATAGTCAGTCTCCATCACTCGCACCTTTTCCCCATTTTTCAACCTTGTCGGTAAATTATCACTTCCTTTTGAAAAAATAAAAAAAACTCATCCCATCTCATCTCATCTCATCACATAAAAAGAGTCGTCTTGTTTTAAAGTTAAAATCTCAGACGTGTGAATTTAAAAAAAAAAAAAATATATATATATATATATATATATGGCAAAAACTTGTATGAGACCGTCTCATGGCACGAGACCACACAAATTTACACCTACACTTACCAAAGTGTTAATGAGTCAATGTTCTAATTACACTCATTCCTATTATTTCATGTCATGAAACGGTCTCATACAAGACCAAATATATATATACATATATATATATACATCAAAACTAACGCTTTGAAGGACCAGTTGTAGCGACTCATCAAGACGCTCCTTTTTCTTTTCTTTTTTTCCGTTTCATCCATTTTTAAATTGGGCACCCATTACTGGACTGTGGAATCACTATTATCCAACAAAAAATTTATGTATTAAAATTATCTATAATTTGCCAAACAATTTTTTTATTATCTATACACCTTGGTCCTTCAATCCACAAACAATTTGCCTACAAAGTCAACTTGTCTATGAAATGAAATTCGTAGGTAATTAATTAGCTACAAACAATTTGCCTACAAAATAAATAATTTGTCTGCAAAAATTTCGTGTGAATATTTTGTAGGTAAAGAATGAAGATACCTTTTATAATTTAAAAATTTTGTAGGCAATCCCCCTATGAATTTTTTTGTTCGAAATTGCGTAGTAATATTAATAATTTTTATAGGAAATTTTATATTTTCTTGTGGTGGATTGGACTCTAAATTAGTCGTTCAAGTTCAGTGATAATAAAAGGTTTATACATAGTTATTTAATTTCACACAATCAAGAGATGAAATTTATTTTAGTTAAAACATTAAAATCTTACTTTATTTTCTTATTTTACTCCTATATTAATAAAAAATAGTTTTTTTTTTCAATTGTCACTACAAAAAAGACGGTGTTTAACGACGGAAATTTTGCAACGGCCACATATATCCGTCGCAAATTTAGTGTATTTGCGACGGATTTTCGTCAGCCGTCGGAAAAATGAAAATTTGCGACGGCTTTGTACAGCCGTCGCAAAATATAGTGTTTTGCGACGGGCATGCCCGTCGCAAAATCTAGGGCCCACCACCTTCGTTGTACACCGGCAAAATTTGCGACGGATAAGTCGTCGCAAAGTCAAAATTGAAATTTGCGACGGCCTTTTCCGTCGCAAAACGACCCGTTTAAAAATGACCGTTCGGGAAACGGACCATTTGACTTAATTTGCGACGGAGATGTCCGTCGCAATTTTTAACTTTGAATTTGCGACGGCCCTACCCGTCGCAAAACTGACCCGATTTTGCTTAACTTTTCGGGAAACATCGCGTTTGACTGATTTGCGACGGACTGTCCGTCGCAAAATTTTAATTTACAAATTTGCGACGGATAAGCCGTCGCAAATACCAAAAAACGACGACGTTTTAGAGTTTAACGGACGCAATTTGCAACGGACGCCTGTTTGTCACAAATTTTTTTCCCCTTATAAAAGCAGCGATGCAGGCGGAGAAGAAGAAGAAGAGGAGGAGGAGGAGGAGGAGGAGGAGGAGGAGGAGGAGGAGGAGGAGGAAGGAGAAGTCGGGTGCAGTCGCTGTAGAGTCAATCCGTCCCCACCGAGTGTTCGTTTCTTCATTAAATCGTAAGTTTTCTTCATTTTTATCGTTTAAAATTTAATTTAAAAGCATGTTTATAATTTGTTAAGTTTAGAATTGATTTTAGTTGAATTGTTAAGTTTATATTATATTTTTAATTTTAGTTTAATAATTTTACAAAATAATATTAGTTGATTGATTTTAATTTAGTTGATTGAATTTAGTTGAGTAGGTAGTTTGAATTATATTAGTTGTTTGATTTTAGTTTAATGATTTTAAATAATATTAGTTGCTTGATTTAAGTTTAATAATTTTACAAAATAATATTAGTTGATTGATTTTAATTTAGTTGATCGAATTTAGTTGAGTAGGTAGTTTGAATTATGTATTAGTTGTTTGATTTTAGTTTAATGATTTTAAATAATATTAGTTGCTTGATTTAAGTTTAATAATTTTGCAAAATAATATTAGTTGATTGATTTTAATTTAGTTGATCGAATTTAGTTGAGTAGGTAGTTTGAAATATGTATTAGTTGTTTGATTTTAGTTTAATGATTTTAAATAATATTAGTTGCTTGATTTAAGTTTAATAATTTTACAAAATAATATTAGTTGATTGATTTTAATATAGTTGATCGAATTTAGTTGAGTAGGTAGTTTGAATTATGTATTAGTTGTTTTAGTTGAGTAATTTGAATAATATTAGTTGTTTGATTTTAGTTTAGTAATATTAGTGAATAATATATAAGTATTTCGAATAATATTCGTGAATTTTGTTATCGATGAGCGGACAAGGCAGTGGCAATGATAGTCAGCAGCCTCCGAGGGATGAGGAGGCGAGTCGAGGAGGGCAATGACAGTGGCAATTTTGAAATACTATTTTGTATCATCATTCCCGGTCACAAGGTTTCCGTCATTGTTACAGAGATAATGAGGGATAATCTAGAAGAGAACGCAATGAAATTCAAACTCGTCTCGTCGCAGCGGAAGCAGTACTACTTGGATGAGTTTCAGGTATATATATGCAAATATTTTTAAACCAATTAGTACCCGAAACTCATCCAAGTAGTACTGCTTCCACTGCGACGAGACGAGTTTGAACTTCATTGCGTCCTCCTCTAGATTATCCCTCATTATCTCTGTAACAATGACGGAAACCTTGTGACCGGGTATGATACTATAAAATAGTATTTCAACAAAGATATTATTAATTCAGTGTTAATTAATTACTTGTAGCAAACATATACATGATCTTAGATCATGTTGTTCTATTATTACCTCGTGAGTTTCATTTATATACCTCTTGGGTTTCATTTATATACCTCGTGAGTTTCATTTAAATGGCCACAACATTTATAAAAACAAGTGAGAAACAAAAATGAATTAATTTGGTGAATTTTGAAAAAAAAATGAGTCAATTTGGATACATATACAATTAATTGTGTACAAATGAACGAATTATAAATTTAAACGGGAGTCGAAATAAATAATTTTACAAAAAAAAATTAAATGGCCACAATATTTATAAAAACAAGTGAGAAATGAAAATGAATTAATTTGGTGAATTTTGAAAAAAATGAGTCAATTTGGATACATATACAATTAATTGTGTACAAATGAATGAATTATAAATTTAAACGGGAGTCGAAATAAATAATTTTACCAAAAAAAATTAAATGGCCACAACATTTATAAAAACAAGTGAGAAACGAAAATGAATTAATTTGGTGAATTTTGAAAAAAAATGAGTCAATTTGGATACATATACAATTAATTGTGTACAAATGAACGAATTATAAATTTAAACGGGAGTCGAAATAAATAATTTTACCAAAAAAAAATTAATGGCCACAACATTTATAAAAACAAGTGAGAAACGAAAATGAATTAATTTGGTGAATTATGGAAAAAAATGAATCAATTTGGATACATATACAATTAATTGTGTACAAATGAACGAATTATAAATTTAAACGGGAGTCAAAATAAATAATTTTACCAAAAAAAAAAATTAAATGGCCACAACATTTATAAAAACAAGTGAGAAACGAAAATGAATTAATTTGGTGAATTATGGGAAAAAAAAATGAATCAATTTGGATATATATACAATTAATTGCATACAAATGAACGAATTATAAATTTAAGCGGGAGTCGGAATAAATAATTTTACCAAACTAATAAAAATTAAATGGCCACAACATTTATAAAAACAAGTGAGAAACGAAAATGAATTAATTTGGTGAATTATGGAAAAAAATGAATCAATTTGGATACATATACAATTAATTGCATACAAATGAACGAATTATAAATTTAAGCGGGAGTCGAAATAAATAATTTTACCAAACTAATAAAAATTAAATGGCCACAACATTTATAAAAACAAGTGAGAAACGAAAATGAATTAATTTGGTGAATTGTGGAAAAAAATGAATCAATTTGGATACATATACAATTAATTGCATACAAATGAACGAATTATAAATTTGAGCGGGAGTCGAAATAAATAATTTTACCAAACTAATAAAAATTAAATGGCCAAAACATTTATAAAAACAAGTGAGAAACGAAAATGAATTAATTTGGTGAATTATGGAAAAAAAATGAGTCAATTTGGATACATATACAATTAATTGCGTACAAATGAATGAATTATAAAATTATGCATTGTCGAAATAAATAATTTTACAAAATAAAAAAAAATAGTTGGGCAAAATATTTTAATAAACAACTTAGATACGAAAAGAAATTAATTTGATGAATTATAAAAAAAAATGACTTAATTTGAATACATATACAATTAATTGCATAAAAATGAACGAAAGTAGCTTGTGCCCTAGTGGCGCGCGCCCCCTCCTCTTGCACAAGAGGTCTCGTGTTCGATTCCCCTTGGGCGCAAAATTGGATTAATTGTTCAAGGCCTAATAAGACTAATATAGAAGGTGGGCCGCATATAATAAGCAATGGACCGGGTGGCCCAGTGGTCCGCGCCCGCCCCGACCACCCCGGGTGCCCGGGCTCGAACCACGCGAGCCACTTTTTTTTTGTATAGGCTCGGTAATTTGCGACGGCCAAATTCCGTCGCAAATTTTGAATTTTGCGACGGAAAACAGCCCGTCGCAAATTCTAACAGAAAAAAATAAAAAATATATATATATAAACATTTGCGACGGAATGTGGTCGTCGCAAATGTTGTTGACCCGATCGGGTCTGACCCGAAAGATTTGCGACGGACTATAGTCCGTCGCAAATTTTGTGCGACCCGGCTGGGTCTGACCCGCCAATTTTGCGATGGATTTTTCCGTAGTTAATTTGCGACGGAGGGCAAAATTCATCGCAAAAATTAGCTACGGCTATTTTATGAACGGATACGTATCCGTCGTAGAATCCGTCGCAAAATACTGTTTGCGACGGATTTTCCATCGCAAAACATTGTTTGCAACGGATTTTCCGTCGCAAATTCCGTCGCAAAACAGTGTTTTTTTGTAGTGTGTGTGAGTATATATTTGAATTAATTTTGTTGTGCACCAATTTCACCATACAGGACATACGTCTAAAACACATAAACTAACATAATTTATATATGTAGGCTAAATTTAATTAAAAATATAAAATAAAAGATATAAGGGAATGTCTTTTATTTTTTATAAGGAAATGTGGCAAGTGGCAAATCACAACACGCACGATACAAGAGAGATGGTTAGAGAGAGACTTTTTAGAGAGTGTGAGAGCAGAGTGGGTGAGGTTGGGGCTGTGGGCAGAAACCCTTCTTCCGAGTGGCATCTTGTGAGGCAGAAAAGAAGACCTAGGAACCTTAACCCCAGAGATGGCAATCTTTCGGCTCAGCGGAAAAACGATTGGATCAGAGTATGGGATTCTAAAGAGAGATACGTGACCTTCTATTTCAAGAATTTCCCCAAATATTATACTGTGGAATCACTGATCAAGCTCTTCAGGGAGATTGATATTGTTCGAGACATCTTCATCCCTAATAAAAAGAACAAAGAAGGTCTTAGATATGGCTTCGTTAGGTTCGGGGGAAACACTGATATAAGGAAAGCAGAGTCTATGTTAAACAACATCTGGATCGGTTCATACAAAATGAGGGCGAACCTATCGAAATTCGAACGCCAATCTGCAAAACAGACTCTCAGAGTAGAAAAGGCGAGGCCAATGCGAACAATCAATTTTTAGGCTCTCAGGAAAGATGGAATTACGTATGCAAAAATGGCGGGGAAAAGTCATACTGAGAAGGAGAAGGCTATACTGAATTTATCCCCTTCAGTCCCAGGCTTTTGTTATTCATCGGAGGTAGCTGATAGAGATTTTTTTAGCAACTGTCTCACGGGCCATTTAAAAGAAGTTTTTTCTTGGACGGAGATAGGGAACTGCATAAAGGATATTTGTGAAGAAAAGTTGAAGGTATCGTATTTGGGTGGCGATTTGGTCCTCTTCCAACCCCTGGATCAAAATGCTGCTTGTTTGAATGATCTTCGAGAAGTTTCAGATTGGTTTGAATTCATTCGCCCTTGGAATGAGAGAGATGTTAACAATAGGCGTATAATCTGGACCAAATGGTATGGGGTTCCACTTCACTCATGGAATCCTAATTTTTTTAACCTGATCTCAACAAAGTTTGGGAGATTGTTAAAGATTGATGAAGATGCCACAGAGAAGAGAATTCTCCAGAGAGCTAGAATTCTTCTACGCACGTCTTATCCAGAAATCCCATCGGCCCTCTTTCCGGTCAATATTGACGGAAACGTCTTCTACATCAGAGTGAAAGAGGAATGTGAAGATTTGGATGATGATTGGGTGGATTTCCCAGTAGGTAAGGTGTGTGATTCCGAAAGTGATGATGACTCCGATTGGCAACAAGATCAGGGGGAGGACTCGGGATCAGATGTTGAGAGATCGCCAAAGCATGGCGGCGAGGGTTCGCCGTTGAGTGGCGGTAAAATATCACCGGTGGGTAACGAAGGCGCTTTGAAAGATATTACTGGCCTACCTGGTGGCAAGAGATCGCCGTGGAGAGACAGCGACCGATCACCGAGAAGAGGCGGCGACAAATCGCCGATGCGGTACGGGACTGAATTAAATGCAAATGACGGTTCACTTCCCATTCCTATTGATGCCATTGGAATCTGTGCAACCGCCCCTCTTTAGCCGAAAAATAACATGATTATGTTGAGTAGAAATCAAACAGACAGTATCTTCGATCCTTGACTTGAAGCCGAAAATACTAACTTTCTACTAGTAGTTTCCCCGCAAGCGTACGGGTTCACTATAGTATAAGCAAGTATAGCAACCAAGTATATCGTACCCAAGGGAAGGTGAGTATGCGAATAGATCCCTGAAGATCTACGCGTCGTAGTTAATATGAGTGTATGTTTTTGGATTTTTAAAGAAATAAAATCTAAGTTATAATACTCTACTAAGACAAAAGAAAGAATTAAATTAATTATCTAAAGTTTGTTTTCAAATATGAGATGGTGATGCTCAGGATAGGAATTCCTACGTATACTAACGGAGCAAGTACATAATCAAAATAACTGTGACGTGCAAGAAATAACCTAAGTAAAAGATTGTAAGATGAAAGCTCAAGAATTCAAACTCTAATACTTTATCCTAACAATCGATTTTACTAATCCACTAACAAGTTAATCGATTGTGCTTAATTAACGAGACCCTAATTTAACTAAGGTGTAACACCCCAAATTTTCTAATTAATTATTTATAATATTCATTAATTCAAAATTATTGAATTTTATTAAATCAATAATAATGCATATCTTAAAAAAAATCATAAAAGATATTTTCCAAAATATTTATTTTTATCTACAAGAAAAATATTTTGTATTGTTTAAATTTTAAAAATTATATAATAAAGATTTTCGTGGAAGATAATATTTTAATTTCTAGATCTTTTGTGATAAGATTTTCATATCTTTTAAAATCTTAAATATATTCATATCTAAGTCAAAGCCCAAGCCCAAATATATGTCTATATATATGTGTATAATTCCATAGTTTTCATATGCACAAATATCAAAATCTCTTATTTTTCATTCATCTTCTAACGTCTTTTCCTCACTATCATAGGTAATTCTTTACTAAAATTTCGAAATCTCTCTTCTACATCTTCAAAACTTACGAAATTTAGATATGTTCTTATTTATTATGTTATTTATGTACAGTAAAAATTTCAAAGCAATCAGAGTTATATTCTATTTTATATGAATTTTATACTCCTTCTATTCAAAACTTTCGCAACTCTGCCTATTCAATTTAAAAATTCAATATCTATATTTCTATACGTCCAAATCTTATTATTTTCGTATAAGTTATGTACAATAATTTTTTGAGCATACAGTAAATTTTTCAAGGTAATCCGAGTTAATTTTATATTTATTATCAAATTATTCCTAATGTTATCCCTATTTTGAAAAGTCATTTGTTTCTGTTTCAAAAATACAAAAACCCTATTTATATAACTCCAAAAAATCCGATTTTTGGATATGTTATAAATTATATAGTTATTTATATCCTTTAAAATCTTCAAAATATTTCAAGTTCTCGTTGTTTTGAAATCTTCCTTTTACTAGAGTTGTATAGATTTTACAGCTTCAATCTTTTCGGTTTTAAAAATTAGAAACTCATATTTAAATAACTCAAAATTTTATGATATTTTTATATATCATGTAATATTTAGTACATTATATTCAATTAAAATTTTATATTTTTCCTCCAAATATTAAATGAGATATGTTCTATTGAAAATCATGACGCAAGTACACAATCATATAAAAAAAGGGGACTAAAGTTATTTCATTGCATCCACAACATCAATTCGAGGTGTGGTTTAATTGTCTTTATTAAATATTTTATACGAGTAAATTGTTTACCTACATGCATGCTACATGAGTTGATTTTATTATGTACAGTTTATTTGTCTTTATTAAATATCTTGTATGAGTCTACAACATTAATTTATGATATGAAAGTGGAGATATATGATAATTATACTAAGAAAATTTATTAAAGGCCAGGGGCCTGAAGAGAGATCCTCGGGGAACCCAGGATTGAAGAGAGATCCTTGGGGGAACCGCCGTGCGCAAGAAGGAACACGAGACTGAAGAGAGGTCTTCGTGGGGGACCCAGTGGGATTGAAGAGAGATCCTTGGGATAACCGTGAAACATTAATTTTTAATAATAAGATAACATGAATTAAAGTTTGTATATGTCAGTATGTGAATTTTATGACTACTAGTGGTTATGCATTTTATTTGTATGTTATATTTAGTTTGGACAAAAGGATCACACTGAGCTAGTGGTTTTGCTCATACCATACAAATTAACATTTTTCAGATTGAAGGAGTGCGGTGGAGGGATGGTGGATATAGATGCAATTTATTTGAAATTTCTTATTCAGTTATTTAAATATTATTTTAATTTAGACTTTGAGTCACGTCCTTTTAAAATAAAGTTTTTTTTAACCTTCACTGTTGGGAATTTAATTTTTCATTTGAGATTTAGTTATTTATATTTTGTGTAGATGATTATTATTTATTTCCGCTGCCAAAGTTTTAAAAGAAAATAAATTATCTATTTAAAAGTAGTATTGAAAAAAAAAGCCTTAGAAAAATCGGGGCGTGACATAAAGTGATGCAGTCGTCCTCCCTAGATAAACTGGTAGATTAATTAATCCTTTCTAAACCCTCTCATTAAGTCTACTAGTTGTCAAAGAGTGATAAGGGTGTCCTCTCTCGAACACTTTTCGAACGAAATTCAAAGGAAAAGTTAAGATTGATTTTAAGAATTCATTAATTAAGAGAATTAAAACTAAACGTCACGAATTACCCTAATTACATACCCACATCCTAATTCTGTGGGTTCATCCTACCCAAAGCATGCAAGGGTTTTAGCTAGACATGGTTTTTACGGAAACGAAAACAATTGAAGAAGTACGAACATGAACAAAATGATTTTAACTAAGAAATTATCAAACATTAACTAGGGTTTAAAGAAATAAATGCTAAGAACTGAAATAAAATTAATAAAACGAAGTCTCAATGTATTCAAGAATAAAGAACTAAAGGAAAGAAACTAAAAATCAAAACCGAACTATGAATTCGTAAGTAAACCTCGATTACAAGTGAAAATTAAGCTTGCTCGTCTCTTCTCCTCTTTCTCTCTCCAAAAACTAACTCTCAAAAGTGATATGGTATCAAGTGGTGTGTAAAAACGTGTTCGGGACAAGTATATATAAGCATCGAGCCGAATCGGGAACTCATTGGCCGAAAAATGAATCTGGAAGCAAGAAACTTGAAAGTGCTCGAGTTGTGTAGCTCGAATGAAACAGGGGCTCGAGCGGTGGCACTCGAGCTGGTCGAATGGCCGAATCACTCTGTATGTCTTGTGGCGCTCGAGCAACATGCTCGAGCGGAGGCGCTCGAGTAGCTCGAGTGCTGAAAATTCTCTGTAAGTTTTGAGCGCTCGAGCAACATGCTCGAGCGTTGGTGCTCGAGTAGCTCGAATGGCCAAAATTCTCTGGACAAATTGGGCGCTCGAGTGGCATGCTCGAGCGGTGGTGCTCGAGTGGATCCACTCGAATGACTCTCCCTCTTCTTCAACTGATACTTTTCTTCTTCCGCACTAATACCAATCGTATTTTTTCGATATCTTCTCATCCGGGCATCCGTTTGAGTCGATTCAAAGTCCTACGAATTCCATTTTTCGCCCTCGATTTACCTATGAGCATCAAAGAGACAAATTCATCAATGTGTAGAAATAATACTCAATTGACTCTAAATACTCAATAAAATCGACCAAAACTGGGGCATTTCTAACGACGAATCATGACAATTTCACGCCTAATCAACCCCTCCAAACTTACCATATTGCTTGTCCTCAAGCAATGAAATAATAAGTCAAGTGAAATTGTTAGGAATGAGTCAAAAAATCAAATCATGCAAGTAAATGAACTCGAGCTTCAAGGATCAATCACTCATATACTAACTCACCTCCCTTCATCATACTCATGCAATAACAACAAGAAACACCAAGATCAAACATAGATGTGCACTCAACGATGTGTTTCACTCCCTCACAAGTGTATATCAATAATAAGGGACTCACTCAATCAATCAATCACACATATCACCAGCCATAGGCTTGTAAGCACTCTCAACTCCGACCATACTATAGAAATCAATGTCGAATCAAAAAGGACTTTTCTCAAGGTTGTAATGTAGACTCTTTGGACAGGTGGGATAACAATATGGATAAGTGACTCAAGTGAATGGAGAATAGAAACTCAAACTTTAGTACTTCGAGATTAGAAACAAAATACTTCAAACATTTTCAATCAACACACTTTCAATTCCAATACTCTCAGCACTTCAATTTTTTTTTCTAACTCATTTCATTTTTTTTTCAATCATTTCACTTTTTTTTTCTTTTTCACACAACTCACATGAGCTCATTTTATTCTTTTGCTCATTCTCAATTTTTTTCTTTCCCACAACTCATATTCTTCATCACACCTTCTTCTCATAATCACTCAAGCAATCACAATTCTCCTTTTTCAACTCAGATCATTCCCTTCACATTCACACTTTTCCTATTCTCCACTCAAATTGGGACAAAAAGGCTTAGGAACTTGGAATAATGTTTAAATGTGCTAGCAAATGAAATAGGCTTAAGGCTCAAAGGGGCTAACAAGGGACAAATGTCAATGGTAAGGAAAATTTTTGGCTAAGTGACTCAATCAAAACAAAGATGGCCTAAGATCACATTCGACATGTCAAACTAGACACAATCAAGAAGCGAGAGCACACACAAGTTCTAGCATCCTCTAAGGTGACGACTCACTCACAAACGAAGAGATCAATTCAGGTATCTTAATCTCAAAAGACTCAAAATCTCATGGTTTTCACATCCATGCTAGTCTTAGTGAATTCTCACTCTCATCACACAAGTACTCAAAAGGAAAATTTGCAAGCATACGAGTTCACTCTCAAATCAGCTCTAACTCATACACTCACACAACAAAATTCCTACTCACCCTCACAGCTTAACTCTACTCATCAAATCAGACTCAAGAATAGCAATCAACAAGCATAAGATGATTGATAGGCATGAAATATGTCGTAGCACATCAAAGCAATATCAGCCCAAGGAGCATCTCAAGGTACCAAATAACCAAACTCAACTCAAGAGAGGGTGTGCACCTGTGCAATGTCACCATAAAACAAATAAAAAAAACTCCACCCCCCCAAACTTCGACCTTGTGAAGAGGTCTAAGTTTGGGGTTGTGGGTTACCTCATCCAAATAGTTCAAGTTTCTCAACAACGTGTCACACTCCTTGGTCTCGAGTTGGTTCTTTCAATCTGAATAACTCCATGATACCTTTACTCCTTCGAGACAAGCCTACAAAATAAACTTCTCAAGTACGAGGTTAAAACTCATGATTCAACAACACCCTAATAACATAGAAACACTGAAAAACAAATAAAAATGGGTTGTCTTCCATGCAGCGCTATTTTTAAGGTCCTAATGCCGGACCGAGCTCAAAGGAGCTTATGGGACATGATACTCAAAATTACCTCCCTTACTCTCATAAGAGTGGTGGTTGAATTTCTTTCCTTGATGCCCCTCCATCATGAGTTCCTTTGCTTCCTTCTCATCCCCAAGTAGTGGGGGTCTCAACTTCTTCTCACCTTTATCAGGAGGAGTCTTACTAAACAATTTCCTGATTTTTTACTTTTTCTTCTTAACTCTCCCTTTACTCTCCAACTGGACCTCGTCCACATTTTTCACTTCTTCATCCTTCAACTTCTTCCCTTTATCCCTATCAAAATAATCAAGATCATAATGCTCATGGGTTAAATCATCAAGTGAAGGACTATTAAAATCATGAATACACGAAAAATTAGGGATAGGAGGTGTGTCTTCAACACGAGGATCAATGGCGTCCATGTAATAACAGCTTTCATCCTCCTTCGGGTACTTCATGGCCTCATATAGGGAGATTTTTATCTCTTGATCGTCAACTTTCAATGTGATCTTCCCATTTACCACATCTAGCACCATCCCCGCTGTTGTTAAAAACGGTCTTCCCAAGATCAACGAAACGTGCTCATCTTCCTCCATGTCGAGCACTACGAAATCGGCTGGAAAAATGTGATCCCCAACTTTCACGAGGACGTCTTCAACTACACATTGAGGTCGAGTAATAGACCGGTCGGCTAGTTGAAGCGTCATCATTGTCGGTTGAAGTTCTCCACCTTCTAACTTCTTGAAAAGCGATAATGGCATCAGATTAATACTTGCTCCAAGGTCACACAATGCTCCCTTCTTGACTCCATTCACGATATCACATAAGATCGTGAAACTCCTGGGATCCTTCAACTTTGGGGGCAGCGCCTTGTGCACTAATGCACTCACCTCATGGTTCAGCTGCACCAACTTGGGCTCATCAACTCTC
Source organism: Ballota nigra (assembly GCA_947034835.1). Lineage (NCBI taxonomy): Eukaryota > Viridiplantae > Streptophyta > Magnoliopsida > Lamiales > Lamiaceae > Ballota > Ballota nigra. The sequence continues at coordinate 12,267,557 of OX344728.1, forward strand.
CGTCTCTTCGCAATCAAATCCTTCAGGAACTTGGCATAATTCGGCATCTGTTCCAAAGCATCATAAAAAGGAATGTTAATATGCAATTTCTTAAAAACATCAAGGAATTTAGCGAATTTCTCATCAAGCTTTTTCTTCATGAAGCGCTGTGGATACGGGACGGGTATCACCGATTTGGGTACCCCTCATTCATCCCGCTCGGTCTCTTTCACTTTCTCCCTTGCTTCCTTTGCCTTCTTCCACTTTGGAACTCTCTCAATCTCCTCGAGGTCTTTGCCCTTCTGGGACTCATCCATATCTTTACTCTTCTGAACACCTTCACCCTCAACTCCTTTCTCAATTCCTACCTCCTCACTCTTTTCTCCTTCTAACTCAACCTCTCCTTGGGGCGTCTCAGAATCAGCAGGCATCTGAGGACCATCATAGTTGGTTCCACTTCTAAGCTGGATCGTCTTACATTGCTCTTTCTGGTTTCCCTCGGGCATTGAGGGATACTTGTCCGGCTCTCTCGTTTGAGACTTTACAATTTGACTAATTTGATACTCAATGGAAGTGAACCTGCGGTTGTTCTCTTGTTGAGCTCTATTCCAATCTATGTCTCTCTTTTGGAGTTCTTGATCACGCTGATCACCTTTCTTATGCAATCCCTTCACATCGTACTCCAATGAGGACAATCTCTTGCTTCCTTCCTTCACCTTCTGAAGGATAGCTCTCAACATCTCCTCAGTTGAGGAACCACCTTCTCCACCTGGGGGTTTTGAACCTGGATCAACACCTGGAGGAACTGTAATTCCGGCCTTCGGATTAGCATATGAAAAATTCTCGTTCTTCCTCCATGTGTTCTAAGGAGGCTGCTGGCCTCCTTGATACCCTTGGGTATTCCTCCATTGATTTTGAGGAGGCTGTAGACCCAGAGGTACAAATAGCTCGCCATCTGGCCATAAGAAGACCTTCTAAATTGATTGCCACCTTGTGGATACCCACCTTGTGGATAGTTAGGCCTTCCCATATAGTTGGCCTCTTCTTGCTGACTCGTGGGTGGGTCCACTTTCTCGCTCACTGCTACATTCCCTCCAACCAGATTCTGCCCCATCTCGAGGTTACTGATCTTCTCCATCATTGTCATCAACAGCTTCCTTGTTCCCTCATTCTCCTCCAACTTACAAGCTCTCTGAAATTCTGGGTCCTCGTTCCATGCCCCGGCATTCGTGACAATATTGTCAACGATTTCTCTACACCTCGCTATACCTTGGTTCAAAAATGCTCCACTAGCACATGCATCAAGATGGGCTTGACCAGCCTTGCTGGCTCTACTATAGAAGAACGCCATGATATCCCCCTCATTGTACCCGTGTTGCGGGCACTCAATTAACAAGTTAGAGTATCTCTCCCACGCCTGAAGTAAGTCCTCACCTGGCTTCTGGCGGAAAGAAGAAATCTCTATCCTTGCTTTAATGGTTCTAGATGGAGGGTAGAATCGCTCGAGGAACAGACGCTCGAGCTCGGCCCAAGTGGTTACACCTCCCTGTGGGAGCGTGTTATCGTACCACTCCTTTGCTATTCCCGTCAAAGAGAATGGGAACAGTCTGAGCCTCTTGGCATCTTCAGACATGCCGTTATAATTGAACGTGGATGCTATCATCAGAAAACTCCTCAGATGAGTATGAGGATTCTCCTTCCCAACCTCTCCCTTGAATTGATTCTCGGTAAGCAGCTTTAGAATTCCAGGGAAAATTGAGAAGTTGTTTGCCTCTACAGGAGGCAATGCCACTCCATCATAGTACCATTGCGGTTGTGCCGCGAACCTTCCTCGAATAGCCATGTTCTGATCGGCGTTCTGAGGAACGTGCTGAGGATTAGCAGGTGGTACGGGTACTTGTTGGGCTGGTGGTGGGTGATAGACTGGTGGTGGGTTGTAAACAGGAGGTGGAGGGTATGGGTATGGTGGATATGGATATGGATATGGTGGGTATGGGTATGGGTAAGGGTAAGGTAAGTTGTTTTGTGGGAAGTTGTTCTGTGGGTATGCAGGGTTGTTCTGAGGATGTTGGACAAGGTTATGAGCTGGATTGTTTACGTTCTGTGTACCCGGGTTTTGGCTCTGGCTTTCCCCTAACGGGACTTGATTCTGACTACCATTCCCTCCAGTGCCCTCAACCCGGTCCACCGTCTGATTAAATTCATTAGCAGCATCATCCAACACATTACTGATGTCCATGTTATCGTTCTCTCCTCCGGCAGCATTCATCCATCTTAAAAAGGCTAGGTTTCTTCTTGCTATTGTCTCAGGAGCTAGTTGTAGTCTCTCTTCGTTCATATCACCTTGCGAGCGTATTTTCATAAACCTGAAATACTAACAAAAGAATAAAAATGCAACTGCCGAACACGTGCGAATAAAACAGAGAAGTAAAGCACTCACTACTAACTACTAAGCTATCTACAAGTTCTATTCAAAAGACATACAACGCCATCCCCGGCAACGGCGCCGTTGACTTGAAGCCGAAAATACTAACTTTCTACTAGTAGTTTCCCCGCAAGCGTACGGGTTCACTGTAGTATAAGCAAGTATAGCGACCAAGTATATCGTACCCAAGGGAAGGTGAGTATGCGAATGGATCCCTGAAGATCTACGCGTCGTAGTTAATATGAGTGTATGTTTTTAGATTTTTAAAGAAGTAAAATCTAAGCTATAATACTCTACTAAGGCAAAAGAAAGAATTAAACTAATTATCTAAAGTTTGTTTTCAAATATGAGATGGTGATGCTCAGGATAGGAATTCCTACGTATACTAATGGAGCAAGTACATAATCAAAATAACCGTGACGTGCAAGAAATAACCTAAGTAAAAGATTGTAAGATGAAAGCTCAAGAATTCAAACCCTAATAATTTATCCTAACAATCGACTTCACTAATACACTAACAAGTTAATAGATTGTGCTTAATTAACGAGACCCTACTTTAACTAAGGAGATGTGGTCGTCCTCCCTAGATAAACCGGTAGATTAATTAATCCTTTCTAAACCCTCTCATTAAGTCTACTAGTTGTCAAAGAGTGATAAGGTCGTCCTCTCTCAAACACTTTTCCAACCAAATTCAAAGGAAAAGTTAAGATTGATTTTAAGAATTCATTAATTAAGAGAATTAAAACTAAACGTCACGAATTACCCTAATTACATACCCATATCCTACTTCTACAAGTTCATCCTACCCCAAGCATGCAAGGGTTTTAGCTAGACATGATTTTTACGGAAACGAAAATAATTGAAGAAGTAACGAACATGAACATAATGATTTTAACTAAGAAATTATCAAACATTAACTAGGGTTTAAAGAAATAAATGCTAAGAAATGAAATAAAATTAATAAAATGAAGTCTCAATGTATTCAAGAATAAAGAACTAAAGGAAAGAAACTAAAAATCAAAATCGAACTATGAATTCATAAGTAAACCTCGATTACAAGTGAAAATTAAGCTTGCTCGTCTCTTCTCCTCTTCCTCTCTCCAAAAACTAACTCTCAAAAGTGATATGGTATCAAGTGGTGTGTAAAAACGTGTTCGGGACAAGTATATATAAGCATCGGGCCGAATTGGGAACTCATGGGCCGAAAAACTGTTGGAGTTATACGTGAAAGTATGCTTTTACTTTGTATAACTCGTGTATCAAACACTCGTTTTATGAGAATAATTCTTTTATCGCATTTGCTTTAGTTATGATTGAATGTTGAATTTCTATTGCAAACCGTTCAATATATAGTACGTGTTACAAAGTAGTTAATGTGGTGATACCCGATCACGGAAGACGACATTAACAGTTTACTTGTAACTAAACGTACATTTCACGACCTAGGTGGAATTGAACAATCCGCCGTGAAAGGTCGATGTGTAAGGCTCAGATTGGTCTGTCTTGACCAAGAGATTGCACTAGCACATTTAGTATGTGTTGAAGAGGTCCTACAGCGAGGAGAAATTCTTCTGTTCTGAAAGGTGAAGAATTAGACCTCAGTGGTTGTTGATTTCTTAATCTCCGTCACTTAAATAGGACCGTGTGTGCTTAGTAGTTACTGCTTTGATTCATGTTGGGTGAGAATCATTGTGACTTCGAACTTTGTGTCTTGGGCAGTAATATTAATCATACGACGGTTGCTAAGATTTAATACGGAGAAACGCGTGCGAGTACGGCTCGTGTGATTAGTCCCCTTGGTGGGCTCAGAAGTTTTATTGTACCAAATCTTGCAAGTGAAGAATTAGTTTCTTCGGTACGAATAATAATGTTGAGCTGTCTTTACTCCAAGGTGAAATATATTAATTAATTTAGAGCTATTCAGAAGCTCAATTAATTAATGGACTTGATAATCTTAAACGCGGGAAATAATAACCGGGAGCCCATATTATCGTAATATGGATTAAGATGGATAGTGCAATATTAATTTATTAGTGGTAATAATTAATATTAATGGGCTGAATTATATTGGGGCTCAATATTGAAATTCAGAAGTCCATTAGGAGGTCCAATCTTAATTCTCCTTAAGGCCCCTCAAGTAGCCCATTAAGTAGCCCAATAATGATAAGGTGATTAAAATAAAAAGAAAATAATTATTGCTGATTTTTCTTTGTTTTTTTCGAAAAAAGCATATTTAGGAGAGATTAGATTTTGTTGATTTTCTTGGAAAGATATTATGAAAGATATGTATTCTAGAAGTACAAGAATATCTCATATATTCAAGAAGATCCAAATCTTGGAATCATTCCTTATAATTTTCGAAAATTTCATGCTTACTTAGGTGGGTGAGATTTTTGTGGAATATTTTATTGTGGAGAAAAGAATATATGAGATATATTCAAGATTTCTTAGAGTCTAAGAAAAGATTTTCTTCAAGCCCAATAAACATAAAAATTCGATCACCCTACACCTATAAATATGGGTTGATTATTTCATCCCAAGTACATAATTCCATGTGTTGGAAAAATCAAGAAGCATAGATATTTTTCTTTTTCCTTAGTTATTAAATTACTTGAAAGCGTCTCCCACCGGCGATCAAGTGAGGTGAAAAGGGAAATACTTGAGAAGGCTTTGGGTTGATAGAGCGAGATTATAAGTGTCCCGTATATCCAAAGGCCAATACTACGAGAGGTACGTTAATCACATATTTACTTGTTTAATTCCGCCTAGTTACATATGTGAAATTAATTTAACATGCATGATGATAATTAGTTGTTGGAATTATTATTTGAATTAATTAGGATTAATTCATGCTAGTAATAATTGTATTTAAATTCGTATTTAAAGTTCATCCCGAATAGATTCCGGGCACCCCTATTTTCCCAACAACTGGTATCAGAGCCACGGTTTCGGGCTCTGAATTTTAAATTGGAATTTAAATTGTTGAACATTAAATTGAAATTGGATAGTAGAATTGTTAGATCTTTTTTGCAGGTATCCAATTGTCATGGTTTTTAATGTTGTTAATTTCATGCGTGTGAATTAATTTGGTTTTTAATTCGATTCGTTCGAATTCATTTTTCTCGTGAGAAAATCCACGAGTAGATTAGTTGTTTTATTTTGATTCGATCATTGTAATAGACTAGTCTAGATCTAGTATTTTTTTTTTTGTAAAAATAAATTGTAACCGGATCGTGACGAAGAACGAAGAATTAAAAACAGCGTACCCGGACGACGCATACAAGCGTGGCGCGTGCATGGAGGTAAAATCATGCAAGGGGTGAAGAAAACGAGGACGAACGGCGAAAAAAACAGCGCACGGGAGTGCACGGCGCACGCCGTGCGCAATGGGCGCACGGCGCCGCGCGCACCGCGCGCGCGCGCCTCGGCGAGGGGCTGCAGCGCCTCGGGGCGCCTCGGGTGCGCCTCGGCGCGCTTCTGTGCAGCGCCTCGGGCGCGCCTCGGGTGCGCCTCGGGGCCGCGCTTCGGCGCGCCTCGAGCGCTTTTCCAGCGCTTCTCAGGCCGGGAAGCGCGCGAGCCCACTTCGTGGGCCGACGCGCGCTGTATCTCGGGCCGTGGAATTTTTTCGGTTCGTGTTTTTTTTCCGTGTGATTTTAAACGTCGTCCCGAACCCCAAACGATGTTGTTTTTGAAGAAGTGTTGCTGTTCGAGTGGGAGCACGTCGAGACGAACGTCGGAAAGCAACAAGGACAATTTTTTCGCATCAAGACGTGAAGAAATTAAACCGTGACAATTGGATTCGAGTGCTCCAATGTGTTTAATTTTGTTTTGATGGATGTTTTATTTCGTGCACTTATTATTATTTGTTAATATGTGTTTGCATGAATTTAATTGTCCAAGAAAAACCTTACTTTCGAAAATTACTAAGTATGTTTTTATAACCGCAATTTTATTCCGGATATTAAAATTGGATTATTTTGGCCTCCATAATTTATTTATTTGTGAAGTTCTTTTGGAATACATTTCCCCCTCGGATCGGCCAAAAGAACGGATTTCACATGAATAAATTCCGAAAGGATGATTGTGGATTATTACTAGTGGCGGTATTGACCCTCACCACGAGTGGCTTGCTCAAAGCGAAATAATAATCCTGTATTTAATTATGGTTATTACTTAGGCATAGGAAATTGATATTAACTTACTCCCCTCGGAGTCCCAGTCAATTTCTATGTGGTCAAAGTGGGAGCCAACTATTAATTATGAATTAAGGATTTGTAACTTTTAAGTTTGTGATCCGCTTGAATGTATTTAAATGTACAGACCACCCCTCGTGGCGCATTTAAATTGTTTCGAGATGTTGGCTGATGCATGATTATATTGTTTTAAGGTTTCAATATAATTGATGTGATCAAATTTATGTGATAATTTCATATTTTTCTAGATATTAATATGAATGTATGTTTTATTCTCAGTTCATCATGTCGCAACCTTTTAATCCACTGTTTAGTATACTTAAAGATAACAAACTTGTTGGTGAGAACTATGTTGATTGGAAACGTAACCTTGACATTGTCCTAACCGCACAACACCACAAGTGGGTACTTACCACTCCTAAGCCCCAAGAGCTTGCCGAAGATGCCACCAAAACGGACAAGAAAGAGCATAAGAGATGGTTAGACTCCGATGAGATGGCTAGGTGTACTATTCTGGCTTCAATGTCAGATGTGTTGCAACACCAACACCAACACATGGAGACCGCCTCTGAGATAATGCAAAATCTTGAAGCGATGTTTCAACATCAGAACCGTACGGCTAGGCAAATCACCATGCGAAAGATGCTTTCGTTGAAAATGGTGGAAGGTACGCCCGTAAGGGATCACGTAATCGAGATGATGGGTTATCTCAACAAGTTGGAAGTACTTGGTGCGGAATTTGACCTCCCTACTAAGGTCGATTTCGTTCTCCATTCTCTGCCGAAGAGCTTTGAGCAGTTTCAATTGAACTATCAAATGAATGACCGGGCAAATAGCTTGCCCGAGCTCTTGCAAGCTTTGGTATCGGCGGAGACTCTAATGGATCACCAAACCGTTGCTATGGTGGCAAACGGTCCGTCTTCCTCTTCAGGTCCCAAGGGAGGGAAGAAGAGGAAGAGGACGAAGGGCCAGACCCAAGCAAATCCAACCGTTGCGAAACCCAAGGCAAAGGGAGAAGGAGGTGGAAAGAAAGCTGCTAAGGGTAAGTGCTTTAATTGTGGTGAGAAGGGACATTGGAGGGCGACCTGTTCTAAGCCTAAGAAGGGTGGAAAGAAAGGTAAGTCTCATGCTTTAGTCGTTGAAACATTTGTTGCGGCGTATGCTGCCCATGTTTGGGTAGTGGATACCGGGGCAACTGATCATATTTGTTTCACTCTTCAGGGGTTCCAGCTAACCCGGCGACTTAGCAAGAATGAGATCACAATCACTTTGGGGATGCTACGAGAGTGGCAGCCGAAGCAGTGGGAGTCGTGCACCTATCTTTTGAAGATAGAGTTTTAATTTTAAGAGATGTTTTATACGTTTCAAACTTTAGGAAGAATTTATTTTCGGTTTCTAAGTTGTTTTTTGATGGATATTCAGTTACTTTTAATAAAGTTGTTACTGTTTTCTTTTAAGAATGATGTTATCTGTCATGGAACGTTGGTAAACAATCTCTATACGATTAAGTGTGCACACCACTCAAATAATAAATCTAATAACACGTCGATCATTTCGAGCAATAAAAGAAAGCGTTCTTCGGAGATGGACGAAACACTTTTATGGCATCTTAGACTAGGTCATTTTAATCTAAAATGGATAGAGAGATTGGTGAAAGACGGATCCTTGGAATCGCTCCAAGTTGAGCCGTTTCCAACTTGTGAATCCTGTTTAGATGGTAAAATGACCAAGAGGGCATTTGGAGCCAAGGGGAATAGAGCCATGGAAGTGTTAGAACTCGTTCATACCGATGTGTGTGGTCCAATGACGATCAAAGCGAGAATGGGGTATGAGTATTTCGTTGCCTTCATTGACGATTACTCAAGATATGGGTACATTTACCTTATGCGGCATAAGTCTGAAACTTTTGAAAAGTTTAAAGAGTTTAAGGCCGAAGCCGAGAAACATAGGGAAAAGAGTATCAAGTTTCTACGATCAAATCGTGGAGGCGAATACCTCAGCGATGAATTCTTGAACTGCCTATCGGACGAAGGGATCGTATCCCAGTTGACCGCACCGGGAACCCCTCAATAGAACGGTGTGGCGGAACGAAGGAACCGGAATCTTTTAGAGATGATCAGATCCATGATGAGTTATTCGGATTTACCCAAGTCGTTTTGGGGTAACGCCTTGGAAACGGCGGCTTACATTCTAAACTTGGTGCCATCCAAATCGGTTCCTAAAACCCCAAATGGAATTGTGGACCGGGCGCAAGCCCAGTCTAAGACATTTGCGGATTTGGGGTTGTCCGGCATACATGCTAGACAAGGAAGCCGGTAAGTTGGATCCACGTTCGGAATTAAGGCTGTTTATAGGATACCCTGCGGGAACGAAAGGGTGTATGTTCTATAGTCCCAAGGATCAAAAAACCGTGATTAGTACACACTTTAAATTCTTGGAGGAAGACTATATGAACAATCGGAAACCTAAAAGTGAAATTACCTTAGAAGAATTGAGAGGTCAAACCTCAATACCAAGTATACAAGATGATGTACCACATGTCACATCTTCACAACCGGAACCCCGTCGTAGTGGGAGGGTTCTTAAGCAACCCGAGAGATTCATGGGGATAGGAGAATCTTCGGATTTGGTTCCCGGTGTTGAATCAGACCCATGGACATACGATGAGGCAATCCAAGACAAAGACACGGAGTCATGGCAAACGGCAATGGAAGCCGAGATGGGTTCGATGGATCATAATCAAGTGTGGGAGTTGGTCGAGCCACCCAGTGGGGTAGAACCCATTGGATGCAAGTGGGTTTACAAGAGGAAAAGAGGACCAGACGGAAGGGTTGAAACCTTCAAAGCAATGCTTGTGGCCCGTGGCCTGTAGCTATGCTTAAGTCCGTCCGTATTCTCTTGTCGATCACTGCACACTTAGATTACGAGATCTGGCAAATGGATGTCAAGACAGTTTTCCTTAACGAAAGTCTTGATGGGATCTATATGCAACTGCCCAAAGGTTTCATTGGAAAAGGCCAAGAGAATCTCGTATGTAAGCTCAAGAGATCCATTTACGGACTTAAGCAAGCATCGCGTACTTGGAACCAGTGTTTTGATCAAGTAATTAAGTCTTATGGGTTTGATCAAAACGAGTTCGAAAGTTGTGTGTATAAGAAGCGTGACGAAACTGCGGTGGTATTCTTAGTATGATACGTAGACGATACTCTGCTCATTGGAAACAATGTAAAGATATTGTCAGACGTAAAGGTATGGCTGTCAAAACAAATTGATATGAAGGACTTAGGGGAAGCCAGTCACATCCTTGAGATCAAAATCACTCGCGATCGCAAGAAGAGGATGTTGGGCTTATCGCAAGCTTCATACATTGACACTGTTTTGAAGCGTTTCAGCATGCAAGATTCCAAGAAAGGTTTTGTACCTTTTAGGCACGGAATCCATCTATCGAAAGAAATAAGCCCTAAGACGCAAGCGGCGATAGATGACATGAAAGGTGTTCCGTACGCTTCGGCCGTAGGAAGCCTTATGTATGCAATGCTGTGTACGAGACCGGATATTTGTTTTGCCGTAGGCATGGAAGCAAGATATCAAAGTAATCCCGGGAAAGACCATCGGACTGCCGTAAAGTGCATCTTGAGGTATCTGAAAAGAACTCGGGAGCAGATGCTGATTTACCAGTCGGATAGTCTAGTTCCCGTAGGATACACGGACTCGGATTTCCAATCAGACATAGACTCAAGAAAGTCAACCTAGGGTAGTGTGTTTTGCATGGGAGAAGGAGCCATGACATGGAGAAGCGATTTGCAGAAATGCATCGCAGATTCGACCATGGAAGCCGAATAAGTAGTTGCTTGTGAAGTAGCGAAAGAAGCGGTTTGGCTCAAGTACTTCTTAGTGGACTTGGACGTTGTTCCGAATTTGCCCATCACAATCATTGTGCCGGAGAAGTTGCAAATTCAAGGGAACCGAGAGCCCACAAGGCCAGCAAACACATTGAAAGAAAAACACCATCTTATACGAGAAATCGTTAAGAGAGGAGATAAAGAGGTGGCAAAGATAAATGTCGGAGGACAACCTAGTATATCCATTCACAAAGGGTCTGCCTCTGAATACATTCGAGAGACATGTGGATGGAATGGGAGTCAAGACTATTGCCAATCTGCTTTAAGTATAAGTGGGAGGAATTATTAGGTTAGTGTAGGTTGACATATGATGTCACGTAGAGCTACTACACTAAGACATGCGTGATGTATACTAAAAGCAGACTTTAAGTATAAGTGGGAGATTGTTGGAGTTATACGTGAAAGTATGCTTTTACTTTGTATAACTCGTGTATCAAACACTCGTTTTATGAGAATAATTCTTTTATCGCATTTGCTTTAGTTATGATTGAATGTTGAATTTCTATTGCAAACCGTTCAATATATAGTACGTGTTACAAAGTAGTTAATGTGGTGATACCCGATCACGGAAGACGACATTAACAGTTTACTTGTAACTAAACGTACATTTCACGACCTAGGTGGAATTGAACAATCCGCCGTGAAAGGTCGATGTGTAAGGCTCAGATTGGTCTGTCTTGACCAAGAGATTGCACTAGCACATTTAGTATGTGTTGAAGAGGTCCTACAGCGAGGAGAAATTCTTCTGTTCTGAAAGGTGAAGAATTAGACCTCAGTGGTTGTTGATTTCTTAATCTCCGTCACTTAAATAGGACCGTGTGTGCTTAGTAGTTACTGCTTTAATTCATGTTGGGTGAGAATCATTGTGACTTCGAACTTTGAGTCTTGGGCAGTAATATTAATCATACGACGGTTGCTAAGATTTAATACGGAGAAATGCGTGCGAGTACGGCTCGTGTGATTAGTCCCCTTGGTGGGCTCAGACTTTTTATTGTACCAAATCTTGCAAGTGAAGAATTAGTTTCTTCGGTACGAATAATAATGTTGAGCTGTCTTTACTCCAAGGTGAAATATATTAATTAATTTAGAGCTATTCAGAAGCTCAATTAATTAATGGACTTGATAATCTTAAACGCGGGAAATAATAACCGGGAGCCCATATTATCGTAATATGGATTAAGATGGATAGTGCAATATTAATTTATTAGTGGTAATAATTAATATTAATGGGCTGAATTATATTGGGGCTCAATATTGAAATTCAGAAGTCCATTAGGAGGTCCAATCTTAATTCTCCTTAAGGCCCCTCAAGTAGCCCATTAAGTAGCCCAATAATGATAAGGTGATTAAAATAAAAAGAAAATAATTATTGCTGATTTTTCTTTGTTTTTTTCGAAAAAAGCATATTTAGGAGAGATTAGATTTTGTTGATTTTCTTGGAAAGATATTATGAAAGATATGTATTCTAGAAGTACAAGAATATCTCATATATTCAAGAAGATCCAAATCTTGGAATCATTCCTTATAATTTTCGAAAATTTCATGCTTACTTAGGTGGGTGAGATTTTTGTGGAATATTTTATTGTGGAGAAAAGAATATATGAGATATATTCAAGATTTCTTAGAGTCTAAGAAAAGATTTTCTTCAAGCCCAATAAACATAAAAATTCGATCACCCTACACCTATAAATATGGGTTGATTATTTCATCCCAAGTACATAATTCCATGTGTTGGAAAAATCAAGAAGCATAGATATTTTTCTTTTTCCTTAGTTATTAAATTACTTGAAAGCGTCTCCCACCGGCGATCAAGTGAGGTGAAAAGGGAAATACTTGAGAAGGCTTTGGGTTGATAGAGCGAGATTATAAGTGTCTCGTATATCCAAAGGCCAATACTACGAGAGGTACGTTAATCACATATTTACTTGTTTAATTCCGCCTAGTTACATATGTGAAATTAATTTAACATGCATGATGATAATTAGTTGTTGGAATTATTATTTGAATTAATTAGGATTAATTCATGCTAGTAATAATTGTATTTAAATTCATATTTAAAGTTCATCCCGAATAGATTCCGGGCACCCCTATTTTCCCAACAAAAACGAATCTGGAAGCAAGAAATTTGAAAGTGCTCGAGCGGGGGCGCTCGAGCTGGTCGAATGGCCGAATCACTCTGTATATCTTGGGGCGCTCGAGCCCTATGCTCGAGCGGAGGCGCTCGAGTAGCTCGAGTGCTGAAAATTCTCTGTAAGTTTTGAGCGCTCGAGCATTGGTGCTCGAGTAGCTCGAATGGCCAAAATTCTCTGGACAAATTGGGCACTCGAGTGGCATGCTCGAGCGGTGGTGCTCGAGTGTATCCACTCGAATGGCTCTCCCTCTTCTTCAACTGATACTTTTCTTCTTCCTCACTAATACCAATCGTATTTCTTTGATATCTTCTCATTCGGGCATCCGTTTGAGTCGATTTAAAGTCCCTCAAATTCCATTTTTCGCCCTCGATTCACCTATGAGCATCAAAGAGATAAATTCATCAATGTATAGAAATAACACTCAATTAACTCTAAATACTCAATAAAATCGACCAAAACTGGGGCATTTCTAACGACGAATCATGACAATTTCACGCCTAATCAATCCTCGCTCCAGCCGCCAAGAATTTGATTCTGTGGCACACAAGTCTAGGCAAATCTCACCCTCGAAGATTACTGGGCCCAACTGTGACATTACTCCAACTGTGACATTACTCCTTTGGGTTGTGGTGAAGAGCAGGGATTTTTTAAGGCCCAATTGTCTGGGTCCCCAGTTATGGATAAGCCCAATTCCAAGTTTGGTCCAAATGATGCAGATTTTAACTCCCCAACCTATAACTTTGCCTGCTTTATGGAGACTAATAATTTAAAAGAGGATAACAGGGCTTCTTCTACCTGTTTCGCATCCCCCCACGTAGCTCGACCTAATTCCTTGGAAAATAACTCAATAACTCCTCCCAAATTACCATCCAATCTTGTGGCAGTGAAGAATATGGCAAGGTCGAAGCAGAAAAATAAATCCCCCCCTCCAACTGAGGTTTGCTTCTAGGAGAAAAGGTGGAAAGTTAAAGGTAAAGAAAGTATAATTTCTGAAGAAGCAAGAAGGGCCTTGGAGGTCGGAAAGAAATTAGGGCTCCTGGGCAAAGTTTCTGATGCCGAATTAAAGGAACAATTTATGCAAATGGAAAAGGAAGAGTGGAGGAAGGCCAATAAGGGTAAGAAGATGATGAAGAAAGGCGTGGGCAAAGTATCCAAATGAAGATGTTCAGTTTTAACGTCAGAGGTCTGGGGAAAAAGGCGAAGAGACGGGAGATTAAGGAGATGTTGAAATTTCACAAAATAGACTTTTGCTGTTTACAGGAAACGAAATTGGAATCGATGAGAGAGAGAATGTGCCGATCACTGTGGTGGGATCAAAGCTGTGACTGGGCTTGTGCGGATGCTGAGGGTCAATCGGGTGGTTTACTTTCACTGTGGAATGATACTATTTTTTGCAAGGTTAGTTCTCGGCACACAAAAAGGACTTTTAGTAGTGAATGGTTTTCTTAAAGAAGATGGGAGAAATGTTTGTATTCTGAATGTATATGCTCCTTGTTCCACCTCAGAAAAATTTGTGCTTTGGGATTTAATTAGCTCGGTAATTGATCAACAAGGTGATAATTTGGTATGTGTGCTTGGTGATTTTAATACTATAAGGGCAGTCAATGAAAGGGTTGGTAGGGGAACTACAATTGATAAGAGGGATAATGATATTTTCGATGCCTTCATTTCTCAATCGAATCTGATTGATCTACCGCTTTTGGGGAGGTTTTTCACTTGGTATAGAAAGGACGGGACTTGCAAGAGTAAATTGGACCGTGTACTTGTTAATGAGGAATGGCTCGGGAGATGGCCACACTACTCCCTGAAGAGCATTGGAAGGTCATTCTACGATCATTGTCCGATTTTTTTGGAACTCTCCTGCAAGAATTGGGGCCCCAGGCCTTTTAAATTCATCAACAGTTGGACTTCTCATCCGTAGTTTAAGGATTTCATCAAGAAAAAATGGGAAGAATACAAGTTTCAAGGTTGGGCAGGTTTTCATCTCAAAGAGAAGCTGAAATCGCTTAAGGAAGATCTGAAGCTATGGAATAAAGCAGTTTTCGGCAACATCGACTCCACGATTGGTGACAAAAAACTGAAAATTGAAGAATTAGATTTACTTGATGAGGTATTCGGGCTCGAAGAAGAGGAAATCATAGAGAGGAATCAACATATTGCTGAACTATTGAGAGGCATTATTTGGCGGGACAAATTACTTGCTCAAAAGGCGAAATGCAAGTGGCTGAAGGAGGGTGACGTTAATTCTAGATTCTACCATGGATGGATTAACAGGAAATCGAAGACAGTGGGTATGGAGGGGATAATGGTGAACAATACTTGGATGGAATCGGTGGAGGCAGTAAGAAGAGAGGTCTCTAATCATTTTAAATCCCAGTTCATGGATCACAAAGTGCATCGATTGTCTCTCCCCAGTGATATTTTTTACAAGAAGATATCTGATTGCAAGAATGAGCTTTTGACAGTTAGGTTTACGGAAGAGAAGGTCAAACAGGCGATATGGTCGTGTGAATCGAGTAAGAGCCTGGGACCGGATGGATTCTCGTTTGCTTTTGTGAAAGCGAACTGGGAGAACATGAAAACTGAAGTAATGCAAATGATGTGTGAATTTTTTGAGAATAGAAGGATCGCTAGAGGCTTAAACTCTTCTTTCATTGTCCTCATTCCGAAAAAGGAGAGAAGTATGTCATTGGATGATTATAGGCCCATATCCTTAATTGGCTGCCTTTACAAAATCATTTCAAAGACATTAGCTAACAGGTTAAGCAAAGTCTTGAGGGTGTAATTTCGGAAAATCAGTCAGCTTTTATTGGAGGCAGACAGATCTTAGACGGAATTGTGATCCTTAATGAATTGATAGACGAAGCAAAGAAGAGGAAGCTTAAGAGAATTGTCTTCAAAGTCGACTTTGCCAAGGCATATGATACAGTGAATTGGGAATTCTTAGAGGAGATGATGATAGGCCTCAACTTTTCATCAAAGTGGCGGAGCTGGATAATGGAGTGCATTACTATGGCTTCTGCATCAGTGCTTATCAACGGAAGTCCAGCCGAAATTTTCAACCTTGAGCGGGGTCTGAGGCAGGGGGACCCTATATCCCCGTTTCTCTTTCTGAATGTTGCTGAAGGTCTTAGCCTTTTAATCAAGAGAGCTGTTGAAGTAAAAATCTTGGAAGCTGCTGAAGTGGGAAAAGATAGAATCAAAGTCACTCACCTCCAATATGCAGACGATACGGTCTTTACCTGTCCAGGTAAATTTGAGTTTGTTGTGGCGATTAAACATATTCTTCGCAACTTCAAGCTAATCTCGGGCCTCAAAGTTAATTTTCATAAATGCGGGATTCTTGGACTGAATGTGGAGCAAGATCTACTTAATGCAATAACTGATATCCTTGGGTGTGAAGTGAGCTGCTACCCTTTTTCCTATCTAGGAATTAATGTGGGCATCAACCACCGTGTAGCATCTTCTTGGGGGAGCCTGGTAAATAAAGTCAGAAGACGATTGAATTCTTGGAATGGAAAGCATTTATCTTTTGGAGGAAGAATTACTCTGATACAGGCCGTTCTTTCCGCCTTGCTGCCTCTCCTTCTACTGTATTCCTAAGAAATCAATCTGTGAGTTAATTCGTGTGCAATGTAATTTTTTGTGGGGGGTTGTGAGGATCAAAGGAAAACTCCGTGGGTTAGGTGGGGTGATGTTTGTAAGGGTAAGGATGAAGGGGGTTTAGGTGTGAGGGACTTGAATATCTTTAACCAAGTTTTATTGGGTAAGTGGGTGTGGAGAGTTCTAGATGATTACGATAGTCTTTGAGTTAGAGTCCTTAAGTCGAAATATGGGGGAAATCCTTTTCTAGCTGGGAAAATGGAGTCGTCGAATAGGGGCAGGGGTAGGGGACGCAACTCTTATACTTCGGGATGGTGGAAAGACGTGTGTGAGATTTATTGGGGGGAAGATGAGAGGGGTTTAAATGAGGAATTTGTAAAAATTGTGGGTCGGGGTGATAGAACCAGTTTTGGGAAGATAGGTGGGTAGGGGGAAGCACTATGAGAAATCAATTTCCTAGACTTTTTAGGTTGAGTGAACAACAAGGGGCTAAGGTGAGTGAGATTGGAACTTGGGGAACGATTGGGTGGAGTTGGGATTTAAGCTGGAGGAGAGAGCTTAGAGAAAGAAAGATTACTTTGCTTAATGAATTGATGTGTTGTTTGAACAGGTACAAATTGAATAGAGAAGCAAGGGATGTATGGACGTGGATTCACAAACCGAACGGAATCTACTCAACGGATACAGCGTACAAAGTCCGTACAAAGCAAGAAGTTTCAGACGAGGTGAAAGTTGAGAACAAAGCATGCAAAAAATTGTGGAGAAGCTATGCACCGAAGAGGATTCAAGCAATTGTTTGGAAGGTCTTGAAGAAGAAATTACCTACGAAGATTGGACTACAAAGGAGAGGAATTATTCAAGGAAGTGGAGACATCAAATGCACATTTTGTGGGGAGAAAGATGAAGACATATCACATTTATTCTTCTCTTGTGAATTTGCACAGAAAATCTGGTTCGACATTTATAACTGGACGAACATTAGCCTAGCCCCACACGATCCTGGAAGACACTTGCTACAACATGGAGACTTGCTGAGTGACTCGAGAAAATCCAGGCTTTCATCAACATTGTGGGCTGCGACCGTATGGACAATTTGGAGTGAAAGGAATGATATCGCATTCAATGGTAAGGAGCCCAACACTTTCAAAACGATTTCGAAAATTAAAGTCAAGGTGTGGTCATGGGTAGTTGTACAAGAGTTTTTTTTATAAGAGATTTTCTTTCCAGGAATGACTGTCTAATCCTAGACTTTGTTGTTGTAAGTTGTGAGCAGAAGCAAAATTTCCTTTACGTAAAATATTTCACGTTATTATTGTAAGGGTTGGAGCACCCTTTGTTCTCCAATTTTTATAATAAAACTTTCTTTTTGCTGATAAAAAAAAAAAAGATATAAGGAAATGAGACAAATACACATATATAAGACCATATACTCTTGTTGATATGTTTTTGTGTATAAATGTCACGTATAACATAGAATAAAAAAAATACCATCTAAAGTCCTTTCAAAAAAAAAAAAAAAAAATACCATCTAAAGTGCTCACGGAGATGTTGAAGATCTTGGGCCTAGTAAGTCCATTTAAAATGGTAGTTGTTGGGGTTATATACATTACTATTTTTGGTAAATACACTCCATTCTTTTTTCCTTTTTATAAAACAAAAATATGGCAATGCAAAATCACCCTTTTCTAATTTAATCAAATATAATTCATTAATTTTTTTTTTTTAAAACGCCGCCAAATTGTCACTACCGAGCCGTCACCGAATCGTCATTTAATAATTCGAGAAAAACAATGATTTTTGAAAATAATAATTTGGCGGCAACTCAGTGACGGCTTGTCGACAATTCGCTGATAATTAACGGCGCATTTAAAAGGGTTTTAATGAATTGATTACATTTGGTTAAATTAGATAAAGATAATATTGCATTTTAATATAAAAAATATATAATGAAAAAAGTGTTTTTATAAAAATATAGGACTATACATAATCTGGGCATAAAGAAAATTTGGGCTTTCATAAGAAGGTTACTTTTATCAACATAAGCAAATCTCTAAACTCCCAATTCTATTCCAAAGTCAACATAATAAACTCTCGTGATTTTTAATTTTTTTTATAGCAAGTACTTGTAGGACAGGGTTATTCGCACACCATTTTTAGTGAGTACATCTAAAAGTATTGGTAGTTAGTACCGTGAATAGCAATATTTTTAGTGAAAGTAACTAATACCTCCTCAAATAATATCTTTAATAAAAATAACTAATATCCTTTAAAATTGACATCTTTAGATAATTTACTAATACTTTTAAAGAAGATCACTAATACCCTTCAAACAAATTTTATGTGAATATCAATCACATAATATATCCTCTTAAAATATTGGTAAATACATCCATCATTAACTATTTATTATTATACCCTTCCTCGATCACTCTGCCTGGAAAAGTATACATATCTAGGCCACCTTGGCCGAGGAAGCATACATATTTCGGTCACTCTGGTTGAAATTATACATCTGATTTTTTCTTTCAAACATCTCGATCGAGTAAAACACAGGGGAACTCATTCAGTAAATATGTACTTCTGTGATATTGCAATTATGGCTAGAGTTAATTTTTTTATTCCCAATGGACAATATAACATGCATGTTTGGACATATTTGGTATATATGTTTAATAAAACATCATTTTAGGAAACAATTAAACAAAAATAGGATATCGAGTAGTTTTATTCATTAGTGTACATCCCGTGCACTATACGCATTCTAAAGAACAAAACACGATATCAAACCAAAATAAAACAACGAAAGGACACGTGAATGCATGAGACATGGAATTAACATTTTCCTAAATATTCCTGTCAAAAAAAATAAAAAATTCTATGTCATCACTAGGGGTAGAAATAGCACAAACTATGTGATAGGGCCCTACAACTTACTATACTAAAGTTAAGACCGGCTCGACTCGTTTAATAAATGAATCAAACTTAGACTTTATTTAAAAGTCCATTTACTTTAATATGTCAAATTTGAACTTGTTTGTACTTCTCTTTTAAGCTCAATAGACCGACTTATTTAATAAATATATAAATATATATTATATAACATATAATGCTTAAAAATACAATACACATATATATATATATATATATATTATGTATTATTAAATATAAATATTATTTAATGAATTTATTATTGTGTATTATTTGATAATCTTATTCTTCATTTAATATTTAACAAGTTAATTCTTATAATTTAATAGTAATAGAATTGTTGAATATAATCTATAAATATATAATAGAGCTAGAATTTCCTATTTTAGTTTTGGCTCCATTTTATTATGACTATTAATCATATTTTGTACTTCTCATATTAACCGTTGGATCATTTTATCTATTTGTTATGGAATTGTTTTAATGGTAGCATTTAAATTGTTTTTAATATAATTGATGATGTTGTTTATTGCCTTTGTATTCTACCTTGGAATGTGCGACCGTTACAATTATTTTACCTATATATATGTGTATCCATTATTCATCCATTCATCATTGGTTTATTTGACCTTTTGTTTTGTTGTTTGTTTCTCTTGAATTAAAAATGAGTTTAGTTGCAGTATTAGGGAGTTTCTTATCAAACTCCAAAGGATGTGGATCTTTAGGTGTATTGCTACATTTTTTTTTCTTTAGAGTGATACGTTCGATTAAGTATTGTATCTACAAATTAAGGATCGTTTTATTTATTTTACGTATATATATTTCCGTCTATTCTTCTCCATCATCAATATGTTCTTTCTTATTTGTTTATTCATGCATTTTGTTTATTTTGGTGCATTTGCAGATTTTGATAAGGATAAAGATGATATGGATCTCGTGCATTTCCAAGTTCCCAATTGCATTTGCAAGTTTTGAACAAGCTAGAGATGATATATGGATCCGGCAGTGCCGCAGTGGCTCATAGTTTTTTTTTTCTTAGTTTATTGTATTCCATTGTAAATTTGTTTCGTAGGCCGTTGCATAAGTATATTTTTGACAATTGTTTTTGTTTAGTTTTTTTTTTTTTTTTTTTTTTTTTAGATCAATACATTTGTAAAGCATGAACATATGGTCAAGTGTTTATGACTCCCATCATTCTGTTTATTCCAAATGTGTTTAATTGAATTCATGTGTGCTTAGTTTATGTGTGAAAGAATTATATTCCCGGGTACATTCTCAAATTAAATTATCTTCGTCATGTTTGTCATATATATAGAATTGTAGGATCAAATTCAAAAGCAAGATTATAGGATCAAATTTGTATTACAGGATTAAATTTGTATTACATAGATAATTTTGCTTGATAAATTTAATTTAACACCTTAAAAAAATGAAGTTTATTATCACATACATAATTTTGGAATTTATTTTAATTGAATTGTTGTAATACATTCTTTTCAAAAGTAAAATCCGTATCACATACCTATTTTTGTGTTATATCAAAAAATTAACTACTTCAAGAAATCTTTTAAACAGTTAAGTTTAGGGTTGTTGATGACCTTTTTCTAACTAGGAAGATTAATGGTTGTTTTTCATCTAATGAAGATCATCAAACAAGAATCAAGATCATGGAATTTGACTAAGTAATGCTCAAGAAATAATTTTGCAAGAGTTTTGCTCTTTTATTGAATTGTTCTCCTCTTTTTCATGTACATGAAGGGAGTATTTATAGACATACAAAGTGGCCATGTGTCACCATCTTGGTGGTTTAACCATTGGATCTTTGCCAAGTGTTAGGACACTTGTACAACATCTACACTATTGCACATTGGATGAGTGCCAAGTGTTAGGACACCTGGACCATATCTAGGCTAGTGACTCTTGGGATTCCCAATGTTGTACATGGTCTTTGGCACTACTGAGATGCTCTCGACGGTGACCAGTTGCTCGCTTGCACGTCTTCATTTCATGTCATGGTTATTTGCATTCCGAGCTGTTCGCTCCTTGCTTGGGATAGTTTTACAATGTTGCTCGCTCCACTACGAACCTGTTCGCCCAAATTGATTTTGGCTTGAGCCGCTTGCACAGCTGTTCTTTGCAAGGCTGCTCGCCCCAATTCTGCTTGCGGCATTAGTGCTTTTCTATGAAGCTGTTCGCTCTACAAACTTGATAGCTCCTTTACAAAGTTGTTCGCTCCACGAAACTGCTAGCTTCTTCGGTTTGTTATTCTGTTACTAAATAATAATCTCCTATTTATTAATTACTTAATTGTTCGCCACCCAACAATTGCCCCCTAGCTTGGTCTCATGTTGGGCATGGATTGATCAATTGGGACCAAGCTATAATTTCTTTGAAAATTGGGCGAGCAAGAATGGAACATGGATGTTTACATGGGCGAGTATCTGAGCAGTTGGGCGAACAGCCGAGCATGAGAGCTCACGCGCGCGACCAGTAGCGAACGCTCTTTCGTGTCGCGACGGTTGAATTCCCGAGGCACGGAACGCGAGGCGTCGCATCAGTCACGCGCGACCCCCAATTTGCCCATAGGGGCCTATAATTTTTTAGGAAAATTACATTTTCGCCCCAATTTATCCTTATAAATACACGACTTCTCCTTCATTTCTTTCTTTCTTCTTTCGCTTCTCACGCTTCCGCCATTAACAAACATTTCAAAGCTTTCCGTCTTCGTGATTCTTGCGTCCAGATTCTAGATTTCGATTTGTCGAAGGTAATTTGTTTCGTATTCTCTCTTTTCTTCTTCTAATTTTGTGAACTTTTTTCTTTTTTCTTCTGTATCTTCTTTACTCATCACTGTTACTCCGGCCGTGAACCGCCATTACGCCGCCGTCCCGTAGTAACGTCACCACCTTGATTCCGACATTGGTTCCATCGTACTTAAAACTTTTCCAAAATTAACCAAAATTCTTCCTTCTTATTTTGAATGGAGTTTTCCCCCTCAAGTTCTTCTCAATCCGGACCCGGACGAAACTCGGAAAAACGACCCGTAGATCAGTCTTCTCCGTGCAGATCTGTTCGCCAAGCGTTGGCGAACAATCCGCGCACGTTATTAGTGGATGAAGGCACGAACTCAGACGCGAGCTCCGTTGTTCGCTCGGTAGAGATGTTCGCCGTTGACCGCTCTGGCGATCAAGAAGAGATTCACTCTATTGCTCGCGAACCTGAAACATCTTCTGACCTTGGAGAAGACTCTGCAGCAGTGGCCGCGGAGATAGAGGGTTCAATTGACCTTGAGGGCGATCATGCTGACACTGCCGACGAGCAGCGAGGTGGCGAGCAGGGAGGTCACACGCTCACTTGGGAGTTTTTAAGGGAAATCAATTTTTCCCTTTCTCAAACTACACCTGAATCTCGAATCCCGGAAGGAGTTGTTCGTGACAACGAGTGGGCGGACTACTCTGCTCGCTACTCGAAGACTTTTGTCCCTACATCGAGGGTGATTATGAAGGCTCAGGATGGGGACTATGCAGCGAGCAAAGTTGCCAGTGTTGTTATTGAGGATGATCTGGCGAGCATCCGTGAAACGTACAAAATCCCCTACGATATTTTCATGTATGTGCCGAAGAAAGGAGAGACTGCTGATCGCCCCCCTCCTGGCTGCACGGCGATCAACTTGGATGTGTTGAACACGGGTTTCCCGCTCCCCGTTCATCCGCTCATTGGTCGGTTCTTGCTCGACATGAATCTGGCGATCACTCAAATCACCCCAAACGGTTGGAGTACTCTTCTAGCCTTCATGACACTTTTTGGTCTTGAGGGTTACAAAAATAAAATAACAACCGCGGAGCTTCTTTATGCCTTAACTATCTCCGAGGACGGTGCTGGCTGGTATTACGCTAAGGCGAAGACCGGATTGAAACTTATTGAAGGTGTTCCCAATAAGATTAAGGGTTGGCATTGCCAATTCCTTTTTATTGGTGGAGATTGGCGAGCAACTGAGGGATTTGCTGGCGGGCAGACGCGCATCATGTCGCCTGAAGGCTTTGGAAACATCAAACGTAGGGCTAATCTTATCTTGCTAATTCATAAGTAGGACTAATTTTAATCATTTCCGTTGTTTTGTAGGTCCGAGAAATTTGAAGTGGGGGCATCCCGATATCAGCGACGAATTTCTCTTCACCTTAGCCATTATCTCTCTTCGCGACGTTGCTAGTCGCGACATACACCATCTCTCAAAGGCTCATTGTCGCAAACTTGCTGGTTTGGTTACGAGTCCTCACCATCTTGAAGCTCAAGCCGCCGTCCCAGAAGGTAACTTTTTCATTCTTGCTCGCCAATTATTCTTGCTCGCTAATCATTCTTGCTCGCCTGACCCTTGTCTCTTTCTTGTTAGATCAACGAGTCACCGTTGCCATCCCGGCTGTGCCCGAGTCATAATACTTGCTCGCCAGACGAGTAAAGCAAATGTCCGACGCTTCAAGAAGGAAGATGGATCCTCCCCTTGCCATCATGCGCCTCCGGGCAGGGGAGAACCCCACTGGTCGCCCAGCCGCCGGAGCTGGTCGCCGTAAGCCAGCGGCCAAAACTACGTCCTCTCCGCGGGATGCAAGGAAGGAGAAGGTGAGGGAACAGGAGAGGGAGAAGAAGAAAGCGCCGCGGGGCGATGATGCTCGCGGCACTCGCGGTGATGATCGCGCCTCAAAGCGATCAAAGACCGTGGCGGAGGCGAGCAGCGCTGCTCCCCGATCTCCTGCTTCTAAGTCCACCTCCTTGGAAGTGGTGGACGAACAGCAAATGGTCGCTGGCCTGGTGGCGACCAAGAGAGGGGACAATCCCAAAGACACCTCTTATTTGGGTTGGGACCCCGTCAAAATCAGAGAGTGAGTCCCTCGTCCCCGACTTATTTGTTGTTTACTGCCTAACACCATGTTGCTCGCTTACTAACATTTGCTTTTTATTTGTTAGGTATAACCCAACACTTTACCCTGGCCGAGGGGCAACACTCCACCATCTCTCCGTTGTTAAAAATGCCCCCTCCTCGCTTCACGACATCCCTGATCTTCCTGTTCGTCGGGCAGCTGAAATGGTCCCAAGGGCCTGGACCAAATCGGCGAACACTCTTGTTGCTAACCAATCTGTTAGCGATAATGCTCGCCTGGTGGCGTACAATGCTAGCCATCAGTTGGTCCAGTCTCAAATGCTGCTCGATCAAATCATGGAGCTCGAGCGAACAAACCGTGATCTGGGCCGTCGCGTGGAGAAATTGGACGAAGAGAAGACCTCTGCCATCAATGAGTGCAAGGCCGAGCATGCCAAGGAGCTAGCTTTGATGGAGAGGAAGATGGAGGCCTCCTTAGTCGGCGAGAAGAATGCCTTGGACAAGGCTGAGAAGATGTTGTTGGAGGTGAAGTCCTCAGATTTGAGAGTTGAGAGGGCTGAGAAAGAGCGAGCAGACTTAGCTGCTCGTCTGCTAGCTGCCGAGGAGCACATCAAGAGGCTAGAGGAAGAGCGCAAAAACATGATCGATTATGAAGTCCACGAGCAAGAGGTGTTGGACAAGACCAACTTCGGGTACATCTGTGCCTTTGCCGAATGCTTGAGGTCTGTCCACTTCGCCCATGATCACAATCAAGATATTCGTGATGCGGTGAAGGCGGACTTCATTGAATATGTCAAGAATTACCCTCCTGCTCCTGGCTCTACCCTGTTCGTCTCTGATCTGGCCGATCTTGGCTTTCCTCTAGATGTGTTTGGCGAGGAGGTTGACATCGCTGCCCCTACTTATGGCGGCCAGCCTGACCCTGCTCCAGCGACGACCAGCGCGGCGGCCACTGATGAGGTCTTTGAAGGGTTGGCGTCTCTTCCTCTAACTCCACTAGATGGGGCTGGCACAAGTGCCCCAGGCGAGCAGCCGGGTGTCCAGGCGACCAGAACTGCAGATGCTCCTCCTCCACCTCCCTCTTGAAGACTTAGTTTTTTATTTACAATAGGATGTTTCTTCTTTTTGTGCTTATCAGCTCATCCTCATTGTAAACATATTTTTGACTTAATGAAATGAATACTTTTGCTAATCTACAAATTTGTGCCTCTTTGTTTGTCTTACTTAATTGCTCGCCTCTTTCTTTTGCTTATGACTTAGTTTCTAAGTGTTCCTTTTTTCTTAAGGTAAACACTTAGTCAAATTTTAAGTTGGTCATTTGGTTCTTGTAGAACTTGACCTTTAGTTGTTTGGGCCATTTTGGTCGCTTGTGGACTTGGCCTTGCATTAATGCGGGCTATTGGTCCGTTATGGACTTAGCCTTATTTTTGCTTTTAATAAGTTCTCTTATTCGTCTTATAACAGACTTGTATTTTGCAAATTTTTGGGCGAGCAACTAAGTAATTTGGACTTAAGGCTCAAAAACTAAAATTCAGCAAGACAAAAGATAAATGCAATTCTGCTCGCCTAGTAAGATAAATGCAAATCTGCTCGCTTATAAACTTGCGCAAAAATTTCAAAAATTACAAAGGATCTATTTACAAACTTTCTAAGACTTACATGACTTCATTGGCAGTACTTCTTGAGTAAAGTTGTATTCCAGGAGTATTGGGACGACTTGCCTTCCATGTCTTCAAGGTCGTATGTGCCGTTGTGCCACTTATTCGTCACCTTGTATGGGCCCTCCCAAGTCGGGCCAAATACTCCTGGTGGTATTAAAACTTTTCGAAGTACTAAGTCCCCAATTTCGAATTCTCTTGCTTTTACTTGAGAATTGTAGTACTTCGCTGCTCTTCTCTTGTAGATTGCATTTTTCAATTCTGCTGTTATTCTTTTTTCCTCAAGTAAGTCCAACTCTGCTGCCATTGCGGAGTTGTTTGCTTCTTCGTCGAACGCAGCTATTCGTTTTGTCGGGACTTTTAACTCAACCGGTATTACTGCTTCCGTCCCGAATGCTATTGTGAATGGTGTTTCACCTGTGCTTGTTCTGTAAGATACTCGGTATGCCCATAACACTTCTGGTAGCTCTTCCGACCACTTCCCCTGTTTGTCGGCTAAGCGAATTTTCAAAATATGTTTGATTATTTTGTTCACTGCTTCTACTTGGCCGTTTGATTGGGGGTGGTACGGTGTTGAAAAATGTTTCTTCATTCCCCACTTTTCACAAAAATCTCTTATCTTTTTTCCTTCAAATTGTTTTCCGTTATCTGTCACGATCGCTTGAGGCACCCCGAAGCGGCAAACAATGTTTCTCCATATAAAGTTGATCATTTTCTCCTGTGTGATTTGCACAAGCGCTTCTGCCTCAGCCCACTTCGTGTAATAGTCTACTGCCACTACTGCAAATCGAACATTCCCAATGTGATCATCAAACATCTTGTTAACCAGTCTCTGATATGTAGCTCCAGCGTTGATTAGCCTAAATGGCATTCTCTTCCAGCATAGCAAGTTTTTGTTGGTGTAGAACGTTGTGTGCTCTTGATCATCGGGATGCATCACGATTTGATGATATCCTGCGAATGCATCCATGAACGTTAGCAGCTCATGTCCGGCGGTGTTATCAACTAGCTGGTCAATATGAGGCAACGGGAAGTTGTCTTTTGGGCAAGCGGCGTTAAGATCTGTGAAGTCGATGCAAAGTCTCCATGCTCCAGTCGCTTTTCTAACCAACACTGGATTCGCCACCCATTGCGGGCATAACGCTTGTTTGATTAGGTCGTTATCCAGCAGCTTTTTAACCTCCACGTCAAGCGCCTCGTATTTGTCGGGCCCAAATTTTCTCCTTTTCTGATGAACTGGCTTTTTCCTCGGGTCGATGTTGAGTCTGTGGCAGGCATGTTCGGGGCTGATGCCCACCATGTCTGCGTGCGACCATGCGAACACATCGAGGTTTGCTTTAAGAAACTCAATCATGTTGGTCCTGTACGGCTCTGGTAGCTCGGACCCTATGAAGAGTTCTAAGCCCTCTTGGTTCGGGTCGACTCTTACAGTTTCCAACTCTTCAACCGGGGTAGCCCTTCGCTTCTGGCCTTTCCATCTGGGGTCAATAATGGGCCCTTCTGCCTTTGGCTCATCTTCGGTCTCCATCGGTTCTGCTCCCAGCCGTGGCTCGATATCCTCTGCATCAACGTCTGCTGGGCGAGCAGCTTCTCTATCTCTTGTTTGGACAACCTGCTCGTCCTTGCATTTCTGCTCGTCTTCGCCCAATTGTGCGCCTACACACAGCTGCTCGTCAATGCGCGGCTGTTCGTTTGCGCACAGTTGCTCGCCGATGCGCGACTATTCGTCTGTGCAAAGCTGTTCGTCGACTTCCATTATTTCAGTGTCGATAGAAGTCATGGCCTCGCTATCGTCTCCGTCCTTGTTTGAGCACCTGTCTGTCATGTTGACTTGATGATCCTGCAACTGTATCTGCAAAAGACACGCACGAGCCTTCTTCTGGTCTCCTTTGACTGTACCTGCGCCCTTCTTTGTTGGGAATTTTAAACAATAATAGTACGTTGAAACAGCTGCTTTAAATTCATGCAAGAAAGGACGGCCGAGGAACCCGTTATAGGTGGACTGTTGGTCTACAACCAGGAAGTCTACCATTCTATTCATTTTCCTCTCCGGGTCCTCGACCGATACAAGCTCAACTGCCAATGTAACCATTCCTAGCGGGGTGGTCACAGCATTCCCGAATCCTACAATCTTGTGATTGCAGTCTTTGATGTACTCAGCGCAATCTCCCAGTTGGTCCACCGTGCTCTTGAACAGGATGTTCGTATAGGAACCAGTATCGATAAGTAGACGGTGCACTTTTGTCCCCATGATATTGGCACAAATGACCAACGAGTCATTGTGGGGAGTGAGTACTCCGTCTAAGTCTTTTTTTGAGAAAGACAGGTCCCCCGTTCGTTTGGTCGATGGATTCGCGCCTACTTCCATCACTTGATCCACTGCTCTCAGTTCCGCTTTTCTCTTTCTTTTTGACATAGGTGGTCTCCCATCAGAACAACCACCTACTGGTCCAGTGGGTTCCAGCATTAGGATTTCCGGGATATGCCTTGCTGGGGCTGCTGGGACCTTCCTTCCCCTCTTACCAACTTTGCTTGGTTGGTCATCACTGTCTCCGTCATCCGAACTGGATGGTATCGGCGCCCTTGGTCTTTTACCTGGTTCCCTTTTCACGAATTCGGACAGCTTTCCTTCCTCATAGAACCTCCACAACTGCTTCAACAGATCTCGGCACTCGCTCGTGAAGTGTCCGATGTTCTGATGATAAGCGCAGTATTTGTTCGGGTTCAGCTTTCCTCTCTCTTGCCTTATCTTCCGCGGCTCTGACAACATTTCCCTGTCTTTAACGTTGTTGTACACAGCATCCACGGACATAGTAAGGACTTGACTCAACTTTTCTTTCAACTCAGCTCCATCATTGAATGACTTCATGTTCTTCGGAGCTTTGTAATCGCTTCCTCTCGACTTCTTGCTAAACTTCTTTGGATCGGCTTTGTCTCCCATCTCTCGGTGTAGGGCCTCCTGCATTAAAACATGAATTACCGCTTTGTGTCTGAACTCTGTGTATGTTTTCGAGCAAGTCAGATGCATTTCCTTCCACAAATCAGTTCCTTTCTTTAAACCAGCCATCACTGCCACGATCTTCGTGTCCTCACTCACCATCTCGCCCTCCAGTAAGACTTTATCAAATCTTTCCAGAAATTACTTGTCAGACTCCTCGTCTCCCTGCCTAATATCTGCTAGACGGTGTCTGTGGGTCAAGTAAGACCCGTCAGTTGAGAAGTGGGACAGAAACTCTTTGCTTAGTTGGGCAAAAGAGTTGATGGAGCCAGGAGCCAGTGCTGAAAACCATCTGTGCGGGCCATCTCCCAGGGTGAGTGGAAAATTTCGGCATTGTGTGGCGTCGGTTGCCCCCATCGAAATCATAAAATCCGAATATTTTGTCGCATGAATGCGAGGGTTCGATGTTCCCTCGTACAAATTGATGGCTGGGAACTGTATCTTCTTCTGGATTGGTGCATTGAGGACAGATGGAGATAACAGTGAAGAAGGGAGAATAGTCGATCCAACACCTCTCTGAGATTCCAACTGTCTCTGTAATTCCTCGATCGCCTTTCTAATTTCCTGCAATTCATTTGGGGGAGTTCTCCCGATGGAAGGCTGTTCATCGTGATTGGGTTCAGTGACCTCTTCACGATGCAGTCCCTTGCCAACGGGATGTTTCTCCTGAGTCGTCTTCCTAGCGGCATTGCTAGCTCCATTTGGCCCTAGCCGGCCAAAAGCTGACCTCCTGATTCGGTCATGCACTGATGGGCGAGCAGGATGGTGTGATCGCTCCTCGTTCCTTCGGGATGGTTCCCTCCTATTTGCGTTCCTTGTACCTAGTCTCTCCAAAGCACTTGTTCGAGAAGTACTTTTGCTTGACTCATCTGCTCGACTTGGTGATGATTCTCCTCTGCTTCCTAGACGTTCGCTCAATGGAGCTTTTCCTTTATTTCTACGAACTTCCTCGCTGTCGGCCTCGTCCCGACGTGCATCTTCTCTTAGTTTACTTCTTTGTTCGCCCGTACGCTCCTGCTCGCCTGCTCGTTTGGTCGTCCCAGGTGCTCTTGATGGTCCTGCTGCTTGTCGATTTTGCAAGGATTGAAGGACAGCAATGGTTTTTGCTAGTTCTTTAGGGTTTTGAGCAAGAGCTTCAACTTCCGGTGGAATTGTGTCAATAGTGACTTGTATATTCCTCTGCGAAGTTGCTCTCACTGTCCGTGCATGTCCTTCGGTGGAAGAAACCCTAGTTCTTGGTCTACGACTTGGAGATATACTTGAATGTCGTTCTTCTTGCGATCTAACCATCTTGGCTATCGAAATGTGGGTAAATAAGCAAATGGATGAAGTAATCTTATTCTTGCAAACACCTTTTCCAAGGGTTACTAGCCTTGTGTGTGATTATGAAGGTTTGAAAACCCTAGTTCATGCACACATGCATTAAAACCCTCAAAGTGTTGTAAATCTTTGTCCTAAGAATGTGCACTCTTGTTTTCCGGCAGCCTCTCCCCGGATTCCGGCGAAATTATGCAGATTCCGATGGTAGTCTTCAAACTTTCTTCGACTTTTACAAATCGGAGGTTCGAACCCTCCTTCTAGCGCCAATTGTTGATGACCTTTTTCTAACTAGGAAGATTAATGGCTGTTTTTCATCTAATGAAGATCATCAAACAAGAATCAAGATCATGGAATTTGACTAAGTAATGCTCAAGAAATAATTTTGCAAGAGTTTTGCTCTTTTATTGAATTGTTCTCCTCCTTTTCATGTACATGAAGGGAGTATTTATAGACATACAAAGTGGTCATGTGTCACCATCTTGGTGGTTTAACCATTGGATCTTTGCCAAGTGTTAGGACACTTGTACAACATCTACACTATTGCACATTGGATGGGTGCCAAGTGTTAGGACACCTGGACCATATCTAGGCTAGTGACTCTTGGGATTCCCAATGTTGTACATGGTCTTTGGCACTACTGAGATGCTCTCGACGGTGACCAGTTGCTCGCTTGCACGTCTTCATTTCATGTCATGGTTCTTTGCATTCCGAGCTGTTCGCTCCTTGCTTGGGATAGTTTTACAATGTTGCTCGCTCCACTACGAACCTGTTCGCCCAAATTGATTTTGGCTTGAGCCGCTTGCACAGCTGTTCTTTGCAAGGCTGCTCGCCCCAATTCTGCTTGCGGCATTAGTGCTTTTCTATGAAGCTGTTCGCTCTACAAACTTGCTAGCTCCTTTACAAAGCTGTTCGCTCCACGAAACTGCTAGCTTCTTCGGTTTGTTATTCTGTTACTAAATAATAATCTCATATTTATTAATTACTTAATTGTTCGCCACCCAACAAGGGTTAATTGGCATTGTATTTTGAACATATGTAATTTATTTTAATTAAATTTCCTTTGACATTCTTTTTAAAAGTAAATTCCTTATCGCATACTTAATTTTGTATTGTATCCTAAAATTAACTCCATCAAGAAAATCTTTCAAATACTTAAGTTCAGGGGATATAGGGTTTTTTGGCAATGTATGTTGAACATAAATTATACTAATATTTATGATTATTTTTTTAATAATATTTTGTCAACTAAATTTATTTCAAACCATAATAAAAGAAGTCAAATTTTGGGATTATTGTGTTTGCATGCAGTTTTTTTTTTCTTTTTTGGTACATTTTCGTATATACTATCGAAATCTATGTCCTAAGCATATCCTATTAATGGTAAATCGGTTGAATACCCTAAACTTCACCCATTAATGACAAATTGGTTGAAACTTTTGGATGAATTCGGTGGAATTAATTGAGTAAATCAATTAATGAACAAAAGAAGAAGAAAAAATGCTAGAGTCGGAGATATGGCTGAAAGTTGGGAGCTAATCTAGGAAATGACCAATTTTTTTTAAAAGTAAATCTACGAATTTTAAAGAGGTTGGATTGAATTGTTAATATTTCATAGTTATTGGAATATATAAAAGCTCTACAAGATCATTAATTAATTGTGAGTAGATAATAATTGCTTTTATTAGTGTAATTTACGTTTCTGACATATAAGCTCGTGTCATATATTATATTTATAATTTATTTTGCAAGAGCAATAATTTTGAATTATTCATCTTATCTGATATCATATATACCAAAAGGCAAAACATATACTTAAAGAGTATGTTTAATATGAAAATGGTTTATGATAAGTTTATCATGAGTCTGTTTTAAAGTATTGAATATTTGATCAGGAGTATCATTAATCTGAGTTTAAGAAAATTTACAACAAGTACAATATAATGTCACTGACCCAAACTAATGATACTCCAGATCAAATATTTGATACTTTAAAACTGTTTCATGATAAGCTTATCATGAACTATTTTCGTATAATACTTTGTCATAGTTAAAACGATTAATACGTTAAACATTTTGAAAGGTGTGAGTTGTTTAACTAAAAAATATTAGTTATTTTCATTAAATGATAGTAGTATGTTTGGAGGGTACAAGTTGTTCTTCACTAAAAAATGTGAGCCAAAAGGTATAAAGGTATTAGTTGTTTCACTAAAGTATATTAATTATTATACTAAAATTATTACAAAATAGTTCATATATAAATAATTTTTACACTATAGATACTCATAAAAAAAATATATATGTATACAATCTTGCAATCTATATTTATATTATTATGTGTTAAATATTTAGCAATAGTAGTTAAATATTTTGATGTTAATACAATATTTGACAAATTAATTTTAGAGTACCACTATTTAAACCCCAAAATCCTCTAAATCTACCCCATCTACTAAACATACCCCATTAAAATTTAAAAAATCAACATATATTACTAAACATACCCCATTTCATTCCTATAATATCCTTCCTCCATTAATATTCCCACAAATCCATTAAATCCACATAACTTACTAAAATTTCTCACCATTCCATATTTTCATTAAAATCTTTCTTTTATTTTTTTATTTTTTCATATTCTTTAGTTTTAATCAAAATAAAAAAAAATTATATTAAAAATTAAAAATATTTTGATTTTTTTATAAATAATTAACTAAATCTTCTAAATAAGTGTTTATCAAAATAAATATAAGAAAAATATCAAAAAATAAATTAAATATAAAGACAATTTTAATAATCAATTAAATTGTATAATATATTTAAATAAAAAATTAAAATTAAATTTGACAATTATTTTAAATAATTCAGAAAATAAAATAATTAAAAAATTTTAGTTAAATTTTTTTAAAATCATTTAAGCCTAAATAAAATTTGACAAATATTAAATAATAAAAAAATCTAAAAAATAATTAAATAAAATATCAATTAAAATGAAAATTTGAAAAATAAAATAACTACATAAATATAAGAAAAGTATATAAATCTAAACAAATTAAATTTAAAAAAGAATTAAAAAAAAAATATTCAAAAGGGAAAAGACTAAAGATGAATAAAATCCGAAAAATATTTTATAAATGTTAATTAAATTTTCGTAAAAAAAAACTAAATAATTAATTAAAATTTTATTTTTATTTAGCTTCAATTGAATTTTTAAGATTTTTTAAAATAGTTTTCTTAATTTAGTTATTTTTTAAGATTTAATCGATCTTTTTAACTATTTTTTAGTTTATTTTTTTTAAAAAAAAATTGGCTTTGTTTTAATTAAATTATTTTGAAGATTTAGTTGATTTATTTTCTTTTGTTTTCCAAATTTTTAAGGATTTTTTTAATTTCATTTAATTTGATTATTTAAATATTTAATACATTTTTAAACATTTTTTTAGGGTTTAAAAAAATTTAAGAAAAATAATTGATCGATTAAAAGTTAAAATACTAATTTTTAAATTAAATTACTTAAATGACTAAAGTCAAAATCAACATAAATTTAGAGTATAATTCATTCCATATATATATATATATAAGGATAACTTAGTAATTTTATTTATGTCTATTTTTGTCTCTAAAATTATGGGGTTTGTTTAGAGGATTTTGAGGTTTGAGTAGTGGGACTCTTAATTTTAATCATCATGTATACAAATAGGTGAATTAATTTTGTTATGTGTGATGTGTCATCTCCATATTATTATTACTATTATTATTATTATTATTATTTTGCAAATGTGCGTGCGAGGCCATCTCATAGAGACAATTCATAAATTAACACAAGTTAACATCACTCCTACCAATACATTAATGTGTCATGCCAATTTATAACCTTTCTCATACCGTCAGATGACATCACGCAAGACCTATTCAATTTTTTTTTCATTTTTGTTAGGTATATATGCTATACATAATCGTCTTTAAGATATCTATTATGCACATGGACTTAGAAAGAAATTGCAAGGTGATTTGCTCAAATGTATTATGCTCTTTCTTTTTAATATTAATGTAATAATCATTTTTTTTGTTGTATTGTACCTTTTTTTTACTTTAACACTGATGAAAAATGTTATTGGGTAATTTGTAGGTAATTTAAATTTTGAAAGAAAATAGAACTAATTAATGTTAGTGATATCATCAAGCTTTACGTTAATTGGTATAATGCTGAAAATATTATTCATTTAATGATAAGGTTTTATATTTCTTTGAAAGCATGTTTATTTATTAAAAAAAAAAGGATTATATATTTGTAAGTCCCGTAATTTTGCACAATTTGAATTTGGTCCACATGAATTACATGTTTTGATTTTGGTCCCGTAAGTTTGAGATTATTTTGATTTTAGTCCTTTTAAAACTTATAGGATCAAAATCAAAACGTGTAATCCAATTTCTTTTAGAAAAAATTCAAACTTACAGGACCAATATAAAAAAAATCAAGGTAAAAGGACTAAAATCAAAATAATCTCAAACTTACGGGACCAAAATCAAAACGTGTAATTCATGTGGACCAAATTCAAAATAGTGCAAAGTTACGGGACTTACAAATATATAATCCCTAAAAAAATCTGAAATTGAATTTAATATATTTTTTATTTTTCTTAGACATAACAGTGACAGATGAAAACTTTTTTAGAGAAGAAGCGAATTTTATTATATTGAAGTATATCATAATTAAGTTTTGTTCCCGGTATATTAAGAATCCAAGGTTATTGGTGACACGGGTCATCACATATTCTTCATCCCACTAAAGTTTGGTATAATTTTTTTAAAAAGATTGGATTGCATAACGATGATAAAATTATTTTGAAGAAGTATAATGCTATTAAAATTATTAAATATTATAGATTAAATATGAAATGTTAATTTATAGTTATAAATTATAGGCGCAACTTTAATCATCTGGATAAGTCAGTCCTTGAACCGAAGATTGAGTCGCAAAAAATTAGAAGGGGCAACTATCTATACCCATTTTTACTAAATTCATCCACCCCATTTCTATTTTTTATAAACTGTATCCATTTTTTAAAATTATAATTTTATTTAATATATAATACCTTGCACAAAAATTCGTAAGAATACTCACTCATCAATCTCATACGCCAAAAGCCAATATTTCCCCACCTTTTTAGTCAAGAAGTGATTAACATTTTCTATAAAAGTGTCTATTAGGAAGGGAGACTAAGAAATAAATCAACAAAACAAATGTAACATGATCTAATGTATCATGTTTTTTTTTTTTTCTAATGTAACTTTTTTTATATCATATTATATTATTATTTTTCTTTGAACAATGAATGAAAAAATTGCTTTTGGACCATTTATAGGAAACTTAAGTTTTCTTCTATATGTTTCGATTGAAAGTCAAATTGATCATTTTTCAGATAATTTTGAAGGAATATTAAAACCAGTATATATTTGGTGAAATGACTGAGCTTCATGTGAATGCAACAGTGCAGAACTCAAACATCATTTTGTGAGATTTATATAATTTTTTGGATTGGTGTCTGTATTTTTAATTACTTACTGAAACTATAAACTTAAAATATTTTTTTTATCTTTTTTATAAGTTGTGAGAACTTTTTTTTTTTTGAAGAATCAGTTTTATTTTATCGAAGTGTTTCAAATCTTGAGATTTGTTCTCGGTTTAATATAAAGTCAGGTTTGCCAGTGACACAGGTCGTCACATGATTAATTTCACTAAAGCTTGGTAAAATTTATTATAATGGTTGGATTGCATAAAAATAATAAAATTATTTTTAAGAAGTATAATGATATTGATATCGGAGCAAGAATGATTCATTAATTGTATACCAGGTTGACTACTCAGTATTGATTAAGTTCTTTTGTTGATTCTTTTATTTGCATTGTCATACTTTCATGACGATACAATATTTTTTGTTACATAAATTTATGCTCCCTTCGTTTCAAAGTAAGTTTTCCACTTTCCCTTTTGGGTTGTCTTATACTAAGTTTTCATTCCATAAATGGAGAAAAACAACACTTCATATATTAATAAATACTTTTTTTAAAACAACTACTCTTTACTTTTCACAACTACCCATTATTATTTACAAAATCAATATGTTGGTCTATTGTATATTAATAAATAAATATTTTCTTAAATAAAACAACAAAAAGAAATGAGAAGCTTACTCTGAGACGAAGGGAGTATTATTTAACATAGATGTTAAGCATTAGAAACAATTCATTATCGAGTTAGAGAGATTTAAGTGGTGATTTTTATTAAGATCTGGGTTACTTAATTTTATTATATTTGTCTTAAATAATCTTTTATATAATTTTGTTTTTGTCATTGTTACTGTTATTAACATAAAATTGAATTTCACAAACTTTAAAAATTACTTTAGTTTATTATCATGTTCATAATTATTTTAAAAACAAACAAGTTGGGTTTTATATATTTTTTTTATTAAATTCGACATCAATATTGAAATTTTCAATGCTTAATCAAATTAAATATGATTATTTTTATAAATATATTTATTATAGGACTATCTACACCAATTGTTTATTAAGTTCATCCTCTTTGTTTTATATTTTCACTATTTCACTTTTATTGGAAAAATTACAATTTTAGTTCCATAGGAATGTTCCAAAAACGTTTGGTCCCAATATTCAAAAGCGGTCTTCTTTTATGCAAAAATGGCCTCAATCGTTAACCAATTTTGAGACCAGTTTTGCAATTTTGGAACACATTTTGGTACCAAATATGTTAATTATTTAATGATTGGGGCATATTTTGCATTCAAAAGTATTACTTTTGAAACATGAGACCAGATTCGAGAATATTTTTATGGGACTAAAAATGCAATTCTCCCAACATTTATTGTTCCGTACGAGTTTTAGGGTTGATTGTGATGCATTCATAAAAAAACGTGAAGACCAATGATTGTACATTTATCATAAATATATTAGATTGTGTAAAGATAATTTTTTTTTTAATTTACGATGGTATTGATGTTAGAGCACAATTGATTTTCATTGTTTGTGTACAGAGCTTGAATACTTTATTTTGACCGATTATTTATTTTTGTGAATTATGGAACCATTTGATGACTTGCTAGATTTTATGATCAATTTTATTTTGATCCTATTATACCCTTCACTTATTCATTCTCTCCACCATCATATGCAAATCAGTGGTTTAAGGTTTTTTCATTGCATGTATTTATTATCTAATTTTTTTATATGTGTAAGTTGACTTAGTTTTTAAATATATATTAAAATATTTATATTTGTAGATTGGAGCGTTTGTTCATAAATTATTTGAAGATATTTCTAATATTCATTAGATGTTTTAATATTTTCCAAGATATCCATCAAAATTTTGAAGACATTGTTAGTGATCTGAATATATCCATCAGAGTTTGAAGATATTCATTAGGAATTCACAGTAGATTAAGATTTTAATGTAGATTCATTTGAAGTCTATAAAGATGTGAAGAATTTTTGTGAATTATCCACTATATAATGTACCAGACTTTTTCATGATTTTTAATGTTATATTCTTTTACATGTCATTTTTTTAAGAATTTTTTATTAGTATGACACCATAAACTGACATATACACGGCAACCCTACTTTTTACCGGTGAAGATAATTTTTTGTTGTTATATATATCGAGAGTCATGTGATTGAATATAATATCATAAATGAGAAAATAATATGAGATTCGCTAAAAAAGAATAAAATAAAATGGAGGCTATGAACTTCTGATGGGTGTTTCTATCAATACAAAGGATGAGGCCCAAAGATGGTTCTCCACGAGGGAAAAAAAGTATAGAGTTAAAATGATTCATACATGAACTATTAAAGTGTATTAGTTGTTTTGACTAAAAAATATTAGTTGTTTTCACTTAAGGGTATTAGTTGTTTTCACTGGAGAGTATTAGTTGTTTACTAAAATAACTAAGATTCTTCACTAATAACAACTAATACTCTTAACTGGAAAAAACTAATACACTTTAGTGAAACAAGTAATACCCTTTAATGGTTCATATATGAACTAATTTCATTCTATACATACTGATTTATGTATGAGTATGTATAGAGTGAAATCGGTTCATACATGAATCATTGAAGAATATTAGTTGTTTTCACTGAAGAGTATTAGTTTTTTTCATTGAAGAGTATTAGTTGTTCTAACTAAAAAGTCTTAGTTTATTTTCGGTAAACAACTAATACTCTTCAGTGAAAACAACTAATACCCTTTAGTGAAAATAACAAATACTCTTTGATAATAACAACTACTGCTTTTCTAAAACATTTAAATATAACATTGGTTTTACAGTTACTAATTATTTCAAGAACAAACAAGTTTGGTTTTTTTTAATTCAAAATCATATGTGATAATTTACATTTCTTAATAAAATTAAATATTAAGTTGCTTATAAACAAACTTATTATAGTTATTTTACTGAGTTCATCAACTTCTAATATTCCCATCTTATTTTATAATATTTAAATACATCCACTATAAAATTCTAAATCTATTCAACATATAATATTTATACATAAAAAAAAAAAAAAAAAAACTCACAGCCCTTAAAATACGAGATTATTACAGATTGGTTCTACAATAATACTATAAACACAATTTGGTTCCTAACCTTTTAGAAAATACATCTAGGTTTAAAAAAATAGGACCCACATTCCCAACCCTCAGCTTTCAACCCACGTATTACACCCCATACCCCAATTTCTTCTCTCAGCTCCTACCTCCCATTTTCCAGTCGGCCGTACATCGAAAACGGCGTCCTCGAGGCAGGTAAGCCTACTGTCTGAGAAATTCTTACATGGCGACTAATCCTATTTTTCTTTGCATTATTACATTTCAAATTCAAAATTCTACCATTCGGTCATCCCATTTCCTCAGTATACAAAATTTCCATAAGAAATTTCGATCACCACCAGATACTACTCAATCCTTATTTACTCCAATGGTTCAGTCCGAGTCGCAATCCCATCACGGAGATGAAGTTGTTTTCGCGATCAATTTCGATGGGATGTGCAAATTGGTAGCTATACGCGGCGGCGATTTGTACTCCGATTTGCTTAATCAGGTTAGGTCAAAGTGGTCTGAATTAGAATCTTGTAGTTTCTCATTTAGGTGCTCTGTTGGTAGCATTTCTAATTGTTGTGTAGAATCTGATAATGATCTTAAGAATATTTTAATAATATGCAATCATTCATCAACGAAGATAGTCTTATCATATTTGTACAATAAGACCCCTCTTCACCTGAATCTTAATCCATCTGGTGAAACACACCCCCTTGATTCTACTATATTCCATTCATCGATTAATAATGGGGAAATTGAAGAATTTGGGGGGAGTTATCTTTACCCTGCTATGATGTTTGTCCTCCTTTGGAGAAGAATGCTTATCTTTCAGATCAATGGGGCGATTATATGGTGGGGGGTGTTGGTGCAGTGTTCATGGGTGGGTGTGTTGAGTTTAGGGAAAAAATTAGGAAGTATGCAACCAAGTTAGGTTTTAGGTTTAAGTTTCTGAGGAACACCAAAAAGTCCATATATGTTGTTTGTTGCGAGTCCTCAAATAGTGGATGTGAATGGTTTATAAGGGCTAAGCTTGTCCCGTCATCTGGGGATTTTGTTATACATAAGGCCAATTTTACACACAAGTGTGTGGGTAAGCTGTTGAAGGACAGAGCGAAACGGTTATGTCCTAAATTGATTGGCAAATTAATGATTGAAGATGTCAAGTGTAAATCGGACATTGCCGGGAAGGACGTAGCTTTGACATTGCGGACTAAATACGGTATTGAGATTCCTTATTACAAATCATGGAGGGCCGTCGAAGCTGCCAAAGATCAGATTTTTGGAAGGTTCGATGAATCCTACGACCACCTTAAATGGTATTGCGCTGCAATTGAACATACAAACCCCGGTAGTGTCGTTTCACTGGAGTGCTGCAATGATACAAACCGTTTTGAACGTGTATTTGTGGCCTTCAATGCTTGTGTTTACGGGTTCAAAAGTTGTCGGCTAATGTTATTCCTCGATGGCACGTTCCTTAAAGGTCGTGCTAGTGGCACTCTGTTATCAGCTACATCAAAAGACGGCAACAAAGGTAATTATATTTTTGCATCACATCGTATTCAGCTGTTTTGTTTTTGTTAATTTTGTGCTGTTTTTTGTGATAATGTTTTTCTGTTTTCTGTGCAAACACAGGACTTTTTCCGGTTGCTTTTGCCGTAGTGTCAGCCGAAAACACGGCCAATTGGGAGTGGTTTATTCGGAAGATCAAAGATAATATCAGTCATGAGCGGGAAATATATTACATCTCGGACAGGAACGCCGGAATTCTCTCAGCGATGAACTCCATCTTCGAAAAACCACTGCATTTCTACTGTCTCTTCCACCTTTTAGCAAATTTGAAAGGCCGATTTTCGACTGGATGGACGATTGATCAGCGGGCTGATCTGGGTGCCCGATTCAAAGCATGTGCTTACGCACCCGATGAGCGTGTTTTCAACCAGAAAGTTGAGGATTTTAAACGTGTTGGGGGGCCAATCGCTGATGAATGGCTTTCTCAAATACCATTTGAGAAGTGGGCCGTTGCACATTCACCGCACATAACTAGGTACGGCGAGATGACATCCAATGCGGCGGAATCGTTCAACTCATGGATTCTCGAAGCAAGGTCCCTCCCGGTCACAAAGATGCTAGATTGGATCCGTCAAAATATTGCCCGTTGGTTTGTTGAAAGGAGGGAAGCATCTCAGAAATGGGATACTGCGTTGGTTCTCAAAAGGCAAGTGGATTGGAATGTCATGTACGATACGGGAAGGTCGTGGATTGTACAGATTTGTCCAGGTGGGCAGTATGAAGTTCACTGCGATCTTTCGTGCATCGTAGACCTCAGGGATAGGTCATGTTCATGTCATCAATGGACGATCACTGGATTCCCATGTGCTCACGCCGTGGCTGTTATAGAAAGGAATGTGGGGTCAGTCTACACGTATGTTGAACAATGTTTTTACACGTCCAGCTACATTCAATCATACAAGGAAAACATTAACCCAATACCCGACACCCTGCAATTTGGAATGCAATCAAAGTGTGGTAAACAGAAAGTGCTACCCCCTATCCTCAAGCGAAAGCCTGGTCGGCCAAAGAAACTCCGACTACCATCATACGGTGAATACCCCAAAAGGAAACTGCCTCTTTGTGCATATTGTGGCCGAAGGGGACAACATGATCCTACGTGCGCAAAAAAAAAAAGGAAACTGCCTCTTTAGTATTTTGAAATTTCCTCAGTATACAAAATTTCCATAAGAAATTTCGATCACCACCAGATACTACTCAATCCTTATTTACTCCAATGGTTCAGTCCGAGTCGCAATCCCATCACGGAGATGAAGTTGTTTTCGCTATCAATTTCGATGGGATGTGCAAATTGGTAGCTATACGCGGCGGCGATTTGTACTCCGATTTGCTTAATCAGGTTAGGTCAAAGTGGTCTGAATTAGAATCTTGTAGTTTCTCATTTAGGTGCTCTGTTGGTAGCATTTCTAATTGTTGTGTAGAATCTGATAATGATCTTAAGAATATTTTAATAATATGCAATCATTCATCAACGAAGATAGTCTTATCATATTTGTACAATAAGACCCCTCTTCACCTGAATCTTAATCCATCTGGTGAAACACACCCCCTTGATTCTACTATATTCCATTCATCGATTAATAATGGGGAAATTGAAGAATTTGGGGGGAGTTATCTTTACCCTGCTATGATGTTTGTCCTCCTTTGGAGAAGAATGCTTATCTTTAAAATCAATGGGGCGATTATATGGTGGGGGGTGTTGGTGCAGTGTTCATGGGTGGGTGTGTTGAGTTTAGGGAAAAAATTAGGAAGTATGCAACCAAGTTAGGTTTTAGGTTTAAGTTTCTGAGGAACACCAAAAAGTCCATATATGTTGTTTGTTGCGAGTCCTCAAATAGTGGATGTGAATGGTTTATAAGGGCTAAGCTTGTCCCGTCATCTGGGGATTTTGTTATACATAAGGCCAATTTTACACACAAGTGTGTGGGTAAGCTGTTGAAGGACAGAGCGAAACGGTTATGTCCTAAATTGATTGGCAAATTAATGATTGAAGATGTCAAGTGTAAATCGGACATTGCCGGGAAGGACGTAGCTTTGACATTGCGGACTAAATACGGTATTGAGA
Organism: Ballota nigra; assembly: GCA_947034835.1. Taxonomy (NCBI): domain Eukaryota; kingdom Viridiplantae; phylum Streptophyta; class Magnoliopsida; order Lamiales; family Lamiaceae; genus Ballota; species Ballota nigra. The sequence goes on from OX344728.1 coordinate 12,309,825, forward strand.
TTCCTTATTACAAATCATGGAGGGCCGTCGAAGCTGCCAAAGATCAGATTTTTGGAAGGTTCGATGAATCCTACGACCACCTTAAATGGTATTGCGCTGCAATTGAACATACAAACCCCGGTAGTGTCGTTTCACTGGAGTGCTGCAATGATACAAACCGTTTTGAACGTGTATTTGTGGCCTTCAATGCTTGTGTTTACGGGTTCAAAAGTTGTCGGCCAATGTTATTCCTCGATGGCACGTTCCTTAAAGGTCGTGCTAGTGGCACTCTGTTATCAGCTACATCAAAAGACGACAACAAAGGTAATTATATTTTTGCATCACATCGTATTCAGCTGTTTTGTTTTTGTTAATTTTGTGCTGTTTTTTGTGATAATGTTTTTCTGTTTTCTGTGCAAACACAGGACTTTTTCCGGTTGCTTTTGCCGTAGTGTCAGCCGAAAACACGGCCAATTGGGAGTGGTTTATTCGGAAGATCAAAGATAATATCAGTCATGAGCGGGAAATATATTACATCTCGGACAGGAACGCCAGAATTCTCTCAGCGATGAACTCCATCTTCGAAAAACCACTGCATTTCTACTGTCTCTTCCACCTTTTAGCAAATTTGAAAGGCCGATTTTCGACTGGATGGACGATTGATCAGCGGGCTGATCTGGGTGCCCGATTCAAAGCATGTGCTTACGCACCCGATGAGCGTGTTTTCAACCAGAAAGTTGAGGATTTTAAACGTGTTGGGGGGGCAATCGCTGATGAATGGCTTTCTCAAATACCGTTTGAGAAGTGGGCCGTTGCACATTCACCGCACATAACTAGGTACGGCGAGATGACATCCAATGCGGCGGAATCGTTCAACTCATGGATTCTCGAAGCAAGGTCCCTCCCGATCACAAAGATGCTAGATTGGATCCGTCAAAATATTGCCCGTTGGTTTGTTGAAAGGAGGGAAGCATCTCAGAAATGGGATACTGCGTTGGTTCTCAAAAGGCAAGTGGATTGGAATGTCATGTACGATACGAGAAGGTCGTGGATTGTACAGATTTGTCCAGGTGGGCAGTATGAAGTTCACTGCGATCTTTCGTGCATCGTAGACCTCAGGGATAGGTCATGTTCATGTCATCAATGGACGATCACTGGATTCCCATGTGCTCACGCCGTGGCTGTTATAGAAAGGAATGTGGGGTCAGTCTACACGTATGTTGAACAATGTTTTTACACGTCCAGCTACATTCAATCATACAAGGAAAACATTAACCCAATCCCCGACACCCTGCAATTTGGAATGCAATCAAAGTGTGGTAAACAGAAAGTGCTACCCCCTATCCTCAAGCGAAAGCCTGGTCGGCCAAAGAAACTCCGACTACCATCATACGGTGAATACCCCAAAAGGAAACTGCCTCTTTGTGCATATTGTGGCCGAAGGGGACAACATGATCCTACGTGCGCAAAGGCCGTGAGATGTACAGGTGAAACGTGCATTCCTTCACTTAAGTATTTCTGATTTGTATATTTGATCCTAACTAACAACACTAATTTTTATGGGGTGCTCAATTGTTTGCAGAAACGGCAGTATAGTAGCACCACTTATTCCTAGAGTTGGTGTGGTGGATGCACATATTTCTTTTTTTGCTAGAGGTATATACGCCCAACATTTTTTTGTTGCTGCATTAATATAGCATTTTGTCTAATATAGCATCAGTCTAGTGAAACTTGGTACTTCATGATATGTTTCAAGTTTTACTTGGGGTGATGTGTTCTGCATAGCCTTTTTGTTACATGTGTGACTAGCTGGTGTGAATGTTGTCAATGTAGAATATGATTTTTTTGTACTGGGAAATATTGAATCCAATTGGAAGGGCTGGCTATTTTGAGGTGAATCAATTTTTTTATGTTGAATGTAGCTATTTTTTAGTGATGGGCTATGTATTCTTTTTTGGGTTGAATGATGAATTACTAACCATCTCATAACATACACGAAAGTAACAGAACCATAACATACATTTTGATTAAGTTGCACTACATACATTGAAAAAGATGCATTACATAACCAATTCATTGCTTATAAAAAAAAGCATATCACATAAGAATGTGAGCTATGATCAAGCACAAGATGCCCAATGCTACTATTGTCACCATATTCCCAACCAACAGGTTTGTAAGTGTTATCTCGTAACTGCGGTCGGAGCGAATATTGTTGTAGTTGTTCATACCAGTTGCAGGACTTGTAACTTCGGTATTCACACCCTGTGTGTGATCCATGTTGGTGGGTTCGCACCAGTGCGAGAATCCATGAGCAGTGCAGCAGTAGTACAAACGACCCGGATTATTTATCGATGAAGAGACCAATATCGTGGCCGGGAGACCGCACTCACGGCAGACAGATCGGGAGTATTTTAAATACAACTCAGCATGCGAGTAACCGCTTCGTTGTGACATTGCTGTTAATCGGAGATGGCAGAGCAAAGTGTGTGTTTGGGGGGGAGGGTTTAGAGCAGCGTATGAAGCGTGTGTTCTTATGAAATATATAAGCTGATGGTTGGGGGTGTGTGGATGTGTGATTGTTGTATGTATTTATATGTGTTTTGTTACTGTAACCAACGGCCATATGTAAACGGTTATATATTTCTTTTTTTGAATTTTTTAGTGTTAATGTGTATATTCTGACATATTTTTGGTAGTAGTGATGGATTTTGCATTTTATTTGGCAGCCTATCAGCCGCCAAAATTAGAATGGGCCCCATAACAAATAGGATAAATATATACAAATTGGGCCAATGTGGTTACATAAGCTGGCCCAATAAAAAATATAGATATGTGATCCATTAGTATTTTCGTGGCCCATTAGCAAGTGATAAACACCATTAAATCACACTAGCTCTTAATGGGTGGGAAAGTAGGTTGCAGTTTTCATCTCACAGCCCAATCAAATGTTAATTGCCCAGGTTACAAAATGTTAATAAACACTAAGAGTAAGAACCTAGTTGTAACCCCCCCCCCCCCCCCCCCCCCCCCAAAAAAAAAATTCTTACATTGGACATCTTCTATAAAAATAAAAAATAAAAAATTACAATATTCAAAATTTCTGTTCAGGTTTATATTTTTTTAATATTGGAATTAAAAAAGAATATAAACCTGAACAGAAATTTTGAATATTGGAATTTTTTTTTTAAATATTGGGCCCATTAAAAAGCAAAATAAAAAATTAGAACACAAACCTGAATAAATATTTTGAATGTTGGGCCTTTTCTGAATTTATTCTCATTAAACTGTCCAGTAGGCCCATTAGCAAGGTTCAACGGTAAAAATTTCCCCCCAAAGCCCACTAGAAATCAGGGAAAAAAAAAAATAGAAACCTGAATAAAAATTTTGAATATTGGAAGTGAACTTTTTTTTTTCTTTTTTTTAGTTATGATATGTCCATTAGCCCTTATATAAAAATGTAAGGAAAAAAAAAATTCTGTTTTAGGACCCCAGGCCCATTACAAAGCAAAATTAAAAAAATTAGAATACAAACCTGAATAAATATTTTGAATATTGGGCCTTTTCTGATTTTATTCTCAATAAACTGTCCATTAGGCCCATTAGTGCGGTTCAACGGAAAAAAATGCCCCCCAAAGCTCATTAGAAATCAGGGGAAAAACAAATAGAAACCTGAATAAAAAATTTGAATTTTGGAAATCATCCTTTTTTTTTTTTTGTTATGATTTGTCCATTAGGCCTTATAAAAAATGAAAGGAAAAACAAAATAATCTGTTTTAGGAACCCCAGGCCTATTACAAAGCAAAAAAAAAAATTAGAATATAAACCTTGAATATATATTTTGAATATTGGGTTTTTTCTGATTTTATTCTCAATAAACTGTCCATTAGGCCCATTAGTAAGGTTCAACGGAAAAAATCCCCCCCAAAGCCCATTAGAAATCAGGGAGAAAAAAAAAATAGAAACCTGAATAAAAATTTTGAATATTGGAATTTTTTGTTTTTTATTTTTATAGAAGATGTCCATTAGACCCTTTTTTTTGAATATACACCTGAATAAATATTGAATACTGGGCCCTTTTTTTTTTTTTTTTATAATCTGTCCATTACCTGAATAAAAAATTTGAACACTCGACATCATATTAGAATATAAACCTGAATATAAAATTTGAACACTCGACATCATATTTTTTTCCTGTGTATAATCTGTAAATTAGGCCTTATAAAAAAAATTAGAAACCTGAATAAAAATTTTGAACATTTGGACATTTTTGGGCCTTCTAAATTTAACATTGTTTGCTACTAGGCCCAACACTAAAACAACCTATCCTGTCATTGTGTATTATTACGAATATGCACCATTTTTCAACATGTTACCTAAAAGAAAAGGTTTAGTTCCAATTAATTTTTTGGACACAACATACTAAAATCTCACCCCCAGGGACCAGTCGTAAGCAAAGGAAAAAAAATTAAACCTGACTAACAAAAATACACCACATCTAACAAAACATCACTGTATATCCATCCAAAAAAATATCAACCTTTTTACAGCAATAGTGTATTTGATACAAATACACCATCAAATAGGCAAGGGCGATAGCAAAGACACCCAAAGTTTGATATGCAAAACCCATACACTACTGACCATTAGACAAAAAACACATAACAAAAAACACTTCTAGGATCCAAAACAGAACATGTCCAAAATGCAATTACATTACCAACAGTTTTCCACAAAAAGAGCCACAGGCATGTCTCAAACCTTCACTTTCGTAGGATCCAGAAACCATTTAACCATCTTTGCACGATATTCCCCCAACGAAACATTGCAGTATTCTCCCTTCTTGCTTTTTTTCTTAGTCATAAAATTCTCAATCATGCAACAGACCACCACGCCGCAATCGACCGAATCGTCAGCTTGCTGCATACATACATCAGATTTTAGCTTGACTAAAGGGTTTTTTAAGAAGCTGTTCGAGGGCCTAAATTTCTTGAACAATTTACGCTGCTCTCCATCAACATAATTCACCTGAAATAATTTTCAACAAAACTTTAGCACATCAGCATATTTTTTTGATACCAAACATGCATATATTTAGTCTCAACAGTTTTTTAAAAGCTTACCACTATCATTGAAGAGTTATATTGTCGATCTACCACCTGGGATCTCGGTCTCATTGGATTATAGAAACTCCACGAGAACTTGCGCATGTCAAGCTTCAAAAGAGTCCAATGATCACCCACCCGTCTTGCATTGCGCTCAGACCCACCAGCCAGGACGGGGAAGAGCAATACATCCATATCCAGACACTTTTCTAGAACACTGGTAATCAAACTTCGGAACGCTGTTTCGTTCTTCCTGCTCCCATCTTCAATCAGCCCCTGTATCAAACCGATAATCAAATTAAATCATTCAAAATCTGCAACTGAAACAGAGGCCAAACATTATTTTATATAGTTGTGAAGCTTGAAATATTTACCCAACAAGAAGAGGTGAACACCGTTGTGTATCTCGACAAAGGACAGTGCGCATGATAAACATCATGCAGTACATCAGACCAAGCATCAATAACCTGAGCACAACAAACATTATATATTACACCACATTCACACCATTCATCCAATTAAACTATATAATCCACAGTCTTTAATCAAATTTTATAGCTTACCCAATTTGATATTCTTTCGTTATGGAGGATATCCAGTATGCGCCCTACTCTTACCACAGAAAACATTCTTTCGCCCCCCCAAACAACATGTCTGACAAATTAAGATTCAAATCATTAAATAAAACGTAGGACAACTAACAATTCTTTTATTATTCAATATCATTAGAGAAGCACGTACCATTTGCCTTCGGTATGCAACAAATACTCAATCACCTCCAATGTATCCGAATCTGTCCGCTTCACTGCAATGCATGATTTTTTAAACTTGAATTTGTAGTCCTCTTTAATTGTTTTAGCATTTCTTTTCCGATCATGCTCATCCTCGTCCAAATCTACAATTTCTTCATGTTGCTTCACTAGTTCTTTCGTTGGCAGTTGTGGCGTGATATCAACAACCTTCCGATCATCGTCAATTGTTCTCGCCTTAACTCGTTTTGTAAGAGTGCTCGGCGATGGGTACCTTGCCTCCTTCTTCCCATCCCTACAAGTTTTGCTCTCTTTTTGTTCAAATCCCTCATCATCATCCGGTACGATCACTGCCCCTCCATTCCCATCCACACAAACTTTGCTCTCCTCTTGTTCAACCGGTTTTTCACCTTCCGGTACCACCACTGCCTCTTTCTCCCCACCCCCACAAGTTTTGATATCTGCATTTTCTATCTCCTCATCACCCTCCGGTATCATCAATAGTGTCTTTGAAAGGTCTCGGGGAGTTGGATAGCTCGTTATCCGGGACTCTCGAACTAACGGCGTCTTTTCATCTGAACCATCCGCTTCGATTTTTGAAACCACCTTCTCAAGCTGTTGGGTGATATATTCGTTTCTACGAACAAGTTCCTCATTTTCCCTTCGCAGAATGTGAATCGTCTCAATTGCCTCCATATAAGCTATATTCGTAGGATTGGAATACACTTGAGTTGCAGTTGGAACCATAATATCCCCTAGCTCTTTTTCCAATCCCTCATTCTGCTGCTGCAAGTCTTTTATCTTATCATTCAGCAATTTTGCTTTATCCCGAGATTTCACCCGTTCAGCCTCCAACAAATTTGTCAAACGAACAATCTCATCGGACCCGTACTGATTTGCACTTCGCCCATTGCCACACCCCAAATTGGGTTCGTCAGGGGTAACACAAGTCTCTCCAAGTACTGGATGGCAAGGTTCTTTCACATGATGCACCCCCCCATCCTTGTCTTCAACCACCCTCACGTAATCATCACAGGGTTGAACGACAGCATTAATACCAATAGTATCATTTCCTTCAACATCCAATTCAGTGAGCACTCTACTTATAGTGCGAACTGCAGCGTCGGCCGAACCCGGCATCTGTGTAAGGCCCAGACTAAAAGATGGAGTGTTCAAACTCCCCGGATGAGAAGCTGCTGACCCCTGATTGCTGCCACTCTCAAATTTTGAAGGAAATATGGGGCTTCGCCTGACAGGCGTACGAAAGCAATCATCCACCCAGTCGACATCTCCCAGATTGATATCTTCTAGGCCATCTCCAACTTTAGATGCATCTGCACCATCGCCGTCCAACTCATCATCATCCTCAATATCTGTTGACCCCTCACTACAACCGCTCGAATCCTTGTTACTGCTTTCACCAGTAAATAAGACAATGCTACGATTTCTACCATCCTCTTTCTGCCTAAAGTCACCTATACCCTGAATCCGATCCCTCTCAGCTGTTGTTCTGCATAGAACCATCCTAGATACCTAATAAAGAAGCATGAAAAGAATTAAATCATATGCATGTTAAGAAATAATCAAAATGCAAACAATATTAAAAGCATTGTAAGAACATACATCACCCATCGACAACAATCTGACACCTGCTATTGCGTAGTGCAAATCATACATATCCCATTTCAGGTATCGCGGAAAGTAGTCTCCTATGGGCTCCACCAACTTCGTATGTTCACAAAGCCAAAACTAAAAATAAAATAAATCGATATTATAAAAAAAATGGAATATAGCATATTAGTATAAATAACAGCAAAAAAAAAACACTTGTATTGAATTCTCACCGGAAGCAACATCGTGCACCCCCCCCCCCCCCCCCCGATTTCAATGATGTGCTGGAACTTAGCTGGTTTTTCAGCATATCAACAATGAAACCACTCCAATCATAACTGCACATCTCACTAAAGTCCTCTAAACAAGCAGTGAGAGAGCAAGCAATCGCTCCATTTTTGTTTGTCGCAAGGAACGATGCCAAAAAATAACAGTGGACAAGCCTTGCAGTGTCTTCCACACTGTGTTCATTCTCACTAACCAGATTATCCTTAAGCCTTTGCAGTATTTGGGCTTTGTACAATACAATATGGTTATCATGTTTTCGAATCTGGTTTTGGAAGCAACGCCTTACCCAATCTGTTATACGATGACCTTCTGACTTTGTTTTTACCCTCCGAGTCCCACCCGTAACCCCAAAGATTAGGTCAACATCTAACCGATCTAATTTTAGGTAATCATTTCCAATCACAAAACTACAAGTTTTCCTATCGTACGTCATTATAATCTTTTGTATGTCATCCTCATACTTTCTACACCTTTTCAACAAAGAATCGTAATCTTTCACGTAAATGGATTCAAATAAAAACCAGAACGGTGTCCGTTTTAACGCTAGAATGTGTTTCTTTGAGAATGACAGTCCATTAATCTCTTTAATGGCAGTTCGCAGGTTAGACCGATAATATGTCTCATTTTTTACCACCTCCACATCACCTACCAACATAACTAGAAAAGAATCACGAATGCTACAACTAAATCACTACAAAAGCTGTACTAATAAAATAAAAAATAAAAAATTGTACCAAATGGATTATCGGGCTTCAACACAGATGCGTCACGGCCACGAACTTTCCCACCAGTTCCATTCTTCATTGTACTATTATTTTTCCTCACTCGCTCACCCTTTTTTCCTGCAAATCAGTTTGTCAATTGTTTTTTTGCGACTAACAAATTCATGTCTATATTTTTTTTTAAAGTAAAGATTACTTCACCTTCAGATTTCCCCATTGAAGGGCTAACTTTGGAAGCATGATCTTCCACGCGGCATCTTTTATGTTTGGTATGGTCACATTTTCCTGCAAGTATATTATTTGGTTCCTCAAAAAGCTGTCTTTGAAGTTAAGGGGGGGGGGGGGGGGGGAGGGTGTTAATTGAGAGCTATATATATTTTTACCATAATGGGTAGATTTTTTCCCATCCTTCCCTCTATTGGAGATAGTGCTTCCTTCAACAAGTTACAAAAATAACAAACTTATTAGAAGACTTTTCTAAACATAGTTACCAAAAAAAAAAAAAAAATTAAAATTTTTTTCAGGCCAAGATAAAACACACAGTTTCCAGGGAACAGATCCAAAAAAAAAAAATTGAACAAGGAAAACTAACAACTAAATCCTAATCACAACATTTTTACACAATGGGGGAATTCTTACACAATTCTCTAATTTTTCCACCATATGCCCACTCCCAATAGCACTGAGGTGTTCAACGTAAAAGCTTTCAGCAAGAAGAATGAAGAACTACCAACGACTTAGTACCCATATTCCCAAAACAAAAATTTGAACAAGAAAAATGAACTCGTAAATCTGAATCACAACATTTGCACACCATTATATTATAAAAATTCTGAACAAGAAAAATGAACACGTAAATCTGAATCACTAAATCTGAATCACAACATTTGCACACCATTAATTTACTGCATGCCAGGTTTTACGTTCACCATGATCTCCCCCCAAATCACACACCCCTAATTTGTCTTGTCAAAAGTAAACCCACAAGTAATAGGATTCAAAGACCCAAGGGCAATGGGTAGAAAATTAACATCTTTAAGAATAATAATATTGTTTTCATATGCAAGTTCATAAATATTGTTTTCGCTGGAAGTGCATGCGCGAATTCTATGGAAAAAAAATTCAAAAAAATCTATTTTTACCCCGACCTCTAGTCTCAATCCGCGTTTGATCTTCATCTATGTGCTTTCTTTTCCGTTGTTTCTCGTATACTTCTCTATCTCTCGCCATAGGAACACTCGATTTTCCCTGGGAACGAAAAAAAAATGAAAAATAAAAAACGAAACCGGAAGAAAAAATCATGTAAACCCTATATATTTGAGAATTTTCGCCTCACCTTTGCAGTGTGGAAGTTCTTGGATGAACTTCGCAATCAAAAATTCGTCCAGAGCCCAAAAGGATTTCTTTCGCCCCCAACCAGAGAGAAATCGGATAATAAATTTGAATTTTGCACAATTGTGGAGAGAGAGGTTGAGGATTCCACTTACCTAGACACGCTACTCGTTGATAGATTGGAGTGTCCCGTCCGCGGCCGAATTGCAGAGGTAGGTGTACGTTGGGGAAGGCGAAAAGGCGGATGGTGGAAAAGCAAAGGGGTGGGTAAGGCGGGGTGATGGAGGAGGGTGTGGGCTGATGGATAAAGTGGTGGGACCAACAAAAAGAGAACCTATTTGTATTTTATTAAAGTAGAGGAACTAAAGGTTAATAAACACTAAGGGTAAGAACCTAGTTGTAATCCCCCCCTTAAAATACTCACCCTCCAAATATCATTCAATACAACCATAAAACTTATACACTTCCTCACCTCTCTAATCCACCAGTAAAAAATATGGTTACCATGTTTGTGTAAGAGTATTTATTACGTAGAATGATTAAATTGAGTGTAACAAATACCAACAAAGCAAAGTAATTTGTTGATATGTATTATATATTTTTAATGTCGTTGTGTAGTCTTTTTATTATTTTATTCTAATTTTTTATTAGTTTTTGTTTGAACAATGATGAAACTAACTTTTGGACCATATTAAAGTCAAATTTATCATTTTAGAGATTATGTCGAAGGAAAATAAAACTCAGTGAATGTTGGTGAAATCATTGAGTTTTTTGTGAAATTCAATAATTATGAAATTATATGTCGGTTAATGAGATTTATATTTATTTGCATGCATACCAATGCCCTGTGTAAATATTTTAAAGAATGATCAAATTTTATTATACTGAAGTATATCAGATCTGGAAATTCTCCAATTTTATTATTAATACATGTTTAGTGGTGATACAAATCATCGCATGTTTAGTTTCACTTAAGTTTGGTTTAAGATTTGCAAAAGTGTTGGATTGCGTAAAAATGATTAAATATTTTTAAGAAGTAAAATTGTATTGATGTCGCAACAAGAATGATTTTCATTGTTTACCAAGGTTGTACTTCATAGGAAAAAGTATATTTTTAAAGATCGTAACTTAGAGATGGTGGAAAAATTAGCAATATTAACTCTGCAAATGGATAAACTAAAAACAATAACTAAGCCGCAAATTGAGGCCAAATTAGCCCGAATCAAACCAAATCGGACCAATTAATCTAATTTGGCCTGAAATCTGGGATTATTGGCCTGATTTTGCTTGGATTTTTTGTTGAACTTGAGTTCGATTTTAGTTGATTAGTCCTAATATATTCTAACTTACTTTAATACCTACATCGTCATTGACTCCTCCTGGTGCGAGATTACCCTTCAAGTTTTCATGCTGACAATTTTCATTGTTCCTTTATTATGATATATCGATAAATAAAAATCAAGATCAATTATTTTCTCATATTGGTGTATTTCTTAAACCCCTGTATTTCACCACAATTAGTTTTATGTTTTAGTTTCAACAATCAAGCGAGGTTGAAGATAATGTTGTATCATAATGATAATATTAAATGTAGTGCGAGTACCACTACGCATACCTAAAAAAATTCTAAACCTACCCCACTTGCTTAAAACACCGCAATAAAGTCACGATTTTAAAAACCAAATCTCCAAGTGATAAAAGAAGGCTCTCTATTTCTGGTTTCTTTGTAGTTGGAACCTCCATAATCACAAAACGTAATTATATTTATCTTTATATATATTTTAGTAAAAATTAAATATATGTTCACAATAAAATTATATTTTAATAGGATAACTAATATTTAAAATTGGCAAAAACTTGCATGAGACCATTTCATGGCATAAGACAATATAAGTTAACAATCACCCCTATCAAAGTGTTAATGTGTCATGCTCAATTTATGCCTAATCTCACCATCTTATTACATGAGACGATCTCACGCAAGATTCACTCTCTAAAATTTTATTACGTAAAGTGATATTGACTAATAAACAACAATCAATTAGAAAATCATTTATCATTATATTGACAATATAGCCATACAAATGACTTCCGCGCAACGCGCGGGTAGGTACAACACTAGTTAAGTAAAGATGACTAAAAAGAAGACTCTTAAAAGAATTTTGGACCAAACCTATTTATTAAAAAGGCTAGGTCAAACATTTCCCCCCACTCCCAAAAAAATATCAAGTCCAGACCGTCCAACAAAAAGCCTAACTCGACACACCTTATTTCAACCCTTAGACATCATCTAATAAAGTTTCTTCTCCAATATGATTGATTTTAAATTAAATTAATCAATTTGATGATAAATCCTGATTACATTTTTTGTAAAATACTTTTTAAATTTGGATGGATATTCGAATCAAAAATAAATTTAACCTCACGGCACATTTCATATATAAGGTCACAATATAAATTGAAGGGTTAATTGAAAAAAAATACGAACTTTATGATTTTTACCAATTATTTTCTTTGTAATTTAATGCATCAACTTTATAAGTTTTGCAATTTAAAACATCTAATAATTTTTCGTCATCAATTAAATGACGTTGTCGAATATATCATATAGAACCCACGTAAATGCCAACAAATAAATTAATAAATTTTTATAAAGAGAATAACGTCCTTTAAATACATTTTAAATTTTAAAATATAACTTGAAAATGTATTTTAAAGACGTAAGTTTTATTTTTTAAATAATTCTATTTATTTGCGTCTATGTGGATACTTATGACATTTCGAGTAGGAATGTCATTAAATTGTTATCGAAAAATTATCAGATATTTTAAATTGCAAAACTTAGAAAGTTAGTGTATTAAATTGCAAAGGAAAAAAGTTTATTTTGTAATTGATAAAAATCATAAAGTTCATGATTTTTTGTAACTAACCCTAAATTAAATAATACTCTATCCGTCCGGGCGTTCAGTTGTTAAGCTTTAAAAAAAATTAAAACAGGTGTCTCAAATTAAACTTCATATTCTTAATTTTGAAATTAAGTATTTGTCCATACATCTCTTCTATCTCTACTTTTTTTTCTATTACACACCTTATTACATATTTAATATTATATTTCGTAATCTTTGTAAAAAAAAAAAAAGGGAAAACTTAAGAAGGGACGGCGGGGTACAATGCAAGAAGCAAGAAGCAATAAATTAATAAACTTAATTTTTTTTCTAATTGATGAATGATTGTATTATTCTTCATCTTTGCTATGAGCCTCAATGATTGTACCGAATTATTAGCTAAACTAGTGTATTCTTGCGGATTTCGCGGATTGGAAAAAAAATATTATTTTTATTTTTAAATTATAAGTATAAATATCTTTATTTTAAATATCTTGTAATTTCGATATAATATTAAACGTCAATTCGAATTATTTAAAAAAATTTAATTCCCTCCTAAACATTTCATGTATACATGTATTTAAAAAAAAAAATTAAAATTTTTTTTTTAAAAAAAAAATTGCTAACTTTCAGTATCATAGTATTATACATGGTAAGATATTGTATATCATGACAAGATTTTTTGAAAATAACGTGTTATTTCAGTGACAATATCTTTTGGGTAGTAAAATTTTGTCCAAAAAAAAAATAATGTTATAATCTATTATCCATGATAAGATATGGTATTGGATGACAAGATTATTTGGAAATCTTGTCATCTTTACGTGACAATATCTTTTACAAAATATTTCAATGTCCTCTTAGAAAATTAGTATATATAAATATTTTGTAAAAATATTTATTCCAAAAATATCTATTATTTTATTATATATGGTAAGATATTGCATTTCATGGCAAGATTTTTTGGGAATAAAATGTTATTTCAGTGACAATATCTTTTGAATAGTAAAATTTTGTCAAAAAAAATAAAATAATGTTACAATCTATTATCCATGGTGAGATATGTTTTTGGATGACAAGATTCTCTGGGAATCTTGCCATCTTTTACGTGACAATATCTTTTGCAAAATATTTCAATATCCTCTTACAAAAATTAGCATATATAAATATTTTGCAAAAATAAATTCCAAAAATATCTAAGTAAAAAAATCGTTGAATTGTGGAAAAAATATATGTTTTACATCTTAGAGGACATGGCGGCGGCACCGAGACTGTTCAATGGAGGATGGCAAAATCTAAAAATGAGGCGCGGAGAAAAAAACCTAAGACCAACAAAAATACTATAAAAATTAGTATCATACCTCCAGTTCAAGGCCGCGGTATCCGATGCGGTTTGAGGCGGTGGGAGTAGAGCAGCGAGGCGGCGCCTACATGTCTTGCACGGCGCTGGGCTAGGCGGAGGAACGACTTAATGCACAGAGAAAACTTAATATCGAAGATAATTTTGCAAAAATTCGTGAATTAAAAAAAAACTCTAACCTTTGGAAGATTTTGGGAATGAGACGGCGTGTGCAAAAAATAAGACTGGGGCAGAGTGATGGCAGGCAGCGGCAAGGAAGCCAGCGCCATAAGGGCGTTAGGAAATGAAAAATTGAGAAAATGAACCGTGAGATGAGTAGAAATGAAAAGATAAAAATAACAGAGAAAATTATAACCTGGCATCCACGGCTGGTCCGTGCTGATTGGAGAGGGGGCAGAAGCGGCGCTGTGAAAAAGATCGAAGAGAAGTGTGACGGTGTGAGAGAGATCGAAAGAGAGAGGGAGACGGCTTATGGGCGAATGAAAATGATAAATAATTATATTAACCCTGGTTACAAATTAATGGTTTAGATGTAATGATATAAAATGAATTATTGAGATCAAAACATAAACCAAGGTGGTGTTGACACATCACATTGAAGAGATTTTGAAATATATTATAATAAGATGTTGGGACTAGAGGGAGTAACGAACGAAAATGAGAAAATGAAATTACAAGAAAAATAAATTTCAATAAATTCTTCTTGAATATTTGTTCCAGTTTTCTCAGCAGTATTTCAATTCGAGTCGAGTTAAGGAAAATATTTTATTTGCAAAACAAATACATTCCAACTAAGTGTTGTTGGACAACAACTTAATAATCTTAAAAATAAAACGATTCTCTTCCATCTATGTGTAGCACCACATGTAAACGATTCCGACAAACTAAAAATGGAATAAGAAGAGGATAGCACTAAATTAAATGCAAAAGAAGAGTATGTATAATGATTCTTTGTACGTGGTGAAGAATGTGCTTAAATAAATGCCTATTTATAGGATCCATCGGATCCCTTATGTGGGGAAAGCTGCACAAATCGGGAGTCAACTTACGAAATTGAATATTCAGCAGTTCAGATTTATTTCAATCTATTATCAGTCAGTTAGAGAATGCTGATTTTCCTCTAATCAATCAATCAGGGAAATAATTGTCAGTTGATGAGTAAACCACATTTTCCTTTAGTCTAACTTAGCCACACATTGAATAAATCTGGACATATCAGATTATAGGCTAAGCCCAATGTTTTGGGCTCCAAAAAATAAAGATCTCTCATCCGCTCAAGTCCAGGCCAAAGTCCAATTGTCAAGAACCACGGTCAACTGTTCGGGCTCAGCCCAACTAGCCGAACGGGCGCAGGTGTGGTTTTTTGGATCATTTCTTAACCACTATAGTTTGAAGGATACTGATATTCTCTTATTAGTAAGTAGTAAATTAATCATCACATATTCCAATGTGGAATTCTAAATGTTTTCATTAATTATACACTATCTTCACAAAACTAATCCTCAAATAACTCAATGTGAGACAATTAGTGTTTTCATCAACTCATTCACATTTTCCCTTAATTTATACTCACCAACAATTGGTAACAAACCAATATTTTCAACACTACACAAGATCAATATTATGCATATATATGCATAGTGTCATATTTTTGTCAAGGGTGTGTGGCATTGTCAAGAAAAAAAATCATATAGTATAGTATGTGAGGAAATTACTATATATAAATGAATTTCTAGATCGAACTTATAGAAATGTATGAAATTTATTTATTTAATTCTCTAATATTAGTCGTCCTTACTCATATAGATTGAATTCTCAACTTTCACCTTCGGAAAGGAGACCCAGCGAGTGAACAATTTAGGAGACGCTTGTTTAGAACTATTCAATGGGAATTGGAATTTTGTTTCCCTCACCACCCTTGAATATGTGACTTGATCATAAAATACTAGCTTTTAACTAGCAGTTACCCCACAAGAGTATGAGATCAATGTAATATAGGCAAGTATATCGACCAAGTAATATCGAACCCGTAGGAGGATTTGTATGCGAGTAAATCCCTAGAAATCTACGTGTCGTACCTAATATGAATGCGGTTTTTGTGAAACAAGAAAAATTTAAATCTAACTCTAATTTACTACTATCTAGCAAGCAAGATCAAACTATACTAACTTCGGATGAAGTGCAATTAAGATGACTGATGCTTTGGATAGGAATCCTTACGTATACTAACGGAGTTGGTACGACAACTAAAATAATTGTGGTGTTCCAAGTTAAAATCATAAGTGTACTAAAAACTAGGCAATCAACTTCCCTAATCTAGCACTGAGAATTGTAAAAGCAAAAGCTCGGATAATTACTCCAATACTCGACTCTTACAACTGAACTTCACTAACTCACTTATCAAATTATATGAGTTGTGCTTAATTATTAAGACCCTAATTTAACTAAGGTGATTCGACCTTCTTCCTTAGATAAACCGGTTGATTATAAACACCTTCAAAAACTCTCTCCTTAAGCTGGCTTGATCGTAAAATACTAGCTTGACTAGTAGTTACCCCACAAGAGTATGAGATCATTGTAGTATGGGCAAGTATAGGGACCAAGTAGTATCGAACCCGTGAGAAGGCTTGCACGCGAGTAAATCTCTGGAAATCTACGTGTCGTAGCTAATATGAATGCGATTTTATTTTAAACTAATATTAAACTATATTCTACTAATTATCAAACGAAAGGAAATAAAACTATTCTAACTCCAATTTGGAGTGCAAATATGATGGTGCTGCTCGGAATAGGAATCTCTACGTATACTAACGGAGTTGGTACATTAACTAAAATAATCGTGACGTTCAAGTTAAAATCCTAAGTGTACTATAAACCAACTTTTCTAATCTAGCACAAAGAATGAAAGAATAAAAGCTCGAAATTAATCCCAATACTTAGTTCTAACAACTTACTTCACTAACCCACTAATTAAATTATATGAATTATGTTTAATTATTGAGGCTCTAATTTAACTAAGGTGATTCGGCCGTCCTACCTAGATAAACCGGTTGATTATAAACCCCTTCAAAAACCTTCTCCTTAAATATTCTGGCATGCTCATACGCGTTATCTCGAAATTCCTCCAACTCGTGAAGTTGAAGTAGTCTCTTTTCCCCCACCATAGTACTATCAAAATTTAACCTCTTTATCACCCAATACGCCTTGTGCTCCAATTCCACAGGCAGGTGACATGCCTTCTAAAAAACTAACTGGTACGGGGACATTCCCAAATGAGTTTTATAAGTTGTTCTATACGCATATAGTGCGTCATCAAGCTTCATAGACCAATCCTTCCTACTCACACTCACTGTCTTCTCTAGAATCTCCTTAATTTGACGATTAGAAACCTCTGCGAGACCATTTGATTGAGGGTGATATGCCGTTGAGACCCGATGATTAACTTCATATTTGGCTAACAACTTCTCCATCAATTTGTTCACAAAGTGACTCCCCCCATCACTAATCAATGCTCTTGGGACTCCATATCTAGAAAAAATATTCTTCTTAAAGAAATCAATTACTACACGGGAGTCATTCACTCGAGTCGGGACAGCTTCAATCCACTTCGAGATATAATCGACGCATATGAGGATTTATAAGAACCCATTACTCGGGGGAAATGGGCCCATGAAATCCATCCCCCATACATCGAATACCTCGACCTCTATAAATACGTGCAACGACATCTCATCCCTCTTCGTAATGGTGCTGAAACGTTGGCACTTATCACATCGTCTCACCCACTCCATGCAATCCTTCAAAATAGTTGGCCAAAAGAAACCCGCTTGAAGCACCTTCCTTCTGGTTTTCTCTCCACCCAAATATCCTACACATGGCAAGGCGTGACAATGCCTCACAATGTCATTCCACTCCTCCTCGAGCACACACCGTCTAAGCACTGAATCTATCCCCATTTTGAACAAATACGGGTCATCCCAAATAAAGTCCCGGACTTTCTTCAAGAATGTCTTTTGGTGTAATGAATCCATATCCGCCGGCAGCTCTCCACTAGCTAAATAATTCGCATAATCTACAAACCACGACGCTTTCCCTTCTACTCGATACACCGGGACATCTCCTACACCAAATAGTTTCTCATCTAGAAACTCATCGTTCACCTCTCGGCCCTCTACCATATTCTCCTTGGTGAGCTCCAACCTCGAAAGGTGATCGACAATCACATTCTCACTACCCTTCTTGTCTCTAATTTACACATCAAACTCCTGAAGTAACAGGATCCAACGAATGAGTCGTGGCTTAGCATCCTTCTTGCTCACGAGATACCGAATCGCTACGTGGTCCGTATACACTATTGTTTTCGTACCTACTAGGTAGGGCCAAAATTTATCAAAAGCATACACGACCACCACCAGCTCTTTTTTGGACGTAGTATAATTCATCTGAGCCGAATTCATCATCTTCGAGGCATAATAAATAACGTAAAACCACTTCTCTCGTATTTGCCCCAAAGCTACTCTCATAGCATAATCACTAGTATCACACATGAGTACGAACGAACTACTCCAATCCGGAGTCACAAGAATAGGGGCATTCACCATCATTTCTTTTAACCTGTTAAAAGCCACTAAATAATCATTATTATACTCAAAAGCGACTTCTTTTTCAAGAAGTCGAGAAAGAGGTTTAGCAATTTTTGAAAAGTCTTTAATAAAGCGTCTATAAAATCCTGCATGACCCAAAAATGAGTGAATCCCCTTCTCGGTCGAAGGCGGAGGAAGCTTCTCAATAGCTATCATCTTCGCCTTATCAACCTGGACGCGTTTTTAGGACACATGATGTCTAAGAACAATCCTTTCCTTTACCATAAAGTGACATTTTTTCCAATTAAGCACCAAGTCCGTCTCTTCACACCTGCTCAACACAACTTCAAGATTGATTACATATCAAACGACTCCCGAACACGGAGAAGTCGTCCATAAAAACTTCCATAATATTTTATATCAACCCATGGAAAATAGCCATCATACACCTTTGAAAGGTGGCGGGTGCATTACACAACCCAAACGACATTCTCCTAAATGCAAAACTACCATAAGAGTTGTATGTCCAAGAAATACCACTTTATCCAGCCAAAATTCACATTTCTTGAATTTAGCATACAATTTTTCCTTTCTCAGGATTTCTAGTGTAATCCGAAGATGTTCCGCATGCTGCTCCTGATTCCTCGAATACACCATGTTGATGGGCGAACAACTTTGCATTTAATTAACGAAAGATTATCATTAAACCTGATAACAGGATAATGAATGGAAAAAGCTAGCAGCTTTGTAACGGAGCTAGCAGATTCGTAGGGCGAACAGCTTTGTAGAAAAGCACTAATGCGGCAAGCAGAATTGTGGCGAGCAACCTTGCAAAGAACAGCTGTGCCAGCGGCTCAAGCCAGTCAATTTGGGCGAACAGGGACGTAATGGAGCGAGCAACATTGTAAAATGATCCCAAGCGAGGAGCGAACAGCTCAGAACACAAAGGACCATGACATCTAACGAAGACGTACAAGCGAGCAGCCAGTCACCGTCGAGAGCATCTTAGAAATGCCAGAGACCAAGTACAACATGGGGAATTCCAAGAGTCACTAGCTTAGATATGGTCCAAGTGTCTTAACACTTGGCACCCATCCAATGAGTAATAGTGTAGATGTTGTACAAGTGTCCTAACACTTGGCAAAGATCCAATGGTTAAGCCATCAAGATGGTGACACATGGCCACTTTGTATGTCTATAAATACTCCCTTCTTGTACATGGAAAAAGGAGAGACAATTCAATACAAGTCCAAACTCTTGCCAAATTATTTCTCAAGCTTTACTTATTCAAATTTCATGATCTTTTGATCTTGTTTGGTGATCTTGATTATAGAAAACAGCCACTAATCACCTTGGTTAGAAAAGGTCATCAACAATTGGCGCTAGAAGGAGGGTTCGAACCTCCGGTTGTAGGAAAAATTCGAAGAAGGATTGAAGACTACCACCGGAATCTGCATAATCTCGCCGGAATCCGGGAAGAGGCTGCCGGAAAACAAAAGTGCATGTTCTTAGGACAAAGATTTACGACATTTTAAGGGTTTTAATGCATGTGTGCATGAACTAGGGTTTTCAAACCTTCATAATCACACACAAGGCTAGTAACCCTTGGAAAAGGTGTTTGAAAGAACAAGATTACTTCATCCATTTGCTTATTTACCCATATTTTGATAGTCGAAATGATTCGATCGCAAGAAGAACGACATTCAAGTATATCTCCAAGTCGTAGACCAAGAACTAGGGTTTCTTCCACCGAAGGACATGCACGGACAGTGAGAGCAACTTCGCAGAGGAATATACAAGTCACTATTGACACGATTCCACCAGAAGTTGAAGCTCTTGCTCAAAACCCTGAAGAGCTAGCAAAAACCATTGTTGTTCTTCAATCCTTGCAAAATCGAAAAATAGCAGGACCGTCAAGAGCACCTGTGACGACCAGACGAACAGGCGAGCAGGAGCGTACTGGCGAACAAAGGAGTAAGATGAGAGAAGATGCACGTCGGGACGAGGCCGACAGCGAGGAAGTTCGTAGAAATAAAGGAAAAGCTCCATTGAGCGAACGTCTAGGAAGCAGAGGAGAATCATCACCAAGTCGAGCAGATGAGTCAAGCAAAAGTACTTCCCGAACAAGTGCTTTGGAGAGATTGGGAGCAAGGAATGCAAATAGGAGGGAGCCATCCCGAAGGCATGAGGAGCGATCACACCATCCTGCTCGCCCATCAGTGCATGACCGAATCCGGAGGTCAGCTTTTGGCCGACTAGGGCCAAATGGAGCTAGCAACGCTGCTAGGAAGACAACTCAGGAGAAACGTCCCATTGACAAGGGACTGCATCGTGAAGAGGTCACTGAACCCAATCACGATGAACAGCCTTCCAACGGGAGGACTCCCCCAAACGAGTTGTAGGAAATGAGAAAGGCAATCGAAGAGTTGCAGAGACAGTTGGAATCTCAGAGAGGCGTCGGATCAACCGTTCTCCCATCTTCACCATTATCTCCGTCTATCCTCAGTGCACCGATCCAGAAGAAGATACAGTTTCCAGCCATCAGCTTGTATGAGGGAACGTCGGACCCTCGAATTCATGTGACGAAATACTCGGATTTCATGATCTCAATGGGGGCAACCGACGCCACACAATGCCGAAATTTTCCACTCACCCTTGGAGATGGCCCGCACAGATGGTTCTCAGCATTAGCTCCTGGCTCCATCAACTCGTTTGCCCAACTAAGCAAAGAGTTTATGTCCCACTTCTCAACTGCCGGGTCCTACTTGACCCACAGACATCGTCTGGCAGATATTAGGCAGGGAGACGAGGAGTCTGACAAGCAATTTCTGGAAAGATTTGATAAAGTCTTGCTGGAGGGCGAAATGGTGAGTGAGGACACAAAGATAGTAGCTGTGATGGCTGGGTTAAAGAAAGGAACTGATTTGTGGAAGGAAATGCATCTGACTTGCCCGAAAACATACGCAGAATTCAGACACAAAGCAGGAATCCATGTGTCAATGCAGGAGGCCCTACACAGAGAGATGGGAGACAAAACTGATCCGAAAAAGTCTAACAAGAAGTCGGGAGGAAGTGATTACAAAGCTCCGAAGAACATGAAGTCATTCAATGATGGAGCTGAGTTGAAAGAAAAGTTGAGTCAAGTCCTTACTATGTCCGTGGATGCTGTGTACAACAACGTTAAGGACAGGGAAATGTTGTCAGAGCCGCGGAAGATAAGGCAAGAGAGAGGTAAGCTGAACCCGAACAAATACTGTGCTTATCATCAGAACATCGGCCACTTCACGAGCGAGTGTCGAGATCTATTGAAGCAGTTGTGGAGGTTCTATGAGGAAGGGAAGCTGTCCGAATTCGTGAAGAAGGAACCAGGTAAAAGACCAAGGGCGCCAGTACAATCCAGTTCGGATGACGGAGATAGTGATGACCAACCAAGCAAAGTTGGTAAGAGGGGAAAGAAGGTCCCGGCAGCTCCAGCAAGGCATATCCCGGAAATCCTAATGCTGGAACCCACTGGGCCAGTAGGTGGTTGTTCTGATGGGAGACCACCTATGTCGAAAAGAAAGAGGAAAGCAGAGCTGAGAGCAGTAGATCAGGTAATGGAAGTGGGGGTAAATCCATCGACCAAGCGAACAGGGGACCTGACTTTCTCAGAGAAAGACTTAGACGGGATACTTACTCCCCACAACGACTCATTGGTCATTTGCGCCAATATTATGGGGACAAAAGTGCATCGTCTACTTGTCGACACTGGTTCCTACACGAATATCCTGTTCAAGAGCACGATGGACCAGCTAGGAGATTGTGCTGAGTACATCAAAGATTGTAATCATAAGATTGTAGGTTTTGGAAATGCTGTAACCACCCCGCTAGGAATAGTTACGTTGGCAGTTGAGCTTGTATCAGTCGAGGACCCGGAGAGGAAAATGAATAGAATGGTAGACTTCTTTGTTGTAGACCAACAGTCCACTTATAACGGGTTCCTCGGCCGTCCTTTCTTGCATGAATTTAAAGCAGCTGTTTCAACGTACTATTATTGTCTAAAATTTCCAACAAAGAAGGGTGCAGGTACAGTCAAAGGAGACCAGAAGAAAGCTCGTGCGTGTCTGTTGCAAATACAGTTGCAGGATCACCAAGTCAACATGGCAGACAAGTGCTCAGACAAGGACGGAGATGATAGCGAGGCCATGACTTCCGTTGATACTGAAATAATGGAAGTCGACGAGCAGTCACGCAGCGACGAACAACTATGCATAGACGAACAGATGCGCATGGGCGAACAGATGTGCGAAGGCACACAGTTGGACGAGGACGAGCAGGAATGCGAAGACGAGCAGCTCGCCCAAACAGGAGGTACAGAAGCTGCTACTACTAGCAACGAGGAAGAACAAGCAAAGGCAATGGACGTTGATGCAGAGGACATAGAGCCACGACTGGGGGCAGAACCGATGGAAATCGAAGATGAGCCAAAGATAGAAGGGCCCATTATTGACCCCAGATGGAAAGGCCAAAAACGAAGGGCTACCCCGGTCGAAGAGTTGGAAACTGTAAAAGTCGACCCGAACCAAGAGGGCTTAGAACTCTTCATAGGGTCCGAGCTACCAGAGCCGTACAGGACCAACATGATTGAGTTTCTTAAAGCAAACCTCGATGTGTTCGCATGGTCGCATGCAGACATGGTGGGCATCAGCCCCGAACATGCCTGTCACAGACTTAACATCGACCCGGGGAAGAAGCCAGTCCATCAGAAGAGGAGAAAATTTGGAACCGACAAATACGAGGCGCTCGACGTGGAGGTTAAGAAGCTGCTGGATAACGACTTAATCAAACAAGCGTTATGCCCGCAATGGGTGGCAAATCCAGTATTGGTCAGGAAAGCGACTGGAGCATGGAGACTCTGCATCGATTTCACAGATCTTAACGCCGCTTGCCCAAAAGACAACTTCCCATTGCCTCACATTGACCAGCTAGTTGATAGCACCGCCGGACATGAGCTGCTAACGTTCATGGATGCATTCGCAGGATATCATCAAATTGCGATGCATCCCGATGATCAAGAGCACACAGCGTTCTACACCAACAAAAACTTGCTATGCTGGAAGAGAATGCCATTCGGGCTAATCAACGCTGGAGCTACATATCAGAGGCTGGTTAACAAGATGTTTGATGATCACATCGGGAAGACGATGGAAGTATATGTGGACGACATTGTTGTCAAGAGCTCAAAAAAGGAAGATCACTTACAGCACCTGGCTCAAACATTTGAGATACTTCGGACCTACAATATGAAGCTGAATCCCAAGAAAAGCAGTTTCGGAGTCCATTCTGGGAAATTCTTGGGACATCTGGTTAGTCGGCGAGGAATTGAAGCAAATCCAGTGAAAGTGAAAGCAATCATGGAGATGCAACCACCCAGATCGGTTAAAGAAGTCCAACGGCTAACCGGATGTCTAGCAGCTTTGAACAGATTCGTCTCAAGATCCGGAGATAAGTGTAGGCCGTTTTTCGAGGCCATCAAGAAAGGAAAGTTTCAATGGACAGACGCCTGTCAGCGAGCGTTCGGGCAATTGAAAGAATATCTCAGCGATACAAAAATTCTCGCCAAACCAATCCCAGGGGAAAAGTTATACTTGTACTTGGCAGCTTCAGAAGAGGCAATCAGCTCAGTGCTCGTTCGAGCAGAAGGAAAGTTCCACCTACCCATTTACTATGTGAGTCATGCCTTGCACGAAGCAGAGCTCAGGTATTCACCAACAGAAAAGCTAGCATATGCGCTGGTAATGAGCGTCAGAAAACTTCGTCCATACTTTTTCGACCACCAGGTGGAAGTGTTGACAACGTTCCCGCTCAAGCAAATACTGCACAGACCCGATGCGGCTGGTCGGCTCCTGAAGTGGTCCTTGGAAATCAGTCAGTTCGGGATTTCATATGCTCCTCGAACAGCGATCAAGGGGCAAGCCTTAGCAGACTTTATAGTCGAACTGACTTTCCCCCGAGATCCAACGAGAGGACATAGCCATCCCTGGCACAGGTATGTTGATGGGTCGTCAACTAATACAGCATCGGGAGCAGGTATAGTATTGATAAGCCCAGATAGGCAGGTTTTTACTTCAGCTGTTCGATTCGAGTTCATGGCGACGAACAACGAAGCAGAGTACGAGGCTGTGATCGTTGGATTACGCCTAGCATTAGCAGTTGGAGTACGAAGGTTGCAAATCTTTGGAGATTCACAATTGATTGTCAACCAGGTCCGAGGAGAATATGAAGCAAGAGATGAAGACATGGCTTTGTATCAAAAAATTGTTGCTCACTTGGCCTCTTTGTTCGAACAAATATACATTGAACAAATACCAAGAGACAATAATGCTCAAGCAGATGCATTAGCCAGGCTAGCAACCAGCACCGGACCAGCAGAATTGTCGGAAGTGACGCTAACAAAAATGTCCAAACCATCAACCGAAGATTACAAGATCTATCAGATCGACGAAGATTTCGAAGAAGATGACTGGAGGATGCCGATCATTGAATATTTGCAAAACGGTAAAAAACCAGGCAACCCATTCGAAGCTAACAAGTTGGTTAAAAGAGCGGCAAGATACACCATGATGGACGGACAGTTGTACAAGAGAGGAATTTCGCTCCCACTTCTGAAATGTTTGGCTAGGAGGCAAGGACAAGCAGTGCTGAAAGAGATCCATGAAGGTGTATGCGGAAATCATGCCGGAGGACGGGCTTTGGCACATAAAACAATAAGGCAAGGATATTACTGGCCAACTCTCCTTCAAGATGCAATCAAGATTGCCCGAACTTGTCATAGATGTCAATTGTTTGCCCCAAACATTCACAAACCCCCACATGAATTGATTTCAGTCAATAGTCCATGGCCGTTCGCGAAATGGGGAATTGACCTTATCGGGCCTTTTCCCCCAGGACAAGGAAATGTTCGATTCGCGGTGGTGGCTGTTGACTACTACACGAAGTGGGCGGAAGCAGAAGCACTCGGGCGGATCACACAGGAGAAAATGATCAATTTCATATGGAAAAACATTGTTTGTCATTTCGGGGTCCCTCAGGCGATAGTGACGGACAACGGAAGGCAGTTTGAGGGAAAAGAGATCAGAGATTTTTGCGAAAAATGGGGAATAAAGAAACATTTCTCGACACCATACCACCCCCAATCAAACGGTCAAGTGGAAGCAGTGAATAAAATAATCAAGCATATACTGAAGATTCGTTTGGTTGACAAGCAAGGAAAATGGTCAGAAGAGCTACCAGAGGTGTTGTGGGCATACCGAGTATCCCACAGAACAAGCACAGGCGAAACACCGTTCACAATGGCATTCGGGACAGAAGCAGTAATTCCGATTGAGTTAAAAGTCCCGACAAAACGAAAAGCTACGTTCGACGAAGAAACAAACAGCTCCGCAATGGCAGCAGAGTTGGACTTGCTTGAAGAAAAAAGAATAACAGCAGAATTGAAAAATGCGATCTACAAAAGAAGAGCAGCAAAGTACTACAATTCTCAAGTAAAGGCAAGAGAATTCGAAATTGGGGACTTGGTACTTCGAAAAGTTTTAATACCACCAGGAGTATTCGGCCCGACTTGGGAGGGCCCATACAAGGTGACGAATAAGTGGCACAACGGCACATACGACCTTGAAGACATGGAAGGCAAGTCGTCCCAATACTCCTGGAATACAACTTTACTCAAGAAGTACTACTAATGAAGTCCTGTAAGTCTTAGAAAGTTTGTAAATAGATCCTTTGTAAATTTTTGAAATTTTTGCGCAAGTTTATAAACGAGCAGATTTGCATTTATCTTATTAGGCGAGCATAATTGCTTTAATCTTTTGTCTTATTGAATTTTAGTTTTTGAGCCTTGAGTCCAAATTACTTAGTTGCTCACCAGACGAACAGAAAAGCTTATTAAAAGCAAAAATAAGGCTAAGTCCATAACGGACCAATAGCCCACATTAATGCAAGGCCAAGTCCACGAGCGACCAAAATGGCCCAAACAACTAAAGGTCAAGTTCTATAAGAACCAAATGACCAATTTAAAATTTAAGTGTTTACCTTAAGAAAAAAGGAACACTTAAAAAACTGTCATGAGCAAAAAACAATAGGCGAGCAACTAAGTAAGACAAACAAAGAGGCGAGCAGTTAAGTAAAGACAAATGAAGAGGCATAAGCTTGTAGACGAACAAAAATCTTCATATCATTAGATCAAAAGTTTTACAATAGGAATGAGAAATACAGAAATGTTGCATATCCTATTGCAAGAAAAAACTAAAGTCTTCAAGGAAGAGGTGGAGGAGGAGCATCTTCAGTTCTGGTCGCCGGCGCGCTCGGCTGCTCGCCCTGGGCACTTGTACCAGCCCCGTCTATAGGGGTCAGGGGAAGCGAAGGCAACCCTTCAAAAACCTCATCAGCGGCTGCTGCGTTGGTCGTCGCTGGAGCAGGGTCAGGCTGGCCGCCATAAGTAGGAGCAGCAATGTCGACTTCCTCGCCGAAGACTTCCAGGGGAAAACCGAGGTCGGCCAAATCGGAGACGAACAAAGTCGAGCCAGGAGGAGGAGGATAATTTTTCACGTATTCAATGAAGTCCGCCTTCACCGCATCACGAATATCTTGATTGTGATCGTGGGCGAAGTGGACAGACCGTAAACATTCCGCAAAGGCACAGATGTACCCAAAGTTGGTCTTGTCCATCACTTCCTGCTCGTGGACTTCGTATTCGATCAGGTTCTGGCGCTCCTCCTCCAGCCTCTTGACATGCTCCTCGGCAGCGAGCAACCGAGCAGATAAGTCTGCTCGCTCCTTCTCAGCTCTCTCAGCTCTCAAATCTGAGGACTTCACCTCCAACAGCATCTTCTCAGCTTTCTCCAAGGCGTTCTTCTCGCCAGCTAACGAGGCCTCCATCTTCCTCTCCATCAAAGCCAGCATCTTAGCATGCTCGGCCTTGCATTCTTTGATGGCAGAGGCTTTTTCTTCGTCCATCCTCTCCACGCGACGGCCCAAATCGCGGTTTGTTCGCTCGAGCTCCATGACTTGGTCGAGCAGCATTTGGGACTGGACCAATTGATGGCTAGTATTGTACGCCATCAGACGAACATTATCACTAGCAGATTGGCCAGTGACAAGGGTGTTCGCCGATTTTGTCCAAGCCCTTGGAACCATCTCGGCTGCTCGGCGAACAGGGGCATCAGGTATGTCGGAGAATGAAGGAGGTGCATTCTTCACTACTGAAAGATAGTGAAGAGTAGTCCCGCGGCCAGGATAAAGCGCTGGGTTATACCTGAAACAGAAAGCACAGAAGTCAGTGGTCAAGCAACATTGCGCCAAGCGGCGAACAACAAACAAGGCGAAGACAATTGACTTACTCCTTGATTTTGACGGGGTCCCAACCTAGATAAGAGGTATCTTTGGGATTGTCCCCTTTCTTGGCCGCCACCAGGCCGGCGACCACTTGCCGTTCATCCACCACTTCCAAAGAGGTGGATTTAGAGGCTGGAGACCGGGGAGCAGCACTGCTCGCCTCCACCATAGTCTTTGATCGCTTGGAGGCGCGATCATCACCGCGAGTGCCGCGAGCATCATCGTCCCGCGGCACTTTCTTTTTCTCCCTCTCTCGTTCCCTCTCCTTTTCCTTCCTCACATCTCGCGGAGAGGAAGTGATTTTGGCCGCAGGCTTGCGGCGACCAGCTCCGGTAGCTAGGCGACCAGTGGGGTTCTCCCCTGCCCGGAGGCGCATGATGGCAAGGGGAGGATCCATCTTCCTCCTTGAAGCGTCCGCCATTTGCTTAACTCGCCCGGCGAGCAAATAGTACGATTCGGGCACGGCCGGGATAGCAACAGTGACTTGTTGATCTGACAAGAAAAAGATGTTAGGCGAGTAAGAATGATGGACGAGCAAGAGTGTATGGCGAGCAAGAATATAAAGTTACCTTCTGGGACGGCGGCTTGGGCTTCAAGATGGTGAGGACTCGTAATCAAACCAGCAAGTTTGCGACAATGAGCCTTCGAGAGATGGTGTATGTCGCGACTAGCAACGTCGCGAAGAGAGATGATGGCTAAGGTGAAGAGAAACTCGTCGCTCAGATTAGGGTTCCCCCACTTCAAATTTCTCAAACCTGCAAAACAACAAAAAGGATTAAAATTAGTCCTATTTATGAACTAATGAGATAAAGGGAGGCCTACGTTTAGCATGTCCAAAACGCTCGGGCGACATGATGCGCGCCTGCCCGCCAGCGAATCCCTCCGATGCTCGCCAGTCACCACCAATGAAGAAAAATTGGCGGTGCCAACCCTTAATTTTATTGGGGACTCCTTCGATGAGCTTTAACCCGGTTTTGGCTTTAACATAGTACCAACCAGCTCCATCCTCTTGTTGAGCAGAAATTGTCAAGGCATAGAGAATCTCTGCGGTTGTTATCTTGTTTTTGTAGCCTTCAAGACCAAAGAGAGTCATGAAGGCTAGGAGACTACTCCAACCGTTTGGAGTAATCTGGGTGATCGCCAAATTCATGTCGGACAGGAATCGCCCGATGAGTGGATGAACGGGGAGTGGGAAACCCGTGTTGAGCACATCCAAATTGATCGCCGTGCAACCAGGAGGAGGGCGATCAGCAGTTTCTCCTTCTTTCGGTATGTACATAAAAATGTCATACGGGATCTTGTAGGTAGCGCGGATGCTCGCCAAGTCTTCCTCGAAGAGCACGCTATCAAGGCTGCTCGCTGCAAAGTCCCCGCTTTGTTTTTTCATAATCACCCTCGATGTGGGGACGAAAGCCTTCGAATAGCGAGCAAAGTAGTCCGCCCACTCGGTGTCACGAACAACTCCTTCGGGGATCCGGGATTCTGGTGTAGTTTGAGAAATGGGGAAGTTAATTTCCCTTAAAAACTCCCAAGTGAGAGTGGGGCATTGCTGCTCGCCAACTCGTTGGTCGCCTTCTTGACCAACATAATCCTCTATCTCCGCGGCCACTTCTGCAGAGTCTTCCCCCAAGTTGGAAGAAGTTTCGGGTTCACGAGCGAGAGGAGGCATCTTTTCCTGCTCGCCTGAGCGATCAACAGCGTACGTCTCTATCGAGCGAACAACAGAATTCGCATCGGAGTCCGTGTCTTCGTCCACCAACAGCGTGCGCGGGTTTCTCGCCAATGCTTGGCGAACAGATCTGCGCGGAGAATCCAAATCTACGGGTCTCTTTTCCGGGTTTCGCCCGGGTCCGGATTGAGATGAATTTGAGGGGGTATACTCCATTTGAAATAACGAGGCGGAAGTTTAACCAATTTTAGAAAGATTTTAAGTACAATGGGTCCGAAATCAAAATTACAGCGGCAACGTCACTACGAGGCGGCGGCGCAATGGCGGTTCACGGCCGGAGTAACAGTGACGATTAAAGGAAATACGGAAGAAAAAGAAAAATTATACGGAATCGGAACGTAAAGAAAAAACGAGACAAATTACCTTTGAAAATGAAGAACAAAATGACACGAGAGGAGATTCAGGTACAAGAATCACGAGGAAAGAGAGCTTCGAAGCGTTTGTCAATGGCGGAAGCGTGAGAATCGGAAGAAGAAAGAAAGAGAAATGAATGAGAAATCGCCTATTTATAAGAATAAAATGGGGCAAAAATGCAATATTGGCGAAATACTATAGGCCCCTATGGGCAAATTGGAAGTCGCGCGTGACTGACGCGACGCCTCGCGTCCCGTGCCTTGGGAATCCAACCGTCGTGACACGAAGGGGCGCTCGTTACTAGTCGCGCGCTTAAGTTCCTATTGCTCGTTTGCTCGCCCACGCGGATGCTCGTCCACATAATCAACTATACTCCCTTTCTGCTCGCCCATTGTTCGAAGATGAAATTGTAGCTTGGTCTCAGTTGATCAACCCACATTCAACATGAGGCCAAGCTAGGGGGCAATTGTTGATGGGTGAACAACTTTGCATTTAATTAACGAAAGATTATCATTAAACCTGATAACAGGATAATGAATGGAAAAAGCTAGCAGCTTTGTAACGGAGCTAGCAGATTCGTAGGGCGAACAGCTTTGTAGAAAAGCACTAATGCGGCAAGCAGAATTGTGGCGAGCAACCTTGCAAAGAACAGCTGTGCCAGCGGCTCAAGCCAGTCAATTTGGGCGAACAGGGACGTAATGGAGCGAGCAACATTGTAAAATGATCCCAAGCGAGGAGCGAACAGCTCAGAACACAAAGGACCATGACATCTAACGAAGACGTACAAGCGAGCAGCCAGTCACCGTCGAGAGCATCTCAGAAATGCCAGAGACCAAGTACAACATGGGGAATTCCAAGAGTCACTAGCTTAGATATGGTCCAAGTGTCTTAACACTTGGCACCCATCCAATGAGTAATAGTGTAGATGTTGTACAAGTGTCCTAACACTTGGCAAAGATCCAATGGTTAAGCCATCAAGATGGTGACACATGGCCACTTTGTATGTCTATAAATACTCTCTTCTTGTACATGGAAAAAGGAGAGACAATTCAATACAAGTTCAAACTCTTGCCAAATTATTTCTCAAGCTTTACTTATTCAAATTTCATGATCTTTTGATCTTGTTTGGTGATCTTGATTATAGAAAACAGCCACTAATCACCTTGGTTAGAAAAGGTCATCAACACACCAGAATATCATCAATGAAAACGATCACAAATTGATCCAGATATTGATGAAATACCCGATTCATCAAATCCATAAAAATAACTGGTGCATTACTGAGTCCAAATGGTAGCACCACAAACTCATAATGACCATATCGAGTCCTGAAAGCTGTCTTCGGAATATCGCTTTCCTTTATTTTCACCTGATGATACCCCGATCTCAAATCAATCTTTGAAAATACACTAGCTCCTTTTAATTGATCGAACAACTCTTCAAGTAAAGGTAGTTTTCTCCTGATCCTCTTGGGCTATCATAATCTGATTACATCCCAAATATGTTGGAGTTATACGTGAAAGTATGCTTTTACTTTGTATAACTCGTGTATCAAACACTTGTTTATGAGAATAATTCTTTTATCACATTTGCTTTAGTTATGATTGAATGTTGAATTTCTATTGCAAACCGTTCAATATATAGTACATGTTACATTGTAGTTAATGTGGTGATACCCGATCACGGAAGACAACATTAACAGTTTACTTGTAACTAAACGTACATTTTCACGACCTAGGTGGAATTGAACAATCCTCCGTGAAAGGTCGATGTGTAAGGCTCAGATTAGTCTGTCTTGACTAAGAGATTGCACTAGCACATTTAGTATGTGTTGAAGAGGACCTACAGCGAGGATAAATTCTTCTGTTCTGAAAGGTGAAGAATTAGACCTCAGTGGTTGTTGATTTCTTAATCTCCGTCACTTAAATAGGGCCGTGTGTGCTTAATGGTTACTGCTTTGATTCATGTTGGGTGAGAATCATTGTGACTTCGAACTTTGTGTCTTGGGCAGTAATATTAATCATACGACGGTTGCTAAGATTTAATATGGAGAAACGCGTGCGAGTACGGCTCGTGTGATTAGTCCCCTTGGTGGGCTCAGAAGTTTTATTGTACCAAATCTTGCAAGTGAAGAATTAGTTTCTTCGGTACGAATAATAATGTTGAGCTGTCTTTACTTCAAGGTGAAATATATTAATTAATTTAGAGCTATTCAGAAGCTTGATTAATTAATGGACTTGATAATCTTAAACGTGGGAAATAATAACCGGGAGCCCATATTGTCGTAATATGGATTAAGATGGATAGTGCAATATTAATTTATCAGTGGTAATAATTAATATTAATGGACTGAATTATATTGGGGCTCAATATTGAAATTCGGAAGTCCATTAGGAGGTCCAATCTTAATTCTCCTTAAAGGCCCCTCAAGTAGCCCATTAAGTAGCCCAATAATGATAAAGTGATTAAAATAAAAAGATAATATTATGCTGATTTTTACACTTAATTTCCGAAAAAAACAATATTAGAAGAGAAAAGATTTTGTTGATTTTCTTGGAAAGATATTATGGAAGATATGTATTTTTGGAATACAAGAATATCTCATATATTCAAGAAGATCCAAATCTTGGGATCTCTACTAGTAATTTTCGAAAATTACCCCATAACAAGGTGAGTGAGATTTTTGTGGAATATTTTATTGTGGAAAAAAGAATATATGAGATATATTCAAGATTTCTTAGAGTCTAAGAAAAGATTTTTTCCAAGCCCATATTCCCTCAAAAATTCGGCCACTCTATGTTATAAATAGGGGATGATTATTTCATCCCCAAGTACATAATTTCATGTGTTGGAAAAATCAAGAGCATAGATATTTTTCTTTTTCCTTAGTTTATTAAATTACTTGAAAGCATCTCCCACCGGTGATCAAGTGAGGTGAAAGGGAAATACTTGAGAAGGTTTTTGGGTCGATAGAGCGAGATCGTGATTGTCCCGTTTATCCAAAGGCCAATTCTACAAGAGGTACGTTAATCACATATTTACTTGTTTATTCCGCCATAGTTTATATGTGAATTAATTCAACATGCATGATGAAAATTTGTTGTTGGAATTATTATTTAAATTAATTAGGATTAATTCATGCTAGTAATAATTGTAGTTAAATTCGTATTTAAATTTCATCCCGAATAGATTCCGGGCACCCCTATTTTTCCAACAGCTGGTATCAAAGCCACGGTTTCAGGCTCTGATCTTTAAATTGGAATTTAAATTGTTAAACATTAAATTGAAATTGGATAGTAGAATTGCTAGATCTTTTTTGCAGGTATCCAATTGTCATGGTTTTAATGTTGTTAATTTCATGCGTGTGAATTAATTGTTTTTTAATTCGATTCGTTCGAATTCGTTTTTCTCGTGAGAAAATCCACGAGTAGATTAGTTATTTTTATTTTGATTCGATCATTGTAATAGACTAGTCTAGATCTAGTATTTATTTTTTTGTAAAATAAATTGTAACCGGATCGTGACGAAGAACGAAGAATTAAAAACGGCGTACCCGGACGATGCATGCGTGCGTGACGCATGCATGGACGTAAAATCGTGCAAGGGGTGAAGAAAACGAGAACGAATGTCGAAACCCGGCGCACGGGGTGCACGTCGCACGACCCGCGCGCGACGGGTGGCCGGCAGCGCGCATGAGAGCGCGCGCGCCTCGGGCGTGGCTTGCAGCGCCTCGGCGCGCCTCCGTGCAGCGCTTCGGCGCTTCTGGTCGAGAGGCGCGAGGGCCCACTTCGTGGGCCGACGCGCGCTGTATCTCGGGCCGTGGAATTTTTTTCGGTTCGTGTTTTTTTTCGTGTGATTTTAAACATCGTCACGAACTCCAAACGATGCTGTTTTTGATGAAGTGTTGTTGTTCGAGTGGGAGCGCGTCGAGACGAACGACGGAAAGCAACAAGGACGATTTTTCGCATCAAGACGTGAAGAAGTTAAACCGTGACAATTGGATTCGAGTGCTCCAATGTGTTTAATTTTGTTTTGGTGGATGTTTTATTTCGTGCACTTATTATTATTTGTTAATATGTGTTTGCATGAATTTAATTGTCCAAGAAAAAACCTTACTTTCGAAAATTACTAAGTATGTTTAATTTAATCGCAATTTTATTCCGGATATTAAAATTGGATTAATTTGGCCTCCATAATTTATTTATTTGTGAAGTTCTTTTGGAATACATTTCCGAAAGGATGATTGTGGATTATTACTAGTGGCGGTATTGACCCTCACCACGAGTGACTTGCTCAAAGCGAAATAATAATCCTGTATTTAATTATGGTTATTACTTAGGCATAGGGAATTGATATTAACTTACTCCCCTCGGAGTCCCTGTCAATTTCTATGTGGTCAAAGTGGGAGCCAACTATTAATTTTGAATTAAGGATTTATAACTTTTAAGTTTGTGATCCGCTTGAATGTATTTAAATGTATAGACCACCCCTCGTGGTGCATTTAAATTGTTTCGAGATGTTGGCTGATGCATGATTATATTGTTTTAAGGTTTCAATATAATTGATGTGATCGAATTATGTGATAATTTCGTATTTTTCTAGATATTGATATGAATGTATGTTTTATTCTCAGTTCATCATGTCGCAACCTTTTAATCCACTGTTTAGTATACTTAAAGATAACAAACTTGTTGGTGAGAACTATGTTGATTGAAAACGTAACCTTGATATTGTCCTAACCGCTCAACACCATAAGTGGGTACTTACCACTCCTAAGCCCCAAGAGCCTGCCGAAGATGCCACGAAAGCGGTCAAGAAAGAGCATAAGAGTTGGTTTGACTCCGATGAGATGGCTAGGTGTACTATTCTGGCTTCAATGTCATATGTGTTGCAACACCAACACCAACACATGGAGACCGCCTCTGAGATAATACAAAATCTTGAAGCGATGTTTCAACATCAGAACCGTACGGCTAGGCAAATCACCATGCGAAAGATGCTTTCGTTGAAAATGGTGGAAGGTACGCCCGTAAGGGATCACGTTATCGAGATGATGGGTTATCTCAACAAGTTGGAAGTACTTGGTGCAGAATTTGACCTCCCTACTAAGGTCGATTTCATTCTCCATTCTCTGCCGAAGAGCTTTGAGCAGTTTCAATTGAACTATCAAATGAATGAACGGGCAAATAGTTTGCCCGAGCTCTTGCAAGCTTTGGTATCGGCGGAGACTCTAATGGATCACCAAACCGTTGCTATGGTGGCAAACGGTCCGTCTACCTCTTCGGGTTCCAAGGGAGGGAAGAAGAGGAAGAGGACAAAAGGCCAGACCCAAGCAAATCCAACTGTTGCGAAACCCAAGGCAAAGGGAGAAGGAGGTGGAAAGAAAGCTGCTAAGGGTAAGTGCTTCAATTGTGGTGAGAAGGGACATTGGAGGGCGACTGACTTGACGCGATTTTACTAACTTCTACTAGTCGCTTACCCGCAAGCGGACTGGTTCACTGTAGTAAGAGTAAGTATAATGGCCAAGTATTATCGAACCCACGGGATAGTGTATATGCGAATAGATCCCTGAAGATCCACGCGTCGTAGTTAATATGAGTGAAATGTTTTTGGATTTTTTTGGAAAAATAAATTAAAGACTGAAATAAACTAAGTAAACTTAAATACTAAAGAAAGCAAATTAACTAAGGGTTGTGTTCTAATGAGAGATGGTGATGCTCAGGATAGGAATCCCTACGTATACTAACGGAGCAGGTACATAATCAGAATAACTGTGACAAACAAGAATTAACCTAAGTCTAAGAATGCAAGGTGAAAGCTCAAGATTCTAAACCCTAATACTTTACCCTAACACTCGACTCCACTAATCCACTAACAAGTTAATGGATTGTGCTCAATTAATGAGACCCTAATTTAACTAAGGTGATGCGGTCGTCCTCCTTCGCTAAACCGGTAGATGAATTAACCTTTCCTAAACCTTCTCGTTAAGACTACTAATTGTTATTGAGTGATGCGGTCGTCCTCTCTCTAACACTTTCGTACTAAATTCAAAGGTAAAGTTCAGATTAATTATAAGAATTCATTAACCAAGAGAATTAAAACCTAACGTCATGAGTTACCCTAATTACGTACCCACAACCTACTTCTACGAGTTCATCCTACCCTAAGCATGCAAGGGTTTTAGCTAGACATGACGTTAACAAACATAAAAGCAATAGAAGAAACAACGAACATAAACATAATGAATTGAAGAACGATAATATGAAACATGAACTAGGGTTTAAAGAAATAAATACTAAGAACTGAAATTTGAATTGATAAAAACGAAGTTTAAAGCGTTAAAAGTAATCGAACTAATTAAAAGAAACTAAGAAAGAAAAGAAACTAAGAATTCGTATGCAAAACCTCAACAAAACGTAAAATAAAGCTTGCTCCTCTCCTTCCTCTCCAAAAACTAAGTCTAAAATTATTTCTAAAGTTCGTGGATCCTTCAAAACGTGTTTGGAAGAGGTATATATAGGCACGGGTCGAAACAGGAGTTAATGGGCCGAAAATACGCATCCGGAGGCAAAAATCCGAAGTTGCTCGAGCAAAACGCTCGAGCGGTCCCGCTCGAGTAGTGTAGCTCGAATGACACAATCGCTCGAGCGGGACCGCTCGAGCCGGTCGTGCGCTGAAATTGCACTGTATGTTTTGGGCGCTCAAGCAATTCGCTCGAGCGGTGGCGCTCGAGCTGCTCGAGCGCAAGAAAAGTTCTGTAAGCTTAGGCGCTCGAGCAATGCGCTCGAGCGGTGGCGCTCGACCTAGTCACTCGAGTGACTTCCAACTCATCCAACTAATACTTTTCCTCGTCCGCACTAATACCAATCGTATTTCTTCAATATCTTCTCATCCGGGCATCCGTTTGAGTCGATTCAAAGTCTTACGAACTCCCTTTTTCGTCCTCTATTCACCTATTAGCATCAAAGAGACAAATTCATCAATGTATAGAAATAATGCTCAATTGACTCTAAAAACTCAATAAATTCGACCAAAACTAGGGTGTTTCTAGCTACGAATCATGACAATTTCACGCCTAATCAGCGACCTGTTCTAAGCCTAAGAAGGCGGGAAAGAAAGGTAAGTCTCATGCTTTAGTCGTTGAAACATATGTTGCGGCGTATGCTGCCCACGTTTGGGTAGTGGATACCGGGGCAACTGATCATATTTGTTTCACTCTTCAGGGGTTCCAGCTAACCCGGCGACTTAGCAAGAATGAGATCACAATCACTTTGGGCGATGCTACGAGAGTGGCAGCCGAAGCAGTGGGAGTCGTGCACCTATCTTTTGAAGTTAGAGTTTTAATTTTAAGAGATGTTTTATACGTTCCAAACTTTAGGAAGAATTTAATTTCAGTTTCTAAGTTGTTTTTTGATGGATATTCAGTTACTTTTAATAAAGTTGTTACTGTTTCTTTTAAGAATGATGTTATCTGTCATGGAACGTTGGTAAACAATCTCTATACGATTAAGTGTGCACACCACTCAAATAATGAATCTAATAACACGTCGATCATTTCGAGCAATAAAAGAAAGCGTTCTTCGGAGATGAACGAAACACTTCTATGGCATCTAAGACTAGGTCATATTAATCTAAAGCGGATAGAGAGATTGGTGAAAGACGGATCCTTGGAATCACTCCAAGTCGAGGCGTTTCCAACTTGTGAATCCTGTTTAGAGGGTAAGATGACCAAGAGGGCATTTGGAGCCAAGGGGAATAGAGCCACGGAAGTGTTAGAACTCGTTCATACCGATGTGTGTGGCCCAATGACGATCAAAGCGAGAATGGGGTATGAGTATTTCGTCACCTTCATTGACGATTACTCAAGATATGGGTACATTTACCTTATGCGGCATAAGTCTGAAACTTTTGATAAGTTCAAAGAGTTTAAGGCCGAAGCCGAGAAACATAGGGAAAAGAGTATCAAGTTTCTACGATCAGATCGTGGAGGTGAATACCTCAGCGATGAATTCTTGAACAACTTATCGGACGAAGGGATCGTATCCCAGTTAACCGCACCGGGAACCCCTCAACAGAACGGTGTGGTGGAACGAAGAAACCGGACTCTTTTAGAGATGGTCAGATCCATGATGAGTTATTCGGATATACCCAAGTCGTTTTGGGGTAATGTCTTGGAAACAGCGGCTTACATTCTAAACTTGGTGCCATCCAAATCGGTTCCTAAAACCCCAATGGAATTGTGGACCGGGCGCAAGCCCAGTCTAAGACATTTGCGGATTTGAGGTTATCCGGCATACGTACTAGACAAGGAAGCCGATAAGTTGGATCCACGTTCGGAATTAAGGCTGTTTATAGGATACCCTGCGGGAACGAAAGGGTGTATGTTCTATAGTCCCAAGGATCAAAAGACCGTGATAAGTACACACTTTAAATTCTTGGAGGAAGACTATATGAACAATCGGAAACCTAAAAGTGAAATTACCTTAGAAGAATTGAGAGGTCAAACCTCGATACCAAGTATACAAGAAGATGTACTGACTTGAAGCGAATTACACTAACTTCTACTAGTCGCTCACCCGCAAGCGGACGGGTTCACTGTAGTATGAGTAAGTATAGCGACCAAGTATATCGAATCCACGGGATAGAGTGTATGCGAATAGATCCCTGAAGATCTACGCGTCGTAGTTAATATGAGTGTGTTGTTTTTGAATATTTGGAAAGATTAATTAAAACTAAAATAAACTAAGTAAACTAAAGTACTAAAGAAGACGAATTAACTAACGGTTGTGTTTAAGTAAGAGATAGTGATGCTTAGGATAGGAATCCCTACGTATACTAACGGAGCAGGTACATAATCAAAATAACCGTGATACGCAAGAAATAACCTAAGTTAAAGAATGCAAGATTAAAGCTCAAGATTCTAAACCCTAATACTTTACCCTAACACTCGACTTCACTAATCCACTAACAAGTTAATAGACTGTGCTTAATTAATGAGACCCTAATTTAACTAAGGTGATGCGGTCGTCCTCCTTAGCTAAACTGGTAAATGAATTAACCCTTCCTAAACCCTCTCGTTAAGTCTACTCGTTGTTAAAGAGTGATATGGTCGTCCTCTCTCTAACACTTTTCGAACGAAATTCAAAAGTAAAGTCTAGATTAATTTTAAGAATTCATTAATCAAGAGAATTAAAACTAAACGTCACGAATTATTCTAATTACGTACCCACAACCTACTTCTACGAGTTCATCCTACCCCAAAGTATGCAAGGGTTCTAGCCTAACATGGTAATTGAAAGAACAAAAGCAATAACGATAATAAGAAACATAAACATGCTTGAATCAATAATTAAATCAAAGAACATAAACAAAGAATAAATTAAAGTCTAAAAAATAATCTTTTATAATCTGAAAAGCTAGGGTTTTTAATCTCCAAGAACAAAGAAATAAAGAATTAATCTAAGAAGTTCGAAAGAAATAATTAAACCATGAATTCGTAAGCTAAAACCTCGATTACAACGTATAAAACTCTTCCAATCTCTCTTTCAAGCTTTCTCCTCGCTAAAAATATGTAAAAATATGTGTTGGTATCTGTTGATATGCTTGGAAAAAGGTATAAATAGGCTTGGGATCGAATTTGGGTGTTCATAGGCCAAAATACACGTCAAGATCGAGTATAGGTCGAGTAAAACTACTCGACCTGTTGCAGCTCGAGTGCACTACTCGAGTGCCCGAGTAGTGACTACTCGAGCGACTCAGCTCGAGTACTTTTCGGCAGCTGTACACATGTTCGTAAAATCTTCATATCTCCTCAACCGGGAGTCCGTTTTGGCCGATTCAAAGTCCTACGAACTCCTCTTTTTACCCTCTATCCATCTATGAAAACAAAACAGACAAATTCATCAGTTTATAAAAATGATACTCAAATGTCTCCAAACTCTCATAAAAAACACTCAAAACATGGGCAAATCGGGCACCAAAACATAACAATTTCACGCCTAATCAACCCCCCCAAACTTACCATATTGCTTGTCCTCAAGCAATGAAATAATAAGTCAAGTGAAATTGTTAGGAATGAGTCAAAGAATCAAATCGTGCAAGCAAATGAACTCGAGCTTCAACGATCGATCACACATATACTCACTCACTTTCCTTCATCATACTCATGCAACAACAGCAAGAACCATCAAGATCAAACATGGATGTGCACTCAACGATGTGTTTCACTCCCTCACAAGTGTATATCAATAATCAAGGGACTCACTCAAACAATCAATCACTCATATTGGCAGCCATAGGCTTGTAAGCGCTCTTAACTCCGATCATACTCTAGAAATCAATGCCAAATCAAAAAGGACTTTTCTCAAGGTTGTAATGTAGGCTCTTTGGACAGGTGGGAATCAATATGGTAAAGTGACTCAAGTGAATGGAGAATAGAAAATCAAACTTCGGTACTTCGAGATTAGGAACAGATTACTTCAAACATATTCAATCAACACACTTTCAATTCCACTACTCTCAACACTTCAATTTTTTCTTTCTCACTCTTTTCATTTTTTTTCAATCACTTCATTTTTTTTTCTCTTTTTTCGCACAAACACATGAGCTCTTTTTTTTTTCTTTTGCTCATTCTCAATTTTTTTCTCTTTTTCCCACATCTCATAACTTCATCACTCCTTCTTCTCATATTCACTCAACAAACAACCTTTTCCTTTTTCAACTCAATTCACTCCCTTCACATTCACACTTTCCTATTCTCCACTCAAATTGGGACAAAAAGGCTTAGGAATTGGAATAGTGTTCATATGTGCTAGCAAATAAAATAGGCTTTAGGCTCAAAGGGGCTAACAAAGGATCAATGTCATTGGTAAGGAAAATTTTGGCTAAGTGACTCAATTAAATCAAAGATGGCCTAAGATCACATTCGGCATTTCAAACTAGACACAATCAAGAAGCAAGAGCACACACAAGTTCTAGCATCCTCTAAGGTGACGATCCAGTCACAAACGAAGAGATCAAGTAATGCATAAAAATCTCATAAGGCTCAACTCTCACGGCTTTCACATCCATGCTAGTCCTAGTGAATTCTCACTCTCATCACACAAGTACTCAAAAGAAAAATTCACAAGCATACAAGTTCTCTCTCAAATCCACTCTAACTCAAACACTCACACAAAAGAGTCCCTAACTCAACTTCACAACTCATCAACTCATGCTCAAAGATAGCAACCAACAAGCATAAGAGAATTGATAAGCATGAAATATTGAGTAACAAAACAAATCAAAATCAGCCCAAGGAGCATCTCAAGACACAAATAATCAACTCGACTTAAAGATAAGGGGTGCTCCGGTGCAATGTCATAAAACACATAAATACTCCACCCCCCCAAACTTCGACCTTGCGAAGACGTCTAAGTTTGGGGTTGTGGGTTACCTCAACAAAACAATTCAGTTTCTCTTCAACAACTTAGCACACTCCTTTGTCTCGAGTTCCTCCCTTTTGAATACTCCATGATTCCTTTACTCTTTTAGAGACAAGCCTACAAAATAAACTCTCAAATACGAGGTTAAAACTTACGATTCAACAACACCCAAATAACATAATACTCAAATAACTAAAAACACTCAAAAGCAAATAAAAATGGGTTGCCTCCCATTCAGCGCTATTTTTAAGGTCCTCATGCCGGACCGAGCTCTAAGGAGCTTATGGGACATCATACTAAAAATTACCTCCCTTACTCTCATAAGAGTGGTGGTTGAATTTCTTTCCTTGATTCCCCTCCATCATGAGTTCTTTTGCTTCCGTCTCATCCCCAAGTGGTATAGGTCTCAACTCCTTCTCACCTTTATCTGGCAGAGTCTTACTAATCAATTTCTTGAGTTTGGACTTTTTCTTCTTAACTCC
This sequence comes from Ballota nigra, assembly GCA_947034835.1. NCBI lineage: Eukaryota > Viridiplantae > Streptophyta > Magnoliopsida > Lamiales > Lamiaceae > Ballota > Ballota nigra. Next base: position 12,351,799 of record OX344728.1, read on the forward strand.
TCCTTTCCCTTCTAACTGGACCACGTCCACTTTCTTCACCTCTTCATCCTTCAACTTCTTCACTTTATCCCTATCAAAATAATCAAGATCATAACGCTTATGGGTTAAATAATCAAGTGAAGGACTAACAAAATCATGAATATGAGAAGGATTAGGGATGGAAGGTGTGTCTTCCACACGAGGATCAATGGCATCCATGCAATACAAACTCTTATCCTCCTTCGGGTGCTTCATGGCTTCATATAGGGAAATCTTCACTTCTTGATCATCAACCTTCAATGTAATCTTCCCATTTGCCATGTCTAGCACCATCCCCATCGTAGCTAAGAACGGTCTTCCCAAGATCAGGGGCACGTGCTCATCTTCCTCCATCTCTAGTACTACAAAGTCGGCTGGAAAAATGTGATCTCCAACTCTCACTAGGACGTCTTCAACCACACCTTGAGGTCTAGTAATAGACCGATCGGCAAGTTGAAGTGTCATCATTGTGGGTTGAAGTTCTCCACCTTCCAACTTCTTGAAAAGCGACAAGGGCATGAGATTGATGCTCGCCCCTAAATCACATAGCGCTCCTTTCTTGATCCCGTTCCCAATGTCACATAGGATCGTGAAGCTCCCGGGATCCTTCAACTTCGGTGGAAGCGCCTTGTGCACTAATGCACTCACCTCGTGGTTCAGCTGCACCAACTTCGGCTCATCCACTCGCCGCCTTTTCGCTATCAAATCCTTAAGAAACTTTACATAATGTGGCATCTGTTCCAAAGCATCATAAAAAGGAATGTTAATGTGAAGTTGTTTAAAAACATCAAGAAATTTTGCAAATTTTTCATCAAGCTTCTTTTTCATGAAGCGCTGTGGATATGGGACGGGTATCACAGATTTGGGTACCCCCCATTCATCTCTTTCTGTTTCTTTCACTTTATCCCTTGCTTCCTTTGCCTTCTTCCACTTAGGAACTCTCTCAATCTGCTCACTTTCCTTGCCCTTCTGGAACTCATCCATATCTTTATGCTTCTCAATCCCTTCACTTTCAATCCCCTTCTCAACTTGGGGCGTCTCAGAATTAGCAGGCATCTGAGGACCTTCATAGTTGGTTCCACTTCTAAGCTGGATCGCCTTGCAATGCTCTTTCGGGTTCCCCTCCGGCATTCTACTCACTGACTTTGCAATCTGGCTCATCTGGAACTCTAAAGAAGTGAACCTTCGATTGTTCTCTTGTTGAGTTCTAGTCCACTCAATATTCATCTTCTGGAGCTTTTGATCACGTTGATCACCCTTCTTATGTAACTCCTTCACATCATACTCCAAGGATGACAACCTCTTACTTCCTTCCTCCACCTTCTGAAGGATAGCTCTCAACATCTCCTCGGTTGATGCACCGCCTTCTCCACCAGGAGGTTTAGACCCCGGATCAACACCTGCAGGAACAGTCATACCAGCTTTTGGGTTAGCATATGAGAAATTTTCATTCTTTCTCCATGTGTTTTGAGGAGGCTGCTGGCTTCCTTGAACTCCTTGTGTGTTCCTCCACTGATTTTGAGGCGGTTGTGGCCCTGGAGGTGCAAATGGCTGACCATAAGAAGGCCTTCCATACTGATTTCCACCTTGGTAGCCATTCTGATTGTAATATGGACCTCCCATGTAATTGACTACCTCTTGTTGTCCACTTGGTTGGTCTACTCTCTCATTCTCTACTGCATGCTCTCCAACCAAACTCTTTCGCAACTCGAGGTTGTTGATCTTCTCCATCATGGTCATCAATAGCCTTCTCGTTCCTTCACCCTCTTCAACCTGATGCACTCTCTGAAAATCTGCATCCACACCCCAAGCACCGGCATTCGTGACAATGTTGTCCACGATCTCTCTACACCTCTCTATGCCTTGATTCAGGAATGCTCCGCCCGCACAGACGTCTAAATGGTCTTGCCCTGCCTTGTTGGCACCACTGTAGAAGAATGCCATAATATCCCCCTCATTGTACCCGTGCTGCGGGCACTCTATCAGCATGTTTGAGTATCTCTCCCACGCTTGACGTAAATCCTCTCCAGACTTCTGGCGAAAGGACGAGATCTCAATTCTAGCCTTGATCATCCTAGATGGAGGGTAGAATCGCTCGAGGAACAGACGCTTGAGCTCGGCAAAAGTTGTAATACCTCTCCGCGGGAGTGTATTATCGTACCACTCCTTGGCTATTCCTGTCAATGAGAATGGGAACAGCCTAAGCCTCTTGGCATCTTTAGACATGACATTGTAATTAAATGTGGAGGCTATCATTAGAAAACTCCTCAGGTGAGTGTGAGGATTCTCCTTCCCGATCACCCCCTTGAACTGGTTCTCGGTAAGCAGTTTTAAAATTCCCGGGGAAATCGAGAAGTTGTTCGCCTCAACAGGAGGCAACGCCACTCCATCGTAGTACCTCTGCGGTTGTGCCGTGAACCTGCCCCGAATAGCCATATTATGATCTGCGTTCTGGGGCACAAGCTGAGGAGCAACAGGTGGTGCTGGTACTTGTTGAACTGGAGGTGGTTGGTACACAGGTGGTAGATGATATGGATATGGTGGATAAGGGTATGGTGGGTATGGGTAATGTTGGTATACTGGGTTGTTGAAAGGGTTATTTGGGTTTTGTGGGTAAGCAGGGTTGTTCAGAGGATTATGGACACAATTCTGAGCTGGATTGATGACGTTTTGTGCACCCGGGTTTTGGCTCTGACTATCCCCTAACGGATCTTGGTTCTTACTGGTGTTGCCCTCAGTGCCGTCAACCCGGTTCAACCCCTGGTTAAACTCATTCTCGGCATCTTCCAACTCATTATTGATGTCCATCGGTTCTTTCCCTAAGTCGGCAGCGTTCATCCTTCTCAAGAAGGCTCGGTTTCTCCTTGCTATTGTCTCATGATCTGCAGGTAACCTCTCTTCGCTCGTATTGTCTTGTGAGCGTGTTTTCATAAATCTGAAACACTAGCAGAAGGATCAAAACGCAACTGCCTAATGAATGGAATAAAAATAAAACAGAAAATAAATCACACATTACTAACTACTAAGCTATCTACAAGTCCTATTAAAAAACATACAACGCCATCCCCGGCAACGACGCCATTGACTTTAAGCGATTTTACTAACTTCTACTAGTCGCTCACCCGCAAGCGGACGGGTTCACTGTATTATGAGTAAGTATAGCGACCAAGTATATCGAATCCACGGGATAGAGTGTATGCGAATAGATCCCTGAAGATCTACGCGTCGTAGTTAATCTGAGTGTGTTGTTTTTGGATTTTTGGAAAGATTAATTAAAACTAAAATAAACTAAGTAAACTAAAGTACTAAAGAAGACGAATTAACTAACGGTTGTGTTTAAGTAAGAGATGGTGATGCTTAGGATAGGAATCCCTACGTATACTAACGGAGCAGGTACATAATCAAAATAACCGTGACACGCAAGAAATAACCTAAGTTAAAGAATGCAAGATTAAAGCTCAAGATTCTAAACCCTAATACTTTACCCTAACACTCGACTTCACTAATCCACTAACAAGTTAATAGATTGTGCTTAATTAATGAGACCCTAATTTAACTAAGGTGATGCGGTCGTCCTCCTTAGCTAAACTGGTAAATGAATTAACCCTTCCTAAACCCTCTCGTTAAGTCTACTCGTTGTTAAAGAGTGATATGGTCGTCCTCTCTCTAACACTTTTCGAACAAAATTCAAAAGTAAAGTCTAGATTAATTTTAAGAATTCATTAATCAAGAGAATTAAAACTAAACGTCATGAATTATTCTAATTACGTACCCACAACCTACTTCTACGAGTTCATCCTACCCCAAGCATGCAAGGGTTCTAGCCTAACATGGTAATTGAAAGAACAAAAGCAATAACGATAATAAGAAACATAAACATGCTTGAATCAATAATTAAATCAAAGAACATAAACAAAGAATAAATTAAAGTCTAAAAAATAATCTTTTATAATCTGAAAAGGTAGTGTTTTTAATCTCCAAGAACAAAGAAAGAAATAATTAATCTAAGAAGTTCGAAAGAAATAATTAAACTATGAATTCGTAAGCTAAAACCTCGATTACAACATATAAAACTCTTCCAATCTCTCTTCCAAGCTTTCTCATCGCTCAAAATATGTAAAAATATGTGTTGGTATCTGTTGATATGCTTGGAAAAAGGTATAAATAGGCTTGTGATCGAATTTTGGTGTTCATGGGCCAAAATACGCGTCAAGATCGAGTATAGGTCGAGTAAAACTACTCGACCTGTTGCAGCTCGAGTGCACTACTCGAGTGCCCGAGTAGTGACTACTCGAGCGACTCAGCTCGAGTACTTTTCGGCAGTTGTACACATGTTCGTAAAATCTTCATATCTCCTCAACCGGGAGTCCGTTTTGGCCGATTCAAAGTCCTACGAACTCATATTTTCACCCTCTATCCATCTATGAAAACCAAAGAGACAAATTCATCAGTTTATAAAAATGATATTCAAATGACTCCAAACTCTCATAAAAAACACTCAAAACATGGGCAAATCGGGCACCAAAACATAACAATTTCACGCCTAATCATGTACCACACGTCACATCTTCAAAACCGGAACCCCGTCGTAGTGGGAGGGTTCCTAGGCAACCCGAGAGATTCATGGGGATAGGAGAATCTTCGGATTTGGTTCCCGATGTTGAATCGGACCCATGGACGTACGACGAGGAAATCCAAGATAAAGACGCAGAGTCGTGGCAAACGGCAATGGAAGCCGAGATGGGTTCGATGGATCATAATCAAGTGTGGGAGTTGGTCGAGCCTCCCAGTGGGGTAGAACCCATTGGATGCAAGTGGGTGTACAAGAGGAAAAGAGGACCGGACGGAAGGGTTGAAACCTTCAAAGCGAGGCTTGTGGCCAAAGGGTATACTCAGAAAGAAGGGATCGATTATGAGAAAACCTTTTCGCCTGTAGCTATGCTTAAGTCCATCCGTATTCTCTTGTCGATCGCTGCGCATCTAGATTACGAGATCTGGCAAATGGATGTCAAGACGGCTTTCCTTAACGGAAGTCTTGACGGGATAGATATCTATATGCAACAGCCCAAAGGTTTCATTGAAAAAGGCCAAGAGAATCTCGTATGCAAGCTCAAGAGATCCATTTACGGACTTAAGCAAGCATCGCGTACTTGGAACCAGTGTTTTGATCAAGTGATTAAGTCTTATGGGTTTGATCAAAACGAGTTCGAAAGTTGTGTGTATAAGAAGCGTGACGGAACTGCAGTGGTATTCTTAGTATTATACGTAGACGATATTCTGCTTATTGGAAACAATGTAAAGGTATTGTCAGACGTAAAGGTATGGCTGTCAAAACAATTTGATATGAAGGACTTAGGGGAAGCCGGTCACATCCTTGGGATCAAGATCACTCGCGATCGCAAGAAGAGGATGTTGGGCTTATCGCAAGCTTCATACATTGACACTGTTTTGAAGCGTTTCAGCATGCAAGATTCCAAGAAAGGTTTTGTACCTTTTAGACACGGAATCCATCTATCGAAAGAAATGAGCCCTAAGACGCAAGCGGAGATAGATGACATGAAAGGTATTCCGTACGCTTCAGCCGTAGGAAGCCTTATGTATGCAATGCTGTGTACGAGACCGGATATCTGCTTTGCCGTGGGCATGGTGGCAAGATATCAAAGTAGTCCCGGGAAAGACCATTGGACTGCCGTAAAGTGCATCTTGAGGTATCTGAAAAGAACTCGTGAGCGGATGCTGATTTACCAGTCAGATAGTCTAGTTCCCGTAGGATACACGGACTCGGATTTCCAATCAGACATAGACTCAAGAAAGTCAACCTCGGGTAGTGTGTTTTGCATGAGAGGAGGAGCCATTTCATGGAGAAGCGTAAAGCAGAAATGCATCGCCGATTCGACCATGGAAGCCGGGTATGTAGCTGCTTGTGAAGCAGCGAAAGAGGCAGTTTGGCTTAAGAACTTCTTAGTGGACTTGGACGTTGTTCCGAATTTGCCCGACAAGATAACTGTCTTTTGTGACAATGCCGGGGCAGTTGCAAATTCAAAGGAACCGAGAGCCCACAAGGCCAGCAAACACATAGAAAGAAAATACCATCTTATACGAGAAATCGTTAAGAGAGGAGATATAGAGGTGGCAAAGATAGCGCCGGGTGACAACCTAGCGGATCCATTCACAAAGGGTCTGCCTCAGAGTACATTCGAGAGACATGTGGATGGAATGGGAGTCAAGACTATTGTCAATCTGCTTTAAGTATAAGTGGGAGGAATTATTAGGTTAGTGTAGGTTGACATAAGATATCACGTAGAGCTACTACACTAAGACATGCGTGATGTATACTAAAAGCAGACTTTAAGTATAAGTGGGAGATTGTTGGAGTTATACGTGAAAGTATGCTTTTACTTTGTATAACTCGTGTATCAAACACTTGTTTATGAGAATAATTCTTTTATCACATTTGCTTTAGTTATGATTGAATGTTGAATTTCTATTGCAAACTGTTAATGTGGTGATACCCGATCACGAAAGACAACATTAACAGTTTACTTGTAACTAAACGTACATTTTCACGACCTAGGTGGAATTGAACAATCCGCCGTGAAAGGTCGATGTGTAAGGCTCAGATTGGTCTGTCTTGTCCAAGAGATTGCACTAGCACATTTAGTATGTGTTGAAGAGGACCTACAGCGAGGATAAATTCTTCTGTTCTGAAAGGTGAAGAATTAGACCTCAGTGGTTGTTGATTTCTTAATCTCCGTCACTTAAATAGGACCGTGTGTGCTTAATGGTTACTGCTTTGATTCATGTTGGGTGAGAATCATTGTGACTTCGAACTTTGTGTCTTGGGCAATAATATTAATCATACGAAGGTTGCTAAGATTTAATACGGAGAAACGCGTGCGAGTACGGCTCGTGTGATTAGTCCCCTTGGTGGGCTCAGAAGTTTTATTGTACCAAATCTTGCAAGTGAAGAATTAGTTTCTTCGGTACGAATAATAATGTTGAGCTGTCTTTACTCCAAGGTGAAATATATTAATTAATTTAGAGCTATTCAGAAGCTTGATTAATTAATGGACTTGATAATCTTAAATGCGGGAGATAATAACCGGGAGCCCATATTGTCGTAATATGGATTAAGATAGATAGTGCAATATTAATTTATTAGTGGTAATAATTAATATTAATGGACTGAATTATATTGGGGCTCAATATTGAAATTCAGAAGTCCATTAGGAGGTCCAATCTTAATTCTCCTTAAAGGCCCCTCAAGTAGCTCATTAAGTAGCCCAATAATGATAAGGTGATTAAAATAAAAAGATAATATTATGCTGATTTTTACACTTAATTTTCGAAAAAAGCAATATTAGAAGAGAAAAGATTTTGTTGATTTTCTTGGAAAGATATTATGGAAGATATGTATTCTTCGAATACAAGAATATCTCATATATTCAAGAAGATCCAAATCTTGTGGAATATTTTCGAAAATTACCCCATAACAAGGTGAGTGAAATTTTTGTGGAATATTTTATTGTGGAAAAAAAAAATATGAGATATATTCAAGATTTCTTAGAGTCTAAGAAAAGATTTTTTCCAAGCCCATATTCCCTAAAAAAATCGGCCACTCTATGTTATAAATAGGGGATGATTATTTCATCCCCAAGTACATAATTCCATGTGTTGGAAAAATCAAGAGCATAGATATTTTTCTTTTTCCTTAGTTTATTAAATTACTTGAAAGCATCTCCCACCGGTGATCAAGTGAGGTGAAAGTGAAATACTTGAGAAGGTTTTTGGGTCGATAGAGCGAGATCGTGATTGTCCCGTTTATCCAAAGGCCAATTCTACAAGAGGTACGTTAATCACATATTTACTTGTTTATTCCATCATAGTTTATATGTGAATTAATTCAACATGCATGATGAAAATTTGTTGTTGGAATTATTATTTGAATTAATTAAGATTAATTCATGCTAGTAATAATTGTATTTAAATTCGTATTTAAATTTCATCCCGAATAGATTCCGGGCACCCCTATTTTCCCAACAAAATACCCGTCTAGGAAACAGTAATACTCAAATCCACCTAGTCTATCAATCATTTGATCAAGGAATGGTAGAGAAAAGTGATCCTTGCATGTTGCCTTTTTCAACTCCTTATAATCAACACACACACACGCCATCCCGTCACTAATCTAGTGGTTACCAATTTATTAGTTTCAATTTTAATAACGGTGGTACCCCTCTTCTTAGCAACTATGTGTAACAGACTCACCCAAGGACTATCAGAAATAACAAATATCATATTACTATCTAACAGTTTCAATACCTCTTTATGAATTACCGCTTGAATCACCGGGTTCACTCTTCTTTGATTTTGTACGACGACTTTCGTACCTTCCTCTAATCTAATCCTATGCATGCATATAGAGTGACTAATACCCTTAATATCCTCGATCGTCCATCCAATGGCAGATTCGTTCTTACGAAGCACTGTCAGGAGTCTCTCTAACTGATCACTAGATAGAAGGAAAGATAGAATTACCGGGCACTTCTCATTATCCTCCAAGTAAGCGTACTTGAGGTGATCCAAGAGTGGTTTCAGTTCCTTCTTCACCTCCAATGGTGGCGCCTTATCAAACATCTTCTCAAACGTGGTCTCCTCCACGTCTATATCTCCTTCTTCATCAACTTGCTTCACGTCCATGACTTCAATTCTGCGTTATCTCTAACGCTGTCAAAATAGTCAAGATCATAAAGCTCATACGTTAGCTCATCAAGAATAGGAAAATCATGGTTATGAACATAAAAAGAACAAGGGTTGAGAAGTGTGTCATCAATACAAGTGTCCATGATATCAATAAAGTGACAGCTTTAATCCCCCATAGGGTATTTCATTGCTTCATAGATAGCAATCTTCACTTCTTGATCATTCACTTTCACCGTAATCTTCCCGTTTGCCACATCCAATACCATCCCGGCAATAGCTAAGAACGGTCTTCCCAAAATCAGGTGTGCATGCTCATCCTCCTCCATATTAAGTACTACGAAATCGGCAGGGAATACGTGATCCGCCACCGTCACTAGAACATCCTCCACCACTCCTTGAGGTCTCGTGATGGACCTATCGGCGAGTTGGAGAGTCATCATCGTGGGTTGAAGTTCATCCCCATCCAACTTCTTGAACAAAGATAATTGCATCAGATTAATGCTGGCTCCCAAATCACACAACGCCCCTTTCTTGATTCCATTCCCGATATCACATAAGATAGTAAAACTACCGGGATCCTTCAGCTTTGGAGGAAGAGTTTTGTGCACTATAGTACTCACCTCATAGTTCAAGTGTACAAGTTCGGGCCCATCAATTCTCCTCCTCTTGGCAATCAAGTCCTTCAGGAACTTTGCGTAATTTGGCATCTGCTCCAAAGCATCATAGAATGATATGTTGATGTGTATTTTCTTGAAGACATCAAGAAACTTAGCGAATTTCTCATCTAATTTCTTCTTCATGAACCGCTACGGATATGGTACCGGAATGACTGATTTTGGTACCCCGCATTCATCTCGCTCAGTTTCCTTCACGTTTTGATTAGCTTCTTTAGCCTTCTTCCACTTGGGTACTCGCTATATCTCCTCAATCCTTTCTTCCTCCTTTTCTTTCCCTTTCTGAGCATCTTCTACCACAATCTCTTCCACTAATTCATCATTATCCTCTTTCTTTTCCTCACTCTCTTTTTCTATCTCCCTATGGACCTCCTCCACATCAACAGGTAGTGGAGGACCGTCATATTTGGTACCACTCCGCAGCTCGATAGCCCTGCACTGCTCTTTTGGATTCATTTCCGGCATAGAGGGAAATTTTCCCGTCTCTCTAGTCTGCGACTTTACAATCTGGATAATCTGATACTCGATCGAAGTGAACTGTCTATTGTTCTCTTGTTGAATCCTATTGAGGTCCATATCCCTTCTCTGAACTTCTTGTTCCTTGTGATCGTTCTTCGTGTTCATCTCTTTCACATCATACCCTAGAGAAGATAACCTCTTACTTCCCTTTTCCATCTTCTGCAGAATAGCACGTAACATCTCATCGGTAGAGGCATTGCCTTCTCCGTCTGGGAGTTTCAAACCTGGATCTACGCCTGGAGGTACAGTTATTCCGGCTTTTGGATTGTTGTACGAAAAATTATCATTCTTTCTCCACTGGTCCTGAGTAGATTGCTGGCCTCCTGGGTATCCCTGATTATTTCTCCACTGATTCTGAGGAGGCTGTGGACCCGGTGGTACAAACGGCTAACCATAGATAGGTCTTCCCTGCTGATTCCCTCCTTGTTGGTACCCATCTTGGTTGTAATTAGGCCTTCCCATATAGTTGGTCTCCTCTTGCTGGTATCCTGGCTGTTCCACCTTCTCACTCATAACTGCGCCTCCTTCTCTCAAATTCTGCCCAACATCAAGATTGTTGATTTTCTCCATAAGGGCCATCAACAACTTCCTATTCCCCTCACTCTATTCCGCTTGGTACACACTCTGACGAGGCTGGCCAGCATTCTACTGCCCCGCATTCTTCACTATATCCTCCACTATCTGTCTACACTCAGTTGCACTTTAATTCAGTAATGCTCCGCCCGCACAAGCATCGAGATGCTGCTGATCCTTCTCACAGGCCCCACAGTAAAAGTAAGCCATAATATCTCCTTTGTTGTACCTGTGTTGTGGGTAATTAATAAACATGTTGGAGAATCTCCCCCAGGCTTGACTCAATCCCTCGTTCGGTCTCTGCTTGAATGAGGAAATTTCGTTCCTCGCCTTCATCGTTCTGGACGGAGTGGAAAGTGGAAGTTATCATGAGGAAGTTCCTCAAATGGGTGTGTGGATTGTCTTTCCCTACCTCTCCCCTGAACTGATTTTTCAACAGCATCTTCAAAATTCTGGGAGAGATGGAGAAGTAGTTATTCGCCTCGACTGGTGGCATAGCTACTCCATCATAGTATCGTTGAGGATGAGCCTCGAATATCCCTCTAATCGCCATACCAGGAGGACCTGCATTCTGGGGAACTTGTTGTTGGTGTACAGGTGGTGGAGGTACTTGTAGAATATTTGGTTGGTTTAATATAGGTTGTGGTGGGTAGTATGGTGTATAGTAGGGTGGATAGGGGTATGGATAAGGTGGGATGTTGTGTTGGTAGACAGGGTTGATGAAAGGGTTGTTGTTGTTGTTGTTGTTCGGGTTTAGCGCAGAGTTATTTTGGTTCAGTGGGTTTGGCTTTTGGTTGGAGCTTTTCTCTTGAGGTGCTTGCTTTTGACTATTCACACCGTTTGCTCCTTCCACCCATTCCACATTTTGATTGAGCCCTTCTCCATCTAACTCCAACTCTCCATTTATATCCAGATTCATCTTATCACCAGCTGCAGTAGTCATCCTTCTCTGGAAGGCTCTATTCCTTCTGGCTATTGTCTCAGGATCTAGCTTAGTTCTATCTTCACTCGTTTCTCCTTTTGAGCGTGTTTTCATATACCTGAAACACCAAAAGAAATATCAAAATGCAACTGGCTAATAACTAGTAAAACAGAAAATAAATGCACTCACTATTAACTACTAAACTATTTCCAAGTTTCACTCAATGAGCATACATCACCATCCCCAGCAACAGCGTCATTGACTTGATCGTAAAATACTAGCTTGACTAGTAGTTACCCTACAAGAGTATGAGATCACTGTAGTATGGGCAAGTATAGGGACCAAGTAGTATCGAACCCGTGAGAAGGCTTGCACGCGAGTAAATTCCTGGAAATCTATGTGTCGTAGCTAATATAAATGCGATTTTGTTGTAAACTAATATTAAATTATATTCTACTAATTATCAAACCAAAGGAAATAAAACTATTCTAACTCCGATTTGAAGTGCAAATATGATGGTGATGCTCAGAATAGGAATCACTACGTATACTAACAGAGTTGGTACGTTAACTAAAATAATCATGATGTTCAAGTTAAAATCCTATGTGTACTATAAACTAGGCAATCAACTTCTCTAATTTAGCACAAAGAATTGAAAGAATAAAAGCTCAGAATTAATCCCAATACTTAGTTCTAACAACTTACTTCACTAACCCACTAATTAAATTATATGAATTGTGCTTAATTATTGAGGCCCTAATTTAACTAAGGTGATTCTGACATCCTCCCTAGATAAACCGGTTGATTATAAACCCCTTCAAAAACTCTCTCCTTAAGCCTTTTCGTTATTAAAGAGTGATGCGGTCGTCTTCTCTCTAATAATTTTCGTACTTAATTCTATGATTATTCTAGGGTTTATTAGAATTATTTAATAACTAAGAGAATTAAAACTATACATCACGAATTATCCTAATTACGTACCAACATTCTACTTTTATGAGTTCATCCTATCCTAAGCATACAAGGGTTTAGCCTAACATGGTGATTATGAGAACAAAAGCAACAACAAGATCAACAATCATAAATATAATTAAAAGAATCAAGAAATTCAAGAACATAAACTATCTATGAAAGTAATTGAATCAAATCTAAAAAACAAATTTATAAAATCTGAAATTAAGGTCTAAGTATCAAAGAATTCAAGATAAAAAAAAGAAATCAAAATCGTGCAAAGTATTAATTGTTCTAACGAATTCGTATGATAAAAACCTCGTTTCTAAACTTAAAATCCTTGCCAAACTCTCAAAATCACGTCCCAAGCTTTCTCCCCTTCGAAAATCGAGTCTAGATATGTAAAAATAGGCTTGAGATGGGTATTTATACAATATAAGCCGAAAAACACCTAGGGCGCTCGAGTTGGGCCTTCTCTCGAGTGCCTGGTGCTCGAGCTGTGCTTGGTCGAGTGGTCCTGGGTTACAGAGCGTTGGTGCCGCTCGAGTTGGTGTGGTCAAGCGGCTCGTGCTCGAGCGAGGTAAGGTCAAGCGCCTCTTGTTCACAGCATGTTTGGGGCACCCGAGCTCTTGTACTCGAGCTCACCCCGTGCTCGAGTGTTTCTTCCTTTTGCACTAATTGATACTTTTCTTCGCTCGAACTAATACTTTTCGAATTTCTTTCATATCTTCTCATCCGGGAGTTCGTTTGAGTTGATTCAAAGTCCTACGAACTCCATTTTTGTCCTCTTTCCTAATATGAACACCAAAGAGACAAATTGATGAGTTTATGAAAATATTACTCAAATTACTCTAAATACTCATAAAAACGCTCAAAATATGGACTAATCGGGCACCAAAACATCACAATTTAACGTCTAATCATAAGCCTATTTGTTGAGAAAGATTGATGTGGTCGTCCTCTCTTTAACAATTTTCGTACTTAATTCTATGATTATTCTAGGGTTTATTAGAATTATTCAATAATTAAGAGAATTAAAACTCATCACACCACGAATTATCCTAATCGCCTACCAAGATCCTAATTTCTACGAGTTCATCCTGTCCTAAGCATACAAGAATTTAGTCTAGCATATTGATGATGAAATCACAAGCAACTACTATAATAATCAAAGATATAATCGAATAAATCAAGAAATCCAAGAACATATATCTAACTAGGAATTCAATTGCAATCAGATTCTGGAAAATTCACTCTCAAAGTATCAATAAATTTCTGGAAAAACAATACCTAAAAGTATAAAAAGCAAAAGATGAAAACTAAACCGTTCAAAGTAATAATCATTTCGTGAATCTCGTATGTCGTAAATCTCGTTTCTCCTCTAAAAAACCTTTCCAAAGCCTTAAAATCATGTTCCCAGCCTTCTCCCCTTTCGAAAATTGAGTCTAGATATCTAAAATAAGGATTTAGATGGGTATTTATGATGGAACGCGCCGGTGAAGACGGTCCGTCCCCAAGATCGTTGTTGGGATACCAAACATGTATAAACAATTAAAGACCTAAACATGCACCTAAAGATAAGTTTAGATTCGTTACCCTTGAAGACCGAGGCGTTGATTCCACTACTGATCTTCTAGTCTGTCTCCCAACCTCGTTCGTACACCGGGTGGACGGCGAACTAGCGAACGTGGAGAAAAGTGCCTCACAATTTCATCTCCCTCTAAACCCCACTCATGAATTTCGGCTGTTGCACGTTTTATCTAAGAGTGCTAGGGTTTTAAAACACGAAATTGAAGCCTTTATATAGACTCCTTAAGTTTCATGGGCCAGACTAGGGATCTGTTAGAAGGTATAGGGTTTGGGCTCCTCACGGACCCAAATACTCTTATGTTCAGCCCAGAACATTTATTTGGCCCGTGAACATTAATTCATTCCACTAGAGAATTAATATTGCACTCCCATCCTATCCCGAACCGAATCAGGGCTTCTATTAGACTCTATAATTCCCCGTGTTAAAGATATCGCACGTCCATTAATTATTAAAGCTCCTGACCGCTTTAATTAATTAACATCTAATATTCCTTGAGTAGTACCACTCAACCTTGTTGTCGTACGGATATAATCCACCTGCAGGGTTTAATACGACAATCCTTTATGAGTTTCCTCAAGGAGACGTCATCAATCTGGATCACCAGGACACGGTGCCTTAATGTCAATAAATAGACATCGTGTAAACGATGTCACTACCCAAAATACATAGTGCGTTGAATCTAACAAGATTCTCACCCATAGTAAATCAAAGTAGTGAACAAGCGCTCCACATATCTAGATATCACAATTAGGGTTAAGAATTATAAGAGTCACCAAGACCTTTAGTACTTCATAACAGTCAGAATAGAAGAACATGTCTTAACTGTGATCCATTCAATACGACATAGCGTACTAGTATGAACTAATGGCCAAGACAAGCCACTAACAAGTTCATACTACAACTTATACCAATAGTTATGTCCAGAACTATCTCAGTTGTGAATATTGTTTATATCTTATAAGGAACTGACAATGTGATCTTCTGTGTGACTACAAACCCACCACATTATCTACAATATAAGATAAATAGACATACAAGTAATACAAGCAATTAATAAGATTGCAATAATGTGAAAAACCATTTATTTCAGATAATAAGGAAATCGAATATATCCATAAAAGCCCAACAAAAGATTGCTTTACAGTATACACCAACAATTTATACGTCTTCTAATTTTGACCTACGTAGGCGCTCGACCACGCTAATAGCTTGAGCGTCAAGCGCTCGACCTAGCCCCTTGGTCAAGCGGCCTGGAGAAGTCGTCATTGCATTTTTCCCCTTCGATCAAACTTGCGCTCGATCACACCCTAAGCTTGAGCGCTTCTTCCTTTCTTTTTGCCAAGTGATACTTTTCAACTCTCGCACTAATATTTTTTATAATTTCTTCATATCTTCTCATCCGAGAGTCTGTTTGAGTCGACTCAAAGTCCTACGAGCTCTATTTTTGCCCTCTTTCCTAATATGCACACCAAAAAGATAAATTAATGAGTTTATAAAAATAGTACACGAATAACTCTAAAAACTCACTAAAAACACTCAATATGTGGACTAAATGAGCATCAAAACATCACAATTTCACGTCTAATCAATATGTTTGATGAATGGTTGTCCTAGTTGTGGTTACACCACTTGTGTTGTGCTCTAATTTTAGAAACAATGGACAAAGGGAGAGGTTGTTGGTTGTGGTATAGGATTGATTGAAGAGGATGATTATAAGAAAATAGAAAGGTAATCGAATGGGGTAGTGATTATCTTATTTAGGAGAGAAAATAATATTGTGGATCATCTTTTATTCTTATTAATCACTATTATTATCTTATATATATTCTCATTCCCATTACCATTGAAAAGTTTTCTTGCCAAACGCCACCTTAATATTAGTTGATGTGTTTTTATTGATAATTGAACAAAGAATGTGTGAGCGAGCCTAAGTTGTAATACACAATTATTATAAAAAAAAAAAATTAAGTTGCAATTCATATCGTGCTGACAAGTAACAATGTATTTTCCTTGATATAGAAAGAACGAGATCCTAGAACTTAATTTGAGGCCCTCTCCGTGTATTATAAGCAGTCCAATTTAAATTGTATTTGGTATATAATTTAAATAAAATCACATTCCTTTGTTTTTTATTAGATCATTGAGTGGTTTCGTTAGGATAATTATTATATACCTTCCTTCAACACTTTATTGCTTGTATAGCAAGTTTGGTTGTAATCGTAAATCATTTAATTCAAGATATAAAAATTATATTATACATCATTAAGTCAAGTTAATGTGTTTTTCTTTATCTAAGATTATGAGGATAAATCAAATTATAACCGTAAGTATTGGGATTTACACCAAACAAATCAGCCTAATGTACCGTATATCCTCTAAATCCCAATAATGAAACTTAAACATAAGATATTTGGGTATTAATATAAATTAATAGATTTCACTTTTTTTTTTATAAGTTCGATCATTTAAATGAGATACAATCGCAAGTAAAAAAATATTTTAGCACTGTAACTTTAGGGTGGTGGCAAAATAAGGACCGTAACTTTCTGAACTGGCAAAACAAGGACCACAACTTTTAAAAGTAGAAAAACAAAAACTGTAACTTCTAAAGGTAGTAAAATAAGGACCATAACTTTGAAATGTAGCAAAACAATGACTGTAACTTTTTAAAAGTAGCAATTTGAGGCCAAATTGACCCGGATTACCAGCCCATTTTCGGGCTCAAATTATACATCTGGATGTCAATTGGACATTAATTCAAGTATAAATTGAGTCCAAAAATGGGTTCACGTGACTTTCATGTGAAAAATAAGCCCGAAAGAGGGTAATCCGAGCTTATTATGGTCTCAAATTACTACTTATATAAGTTACAGTCTTTGCTTTGCCACTTTTAAAAGTTGTGGTCCTTGTTTTGTTAGCCCGAAAAGTTAGAGTCCTTGTTTTGCCAACCAGAAAAGTTGCAGTCCTTGTTTTGCCACCCCCTAAAGTTCTGGTCCTAAAAAAATATTTACCCATACAATCACTATAAGAAAATATAAAATTCCTATGGAAATTGTCAATATTAATATGAAATTTCCAACAACAATTTCGTAGTAGGGATTGTCTACGAAATTAGGCATTTTCATTCCTTACCAACAAAAAATTTACCTACGGAATTTTCATAGGTAATTAAATTGTTTGTGAGTAATTTTTTGTATGCAAATTGTTTGTAAGTAATTAATACCTAGGAATTTCATTTCATAGGCAAATTGTTTGTAGATTGAGGAATGAAAGTGCTTACGGCTATGTTTGTTTCGGGATTTGAGTGTGTGTGAAGTCATAACTTTACATCTATGATTAGGCGTGAAATTGTCATGATTCGTAGCTAGAAACGCCCTAGTTTTGGTCGAATTTATTGAGTTATTAGAGCCAAATGAGTACTATTTCTATACCTTGATGAATTTGTCTCTTTGATACTCATAGGTGAATAGAGGGCGAAAAGAGGAGTTCGTAGGACTTTGAATCGACTCAAACGGACTCTTGGATGAGAAGATATCGAAGAAATACGATTGGTATTAGTACGTGTGAAGAAAAGTGTTAGTTGCAAAGGAAGGGAAGCCCACTCGAGGGAAATTGCTCGAGCGCCCCACTCGAGCTAGGGGCTCGAGCGCATCAAAACATGCAGAACATTTTGGGCGCTCGAGGGGCACTGCTCGAGCGCCTCGCTCGACCTCAGGAACCGCTCGACCACTTTTGCTCGAGCGCCTCGCTCGACCTCAGGAACCGCTCGACCACTTTAGCTCGAGCGACCCGCTCGAGCGGGTCTGCTCGAGCGCTTCCAAGGCCTTTTCACCAACTTACGTTTTTCGGTCCACGAGTTCACGAATCGGCCCGTTGCCTATATATACCTCTTCCAAACTCGTTTTAAACGACCACCGGATCCCCGAACTTTATACATAATTTTTAGACTTAGTTTTTGAAGAGGAGAAGAACGAGCAAGCTTTACTTTTACGTTGTTGAGGTTTTTCGTACGAATTCTTAGTTTAATTTCGTTTCTCAGTTTCTTTTCCTTAGCTTGATTACTCTAAACATTTTAAACTTTGTTTTTATCAATTCAAATTCTGTTCTTAGTATTTATTTCTTTAAACCCTAGTTCATGTTTCATCTTTTCTTGGTTCAATTTACCATGTTTATGTTCGTTGTTTATTCTATTGCTTTTATGTTTGTTAACGTCATGTCTAGCTAAAACCCTTGCATGCTTAGGTTAGGATGAACTCGTAGAAGTAGGATGTGGGTACGTAATTAGGGTAATTCGTGACGTTAGTTTTAATTCTCTTAATTAATGAATTCTTATAATTAATCTTAACTTTACCTTTGAATTTCGTATGAAAGTGTTAGAGAGAGGACGACCGCATCACTCAATAACGATTAGTAGTCTTAACGAGAGGGTTTAGAAAGGGTTAATTCATCTACCGGTTTAGCAAAGGAGGACGACCGCATCACCTTAGTTAAATTAGGGTCTCATTAATTAAGCGTTATCTATTAACTTGTTAGTGGATTAGTGAAGTCGATTGCTAGGATAAAGTATTAGGGTTAGAAATCTTGAGCTTTCATTCTACGATCTTTTACTTAGGTTAATTCTTGTTTGTCACGATTACTTTGATTATGTACCTGCTCCGTTAGTATACGTAGGGATTCCTATCCTGAGCATCACCATCTCATACTTGCATACACACCTTAGATACTTAGTTTAACTTTCCTTTTTCATTCGTAGAGTAATTTAGTTTAGACTTAATTCTTTTAATTTTCAATCCCCAAACATACACTCATATTAACTACGACGCGTAGATCTTCAGGGATCTATTCGCATACACACTTTCCCTTGGGTTCGATAATACTTGGTCCCTATACTTGCCACTACTACAGTAAACCCGTACTCTTGCGGGGAAGCTACTAGTAAAAGCTAGTGTAGTTCGCTTCAAGTCAATGGCGCCGTTGCCGGGGGTGGCGTTGTATGCTTTTTGAATAGGACTTGTAGATAGCTTAGTAGTTAGTAGTGGGTGATTTATTTTCTATTTTTAATTTTATTTCCATTCATTGGGCAGTTGCGTTTTGATCCTTCTGCTAGTGTGTCAGGTTTATGAAAACACGCTCACAAGACAATACGAGCGAAGAGAGAATACCGTTGGACCCTGAGACAATAGCCAGAAGGAACCGAGCCTTCTTGAGAAGGATGAACGCTGCCGACTTAGGAAAGAAACCAATGGATATCAATAATGAGTTGGACGATGCTGCCAACGATTTCAATCAGGCAGTAGACCGAGTTGAAGGCACTGGAGTTAGTGGTAGCCAGAATCAAATTCCATTAGGGGATAGCCAGAGCCTAAACCCGGATACACAAAACGTAGGGAATCCAGCTCAGAACCTTGTCCATAATCCTCATAACAACCCTGCTTACCCACAAAACCCAAATAACCCTTTTAACAACCCAGTATACCAACATTACCCATACCCACCTTATCCTTACCCACCATATCCATATCATCCACCTCCTGTCCACAACCAACCACCTGTTTACCAACCACCACCCCAACAAGTACCCGTACCAGCTGCTAATCCTCAACACGTTCCTCAGAACGTAGATCACAATATGGCTATTCGAGAGAGGTATGCAGCACAGCCACAGCGGTACTATGATGGAGTGGCATTGCCTCCTGTTGAGGCAAATAATTTCTCTATTTCCCCAGGAATTCTAAAGCTGCTTACAGAGAACCAGTTCAAGGGGGTGATCGGGAAAGAGAATTCTCACACACATTTAAGAAGTTTTCTAATGATAGCCTCCACCTTCAATTACAATAGCATGTCTGAAGATGCCAAGAGACTTAGGCTGTTCCCATTCTCATTGACGGGAATAGCTAAGGAGTGGTACGATAATACGCTCCCACGGGGAGGTATTACCACTTGGGCCGAGCTCGAGCGTCTGTTCCTCGAGCGATTCTACCCTCCATCTAGGACGATCAAGGCTAGGATTGAGATCTCGTCCTTTCGCCAGAAGTCTGGAGAAGATTTACGCCAAGCGTGGGAGAGATAGTCAAACATGCTGATTGAGTGCCCGCAGCACGGGTACAACGAGGGAGACATTATGGCATTCTTCTATAGTGGTGCCAACAAGGCGGGGCAAGACCATTTAAACGCCTGTGCGGGCGGAGCATTCCTGAATCAAGGCATAGAGAGGTGTAGGGAGATCGTGGACAACATTGTCACGAATGCCGGTGCTTGGGGTGTGGATGCAGATTTTCAGAGAGTGCATCAGGTTGAGGAAGGTGAAGGAACGAGAAGGCTATTGATGGCCATGATGGAGAAGATCAACAACCTCGAGTTGGGGAAGAATTTGGTTGGAGAGCATGCAGCAGAAAATGATAGAGTAGACCAGCCAAGCGGACAGCAAGAGGTAGCCAATTATATGGGAGGTCCATATTACAATCAGAATGGCTTCCAAGGTGGAAATCAGTATGGAAGGCCTTCTTATGGCCAACCATTTGCACCTCCAGGGCCACAGCCGCATCAAAATCAATGGAGGAACACACAAGGAGTTCAAGGAGGGCAGCAGCCTCCTCAAAACACATGGAGGAAAACTGAGAACTTTTCTTATGCTAACCCAAAAGCTGGTATTACTGTTCCTGCAGGTGTTGATCCGGGGTCTAAACCTCCTGGTGGAGAAGGCGGTGCATCAACCGAGGAGATGTTGAGAGCTATCCTTCAGAAAGTGGAAGAAGGAAATAAGAGGTTGTCATCCTTGGAGTACGATGTGAAGGAGTTGCATAAAAAGGGTGATCATCGTGATCAAGAGCTCCAGAAGATGAACGTTGAGTGGACTAGAACTCAACAAGAGAACAATCGAAGGTTCACTTCTTTAGAGTTCCAGATGAGCCAGATTGCAAAATCAGTGAATAGAATGCCGGAGGGGAACCCGAAAGAGCAGTGTAAGGCGATCCAGCTTAGAAGTGGAACCAACTATGAAGGTCCTCAGATGCCTGCTGATTCTGAGACGCCTCAAATTGAGAAGGGGATTGAAAGTGAAGGGATTGAGAAGCATGAAGATATGGATGAGTCCCAGAAGGGCAAGAAAAGTGAGGAGATTGAGAGAGTTCCTAAGTGGAAGAAGGCAAAGGAAGCAAGGGAGAAAATGAAAGAAACAGAAAGAGATGAATGAGGGGTACCCAAATCTGTGATACCCGTCCCATATCCACAGCGCTTCATGAAAAAGAAGCTTGATGAAAAATTTTCAAAATTTCTAGATGTTTTTAAACAACTGCATATTAATATTCCCTTTTATGATGCTTTGGAACAGATGCCGCATTATGCGAAGTTTTTGAAGGACTTGATTGTGAAAAGACGGCGAGTGGATGAGCCGAAGTTGGTGCAGCTGAACCACGAAGTGAGTGCATTAGTGCACAAGGCGCTTCCACCAAAGCTGAAGGATCCCGGGAGCTTCACGATCCTATGTGATATTGGGAACGAAATCAAGAAAGGAGCACTATGTGATTTAGGGGCGAGCATCAATCTCATGCCCTTGTCGCTTTTCAAGAAGTTGGAAGGTGGTGAACTTCAACCCACAATGATGACGCTTCAACTTGCCGATCGGTCTATTACTCGACCTCAAGGTGTGGTTGAAGACGTCCTAGTGAGAGTTGGAGATCACATTTTTCCAGCCAACTTTGTAGTGCTAGAGATGGAGAAAGATGAGCACGTGCCCCTAATCTTGGGAAGACCGTTCTTAGCTACGGCGGGGATGGTGCTAGACGTGGCAAATGGGAAGATTACATTGAAGGTTGATGATCAAGAAGTGAAGATCTCCCTATATGAAGTCATGAAGCACCCGAGGGAGGATGAGAGCTTGTATTGCATGGATGCAATTGATCCTCGTGTTGAAGACACACCTTCTATCCCTAATCCTTCTGATATTCATGATTTTGTTAGTCCTTCACTTGATTATTTAACCCATGAGCATTATGATCTTGATTCTTTTGATAGGGATAAAGTGAAGAAGTTGAAGGATGATGAGGTGAAGAAAGTGGACGTGATCCAGTTAAAAGGGAAAGGAGGAGTTAAGAAGAAGAAGTCAAAATTCAAGAACTTGTTTGGTAAGACTCCTCCAGATAAAGGAAAGAAGGAGTTGAGACCCATAACACTTGGGAATGAGAATAAAGCAAAGGAACTCATGATGCAAGGGCATCAAGGAAAGGAGTTCAAACACCACTCTTATGAGAGTAAGGGAGGTAAATTTGAGTATGATGTCCCATAAGCTCCTTTGAGCTTGGTCCGGCATGAGGACCTTAAAAATAGCGCTGAATGGGAGGCAACCCATTATTTTTTTATTTTATTTTTTATTTTGCTTTGAGTTTTTTTAGTTATTAGGGAGTTATTTTGAGTCGTATGTTTAACCTCGTACTTGAGAGTTTTATTTTGTAGGCTTGTCTCTAAAGGAGTAAAGGTATCATGGAGTTACTCAGATTGAAGGAACCAACTTGAGACAAGGAAGTGTGCAAAGCTAGTGAGAGAAACGAAATTATTTGGTTGAGGTAACCCACAACCCCAAACTTAGACATCTAGCAAGGTCGAAGTTTGGGGGGGTGGAGTTTTTTTTTTATGTTTCTTGTTACATTGCACATGCATGCACGCCCGTATCTTTGAGTTGAGTTTGATTGATTATTAGATTGTTGAGATACTCCTTGGGGTGATTTTGATTTGACTCGCTATTGCATATTTTATGCCTATCAATCATCTTATGCTTGTCGATTGCTATCTTTGAGTATGATTTGATGAGTAGAGTGAGTTGTAAGGGTGAGTTAGAAATTCTTTTGTGTGAGTGTTTGAGTTTGAGCTGATTTGAGAAAGAACTCGTATGCTTGTGAATTTTTCTTTTGAGTACTTGTGAGATGAGAGTGAGAATTCACTAGGACTAGCATGGATGTGAAAGCCGTGAGCTTTTGAGCCTTATGAGATTTTGATGCATGCATTGATCTCTTCGTTTGTGAGTGGATCGTCACCGTAGAGGATGCTAGAACTTGCATGTGCTCTTGGTGCTTGATTGTGTCTAGTTTGATATGCCGAATAGGATCTTAGGCCATCTTTGATTTTATTGAGTCACTTAGCCAAAATTTTCCTTACCAATGACATTGATCCCTTGTTAGCCCCTTTGAGCCGAAAGCCTATTTTATTTGCTAGCACATATGAACACTATTTCAATTCCTAAGCCTTTTTGTCCAAATTTGAGTGGAGAATAGGAAAGTGTGAATGTGAAGGGAGTGAATTGAGTTGAAAAAGGAAAATGTTGTTTGTTGAGTGAATATGAGAAGAAGGTGTGAATGAGATATGAGTTGTGGGAAATAAAAAATTGAGAATGAGCAAAAGAAAAATTGAGCTCATGTGTTTGTGCGAAAAAGAAAAAAAAAAGAAAAAGAAAAAAATGAAGTGATTGAAAAAAAATGTGAAAAAGTGAGAAAGAGAAAATTTGAAGTGTTGAGAGTATGGAATTGAAAGAGTGTTGATTGGAAATGTTTGAAGTATTCTGTTCCTAATCTCGAAGTGCCAAAGTTTGATTTTCTATTCTCCATTCACTTGAGTCACTTACCCAAATTGTTATCCCACCCGTCCAAAGAGCCTACATTACAACCTTGAGAAAAGTCCTTTTTGATTCGGCATTGATTTCTAGAGTATGGTCGGAGTTGAGAGTGCTTACAAGCCTATGGCTGCCGATATGAGTGATTGATTGTTTGAGTGAGTCCCTTAATCATTGATATACACTTGTGAGGGAGTGAAACACATCGTTGAGTGCACATCCATGCTTGATCTTGGTGTTCCTTGTTATTGTTGCATGAGTATGATAAAGGAAAGTGAGTGAGTATACGGGTGATTGATTTTTGAAGCTCGAGTTCATTAGCTTGCATGATTGATTCTTTGACTCATTCCTAACAATTTCACTTGACTTATTATTTCGTTGCTTGAGGACAAGCAACATGGTAAGTTTGGGGGGGTTGATTAGGCGTGAAATTGTCATGATTCGTAGCTAGAAACGCCCTAGTTTTGGTCGAATTTATTGAGTTTTTAGAGCCAAATGAGTACTATTTCTATACCTTGATGAATTTGTCTCTTTGATACTCATAGGTGAATAGAGGGCGAAAAGAGGAGTTCGTAGGACTTTGAATCGACTCAAACGGACTCCCGGATGAGAAGATATCGAAGAAATACGATTGGTATTAGTACGTGTGAAGAAAAGTGTTAGTTGCAAAGGAAGGGAAGCCCACTCGAGGGAAATTGCTCGAGCGCCCCACTCGAGCTAAGGGCTCGAGCGCATCAAAACATGCAGAACATTTTGGGCGCTCGAGGGGCACTGCTCGAGCGCCTCGCTCGACCTCAGGAACCGCTCGACCACTTTTGCTCGAGCGCCTCGCTCGACCTCAGGAACCGCTCGACCACTTTAGCTCGAGCGACCCGCTCGAGCGGGTCTGCTCGAGCGCTTCCAAGGCCTTTTCACCAACTTACGTTTTTCGGCCCACGAGTTCACGAATCGGCCCGTTGCCTATA
This sequence comes from Ballota nigra, assembly GCA_947034835.1. Lineage (NCBI taxonomy): Eukaryota > Viridiplantae > Streptophyta > Magnoliopsida > Lamiales > Lamiaceae > Ballota > Ballota nigra. Next base: position 12,376,316 of record OX344728.1, read on the forward strand.
TATACCTCTTCCAAACTCGTTTTAAACGACCACCGGATCCCCGAACTTTATACATAATTTTTAGACTTAGTTTTTGAAGAGGAGAAGAACGAGCAAGCTTTACTTTTACGTTGTTGAGGTTTTTCGTACGAATTCTTAATTTAATTTCGTTTCTCAGTTTCTTTTCCTTAGCTTGATTACTCTAAACATTCTAAACTTTGTTTTTATCAATTCAAATTCAGTTCTTAGTATTTATTTCTTTAAACCCTAGTTCATGTTTCATCTTTTCTTGGTTCAATTTACCATGTTTATGTTCGTTGTTTCTTCTATTGCTTTTATGTTTGTTAACGTCATGTCTAGCTAAAACCCTTGCATGCTTAGGTTAGGATGAACTCGTAGAAGTAGGATGTGGGTACGTAATTAGGGTAATTCGTGACGTTAGTTTTAATTCTCTTAATTAACGAATTCTTATAATTAATCTTAACTTTACCTTTGAATTTCGTATGAAAGTGTTAGAGAGAGGACGACCGCATCACTCAATAACGATTAGTAGTCTTAACGAGAGGGTTTAGAAAGGGTTAATTCATCTACCGGTTTAGCGAAGGAGGACGACCGCATCACCTTAGTTAAATTAGGGTCTCATTAATTAAGCGCTATCTATTAACTTGTTAGTGGATTAGTGAAGTCGATTGCTAGGATAAAGTATTAGGGTTAGAAATCTTGAGCTTTCATTCTACGATCTTTTACTTAGGTTAATTCTTGTTTGTCACGATTACTTTGATTATGTACCTGCTCCGTTAGTATACGTAGGGATTCCTATCCTGAGCATCACCATCTCATACTTGCATACACACCTTAGATACTTAGTTTAACTTTCCTTTTACATTCGTAGAGTAATTTAGTTTAGACTTAATTCTTTTAATTTTCAATCCCCAAACATACACTCATATTAACTACGACGCGTAGATCTTCAGGGATCTATTCGCATACACACTTTCCCTTGGGTTCGATAATACTTGGTCCCTATACTTGCCACTACTACAGTGAACCCGTACTCTTGCGGGGAAGCTACTAGTAAAAGCTAGTGTAGTTCGCTTCAAGTCAATCTACATAATGTAAAATTCTTGATGAATAGTAAAAATATGTGTTTATTTTGGACTTTAGTAGAGTGAGATTTTGATTTATGTCAAATTATGTGTAAAAGTAAAATAAGATGTGTAAGAGTAAAGTAAAAAAGAGAAAGTATGAGTGAAAGACAAATGATATGTTACTAATAAAGTAAATTGTATAAAGTGAATTGTATTGAGAAAAATAATAATAGGTTTTATAGGTATTTATAGGTAGGGGTGAGCTTAAAACCGAAAAAAATGAAAAATGAACCGAAGAAATTTGATCCGTTCGGTTGAGTCCAAAAAATTCAGTTCGGTTTTGGTTCCAAAATTTTAAAAAATTTTGATTTTTGGTTTTCATTCCGGTCCTAAAATTTTAAAACCAAACGGACCGAAAAAATCGAATGGACCGAATTTTATAATTAAATAATAATAATATATATATATAATAAAAAAATAACATATTTCAGTCCTAATAACATATTTTGACTCTATTTCGTAGTATTTGTATGAATATCTCTTTATATTGTTGGTATTGAATTAGATTTAATGATATTTGTAATGCATAATATTTATTAGGTTGAAATACATATTTTTTAAATGTTATTTTGGACAAAATGGACCGAACCGACCGAACAGAAAAAATTCAGTTCGGTCCAATTCGATTTTATGCCCAGTTCGGTTCGGTTTATAAAATAAAATTTTTGGGTATTTCGGTCAGTCCAGTTTTACCATATTAACTGAATGTCCACCCCTATTTATAGATGTGGATGAAAAATGAGATGTGAAAACTGGATTTTAAATTTCTAACTCGAATAGGACGAGGACTGGAAAGTCCTAGTCTTGTTCGGGTGAATCCCAAAACAAACGCAACCTACATGATTAGAAAAATTTGTAGGCAAGTCCTAGGCCACTACAAAAATATTTTGTTGGAAAATCACTACAAAAAACTCGCGTTTTAGCAACCGAAATTAGCGACCGCCTTTAAATCGGTCACTAAATAATGTATTAGCGATCGATTAGCGACCGAGGAAGAACACTGGTCTTAAATTTTAAAGATTTGCAATCGACACAAAAATCGGTTGCTAAATTGAAGGATTAGCGACCGTCTCGATGGTCGCTAAACTCAAAGGTCGGTCAAAATTGACCAATGCTTTTTACCGCCTGAGGCGGTCACTGAATTCAATTTTGTACTCAGCGACCGCCAATAGTCATTAATGCTGGATAATTAGCGACCGCCTTATCACAAATTCGGTCATTCGGGACCGCCCAAATTTGTGATTAGCGACGCCTAAGGCAGTCGCTAATTTTGTATACCCTTTATAGGCACAAGCCGTAATCACTTTCGGCCATCACTTCAAAAATGCCACCACAGCCGCCGATCGCCGTTGTCGCCGCCGCCGCCTTCGTCGAGCAATCCCTTTCGGTCAATTCACTTGTTGCTTCCCCGTCTACACAATAACCGTAAGTTTTTTTTAACTTTAACCGTTTATTATATTTGTATATCATTTTTTAAATATATAGGATTGATATACATGAAGTTAGATATATATATATATATATATATATATATATATATATATTTGTATATATGTTTGTATGAATCATGCATATTTGTTTATATGATTTATATATATGTACGTATATGTATGATTTTATATATTTTTTAAATCTTGTATATAAATGTTTAGTGTTTTTTAAGTTAGTTGGTATGTTAGTATATATTAAATTAGTTGATATGTTAGTATATATTAAATTAGTTGATATATATTTAGTTGATTGATATGTATAGGTATGAATTTAGTTGATTGATATACGTGAGTGGGAAAACAGTTGTGAAGAAGAATTATACCAATATATATAAGGAAATAAAAACTTATAGGATAGAGCAATCTGCACGTATTGCAAATCCCTGCAAATTATCATATAATTGTTTGCCATAAATTTATACTCTTAAGAATTTTGTTTTTATCATTTTAATTAATTATCAAACGTCATTATATGTATAGAATAAAAAAAATTGTATTTTTAGTTTCATGAGTATGAGTTCAAAATAATTTTTGTACTTATGTGCAAAGGTAATTTTCTTTTTAGTAGTTTTGGTCACATCTGTTAATTTTCAGTACTAAAATTACAACTTTATCATAATTTTTTTAGGACCAAAACTACAATTTATCTATTTTCATGAGATCAAAATAGCAATCTTTTGGAATAAAAAAAAAACTACAAGACTAAAAATATATTTTTAAGCAAAATTAACTGACTTTTGAGTTCAAAAAACAATTTACCTTGTACTATTATGTTGTAGAAACCAAAATATATTTTTTTAACAAAATTAACTGACTTACTTTTTAAGTTCAAAAATACAATTTACCTGCAGTATTATATCGCGCTCAAAATAAAAACTCACACTGATATTAATTTTACAGATGAGCTCTCAAGATAACCCTGATCAGAGTGGGGGGTAGGGTCAGGGGAGGGGGAGGGGGGTAAGAGGAGGTCGGGATCGTTGAGACCGGTGATCCCAGAGGTTCGGCAGGCCCCGGAGATGACATCATCCTCCTCACAGCAGTCCAGTGCTGCTGGCTCTACTTCTGTTGCCGGATCTTCGGCTTCACGGCAGCATCCCGCGTTGGATAGTCGTCTCAATATTGTCCTTTGAGACAACATGTAAGTATTCTTAGATAACGAATTAAATAGTTTTAATTGTATTTATTAATATTAACTTGAATTTTTTTTATGTCACAGTATGCTTCCAGGCCATGAGACTAGCTCACGTGTCTTAGAGGCCATTAAGAAGCTCCCGTTCGAGGTTGGTGCCTCCTCGTGGTCCATGGTGTCCGAGCGAAAGAGGAGGGACTACTTCGAGGAGTTCAAGGTATATTTATTGTGATTTTAATTTTTAATATTTTATTTTGAATTTATTTGTTAATATTTTATTTTAAATTTAATTGCAGAAGTTGTGCGTCTGGGACCCTGCCCATGATAGTGTTATGTACCGCTTCTTCTGCGCGAAAGCGCATGAGCGGTACAAAAACATTACCTACGGGCTGAAGAAGAAGTTTGATGAGGGACAACAGTTAGAGTTGGGTCGAGGGCCAGACGGACGTTCCGTCGAGGACGCTTTGGTTGCTCACTGGAATAGTGAGCAATTCAAAGTCAAGCCCGAGAAGTCCAGGGAGAACCTATTGAAGGACCCCACCGGGCACGGGGTCGCCAGACATCGGGCTGGATCCCGGTCCATCTACGAGCACTCCCCCGCCTTTGTAAGTATTTTACTTTTTATTTACATTTGAATATTAATAAACTTTTAAATGTTTAATATTTAAAATCTATTGAATTTGGTTCGCAACAGGAGAGAGAGAAGGGACGAAAGCCCTCTCTCTATAAGCAGATGGAGATCTCCCACCTAGTGAACCCGGAGACTGGGACGTCTACCTACGCCCGCACCACCGAGATCCACGTACGTATTTTTTTTATTTTAATTAATTTTAATTTAATTATTATAATTGTAGTTTAATTATTATAATTTTAATTCCAGAACCAGTTTAAGGATCGTCTCGCCCAGGCCTCGTAGCAGGTGGCTCCCACCGACGACAGCGGAGAGAACCCCACCCTTCCCCGGATTGACGAGGACCGTATCTATTTAGATGTGGTCAGAGTCAAGAAGGGAAAGGTTATAGGGCAGGGCGGTCACATTAAGGCCATCCCGCAGACCTACCGCCAAAGCAGTAGATCGTCCTCCTCGATCGACTCTGCTCCCTCTCAGGTGGAGTGTGAGCTGAGAGACGTCTGAAAGCAGATGGAGGCTCTCACGAGCTACAACAAGAGTTTTCGGAACTGGTTCTCTAACATCTCCCAACAAATGGGAGTAACCGCTCCACCTCCACCCCACCCCGACAAAATTTTGCTGCCGAGGGGAGCGGTGCCGTGGTGAGCGGGTACGAAGGTGGTGAGGGTGAGGATGACAATGTCGATGTCGACTGCTTCCTCTCTGGAGATGATAGTTAGAGAGAGAGAGAGAGAGAGAAGAATTTTTATATTTTGTTGAATATTTTATTTGCTGAATATTTTTTATTTTGTTGAATATTTTTTATTGAATATTATAGATTTGCATATATTTTTCATATAAAAAAAGTTAGTAAATATATATATATATATATATATATATATATATATATATATATATATATATATATATATATATATAAAAGAATTAGAAACAAAAATGAATTAATTTGATGAATTTAAAAAAAAAACGGAGCTCAATTTGGAATTATATACAGTTAAATGGATAAAAACAAATGATGTAATAATTTATATTAGTCTAAAATATTAAATTTATAAAATTAGTAAAAAAATTTAGTGAATATATATATATAAACGAATTGGAAATAAAAAGAAATTAATTTGATGATTTTTTTTTTAAAAAGGACTCAATTTGGAATTATATACAATTAAATGAATAAAAACGAGTCTAAAATATTAAATTTATAAAATTAATAAAACAAATTAGTAAATATATATATATATATATATATATATATATATATATAATGAATTAGCAACAAAAAGGAATTAATTTGATGAATTTTAAAAAAAATGGGAGTTAATTTGAGGTTATATACAATTAAATGCAAATAAACGAACAACAATAACATGTGTCCTAGTGGTTCACACCTCTTCTGGGTTACTCGGAGGTCGTGGGTTTGATTCCCCTTGGGCGCATATTTGTCCATTTATTTCTACAAGCCTCACAAGGGCTTATATACTAAATGACTCGTCTAATATAAGCTAGTGGGTTAGTGGTTCGGGCAGTCGCTAATATTAGCTACCGGCGTTTTAACGACGACTTTTATCGGTCGCTAATCACGTTTTGCGACCGAAAATCAGTCCGCATTTTTTTTTAGTGAATTTTGTACACAATTCTAATTTCGTATGCAATTTTTAATTTTTTTTTTTTTTTTTTAATAGTGAATTCTTTATGATATTAACTAGAGCAGAAATTTTAAGTTCAAATGTTCACGTGAATTTAGTTTTCAGGATATCTACTCTTTATTTTTTATGACATTTTCTACAATCTTCCTAGTATTCCACCACACTTTTAATGGTTTTTGATCGAACATTCACTAACTTGAGCATCAGAATGCCAGTGCCGAAACTCCCTCTCACATGTTCTTTGCCCACACAGTTTAATGCGGATAAATAATAAATTTCTACAACACAAATTTTGTATTCTACAATGGTATTTTATCTATTATTTCATATCACAATTTACACTTTTCTACTAACATTATTTTAAATTTTGAATGAAAGGAAAGGGTAAATTTAAAAAAGAAAAGAAAACGAGAGAGAGTTATCAATCAATATATTATGACAGTTTGAATAGTTGGTATTATGTGTATTATTATTTATAAAAATTAATAATATTGCTCCATAAATTAATATTATTGCTTATAACAACTAACATTACTCCTCTTTTCCATAATATCTTTCACATTTTTTTTCATCAATTTCACAATATTTTTTACACCCTTAAGATGGAAAACGCTCCATAAAGTCTATCTTCATAATATCTCCAATTTTACACACACTGTCGTTACTTTTGGGGCTCACGCCAATGGCGAATCCAGTATTTGAAATTTGGGTGTACGAAAAATAATTAACAAAATAATTTTAACTATACCCACAATACTAGGTCTTGTATGAGATCGTCTCGTATTATGATACATTAAGACTTTAATAGAGATGAATGTTAATTTGTGTTGTCTCATTTCATGAGACAGTCTCACGTAAAATTTTCCCTTCTTGTAGTAATGATTTTTTGAACCTTTGTTAGTTAATAATATTCTTAACAAATATAAATGTTGTTGGTTTGACTTTTTTTTTTCTAAATAATGGGGTACAAACAGTTGGCAAAGTATTATACGTGAATAATCCATGATAAGCTTATTAAATACTCCCTCCGTCCATGAAAAATAGGCTTGTTACTTTTTTCACGGTTATTAAGAAAGTTGATATAATATGTAAAAAGTAAGAATATTGTGTCAAATCAAGTACAAAATAAATTATTTTAAAAATGTTATGTTTGTGTATTGAAAAAGTAGATAAAATTTATTCTTTCCATTTTAGGCAACATGACTATTTTTCGTGGACGGCCAAATAAGGCAATCAGGCCTATATTTTGTGGACGGAGGGAGTATTAAATAATTTTAAAGTATCAAATATTTAATTAGAAGTATAAAAAATATTATCAGAATTATCATTAATCTGGATTAGTGGTATTATATTATAATTGTTTTAAATATTTTTAAACTCAAATTGATGAGTACTCTTGATGAAATTTTTTATACTCTTGATCAAATATTCAATATTTTAAAATATTTTTATGATAAGTTAATTGTGAATTATTTTCATATAAAACCTATTTTGTTCAAATGAAAAATGAAATAATTGATAGATATACCGTATACGAGATTCGAACAAGTTGATGTTGTATTGTAGTTTGTACCCCAAGCTACGCCGTTAATACACACAACAAGAAGCCGTGGCCCGCAAGTAACACCTAATCCTTTCTACACATTCACAATTCACATTAAATTATTTCCGAAAAAAATTCTTTATAATTTTTTTTTTAAAGGGGGACTTTCAGAAAGCGGGGGCCGCACTCAACGCACTCCATGATGACGTCAGCAATCATAGTGTACTCACTACGATTCCCCCCTTTCAATTATTCATTCCATCCCCCCTACAAATTCCCCCCATTTCCCCCCTCAAATTCCCAATAAAAAACCATCGATTTCAATGGCGGAAGAATTTGAGGAATCCGACGTCGTATTCCAAGACACCGCCGCCGACGATGAAGGCGGCGCTAATTACGGCGCGCCGAGACGCCGTGAATCGAGAAACGGCAGGGGAAAGAGGCGAAAATTGACGGCCGTGGGTAAGAGTAGCTCCGTTCCGGTAAGTATTCCGTTGAGCGCGGCGCGAAATGAGTCGGCAGAGTGCGATTACGGCGGCGACGATGGGGAAATGGTGCCGCCGCACGTCATAGTGGGGCGGCGCGTGGCCGGGAAAATGATGGCGCTGTCGATTTGTACCGGAAAAGGAAGGATTCTGAAGGGGAGGGAATTGCGTGAGTTTCGTAATTTGGTTCTTAGGGTTACTGGATTCCTTGAAACTTGACTTTGGAAACCAGAGAAGGGGAAGGAGGATAACTTATTACTTTTAATTTGGTTAAATGTATATATTTTTAGATCTACATTAATTGATTTTTTTTTTTAAGAAATGTGAAAAAAAATTATATCGATTCATACCATTAAGGCCCCGTTTGGTTTGCAAGATTGAATTTGACTGGATTAGACTGGACTAGTTGGGATCGGACTAGATGAGATTGGATTGAGTTGGATTTATGTTTTTTGGCATGTGTTTGGATTGCAGGATTGCAAAAAATTTATATTTTTATTTTAAAATAAAATTTTAATCAATTACCTAAATTACCCTCAATTAATTTTGTTACCCACCCCTTCTAAATTGAATCAGGCAATGGTTTCTCTTTCTCGAAAAGATGAATTTGCAAACTAAATCTTCAATATCCAGTAACTCAAAATACCATATTCAAGGTGAAGCATATTATCCAGTAACTCAAAACTAAATCATTCCATTCCAACTGAATCGATAAAAATCATATTCCAACAAATTGCAGATCAAACAATGGCGCATCTAGTAAAAAAAAAATTATAAATTCAACACCTCGAAAGAATCTACACTGAAATCAGTACGACTAAATGTTATTTATACTTCGAAATCAGATGCACTTCAAATGAATCAACAATTCGACAGCGAGAGACATAAATCAAAGTCCTCAGGAAACTCTAACCTCCCAATAACAGGCCGAAATCGAGAAATTCCGGAAAGAGAAACAAAAAAAATCCCAAAGATTTCGGAAATCTCTATTTCAATATTTCCTCGACTAGAAATCGAGAATAACAAAATTTGAAACAAATTAAGACTGGGAACAAATCTGCAAAAAGAAATTATAGAATGAACAAGTTATTGTTTCATTCTCTAGTTGCCTCCACAAAATCGCCGACGGGACTTCATCGAGCCTCCCGTCGCCTGGGTCTCCAGTCGCCAGAGCCTCCGGTGGCGAATCGAAGATGACGAAGTCGCAAAATTGAAGACGACGGAGTGAAGGCGGAGGGAGAAGATGAATTCGACGACAACTAGAGGATGAACGGGAAGAACGGTGGGTGGTACCGAGTGGTTGAACTCAACGGCTTTGGGCGAGAGAGAAGATGAACTTGGGGAGAGAGAGAAAAGCAGCAAGGGTTTTTTGTTAAGTTGTATGTTTTTTTAATTTGTTATGTTAACAAGGACAATATAGTCATTTTATGCTGAATTTGAAGGGTAATATGGTCAGTTTGCTACTTGGGACTAACTAGTCCCACCAACACCATGGGACTCAATAGTCCCAATGCAGTGGGACTAGATGGTATTTGGGACCCGGGCTGAACTTGGGTCCTGGGCCCAAGTCCTGCAAACCAAATGCATTATTACTTGGGACTAAGTGATCAATCCTGACCAGTCCTGCAAACCAAACGGGGCCTAAAGGGATAGAATTTTTTTAAGTCCCATAACTTTTTACCTTTTCCAAAAACGTCCCAAAAAAATTACTTTCTCCAATTACGTCCCAATTTTTTGCTAAGTGTATAATTTACGTCCCATAAAAGTTAATTTCTCCAATTACGTCCCAATTTTTTGCTAAGTGTACAATTTACGTCCCATAAAAGTTAATTTCTCCAATTACGTCCCAATTTTTTGGTAAGTGTACAATTTACGTCCCAAATAAGTTAATTTCACGTCCCAATTTTTAGCTAGGTGTACAATTTACGTCTCAAAATTGACAGAATTAACAAAACGCGGTCATTTTACCCCATCTGCCGCGCTCATGCTCGTTAAATTTTATTTTTTCCGGCAAAAAATATTTATGTGGATATTAAATTCATTTTTGAATTATTATTGGGGGTGGGATGGGTAGCGGTGAGGAAAAGCACGCCATTTAGGTCCACTTAAGCATATTCGCCAAAAATTCCAAAATTTAACTAACAAGCACACGACACATGTGGTAAAACGATTGTGCTTTGTCAATTCCAGCAACTTTGAGACGTAAATTGTACACTTAGCCAATATTTGGGATGTAATTGGAGAAATTAACTTTTTTGGGATGTAAATTGTACACTTAGTCAAAAATTGGGATATAATTGAAAAAATTAATTTTTTTTGGGACGTAATTTGTACAATTAACCAAAAATTGGGACGTACTTGGAGAAATTAACTTTTTTGAGATGTTTTTGGAAAAGGTGAAAAGTTATGGGACGTAAAAGAACTCTATCCCTACCATTAAAAAATAAAAGTATTGAGGAGCTGCTCTGTATTTTGTCGCCGAATGTGAGTGTTACGTACAAGAGATTTTTTTAAAAAATAAATAAAATTAATCTTATTATTTCTCTGTTTTGAATTATTCGGGATTCGGTTTAAAAAAATATTTATTTAAGTTCGTTTAATAAAAGCTCGTCAATATAGAGAAACAAATTCAAATTCGATGATATTCTATTTGTTAGTTCGTGAACAAATTCCTAAATAAGTTTAGGAGTTTGCTTATATATATTACTCCCTTTGTTTCATTCTTGTTTGTTATTTTACTATTTGCACAGGTTTTTTTTTTTTTTTTTAAAGGTTGTTTTATTAATATTTAATGTGATAAAATGATGAAATTGATGTTTTTTGTTAGGAGTATATGTAGAATATAATATTACAAAAAAATTTTTTTTTTGTCAAAAATGGATTTAGCAAATAAGCATTGAACATACCTTTTTGACAATGTATCAAACAAGTATGAGACGTGAAAGAATTATGCCTCATTTAAAAGTTCGAACTTGTAGAGAGGTTTAGAATGAATTATTTTTAATTGTTTCCCTTATACTCTCCCTCATTCATGGACCTGATTCAATTTTTTTCTCTTTGAAGAGACCCAGTGAACAATTTAATATGGGTGGAGTTGTTTTCAATGGAAACCGAACCCATCACTTAAAAGTTTGAACTTGTAGAGAGATTTAGAATTAATTCTTTTTAATTGTTTCCCTTACACTCCCCCTCACTCATGAGCCAAACTCAATTTTCCCTCTTTGGGGAGGCCAAATGAGAGAACAATTGAATATGGGTGGAGTTGCTCTCAATGAAATTCGAAACCAGGATCTTTGTCCGAGCGTGAATCTATTGACTCTAATACCATAAAAGAATTTCACCTCATCTAAAAATCAAAATTTGAAGGGAGGTTTAGAATTAATTCTTTTTAATTGTTTCCCTTACGGGATGGAGGGAGTACAATAAAAATAATTTAACTTTGGTTTTCTTAAAAAAAAAAAAATTGACATTGGTTGGAGGGTTTAGGAGACCATGGATAATGGAAATCAAAATCATAGAAGGTATTTGGAACTATTCTACAATGAATTTGAGATGTGACTTCCATTCATATATATCATTTTCATTCTTTGAATAAAAATTATTGAATTTAGATGATATATGATTTTTTTTTTTAAATATATAAGTTTATGTTAATAATTACTTGGTAACCCAATTTATGTTGATATTGTCAACTTTGTTTAGTTAGGTTGTATAAGCTTTAATTAAGCTTGAAAAAGCTCAGATATATTTGATAATTAAATTTGAGCATGACTTGATAATAAACCGATCAAGCTCAAACATTATAAGTTTAGTTCGACTTGACTGCTTACATCACTAGGTGTATATGAAAGATACATAGAGGATAATTGAATAATTAAAAATATATTTAAGTAAAAAAATTATTTAAGAGGTTTTTTAAGTAGGGGCTAATTGAAGAAAGTAATAGAAGTTTAATTAAAATGATAAATAATTAAAAATTAAATTAAATCTAAAAACAAAGCGAGGTAGTGTGTTTTGTAGTCTATGCAAACACTTACTTTCTACATCTCAATTTTATTTTCTTATTTGACTTTTCTTTACTCTTAATATGAGACTTGATTTGTATTAGTTAAATGAATAAAATAATTTTTTTATGATGGCATATTATTTAATATAAGTGTATGAAATAAAATAATTTTTTTTATATAATTATTAGTGTAATTAGCATGGTTCATGAGAACAAAATCACTACCCCTCCTTCTAAATAAGGTAATCACTACTCCATTTTGATTACCTTATTCTCTTCCTACAATACTCCTCTTCAATCACTCTCTCATTCCTCCATCAACAGCCATTTGTTGTCAACTTCTATTCCAAAATTGGGGCATGACACTAGCAATGGTGTCACCATTGGAACACTTCTTCCCCTAACATATTATTTTTTAATGAGGGCATAAATGAAAATAAATTTTCATTCTCATTGTCATTGAAGAATTGCTAATCAAACGTCCCTAAAATAGAAGTGTCTGAAGAGTGTGAATAGTGAAATGAGAAAAATAAAAATGGGGGTGGGGTAGTATATAACTCATTTCAATAAACATTGGTTTTGTTTACCCCTCATGTTATATGTGTTGATTCAAATAGATTCCCACTTGCAGATCCCAAGTTCGTGGCAAAAGCAGCATAGGTATATCAATTATTAAGTACAAATAATAATTATACTTTTGATATAATAATGATACCAATAAATAACATAGGATTAGGGGTGGAAAGTCCAAAGATGTGGTGTATGATCATTGTTTAATAATTGAGTTTTTGTTGTTTCGTGATGATTGTCGGACATAACATGTTACTTAGGGTGAGAGATTAGGTTTGTGTTATACGTTGCATAGGCATTACATCGAAGATTATATAAAATTGCCAAAATTTTGAATGGGACAGTGTTGTTTTGGAGCATTCTAAAGCTTTACCTCATACCCCTTAATTTATATCTCTATTTCCCAATCATTCAGGTATAAATATTACAATTCAAAATTCTACTATCACATAATCTAATTCCGTCAATGTTTATTATTTCATTTTATTTTTAATTATATTAACTTATTCAAATAAATAAAATAGATATTACAAATAAATTATTTTAATCATATTTTTTTTAAATTTTTATTTAGCACATTAAATTACTTGGTAAATTAAAACAGCTAGATCATCAAATGTTACGGGTAAAAAATACAATAATATTGCAACCAAATGAAAAATATACGTACATGTATAATGCTGCAAGAACAACGGCTAGTCAGCCTTTATCTTTTTTTTTTTTTTTAAATTATCACTTTCTCACAATAATTAAGGTGCACCAATTAATTCTACGTCCATTTTCTCTTTCCTCATGTAGGAGTTAAATCTATTGATGGGGATGCTCTTAGATGTTTACACAAAATTTTCCATGAGCAAGTTTCATATTATGAAATTTGTTGATGTTAGGTCAATGTTGTTCATAATGTTGCAACATTTTTTGCAACATCAGAATTTGTTCTTTTTTCTAACACTAACTCTGAATGTTCCAATGTTGTCTTTAATGTCTAAACATGCAGGATGACGACGTGGAAGCTACCAGGTCAAGTGGTTGTAATTTTGGAGTGAGAAAATTAAAGATAAGCATAGACGGTTTTGCAAGTTCATGGAGGTTAGTGGTAGACGGTTTTGGATCATGGGAAACCATGATTTCCAAGTGTTCACATGCAAGTTTCGAAATCTATAAATATCATACGCATGGGACGCATTCAAGTGAGGAAATCGAGACTCCTATTTACCTATAGCAAATGTAGTAACTTCGGTTCTCTTCACTGTAATTCTAAGAGTGTTTTAGTTAGACCTACAAGTAGGCTATTTTACACTATTAGAATTCTAAGCTTTTGGTTGTATATCTAGGGTATATGACCTTGTCATAAAATCTTACAGTAGGATTTTACTTTGTCTTTGTATCACTATTTTGTTATAGTGAAGTTTCGTCATGAGTCATTATAGACCTTTTATAGGAATTATTACTAATTGGTTCAAAAGTACTCCATAAATTAAGTTTTAGTTCAAAACACTTTTGGAATTAATTTTTAGTTCAAAAAGGGGGGCCCACCTTGTAAAGTCAGCAGCCCACCCACACCCTACCCTACCCACCCACTCGGCCACCCCACCCTTTTCTCTCTCCCTTCCCTTATTTTCCCCCACCACACTCATCTGCCTACATCCTCTCTCTCTCTCTCTACTCCCTCTCACTTTCACAGTCACACACAAAAACACAGGTTAAAATCGGCGCTCTCTCCGGCGACTCTTCTATCATGCGCGATTTATGAGCGCCGCCGATGCCGGATCTTGTCGCTCTATCTCCATAGAATCCGGTGGATATATTGGTGGCTCCTTCCAGATCCGATACAAATGTGCCGCCTTCAAACTCTAAACACCGATGCCGTCCACCGCCTCGCGATCGGTCCAGATCCGCCGCCGCCCACCATCCACTGCCATGACTGCTGGTTTCCCCCGATGGCCGTGAGTGTCCACCGCCTCCGCCCAAATCTCGAAGCCGACGATTGCTCTGGTCGAGATCTATTCCAGATCTAAAATTAAGGCCGAAGCTGATTTTGGTAAGCCCAAGCAAACCATCGCACTCCTCTGTTGCGTTAGGGCCGAAGCTAATTCCAGTAGGTTGGTGTATGTTTAAATCAGAGTTTTTCGAAGCTGATTTATGTATTGTAACTAGTACTGGATATGTAAGTTTTTGGATATGTAAGTTTTGTTGTTATTGGTGTGTATCCGACAATGTGAAATGAAATTTAACAACCAAAACCGAGTCAAGGAAAAATCCTTTTCCCGCAAGACTAAATACGCCCTGTATAGTGCTTACAGGATCGTGCGTATAAGTCCCCAAAGGTAAAACGGTTTACCGTCTCTGAATCAGTAGCACCACTTAATTCAGAGGAACAATGAACGAAAGTGGAGTTATGAACTGAACTACTCTAAAAATGGATGCAAAGAAAAATCTATGCGGTTTTGTATGCAGAGAAAGTTCATGTCACTATCTCTAATAAATGCAGATGAGACCTAATTTATAGATACGTTCAACACTCTGGGTTGTTGAGATAATTGAGGGATCACTAATAATAGTGGCCCTTGATTTTAGGAACTCCCCAACGTGGGGATTAAGAAAATATTCGGATAAGAACAAATCAAATCCCATGAAATATTTATCAAATTCCTGAAAAATATTGATCACTTATCTTTGCGTATTAATTTCTCACTCACCAATATTTGGTTTTGAGATTTTAAATACACCTCGATAAACTAGAACACTCAATACCAAAAATCTCCAACAATCCCCACATGAGTGAAAATTGTACCTATAGTTATGCAGACATATCGTTCAGATCATTTGAGACTTTATTGCTTCCGGATAAGTAGCTTATGGCTTTGAACTTTCCGTAGCCAAACACCATCGGGTACACCGGCGGCTTAGTGGACATAGTGCCTTGAACTAATCCTCCTTCATGTATACCTAGTCAACAGTGTCAGCACAATTCAGTCTCGACTCCGTTTCGTTCTCACGTTTTTGTCCGTTTTGGCCATGGACGCCCTTTGATTTCATAAATGTTTGGTCGAAGCGGCCCTCACTTCTCATTTATATAGGTGATCTCCTTTTTAGTATCCCGTCATACTCAGTATCTTCAAGACCTAAGGAATCATTAAAAGTTGTTAAGCTTAACCTTACCACACGTCAACGGGTTTTGCTACACCTTAAAGTATAGAGTTCACTTGAAGGGATTCGAGAATAGGTTTCCAAGAGTATTTCAAGTGCACAATTGAGTGATTCATAACTTAGTTGTCTCATTGAACCATGTTCTTGGGATCCTCCAATCATCATGGTTGAGTTACCGCTATGAACACACTTTTATGTGTGGATTTTAACCTCATTCCCCTTACCCGAAATCCTCTTAATCATCTCATCTTTAACCGGCCGGGTTTTTGTCAAATTGCAATCACCATTGCATATTTGTATAGAGGATTTTCATGACACAACTCCCCCCACATTTCTTGATGGGCTTGGAGTCTATGCCAAAATATCTAATTCACTTTTGTGAATATTTTTATTTCCACGTCAGGAATTTTCGATTTGTTCAACTAACACCGATATGGTGCCTTTTATAGGTCACCCCCACACTTCGAGATTATCATAGGATTATTATATCCCATTTTCACATTTCAAAAGGTTTTATCTCCTTGTGTGGTGACTTTACACGAATAAAATTGAACAAATTCGTTTAACTTTTGGAAATAATTCCACTAGGCACCACTGCCTTTTGGTTTTCCATTTAGCATCAAGGCTACGCCTTTGCTAAATTCCTCAAATTCAAATGTATCCATGGAGAAAATATTTTACCCCCCACATTTGAATGTATCATGGCAAGAGTTCCTCCCCCATGTTCGAATTGTTTGTTCATTTCATTTAATATTTCATCTATATTAAAATTTTGAACACAATCTCGAAATACATTGGAAAACCAAATGTTTTGAAATTATACTTCAAGTCTGAATTATAATTTAATCATGGTCAAAATACCAAAATTAAATTAATTTTCAGTGTGGTCATATTTGCCACCATTGACTCCTAAATAATTCGTCACTGAATTATACGAGTCAAATCTTGTGAATTAAATTCACACTGCTTGTGCTCTCTCGCACAATTTCAAATGAGGTCCAAAAATGCCACCATTTATTCGCGAGCAATTCTTAAGCAAAATTTACGAATCTTTTGGACTAAATCCAAATCACAATTTGTGCTCTCAAGCACATTTTTAAATGAGGCCTTAATTGCGCTGACTCAAGAATAATTCTCAATGAATTAAAAGAGTCAAACCCCTTTTGGACTAGATCCAAATTTACAAATTGCGCTTTCTAAGCACAATTTGTACTCTTACCCCAAATCAAAATTTAATTTGATATCAAGGGGATCCAAATTTATGGAACAACATCCATAAAATGGCCCAAAATTATTTGGCCCACAAAAATTAATTTGAACATTAGAATTCATAATAATTCAATAAGTTCCAAATTAAATTTTATCAAGAGCCCAAAAATTTAATTTTGGCACAATTAACATGCAACCTAGAGATATGGTAATTCAATTAACCATCAATTTACGCATGAACTCATCATCATGCCGAAATCAAATTCTTATTTTGGTTTGAACACTCCAAATAGCCTTATTCTACCAGGGAACCATTAATGAAAATGATTTAATTCACAAGGCCCAACAATGAAAATGATTTAAATCACAAGGCCCAACAATTTAATTATTAGCCCATTAATTTAATCAATTCAATTTCTCTATTTTCCAATCAGGCATCCTACTGATCAAATAGATGGACAAGAGAGAACAGGTTTGTTTCTCTAACCCTTTCTCGAACGGTTACCTCCCCTCCCCCCTTTTTTTTTTGTTGACCAAGTCAGACAACATCTTTCGAAACACTCAACTCCTGTCGACGAAGCGAGATGATGCAGCCGGTGGTTTGAAACTACCGCTGGCGTATTTCGATGCCAAGTATGAGGGTGGCCTGAGCAAGCCAACACAGTCGTCGACCTGCATACTTCCCGACGCACCGTCGCTTCAGCAACACCGGCGCGAGACCTCCTCGCCGGATATGGCAAGGCTTCCGATCATCGCATTCAACAGTGTCGTCGTGCAGTGTCGAAGACCAGCGCATCCGCGCTCGAAATCTCTCGATCACTCCCTGAACCAGCCACGCACGATTCCGCGGTTTGACGTTGCGTGTATCGGTCTGATTAAACGTCGCCGCCATCATGGGATGTGGTTACAGCACACCACGGGGAGCCTCGATTACACCCTTGTGAATCGCTGGCTCGCCGGCAACATTCTCTTGCCGACAATCCTTATTTCGGCGCCACCAAAACTGGTGGTGGGGATTAACCTCCTCCTCCACCGATCTGGTCTACGAATGATGGGGACAACGTCACCCATTGATCGCTAATCGACCGCCACCATGAGAGGCACGGTTACATAGCAATGCCGTTGATCAGTTGTGCAACTGCACTACCACCATGGTCAGGCGTCACCCACTCTGGCCGGATCTGGAACCACATGGTGTCGCAGTCAATCGCGGGCTCCTGAAATTATTATACCAAAATTTTCTAATGAATATCAATTCATTCGCGATAAATATCTGGTCATTGGACATCATTAGCCAAGTGAATCTTTATAAAAAATAGTTTCTTAAAATTCAATTAACAATTTCACCAAGTTAAAATTTAAAAGCATGGACTTCCCTGACGGATTTTGTTGCATCTCTGCATGAACTGCTATTGGACTTTGGATGCTTGCGTCCAACACGACGAGTCCTTCAATTTGGATGAACAGTAGAGTAGTATCGCCATATTAGAAGGCATTATCGAAAACACACATATTTAGTCTTGCGATTGTTGTTATTGGTGTGTATCCGACAATGTGAAACGAAATTTAACAACCAAAACCGAGTCAAGGAAAAATCCTTTTCCCGCAAGACTAAATACGCCCTGTATAGTGCTTACAGGATCGTGCGTATAAGTCCCCAAAGGTAAAACGGTTTACCGTCTCTGAATCAGTAGCACCACTTAATTCAGAGGAACAATGAACGAAAGTGGAGTTATGAACTGAACTACTCTAAAAATGGATGCAAAGAAAAATCTATGCGGTTTTGTATGCAGAGAAAGTTCATGTCACTATTTCTAATAAATGCAGATGAGGCCTAATTTATAGATACGTTCAACACTCTGGGTTGTTGAGATAATTGAGGGATCACTAATAATAGTGGCCCTTGATTTTAGGAACTCCCCAACGTGGGGATTAAGAAAATATTCGGATAAGAACAAATCAAATCCCATGAAATATTTATCAAATTCCTGAAAAATATTGATCACTTATCTTTGCGTATTAATTTCTCACTCACCAATATTTGGTTTTGAGATTTTAAATACACCTCGATAAACTAGAACACTCAATACCAAAAATCTCCAACAATTTTTTGGGTTTTTCTTTGCTTAAAATATTTTTTTTGAATCCGATCTGTGTTTTGTGACTTTTCCGATCTATTTTACGGTTTTGCGCTTGTGTGCATATTCTCGGTGTGATTGTGATTCTGGATATGATTCCTAATAAAATTCCTCTATTTAATGTGCGTATCTATAGGTGTGGCCGTGTGCGGGGGTGTGTTTTAATGTTTAAAGATGAACCTGAGTTGTTTGTATGCATAGATTATTTAATCTGAGTACTATTTTTTCTGCAGGTATCTATTTAATAATGATTTTTTTGAAAAAAAAATTGTGTGTGTATAGGGGTCTAATTGGAGGAAGATTTGAGGATGAAGATTTGAGTAAGATGAAGATTTAGGGAAGAAGGACCTGTGCACTTTTTTCTTTTTTTTGCACCTTAGCAATAAACATGTAATTTTAGCTATAACTATGTAATTTTAGTTGTAAATGTGTGGATATTTATATTTTAAGTATGTAATTTAGAAGTTGTAAATAGTAATATTATATGTGAATCAATTATTTTTATGAATTTTGTTATGTGCATTTTTTAAAAATATTTGCACTATGTTTTGAATGTGTAAAATAAAATATCAGTTTGAATAAGTAATTACTATATATTGAAAATTTATTAAATAAAAATTGTTGAAAGACTGTTATATAAAAATGTACAAATATTAAAAACAAAATAAAATTTGAAAATTGTTTGAAAAATGCATTAAAAATGTTTGTGCATATTAAAATAAAATTTGCACATGTCTAGATGGGACGTAACAGAGGGTGAGGTCCGTGAGGATAGCTGAAAAGCAACAGTGGGTGGGCAAAAGAGAGTTTATAGGCTATCAGTTAAAAAAAATATAGGTTTTGAACCAATTTGTATTTTTGAAATAAAATAGAACTAAAGGCTAATATTGGCTCCCTTTTTGAACCTATATGTAAGGCTCCCTATTTTATAATCTTTGAAAAAGTTTTGATATCCTGTTTGCAATTTTTGTTATTCAAGTCTTCCGTTGTGTATGTTGTATTTTATGTTTCAACACTTTAAACAATATTTTGGAAAAACACCCTCGCACACCCTTCAAGATTTATATCATTACATGTATTTACAGATATCATTATATGCACTCATTGATACCATTAGACTCATAAGCTAAAACTACAGTATAAAATGACATGATACTCGTAAATGCATGTAATAGTATAAGTTTCATATTATAAACAAGTTTCACATGAGATTTGCTCTAGGAATTACAGTGCAATTATAGAGAAGTAATATAAACTAAATATTTACTTGCCCTAAATTTATTAAATTACCACTAAAATTGCACTTTAATCACGGGACTTCTTTTAGTTGCACTAATCAATACAAATTATTGATTTTTGACACATAAACTGTTGAACTAATTTTCAATCTAAATTCTGTCAATTTTTTTACATGTGAGTCACACGTATTTTTTAATAAGATATTTTTTAATACAAAATTATGTATACTCGAATTGAATACCCCTTATACTCCATTTTGCAATAATATTTTTCTTTTGGCTGTCAAAAAAAATATTCAATGCAAAATTCTTTCTTCCCAACCATTTTGCAACTAATTTATGAACTTTTTCTTCCCTAATCGCGATTTTATGTCTTAAAGAAAGACAAAAGAAATCTAATTCTATTTCTAAGTAATGTAGAACTAGAATTAGATTTATAAATCTAAGTCTGAGTCTTGAACTCGAGATTAGTTGGATAATTGGTGGGGATGAGGGAGTTTGTGCTTAGTATTTAATGTTTGAAGCAAATACCATTTAAAAAATCACGTGTATAACACATATAAAAAACTAAGAAATTTTTGACTTGAAAATTATCTTAGTGGTTTGTGTGTAAAAAATTGATAGTTTGTATAGTGCAGTACAACAAAAATATTATGGTGGTTTAAATGTGATTTCAGTCATAGTTTGGTGAGTTTAGTGCAGTTAGACCTAATTAAAATTTTTTTTTATAAAAATACAGATTTGTTGATCCAGCTCATAAAAAATGACTATGTTTGAGAGGACTATTATGCCAAGAGATTTATTAATTTTCATGTGATACGAGATACAATAAATTAGATGGTCATTTATATCAAGAATGAATTATAGATCTAAACACCTCGTGAACTCGAATGGATCTATTACATAGAGGGGCATATTATATAGAGTTGCTACAATTTAGGTCAAGTCCAAAAAGTAATCACAAAGGATAGCAAATGCCTCTCAAACCACCCACCAAACCCACCCCACACCCTCAATTAGAGCTGACAAAATGGGCGGCCCGGGCCGGCCCGTCGGGCCAATCAATGTTCACTGGCCGGGCCGTTTACATGTCGGGCCTGTAAGATCCCAACCCAACCCTAGACCGCATGCTAACGAGCCGGCCCGGCCCGTTTCAATTTTTTTTTCCTAATCTCAAAATAATGTTTGGTAAATTTTTTTTATTCCACAGTACTGAAAATTGAGGGACTTCATTTACAAAATTCCTTATTATGCCATCAACTATCAAATCAAGTATGTTTAAAAAAAAAAAAAAAACTAAATATACAACACTAAATATCATTTAAATATCATTAAGTATTATTTAAAAACTAAATATACAACACGAAATTCCTTATTATGACAGTATCAAGTCAAGTATGTCCATATATTTGTAATTATAACATTAAATATCATTTAAAGAAATAACAATAATTATAATTTTTAAAAAATAAAATAGATAAAAAAAATAAAAAATAAAAAATAAATTAACTGGGTCAAACGGGCCGACCCATGGCCCGTTGGGCCAGCCCATCCAGGCCAAAAACGGCCCGATTTTTTAGGCCCAGCCCGGCCCATATGTCGGGCGGGCCGTGCCGGCAAATTGCCGGCTCTACCCTCAACCCAATCTTCTCTCTCCCCCACCTTAATACACTATTAATTTCCCCAATTCCCAATTCAAATAAATTCCTTCCCTCTCTCTTAAAAAAAAAAAAAAAAAAAAAAAGAAGCGCACTCTCAATCTCTAAAATTCAACTACTCTCACGTTCTCTCAAATAAAAAAATCGGCTACCACTCCCTCCCTCAAACAAAACTACCCGCGGCGACCACCCCTTCTCTCAAACAAAATATCGGCGAAATCCTTATACCGGCAGTCACCCAATTACAGGTCTATCATACGTATGTGGATACGAACGCCATCATCGCCTCCTTCCGTCGATTTGCTCCTTTCTTCGCCTCTTTCCCCTCAGCCCAAGAGACCCAACATCATAAATGAAATTATTATTGCTCGCAACAATCCATGCCTAATGCTAAAAATTAGTTTTCTGGCCTTCATCTGTTTTGCACATTACGGTGCACATTGAGAGAGGAGAAATTGAACTGTTTTTACTTGTAAGGAAATAAAAAAGGAGGAAGCAGGAATCTAAAAAAAAAAAAATAGGGGAGAAATGAAATGAATACATTATACATCCATTTGCCAAGCAAATCAGTAATAAACAGCCGTAACAGCCATGGAAGTAACATAAAGCTGGACATAACCATATATATATATATTTTTTTTTTTGGTTTTAAAGAACTAATATAAAACATTAAAGCTTGTTTGAAGATGCTTTTATCATCTACACACTAAAATAACAAGCCATGTGCATAGATAGTAGCACAAGGGACTAAACAACTCGTGCAAAATATTGAGTTAATATTTTTCCTATTTAAAAGCTTTATTTATTTTTCATCTAAAAGACTCAGCGACATGAGTATATACTAAATAAATTATTATATATGTAAGCATGTCATTCTAACTAGTAAAATATCCCACCTCAATTAGACTTGTGAGTCAATAGAGTGGCATAATTATGCTGAATTGTAGTTCGAACTCGATTCGATTCTATTACATCCTGAAATTGCAGGGCTTAAACTGTATAGCACCATGGCAGTTAACATTATAAATTTCAAAAAGATTTAAAGATTCAATTAATTCCAACACATCAGATCCTTGAATGAAGAAATGATCGCTCTGGACAACCATTTCTTAATAAAACAACTAACTAGAACATCACTGAAAACCCAAAAAAGAAAGAAGGAAATATGAATGAATTGATTGGCTTATCTATTGTAGTTTTGTGCATTCAGATGCCGAATCCTCGTGAAATTACACGGTATAACGGTTCTTAGCACCTCTGTCGAGCCGCTTTGCATCAGACTGTATTAAAAGAACAGGTCAT
The DNA here is from genome assembly GCA_947034835.1 of Ballota nigra. NCBI lineage: Eukaryota > Viridiplantae > Streptophyta > Magnoliopsida > Lamiales > Lamiaceae > Ballota > Ballota nigra. The sequence continues at coordinate 12,399,641 of OX344728.1, forward strand.
TGTAGAAGTTATTGTTCGAATTGACATGATTAGACCCAGGGGAACTAGGCTTACATGGAATATGAAACCGATTTGGTCATTGTAATCAAGAAACTCCTTCCATTGTCTTCCAATGCTCAACTATATTATTTGCAGAAGAACAATATCAGCAGGAAAAAAACTTTCAAGATTAACAAAAAATGAGGCATAACTAAATGCATAACGTATGATATTATGAACATTCATTTTGAACTAATTTGATGGTCTTATGTTGATCATGAATGTTGCACAGTTCTTGTAATTCAGGCATGGGGCAAGATAGATAGAGAGAACTAGACCATAATCCAGCAAGAAGCAAAGCATATATAAGCATTGGATGCATCTATCTCAGTCATAGAATTGATCATCAGAAAAACGATTATACGATATAGGTTGTGTGATCAAGCATACCTGAGCAGCTTCATTGGGAGCATTCTTTGTCCAGAGTGCAATTTTCTCCTGCCTTGCTCGGACATTGACAACAGCCCCACATATCTCATCACCATGATCAAATTGCTCTCCGATCATTGCTAACAACTGAATCCAACCCAAAAAAGTAAAATAAAGTGAACCAGAAAATATATGACAAGGGTGAGGAAAAGATATAAAACAAGAAGACACACCGTATAGAGCCAACAAGTGTCGGATTTACCCCTAGAGAAAGTAACTGTCCATTTCCCACCATTAGCACACACGGGGTCTTCCCATTTTGGCTCGATTTTCTCTTTGAAACAATGTAGGTCTGCTCCTACTGCCAGCTTGCTTGGATGGTGTATGTTGTTGTAAACTCTACAAATGATCAAATAGACACAAGCAAACATCTCGTGATGAAAACTAACGAGGGATCTAGGATTTAGCTATAAGGGGGCACAAATCTTCATTTGATAATATCATATAGTATTACAAATCAAGAGGGCAAACAAATATAAATTAAAATTCTAATTAAACAATGTGTTACATGATGAGAACTGAAATAACTAGTGAACTGAAACAAAGACAATCTAATTGCTACTACAATGTGTTTGTATTTCGAGGAAAAATGCAGAAAACTACATATATATAGCTAATATTTGTGCATCAGCTCTCACTCTAGTATTAGGATCATAGTTGCACAATCTTCCCACCAACCTATCCAACACACATTCACACCAGAGTCGCCATTTTCACAGACCATGTTCCACATTTCGGCGTCTAAGAAAGGGCCAGATATTGCATATGAAAGCATGGACACCATTTATAGACACAGATATGGCGATTTAACAATGTACCAAATTCAAATACAGATTTCATAGAACAGGCTACAGAATTAAGCAAAAATGTCCAGCATTTTCCATAATTCCAGTTTTCTCACAGGAAATTTCAAAATACTCAAAGGAATCACACAACACGAAACTGAAATTAAAGTGTAAATTTTAATCCTAATTAAGATACCTCCAGAAGCCTTCCACGGAAGAGAAGATATAAACAGAGGGACATGAACTAGTGAACTGAAACAAAGACAATCCTATTGCTACTGCAAGATGATTGTGTTTCGAGGAAAAATGACAAAAAAAAAAAAACCACCTATATTCATAGTTGATATTTGTGCATCGGCTCTTATTCACTATCTTCCCAACAAACATTCACACCAGAGTCGCCATTTTCAGACCATATTCCACATTCAGCGTCTAATGAAGAGCAAGATATTGCATATGAAAGGATGAATGCACCATTTATAGATACAGATTTGGGAATTTATCAATGTACCAAAATCAAATACAGATTTCATAGGACAGGCCACATAATTCGGTAGAAATATTCAGCATTTTCTTAATTCTAGTTTTCTCACAGTAAATTTCAAAATACTCTAACGAATGGCACAAAACGGAAGCAAAATTAAAGCGTGAATTCTAAACCTAATTAAAATACCTCCAGAAGTCTTCAACAGAGGAGAAAGTATAAACAGGGCGAATGGAGCTTCCCCACGCGGCCTGTCTGGATTTGGCCGAAGGATTATCGAAATAGAATGTCCAGGCGTTCTCCAGCGGGTGCCTTGTAGGCGGTGGCGCCGCCGCTTTCGCGGTGTCAGAATCGCCGGCGACCTTCTCCCCTTCTTTCTTCCCCTCGGAATCCCCTTCCTTTGCGACGTTGGCCTTCTTCATTGATGATGAATTTTTGTCCGATCCGTCCTTCACGGCGGTGATCGTTGATCTATCATTTTCTTCAACCATTTCCTAATTTGTGATTCAAGTTTTTCAAAAACTTCTATGGTAGCAACACCATATTTGGTGCATGAATTCTGTTAGATCTTGTATTTCCCTTTTTCTTTTCTTTTTTTACCTTTTTTCTCTTTTTAATTAATACATTATCTCAAACAAAAAATAAAAAGCGGTTACATCCATTTTCGAGTGAATTTATGAGTTATAAACTTTACATTAAATTGTTTTAGGAATCTGGTTACATATAAAACTATAATGATCATGTATATGAAATAATATCTTAATTCATGATAATTGATAAGTTCATACGGTAGGTTCACTATATTATTTAGAGGGGTGTATTAGTTACAGAGTCTGTAGGATTTTTTTTTAGACTTTTAAAATCTGAGTGTATTCAATCTAAATTTTCAAAAGTCTTTAAAAATACTGAGGTATTCAATACGGATTTTAAAAAGTCTTAAAAAATCTTTAGGTATTCAACAGTGTATGGATTTTAACACTCCACAAATTTTCTTAGATTTCCCTTTCAAAATATGAATAGATTTCACTCTTCAAAATCTCTTCTAATAACTAGAGATTTCTACGGATTTTGAAAAGTCTTAAAAAATCTTTAGGTATTCAGCAATCTATGGACTTTCTGTGATTTTTTTTCATTGGGATGTTAACGGGGCGGGGACGGGGGGTCATCCCCCATCTCCGTCCCTGCAAATGATAAAGTAACTTTTAAGTCACTTTATAATAGAGAAGATATAGATCTATCAAACCCTACCTTAAAAGTCATTTTATCATTTCAAATATTAATAAACAACTTGCTCGCAAAAATACGAAAATAAAGGTAGTGTGCAAATTTAGGTGGGACAGAGGGAGTATTAGTTTAATTTCTATGTGTTTTAATTATATAGATTTTTAATATTATTAATGTTTTGAGATATCAATTTTCTATTGATTTGTATTTAACATGTACATGTTTGTGTATTAATATTGGGTCTAATTAAAAAAAAAAAAAAAAACAAACAAATGAATTTAAACGTTGCACTCATGTTTATCAACTAGACAAATCTATAAATAATATTACATATTTAGAGTAATTATTTATTTAACACTTTAGATTTACTTTTTGTTTTCTTTTTTTATAAATAGAAATTTGTATTAACACCTAATATTGTTCAACGTTTATTATTAATTAGTCTAATAATTTAAACCAATTCTTTTTAAAAATAAATTATCCGGAAATACTAATAAATACTTATGTAATTTTAAATAAATTATGTATAAATGATATTTTTGTAAATGTACAATTACATATGTATGTTTTATATTAGATAATTTATAGTATTAATATATTTATTGAGTAATATAATTATATTATTTTATACTTATGAACAAATTAATTCATACATATTTAGTGTAAAATCTTGCCATATTTACTCAAGAATTTTGCAAGATGTTTAAATGTCAATATTAATAATAGTTATTAGATTTTAATGGAAGACAAATAAACTAGTTAAATTTTATACCAATTATTAAAATATTTTATTGAAAGCAATATAATGATTAATGAAATTTAATTGTCATCTTTTATTTGTATTAACCATCGTAATTACACCTAGGTCAATCCTATTATCATTTTACTGAACTTTTTTTTTTTTTTTTTTGAGCGCTTTACTGCACTTTTTTTTTTTTAACTAAAACGCTTCCTCGATATTTCCATTCCAATTCCATAATGCAGGAAATTTGGAAGACGAAAAGGCCCAGGTTATTTGCACTAACCTCGTTGGTAAAGACACTATCCGAATGAATACACTACTTATTGTTCGGAAATATTTTTAGAAAAAAATTTAAATATAATGGAATACACAATATTTTGGAAAAAAATTGATTTCAATGTTTAATTTCAGAAGTTTTTTTCAAAAATATTTCAATTTTTTGAAAAAATAGTGTTTTACCAAAGAGGCTGGTGCAAATAACCGTGGACAGGCAAAAATCACCTAAAGGTTCCTGGCCCGTTTAAAAGCGCTTTAGAGTCCAAAGTAGGGTCCTATTTCGGCTTAGCAGCCCAGCAAATTTTAGGGGATTTGTTTGGATTGGAATTTGGGTCCGACTATCTATCTCTCCAACTATAATAGATACACCTCTAATTTTTTATTGTATTTATAAAAACCCAAAATTACCCCTTATATTCTAAAATTAAATAGTCAATTCCTAATCCTAATTTGAATCACCACCAACAGGTCACAACCACCACCCCGATGCCTCCCCCACCGTCCACATATGGCATATCATTTTTTTCTTCTTTCAATATAAATATGTAATAAAATCTCCTAAACATATGTGTAAATACGACAATGAATGGCCTTCCAATTTCTTGTAAGTTGGCTAAGTAGGAGTTCTCTTTGGAAAAAACTATGGAGGTGCAAAACTGAAAGCTTAACCATTGACTATAAAAAATAGTAAAACAAAATGGATCTGAAATAAATGGGTGAAAGAAGCATCATTAGGAAAGTATCTGAGCCAGAATTAATGTAGGACGGTTGCAGTACAGAGATAAAGAAAGGGTTACGGAAAGTGGGACCCGCCGTATAATCTAAAGCCCTTTGATATGCCATGGACGTTTCATTTTCTACAGCTCTTCGTTTTTTTTTTCTACTCCACCTGCAAATAATAATATGAAATGCGAATCAGAATCTTCTATAAGCTGTGTAACACGATACTATTGTTAAAAATATTAAAAATCAAACCAGTAAACCATGATTTCTTTTTTCTGCTTGAACGATTTTGGGTTTTGGCAGAATGGAATCATCTTCTGATTCTGTTCCAGAAGGTTCTGATTTTAATTTGAAATCAAGGTAATTAATCTTAGAAGTGGTTCTATCAAAGATGAGAACGTTGAACTCGGAATTTCCATTGTATTCAAACATTAAAAAGTGTCCAAAGCATAGAGAATAACGCTCAGAGAATTCCTTCCATCCTTTTCTGCTTGCGGTGGGAGTAATATGCGGCACCGCTCTTCGCGCCGCCACCCGTCTGTAGAATCTGCAGGGAAGAAGACGAAAGAAAATAATAAGGTTGAAATAGGGTATAATTGGTATTTCAATGTAAATGGGGTGTATCTATTAGAGTTGGAGAGGTATATAGTCGGACTGGTTCCTATTTCCAAATGTATCATATGCAACATGTTTCAAACAAAATATGTATCACATGCAATATGTATTTCACATTATGTATATATTTCTGTAATTTATTTAATAGTGTATACTCCATTAATTTAACCATCATATTTTCCTATCTATGTAAGTCATCACCCATGTCTTTTGTGTCAACCTTACACATTGCCTAATTAATATTCACTTGGCACTTACGTACTAATATGCATTGAAAGAAATTACATTGTTAAATTTTGCCACTTAAAAACAAATTATGCACTTTGCCCCATAATTTTTCTTACACTTAATTATCTAAATTAAAAAATGTATGTGCTTTGCATCATCTTCATGTACTAATGCGATTAAAATGACTGGAAATAAATTTTAATTATCCCTATAAATTGGATAAAATATCAAATTTGTATCACAATATATTCACTCTGTACCACCACATTTAATAGTTACCACACCTAATTTAACCACTTACTACGCTTTATTTAATCCCGTACTACCATTAGTACCTCTCGTGCCATAATTCATCACACAATAATATATTTTATTAACCTCGTATCATTATTAATTCACCTCGTACCACTATAAATTCATGATATACTACAATTAATTAACACCATACCACACTTTATTAAGTCCGTATCACCATTGATTTCACCTCGTATCACACCTTATTATGCATGTACTATCATATCTTAAGTTTGTACCACAATTTTAAAGACCGTATGATTTTAGTTTTAGTGTTTACCTCCGTATACAACGATTTTGAAGACATATGATCATAATTTTTAACCTCATACCACCATGTTAAACCATGTATAATCATATATTTAAACTCATATCACTTTTATATACAAACTCTAATTTTAAAACACAAAAATGGAAAAAGATGAAGGGAGGAAGACGTGTCTGATGTTGGAGAGAGAAAAATTAAGAAATTGATAACACACATACGAGAAATTGGAGGAGAGTGAGGAAAAAATCAACGTAGAAAATAAAATGGAGAAAAATATAGATTTCCACTCTATACTTTGTCTAACATATTATGTCTTGATTAAAAAAAATTCTTTTTTTCAAAGCATAGTGTACTATGTTTATATGCCCATAAATCTATAAATATAAGGACAATTATGCAATTCGTGCGATTGGTCCAATTATTCTATATTTATAAATTTTAAAATATAATCTTATTATAATATATTTTCAAACCTCTCCAAGATGGTGTGTCAACACCATCTTATTCTAAGGATGAGATGGAATGTGTCAAATCTTTCCATTTCGAAATACTGCGCTCTTATTAAAAGTTGGTTTAAGTTTTGATCTCAACCATTCATTTTATATCATTACATCTAAATCATTAATTTGTAACTTGAGTTAATATAATTATTTATCATCTTCATTCGCCCATAAGCCGTCTCTATCTCCCCTTCGATCTCTCTCACACCACCACACTCCTCTTCGATATTTTTCACAGCGCCGCTTCTGCCCCTCTCCAATCAGCGCAGACCAGCCGTGGATGTCAGGTTATAATTTTCTCTGTTATTTTTGTCTTTTCAATTTTACTCATCTCACGGTTTATTTTCTCAATTTTTTCATTTTCTAACGCCCTTACGGCGCTGGCTTCCTTGCCGCTGTCTGCCATGACTCCGCTCCAGTTTTATTCTCTGCACACGCCGCCTTATTCTCATAATCTTCCAAAGGTTAGGTTTTTTTATTTCACGAATTTTTGCAAAATTATCTTCAGTATTAAGTTTTCTCTGTGTATTAAGTCGTTCCTCCGCCTAGCCCAGCGCGTGCAAAGTATGTAGGCACCGCCTCGCTGCTCTACTCCCGCCGCCTCAAACCAAATCGGAAACCGCGGCCTTGAACCGAAGGTATGATACTAATTTTTATAGAATTTTTCTTGGTCTTACGTTTTTTTCTTCTCGCCTCCTTTTTTAGTTTTTGTCATCCTCCATTGAACAGTCTCGGCGTCGCCGTCATGTCCTCTAAGATGTAAAATATACATTATTTCCACAGTTCAACGATTTTCTTACTTAGATATTTTTGGAATTTATTTTTGTAAAATATTTATATATGCTGATTTTTGTAAGAGGATATTGAAATATTTTGCAAAAGATATTGTCAAATAAAAGATGGCAAGATTCTTTGGACAAAATAAATTATGGGAATCTTGTCATCCAATACCATATCTCACCATGGATAATATATTGTAACATTATTATTTTTTTGGACAAAATTTTAATATCCATAAGATATTGTCACTGAAATAACATATTATTCCCAAAAAATCTAGTCATGAATAATACAATATCTTATCATGTATAATACAATAATAGATATTTTTGGAATTAGTATTTTTACAAAATATTTATATATGCAAATTTTCTAAGAGGATATTGATAAAAATTTTAAAAGATATTGTCAGTAAAAGATGGCAAGATTCCCAAATAATCTTGTCATACAATACTATATCTTACCATGGATAATAGATTATAAAATTAATTTTTTTGGACAAAATTTTACTACCCAAAAGATATTGTCACTGAAATAACACATTATTTTCAAAAAATCTTGTCATGATATACAATATTTTACCATATATAATACTATGATACTGAAAGTTAGCAATTTTTTTATTTATTTGATATATTTAAAAAAAAAATACATGTATACATGAAATGTTTAGGAGGAAATTGATTTTTTTTTAAATAATTTGAATTGACGTTTAATATTATATCGAAATTACAAGATATTTAAAATAAAAATATTTATACTTATAATTTGAAAATAAAAATAATATTTTTTCCAATCCGTGAAATTCGCGGGGATACACACTAGTAACTTATATTTACGGATCAGAAAATTATATCATTAAAATCCCTTAAAAAAACTATTATAAAAAAAAAACTATTATCATTAAAATACAACTCCCTTGGTGGTAAAAAAACCTGCAAATCGCATTCCTCACATGGCTTCTGTGTGTATAAAATTCAAATACTGAGTACCAAAATAACACAACTAACAAGAGTGACTCTCATATAAAATAAATCATACATATAAAATTGATATTATTATGTGTATTTATTGATATTATTACATATATTTACTGATATTATAATATTTTATAATGTGATAAGTTTAAAATATAATGGTATTAATGAATGAATATTATAAATTTTAATTTCATACTACAACGTATGAACAAACAATTTCTTACAAGAGAGTTTGTGAACTAACAATTTTTTTTTTTTCAAATCTCTATTAAGTGGTTTTTTTCCCTTTTGTGTTGACATATCCATTTATAAACGGTGAAATGATAATGTTTTTATGTATTGTAAGTCGATAATTTTCAGCGCACGAGAATATTAACGGTGTATAAGTAAACCATCACTACTTTATTTTAATATATATTGGGTACAATTAAATGATACTCTGATTTCTTGATCTGATTCAGTACATTTAACATTGACATACCTACTTTAAAATTATACATTTAAATAGCAGATATACTGAAATCCGATTTGATTCGATTCACTTTAATATAAATGTGGTGACTATCAGCACAAAGAGTCCACCCTTGGAATCTAATAGAATCTGCAAAACCCGGACCACATATTCTTAAATCCATAGATATACGACATTAAAAACCACGTATATTAATGAGTACATGAAGTTTAGTGATGAGTTTCTTTGATTACGGAAGATCAATATAAATTACTCGTATATTTTTTAGTGTTCGGTTCCATGAAGCTGTGTTTAGATAGAGTTATTTGAAATTCAAGGAATTTAAAAATGAATGAGTTTTAAAATTTATGGATTTTAAATAACATAATTTTGCTAAATATTTGAAATTTCTCAAATTTGAATTAGGCGAATTAGATTATTTTATTAAGAGGAAAGAAAAAAGGAGGACCCCACAGCCCAGGGTCAGGGAGAAAAAAGAACAACAGAGTCATACAAGCATAAACAACCAACAAAAACAAGGCCAAACACACGGCCTAACAAGGGGATGCAATCCAAAACAAACAAATCAAAACCTAAAAAAGGTATTATTCATATCATTACATAAAAGAGAAGCAAGAAAATCTGGACAAGTACCTACCCAAATACCAGCTTGACGACGCTTAACTATAGTGTCAGCAGCCATGTTGCCTTCCCGGAAGATATGAGAGTACAAGATCTCCATTTGCGAGGCCAACACGCTAGTGTAGCTCCAAAAGCTACGAAGTCTCAATGGAATAAAAGGCACCTCCTTCTTCATAGTTTGTATAGCCAGCTTGGAATCAGATTCAATCCACAGTCTACGCCAACCCCGAACAAAAGCAAACTCAACAGCCGTGAAAATAGCCGCTAACTCAGCCTCAAGGGGAAAACCCCAGCTGACCTCTCCACCAAGGGCAGCCATAAAAAACCCCCGAGAATTTCTAAAAACCGCCCCAACATATAACACATTAGGGGGGGAAGAGACACCGCCATCAACATTCGCTTTGCACCACCCAGGTGGTGGAGGAATCTATCTCACGTCAAGAGGGGTACGTTGTTTCCTCGGGCGAAGAGGTACGCCCATGGCACGAGCAATAAGAAGGCCAGTGAACGAACCGCTAGAGGCACCTCCAACCAGCGCCGCTGACTCTTTAATGTAAGCTAAGGACATGGCAAGACATCTAGAAGGCGACACACGCACATCATCAAAAACCACCCGATTCCGCCAAGTCCAAATCGACCAAGTCGTGGTAACAAAAGCCAACCTCCACAATTTTGAAATTTGATCACTCATATTCACCTGTCTAGCCTGCATGAATAAATCAGCAAACCCCATATCATAGTTTAATTGAACATTAAATAAACTGGCAATAGCATGATAAACAAATCTAGCAAAAGAGCAGCCAGACAGGATATGATCTTGCGTCTCCTCGTGAGCATGGCATAAGTGGCAAATGGAAGGACCAGCAAAGCCAAACCTCTGAATCCAGTCCCTCGTAGGAATTTTCCCCCAAGCAGCCCGCCAAACCATGGAGGAACGGAACATCGGAATAAAATCACCCCATAACCAATTGCCCCACGTAAGAGTAGGGAGTGGCTGTCGAAGTTGATCATAAGCTAGACGTGAAGTAAGCTCCCCAGAAACTGACTTCGACCAAACCAAGGTATCTTCCTCGCAAGAAACCCGTAAATTGAGAATATCCCGAACAATATGCGTATATCTCATAATGAAGGTAGGACCAAAATGCCAACATTCCTCATAGAAAAAGTCTCCCACAGTACCAACCAAAGTCCGAGCAAAGAAATATGGAATGACAATCTTATCCACAATCCTGTATTTAAGCCAGTTATCATGCCAGAAGCTAACATTGGAATTACAGCCAATAATCCAACGAGCATCCTCCAAAAGGTGGCCAAAGTAAGAACGAAGACCAGGAAGGATCGACGAAACCATGTAGTTACCCTTCAAACGACGGTTGTTCCGCAGAAAGTGACCATGCATAGAAACAAATTCCGGAGAGTCCTTACGTAAAATATCCCAAGCAAGCTTACAAATATAGGAATCATTAGCAAGGCGCAAAGAACGAACTCCTAACCCTCCTTCAGCAATAGAAGTGCAACAACGTTTCCAGGAAACTGTACAAGAGTTGCTTATTTTATTAATATCACCCGTCCATAAAAAATTCCGCATGTAGGCTTCTAAATTAGAAACCAAGGTGGAAGGCCACTTATATGTCATCATTGAGTGAACCGTGGAGGCCGCAACAACCGAATTAATCAAGCAAAGGCGACCAGCGAAGGATAGAGAAGAACCAATCCATCTCCCAAACTTTGTTTTTATCGAATCCACAATAGGCACCAAATGATGAGATTTTGGCGCACCTTTGAAGATGGGAACGCCGAGATAAGTGAAAGGAAGGCTGTCTGCCGAGATGCCTGACTTACGAGATAATCGAGTACAGAGGCTGTTGGGAACCGCATCACCAAAGTAAACTCTGGACTTGGTAGGGCTAAAAATCTGACCCGAAGCAAGCCCATAATCATTGAGGAGACTAACGAGGCAGTCCACGTTAGAGTCAGTGGCCTTAGCAAATATAATTATGTCATCAGCATAGAACAAATAAGGAGGCACCCCTTTTATCGGATCAATCAACTTCAAAAGAAATGCGTGATCCAGGAGACGACCAAGACCTTCCTCAGCTAAGCAAAAAAGTAGGGGCGAAAGAGGATCCCCCTGGCGAACACCGCGAGAACAACAAAAAAAACCTTTAGGCTGCCCGTCGAAAAGGATAGATAATCGTGCAGAAGAAAGAATGGAGGTGATCATATCAATGAAACGGCTGGAGAAGTTCATTTGGCGAAGAACAACAAAGAGGAAAGATCAATCAGCCGTATCAAAAGCCTTTGCAATATCAATCTTAAGAGCAATTCCACCAATAACTTTGGATAGGCCAAGTCTGTTGATGGCCTCAGACGCTAAAGCAATACAAGAATGAATGTGTTTTCCAGGAACAAAACCAAACTGATAGGGGGTAAGAAGGCCACCCACAAAACTTCCAAGCCTCTTAGTGACGATCTTCGTGAAAATTTTAAAAAGAAAATTCCCCATAACTATTGGCCGATAATCTGTGATGTTCACCGCCTCAGATTTCTTCGGAATAAGCGTGACCAAATTGAAATTTAAGCCAACAGGGATTATAAAAGAAGTGAAAAAATGACGGACAACAGCACATATATCATAAGAAATCTCATCCCAACAATTATGATAGAAAACCCCCGAGAAGCCGTCGGGACCAGGTGCACTAGATGAATCCATATCAAAAACCGCAGATTGGACCTCCTCATTGCTAGGCATAGCCGTGAGTAAATCATTCTGAATTTGAGTAACCTGAGAAAATGGAAGGTCATCAAGAAGGCCAGGAGGCAAATGAATATCCAAATTTGGACCAAACAAATCTGTATAATAGGCCACTACATGCGCATGGATATTCGGCATGTTCGAACAAAGATCACCATCAATTTGAAGCTTCTTTATACCACGGGTAGTGCCTTTCAATTTGTGGATATTATGAAATTATTTTGTGTTACGATCACCGTCCCGAAGCCAATGCAGCCGGTTACGTTGAGAGAAGAAGTCATACTTGTAACTTAATAATCGGTTAAGGTCCACCATGCAGTCCACCTCACGAGAAAAACGAATATCAGAATCACCATTGCGTTCAATATCAAGCTGAATACTATTAAGGGCAGACTCCGCCTCCTCAATGCGGACAAATATATTTCTGGAAGTAGACTTGTTCCAGGATTTTAGCTCAACTTTAAGACGTTTAAGCTTTAGCATAACTAAGTGAATCGGGTCCGTTTCCAGAGAAGGACGATTCCACGAAGCCCTAACCATTGTGCGGAAAGTAGGATGGTGCGTCCACATTTTCTGGAAACGAAAAATGGAAGGACGAACTGAAAGTGATTTCTCTAGAGTAAGCAGCAAGGGGTGGTGATCAGAGGAGATGCGGTGAGGTATATCGAGGGAAATAGAGGACCAGAGGTTGGCAAAACTTTGCGTAATCAGGACACGGTCCAATTTGGCAGCAAGGAGGGTACCACCACGCCGGGTGGACCAAGTGTAAGAGTGATCCTGGTTGGGGACTTCCGTAAGCAAAGCATCATCAATGAAGCATTCGAATTCATGGGTAGGGAGCCCGTTATTGGTCGAGGCCCCAATACGTTCATGAGCGCCTCGGATAACGTTGAAATCACCCATGATACACATGCAGGCCTCCACAGCATTGAGGATATCGAGCCACAAGTTACGGCGAACAATATAATTGTTACTCGCATGGATAAAAATAAGAGTACAGCTGGTAGAGCCATGAAGGACCTTCAGAGCAATGCATTGTGAACTCGAAAAAATAACCGTGGTGAGTGGGACGAAGTGGCTTTTGCAAAGGATCCAAATATTCGGACGCATAGAAACCCGACTATTCTCCGTGTAGAATGAGAGTTTAATGGAGGACCATAAATTTTTTGGGACATCAGCAAGATGGATTTTGGGTTCAAAAATCGCAACCCAATCCGGTGAGTACCTAGAGCAATAAGAAACCAGAGCGTTCCGAGTAAGCTCATTGCCTAGGCCTTGTGTATTCCAAGACAGAATAATCATTGAACATTTGTAAGACCGTGCTCAGGCGGCCGAAAATTAACATCGTCATCATCAGAGCAAGTACCCCACTCTTGCCTTCCCACCCTTTCCAATTCCGCTATAGAAGTACCAACGGAAGCAACGACAAAGGGTTCATTGGCCGAACTATGCAGATCGCTAATAATGGTCTGGAGAGTTGGATCAGACTCATCAACATTATGAGGCAATGGGTTGCCTCTAAATGCCTGCTTAACAGGAATACTCAAAGACATGTAACGGTCCTTGAAAGAGCTCGTCCAAGAGGGTGGCTTAATACGTGTTACAGCAAGGGCCTGCGATGAAAAAGTAGAAACAACGGCAGAGTGATACGCCGGAAATGGTAGTATTCACGTTCCCGGCTGTAGTCATATGATCGCCATCAGGGCTAATCGAGTGCCCTTGCATGTCATCAATAAAGGGGTCAGAAGTAGTGGCGAATTCGCCTTCTGCCTCAAGCGCGGTGAAAGTGTTAGAGGTCAAAATGTCCTCATGAACAACAGAATGCAAGACCATGGTCATGCAAGTGTTTGTAGTCGTGAACGTGGGATCCATGTCACCCTGAGAGGCATTAGGACCACGTTCCAAATCGGCCGAAAAAACCACAACATCTTCACTACCGATATTAGCCTCTTTTAGTGTAGAGATATCCTCTTTGGTGAAAGCAAAATTGGTGGTTTCAGTAACTTGATCCGGTTCTTTGGTGCCCGGACCCAAGCGTTTGGTAGGCCGTTGTGAACGACTCCGGCTGTGTCCCCGGTGAACAGCCCCCGGGATGTCACGCGATTTCTTGCAAGTGGCTAAAGAGTGGCCAATCACACAACATTCCTTACAAAAATGAGGAAGGCGTTCGTAAATAATATTGGTCCCAGAAAGATGACCATTTCTCCAGTACAAAATTTGTTGATGAAGATCTTTCGCAAGGTCGATCTCAATGAGCATACGGGTATAAACTCCAAAAGTACGGTTGATGGTCGCATCATCAAAACGAACCAAAGTACCAATAGATGAAGCCAAGGCCTCAAGAATCCTCGGCTGCCAATATTCAATTGGTAAGTCCGTGAATCGAACCCAAACCTGCGCGAGCGAAGTCTTAACAGCATTTGGGTTAAAATTTGGGACCCAATCTTGCAGACGAAAGGTTCCTGTCTCCACGGAAAAGGACCTCTTCAAGGAAAGCCGAGACCTATCCTCCTTATCATCAAGCATGACGGTGTAATAGCCTTTGCCAAGGGGAATCATTTTGAGGTGTCCATTAATTTTCCAGATAGATTTCAGACGTTCTTTAAGAGTTAACAATGGGAGTAAAGGCTTTCCAGGAGCTGTGATCATGCGGCCAATGAAGGAATTTTGGAATTCCTGAACTTCAGCTAAATAATCTTCTTCCGGAATATCGATCAACAGAAATTGGCCATGAGGAGTAGGCTTTATGGGTTCACGGAAGGGTGTATACCGTGCGGGTTTTGGACGGACATAAATCACCTCTGCAAAGGTCTTTGTGAATTGCGATGAGGTACCCAACGTAAACTCAGGGCCATGAGTGGGACCAGAAGGCACAGCAACAGTCTCCTGCAAAGGAGTAGGCAAAGCGGCAGAAACGTGGACAAAAGGACGAGAGTACGATTCCGAAGGAGTAGGAAACATACCAAGTGCGCCGGGAACGAAAGGAGCGTCCCCGGCTGTAGTCGGGAGTGCGCCAGAAGAGACAGGATTCTCTTGCATATTTCCGATCACATCATTTAAATCCAAAGTATCAGAAACCGAAGTTAAGAGGCCGTATTTATCATGCAAAATAGTCGAAACAACAGTAGCATCCGCAGGTGTAATCGAATTATCATTGTTATGAAAAGAAGACTCACAATATGCGCTGGAAACAACGAAAGACGTGTTTCCGGCTGGGATCGGGAGTGCGCCAGAAGGGAAAGAAATCCCTCGCTTATTCCCAAATCACAATTCATGATCATCAAGCGTAGGGATACTAGGAAGCCCTAGACGATCACTATTGTGAAATTCTGGAGCCGAGCCCCTTGTTGAATCATGGATATTGGTAGAGGGATGCCGTGGCGAAATTAATTCTGGTTGTTTGTAGGCCAGAAATCGGGTGAATAGAGGAAAACGCCTCTCTATCTCCACTAAAACCGGATCAAAGGTGAAAGAAGGCGGCGGTATGGGCATAGTCTCAAGAACCATTTTTGGGATTTCATTGTATTGCGAGATTAATGGAGAAAACAGAATCATTTGATCAATAACATCCTTTTCAAAAATATTATTTTTCGGAAAAGAGGGAATGGTGCCTTCCGGCGGCGGAAAGTGACCGGAAGACATGACTTATGAACAGAAATTCAGGTTTGATCCATCTTCTCAAATTTGAATAAGGATTAAAGCTAAGTACTTGAAATTCATTCATTTGAATATCCTATCCATACAAGTAGAGTGAATGTGGATTGTGGATTTAAAATTCATAGTCCAAATCCTTTCACCCAAACAACCCTTAGGGTATGCTTGTTTTGGGATTTAGGTGTGCGGGGGAAGTCATGACTTTGAAATCTTAGGATGTGAAAATCTTGATGAATAATATAACTGTACGTTTATTTTGGGATTTTAGTAGGGTGAGATTTTGCTTTATGTCAAATCAATATCTTTTAGTGATAGATGTTGTATTATTTTATTATATTGTGTAAGAGAAAAGTAGGAGAGAGATTGAGTGGATGATAAAAAAATAATGATGTGATTGTATTTAATTATGTGAAAAGTAGTAATAGGTTTATAGGTAGGGATTGAGTTTGAGATTTGAAAACCCGATTTTAAATCCCAAACTAGAACAGAGCGTGGATCGCAAAGTCCAAAGTTCATCCGTATGAGTCCCAAAACAAACATACCCTTAAGGAATTCTCTATTTGACTTCGTAATGATATGAATTGTTTATAGAATTAACATTAGCATAAAGAGCATGTATAGTGTAACTTGTTTATACATAAATTATTTTACAATACTTTATAGCGCAACAATTCATACTTTTTAGTGTAAACAACTCATAATCTTTAGTGAAATAACTCATACCCTTCATACTTCTCAACTCATACTCTTTAGTAATAACAACTTATACCCTTCAAAACTAATATTACCTCCGTCCCAAAAGAACTTGTACATTTTCCTTTCCGATCCGTCTCAGAAGAACTTGCACACTCCAAAAAATAAAGCATTGATTTGTGCGTACACTCACAAAAATATATAAGGGCAAATACACTGGGGGACAAGTCTTAAGAGTTAATAGCAACCTGGAACACCACTTTACTGAAAATACACTCCACTGCATAAAAGACATTTTTACCCCTGACTTTTGGCATGCCAGCCATTTTTCCGGATTGGACTTTCGAAGGCTGGGTGATGATATGATGGTTTAGCTTTAGGCTGCTCAGTACCTACATTTAGAGCCGGTAATTTGGGCCCGGCCCGCCCGACATATGGGCTGGGCCCAAAAAATTATAGGCCCGAAAAAACCAGGCCATTTTTGGCCCGGCCCGGCTGGCCCGGTGGGCCAAATTGGCTGGCCCGATGAGCCACGGGCCGGCCCGTTTGGCCCGATTGATTTTTATTTTTATTTTTTTTATCTATTTTATTTTTAAAAGATTATAATTAGTGTTATTTCTTTAAATGATATTCAGTGTTGTAATTACAAATATATGAACATACTTGACTTGGTACTGTCATAATAAGGAATTTAGTGTAGTATATTTAGTTTTTAAATGATATTTAGTGATATTTAAATGATATTTAGTGTTGTATATTTAGTTTATTTTTTAAACATACTTGACTTGATAGTTGATGCCATAATAAGGAATTTTGTAAATGAAGCCCCTCAATTTTCAGTACCGTGGAATAAAAAAAACTCTACCAAACATTATTTTGAGATTAGAAAAAAAATTTTAAAAAAAAGTTGAAATGGGCCGGGCCCGCTCGTTAGCCCGCGGGCTATGGTTGGGCCGGGCTGGGATTTTACAGGCCCGACGTGCAAATGGGTCGGCCCGGCCCGCGAATAGTGTTTGGCCCGACGGGCCGGGCCTGCTCGGCCCGCCCGTTTTGCCAGCTCTACCTACATTGCTTTGGTTTTGGGCAAAATTTTGAAATTGGGAGTTTTGCTGCCTTTTTTTTTGTTTTATTTTTGAAACTGGAAATTACTTTTCAAATAAGAAGCTACGGAACAAAGGCAAAGAATTTGTTCATCTCCAAGTTCAAGGCGATTTTAGCGTAAGTCGTGGAATACCAAAGGTGAATATTTCATCTGACTTTGGTTTTATTTAATTCTCTGAATCTGTGAAGCCCCTTGTCTGTTGAAAATTTTAGGGTTTTGAAGAACCAATTTGTTATTTTGATATGAGGGGGTTTATTTTGAGGATTCGTTGAATTTCTTAAACACCGTATATTAGTTTTTTTTTTAATTTCGTATTTCTCAGCTGGCATTGGATTAGTCGGTTGTTTTGATGATTTGTGTTTAAATTGGTCGAGGCTTTTGCATGCCCAGATCTGATTGTTTTAAATACACGCAGAAATAAAAAACCTTTTTGGTGGATGTCCATTTTTTGATGACCCATTTTTTGGATTTTGTTCTACCAACAACGAGTTTTTTTTTTGTCTGTACTATCTATCTAATTTGTGTTTGTGAATTGGTAATTAGAACAATCGACAATGGGAAGCAGAAGGAAGCTTGTGCTTGATTCCGAAACCGAGGATGAACTTGATTGCAAGGGTTCCGGCAAAGTATCTGGGAAAACTGAGAGCGGAAAAGGCATGTTTTGTAGTTATTTTTGCTTTATTGTCGTAGAAGCTTGAAGATATAAATACACGGGAAAAAAAGGGGGAGGTAGTGTCTGCGAGAATATAGTTTCAGTAAAATGTAGATACCTCTGAATAATTTGTTATGCTGCGTACTGTAGGCGACAAATATGTTGGGTGATTGTGGGGACCTGTGCGTCGGGGATGCAATGCTAGAATGTGGTTTCTTGTAAAATGAGTTATTGCCTGTAGTGCATGTACTTTTATGTATTATGTGTACCACAAGTCTACTTGAGAGTTGATGTGTGTATTACCCCTTGGTACAAGTTGCATTATGTAAATAACAGTAGTGCATGTACCTTTCATTAATTTTTGTACTAGAAGTATAAATGGGAACTGCTGTTGTACCACACATATTTAATTAACCCAATTATTCCCAGCATTTGAAAAGACTAACTGTGGTGCTGACCGTTTGTATTATTCCTTATTAGGGGTGCCTAAAGGACGTGGAGGCAAGACTAAATGTAAAAAAAAGAAAGAAAGGTTGATGTTTATACACTGGGGGAATTTTATTTTATCTTGTGATTATGAGCAGGTGATTTATTTTTTTGCACGGCTGATGGTTGTGTGCTTTGATTTGTGGCTAGGGGTTGACACAATAGATTTGTTGTTGGAAGGGTCAACCAGTGACTCCAGTGACAACAGTTTCGTTGAATATAATTTTAAATATTTTCTTATTTTATTCTAGTTGTGTTTGGCTAATACTTTGAATGGTTTGGTTGATTAATCAGATGGTGGATTGGGTAGGGATAGGTATACGCTCTACAGGAGTAACATGGTAACGAGTATGAGGGAGTTGCAGGCCGTGCAGTATACTGAAGAGCAGCTTTTAGAAATACACAAGACACCGTTTAGATTGTTGTTCGATGGACTAAGATCGGCAGATCCTGATTATTACAAAAATGCCTGATGGAAGCACGGGGAGGATATAAAGAAGATCTTGGTAACGTTTGATAAAAGTTCACGGACATTCAAGATTGCTGGTTATAGTCTTAGACTTTGTAGAGAGGATGTTCAATTAATTTTAGGAGTTACCGGTGGAACAGAGGAAATACCACTTAAGATGATAGATTTTGGTGATCCAGTATGGGTTAAAAGGGTGTTTGGGGATATGCGTGAGAAGGGGCTAAGAGGCAACGTGTTAAAAAATGGGACATATGATAAGTTAGTTGTTGTAGTTAGTTCGAGGAGCGGGAAGTATTTGATCTCCGATGTTGCCAGATTAACACACTTGTACCTTCTTGCCTCCTTGCTTGCTCCGAGACGAAATTCATCGGTTCCAGGGTATTATACGTATTATTTAGAGAAAGTATCAGCTATATGGACGTATGACTGGTGCACGCTGATAGCAGATTATTTAGTTGAGCAAATACGGACAAGTAAGAGCATGAAGGTAGCCGGTTGTGCTATAGTTCTTCCGGTATGTATTGATCATGCAATTTTTGTTTTTGAGTTTAACTATAAATTACCGAGAAAACATTACCCTACATTAACTGTTTATCTTACATTGTAGTTTTGGCTTTGTGAGCACACATATTTGATTAGAGCAACAATGGGGGTTGCAGTACCACGTATGTTGAAGTAGGATCTGGGTCTGTTGAACAAGAAGTTGAAAAAGACAAGTTTGAGCCAGCTTACGAAGAGAAATGTAAAATGGTGAACTTGTTAATACATACTTTTTGTTGTGTGCGTTTGGTTATTTTGGATGGCATTTTTTGAACTGCAGGTGAAATTGAACTTAGAAAATGGTCCCACACAATATCCAAACTGCAAAAAATGTACCGTTGCAATAATGAGAAAATGACCATTGCAATAATGGGAACAAAGAGAATGAAAAAAAAATTATAAATAGAGAGTGGAAGGGTGCTTCATAGAAGGATATGCTGATACAATGACTAGCTCAAGTAAGAATACGGGGGGTGTTTCGTATCCAAGGTACGAGAAGTCATCTTGTTGTTTATGCCGTCGGCACACTTGGATTCGAATCAGCAACACAACGAAAAATCCGGGAAGGCTATACTGCCACTGCGATGAACATGGGTTTTTCCACTGGTGTATGCTGTGCGGTTGGTTCGAGAGGGACGATATTGTCGAGAGTCGAACGCAATCTCCAGCATCTGTGAAAGTGGTGTATGAAATCAAATTGCCAACGCTAGTCATCGGAAACATGTTGATGGTGATTGTGGTGCTGATGCTCGTTCGCATTCTAACATGAAGCATGTCGTATGATGTGATGACGACAACCTTTTTTCTTTTGTATATTTCTCTATTACGCAAGCTGCTTTCATTTTAGTATTGAACATGCAGACCCCATTTATCACTGTTGTCCCCCATGAATCTGTTATTTGAAGGAAAAAAATTACAACATGTTTTAGTTTACTTGCAATGTGTATGACGAAAACTGAGCACATTTTAGAAAGTGGAAGATAGTTTATAGAATTTAACATCATGTGATATGTCCCCCGGGAACAAACTTATATTGGACAACGAATTTCAAACAAAACAGAAAAAGAATACTACCTTTAAAGAATAGAAAAGGTACACAAATACACAGAAGTTGGCACCCAAAAAATAATGAGCAATATTATAGAGACCCAATAGCGGTAGAAATTGTGTGCAACATGGATGAGGCATTCAGTTAGAGCATGCTGTTTTTTTCTTCTTATTCCTTCCATGCTCACCGAATGACTTCATTCACATCTTTTTGGGCCGACCGGGCATATGTTTTAGTAAAGGTGATAGTATCTTAGGGTCATCATCAATTGACTTGATAGTGTATCTTTCGATGTCGGGTATTGGGTGAATGTCACAAGCATAGCATTTCCGATACGTGGAAGACAGGAAACAGTCCTCGATGCATGCAGCGACCGTTGGACCGTGATAGTTTATGACAGCCGTTGCGTGAGGGTATGGGAATCCAGACAATTGCCATTTGGAACATGAGCACGTTCTATGTTCAAGGTTAACTAATGCAGTTGAAGAGGATATAACTTCAAACTCAACAAGGTTGAATTGTTGGACCTTCCACGAACGAGAAATGCGTGAGTCGTTCTTGTATAATATGTCCTTCTTGGGACATAGTAAGTTGTCTCATGCGTTACTTTTAGTACGTCGCTAAAAAAACCATCGGCTAGTCTCTGTAAGAACAGACATACATGGGCATTATTAGAGGCATTTGGCATTAGCAAATACGATGTGCATAAAACAGTACAAAATACGGAAAAAAGAACTTGAATGAATGTGATCCAACATATTAGTAATGGGTAGTCCGCGCGATTGCTTAATCCACGAGTTGAGTGACTCCGCTGCGTTTGATGTCATCTCACCGTACTTTGTGATTTTGGGAGAGAATGCAACTGCCCATTTATCGAAGGGTAACTGTGATAAAAAATCAACAGCTAGTGTGCCACCGGATTTCTTAAACATTTCTAGTTGCTCCGCAAAGATACGATGGTCCGGAGCATATGCACACGCCCTGAATAGGTCGACCAGTTTAGTACCTTTTGAATTCTTCGAACCCCCACCACAACGACCTTTCAAATTTGTTAGTAGATGAAATAAGCAAAAAAAAAATGCAATGGATTTTCAAATACCAATGGGAAAGCAGCCATTAGCCCACAATTCCTGTCGGAGATGTAGAAAACTTGCTTCGGGTGGACACACACACTACTAACTTTTTAATTCTCAGTATTCTCGGTGGATACAACTGCAAAGGCAACCGGGAAAAGTCCTGCAATAATAGAAGAAAGTAGAAAATATGCAGAAGTAATCGTAAAGGGTGGAGGAAACGAATGGGGATAAACCATTGTTTCCATCCTTTGATGTTGCTGTTAGGAGTATCCCTTTCGCACGCCCATACATGAACGTGCCATCTATGAACAACATAGGGCGACAACTCTGAAATCCTACTATGGACCCATTGAACGCAATGAACAAGCGTTCGAAATGGTGTGTTTCAAAATTGTATTTCAAATCCGCTACACTACCTACAGCGATAAGGGAATAAGTACGGAAATGATACACTTTGAATTTAGTAATCATGCACAAAAATATATATAATATTTAAACATGTCTGGGTTTGTGCGCTTGATGGCATAGCAGTACCAACGGAGTTGGTCATAGGAATCAGAATAGGTACCAAATAAATGGTCCCTAGCTTTCTCGGCCGTGCGACACCCCTTGTAATATGGAATGGTTATACCATAGTTAAGTTGGAGGATGTCAACTATTCTTTTCCTGGTTATGTTTGGGTTATCTCTAACCTCGTGAATAACAAGCTTCCCAATAATCTCCGGACTAAGACGAGCGTGATGTCTAGCTACTCCCCTGCCTAAACATCTGTAACTGAAGTGTCCATTATATATCTCAAATTTCAACGAAATATCTTATAACCTAGCTTTGATGTACCATTCGCACTGACAATTTGCATGTTTCTACACTGTACATGGATGTACTCAGCAGAATTCCTCACATAAATGAAATTGTAACCCAATATGGTTGAGTGCTTGATTAATTCGGTTCTAAATCCAACGGCACCACCGAGAAAAAGTGAGCCCACCCCATCCTTAAATATATTCCCCCATAGGTCGGACAAAAGGGGTTGTTCAACAATAGCAGGGCAAATATCATATATAGGCAAGGACCCTCATTCCACTAAACTCTTTGTATTGGCCATCATCAGGAAAAACCTTAGCGATCCTAAATGGTAACTTACTCTGGCGATAGCTTTTTGGTTTTAAATGTGTAATATCATTGCTAATATGAGCAGAACAGGGCATGATCATAATTACCGTCACTCAGAGGAATAGATTCTTCGGACACATTAAATGGATGGTCGACATCGGTTGATTTACGAGATAACTTAGTACTGCTACTGTCAACGAAAGCAGAGTCAACATACACTAATACTTCGACCACAACCAGTTTCTAACTCAAATATTGGCAAACCAACACCATATTATTTATATCGTCATCGGAACTCAAAATGTAATTAGAGATACTGTCGGCGGAGTACCTGAATGATGTACAGTCCGGCTTCAAATCGGGCCACATGGAGAATACGTGTTTTGCAAAGTCTACAAATGAATGACCACACGGGAAATTGACGATCTTGCACTCTCCCTGTGTTTGACGGAGCACAGCAGCTCGGTGTGCGTCATAGAAGCTGATTTTCCGATGAACGACGATTTTGGGGATATATGATTTAGCCGAAAAATTCGAATTTCGAATGCATAAGAATACGGTGGGTAGGGTACAGTGGTACAAATGAATCCTACGATGAAACACAAATTTGGGGGAAATATGAGTTTTTGAATGCATCTGGTGTGTAGACTTTTTTAGGGCAACTTTAGGATGAATAGTATAGCTGCGTATAGAGCAGTAGGCTCTGATGTAGGAAGAAATTCTGGGTAAAAAATATAATATAAAATTGAGAAAGTATACGGTCATATCAAAGCCCCAAGTGCCAGCTAATGTATTTGCATGCTATATATTGTACTCTGTTGGTATGGGGCTAAAACTGAAATCTGGAGTGCAATTTTGCTATATACTAATGTAGTAGGGTGTAATTATTCCAAATATATACTACCTCCGTCCCAAAATACTCTACACAGTTGAATTTTTAAGGCTTTTAATATGAGAGTTGACTTGTAGTATTTAAATAGATAAAATATTCTTTATGAGGTTTATTGTTAAATTTAAATAAATGAAACAAAAATGATGTGTTTTAGTGCTTTTTTTTTACTCGGTATCCGGCTCATTGGCCGACTAATTCGGGGGACCCATAACCCATTAGTGGGGGGTCCCATTTTAAGCCAGAGCTTAGCTCTGTATGGACTGATCCATCACATGTTTTAGTGTGTAACTATTAATAGAATGAAGTGTAATTTAGAGGTCGTTATAGGGGATGAATAGTGAACTATGCAAAGTGTTTGTGGATGGTGGTAGTACATATTTACCCATATTCCACTACTTTATTTAAAAAATATTTTTTTAATATGTCCGTACAAGTGTGCAAGTTGATCCGAGACAGAGGGAGTATCCTTTAGTGAAAACAATTAATGTTATTTAATGAAACAACTCATAACTTTTAAAGTAGTTTATGTATAAACCAGTTTTACTCTATACTTTGTCTAGCATAAAATATTTGTACTTTAACGTAACAAAATGCTAGTAGTTTATGTTGATGCTCCAGATCAAAATGTTATACGTGTGCATGATAAATATATATATATATATATATATATATTAAGGTTGGTTTTTTAGGTGTCCAGAGTGTTTAATTTTCAGGGCCCCACTTTGACAAAGACCCAAATTTATTGTTTTATAGGGTATGTATAATGTGAAACTTGTTCATACATAAACCACTTTGCATTATTTTTAATATAACAACTCATACTATTTAAAATAAATAACCCATACCTTTTAGTAAAACAATTCATATTAGTATCCCTCAACTCAAATTTTTTAAGTGAAATCAACTTGTACCTCTAGAATAAAGTTTGTGCAATTCATATACCCTTAGTGGAATACGGAACCAGAGCAAATTAACAAAATCATTCAGAAGTTCTATAGTAAGTCATTCTCTTCAATAAAGCCAAAGGATGAGGATATTGAGTATATACTTCAATTTGTCGAACCTGTAGTATCAGAATCCATGAATAATTTCCCCATAACCCCTTTCTCGGCACAAGAGGTTCAAAAAACGGCCTTTGAACTCAACTCATCAAAAGCGCCGGGTCCAGATGATTTTTTTGCGGCCTTTTACCATAAATCATGGGGTATAGTTGGCAGCAAGGTAACTGAAGCTATTCTCAAATTTTTAAATGGGAGGTCAACCGTGTGTGGTTGGAACGCGATAATCATCTCTCTTATTCCTAAGTGAAGCAGCCAAGGGAAGATAAAGGATTTCAGGCCAATTAGCCTGTGCAATGTGTTGTACTAAATTCTTGCGAGAACCATCACTAACAGACTCAGATTTGTTATGGCCGAAATTATTGATTCGAGCCAAAGTGCGTTCATACCTGGTAGACTAATAACAGACAACATCTTCATCGATTTTGAATGCATGTACTGGCTCGGGAATAATAGAAGTAAGACAACCGGTTTTGCAGCATTAAAACTAGATATGAACAAGGCGTTTGACAGGATAGAATGGGGATATTTGAGAAATGTTATGGGGAAACTTGGATTTGATTCAAAATGGGTTGACTTAATTATGAGATGTGTCACCTCGGTTTCATACACTTTCAAGATCAATGGACGAATTGTGGGAGATCTTAAACCATCTAGGGGACTCCGACAAGGAGGCCCCCTGTCCCCCTTTCTTTTCATCCTTTACGCAAAAGGATTTGCTTCTCTGATCCAAGGGGCGGTTACACAAGAGAAGCTTTCTGGAGTTAAAATTGCAAGGAGAAGTCCAATCATATCCCACCTTTTCTGTGCGGATGATAGCCTAATCTTCCTCCAAGCCACAAGAAGGGAATGCAGAAACTTAAACGAATATTTGACAAGTTGTGAGAGAGCTTCTGGGCAATTGATCAATTTTGGCAAATCTGTTATTACCTTTAGCCCAAACACACCGAACATTTGCAGGTATGAGATCAAAGATATTCTAAATGTAATATAAGGTAAGGCCATGAATTGTATCTGGGATTACCGACATTCTTTCTTAGAAGTGAGAAATTCAAATTTTGGCTATTTAAGGGATAGATTGGATCAAAAGGTGGAAAGTTGGAAGAATAAAGATTTTTCGGAAGGGGGAGAGAGAGACCTTAATCAAAGCTATATTGCAGGCTATCCCTTCATATGCAATGTCGTGCTTCATTATTCCCAGTTCCGTGTGTGCTGATATGGAGAAGATTATCTCTAACTTCTGGTGGGGCAAATGGGCCTAGGGAAACAAAATCCATTGGTGTGATTGGAATCAACTTTGTTTACCAAAGGATATGGGTGGAATGAGCTTTAGAAAACTCTGTCATTTCAATAAGGCACTCTTGGTTAAACAAGTTTGGAGGATAATTTGCAACCCCAAATCCCTGGTATCACGAGTTTTCAAAGCGAGATATTTCAAGCATGGGGACATAATGAATACATGCATCAGGACGAATCCATCTTTCATATGGAGGTCTTTATGCTGGAGTCGAGATCTTCTATCAATATATTCCGAGATGTTTAGGTTGGGGACTTCAATAATGGAAGGTTTATTTCCAGAATTGCCAGTGGATCAAAGGTTACTCGTTCTATCCAGAATGACCAGTAGTGGGACGTGGACTTGATTCAACAAATTTTTTTCCCAGTTGAAGTAGATATGGTCCTTAGAATGCCCATTGGAGGCTCAAATCATGAGGATTCCCGCTACTGGAGACTGGATTCTAACGGTAATTTTTCGGTTAAGTCGGGCTACAATCATTATTGGAGAGTGAAAGTGAATAACCTGGGAAAAGAAAATTCCATGAATTGAAACTTTGAAAAAGCCTGGTGGAAAAAAAATTGGAATTTAGAGATCCCTCCGAAAATTAAAATATTTTTGTGGAAAATGTCCAGGGATTTATTCGCCACAGAAGGTGATTTAAATTTGCACCATGTCTCAATTTTCATCTCTTCCTTTTTCTGTGGAAACCATAGGGCCGATACAACTCATTTGTTCTTCTTATGCCCGGAGGTTAGACATATATGGAAAGAGTTGAATCTTTGGGGGATTATTAAGAAAGGAAAGGGAATTTACATTTTTAGAATTATTGAATATGGTTGCAATAGAAACTGGGAGGGATAGTTTGAAATTAGAAGCAGCGGTGACATGGGAATTATGGAATGAAAAATGCAGAATCAAGCATGAGAATAGAGGGATACATCAAGGAAATACTACCCACAGAGGCATCAAGGTTGGTTGGGCCACAAACTTCCTCAGAAGTTTTAAAGAAGTAAAAGAATTAATGGCCTTCAAATTACCTCACTAGATGAATTCAAACAGGGGAAAAACCCAAATGACCAGTTTGAAGGATTATATATGTTCACATATACTAGCTTCAATGAGGAGAAACGAGACTTTTCAGTCGGGTATGCTTTCAGAGACTCAGAAGGTAACTTACTAGGGGCAGGATGCAAAAGGATCAATCACCCGGGATTAGTTTTTGGAGCAAAAATGAAAGCGGTGTTAGAAGGACTGAAATCAGGCAGAGCAAATAATCTTAAAGATCTTTGGATTCGGACGAACTCGATGGAAGTGGTACGAGCTATCTGCAAAAAGGACAAGACTCGAGGACCCAAGGGAGCGATTTTGGACGACATATGCAAGGAACTCAAAGATGGTTTAGTGAGAGACATCTATCACATTCCCAGAACCGATAATAGGTTGGCGCACAAATTGGCAAAATTGGCGCTCATCTCACCTTATCCTCAAGATTGGAAGGGAGTAGAGATTCCAAAATTGATTAGGAACTTAACTTCATAGTTGTTCTACCGATGTCTATTGTTGCAAAGAAGTTGTGTTCTTTTATGTCAAAAAAAAAAAAAAACCCTTGTACCCTCTAGAACTAATAACCTTTAGTGAAAACAATTAATACTCTTAAATAAAATAACTTGTACCTTTCAAAGGGGCTTATATATATATATGTGTGTGTGTGTGTGTGTGTGTGTGTGTGAACCAGTTTCACTCTAGTTTGCCCCATATATATAATGATATATGTATATATATGACAAAGTGTAGAGTGAAAATAGTTCATACATGAATCATTTAAAGGTTATTAATTGTTTCAGTAAAGGATATTAATTTTTCTATTGAAGGGTATTAATTTTGGAAGGTATTAGTTGAATATTTTAATTGTTGTAAATACAGTTTTAATTGTTTTGCCAGTAAAGCCTCAATTGATAGTGTCGCGAGATCGAACTCATACGCTATATTTTCGGCAAATTTTTTTATATAGTGTAAATGTGAAATTTGATTGCAAAAATAGGGGTCCTGGAAATTTGTTTACGAAAATAGGGTTGATCGCGCCTGGGAGAGGCGATCAACTGGGTAGATCGCGCTCCCCAGGCGCGATGCATCAAAGACCTCAGATTCTCCTCTTGATCGCGCCTGAGAGAGGCGATCTAAAGGAGTAGATCGCGCTCTCCAGGCGCGATCAACTGAAATATTCAGCTCCTCCTAGCTCGCCTTCTGCAAGCGCGAGGCACGACATACTCTGGCCCACGCACATGGCCTCCCCTGCGTGCATGACCTCTATTTTGGCTTTTTCTCTTTGGCGTTTTCTTCCATGGAATGCATATAACAGATGCTTCCTCCTCACCTTTCTGATACACGAAAATTTCTTCCTCCTCACCTTTCTGATACACGAAAATTTCTTCCTCCTCTTCTTCTGCTACACGAAAATTTCTTCTTCCTCCCCTCACTACTATTTCAGTTTTGTTCTTCTTTCTCCCCTCATTGCACCGAAAATTTTAGTACTCCTTTCAAAATTCATCCATCATTTTAGTATTCCTTCTCCCCTCTTTATTCTGTCCGAATTTTAGCCAAATACAAGGAAAAAATAACCATTTTTTTCCAAAATACAAACCAATCTCCACAAAAATGTAAGTATTTTGATATTTTTAAATTTTTTGCAGTTTTTTTATTTTATTCTAAAATTTATTTTTCTCAATTTGCAGTCTCACATATACACAAAAATAAAAGTTAGTTGATATTTTGCTATCTACCTGAGGAGTACAGACACTACTATCGCTTGGTACAGCAATACTTGGCATCCAAGGATTGTTAGTGGTATCATCCTCATCAGACGGCCCCTCGTCCTCAGAACCATTATCGCTTGGTTCAGAATTACAAGTAAAGTCTGGATATAGATCACCTTCTATATCAGCTATGGAGGTGCCGACAGGGGCCATTATCTTAGTGATACCAGAAGGTCCAACATTAGGATCTGAACCACCGGCATGACTAGACCCTAAACGTTGGTAGGGTTCATCTTCCCAAGCACCCCACTCATTATGGTTCACTTGCAAGGCCTCGTATGCAATGTTTGAAGGTCTATCCATATTGGCTCCCCCACGACCTGACCCTTCAGAAGGATAGTATTGGTTCTCCCACTGACCATGGGATGCTGGGTACTGCACCTTCATTTCAACCTCCACTAATAGCTCAACTGAATTGAGCCCCGCTTGTGGATGGAAGAAATAGAGAAGGTCGTTGTTGTTCCTAATAGGACAACTAGAGGAGGCATTCTCATTATTTATTATGCAAGACACATTCAAAGAATACACTCGCAAATCTA
The DNA here is from genome assembly GCA_947034835.1 of Ballota nigra. Lineage (NCBI taxonomy): Eukaryota > Viridiplantae > Streptophyta > Magnoliopsida > Lamiales > Lamiaceae > Ballota > Ballota nigra. Next base: position 12,429,270 of record OX344728.1, read on the forward strand.
ATCCCGTGATCTCAGACAACACACGTAATAGACCATAGAAATCAAGCATACGATCAACTCTTCTTGTTCCAATAACAGCTCCACAAGAGCGCACAAGGATTCCAATATCGCGAGAGATTGACATATCTTCAAAAACACAACACACTTATAATTAATATACAAATCTATATTAAATTTGATACTTAAAATACATCAAATAATTATATAATATTTAATAATTATATAATATTTAAATTTGACAAACTGAATTCATTAAAATATTTAATAACATTGTTTGTTTCTTTAGAACCAAGAATAAATACTATGTGTACAATAATTGCAACAGTGAGTTTATTAAATTTTAATATATTTTGTGAGTAATATTTATCTTGAAATTTATTTAAAGAGTATTAATCGTTTCATTAAATGATATTATAGTTTTCACTAAAAATATTAATTGGAGAAGTAATATTGTTTCATTAAATAATACTAATTGTTTTATTATGTTAATAAAATTGTAGTTCACAGTTATATAGTTAACATGAATATCATTAAAATAATATCTTCTCAATTAAATATTACAATTTTTTTTTCAAGTCAATTTTTTTAAGTGTAATGTTTGACTCCAAATTCATTAAAATATATTTTTTAAGTGTAATCCAGATCTGAGGTTGATTTGAGTTAAATGCTACCTAAAATTAATCGTTTAAAGAAAATATTACCATGACCATGATTGATATGAATGTTTAGACTGAGCTTCTTATAACCAATGGTGGTGATAGTTTTTTTTTAAATCAATTTTCTATCCAAAACTTTTGCTACTTTTGGCCTCAAATCTTATTTCAAAATATTTGTTATGTTTATATAATTTTTCTCAACTTTTTATTTATTTATTTACACCCTCTAAAATAAAGTATTATAATTATAATGTAAGTTTGACCCACTAAATTAGCACATCCTTGGAAAAAAACTCACGAACTTAATAATATTTATCAATTACAACATAAACTCAATATCAAGATTTAAAACCTTTAGAACCAAGAACAAATACTATGTGTACAATAATTGCAATTTACATATATATACTGAGAATTTTTCATCTAGTAGCATATTTCATGTGTACCGTTATTTAAAAAAAAAAAGATAATATATGCATGCAAATAAATTCGAAAAATATTATTAATTATTTTTTGAAGAATTTACCTTTTGATAGTAGTGTCTGTACTCCTCAGGTAGATAGCAAAATACCAACTAACTTTTATTTTTGTGTATAGGTGAGACTGCAAATTGAGAAAAATAAATTTTAGAATAAAATAAAAAAACTGCAAAAAATTTAAAAATATCAAAATACTTACATTTTTGTGGAGATTGGTTTGTATTTTGGAAAAAAATGGTTATTTTTTCCTTGTATTTGGCTAAAATTCGGACAGAATAAAGAGGGGAGAAGGAATACTAAAATGATGGATGAATTTTGAAAGGAGTACTAAAATTTTCGGTGCAATGAGGGGAGAAAGAAGAACAAAACTGAAATAGTAGTGGGGGGAGGAAGAAGAAATTTTCGTGTAGCAGAAGAAGAGGAAGAAGAAATTTTCGTGTATCAGAAAGGTGAGGAGGAAGAAATTTTCGTGTATCAGAAAGGTGAGGAGGAAGCATCTGTTATATGCATTCCATGGAAGAAAACGCCAAAGAGAAAAAGCCAAAATAGAGGTCATGCACGCAGGGGAGGCCATGTGCGTGGGCCAGAGTATGTCGTGCCTCGCGCTTGCGGAAGGCGAGCTAGGAGGAGCTGAATATTTCAGTTGATCGCGCCTGGAGAGCGCGATCTACTCCTTTAGATTGCCTCTCTCAGGCGCGATCAAGAGGAGAATCTGAGGTCTTTGATGCATCGCGCCTGGGGAGCGCGATCTACCCAGTTGATCGCCTCTCCCAGGCGCGATCAACCCTATTTTCGTAAACAAATTTCCAGGACCCCTATTTTTGCAATCAAATTTCACATTTACACTATATAAAAAAATTTGCCCTATATTTTCCAAATCAATGTTTTTATTTGAAAATTAGTGATCGAAGCAAGGATTTGGAAAACAACAATTTTCCGTAGTTAATTGTGGAGTCACTCTCCTATGATATTGTTCACCGTATTAAATTGACATCGTTACATTTATTCAGTAATATTATTATTCCTCATAATTTAATATCATAATATTTTACGTTGTGATATTAGTTTAAAAGTGAATATAATATGATATAATTTCATAAGGTGAACAAGTCTAACAATAGGTTTGTGTTAATTGCATGGGTAATTTAATCTCTCTTTTTTCTAAACACTGAATTATTATTTTTTGTTGTTTTGAATTGATGAGTTTGAAAATAATTATAATATAATATAAATCACATTTTATTTTGTTTAATTAATGATTGTTCATATATTTATTACACGAAATACAAAGGCCTTGTATTTTTTTTTTTGTTTTTTGGTACTGATCCTTCAAATAGTTAGACCGACTCTACATAGATATGTTTTTTTTTTTTATCTAAATTCTCATGGTGTCTAGGAATTTGCCCTTGAGCTTCCTAGAGAAGAAACCATTGACATATTCTTCCATTGTCATGGTCCTAAAAATAGGTGATTGATTATTTAAGAGAGAAGGCCATGGTCCCACTTGTGCTTCAAAATTAGGGTTGAAGAACATTGCTACGGAAATCCTTTCTTTCTCTGAATTCACTGTTGCTCTATGCTCAATGCTTTTATACACACCGTTGCTTAATACCTGCAAGTAATTTTTTTTTTTTATTAGTGTCGTCAAATATTGAATATTAACTAATTTTATATTAATTCTTTTTTCCAAAGAGAAATGCTGCTTCTTTTCTTTCTAAAATCATGTTTACCAAGAAATTTTAAATTGTGATTAGTGCATGGTGCCAAATTTTAATTTCATGCATCCACACATAATTATTTACCCCTTCTTCACAATTAAAAAAAATGGTCTCCGTGACATGAATATTTTAAAATATCTACTGTCTGCATTTAATTACAACTAACAATTATGTTAAATTATTCATGTGAAATTAAATGATAAGGATTATTATTCGTTTAGGTCAAAATTCAATTATTAGGGTACGTGGTCCATCAACCATAACTATCTTGGCAAATTAAAGTGTAACCTTACTCATAAATCCTTACCCATTTTTCCCCCTAAAAAAAAACCTTAAACATTAAATTTTTAATATTAATTGATCATAAACTTTGTAAGACGGCCTCACAATAGATCAGGAGTATATATAGAATGAAATTGGTTTATACATGAATCATTGAACGATATTAGTTGTTTTTATTAAAAAGTATTAGTTGTGTTCACTAAAGAGTTATAGTTTATTTTCAGTAAGCAACTAACCCTCTTCAGTGAAAACAATTAATATCTTTTAGTGAAAACAATTAATATTTATTAGTGAAAACTACTAATACCCTCCAATTGTTTATGTATAAATTATTTTCACTCTATACTTAATCATAGATCAATACCTCCCTCATATTATAAACAAATTAAGCAGTGATCACTGACCACTAATTAGATATACATATATAGATCAACATTTCAATTAGTTTACTACATATAGCATTTCAACTTATATTTTATTTCATCATTATTATACCACAATTAATTAATTAATTAAAACAAGAAATGTGTTAGGTTTAGGTAGCATACCTCGAGAATGTCTCCCAAATTAACAGCCAATGCATCTGGAAGGAATTTGATGGGCATCCAAACACCATCCTTTTTAATTTGTAAGCCTTCTACGCCGTTGACTTGCAACAAAATGGTGAGAGCGCTGCCGTCGGAGTGGGGCGTCAGTCCAATCACCTTATCGGGTTGGGGGCATGGCGGGTAATAATTCATCCTTATTGATTGCATCCCCTCTTCGAACATTTTCGACAATTCATTCTTGTCGATTTTCAATGCTTCCGCCACCATTCTCAGCATTAACATACTAACCTTTTGTACCTCCGATATGTAGGCCTCCAAGGTTTCCCTGTGGAGACGGACTCATTTGAAATGCATTTTTTTTTTTTTTTTTAATTAGGTATTTGAAATTTTTTCAATTTGAATTAAGATAATAGCTGCAAATTTGAAATTCATTCATCTTAATATTTTATCCAATAAGTGGAATAGGTTTATGTGGTGATTCTAAAATTTATAACTCAAATCTCTTCATCCAATTCCAAATACAACCGAATAGTATTGAAATGACCTGTCATGATTTTTAAATTTTGTTTGAGATGAAAATAAAAGGTACCTTGAAACTAAAATAGTCATGATTTTTTTATAAATTTCAACACATGAATTGATCCGTCTCTCATGTCAATTCTTGAATATCACGTTGTAGGCGAATTTACAAATTAAAGTTCATTTAATTAATTGATAATATTGTTTAGCAATAGAGCGAGGGTTGGTCGCACTCCCTAATTAACATAAAGTTTAAGATCAATTTCATTCGCCTTAAGGGAAAAAAAAAAAAAAAAACACAAATCATCAGCTCAAATTTCTAGAACCTATTACCTAATTATTAGATCCTAAGATGCCTCATCCCAATACCTTCACATGCCACATGTATTAAATAACTTTATATCAACACATGTTAAGATAGGTAGAGTTCGAAAAATGTTTGTTTGCAAACCCAATTAAAAAAGTAGAAGCATTTTCTTTTTAAAACCCAGTTTAACACCTTTAAATTATAAAAAAAAATTGCTTTTACACAACTATATTGAGTTTGCAAACACGCACTAAATCACCTGAAACACGAGAAAAAAATATTTATTCATTAAAAAACAAAAACAGAAAAGCAAACCTAAGAGAAGATGGAAGTTCTGGAAAAAGGTGAGGCTTTCTTCGTGACATAGGGTTGGTGATCATATAGAACCTATCAGCCCAATCAACTTTCTTATCCCCAGAATTTTGAAGCAATGCTTGCCCATAGCCCTCGAATTCTCCAGGCCTAATTTTAAATTTCGACTTCTCCTCCAACGAAAGCTCGTAAAATTCTTGAATTTCGCGTCTCAATTTCTCCAGCAGTGAAGATTCCAGGCCATGATTCACTAGCTGCATGGACAAAAATTAAATTTAAATTTAATCGGTGCCCGATTGGATTGTTCAGATCTCAATAAAAATTGTCCTCAAATTTATATAGCAATTATTTTTTGCACTACTTTAAAAAAAATTACTTTTTATCCTAATAATGTTGGCACCCAGGTTAGTTACCAACTGTTTTTTCGGTCTAATTATTTGGGCCAAAAAAAATATCAATAAGTAGGAAAAAAAAATTGTCCTATAATTTTTGGACAAATATACTCTTTTTTCCTTGATCTAATCATTAATTTAAATAAAATTACCTGGAAAATGCCCCATTCTTTGCATGTTGAGTGCAGATTTTCCAGCTCTGAAAGCTTGGTTTCTTCATTAAGATATCTTTGCATGTCTATAGTTGGAACGACAGAGAATTGATAAAATTTGTCTTGATTTACGGGCTCTTGTTCGACCAAGAATTTTTCTGGGATTTCTTTGATGGGATTTTTGACCATCTCTTGAACGCTAATTTGCTGAGAGTTAGCCATATTTGTGAATGAGAATGTGTGATATGATGTCATTGTAAAGAAATAGGGACACATATATATAGGGGAGAAAAGTATTAATTATTAATTTTTAGGATATGATGGTTATAATTGTTTGGATATCTTCGTAATATAAGGAGGCAGATTTTTTGGTCTCGTGGATCGTATAACAAGCTCGACTTTAAAATTTTAAAAAATAAGATTCAAAAGAGAAATTTGTAATTAAATGATGTTGACTATTGATCATCATGATATAATTAAAGACGATCTCAATAAGAGGATTATTTTCTGAGAGAATAGTTGATGAGTTCTTAGGATTAGTCGTATAGATGTCCTTCACCCTTTCTCTCATGTAAAAGTTGACCGGAAAACTTTAATTAATTACAGATTATTTTTATTATTATTTAATCTGAATAAGAGGTGCTTTTTGTAATCCCATTCATAAAATTAACTTTCTTTAAAATATAGTTCAAAATTTTTTCCCATTTTAACCGGTATCACTTTTCAATAGAGATATTATCAATTTTCAAAAAATTGTATTTAAAGTATATTATTTTAAGGCAAAAGTTTGAAAAGTAATACACTTTATATTAAATAAAATGTATTACTTTTAAAAAATATATATGCACAAGGAATTTTTTTTATAACTCGATATCCAGCCCCTAGACCAATCTCATTGTTCACTAAAATCTAGAGGAACCCCAATTGAAATCAGAGCAAGCATTTATATGGACATCTCAGGAATTAATCATATCTTGTGTTTCGAGTCTAAAAGCTAGAGAGAAACACATTCCTAAATTTTAAACTCTTCTCAATCGGCAATTAAAAAGTTTAAAAAGTGATATTTTTTACATTAAAAAGCTGATAATATTTCTATTGAAAAATAATAATGGTCTCACAGTGAGATGATTTTACACAAGTTTTTGTTCAGCCATGAAAATTAATTAGCAAATTTATATGCAATATACACCCATTTCATAATGTGTGCTCTTTTGGGACTTATATTTTATTTTAAAAAGTTTATCATTTCAATATATTTTTTCCACCTTTCTTCTTATCTTACCTTTGTATGCATTCCTATAATATCTTTTTAATTTTACACTCACTAAATTTTTTTCTTAATTTTGGCACTCGCTATTTTCAATTTTTTCTGATGAAAAAGAAATATTGATTAATTAAAAAGTAATATATATTAAAAATATGATTTGGTTTTCCATATCTGGTTGCCTAATCGAGAAGGGTAAATTTGAGAAAAATATATGTTCTTTAATTTTAATAAAATGTCAAAAATAACAAATATTATGAAACTGAAGGAGAATATCTTTCATTTGACCTGTTGTCGTGTCACATAAAACAGGTTAAATATTAAAAAAAAAAAATTAAAGTCAATTAAATGATAACATATTTTAATTTAAATTAGAATATATTTGTTTAACTTACGAACTAAAACTTGTCATACATTTCCTAATTAAACATGTGTGTGCCGTCCGCCATGGTAACTGTATATAAAAATATAGGAGTATCTATTAAACCTTACCTAACTCGATTTGTGTAATCAGAGATTTATTAATTGTTCCGTAAATGCTAGTAGTAGCTCTTAGATGGTCGCCTTAATTTGCCAAGACTGTCATTCTTACAAAATTAGTACTAAAGTATTTTCTCTTCTTACTAGAAGTCGTAGTTCTTTATTTTGAAAAAGGAAGTCATAGTTCTTTGCCGTCCAAATTAACATACAAAATAAAAATTATTAAGAAGGAATATTTGACCTCTCAACATTCAATTAAATATTTAATTTCAAATAATTCAGATATGTAAAAACGTATATGATTTTAAATGAGAGAGATGGAATTAAATTGTCTTAACGACTTAACGTGTCTTCTCTGCCCTTATGGCAGTTGAAATAACTTCACTTAAATTTTGTTCTCTAATTCTATAATTCTTTTCTAAAACAATTACATGCTGCTAGTTCTGTGAAGCAGTTTTATATATAAAACAAATCTCTATCTTGGTTTTACTCTATTTTTATTTTTAAAATATAATTCGACTAAGAGTTATAAGTTCGCGAATTTCATATGATAAATATGTGACAGGAACTCACACACATCATGTATGAGATTATTTCATATATATTTTTTCAAAATACTTTTGATTATATATAATTCATTGAAGCCTTCTTCACGTAATATATGGGATGAATTTATAAGTAGCCTAATATAGAAAATAAAAATTCTTTTGTTACAGAGTTTGAAATTATTATTTTTTTAGTCGAGAGATATTCTTTTTACCACTATATTATTAATGAAGTCAACAAAAAATTACATTTTTTATTTTATTTTATGGTTTGTGCTAAATTAAATTGCAGTATGGGCTTAACATATGGTGGTATCAACCTAAAAATAATAGTATGAGTGAATTAAATTGTGAATATACCTCTGGTGAATTCGAGTTCACGTTAACTTTTTTTTAGTATCATTGTTATGTAACATACTATAACTGTTATGTATATCTAGAACCTACTATCACTGATAAAAAGTGTTTTATTTTTGCAGTGAGTATGTTTTTTAGTGATAGTGTGTATATATAACAATGATACATAAAAAAAAATTAGGTGAACTCAAGTTTGCATAAACTTTTGTCTTGATAGTGGTACATATATATACACTTAAAAAGAATGATATTGACTTAATTAAATGGTGGTATAAACTTATTTACATACGAGTATATTTATATGGTGGTATGAGCTAAAATTTATAAAATAATCAAAAGAGTATAGTTGGAAATATAAAACAATTAAAATAAAAAAAGAATGAAATTACACCTTTGAAAAAACATAAATTATTGTATGCATCCAAGTGCATAGCGTGCATTTGGATTTTAAGTCCAATTTTAAATCAATTTTAATTTTTCAAATGCATGTTACACTATAAAAAAGACGGAGATTAGCGACGGCAATTTTGCGACGGCCAGAATATCCGTCGCAAATACAGTGAATTTGCGACGGATTTATGTAAGTCGTCGCAAAAAATGTCAATTTGCGACGACTAAGGAAGTCCGTCGCAAATGATAGTAATTTGCGACGGATACGTTGTCGCAAACACTAGGGCCCACCGACTTCGTCTTGAACCGGCTACATTTGCGACGGAAAGGTCGTCGCAAATTTCAACTTTGAATTTACGACGGTCCATTCCGTCGCAAAATATACCCGTTTAAAGGTGACCGTTCATGAAGCGACCCGTTTGACTGATTTGCGACGGACTTTGCCGTCGCAATTTTTAACTTTGTATTTGCGACGGACCAAAGTCGTCGCAAATCTTACATTTATATTTGCGACCTTTCGGGAAACGGCCCATTGATTGATTTGCGACGGAATGTCCATCGCAAATCCGAACCGTTTTACGCGTCTTATCGGGAAACGGTGCGTTGACTGATGTGCGACGGAAAAGCCGTCGCAAATCAGTAAAAAACGGCGTCGTTTTGCTTTTGACGGGAAAAATTTGCAACGGACAGCCGTCCGTTGCAAATTTTTTTCCACTTATATATACAGACCCAGACGGCGAAAGAGAGAAAAGAAGAAGAAGAAGAAGAAGAAGAAGAAGAAGAAGAAGAAGAAGAAGAAGAAGAAGAAGAAGAAGAAGAAGAAGAAGAAGAAGAAGAAGAAGAAGAAGAGGAGGAGGAGGAGGAGGAGGAGGAGGAGGAGGAGGAGGAGGAGGAGGAGGAGGAGGAGGAGGAGGAGGAGGAGGAGAAGAGGAAGAAGAGAGGAAAAGGAAGGAGAAGTCGGGTGCCGTCGCTGTAGAGCCAATCCGTCCCCACCGAGTTCTCGTTTCGTCATCTTCTACAAATAAACCGTACCGTTTAAAATTTAATTTTAAAGCATGTTTAGAGAATTGATTTTAGATGAATTATTTGAATTATATTAGTAATGAATTGATTTTAGTTGATTTAGTTGATCGAATTTTAATTTAAAGCATTGTTTAATTTTTTTTAAAGTTTAGAATTGAATTAGTTGAATTGTTTGAATTATATTAAAAATAAATTGATTTTAGTTGAATTAGTTGAATTATAATTTAATTAGTTGATCGAATTTTAATTTAAAGCATGTTTAATTTTTGTTAAGTTTAGAATTGAATTATCTGAATTGTTTGAATTATATTAGAAATGAATTGATTTTAGTTGAATTAGTTGAATTATAATTTAATTAGTTGATCGAATTTTAATTTAAAGCATGTTTAATTTTTGTTAAGTTTAGAATTGAATTAGTTGAATTGTTTGAATTATATTAGAAATGAATTGATTTTAGTTGAATTAGTTGAATTATAATTTAATTAGTTGATCACACTACAAGAAAATGCATTTTTTGTAACCAATTTATTTGTAACCAACTGTTAAATGGTTACAAAAAGGTTACTTATTGTAACAAACTTTTATTTTCGTTACAAAAAGATTATTTATTGTAACAAACTTTTATTTTCGTTACAAAAAGATTATTTATTGTAACAAAATTTTATTTTCGTTACAAAAAGATTATTTGTTGTAACAAAATTTTATTTTCGTTACAAAAAGATTACTTATTGTAACAAAATTTTATTTTCGTTACAAAAAGTTATATTTTAAATAACATTAAGTATTTATTGTTTCAAATAATAATATTTTGGTTACAAATAGTAGATATGACTTATTGTAACCAATATCTATAATAAATAATTTTATAAACATGAAACACCAATATCATGTGAATGATATTGGTAAATGATACTCACAGTAACTATTATTGTGAGTATGTGAACTATGAGTTATTAATATTTTATATGTTGAAACAACTAATACTTTATGTTATTAATATTAATACTATAAAAATTGTTTTTTTTATCTTGTAATTAACGAACTTATTTGTAACCAACCTATAAATGGTTACAAAAAGATAACTTATTGTTTTAAAAAAAAAATTTGTTACGAATCGTCTTATTTTAAATAATATTAAATAATTATCGCTACAAAAAATACACATGATTTATTGTAGTCTAACTTTTAAAATAAACTATATAATAATTTTATGTACTCGTAAGTCCAATAAAACACACACACACATATATATATATATATGAGTATGTATAGAGTGAAATTGGTTTATACATAAATTATTGAATGATATTAGTTGTTTTCATTGAAGAGTATTAGTTGTATTTACTGAAGAGTAATATTGATTTACACTAAAGAGTCTTAGTTGTTTAGTGAAAATGAACTAAGACTCTTCAGTGAAAACAACTAATACTCTTCAATGAAAACAATTAATACCCTCTAGTGATTTATATATAAACCAATTTCACTCTATACTTTATATATATATATATATATATATATATATATATATTAAAAAAAATAACAAAATTAACATAAACATAATGTGAATTAGGGAACAAAAAGAAAAGTGTTCGAATTAATTTAGGTCGCCAATCCCAAGTCACACTACTTAAATAGCTTCTTATTTTTATTCTTGATTAAAATTTTCCATTTGATAAGAATATGAGCTTACATGTTATATATCTATTTAATTATTATTATACCACCAATTCATTATACTTTCGTACTCTTTCTCGAAAGATTTTTTTTACCTCATAGGTGATTTGAGGCTTGTATTATTATTATTATTACTACTACACGTGTAATTATATTATTGAAAAACGAGAACTAAATTCCTAATTAGTAATTACTCCTAAACTCCTCATGTTGATTTAAAAAGAACAACTCCCTGCGCTAAGCCCTAAAAAATAAATCTTTCTTTCAGTAAAATTCCTTAACGCCATGTCCCCTTCTGCACGCCGTCGCCCCTTGTCTTCGCGTTGTCCGTCCCTTATTCTCACAGATACGGACTCAGGTGCTGTCGCTCTCCTCCGTCGAGATACATTCCACCGTATGTTCTCTTCGAGTCGTGGTCCCCTCGCTTAGGTATCTCTCTCTCAGGTATCTAATTTTGTTAAATTTGCATTCTTGGATAGTGGATCATAAATTAAATTAGCGCTGGTGATTTATACATTTAAATACATGTATATCTTTGAATTTGAAGCACTGGTAATATAAAAATTAAATTGTCGCTGGTGATAGTAAATTTCCCCTCTGGATGTGAAATTTAAAGGGTAAGAAACATTATAAAGGAGAAGTTATACAGCATGACTTCCTGAGGAAATTAAATCATAGTAAATCGGTAGATGGAGTTGTATTTGGTACTGGTGCAAATGCTTGGTTTATGTGTAAAGGCTAATTCATTTATATACAGTAATAATTATATTATGATGAAATATAGATAGGTCATCAGGAATGATGAAAAATGACCTGTAGTATTTGGGTGTTAAGAATAGGTTTTAGATCCCAGGATGCAGAGTGATTTAATTAATGTCCGACAAATGCTTGGTTTATATGGATAGCTAACTAATTTATGTGCATCAATAATATATCTACTTAGCTAATAGGAGAAAGTACTTTAAATTAAAAGAACAATAGTATTAGAATATAAAATATATAATTCAGAAATAAGTGATAAGAGATTTAAATATTGTTGACTTGAAGCAAACACATAACTGACTGGTAAGTTAATCCCACTACAAAATATTTGCTTTGATCTGACAAACCTGGTTCTCTCATCAAAGAGTATGGTCTATAATTTGTTTTGGTTTCTAAGAAATATATTACGTGGCTTCTGTCATGCTGACTCCAACCTAAGGGCAAGGATCTATAGAACTCCATTCTTTAATTCTATTTCCATGATTTTGCATCTGCATTTGGATTTTGCTTGAAGAAAAGCCATGCAATGGACAATATAACCCTTTCCTAGTGTTAGTTCGAAATCATAGAATGTTCTTTGTTGCATGCATATTGTGATATGCGCATGTTGCCAATAATTTGAGCTATTCAGTGTTACTAGCAAATATAAGTTTTAGGACTTTGTAGAGAACTTTTTTAATTTTTTTTATATTCACATTACGTTCCTCAGACTTGTGCCATGTGCTCTACATGAATCTGAGGCTCATTGCAGAGGTGATAACGTTATCCATGAATTGCTTTTGAATAATGTAGGAGTTTGTAGTTTTTTTCCTTATTATCTAAAGTGGGTTAGTCCTGACTAAACTAGTCAATATTTTGTTTGGCAGTCGAACGTTTTAACGCTCGAAGAATTTTTCAACTATACATATCCTTATGACAGACAATCTGTTGAACCCTCTTCAAGTAAAGGTTTGATGTTTACTCCTGCGCACTAATATTATTTTCAATATATTCTCTTTAGAGGACATATTAGCTAGTTTCTTCACTTATGTTGGTAACTGAATTTTGGTTCAGATGTGAAAATATGGAAGCTGATGTTTAGTGTCATACTTATTGCTTCATTTACTTCTTTTTTTATTCCTATTGTCTAGATAGTTTTTGGATGCAATTTCTTGCATTATAAAATCAAATTCATTTTTTTTATTGTTCCGATTAGTACTCATGTTCATAATATTCTTGGTTATGATAATTTACTATAGTGCATTATAAATTCTTAATGTCATGTGCAATATTATAAATTCTACTCCAGCTATACAATTTCTTGATGTATACTATAAATTTTTAATCTTATGGTATTTTATTATTGTATATTTCTACAGGACAACGAAGCTTCAATTTGATCGTGGTTAAGACAAATCAAGACTTCAAGCAAAATTCAGTATTTTTTGTTCATGTAATTTGTACATTGAAGTGTTAAAATACATTGATAATTTTACTCAGGAGTATGTTGGTTGGCTTAAATGTATATGGATAATTGCTTATTTTTTAAAATAATATTTCTAAGGTTTCTCTTATGATTATTTGGACCTTTGTTATTAAGTTATTTGTGGTTGTTTTTATTAAGAAATGAAATGAGACGGTAAATGTAACGAAATATTACTGACAAATTAAATATTTAATAACCAAAAATATTACTTTATCTAACAATTTATTTGTAACGAAATATTTTTTAGTGACGAAACTTTGGTTATCGCAACCAAAGTTTTTGTAACGAAAAAGGAATTCGTTACAATTTTATTTGTAACGAAATTGTTTTTTTTTTCGTTACAAATTTTTTTTGCGACGGACTTTAAAAGACCAACTTTTGTAACGGAATGTTTCGTTACAAAAGATTTTTGTAACCAAAAAATGGCTTTTTGTAACCAATTTTTTCGTTACAAATAGTGCATTTTCTTGTAGTGTCAAATTTTAATTTAAAGCATGTTTAATTTTTGTTAAGTTTAGAATTGAATTAGTTGAATTGTTTGAATTATATTAGAAATGAATTGATTTTAGTTGAATTATAATTTAATTAGTTGATCGAATTTTAATTTAAAGCATGTTTAATTTTTGTTAAGTTTAGAATTGAATTAGTTGAATTGTTTGAATTATATTAGAAATGAATTGATTTTAGTTGAATTAGTTGAATTATAATTTAATTAGTTGATCGAATTATAATTTAATTTTAAAGCATGTTTAGAAATAGTTGAATTTTTTAAGTTTAGAATTGATTTAGTTGAATTGTTTGAATTATAATTTAATTTTAAAGCATGTTTAGAAATAGTTGAATTTGTTAAGTTTATAATTGATTTAGTTGAATTTTTTGAATTATAATTTAATTTTAAAGCATGTTTAGAAATAGTTGAATTTGTTAAGTTTAGAATTGATTTTAGTTGAATTGTTTGAATTTTAATTTAATTTTAAAGCATGTTTAGAAATAGTTGAATTTGTTAAGTTTAGAATTGATTTTAGTTGAATTAGATTAGTTGATCGAATTTTAATTTAATTTTAAAGCATGTTTAGAAATAGTTGAATTGTAGAGCCGAATTGATTTTTTTTCGAATTATGTTATAGATTTTTAAAGCATGTTTAATTTCATTGATTTTAATTTAATATTTCGAATTTTGTTATAGATGAGCGGACAAGGCAGTGACAGTGGCAGTCAGGAGCCTCCGAGGGATGAGGAGGTTCGTCGAGGAGAGCGAGGAGGGAGGAGACGACGGGTCTCACTAAGACCCGTGGTTCCACCTATTTTCAAACCGAGGTCTCAATCAGAGACCTCTTCACAGCCTGGTGCGGGCTCCCCCTCCTCCTCACAGCAGATTGCTGAGGGCTCATCCTCCTCCCGACAGCATCCAATTGTTCAAGCACGGATGACTGTTCAGCCACATGGTTCAACGTAAGTTTTAATATTTTATACTAAATTTTTTTATTAATTAAAACCTAATTATTTTACTAACTTTGAAGTTTTAATTTTACAGTTGGATTCCTGGTCATGAGGCTACTAATCAGGTTTCCCGGTCCATCCTTGGATGTGGATTCGAGCCCACCGCTTACAGTTGGAGGCTAGTGTCCGATGCAAAGAAAAAGACATACTTCGAGGAGTTTAAGATATTAATTTAATTTATTAATTCACCGTTTATTAATATCAAATATATAAACTGATATTTACATTTAAATTGTAATTGCAGAAAGAATGTGTCTGGGCACCGGAGCACGATGACCAGATGTGGAAGAATTTCGAAAAATATGCGGCGGAAAGGTACAAAGACCTCCTTTTTAGAATGAGGGAGAAGTGATACAAGAAGGGAGAGGCCACCGACCTGGGGACTGACAGTGAAAACCGGCCGATTTGGGACCAATTCCTCCGCTACTGGGATTCCGCTGAATTCAAAGAGAAGTCGGCGAAAAACAAGGCAAATCGGCGTAGTGACCCTGATGGAGAAGGGATGGCGAGACATCGGGTCGGTTCTCGGTCCATTTATGAGCACGGGTTGAGATTTGTGAGTTTCGTCTTTAATTTTGTCGTTTTTGAATTTATATTATTTTTTTCCTAATTTTTTATGAGTGGTATTAATTTTTACTATCTTTTTTTCTAATTAGGCGGCGGAGCAAGAACGCGAGCCCTCTCATTTTGAGAGATTGCAGCTCGCCCACCCACTCGTCGAGGAGACTGGGAAGTCTACCTACGGCCGTACTACCGAGATCCACGTAAGTATTATTTCAATATTAATAGTATTATTTTAATTTTTAAAATTAAAAGTATTATTTTATATTTTGTGTTCAATTTATTTAATTTTTTGTATAATTAATTTGCAGAGAAAGATGCTCGAGGACCTTGCCTCCCAGCCTTAGCCTGAGGAAACGGCAGAGGGGTCGGGGTCGATGCCCCCCACACAGCCTTCTGTTGACGTTCAAATTGAATTGTACTTCAAGAACGTCAAGGCTAAAAAGGGGCGGTTCGCTGGATTGGGTGGCTTCGGAAAGAACTTTTTCCGACCTCGTGGCTCGTACTCATCCTCCTCCCAGTCTTCCATCGACTCACATCCCAGTGAGGTCGAGAGGCAGCTTGCCACGGTGGTGGAGCAGATGAACAACATGCAGAGGCAACAGCGAGAGAATGAAGAGTCTGAGAGGCAGTATACACTCCAAATGCAGCAGTATACAGGCGCCATGCAGGAGTGGTGGCGGTTGTTCACCTCTGATGTGCCACGAGAGCTCATGCCTGCGCCACCGATGCCGCCGATCCCGCCGACCCAGCCGTCGATGCCACCGATGCCCCCGATGCAGCCGATTGTTAACCTGGGCGAGGATGAGGAGGAAGAGGAAGCCGGATTTAATTCCGACGGGTAGAAAATTTTTAATTTTAATAAATGTGAAATACAATTTTTTTTTTTTTTAGTTTGAACTGATGTTATTTTTATTTAATTTTTTGTGAAGTACTACAATTTATTTACTTTTAGTTCAAAATAAATAATTTTGCCAAAATAATAATTGCGTACAAATGAACGAATTATAAAATTATGCAATTGTCGAAATAAATAATTTTACAAAATAAAAAAAAATAGTTGGGCAAAATATTTTTATAAACAAATTAGATACGAAAAGAAATTAATTTGGTGAATTATGGAAAAAAAAATGAATCAATTTGAATACATATACAATTAATTGCATACAAATGAACGAATTATAAATTTAAGCGGGAGTCGAAATAAATAATTTTACCAAAATAATAAAAAATAAATGGCCCCAACATTTATAAAAACAAGTGAGAAACGAAAATGAATTAATTTGGTGAATTATGAAAAAAAAAACGAGTCAATTTGGATACATATACAATTAATTGCGTACAAATAAACGAATTATAGTTTAATTATGCATTGTCAAAATAAATAATTTTACAAAATAAAAAAAATAGTTGGGCAAAATATTTTTATAAACAACTTAGATACGAAAAGAAATTAATTTGGTGGAATATAAAAAAAAATGACTTAATTTGAATACATATACAATTAATTGCATAAAAATAAATGAAAGTAGCTTGTGCCCTAGTGGCGCGCGCCCCCTCCTCTTGCTCAAGAGGTCCCGTGTTCGATTCCCCTTGGACGCAAAAATGGATTAATTGTTCAAGGCCTAATAAGACTAATATAGAAGGTGGGCCGCATATATTAAGCAATGGGCCGAGTGGCCCAGTGGCCCAATGGTCCGCGCCCGCCCCGCCCGCCCCGGGTGCCCGGGCTCGAACCACGCGAGCCACTTTTTTTTTGTATAGGCTCGGTAATTTGCGACGGCCAAATTCCGTCGCAAATTTTGAAGTTTGCGACGGAAAACAGCCCGTCGCAAATTATAACAGGAAAAAATAAAAATATATATATAAATAATTGCGACGGAATGTGGCCGTCGCAAATGTTGTTGACCCGATCGGGTCTAACCCGAAAGATTTGCGACGGACTATTGTCCGTCGCAAATTCTGTGCGACCCGGCCGGGTCTGACCCGCCATTTTTGCGACGGATTTATCCGTCGTTAATTTGCGACGGACCTCCAAAATCCGTCGCAAAAATTAGCTACGGCTGTTTTAGGAACGGACACGTGTCCGTCGCAAAATCCGTCGCAAAACACTGTTTGCGACGGATTTTCCGTCGCAAATACCGTCGCAAAACAGTGTTTTTTTTGTAGTGTTATATACTTAAGTACAGACAAGAATCACTCTTAAAAAAATATGATAGGGATGATTAAGTATGGGAGTTGCCAGCATATATTCATTAATGACTTTTCACCGAATTTAAAATTTTAATTAGTTACTGAAAAATTCAACAAAATAAGTTAATTTCCTATTATTTTTATACTTATGAGTATTAAGTTTTACATTTTCAATATTAAAAGGAGTATATAGGTAATTAATTATTAAAAATATTGATTGGAATATAATAATACATGAGTTAAATAAATATTACTATGCATGTGGAAATTTGAATTCTTTGATAAAAGAGAGAATAAAAATAAAAAACTTAGTTTGACCTTAAATTTAATTTTAAAATACAACTAAAAATTTTCAAAATTAATACACTTTATTTAACACAAATCTCAAAAAAATTAATTATGTTCAATCCAGTGGTTGACATGTTGATGTAAACTAGATATTTAGAAGTATGTTCGTCCTTAAGTCTCTAGCTCAAAACCCCTAAATGTTATTAATTTCTATGTTGGATTAGTTCATACAAAGTCAAAACCCCTAAATGTTATTAATTCCTATGTTGGATTAGTTCATACAAAGTTTTGTTTTTGTCTTCATATTGGACCTCATATACTAGTGGATAGATATCTCAAATTACTTATTGAGCCATAAAAAAAAATTCCACATTTTAACTAATTAACCCAAAACAAAAACTAGATACATTTAATAAAAACCCATTCATAAATTAATTTGTATATTGTATTTGTATCCTTTTGTTTTGCAAAGAAATTTACTATTTCACACCTTAATTATTCTTTCGACTTTATTTTATATTATCGTTGGAGTGTTAGAACTTTGATATATACATTTTTTTTCTTATTCACTTTATTTTAGAATTTATTGAGTATAAAAAAAAATCTTTTTATACACTTATTCTTTTGGTATTTAAAAATATATTATATTTTCTAGTACACCCTTCATCAATTTTTAACTCCATTTTTCTAAGTAAATGAACTTTTAACTTAATAACTGAATAAAACAAACGCTATCAAAAAGATTATATCCGGTTGTTAAGAGTTCAACCCAATAATAATGATTTAGGAATGACTCAAACCTTAAATACATTTTGTTTATCTTCGTGTAATTTACTTTTCTCGTGTAATAAATTTACACGTTATTATAAGATAATAAATTTTATCCAGTTTATATATTCTGGAATAGTGGCTAGCTACGTATAGAAAACATGACTTAATCAACCTAAGTTTTGGAGAGGATTCTTTCGACGTCTCTATTATATAGGCTAATCAAATAATTTATGTCCCGTTTGAATTTTTCAGGCATTTTTATTTGGATATATGTTTCAGAAAACCAACGTGCACCCTTCTGAAATATTTTGAATAAAAAAATGTGATATTCGTGTGTTGACTATTGTGAGTCTACAACGTACTAATTCAGCACGTTTATGGCTTAAATAAATTTAAATTACCATTTTATCAGAAAATTAATCACTATAAGTGTTGACTTTTTGATGTTAAATCGTCATGGATGATGACTAATTTATATGACAGAACAATGTATTGGTTACCAACTTGCCAACATGATATATTCTGTTATTTAGTCATATTTACAATTATGAAGATAAAACTATTTTCTGAATATTTGGATAATTTACTGTTTTATAAGTAAATCAGTCAAGCAAGCAACTTTTTATTTTTTTTATTTTAACAGTCTAGCTAGCTCCTTTATAAAGTTACTTATATTTATTTATAAACTTTCAATCTTATTTTTAAATTAAGTTGTTAAAGTATTCATTAGGGTCAATTGGGGGACCACCATTACAGTATTTATCAATTACAACATATATGTTTTTTTTTTTTTGCGATTTAATTCACACTTTTTAGTTTTACAATTTGATTAACCGATCCATTTTCGTGCCTAGTTTAATTTTATGTGGCCCTTGGAGCCACCATCTCTGCCTCGTGAGAGTCCATGTGAGATGTTGGGTAAGTAAAAATATTTTTTAAATTCATTTTAAAATTCTATAAATTATG
Organism: Ballota nigra; assembly: GCA_947034835.1. Lineage (NCBI taxonomy): Eukaryota > Viridiplantae > Streptophyta > Magnoliopsida > Lamiales > Lamiaceae > Ballota > Ballota nigra. Next base: position 12,448,874 of record OX344728.1, read on the forward strand.
ATTTTTTTTTTTTTTTTATCAAACCTATCACAATCTCAATTTGAGATTAAGAGTCGTAGGGCAATGTGATTTTTGGGCGAGATTGGGCATTCGGTTTGACGGCATGATTATTGACGACAACGGCTTTATTGGAACAAGGCAGCGGCACGACGGGCTTTGGCTGTGTGGGAGCAGAATTGGGCGATGATGAAAGTTATTTTATTATTATTTTAATAATAATAATATTATCCACATATGAAGTGGATAAGAGGGAGGGAAGTTACGGGACTTCCAATCTCATATATATGAGAAGTAGAGATAAAGATTTCTCGGTTAGGGAATTGATTTTTAACCCTCTTCTGTAAATAATATTTCTCTCCCAATACACGGTAAAGAAGAATTCTCTAACAGAATTCTTCATCATACACAAACTTATATATCATACATGTACTCAATACTAAAGGACATTTATATTGTGGAATACGAATCAATTTATGAATTAATTTCATGTAATTGAGTTCTGACAACGAGGATCACAGTACGTATGTAGAATCCAACCAGGCTCGAATTCCTTCCGTTGTAATTACGAGGTTGGTCGTTCCAACTTCTTTATTTATGATTATCAAAATCCAACATTGGTATCAGAGCCAATGCGTTAGGTTCTCGTATATGAAAAACTTGTATGAGTACTGTATTTCTCAATTTTTTGGATTTTTTGAAACGGTGGAATTTGACTATGAAATTTTTACTGTATATAGCATATATGATGATATGGATGTCTACAAAGTTTCGAATTTTTTGGTCAAATCGTTTGTGAGAATTAAATCAGTCTTTGAGAAAATACAGTAACTTTGACTGTAAATTACGAACTGTATATAATGAGTCGTGATGATTTCTTGTTACTGGATTAAAGTACCTTGAAAGAGGATTCTATTGATATAAAGTTCGTGAATTTTGGTCAAGTATTGAGTAAGATATGATTTTTGCAAGTTTAGTTGTTTTTTCTGATTTTTTTAAAAAAGAACAGAATTTTAGATCCGATTTTTCGAAACCAAATTGAACAAATTGGATTTTGTTCTAGTTACTGGATGAATCTACGTCTCATAAGGATTCCATCCATGTATTGTTTGTAAATTTTGGATGAGAAACGAGTAAGATATGAATTTTCAAAGTTTTTCCACGAATTGGGGTATTTTTGTAAAGTTTCAGAAACTTTATGGGCATGTTTTTGAGAATTAGATATTTTCAAAGGGCCAAAACGTATTTTTAAAAAATTTCGTGGTTGACCCGGTCAATAACGGTCAAACCAGACCGGACCGGACCGAGCCGATGGACCGAACCGAACCGATCCGTCCTGAACCGGACACTGGACCGACCGGGTGGAGTCAACGCCGGACCTAGGCGGCGCGTGGGCTGCACGCGCCGGCCGACGGCTGACCGCAGCCGCGCGTGGGCTTCACGCGCCGGCCGACGGCGGACCACGGCCGCGCGTGGGCTTCACGCGTCGGCCGACGGCGGACCACGGCCGCGCGTGGGCTTCACGCGCCGGCCGACGGCGGACCACGGCCGCGCGTGGGCTTCACGCGCCGGCGACGGCGGTGGTCGGTGGCGGCTGTCCTGTTTTTTAAGCTATGCGCTCATGCAATCTTGTTTTGGCTCGTTTGAGCTCAATTTAACTCCGTTTTTTATGCCGAAAATTCCTATGCGCTCGTTTTTCAGTGTAGAATCTTAATATGCAGAGTATGGAAGCATTTAAACTGAGAATTTTTTAAATGCTTGTTTATCAATTCAGATGAGAACCTAAATTAAATTGTTGCACTTGTGAAATTAGCTGGTTACATTTAGAAATCATTTTTTTGTGTATTTATGAGCTTTTAATTCATGAGTTGATTTTTTTTAATGTTCAAATGTTTGCTCATTTTATTGATATCTGTCGAATAAGAAGTTCGATAGTGTTTCTGCATGTTAAAATCCTTGTGTAGATTCCTCATTTACATGACATAATAGTATTTGAACTAAGCATGTTTGAATACTGATTTATGTAAAGAAAGTGGGAGCCAATGGTTAGACTTGATTTCACTTGTGAATTTGCTTGATACGCTTTTGGAAATTTTAATTTCTTGAGCGTGAAAGAGAGCTGAGATTCATGTGTTAAAGTTTAACTGAAATTATCATGCTTTGTTGGCTGCTCATTTTTTTTAGGTATAATGATGAGGGAGATTGTTACTACACATGACCAGAGGGCAGGAGACGAAGTACTCCATGAGTTCTTAACTTATAAGATGAAGCCCGAACATAATTTAAGAGATCATCATCTAGTCCTTGCTGAACTTTATTTTCAATTGTTGTCCCTGATGTGTAAAAATGTCATCCCGCTTCATTTGAAAGATGAAATTCAGAATCCAAAGACCTGGGCAAAAACCCTTCCTCCTTACTTAGAAGATGTCTATTGGAAGAAGTGGTCAGACTTAAAGGAAAAGCCCTCGGGTTACGTGATTATGAATCAAATCACCATTGATTCTGAAGCAGATGATAGAGGGAAATCACTTAGATCCGCGTGCTTGAGGATGGGGGGCATTCATCGATCCGATTTTCTTAGATTGATAGGTCGAAGTAAAAGTCGGATGAAGAATCCTCACATGGATCCTTTGGCTCGGGCAATCTACCGTGCAGGAACTAGAATACCAGACGTGGTTCAACGTGATAAATTGAATGAAAAGTTACAGTTTAGAGGGACCCCTTTCTCTTAAATTGTTAAAAGAAATACTGATTGAAACTTTGAGAGTTGATTATTGGTTTTTCCTATGTTCGTATTAATTATGACTAAAAGTGGTTGTGATTAATTATTTTTTTGAAATTGCATGTTAATTCATGTAGTTTAGTGGTAGTTCTAAGTTATTTGAATTGTTTTAAATACTTGAACTATGTTATTTTTTGTGTTTTGGAGCTGAATCTGTTTAATGAGGATACTCTATGAGATTGATGATTAATAGCTTTAAGTTATTTTTCGATATCAAATTTCGTATCGAATTATTCAGATGTCAGTTAGCTTGACATAGAACAATATAATACATAAATGAACATTATTTTTAGAATCTTTTCTATTAAAAACCAAACAATGACCTCAACAACGATCATCGCTGAGTTAAACCAAATTATAAAACTCAAAGGCAATATAGTAACATGTAGCGTCATATGGTATAATACATGTTCTTAGAGAACATGATGTGTTAGACACTATTAACCATGATGAAAAGTATTCTGATATAGAGATAATACTCAAAATGAAAATAATCTGGAAGGTTACCAGGCTTGGAATATTGAAAATTCCATAGCTAGTAATATATTGGTAATTTTTTTGTCAATGACGACATATTCCATGATTGTGAATCATACCACCTATAATATCTGGGAATATTTAAAAGAAAAGTATGGTGACATTTCGTTTATGAGAAATATCGAATTCAGGATCTTATCCATTCACTTCCTAACAGTAGGGAACACTTAAGAGTCAACATGACTCTTGGTGAAAAAGTTGAAACTTTCACTCATACAGCTCATAACGTTGAGCTAAGAGACGAAGAATTTGAAACTTCAAAGTCTTTATTAAGTGTTCACGTTATATTTATTAGTTCTATAGGAGCTTCGGGCTCTGAATATAAAAGAAAATGGAAGGAAGGTGAAAATGATAAGCAGTCTCTAACTGGGAGAGTTGCTATCAATCTTGATGTCAATCTTAATGCTAGGAAGATTAAAGAAAAATGCTAGACTGAAAATGGATAAGAGAGAAAATGACGTGTTTCAGTTGAAAAGAGCATGATCATTTTTTTCTCATGAATGTACTAAGTTCAGGAGAGACAAAGTAGTTCATTCCGTTTTTTGTTTCAAGCACAGTCATCTTTAGTAATGTGTTCTTAACTGAATCTTATCCTTGTGGATTATAGATTCAGAAATAGTAAATCATTGACTAAAGACTGTTGAGCATTAAGACGAGATGCAATTAAAGGAACTAAGCTCGAGTGAAGTCTTGGGACTTGTAAACTTGAGATTGACAATGGTCAATATTTTATATCGCATAGTCTTTTGTTTGCTCAAGAGATCACTCAGGATCTCACCATTGTATCTGATCTTCCATAGCTGGGATATGATTGACATTTTTTCTAAGAGACATGGTTATGATTAGTATGTGACGGCTGCTACGTGTGGGTTTTACGCGCCAGCCACCAGCGGGTGAATGGCGGCGCGTAGTGCATATATGACATAAGTTATGGTATTAGATATATTTTTTCATGTTTTTAAATGGTTCTGGACTGTAAGTGCGCAATTATTTTAGTTATATGAAGTAAGTTCATGTAGACTAAATGTTTGCTCCTCTAGCAATGCTTATGTAGACGATAACATTTTGACTTGCTAGATTAGGTCATGTTGTGCAAGATATGGTGAACTGACTTATAATAGAAAGATTATGATGTCCGTTCTTTAAAAGTCACGTTATCAAATTGTGGAATATCTTGCTCATAAGTGACCAGAAAACCATTATAAAATAGTTATTGTAGATTCTTTATTGCAATTATTTCATTCTAATAAATGTGATTCTATGAATGTCGATGAGAAAAATATGGAACTTATTGTTTCTTCATTACCTTTGTCGATAATTTTTCACGTTTTTGACATGTCTGTCTTTAAATTCACATAAGTCCGGGACATTGGTTTGTTTTTTGGACATCACCTAAATGGGATGTGAATGGAAGACATAACTTTAAAGGTTTTAAGAACCTATAGAGCACGTGAATATTTATCCAAACAAGTTCAGGGAACTGTGTAATGAATGTGGCATAAATTGACAAATATCAAAACTTTGTATACCAGTGCACAATGGTGTAGTTGAAAGAAGTTTTGAACTTTGTTGGAAGTGATGAGATCCAATTGAACTCTGGACACGTGAATTGCCTATCTAAGTAACTTTGGGGATCTTGGGATCAACTTGGGTCCAGTCATAAATGTGTCTTAATAAGATGCTTCGTTAAATCCAAATGGTTACGTGATGATTGGTGTTCATTGAATTGAAAGTAGTACATTAGATAGAATCACATGATATTAATTTTATTGGAAATTGAATTTTCTAGTAGGGGCAGCATTATTTGGATGCTAAACCACTCTGAGATTAGAATAATCACTCTATCAGATCCAAGTGGGAGTGATTTAATGTGATTTTTTAATAGATGTTTGCCCATTAAAGATCAGATGGATCTTGATGAGAGTAATTATCTAGAAGAGATATCATCTACAGAATTTCACAGCATTTTAATCTCTTCAAATGCTAGGAAACATGTGCTTGAGAAGTATCATGATCTCCAGAAAATATGATAAATCTTTAGGGAATGAGAAACCTACAGACGTTTGTGAGGTTATATCTTGTTCTAGTAAAAGATTGATGAAATAAAGCAGTAGAAGAAGTTATAGAGGTGATGAAATCAAATCAAGTTTGGAAACTTGTAGTTTTTTCATCGAGACACAAAATAGTTGAGAATGTGAATTCTCAAAAGTCAAAGATAGATCTCTTGAGGTGACCAAGTTCACATGATAGAAAAGATTATACTCTAAAAGGGGATGTATAAATTTTTTCTGTCTAATGTGAGTTGTACCTCGATTCGTCACGACTCTAGCTAAAGTAAATTTTGATTTTGAATTACATAAAGATGGACGTTGAACATTATATTTCTCAACGGAGAGTTAGAAGAAGAAATCTATGTGTAAAGCAGTAGGATTCTTTCTTCAAGGAGGATAATGTTTGTAAATTGAGGAAGTCAATTTACGGAATTAAACAATCCTCAAAGACAGTGGAACTGAGACTTTATAAATGATTGTCTCATTAACTTTGTTATAATAAACAAAGGCCACTGTATTTATGTTGAACGGTCCAAGACAATTTTTTTTGTAATTCTATCACTAGTTGATGATAAATTGGCTGGAATTTTTTAACAATGAGTATGTTTCTTGGTTAAAAGATTCATTGAATTCATTTAAGGAAGTTACTTGAGTTGTCTCAAGAGACATACATAAAGAGTCTTCTAAGAATGATTCAGAATGAACTTTGAGAACAAGTAGATACTCATATTAATCAAGGGCGAGTCATTGAACTATGATTAGTGTCTGAGAACTCTAAATATGAAATGTTTAATACCATATAAAAATTGAAATTGGATGTCTGATGTTTGCTAAATTGTACTTGCATCGAGACAGTTGTTGAGTTATTTGTCTTGGTTAGCAGATATAAATTAATCTGGGAAAACACACTGAAAGATAGTGTGAGAGATTTTGAGATATCTGAAAGAGTACTGCATATTGTTATCTCGAGGAGATAATCTAGAATTAAAAGAATATACAGACAACAATTGGAATTGTGATTTAGATGGATATAAATAAAATTCCAATTATGCCTTCTTGCTTAAATGAGAAGCAATCTTAAGACATACCATGAACTAGATCTGTATAGCATTGTCCACTAAGGGAGTTGAGTTTGTGGCATGTGCATTTGCAATCCAATAGGTAGTTTGGTTGAGAGTTTTCTGGATATCTTTGAAAATAGTAAGCACTTCAAAGGAAGCTGTGATGATTCATTGTGGAATCAAACAGTCCAGTGGGAGCTGTAATTGTACATTATGGAATAAAACACTCCAGTGGGAGTTATTCCAATTCATTGTGAGAACAAAACGGCTAAAGCTTACTCTGAGTATTTCAAGTATCAAGAAAATCAAACATCTTAATATAAAGTTTGACTTTGTAAGGGTGTTACAAAGTAGAAACAAATATTTCCTAAAAGATTCTCTACTCGTTTATTGTTAGCAAATCCACTTGACAACACTTCACAAGAGATGTTTAGGACATCTATGGTTAAAGTTCTTGCGTGGATTTGAACATGGTACGATGTAGATGTTAATGTTCCTGAAAAGTTTATGTATTGTGAATTATATGAAAAGTTCATATAATAGTATGTCAACAAGTAAATATTAGCTCTCTCATACGAGTAATCGCCTCTTACATCTGAGTATGTGAAGAGATGAGATTATTTGAAAGATAATCGTAATAGATTTTACCACAAATCTATTTAACTTGTTACAAAGCTAAATCAATGGATTCCTTGACGAAAGTGGGAGGAAATCCAAGTTAAGTGTCGAGGATACACTTGAACTGTGATTTACACGATGTTAGATAAATAACTTTGATGACATACGCTTTCATTCTTGGAAGTTTAGACATCGTGACATGTGTTTCATACCACATGTGCTAAGTTGACCATAAGGAAATGAGAAAATTATCCCTATTTTCTCATTGTATGAGACCTTGAGGTTTGGATAAGCCTCTTATAAGTACCCTTAAGACTTTCTAAAATATTTCTAAGTCTTCACTTTAGTGTTGCTACTTTAGCATGTTACCAATAGCTATAAATTATAATGGCGATACGGTGCATGTCTAGGAAAGCAACTATAGTGGGAGTCTGTAGACATTTTGTGTGAAAGGAAGGACATCTTTATTAACACATTCTATTGTGTTCATTGACCGGTCAATCGAGTTAAGAACTTGATTATGAACAAATAGATTTGATAAAGGTTGAATATGCTCTAATAATTCCAGGGGATTGAAAGAGATATGTCAACTTGTGTTAATCGACAAGAGTTCTGGGGTATAACGAGAATTGAATTCTTCATATAAATCTGGTTGAGTTGCTATATATCCTTAACAAGTGTATAGCAAGAAAACTCATATTCTCGAGGGTCACACGATATATTTGTCTGTATGAATAAGTAATATGTGATGGTATAAATATGTGAAGTAAGCAAGTGTGAGACTCGAACTTCATATGTGAGTGGGAGATGAAAGTTATTTTATTATTATTTTAATAATAATAATATTATCCACATATGAAGTGGATAAGAGGGAGGGAAGTTACGGGACTTCCAATCCCATATATATGAGAAGTAGAGATAAAGATTTCTCGGTTAGGGAATTGATTTTGAACTCTCTTCTGTAAATAATATTTCTCTCCCAATACACGGTAAAGAAGAATTCTCTAACAGAATTCTTCATCATACACAAACTTATATATCATACATGTACTCAATACTAAAGGACATTTATATTGTGGAATACGAATCAATTCATGAATTAATTTCATGTAATTGAGTTCTGACAACGAGGATCACAGTACGTATGTAGAATCCAACCAGGCTCGAATTCCTTCCGCTGTAATTACGAGGTTGGTCGTTCCAACTTCTTTATTTATGATTATCAAAATCCAACAGATGAGATTTTTTAAGGAGGAAGATCCAAAAATACTTTTATGATATATTATTTTTATTTTATTTAAAAAAAAGGTTTTTAAAAAATGTTCCTGCTTACCTACAGTCCCACGTGGACTCTCAATTTCATGTGATAGAGATGCGGCCACATAGGTTGAAAATGGACCAATAGTTCAAATTGCAAAATGTTAAAAGGTAGTGTATCGAATTAATATATATATATATATATATATATATATATATATATATTTATATATATATATATACTCAAAGGTGGTGACTAATTTTTCAATTAACCATATTCATTATCAGAGAAAAAAAGTTATTTGGTCCCATAACTTATCAAGTGTCCGATTTTGGTCCCAAAAATTTTGACTCTTCAATATTGGTCCCATAACTCCTAGGAATTGTCCAATTTTGGTCCCAATTTCTACAAAAATAAAAAAATTGTGCCCTTTTTGTCATGCTCAACTCACATTCTGCCCAAATTTGGGCATTTATGGTACCCTCGAAGATGTGTCCGCAAAATAATATTTTTTTTCGTTTTGTATTTTTTAATCATTTTTTCCATATCACTGATATGTGGTTGAAAAATGGACAAACCACAGGAGTTACGGGACTAAAATTGAAGAGTAAAATTTTTTGGGACTAAAATCAGACACTCGATAAGTTATGGGACCAAAAAGAAATTTCCCAGCAAGAATGAGACCAAAATTGGACAATTCCAAGGAGTTACGGGACCAATATTGAAGAGTAAAAAATTTTGGGACCAAAATCGGACACTCGATAAGTTATGGGACCAAAAAACTTTTATTCTCTTCATTATCAGGCCTTTTAAAATATTGGCGACGGTTCTTTCATTATTAAGTATTAGTTATTTTATTTATTTTTACTTTTAAAAAAAACATTATGTTAATAGGCAAACAGCCGAGCAATGAGATTAAGATAATTAAAAATAAAATAATTAAAAGACAAGTGATTAAGGCAAGAAGAGATAAAGAGGCGAACAGTTGGGGATGATGATAGGATACGTCAGGCGAGCAGCTGGTCAGGGGACAGAGAAAGCTGAGCGAACAACTCAGAAGAAAGGTCTAAGCGCCCACCTCAAAGGTGAACAGGCGAGCAGTAGAGCATCTCGAAGAATAGCCAAGAATCCCACTAATTAGGCATGTATTAGAAGCAAACAAGTGTCCTAACACTTGTCATTGTATAAAATACAATAGTTTAGGATTAAACAAGTGTCTAAACACTTGTCAACATGTAAAATAAGATGGCTTAGAGGTTGACACCTCCTACTTGCTTATAAACCTATAAATACACCCTTATATGAAGGGAAATAGGAGTTCATTTATTCAAAAACTTGCCCAAACTCTTACAATTTATTTTCTTGATCTCTCCTTTATATTAATCCAAGTTTCTAAGCTTTGTTTGATGATCTTCATTAGCCAAAACAGCCACTAAATCATATACATTGATTAAGGTCATCAACTATTGGCGCTAGAAGGAGGGTTCGAACCTCCGTTGATTGAAGATTCCGGTTAGAATTCGTGTAAATTCATCGGAAATTGGGTTTGTTGGCCGGAATCCGGTAAGAGACCGCAGGAAACTGGGCAATTAAGTGTTGCAAAGTGGTTGGTGGTGCTTTTATCCATCTTCTAAGGAACTTGAATGCATGCATATGTGAATTAGGGTTTGTAAATTACCAAATTCACATATACAAGGCTAGTTGTTCTTGGATAAAAGTTTGCAAACACAAATCTCCTTCATCAAACATTCAACATTCAAAGATGGCAAGATCGCAGGGGCATCAATCTTCAAGCACGCACCCGAGTCACAGATCACGAACTAGGGTTTCGTCAACGGGTAACCATGCAAGAACAGTTCGGACAACTTCCCGGAGAAATGTGCAAGTTACTATTGATACCCTCCCTCCTAAAATCGAATTCCTTGCCTAGAATCTCGAAGAACTAGCAAAGATAATTATTGTGCTCCAATCATTACAAAAATGTCAAGAGAAAGTTAGATTATCGAAGGCTCCGGAGACGAGCAACCGAGCAGTGAACAAAAAGGCGGGAGGACGGGTGAGAAGATGAAGCGGACAGTGCCCAGGCCCGTAGAGATAATGGCAAAGCCCCAGTTAGTGGGCGATTGGGAAGTAAGGGATAATCCACCCCTGGAGGAGTTGAGGAATCGAGCAAGGATACGACCAAAGATACTAATCGCACCAACGCAATGGAAAGGCTTGGAAGTAAAGGCAGAGATGGGAGCGGGGCTCCTCAGAGGAGCGAAGAACGAGCTCGCACAGTTGTTCGCCCATCTGTATACGACCGAATTCGGTGATTGGATTTTGGCCGATTGGGACCCAATGGAGCGAGTAACGTAGTCAGGCGAGCAACGCAGGAAAAATACCCCGTTAGCGAGGGACTGCATCATGAAGAATTCATTGAACTCGACCACGATGAACAACCTTCTAACAGGCGAACTCCTGCGAGCGAGCTGCAGACGATGAAGAAAGCAATTGAAAAGTTGCAAAAGCAATTGGAGTCTCAAAAGGGTGTTGACTCAACTATTTTACCATTATTCCCATTATCTTCAATAATCCTGAATGCGCCAGTGCAAAGAAAGATACAATTTCCGGATATCAGCTTGTACGAGGGAACGTCGGATCCAAGGGTGTGACGTCCCCACTTAATATAGTACAGAAAATATGATGTGGCACAAGTAGGAACGACACTAAAATAGTACTTTGTATTAAAATATACACACGCCACACATCTACACAGCGGAAGTAGTAAATACGTATAATCGTAGCTTAAGTTACAAACCCAAATTTTAAAAACATAATTCTTGAAACATAAAGTTTTTGAGAAAACTCCACAGCCCGCCGAGTTCATTCGCCCACGTCAGGATCCACAGCATCTATAAAAAATTTAAAAGTGGAAGGGATAAGTGTTTGTAAACACTTAGTGGGAAATCTCTTGTTAATTGCACAAACTAAACATCAATTGTTTATAACATGTGAGCCCCCGAAATTTTACCGGGTATCTCCTTGGGTGGCGCGACCAACCCGTGGTGCCGGAGCGACCGAACTATCTCATTTGCCAACATATAGTTGGACTATCTCAGGGGCCAGTCGATAGCGGGCCAGACTCAAAATATTTAACATTCAACATTTAATAAGTGCAACTAAAATAATAATAAAACACTCGGTGAAGAGTGAAGTGATTCCCCACCTTGCAGGTTTGTACCTACAAGTAAATTTTTTACAATAGAAACATTGTTACTTATCCCTTCATTTTTTAATAAATCGTAAAATTCGCATATTACACTCGTACGATTGAATTCAAATCTCAATACATACTCAAATATTGTATAATAAAACATAAATATCAATTAAGTGTGTAAAATCATCAAATAACAAGTTATAAATAAATATCGACTGTAAAAAATGTTACCGGACCATTTCTAACCTTTCATATACAAAAATTCAATTTTGGCAGATTACACATCTAACTTTGAAAATTCATATTAAATTATCTATACGGCCAAAAATTATGAAATTTTAACAGTACATTTCCAACTCAATAAAGTTTATCACAATATTTTCAAATTTCTCAAATTCTTTACCAAACATCAAATATTTCGTAATGAACACACTGTTACAGATTTTGGTCACTTAACTTTAAAAATTCACCATAAATCAACCATAAGTCCAATACTCCTGAAATTTTAACCATGAACTCTCAACTTCATGTAAATTATCATCATACTTAGGTTTCCTATAAAAACCTAACCGATTATTCTCAGATCATATCAAACTTCAACTATTACTGCTATAGAGTCCAAAACCCTAGTTCAACTTTGAAAATTCACCATGAATCGGATACTACTCCAAAAGCTATGAAATTTTAAAACTAACTTCTTTCACAGGTCTATTTTCACATATAACATTTTCAGAATTTTCCATCGAATGAATTGGTCAAAACGAAATTTACCCCAAAGTTGGTCCAGAAATTCGGTTTTATACATACATGAAGAACATATCATCTTAAACTCACTTTAAACCATATAATTTCATGATTTTTACTTCTAAAGCATAGATAATCAAATAATAAACATGATTTTGTTCATAACATATGAATAATTTGAATTAAACATTCAAAACATGAAGTAAAGCTCATATATCATGCAAATCACTTATCAAACTCATTTTCCTATCATTTAATTCACAACTCATGCATAAACTTCATACTAAAACTCAATTAATCACTTATTCAAGAAGATAAACTTACTTATAGATTGGTAGCTAAAAGAAATTCCTTCTTCTCCCTTTTCAACTTCTAAGTATAAGTGTAGTATTTGTTTTAATTTTCTTTCTCTAAGCTTATACTTATTTATGCATGAATGGTCTTGTATTTATAGGAGAAGCAATACTTGGAAACTACTCCAATCCCCCTTTGATGATGATTTAGGAAGATTATGGAGTATTCTTGTAAGTTAAATTAATGAACACATGGCATTTTAAGGTTAGAAGCTAACTTTGACTTTTCTTTTCTTTAATCTTATCCTATCATAAGTCATGAAGCTTCATCAATCTTCCCATTCTATCTATGATTTTTTCAAAAATTATAGCATTTTCAAGAGAATTCTTGTATTTTGTAGTAATGACACATGTATACTTTGAATTTAATAAGTAAAAGTTATGAATATTGGATAATTCTAAAGTACATTATGCATAAAATTTACTTATACTATCTTATGAAATAAAATTAAAACTCTTCTAGGACTCTAAATAAATTACAAAGTCTATATACTAATCATAGAAAATATCGAGTAACCGATACGAAATTTATTTCTTAAAGAAACATTCATTTTACAACTTATAACTTATGAAATAAATTTCTATATTTAAGGACTACATTAACCCTAAACACTTTAAGACATAAAATAAAGAACATATAAAAATTATAAAGTCTCAAGAATAAGCATGTATTGAGCAAATAATACGTTAATTGTAAGTATCGAGTAAATAAAACACATAAACGTGCCTTTGCATAAATTTGGATATAAATGCGTCACATAGATTCATGAAGAATTATAAAGCATTTAGTAAAGCAAATAAGGTCATGAAAGTCTAGGGTATTACAGTCTAACCCCCTTAAATAAATTTCGTCCTCGAAATTTCAAGTGTTACCGTGGATATTGAGGTAAGGGTACTTTGCTAAGATTTCATCCCCTCGTTCCCATGTAGCTTCTTCTACCCCATGTCTATTCCACTGGACCTTAACCATAGGAATATCTTTATTCCTTAACCTGTGAAGCTTTCTATCAAGTATGGCTATAGGGACTTCCTCATAGGTTAAGTTGGCATCAATTTCTAATTCAGGTTGGTTTACTACGTGGGTAGGGTCAGGTACATACTTTCGGAGCATCGAGATATGGAATACATCGTGTACTCCTGCCAAGGATGGTGGTAAAGCTAGCCTATAAGCCAAATCTCCAACTTTTTTCAATATTTCATAAGGTCCAATATACCTGGGTTTTAACTTTCCCCTTTTCCCGAAACGGAAAATCCTTTTCATTGGTGATACTTTCAAGAATACCTTGCCTCCAATCTCAAAACTTAATTCTTTCCTTCGCCTATCCGCATACGTTTTCTGTCGATCTTGAGCTTCTTGCATCTTTTATTTAATTTTCTTTACTACCTTATTAGTCTCTTCCACCAATTCCAGTCCTAACAATTTCTTTTCTCCAATTTCATCCCAGCATAGTGGAGATCTGCACTTCCTTCCGTACAATGCTTCGTACGGTGCCATTTCAATTGTAGCTTGATAACTATTGTTGTAGGCAAATTCCACTAAAGGTAGGTACCTTTCCCAACTTCCTCCAAAATCGATGATACAAGCTCTCAACATATCTTCCAAAGTTTGAATTGTTCTTTCCGATTGACCATCTATTTGAGGATGAAAAGTTGTACTGAATTCCAACTTTGTGCACATAGCTTCTTGAAGACTGTGCCAGAATTTCGATGTAAATCGTGGATCTCTATCTGACACAATAGAAACTGGAGCTCCATGTAATCGGACAATTTCCTTAATATAAATCTGAGTCAATTTATCCAATGTGAACGTCATCTTTATTGGTAGAAAATGTGCCTTCTTGGTCAATCTGTCGATAAATACCCAAATAACTTCATTTCCTTGTATCGACTTGGGCAATCCTACCACAAAATCCATTGTAATATGTTCCCATTTCCATTCAGGAATCTCAAGTGGCTTTAATAATCCTGATGGTCTTTGATGCTCAGCTTTCACCTGCTAACATGTCAAATATTTCTGTACGAAATTCCCAATATCCCTCTTCATATTTCTCCACCAGAACAACTTTTTTAATTCTTGGTACACTTTCGTTCCTCCAGGATGAACGGTATATGGTGTAGAATGTGCTTCTTCCAATATTTCCTTCTTGAGTTCTTATTTTTCTGGGACACATATTCTTCCTCGACATACCAATGTACCATCTTCACATATTGAAAACACCTTTGCTTTACCTTCCTTGATCTTTTGTTTTATCTTCTCTAAGAATGCATCATCATATTGAGCTTTTGTTATTCTTTCCTTCAAGGTTGGTTTCACAATCAAAGCATTGATCTTTCCCTTGCGACTTAAAGCATCTGCTACTACATTTGCCTTTCCTGGATGGTATAATATTTCACAATCAAAATCTTTTACCAACTCCAACCATCTTCTTTGCCTCATGTTTAATTCCTTCTGTTCGAAGATATACTTCAAACTCTTATGATCTGTGTAGATCTGACATTTATTTCCATACAAGTAATGCCTCCAAATCTTGAGTGCATGCACAGCTGCTACTAGCTCTAAATCATGCCTAGGATAGTTCTGCTCATGTGGTTTTAATTGTCTTGATGCGTATGCTACTACTTTCCCATTCTGCATAAGTACACATCCCAAACCTTGCTTAGAAGCACTACTGTACACAGTAAATTCTTATGTACCTTCAGGAATTGTAAAATACTGGGGCCGTTGTTAATCTTTGCTTGAGTTCTTGAAAACTCCTTTCACACTCTTTTGTTCATTCAAACTTCGTTTCTTTCCGAGTCAACTGAGTCAAGGGTTTTGCAATCCGAGCAAACCCTTCAATGAATCTTCGATAATACCCGGCTAAACCAAGAAAACTCCTGACTTCGTTTACATTAGTTGGTGTCTTCCATTGGTTTACAGCTTCTACCTTTGTTGGGTCAACTTCTATTCCCAAAGCTGAAACCGTATGTTCAAGAAATACAACTTTATCCAACCAGAATTCGCACTTCTTGAATTTAGCATACAATTTCTCTTTCCTCAGAGTTTCCAATGTAATTCGAAGATGTTCTGCATGTTGTTCCTGATTTCTTGAATATACCAGAATATCATCAATAAAGACGATCACAAATTGATCCAAATATTGATTAAACACCCGATCCATCAAATCCATGAATATAGATGGCGCGTTACTGAGTCCAAAAGGTAACACTACGAACTCATAATGACCATATCGGGTTCTAAATGCCGTCTTCGGAATATCGTTTTCTCTAATTTTTATATGATGATATCCCGATGTCAAATTAATTTTTGAAAATACACAAGCTCTTCTTAACTGATCAAACAGATCATCGATTCTGGGAAGAGGATATTTATTCTTGATAGTGAATTTATTCAGTTCTCAATAATCGATGCACATCCTCAACGATCCATCTTTCTTTTTTCACAAATAATATTGGTACACCCCATGGTGACACACTTGGTCGAATAAAGCCCTTGTCCAGCAATTCTTGCAATTGCACCTTCAGCTCCTGTAATTCCTTTGGTGCTATTCTGTAAGGTGCTTTAGAAACAGGCGCAGCTCCAGGTATCAAATCAATAGTGAACTCTAACTGACGATCTGGGGGTAGTCCTGGCAAATCATCTGGGAATACATCCTTGTATTCACATACCACCGGCACATCATCCAATGTTGGACCATTGGATTCTGTGGCTACAATATTTACTAGAAATGTCGTGTTCTTTCCTTTCCTCAATATTTTCCGAGCTTTCATTGCTGAAATTACTTGAGGTATAGTTCCAATTCTGCCATCACTTCCGGATTTGTTTTCGCCTCCTGCTGACTCATGGCAAACACTCGAGCAGGTGCCATTTTCTGTTGTCCCTTCAGCTTTGGACAATCAGTTATAAGATGTCCAGGTTCTTTACACTTATAACATACCACTGTTCCTTTCAGGCATTGTCCAAAATGTTCCTTTCCACAATTTCTGCATTTAGATGGCACTCCCGTCTTTTTGACTTGCTTAAAATTTCCTCCTTGTTTTGCACCAAGCCACTTTCTTTTATTTGGCTGTGATTCTAAAATTCTTACTTCTTCTGGTTTCATATACGCTGCTATCGTTTGAGCTTTCTCGAACATCTGGGCATAGGACTTAATATCTTGTGCTGCTAAGATGGTACTAATCTCTGGACGTAGGTTTTGAACAAACCTTTTTGCTTTCTTGTCATCAGTATTAATCAAATGAGAAGCATACATTCCCAATTGATTAAACTTCCTTTCATATTCTTGCACTGTCAAATTTCCCTGCTTCAACTTTAGAAATTTGGTCTCCTTCTGATCTAAGAATGACTGTGGTATATAATTCTTAACCACTGCTTCTACGAATTTCTCCCAATTAACTGACATTCGTGCTTCTTCCGTCATTGTTCTACAATGAGCTTCCCACCAATAATCTGCATCTTCAGTCAGCTGAAAGATAGCACAAGAAACTTTCTGCTCATCGGTGCACTTAAGATAAGTGAATATTTTCTTAAGCTCCGAATCCAGTTTTCTACTTCCATAGGGTTTTCTTTCCCGGTCAGGGTTGAAGGTCTAAATTTCTTAAATTGACTAATAATATCATGGTTTTGAGCTGAAGATACAGGTGTTTGGGATGATTGGCTTTGCTGACCTAGTTGTTGAGCTAACCCCCATAAAATGGAAGCTAGATCCTCGCTCATGTCTAAGTTGTTTTGGTTTCTTCTATGACTCATGGTTCTATTCAATATCAAATTCAAACAACAATGTAATGCAATAACTATACAAACTTTCAAATAATCGGTCACAATTACATAACATAATTTAAATATTACAAAGTATTTACCTGATCCCGTCGTGGAGAATGATCTCGGTGCGGCTGTTTCCTTTTAAATTTTTAAAACACATTCTTTTTTAAAATTCTTTAGCAGGCGAACCTGCTCTGATACCACATGTGATGTCCCCACTTAATATAGTACGGAAAATATGATGTGGCACAAGTAGGAACGATACTAAAATAGTACTTTGTGTTAAAATATACACACGCCACACATCTACACAGCGGAAGTAGTAAATACGTATAATCGTAGCTTAAGTTACAAACCCAAAATTTAAAAACATAATTCTTGAAACATAAAGTTTTTAAGAAAATTCCACAGCCCGCCGAGTTCATTCGCCCACGTCAGGATCCACAGCATCTATAAAAAATTTAAAAGTGGAAGGGATAAGTATTTGTAAACACTTAGTGGAAAATCTCTTGTTAATTGCACAAACTAAACATCAATTGTTTATAACATGTGAGCCCCCGGAATTTCACCGGGTATCTCCTTGGGTGGCACGACCAACCCGTGGTACCGGAGCGACCGGACTCTCTCATTTGCCAACATATAGTAGGACTATCTCAGGAGCCAGTCGATAGCGGGCCAGACTCAAAATATTTAACATTCAACATTTAATAAGTGCAATTAAAATAATAATAAAACACTCGGTGAAGAGTGAAGTGATTCCCCACCTTGCAGGTTTGTACCTACAAGTAAAATTTTTACAATAGAAACATTGTTACTTATCCCTTCATTTTTAAATAAATCGTAAAATTCACATATTACACTCGCACGATTGAATTCAAATCTCAATACATACTCAAATATTGTATAATAAAACAAAAATATCAATTAAGTGTGTAAAATCCTTAAATAACAAGTTATAAATAAATATCGACTGTAAAAAATTGTAACCGGACCATTTCTAACCTTTCATATACAAAAATTTAATTTTGGCAGATTACACACCTAACTTTGAAAATTCATATTAAATTATCTATACGTCCAAAAATTATGAAATTTTAACAGTAGATTCCCAAATCAATAAAGTTTATCAAAATATTTTCAGATTTCTCAAATTCTTTACCAAACATCAAATATTTTGTAATGAACACACTGTTAGAGATTCTGGTCACTTAAGTTTTAAAATTTCACCATAAATCAACCATAAGTCCAATACTCCTGAAATTTTAACCATGAACTTCCAACTTCATTTAATTTATCATCATACTTTGGTTTCCTATAAAAACCTAACCGATTATTCTCAGATCATAGCAAACTTATACTATTCCTGCTATAGAGTCCAAAACCCTAGTTCAACTTTGAAAAATCACCATGCATCGAATACTACTCCAAAAGCTTTTAAATTTGAAACCAAACATCTTTCACAAGTCTATTTTCACATATAAAATTTTCAGAATTTTCCACCGAATGAATTCGTCAAAACGAAATTTACCCCAAAGTTGGTCCAGAAATTCGGTTTTATGCATACATGAAGAACATATCATCTTAAACTCACTTTAAACCATATAATTTCATGATTTTTACTTTTAAAGCATAGATAATCAAATAATAAACATGATTTTGTTCATAACATATGAAGAATTTGAATTAAACATTCAAAACATGAAGTAAAGCTCATATATCATGCAAATCACTTGTCAAACTCATTTTTCTATCATTTAATTCACAAATCATGCATAAAACTCATACTAAAACTCAATTAATCACTTATTCAAGAAGAGAAACTTACTTATAGATTGGTAGCTAAAAGAAATTCCTTCTTCTCTCTTTTCAATTTCTAAGTATAAGTGTAGTATTTGTTCTAATTTTCTTTCTCTAAGCTTATACCTATTTATGCATGAATGGTCTTGTATTTATAGGAGAAGCGATACTTGGAGACTACTCCAATCCCCCTTTGATGATGATTTAGGAAGATTATGGAGTATTCTTGTAAGTTAAATTAATGAACACATGGCATTTTAAGGTTAGAAGCTAACTTTGACTTTTCTTTTCTTTAATCTTATTCTATCATAAGTCATGAAGCTTCATCAATCTTCCCATTCTATCTATGATTTTCAAAAATTATAGCATTTTCAAGAGAATTCTTGTATTTTGTAGTAATGACACATGTATACTTTGAATTTAATAAGTAAAAGTTATGAATATTGGATAATTCTAAAGTACATTATGCATAAAATTTACTTATACTATCTTATGAAATAAAATTAAAACTCTTCTAGGACTCTAAATAAATTATAAAGTCTATATACTAATCATAGAAAATATCGAGTAACCGATACGAAATTTGTTTCTTAAAGAAACATTCATTTTACAACTTATAACTTATGAAATAAATTTCTATATTTAAGGACTACATTAACCCTAAACACTTTAAGACATAAAATAAAGAACATATAAAAATTATAAAGTCTCAAGAATAAGCATGTATTGAGCAAATAATACGTTAATTGTAAGTATCGAGTAAATAAAACACATAAACGTGTCTTTGCATAAATTTGGATATAAATGTATCACATAGATTCATGAAGAATTATAATGCATTTAGTAAAGCAAATAAGGTCATGAAAGTCTAGGGTATTACAAAGGGTCCACTTGACGAAGTATTCAGACTTCATGATATCAATGGGGGCTACAAATACAACTCAGTGCCGAAACTTTCCCCTCACTCTTGGAGACGGATCACATAGATGGTTTTCGGCCTTAACTCCTGGATTCATTAACTCCTTTGCATAACTAGGTAAGGAGTTCTTGTCCCATTTCTCAATAGTCGGGTCTTACCTAACACAGAGATATCGGTTGGCAGACATCAAGCTAGAAGACGAGGAATCGGACATAAAATTCCTTGAAAGATTCGATAAGGTCTTACTAGAAGGTGAAATGGTCAGCGAGGACACAAAGATAGTAGCAGTAATGGCCGGGCTCAAGAAAGGAACGGACTTACAGAAAGAAATGTATTTGACCTGTCCTAAGACGTATGTAGAATTCAGTGGACGCCGTATATAACAATGTAAAGGACAAGGATATGCTATCCGAACCCTGGAAGATTAGACAGAAATGAGGGAATTTAAACCCCAACAAATACTATGTGTACCATCAGAACATCGGCCACTTCACAAGTGAATGCCGAGATCTTTTGAAACAGTTATGGAGGTTTTACGAAGAAGGAAAGTTATCAGAATTTATGAAATGAGAGCCAGGGAAGAGACCAAGGACAGCAATACCATCCAGCTCGGATGATGATGAAAGCGACAAACAGCCGAGCAGGCAAGCAAGAAAGGAAGAAAAATCCTAATAGCCCCTACCGAGCCAGTTCGAGAAATTCTTATGCTTGAGTCAAACGGGCCAGTTGGTGGCTGCTCCGACAGAAGACCCCCCGTATCTAAGAGGAGGCAAAAAGTTGAGCTCAGGGCAGTAGCACAAGTGAAAGAAGTGGGAGTGAACCCGTCAACCAAGCAAACGGGAGACCTGACATTTTCAGTAAAAGATTTAGACGGAGTGCTCACCCCTCATAACAACTCGTTGATCATATGCGTGAACATCATGGGAACACGAGTACATTGCCTATTCGTCGATACAGGCTCCTACACAAACATTATGTTTAAAAGCACATTACAGGCTCCTACACAAATATTATGTTTAAAAGCACATTAGATCAGTTAGGAGACTATGCAGAGTATGTAAAATATTGTAATCATAGGATTTTGGGGTTTGGAGATGTTGTAACCATTCCCTTAGGAGTAATTACGTTGTCGGTTGAACTTGTATCGGCCGAGAACCCGGATAGGAGGCTGACTAGGATGGTAGATTTTCTAGTAGTAGATCAGCAGTCCACTTATAACGGGTTTCTCGGTCATCCTTTTATAAGTGAATTCAATGTAGTCGTTTCAACGTACTACTATTGTCTCAAATTCCCAACTCCAAAGAGTGCGGGTACGGTGAGAGGCAATCAGAAGAAAGCTCGTGAATGCCTCCTGCAATTACAACCAAAGAGGACAGAGTATCTACGATAGCCGAACAGCCGAGCAGTTGTGCTGAAGACGAACCCTCCATCCTAGATGAAATCATGGAGTCCATTGAAATATAAATAATGAAGGTGGACGAACAGCTGGGAAGAGACGAGCAGGAGGTCCATAACGAGCAACAGGGTGAAGGAAGAGGTGAAGAAGCCATGCCCGCCAGAACGAAGGAGCAGAGCTAATGATGATTGAAGATGAATTAAACTTAGATGGGTCTATTATCGATCCTCGATGGAAAGAGCAAAAGAGAAGAGCAACACCGGTTGAAGAGTTGGAAGCAATAAGAGTCGACCCGAGCCGAGAGGACTTAGAACTCTTCATTGGATCTGAGCTCCCAGAGCCATACATATCCAAGATGGAGGAGTTTCTTAAAGTTAATCTCGACGTTTCGCATGGTCGCATGCTGATATGGTAGGCTATTGCCCTGAGCGTGTCTGCCATAAGCTAAATATTGATCCAACAAAGAAATCGGTCCAGCAAAAGAGGAGAAAGTATGGGCCCGACAAATATGAAGCACTTGATATCGAGGTTAAAAAGTTGTTAGACAATGACCTTATCCGACAGGCGCTATGTCAAAAATGGATGGCGAATCCGGTGTTGGTACGAAAACCAAATGGAATATGGAGGTTGTGCATCGATTTCACAGACCTGAATGATGCCTGCCCGAAATACAACTTTCCACTACCACACATCAACCAGCTGGTAGACAACATGGTCGGACATGAGCTCTTAACTTTCATGGATGCGTTTGTAGGATATCGTCAAATTGCAATGCACCCAGACGATCAGGAACACACATCATTTTATACCAACAAGAACCTGCTGTGTTGGAAGAGGATGTCATTTGGGTTGATCAATGTAGGAGCCACATACCAAAGACTTGTGAACAAAATGTTCGACAAACATATTGGTAAGACGATGGAAGTATACGTGGATGACATCATTGTCAAAAGTTTGAGAAATGAAGATCATCTAGAGCATCTAGCTCAATTTGAGATACTCTGAGCTTACAACATGAAGTTAAATCCAAAGAAAAGCAGCTTCGGAGTTCACTCAGGCAAGTTCCTTGGACACCTGGTCAGTCAACGAGGTATGAGGCCAATCCAACCAAGGTGAAAGCAATTAAGGACATGCAGCCACCGAGATCAGTCAAGGAGGTACAAAGGCTCACCGGATGCCTAACAGCCCCGAATAGATTCATTTCAAGGTCCGGTGATAAATGCCGACCCTTCTTTGATGCTATCAAGAAGGGAAAGTTCCAATGGATGGACAACTGCCAACGGGCATTCAAGCAGTTGAAGGAGTACCTTAGTGACACCAAGACTTTGGCAGAACCAACTCCAGGGGAAAAGTTGTACCTGTACCTGGCAGCATGGGAGGTGGCGATCATCTCAGTCCTTGTGCGAGCGGATGGGAAATTCCATCTACCCATCTACTATGTAAGCTAAGCTTTGCACAAAGCAGAGATTAAATATTCACCAATGGAGAAGTTGGCTTATGCACTGGTAATGAGTATCAGGAAACTCCGTCCATACTTTTTCGACCATCAGGTGGAAGTTCTGACGACATTCCCGCTAAGGCAAATCTTGCACAGGCCTGACACTGCTGGTCGCCTCCTAAAGTTGTCCCTCGAAATCAGTCAGTTTGGAATATCTTATGCACCTCGAACAACGATCAAGGGACAAGCGTTAGTCAATTTCATAGTCGAACTAACCTTTCCTCAAGATCCGATGAGAGGTCATAATCACCCATGGCACATGTACGTTGATAGCTCATCAACTAACACAGTGTAGGGGGCCGGAATAGTATTAATCAGCCCAGACAGGCAATTGTTCACCTCGGCTGTTCGATTTGAGTTCATGGCAACAAATAACGAGGTTGAATAAAAGGCACTAATTGCCGAGCTCCGGTTGGCATTGGCTATGGGGGTAAGAAGATTACAAATATACGGTGACTCACAACTGATCGTCAACCAAGTCCGAGGAGAGTATGAAGCAAAAGATGAAAATATGGCCTTGTATCAAAAGATCATTGCTCACCTGGCCTCCCTTTTTGAGCAAATCTATATTTAGCAAGTACCAAGAGATAACAATGCCCAAGCAGATGCACTTGCTCGCCTGGTGACCAGCATGGGACCAGCAGAGCTGTCAGAGATCACAATAACAAAGATACCCCATCCATCAACCAATGACTACAAAATCAATCAAATTGATGAAGAACTCGAATAGGACAATTGTCGCACGCCAATAGTTAAACATCTCCGAGATGGTGAAGTACTAGAAAATCCATAAGAGGCGGCCAAGACGACCAGACGAGCAGCATGGTTCACTAGGATGGAAGGGCAGTTATACAAAAGAGGATTTTCACTTCCTTTATTGAAATGCTTAGCCAGGAGGCAAGGCCAAGAAGTCTTAAAGGAGATTCATGAAGGTGTTTGTGGAAATCATGATGGGGGCGAGCTTTGTCGTATAAAACAGTAGGACAGGGGTATTATTGGTCAACTCTTCTCCAGGATGCTATCAAAGTTGCTAAGACGTGCCACAGATGCCAGCTGTTCGCTCCAAGTATCCATAAACCACCACACGAGCTAATACTAGTAAACAGTCCATGGCCATTCGCAAAATGGGGAATTGATATCATCGGACCTTTCCCAACCGAAAAGGGGAATGTGA
This sequence comes from Ballota nigra, assembly GCA_947034835.1. Classification (NCBI taxonomy): domain Eukaryota; kingdom Viridiplantae; phylum Streptophyta; class Magnoliopsida; order Lamiales; family Lamiaceae; genus Ballota; species Ballota nigra. The sequence goes on from OX344728.1 coordinate 12,473,020, forward strand.
GATTTGCAGTAGTGGCCGTGGACTATTATACGAAGTGGGCCAAAGAAGAAGCACTTGTGAACATCACACAAGAAAAAATGATCAGCTTCATTTGGAAAAACATCGTCTGCCGATTTGGAGTCCCGCAAGCAATCTTGACATACAACAGAAGGCAATTCGAAGGAAAAAAGATAAGAAACTTCTGTGAAAAATGGAAAATAAATGAAAATTGAAAAATAATTCGAAGCGGTTAACAAGATAATCAAGCACATATTGAAGATTCGCTTGACAGATAAACAAGGAAAATGGTCAGAAGAGCTACCAGAAGTATTATGGGCTTACAGAGTTTCATACAGAACTAGCACCGGAGAAACTCCATTCATCATGGTATTCGGAACAGAAGCAGTCATACCTGTTGAACTAAAAATACCGACCGAGCGAACAACTATGTTCAACGAAGAATCGAACAACTCAGCATTGGCCGCAAAAATGGATTTAATTGATGTGAAAAGAATATCAGTCGAGATGAAAAACACTATATACCAAAAAAGAATAGCAAGATACTACAACTCTTAAGTGAAAATCAGGGAGTTCGAAGTCGGAGATTTGGTGCTCTGAAAAGTACTAGCTCCTCCACCGGTGGTATTTGGACCGACTTGGGAGGGCCCGTTCAGGGTGACCAACAAGTGGCACAATGGTACATATGACCTTGAAGATATGAAAGACAAATTGGCCCAATACTCCTGGAACGCAGCTCTATTGAAGAAGTACTATCAGTAGAGTGTCAAGATTATAAGTTTGTAAATTTCAGTGTAGATCTTTATAAATTTTATGTAAATTTCAAAATTTTGTCATGAAATTTTTGTTATATTACGCGAGATTAGGCGAACAACAGTGTGCTTAACGAGCAACAAGATGTTATAAATGATAATATAATTTGTATATGGATATATGTAAAGATAGTTTAGGATAGAGGTATGAAGGCTCAGCGCCCAATTCGAGGCGAACAACAGTGCTTAAAAATAAATTTAAGGCTAAGTCCATTATAGACCACAAAACCCAATTAATAGAGGTCAAGTTCTTTGAGAACCAAGAAAGACCTATTCAAGTTTTACATGTAAATTTACAATAACAAGTACTTTACCCTCAAAAGTTCAAGGGAAGTATTTAAGTAAGAAAATAAAAACATACATACAAAGCAGGCGAGCAGCCGAGCAATACAAAATGATGCCAACAAATTATGCAAGCAAACGATGGAAAAAAGAAGTCATTTCATTCAAGGAAAAATTGCATACAGGTGAAAGGAAAATAGTACAAGATAAAGCCTATTACAAACTAAGGCAAGGAAAAGAAAAAGGAATTTTCAGACTGGGGAGCTGGAGGAGCAGAGGGAGCGTCTGTGGAATGAGCAGCTTTAGTAATGTTTGCCTCGGGGGCTTATTGCTCGCCAGCGACTGCGGAGGTGTCCGCCCCATCCATGGAGGTCAAGGGGAGAGGACTAAGGCCGTCATAAACGGTGGCTTCCTTGCTCACCTCTTCATTCCTCACCCTGTGGGCGATCACTCGGACGTCGTCTTTGAAGACACTTAAGTCTACCCCCATTTCTCTAAGATTGGCCACGAGAACATTAAAATCGGAGGCAGGAGGGTTCTCCGTAACGAAATTAGTAAAGTCCTTTGTCACCAAGTTCATCACATCTTTGCCATGATCGATGGCGAACTTGACGGACCTTACACAATCAGCGTACGCGCAGATATAACTGAAGTTTGTGTTATTGGTCACATCTTGGACGTAGTTAGTATAGGAGATGAAATCTTTTCTCTCCGCCTCCAGGCGGTCAACATGGGTCTTCAAAGACTCTACTCGCTCAACGAGGCATGTTCGCTCCATCTCCAGAGTTTTTAGGCGATCATTGGCGACCCCTAGATCCAATATGAGCTTTTTAGAATTGTTAAGGGTGACCTTCTCACGATCCCCTACGGTCTTCAACTCCTTCTCCCAGCTGGCCTTGGCTTTCTCATGCTCGCTCCTCAGCTTGGGGAGCTTGTCGTCTTTTTTCTTCAAGGCCGCAATTTTTTCGGCCTCAAAATACTCAATCTTCCGACCAAGGCTCTTATTCATTCTCTCCAACTCCACTGCCTAGTCGAGGAGTTTTTGAGTTGCTACAGTCTGATGACTGGCGTTGTAGCCGAGAAGTCGAGCATTATCACTCAAGTTCTGGCCTTGAATAATGTCCTCGCAGAGTTTAGTCCAGGAGCGGGGAACGAGCTCAGTTGCTCGCCTTACATGAGAATCAGGAATGTCGCAGAGCAGTCTTTACGCAGCTCAACTGATGGAGTACCTTTGCTCGCCCCGGGTACTCCTCAGGCTTGTATCTATGAAAAATAAAGTTAAAAAACAAAGAAATGAGATAAATGAATGTGGCGAGCAGTCGAGCAACAAAAATAAAACTTACTCCCTCAGTTTAACTGGGTCATAACCCAAGTAGGAGTTGTCAGGAGACGCGGCTCTCCTCTTACTCGCCACCATGCCGGCGATGACTTGTTTTTCGCTAACCACCTCCAAAGAGGTTGAATAAGGAGAGGCGGTAACAGAGTCCCTTCTGCTCGATTGGGAGTGACCCTTGGATCGTTTGGATCTCTCATCTTTCTTATGAACAGGAGCTCCATCCTTAGTTAATCTATTTTTTCCCCTGTTCATCTCTTTTTGTTGGGGTGGAGGAGAGGAAGTTTAAGAAGATGGGCGAGGAGTTGTGCTCCTCGGCTTGGGGGCAGCAGCGTTTGGTCCCACGGGTTACCCGGACCGTAGCGTAATGAGGCTAGTTGGGGGGTCCAATTTTTTCTTAGATGGCTCTTCGGTGGCCATTTGGCGGATGCGTGCGGCAAGGAGATGATAAGATTGGGGAATGGTTGGGACAACAACCATTACTCGTTGCTTTAATAAGAACAAAATAAAAAGTTAGAATGAGAAAAGCGAACAGCCGAACAGGCGAATAGGCGAACATCCGATCAAATAATAATGGACATGATAATTTACCCTCAGGAACAACGGCTTGGGCCTCAATGTGATGTGCACTCGTAGTTAACAAGACAAGTTTTCGACAATGAGCCCTGGACAAGTGGGCAATATCACGATCTTATGGGTTACGGAGTGAGATGATGGAAAGGATGTACAAGAATTCCTTGCTCAAGTCAGGATGGGCCCACTTTAGAATGTACGGACCTGCAAAACAAAAAGAAATAAAAAATTAAAATTAGTTCCAACTCAGTTATAGTACGAAAAAGGTGGAACCTATGCCTTATTTCTCCAAAACCCTCAGGCGAATAGATGCGACCCGGTCCACCGGCGAAGTCAGAAGATGCTCGCCAATCCCCTCCAATGTAAAAGAATTGGTTGTTCCAACTTTTCACTTTATTGGGCATTCCCTCGATCAACTTTACCCCACTCCGAGCTTTGATATAATACCAGTCTTCACCCTCTTCCTTATAAGTGGAGATCATCATCGCATAATGAATCTCTACTGTACTGATCTTGTTTTTATAACCTTCAAGCCCAAAGAGGGTAATGAAGGCCAACAAGTTGCTCCATCCGTTGGGTGTGATCTGGGTAATCGCCAAATTAGTATCTTCCAGGAATCGACCAATAACAGGGTGGAGAGGCAACGGGAAACCAGTGTTAAGGACGTCAAGGTTGATTGACGTACAGCCTGGTGGAGGGCGATCAATTGTTTCTCCTTTTCTAGGTGCATAAAGGAAAATATCATAAGGGATTCGGTAGTACGACCGGATGTTCGCCAGGTCATCTTTAGTAACCAGGCTAGAGACCCTGCTCGCCACATACTTGTTCGTCTGAGCGGCCATAATTACCCTGCTGGAAGGAGAAAAAGACTCAGAGTAGCGAGCAGCATATTTTGTCCACTCTTGATCATGAACTACTCCTTCGGGAATCTGTGATTCTGGGGTAGGCTTAGAGATGGGAAAGCCAATTTCTTCAAGAAATTCTCAAGTGATCCCGCGAGCACGTTGGCCGCCTTGGTCGCCACTTGGCTCAACTACTTGTTCGCCACCAGTTTCAACTGCTTCAGGGGCGCTCATTTCTTCGATCTCAGCAACCACCTCCTCAAAGTCCTCTCCAAGGTCGGACTGGGTATTTTCTTCCATATACGGGCGACCAACTGGTTGCTCGACGTCTTGCTCGCCAGAACTATTCGCAGCATAGGAATCCACGGAGCGAACGACCGAGCTAGCCTCAGATCCCGTCTCCTCGTCAACCAGTAAGGTACGGGGTTACGTGCAAGAGCTTGGTGAGCAGATCTTCGGGGAACGACGATCGGATCTGCCTCCATAGGTCTTTTCCCAGGATTCCGATCGAGATAATTCTCGGAAATAGTATTGCTTGAAGACAGAGAGGCCATTGGATGAAAGGGAATGTAACTTTTTTACGAAATGGAGAAAACAGAAAGAAGGTCAGAAAACTAAGATCACGGCGGAGTGACAAGGAGACAGCGGTTGAGGGCATTTTATACGGCGACAGTAATGGCGGCGACACAGCGGCGGGTTACCTCGGAAAAAATACGAGGATCGAACGAAAAAAGAAATTGAAATACAAATAAGAAAAAGTAGAATAAAAAGACAAGATACCTTAGAAATATGAAAAATTCGACAAAAGCTTTGCAAAATTTGCAACAAGGAAAAACTTCAAAGTCTCTAATAGCGGAAATTTATGTAAAGGATGTGAAAGTAATGAAGGGAGAAGAAGTCAAGTATTTATAAGGAGAAGAGCTGGGGTCAAAATGCAAAATTCCAAAAAGTTTTAGGCCCCTATATGCAATATAGGCGACATGTGTGGGCGGCAGTTGACGTCACGAACCGCCCACGTCGCTTCAAGAAATGCGCCTCGAGAAGTGAACCGTCGTCAAACTCAAAAGTCACACCCCGCTGTTCGCCAGATGCTTCCGCCCAAAATTTCAAATCTCAGTTGCTCGCTGTGGTCATGAAATATCACTTGTCAACTATAGCTTGATCTAAATTAGTTGATTTTCATCCTAATAAAAGGTCAAACTAGGGGGCAATTGTTGATAGGCGAACAGCCGAGCAATGAGATTAAGATAATTAAAAAATAAGTGATTAAGGCAAGAAGAGATAAAGAGGAGAACAGCTGGGCATGATGATAGGATACGTCAGGCAAGCAACTGTTCAAGGGACAGAGAAAGCTGAGCAAACAGCTCAGAAGAAAGGTCTAAGCGCCCACCTCAAAGGCAAACAGGCTAGCAGTAGAGCATCTCGAAGAACAACCAAGAATCCCACTAATTAGGCATTGTATTAGAGGCAAATAAGTGTCCTAACACTTGTCATTGTATAAAATACAATAGCTTAGGATTAAACAAGTGTCTAAACACTTGTCAACATGTTAAATAAGATGGCTTAGAGGTTGACACCTCCTACTTGCTTGTAAACCTATAAATACACCCTCATATGAAGGGAAATATGAGTTCATTTATGCAAAAACTTGCCCAAACTCTTGCAATTTATTTTCTTGATCTCTCCTTTACATTAATCCAAGTTTCTAAGCTTTGTTTGATGATCTTCATTAGCCAAAATAGCCACTAAATCATATACATTGATTAAGGTCATCAACACATTATCAACTCTATGGACAGGAAAAAGTATTTATAAGGATACATAATATAAAAAACATCATCTCAATATAAATTAAATTAACTCAATTAAATGTACCAATTCATCTCATGACTTCTCTAATAGCGGCGCTAATGACACCCAAGTTTAACTTAATATATCCTCTTATTTCTTTGATAAAAATACTATTAGAGGTAAAGACTAATTGATGGAGATGAGACTGCGCTATCATTTATGGAGAAGTTTGATCGCATGCCTATGTTGGAACCAAAGAATTCTGCTAATTAAAGCTGTTGTGGGCATTTACTTAAATAAATATTATGTCTTTTATTATGTATTTGTACTTCTGTAGTTAGTTATGGGCTTGTAATATGTGTAGTTATTTAAATATATGAACGGTTGTAGACATTATATTAGCAGTTTATGAAATTTTATCAGAAGGATTATTCCTTTCTTCCTCACCACCGGCATTCTTCTTAGAATCAACGGATTGAGATGATTGTTTGTTCATATTCACGTATTCCCTGCGTTAGTTGGTATCCAGAGTTTAGGGGACGCTCCAAACCATGCCGCCTCGCCGCCAGCCTACCATCGACGCCGTGGCTTTGAACAAAATGCGAGAACAGATCGCATTCCTTGCCTAAATTGTCGAGACGTTATCTATATAGCAAACCACCCTCTTTGATGTTGTTGCATCGAATCATCGCCCTCGACGCGGTACTAGAGTACCACATATGGGTGATCGTCGTGAACATGGAGACCGTAACTGTTTTCCACCACTGCAATTATTCGATCCTTCACCACATACTTCTGATGACGATGATACAATTTCGGTTGATAATCCATTTAAAAATCATGCTTTTCAAGCCCCTATGCACCATCATGGTGGACCCTCACGTTGAGAACATGGGTTTCGAATTGATGTCCCTGAATTAATGGTGGTTTAGATCCGTCAAAATTTTTGGATTAGATAACTACTGTTGAAGAGATCCTTGACTTCAAGAGTGTCCCAGATGCACATCGCGTTGGTCTCGTCACCACTCGTTTCGGGGTCGGGCCACAGCTTGGTGGCAACAATTTAAATCGCTTTGTGCTCGTCAAGGGAAGCCGAAGATTTCCTCTTGGTCTAAACTTAGAAAGCATTTGGAGATAGAATTCGTGTCCTTCAATTTTAAAAGCACGTTGTATCAACAACTTCATAATCTCCGTCAAGGCTCTCGTTCTGTTGCTGATTATTTGAAAGAGTTCTACAACCTCATTGCCCGGACTGACCTTGGTGAATCCCAAGAGCACCTTGTCTCTCAGTTTATAAGTGGCTTGCACCTTTCCTTACAAGACACTTTGAACCTTTTTGAGCCCGGAACACTTTCCGAAGCGCATCAACGTGCAGTTTTATTGGAGAAGCAACAGGCTCGATGCCCAATTGGCTCTGTTTCGAACCACTTGCAATCGAACACACCACCAGTTGCTGGTACTTCTTCCTCCCGTCAAGCGCAGCCCCAAACCATGGCACCTGCTCCTTGTTCCAATCAAGTACCTCGTTATTTTTCTTGCGGTGACACTGGACATCGCATTGCTGCTTGTCCAAAACATATAGGGGCACGTACTCTTCTTGCTGAAGATACACAGTCACCTGACTATGATGGCCCCCCACAGTTCGATGATTATGCTACTAAGGATGTACCTGAGGCTCATCTTGATGGCGATATTGTATCTGCATTGGCCCTCCAGTGGAATTGCCTTGTGCCACGAATTGATGATAAACCACAGTGTAATTCCTTATTTTCTTCATCTTGCACGATAAACAATAAGGTATGTCGATTTATAATCGATTCGGATGCTTGTGAAAATGTAATTGCATCTGATGTTGTTGATAAATTATCGCTCAAGTGTGAAAATCATCCTGCCCCCTATGAATTAATGTGGTTACAGCGGGGTAATATTATTACTATTGCTAAGAGGGTATTGGTCTCTTTTTCAATTGAGGGTACTTATTCGGACTCTGTGAGGTGTGATGTGGTTCCGATGGAAGCCTGTCATTTACTTCTCGGACGCCCGTGGCAGTATGATCGTCATGTTGTCCATGATGGTTATCAGAATACTTACAACTTTTTGTATAATAGTTTGAAAGTTGTTTTACATCCTTCTGCTCCTCAGTTGCCTATTCCAGACACCACGCCTCTGTTGGAGTTATACGTGAAAGTATGCTTTTACTTTGTATAGCTCATGTATTAAACACTTATTTATGAGAATAAATCTTTTATCGCATTTGCTTTAGATATGATTGAATGTTGAATATTTATTGCAACCAGTTCATTATAAGTAGTATGTGTTACATTGTAGTTAATGTGGTGATACCCGATCACGGAAGATCACATTAACGGTTTCCTTATAACTAAACGTACAAATTCAAGATCCAGGTGGAATTGAATAATACGACGCGAAAGGTCGATGTGTATATCTCAAATTGGTCTGTCTTGACTAAGAGATTGCACTAGCACATTTAGTATGTGTTGAAGAGGACCTACAACGAGGATAAATTCATCTGTTCTGAAATGTGAAGGATTAGACCTCAGTGGTTATTGATTTCTTAATCTCCGTCACTTAAATAGGACCGTGTGTGCTTAATGGTTACTGCTTTGATTCATGTTGGGTGAGAATCGTCGTGACTTCGAACTTTGTGTTTTGGGCAGTAATATTAATCATACGACAGTTGCTAAGATTTAATACGGAGAAACGCGTGAGAGTACCGCTCGTGTGATTTGTCCCCTTGGTGGGCTCAGGAGTTTTATCGTACCAAATCTTGCAAGTGAAGAATTAGTTTCTTCGGTACAGATAATAATGTTGAGCTGTCTTTACCCCAAGGTGAAAGATATTAATTAATTTAGAGTTATTCAGAAGCTTAATTAATTACTGGACTTGATAATCTTAAACGCGGGAAATAATAGCTGGGAGCCCATATTATCGTAATATGGATTAAGATGGGTAGTGCAATATTAAGTTATTAGTGGTACTAATTAATATTAATGGGCTGAATTATATTGGAGCTCAATATTGAAATTTGGAAGCCCATTGGAGGTCCAATCTTAATTCTCCTAAAGGCCCTCAAGTACCCCATTAAGTAGCTCAATAATAATAAGGTGATTGAAATAAAAGAAAATAAATTTGCTGATTTTTTCATGTAATTTTCGAAAAAAGCATACATGGAGAAAGAAAATATTTTGTTGATTTTCTTGGAAAGATATTATGGAGGATATGTATTCTTGGAATACAAGATTATCTCATAAATTCAAGAAGATCTAAATCTTGGATTCTTATCTCTATATTTTTCGAAAATCACCCCTTAGATGTGGAGTAAGATTTTTGTGGAATATTTTATTATGGAGAAAATAATATATGAGATATATTCAAGATTTCTTAGAGATTAAGAAAAGATTTCTCCTAGATCTAATAGGCCCATGAATTCGGCCACTACACTCTATAAATAGGGGATGATTATTTCATCCCCAAGTACATGATTCCATGTGTTGGAAAAATCAAGAGCAAAAATATTTTTTCTTTTTTCCTTGGTTATTTTAATTGCTTGAAAACACTTCCCACCGGTGATCAAGCAAGGCGAAAGGCACATACTTGAGAAGGTCTTTTGGTTGGTAGCATGTTCATGATAATCCCGTGATTAATCAAAGGTCATATCTACAAGAGGTACGTAATCACATAATTTCCTAGTTATTCTGTCATAGTTTTTATGTGAATTAATTCTATATGCATGATGATAAAATTAGTTGTTGGAATTATTATTTGAATTAATTAGGATTAATTCATGCTAGTAATAATTGTATTTAAATTCGTATTTAAATTTCATCCCGAATAGTTTCCGGGCACCCTATTTTCCCAACAGCCTCAAGTGTTATTCTTGAATTATTCAGATTTTGCCAAGGAATTGCAGCCCGATTAATTATTACTTGTCTTAGTGGCTCGTGATATTTCTGCCCCGACGACTATCCCTTCGGCTCTTCAACCTTTATTGGCTGAATTTCATGATTTGTTTCCGGCGGAACCACCCATGGGATTACCTCCACTTCGTAATATCCAACATCATATCGATCTAAATCCAAGGGCTCCACTTCCAAACAGGCCACATTATCATATAAGTCCTTCTGAGCATGAAGAACTACGACGTCAGGTTGAAGATTTATTACAGCATGGGCAAATAAGAGAAAGTCGCAGTCCTTGTGTCGTGCCAGCATTACTTACTCCAAGAAAAGATGGCGTATGGCGCATGTGTGTTGATAGCAGGGCTATAAATAAAATAACTATTCGGTATCGCTTTCTTATACCGAGGTTGGATGATTTGTTGGATCAATTGAGCGGCTCTTCTATTTTCAGCAAGCTTGATTTACGAAGTGGATACCATCAGATCCGTATTCGTCTGGGGGACGAATGGAAAACAACTTTTAAAACTTGGGAAGGCTTGTTTGAGTGGTTGGTTATGCCTTTTGGCCTATCTAACGCACCTAGCACTTTTATGCGTGTGATAAATCAAGCATTACGCTCCTTGATTGGTACTTGTGTTGTGGTATATTTTGACGATATACTTGTGTATAGTCGTTCTCTCTCCGACCATCTTGAGCATTTGCGTGCAGTTTTCTTGATCCTCAGGCAAGAGAGTTTCTTTGCAGCCCCACATAAATGCACATTCTTAGTCGATCAAATTTTATTTTTGGGATATCAAATATCTACTGGGGGTATTAGAGTGGATGAATCAAAGATTGAAGCAATAAAATCATGGTCTGTTCCCACAACTCACACTGCTACAAGAAGTTTTCATGGCCTCACCTCTTTCTACCGTCGTTTTATCCATCATTTCAGCACCATCATGGCCCCGATAACAGATTGCATGCAAGGCAAACACTTTCATTGGACTCCTGAGGCTAATGAAGCATTCCACACAATTAAAGATAAATTGACTAATGCTACTTTACTAGTTTTGCCGGATTTTTTGATACCTTTTGAATTGACGTGTGATGCATCAAAAGTGGGCATCGGCGTTATTTTAAGCCAACAAAACAGACTCGTTGCATTCTTTAGTGAGAAATTGAATGGGCCACAAATTCGATACAGTGCTTATGACGTTGAATTTTATGTTGTTGTACGCGTTGTTCGTCACTGAAGACATTATTTGTATCACCAAGAATTCATCTTATTTACTGATCATGATGCCTTAAAGCATATAAATTCACAGGATTCAGTTTCCTCGCGCCATGCCTCTTGGGCAGCTTTCCTTCAGCAATTTACATTCGTGCTTAAACATAAGTCGGGAATGTCAAACCGGGTGGCTAATTGACTTTTTCGTATTTATGAAACTTTTAATCAATCAATTAAACACGGCAAAAAAGCGGATGGGTTCGATATAGCATGCAAGCACACGACCAAATGTTATCGATCCAAAGACCTAGTGGACCGATGGATCCCTAAGATTACGAGTTGCTATAGAATTGTAGAAGCGTGTTTTGGGGTTTTGAGACTAATGGAATTTAAAAGACAATAATCAAATTAGACACTAGAAATAAAATGAACAAACTAAACTAAAAAATAATTTAAAACTTCGAGAGAAGTGCAAGTTGAGGGTAATGCTTCGGGTGTCGTCCTCATGATGGAATCAATGCTACGTTCGTTAATATCGCTTGTCTTATGCTATTTTTGTTGGTCCTTACTAAGAGCTATCACTATTGCATTGAATACATATCCCTTTTGAGGCTTAGGTGATCAATTGAGCTAACTAGCACCTAATTAGCTACCAAAAGCACCTAAGATAGTGAATGACTTGAAGCACGCGATGCACTCCAAGTATTCCCCCTTCACTAAGCACCCAAACCCGTAAATTAAGGCACCTAGTGTCTATTAATGGTGGTCTAGCCGTCTACCCTCTCTCGATGTAATAGACGACTAATTGAATCCAATTAACTAATCAAATTCTTCACCACAAGTTCAATTAACCCCTACCCAAATCTCGTTGTAGCACGAGTTAACCTAACAAGAGCTACTAAACCTAATCAATTAATCTAATCAAGAATAACACATTAAAAGAAGCAATCGAACCACCTCAATAGCATAATCCAAGCTAAATTAACATCATAACACTAATTCCTTCATAATTCAAACACTCAAAGCATTTGGGGATTAGCCCATGGCTAATCTAACAAAATCAATGGATAAATAAACTAAAGAAATCAATAAACCCATGTAAATCATCATAATCAAAATGTAAATAACCATAAATGAGAAAATTATACCTATTAATTGAAAGATAAAGGATAGACGTCACCTCGATAGAGTGATTACAACTTGAAATTGAAATTTGCTCTTGAAATCCTAGCTAAATTACTCTAAAACTTGAAAGAAAAACTAAAATCTAAGAATGAAGGTGAAATAAAACTAAATTGGTGTGTGGGGTGTGTGTTTTTCTTTCTAAAATCTGATAAAATGGTATATGTAGTGTGAGAAAAGGGTCTTGGGATGAAATTTGCAAAGAAATCCCTGAAAACTCTTGAAATTTCGAATTTGTGCGCATCTGCCGAGTCAACTCGGGTTGGCTCGGTCAACTCACTGCATAAAATCTTCAACTCGGCTGCAACTCGGACTGACTCGGTCCGACTCGGTCACAACTCGGCGTGGATCTATCTCGGTTTACAGCCATTTGGCTCGGCTTAGACGTTAAGCTCCAAACAGAGATTTTGGCTACGGCGTTGAGTTCTCGGTTTGGAGGTAATGGCTCGTTTTGGAGATAATTGTCTCGGTCGAGACATCCTCTGCCTTCTTTCTATTCAAGCTTCGAAGTTCCAGCGCGGTGGCTCTTCTAGGCGTGAAGTCTGCTTCAATTTCTGGCGTCGTCCTCCGAATTTTCGGCGTAATAGCCTCAATATCCAGCATAAATTCTGGCGACGTGCTTCAGTTCGTGCGCGGTTGTGCTTCGATTTGAGGTGAGCTCGAAGTTGTGGCGCGATTGTGAAATTCTAGTCACGGCTCTGTGTTTCCGGCGAACTCAGTAGCAACGGCTTTCCTCTGGCGCATTGTAGGACAATAGCTTTCTTTTCCGGCAAGTCGAGCTTGCAGCTTCCGGTGAAGGCAGCGGCATCAATCCCAGCTTCGAATTCCGACGAGAATGAATAGTAAGGACGGAAGCTTTTATTTCCCTCCTTTTCTTTATCTCTCTTCGAACAAGCAAAGTGGGTTTCCAACTTTGAATTGAGACTGGAATTGTTTTCTAGCAAAAAGCGTGTGGGTCCCAACTTTGCTTTGTTTCTTTCTTATCAAAATGGCAGCTCTTCATTCTTCACGGCATTATGGCATAAAATGGGTTGTACCCACTTGTTTCCATGAATAAAATCAACAGAGCAAATGTGCCACCTTTCTTGGGCCATAGAATATTTACATTCGAAGGCCCATTTCATTTTTTCCTTGTAATTTTCTCGTTTTCTTCTCTATCCGTTTCTTCAATAAATTCAAGATTTATGTTTGCTTTTAAAAATTCTCCATTTTCCTACAAAATCAACACAAACACCTTTCTCGACTATTAAGCACAATAAATCAATTTAATGAAAATAAATACAAGAAATCCAATTAAATTTAGCAAAAATAGTGCACGAATTTCTAAAAAAAATCACACTAATCACCCCCCCAAACTTAAAGTGTTGCTCATCCTCGAGCAATGAAAGATATAGAACAAGTGGGAGGATTGCGAGAAATGAGTGTCAAAGAGATAAGATGCAATTGTCAAGTTCCTTCAATCTAGTCAAGCCTTTAAGTACAAAAATCAACATGCAAGGTCACAAGTCATGTTCAAATTAATGCAAGATCAAGGCTCAATCCTCAATTTCCTCTCAAGTAAGTGTGTCACTCATCACTCAAAAGTGTATCAAGGCATGTATGCTCTCAACAATCAATTCACACAAGTGCACTACCATAAGCTTGTCAATCATCTAAGTTCTCCACCACTTGCCAAGTGATCAATCCAAGAATCAATGAGGACTTTGCATTTGGTTGTAATGTTGGGCTCTTTGGTTAAGGTGGGATTTTTTTGGATAAAGTGACTAGTAAACTAGTGGAGCGAGAGGTCAAAGACGCCTATAGGAACATCTATACACTCTCAAGAGAAAATTGCAAGTGATCAAGTTGCAACTCAAAATCTCAAACCCCAACAATTTACTTGTCTTTATATTTCAAGCACATTCTTCACCATCAACTATCAAGCACCTTTTGAATTTGAAACTCAACCAAATAGCTATACAAAAGAGAGTTTGCTTCACACATATTTTCTCTCCACAAACCAACTCAATCTTTTTCTTGTACAACTTTTCACTCATTTTTTCAAACTTTTCACTATTACACAAACTCATCCACCAAATTCACATTAAAGCACAACTCAACCTCATTGTCCATATTCAAGCTCCACTAGCTCATAGGAAAAATTAGGCTCACAAAATAGATAATTTGGCTAAATTTTGTAGGTAGCCAAGAAAATAGGACAATAGGCTCAAAAGGGCTAACTACGGAAAATTTTCATTTGGTATGGAAAATTTGGCTAAGTGACTATTCAAATCAAAGATGGCCTCATATCACTTTCAAAAATTTCACACTCAATGTAGCCTCAAACAAGACAATGGGCAAGTTCTAGAGCACACAAGCATGAACGATGCTCACAAGAAAGAATTTAGACCAAAATGTATGCTAATCTAAAGGCTCTAAAGCTCACGGGCTTGTCTAATCATGGATCGAGCACAAAATCAAGCATAATCGTCACATAAACGAGTAAGCAAGCAAGTCTCAATCAATACCATCAAGCTCGACTAAATCTCAAAAACCAAACAATCAGCATCAATTAATTTTCCAACACCAAGTCACACGATCTTAACTCCCAAGAATATACTCACAAATATACAATGAGCCCACAATTAAGCACAAATTTTCAAAATTGAGCGAAGTAAGTTGGTGCAAATGGAATTGTAAAACGAACATACTTCCCCAAAAATTTTCATTGCTAAGCAATTAAAAATTTGGAAAAATAGTGTCACAATGAGATTTGCAACTAACTACTCACCAAACAATTCACCACATTAAGCAAGCCACTCAAAAATTCGACAATTAAGCTCACAAAACCCCTTATAAAAAAATCTCACCCTCAAATCTTCACACATATATCAAATACTCGAATAAGCAAAACTCTACAAAAATGAGACGTGCGTCTGTGCAATGTACAAGTGAAGCCTCAAGTGCGCCGGTGCAATATAGAATATGAAAAACCAAAATAAATACCCCTCCAAACTTAGACATTGCTAAGCAATTCTAAGTTTGGGGCATACTACCTCCAATTTGCACCCAGCACATTTTTCTTCTTCAGGACACTATCACCTCGTGTTAGGCTCCTTGAGTATGCTCACATTTTCCTATCAAGCACGTCTCTTGAAAAACATCACACCCTCAAATCTTCATATGCAAAGACAAAAACTCATGTACAAGTATATGTTATCAATTAAATCCAAAAAAATTATCATCAATAAGCTCCAATCACATGGGGTTGTATCAGTGCAATTCAAAAATTATGCATAAAAAACGAACACCCCCCCCCCCCCCAAACTTAGACTTTGCATAGCACATCTAAGTTTAGGAAGAGGTGTTTGTACCTAAAGTTTCCCTCAAGCACGTGTCTTTCCATAGAGCACAAAAATCCTCACCGAGCCTCAACACACGACCCCAACACCTAGGCGAAACAAAAACAAAAGCAATTAAACTAAACAACACAAAAACGAAAGAAAGCAAGCAAGAAAAATGATGAGTTGCCTCCCATTTAGCGCTAGGTTTAACGTCTTATGCCGGACGGAACTCTACGAGTTCAAACCCCATTTGTTGGCTCAATATTAGGGACCTCCTTGGGAACGGGAGGATCGAAGTACTTCACTCGAGTTTCATCGGTGATGAAGATATCACATTCTTTATCTTGTAGCTCAAGGCTCCCTCCAAGGTTCACTTTCTTCACAAACAAAGAGTTTTCTCTCTTGAGTTTCACCTTCCCAAGAATAGGTTTCAACGTTGAGTTGCACCATATCACTTCATCGCCTATTTCAAAGCCTTTTTTCCTTTTTAAGCTCCCTTGAGCTTTTTCTCATTCTTTCTTCATCTTCTCTTGACCCAAGCAACTCAATAAATTTCTCTCTCTTATCAAATCCCCCCCCCCCCAAACTTGCACTTTGTTCAAGTTTGGACGTTTGATATGATGCTTCTTTCTTCACTTCTCTTCCATCTTCGGGGTCTTTCAAGGGTACTCTTGGAGAATTCTCTTCATTCATGCCCTCATGTTCTTCCTCAAGTATTTGCTTCATGTACCTCTTTGGAAACAGTGGAGGAATTGGAGTCATGGGAACCCCCCATTTATCACAAGGGACGTCTTCTCCCTTCTTCTCTCTCAGCTCTTTAGCGATCTTCCATTTAGGTACCCACTTCGAACTCTCCCCCTTTTCCAAAATTTTCTCTTGTTTTTCCTATTTAGCTTTGTCTAACTCTCCTTTATCCTCTTGTATGTTCTTCTTCATCCTCATCCCCTCAATCAAATTCATTCTCCACATTCACCATCCACATTAGAGATGTTAAACGGGTTAGGGCCTTATCTGGTTCACTCTTAACGGACCTCTAATAGTTAAGACCTAAACCTAACCCTAACCCTAGCAGGCCTCGGGCTAAACGGGCCACAAACGGGTTATGTCGAAAAAAATAAAATTCAACACAAAACTTATAATAGTGGCAATAAAATTTTAATGAATTTAAACATTGTTCATAAATTCATTAAAATTATATAAAAACAATTCAACATAATTATAAAAATTCAAACATCAATACTTAAAAAGTACAAAACACCAACACGTAATAGTTTAAACATCATTATGTAATTCATAAACTGATAATTGAAAAAATGTGAGTATATTAATACTTTAATAGTAATAATTAATACATTTATTATATAATATAAATAATTTTAAATATATATATATATAACCGGGCTAGCGGGCTAGCCTGGTTAACCGGCGGGCTAGCCCTATTAACCCGCGGGCTAATAGGACCGGGCCAAAAAGGCCCGGATTTAAACGGGCCTCTTAAACCATGGCCCTAACCCTGCATTTTTAGGGTTAAACGGGCTCCCCCGTTTAGCCCGGCCCGGATTAACATCTCTAATCCACATCTTCTTCTACTCCTTTCTCTTCACCCTCTTCTTCCAAGTGTTGGAGTTATACGTGAAAGTATGCTTTTACTTTGTATAACTCGTGTATCAAACACTTGTTTATGAGAATAATTCTTTTATCGCATATGCTTTAGATATGATTGAATGTTGAATATTTATTGCAAACAGTTCATAATAGTACTAGTTACATTGTAGTTAATGTGGTGATATCCGATCACAGAAGATAACATTAACAGTTTCCTTGTAACTAAACGTACATTTTCACGACCTAGGTGAAATTGTACAATCCGCCGTGAAAGGTCGATGTGTAAGTCTCAGATTGGTCTGTCTTGACTAAGAGATTGCACTAGCATATTTAGTGTGTGTTGAAGAGGGCCTACAGCGAGGATAAATTCTTCTGTTCTGAAATGTGAAGAAAATTAGACCTCAATGGTTGTTGATTTCTTAATCTCCATCACTTAAATAGGATCGTGTGTGCTTAATGGTTACTGCTTTGATTCATGTTGGGTGAGAATCATCGTGACTTCGAACCTTGTGCTTTGGGCAGTAATATTAATCATACGACGATTGCTAAGATTTAATACGGAGAAACGCGTGCGAGTACGGCTCGTGTGATTAGTTCCCTTGATGGGCTCAGAAGTTTTATCGTACCAAATCTTGCAAGTGAAGAATTAGTTTCTTCGGTACGCATAATAATGTTGAGTTGTCTTTACTCCAAGGTGAAATATATTAATTAATTTAGAGCTATTCAGAAGCTTAATTAATTAATGGACTTGATAATCTTAAATGTGGGAAATAATAATCGGGAGCCCATATTATCGTAATATGGATTAAGATGGATAGTGCAATATTAATTTATTAATGGTAATAATTAATATTAATGGATTGAATTATATTGGGGCTCAATATTGAAATTCAGAAGTCCATTAGGAGGTCCAATCTTAATTCTCCTTAAAGACCCCTCAAGTAGCCCATTAAGTAGCCCAATAATGATAAGGTGATTAAAATAAAAAGAAAATAATATGCTGATTTTTTCCTCTTATTTTCGAAAATGTGGTTTTGACTTGAAGCGACTACACTAGCTTCTACTAGTAGCTACCCCGCAAGAGTACGGGTTCACTGTAGTATGGGCAAGTATAGGGACCAAGTATTATCGAACCCAAGAGATGGTGTATATGCGAATAGATCCCTGAAGATCTACGCGTCGTAGTTAATATGAGTGTAATGTTTTTGGGTTTTTGAAAGATTAATTAAAAGACTGAAATAAACTAAGTAAACTAAAATACTAAAGCAATTAAATTAACTAAGGGTTGTGTTCTAATGAGAGATGGTGATGCTTAGGATAGGAATCCCTACGTATACTAACGGAGCAGGTACATAATCAAAGTAATCGTGACAAACAAGAATTAACCTAAGTAAAAGAATGCAAGGTGAAAGCTCAAGATTCTAACCCTAATACTTTACCCTAACACTCGACTTCACGAGTCTACTAACAAGTTACTAGATTGTGCTCAATTAATGAGACCCTAATTTAACTAAGGTGATGCGGTCGTCCTCCTTCGCTAAACCGGTAAATGAATTAACCTTTCCTAAACCTTCTCGTTAAGACTACTAGTTGTTATTGAGTGATGCGGTCGTCCTCTCTCTAACACTTTCGTACTAAATTCAAAGGTAAAGTTCAGATTAATTATAAGAATTCATCAATTAAGAGAATTAAAACTAACGTCACGAACTACCCTAATTATGTACCCACATCCTACTTCTACGAGTTCATCCTAACCTAAGCATGCAAGGGTTTTAGCCGGACATGGTTGTAACAAACATAAGAGCAATAGAAGAAACGACAAACATAAACATAATGAATTGAAGAACTAAAATATGAAACATGAACTAGGGTTTTAAAAGAAAATAAATACGAAGAACTGAAATTGAATTAATAAAAACGAAGTTTAAAGCGTTAAAAGTAATCGAGCTAATTAAAAGCAACTAAGAATTGAAAAGAAACTAGAATTCGTATGAAAAACCTCAACAAAACGTAAAATAAAGCTTGCTCGTTCTTCTCCTCTTCAAAAACTAAGTCTAAAATTATTTCTAAAAGTCGGGGTCTCTTCAAAACGTGTTTGGAAGAGGTATATATAGGCACGGGTCGAAACGGGAGTTAATGGGCTGAAAATACGCATCCGGAGGCAAAAATCCATGGGCGCTCGAGCAAAACGCTCGAGCGGTCCCGCTCGAGCAGTGTAGCTCGAATGACACAATCGCTCGAGCGGTTCCGCTCGAGCTGGTCGAGCGCTGAAATCATTCTGCATGTTTTGGGCGCTCGAGCTGCTCGAGCGCAAGAAAGTTTCTGTACGTTTAGGCGCTCGAGCAATGCGCTCGAGCGGGGGCGCTCGACCTAGTCACTCGAGTGACTTCTAACTCCTCCCAAATGATACTTTTCCTCGTCCACACTAATATCAATCGTATTTCTTCAATATCTTCTCATCCGGGCATCCGTTTGAGTCGATTCAAAGTCCTACGAACTCCGTTTTTCGTCCTCTATTCACCTATGAGCATCAAAGAGACAAATTTATCAATGTATAGAAATAATGCTCAATTGACTCTAAATACTCTATAAACTCGACCAAAACTAGGGCGTTTCTAGCTACGAATCATGACAATTTCACGCCTAATCAACCCCCCCAAACTTACCATATTGCTTGTCCTCAAGCAATGAAATAATAAGTCAAGTGAAATTGTTAGGAATGAGTAAAAAAAAATCAATCATGCAAGCTAATGAACTCAAGCTTCAAAAGTCAATCACCCGTATACTCACTCACTTTCTTTTATCGTACTCATGCAACAATAATAAGAAACACCAAGATCAAGCATGGATGTGCACTCAACGATGTGTTTCACTCCCTCACAAGTGTATATCAATGATTAAGGGACTCACTCAAACAATCAATCACTCATATCAGCAACCATAGGCTTGTAAGCACTCTCAACTCCGACCATACTCTAGAAATCAATGCCGAATCAAAAAGGACTTTTCTCAAGGTTGTAATGTAGGCTCTTTGGACAGGTGGGATAACAATATAAGGTAAAGTGACTAAAGTGAATGGAGAATAGAAAATCAAACTTTGGCACTTCGAGATTAGGAACAGACTACTTCAAACATATTCAATCAACACTCTTTCAATTCCACTTCTCTCAACACTTCATTTTTTCTTTCTCACTCTTTTCACTTTTTTCAATCACTTCACTTTTTTTCTTTTCCGCACAAACACATGAGCTCATTTTTTTTCTTTTTGCTCATTTTCAATTTTCTTTCTCTTTTTCCCACATCTCAAATTTCATTCACACCCTTATTTTATCACCACTCAACCATCAATAACTCTCCTTTTTCAACTCAAATCAATCCCTTCACATTCACACTTTCCTATTCTCCACTCAAATTTGGACAAAAAGGCTTAGGAATTGGAATAGTGTTCATATGTGTTAGCAAATAAAATAGGCTTTCGGCTCAAAGGGGCTAACAAGGGACAAATATCAATGGTAAGGAAATTTTTTGGCTAAGTGACTCATTCAAATCAAAGATGGCCTAAGATCACATTCGGCATTTCAAACTAGACACAATCAAGGAGCAAGAGCACACACAAGTTCTAGCATCCTCTAAGGTGACGATTCACTCACAAACGAAGAGATTAAATCATGCATTTAAATCTCGTAAGGCTCAACTCTCACGGCTTTCACATCCATGCTAGTCCTAGTGCATTCTCACTCTCATCACACAAGTACTCAAAAGAAAACTCATAAGCATACAAGTTCTCTCCCTAATCAGCTCAAACTCAAACACTCACACAAAAGAATTTCTAACTCACTCTTACAACTCACTCTACTCATCAAATCATACTCAAAGATAGCAATCAACAAGCATAAGATGATTGATAGGCATAAAATATGCAATAGCGAGTCAACTCAAAATCACCCCAAGGAGTATCTCAACAATCAATAATCAATCAAACTCAACTCAAAGATAAGGGCGTGCATGCATGTGCAATGTAACAAGAAACATAAAAAAAACCTCCACCCCCCAAACTTCGACCTTGCTAGAGGTCTAAGTTTGGGGTTGTGGGTTACCTCAACCAAATAATTCCGTTTCTCTCACTAGCTTTGCACATTCCCGTGTCTCAAGTTGGTTCTTTCAATCTCCACTTCTTTGATACCTTTACTCCTTTAGAGACAAGCCTACGAGCAACTTACTCAAATATGAGGTTAAACATACGACTCAAAATACTCCCTAATAATATAAAAAAAATACTAAAAATAAATGAAAGCAAATAAAAATGGGTTGCCTCCCATTCAGCGCTATTTTTAAGGTCCTCATGCCGGACCTAGCTCAAAGGAGCTTATGGGACATCATACTCAAATTTACCTCCCCCACTCTCATAAGAGTGGTGTTTGAACTCCTTTACTTGATGCCCCACCATCATGAGCCCTTTTGCTTTTTTCTCATTCCCAAGTGTTATGAGTCTCAACTCCTTCTTGCCTCCATCTGGAGGAGTCTTACTAAACAATTTCTTGAATTTTGACTTCTTCTTCTCAACTCCTCCTTTCCCTTCTAACGGGACCACATCCACTTTCTTTACCTCTTCATCCTTCAACTTCCTCACTTTATCCCTATCAACATAATCACGAACATAATGCTCATGGGTTAAATAATCAAGTGAAGGACTAACAAAATCATGAATATCAGAAGGATTAGGGATAGAAGGCGTGTCTTCAACACGAGGATCAATTGCATCCATGCAATACAAGCTCTCATCCTCCCTCGGGTGTTTCATGGCTTCATATAGGGAGATCTTCACTTCTTGATCATCAACCTTCAACGTGATCTTCCCATTTGCCACGTCTAGCACCATCCCCGCCGTAGCTAAGAACGGTCTTCCCAAGATCAGGGGCACGTGCTCATCTTCCTCCATCTCTAGCACTACAAAGTCGACTGGAAAGATGTGATCTCCAACTCTCACTAGAACGTCTTCAACCACACCTTGAGGTCGAGTAATAGACCGATCGGCAAGTTGAAGCGTCATCATTGTGGGTTGAAGTTCAACACCTTCCAACTTCTTGAAAAGCGATAGTGGCATCAAATTAATGCTCGCCCCGAGGTCGCACAACGCTCCCTTCTTGATCCCGTTCCCAATATCACATAGGATCGTGAAGCTCCCGGGATCCTTTAGCTTCGGTGGGAGCGCCTTGTGCACTAATGCACTCACCTCGTGGTTCAGCTGCACCAACTTCGGCTCATCCACTCGCCGTCTTTTCGCGATCAAGTCCTTCAAAAACTTCGCATAGTGCGGCATCTGTTCCAAAGCATCATAAAAAGGAATATTAATATGCAATTGTTTAAAAACATCAAGGAATTTTGCAAATTTTTCATCAAGCTTCTTTTTCATGAAGCGTTGTGGATATGGGACGGGTATCACAGATTTGGGTACCCCCCATTCATCTCTTTCTGTTTCTTTCACTTTCTCCCTTGCTTCCTTTGCTTTCTTCCACTTTGGAACTCTCTCAACCTCCTCAAAGTCTTTCCCCTTCTGGGACTCATCCATATCTTTATGCTTCTCAATCCCTTCACTTTCAATCCCCTTCTCAACTTCATCTCCTTTAGGCTCAATCTCTTCTTGGGGCGTCTCAGAATCAGCAGGCATCTGAGGACCTTCATAGTTGGTTCCACTTCTCAGCTGGATCGCCTTGCACTGCTCTTTCGGGTTCCCCTCCGGCATTCTATTCACTGATTTTGCAATCTGGCTCATCTGGAGCTCTAAAGAGGTGAACCTTCGATTGTTCTCTTGTTGAGTTCTAGTTCACTCAACGTTCATCTTTTGGAGCTCTTGATCACGTTGATCACCTTTCTTATGCAGCTCCTTCACATCGTACTCCAAGGATGACAACCGCTTGCTCCCTTCCTCCACCTTCTGAAGGATTGCTCTCAACATCTCCTCGGTTGATGCACCGCCTTCTCCACCAGGAGGTTTGGACCCCGGATCAACACCTGCAGGAACAGTAACACCAGCTTTTGGGTTAGCATAAGAAAAATTATCATTCTTCCTCCATGTGTTTTGAGGAGGTTGCTGGCCTCCTTGATACCCTTGTGTGTTCCTCCATTGATTTTGAGGCGGCTGTGGGCCTGGAAGTACAAATGGTTGGCCATAAGAAGGCCTTCCATACTGATTACCACCTTGGTAGCCATTCTGATTGTAATACGGACCTCCCATGTAATTGGCTACCTCTTGCTGTCCACTTGGTTGGTCTACTCTCTCATTCTCTACTGCATGCTCTCCACCCAAACTCTTCCCCAACTCGAGGTTGTTGATCTTCTCCATCATGGCCATCAGCAGCCTTCTCGTTCCTTCTCCCTCTTCAACCTGATGCACTCTCTGAAAATCTGCATCTCCACTCCAAGCACCGGCATTCGTGACAATGTTGTCCACGATTTCCCTACACCTCTCTATGCCTTGGTTCAAGAATGCTCCGCCCGCACACGCGTCTAAATGGTCTTGCCCCGCCTTGTTGGCACCACTGTAGAAGAATGCCATAATGTCTCCCTCATTGTACCCGTGCTGCGGGCACTCAATCAGCATGTTTGAGTATCTCTCCCACGCTTGGCGTAAATCCTCTCCAGACTTCTGGCGAAAGGACGAGATCTCAATTCTAGCCTTGATCGTCCTAGATGGAGGGTAGAATCGCTCGAGGAACAGACGCTCGAGCTCGGCCCAAGTGGTAATACCTCCCCGCGGGAGCGTATTATCGTACCACTCCTTGGCTATTCCCGTCAATGAGAATGGGAACAGCCTAAGCCTCTTGGCATCTTCAGACATGCCATTGTAATTGAAGGTGGAGGCTATCATTAGAAAACTTCTTAAATGTGTGTGAGGATTCTCTTTCCCGATCACCCCTTTGAACTGGTTCTCGGTAAGCAACTTTAAAATCCCTGGGGATATCGAGAAGTTGTTTGCCTCAACAGGAGGCAAAGCCACTCCATCATAGTACCGTTGTGGCTGCGCTGCGAACCTCCCTCGAATAGCAATATTGTGATCCACGTTCTGAGGAACGTGTTGAGGATTAACAGCTGGTACGGGTACTTGTTGGGGTGGTGGTTGGTAAACAGGTGGTTGGTTGTAAACTGGTGGTGGATGATATGGATATGGTGGGTAAGGATAAGGTGGGTATGGGTAATGTTGGTATACTGGGTTGTTGAAAGGGTTATTTGGGTTTTGTGGATAAGCAGGGTTTTGGTTATGAGGATTATGGACAAGGTTCTGAGCTGGATTCCCTACGTTTTGTGTATCCCGATTTAGGCTCTGGCTATCCCCTAATGGAATTTGATTCTGGCTACCACTAACTCCAGTGCCTTCAACTCGGTCTACTGCCTGATTGAAATCGTTGGCAGCATCGTCCAACTCATTATTGATATCCATTGGTTCCTTCCCTAAGTCGGCAGCGTTCATCCTTCTCAAGAAGGTTCGGTTCCTTCTAGCTATTGTCTCAGGATCTGCAGGTAATCTCTCTTCGCTCGTATTTCCCTGTGAGCGTGTTCTCATAAACCTGACACACTAGCAGAAGGATCAAAACGCAACTGCCGATTGAATAAAAAAAATAAAAAATAAGAACAGAAAATAAATCACCCACTACTAACTACTAAGCTATCTACAAGTCCTATTCAAAAGGCATATAACGCCATCCCCGGCAACGACGCCATTGACTTGAAGCGACTACACTAGCTTCTACTAGTAGCTACCCCGCAAGAGTACGGGTTCACTGTAGTATGGGCAAGTATAGGGACCAAGTATTATCGAACCCAAGAGATGGTGTATATGCGAATAGATCCCTGAAGATCTACGCGTCGTAGTTAATATGAGTGTAATGTTTTTGGGTTTTTGAAAGATTAATTAAAAGACTGAAATAAACTAAGTAAACTAAAATACTAAAGCAATTAAATTAACTAAGGGTTGTGTTCTAATGAGAGATGGTGATGCTTAGGATAGGAATCCCTACGTATACTAACGGAGCAGGTACATAATCAAAGTAATCGTGACAAACAAGAATTAACCTAAGTAAAAGAATGCAAGGTGAAAGCTCAAGATTCTAAACCCTAATACTTTACCCTAACACTCGACTTCACGAATCTACTAACAAGTTACTAGATTGTGCTCAATTAATGAGACCCTAATTTAACTAAGGTGATGCGGTCGTCCTCCTTCGCTAAACCGGTAAATGAATTAACCTTTCCTAAACCTTCTCGTTAAGACTACTAGTTGTTATTGAGTGATGCGGTCGTCCTCTCTCTAACACTTTCGTACTAAATTCAAAGGTAAAGTTCAGATTAATTATAAGAATTCATCAATTAAGAGAATTAAAACTAACGTCACGAACTACCCTAATTATGTACCCACATCCTACTTCTACGAGTTCATCCTAACTTAAGCATGCAAGGGTTTTAGCCGGACATGGTTGTAACAAACATAAGAGCAATAGAAGAAACGACAAACATAAACATAATGAATTGAAGAACTAAAATATGAAACATGAACTAGGGTTTTAAAAGAAAATAAATACGAAGAACTGAAATTGAATTAATAAAAACGAAGTTTAAAGCGTTAAAAGTAATCGAGCTAATTAAAAGCAACTAAGAATTGAAAAGAAACTAGAATTCGTATGAAAAACCTCAACAAAACGTAAAATAAAGCTTGCTCATTCTTCTCCTCTTCAAAAACTAAGTCTAAAATTATTTCTAAAAGTCGGGGTCTCTTCAAAACGTGTTTGGAAGAGGTATATATAGGCACGGGTCGAAACGGGAGTTAATGGGCCGAAAATACGCATCCGGAATGACACAATCGCTCGAGCGGTTCCGCTCGAGCTGGTCGAGCTCTGAAATCATTCTGCATGTTTTGGGCGCTCGAGCGATTCGCTCGAGCGGTGGCGCTTCTGTACGTTTAGGTGCTCGAGCAATGCGCTCGAGCGGGGGCGCTCGACCTAGTCACTCGAGTGACTTCTAACTCCTCCCAAATGATACTTTTCCTCGTCCGCACTAATACCAATCGTATTTCTTCAATATCTTCTCATCCGGGCATCCGTTTGAGTCGATTCAAAGTCCTACGAACTCCGTTTTTCGTCCTCTATTCACCTATGAGCATCAAAGAGACAAATTTATCAATGTATAGAAATAATGCTCAATTGACTCTAAATACTCTATAAACTCGACCAAAACTAGGGCGTTTCTAGCTACGAATCATGACAATTTCACGCCTAATCAGGTTTTTAGGAGAGAAAAGATTTTGTTGATTTTCTTGGAAAGATATTATGGAAGATAAGTATTCTTGGAATACCATATTATCTTATATATTCAAGAAGATCTAAATCTTGGATTCTTTTCTTGTTACTTTCGAAAATTGCAAGTCAAAAAGGAGTGTGAGATTTTTGTGGAATATTTTATTATGGAGAAAAGAATATATGAGATATATTCAAGATTTCTTAGAGACTAAGAAAAGATTTTCTCCAGGCCCATAAAATACATGAAATTTTCGGCCACTTCATTATAAATAGGGGGTGATTATTTCATCCCCAAGTACATAATTCCATGTGTTGGAAAAATCAAGAGCATATATATTTTTCTTTTTCCTTAGTTATTTAAATTACTTGAAAGCATCTCCCACCGGTGATCAAGTAAGGCGAAAGGGAAATACTTGAGAAGGTTTTTGGGTTGATATAGCGTGATCGTAATTGTCCCGTTTATTCAAAGGCCAATTCTACAAGAGGTACGTAAGTCACATAAATTCTTGTTTATTCCGCCTAGATTTTATGTGAATTAATTCAACATGCATGATGTTAAATATGTTGTTGGAATTATTATTTGAATTAATTAGGATTAATTCATGCTAGTAATAATTGAATTTAAATTCGTATTTAAATTTCATCCCGAATAGATTTCGGGCACCCCAATTTTCCCAACACCAAGTCTTTAGGTATTTGAGGACCATCATATCTCGTTACACTCCTCAATTGAATTGCATTACAATACTCCATCGGGTTCACTTCGGTTATGGAAGGGAATTTCCCTTTGTTTTGCATTCCACTCACCGTCGTGGATAATTGCCCCATTTAAAATTCAAGATTTTTTAGTTAGGCACCGAGTTGAGCATTTTGTTGAACCATCGTAGTGTTTATTTGGGCAACTAACTTCGTAAGCTCCTACATTCTTGCTTCCATAGTTTCACATCTTTCCGTCCTTTTGACCAATAATTGGAGTAACCCATTCGAGGTTGATTTCCCTTCTCCACTTGGCAATTTTGACCCGGGTCCACTCCGGGTGGGAGTTGGATGACTCCTTTTTATTGGCATAAGAAAAGTTCTCATGCTTTCGATTATTTGGATAGTATCCTCCACCTCCTTGAGAATGTTCCGTGAGAAAAGGTTGCCCCCATTGATTTCCGTGAAATGTTCCTTGAGGTTGAGAAGAGCATCCTCCTTGATACCTCTGACTTGGGCCTTATTGGAATGGAGGTCTTGGTTGACTTTGACCTTGGTGTCCTTGATAATCTTGCCCTTGTCTTCCACCTTGATGATTTTGTGGATATCCTCATTGGTTTCCCCCTTGATAAGGCCTACCCATGAAATTCACATCCTCATATTGGGTCATTGGACTTTGGACATTGTTATTGGGCTCCAAAGGTGGAGGAGTGTCTCTTGGTTGACCATTCGAAAAGGTTTTCATCCTTTCCGTGAGGTTCATAATAGCTTGCATTAGATAATCCCGATCATTGACTTGATTAACTCGATTTCTTTGTACCGTATCTACGTTCCATTGAAAAGAATTGCTTGCTACCAAATCTAAAATTTGCAGACACTCCCGTCGGTAGATCTAAGAATCCTCCTCCGGCACACGAGTTCAAATACCTTTGTGCTTCGATATCCATCCCATAAAAGAAAGAAGCTATGATCTCTTCATCGGGATACCCATGTTGTGGACACAAGATCAACATGTTGTTCATCCTCTCCCATGCATCTTTTATACTTTCATTTAGCTTTCTTTCGAACTTGGAAATCTCGTGCTTGGCTTTGACCGTTCTTGAGGGCGGATAGAATTTGAGTAAGAATTTCTTGCTAATCTCGTCCCATGTGCTCACACTCCCCGGGGGTAACACTTTGTCTAACCAAGCTTTCGCCTTCCCCATGAGTGTGAATGAGAACATCCTCAACCTTTTGGCATCTTCGGGTACCCCGTTCCTCTTGAACGTATCGGCTAAGTTGAGAAAAATTTCTCAAGTGCATGTGGGGATCTTCTTTCTCAAGTCCCTCAAACTGATTTTCCATCAACAATTTGAGCATAGCCAGTGCTATCTCAAAGTTGTTTGCCTCTACGTTTGGCCTAGCGATGCCATCATAATACTCTTTTTGCCTTGGTTCAAAATGCTCCCGAATTGGTCTTCCCTCAAATTGCATGAGCAATGGAATACCCGGATATCTTGCCTCTTGGTGTGGTGGATTGGGTAGATTAAGGTTTAGTGGTGGTTGTGGTGGTGGATTTTGTGGTTGTGGTGGATTTTGAGGTGGGTAGTATGGAGGTATAGGAAATGGATAGTGTGGGAGAGGTGGATTGGGTTGAGGTTGTTGACCTTGTGCTTGTTGATTTTGTGGAAAATTTGGGTAGAAGCCATAGTATGGATATTGGTAAGAGTTTGGGTATTAATTTTGTTGAGCTCCCACTTCAACTTGGTGGTGTACCGGCTGAAGGGCTCCTCCTTGAACCGCTTGTGCACCTTGCATATTTTCTCCATTCCCCTCTAAAGCTTCGTTCCCACGATTCGAATTATCCGCCTCCGGATTATTTCTTTCCATTGCTTGATTTCTTCCTCTTCAATTTCTTTCTCGGTTTCTTCTTCTTGTGTGTGCCTCGATTTCGTGGTCAATAGGTATAATTCGTCCACCTCTTGCTCTCGTGATCATGCACCTACAAAAAGTACCAAGTATCAAACTCAAACAAACACAAAACAAAAACAAGGAAAGTAAATGCAACTACCAACTCTACTAAATAAATCCTAAGTCCCACATAAAGTGATCAAACTAGGTCCCCGGCAACGGCGCCATTGATTTTTTTATATTTTTGCAACTTTTAATCAATCAATTAAACACAGCCCAAAAGCGGATGGGTTCGATATACCATGCAAGCACACGACCAAGTTTTATCGATCCAAAGATCTAGTGGACCGATGGATCCCTAAGATTACGAGTTGCCATAGAATTGTAGAAGCGTATTTTGGGGTTTTGAGACTAATGGAATTTAAAAGACAATAATCAAATTAGACACTAGAAATAAAATGAACAAACTAAACTAAAAAGTAATTTAAAACTTCGTGAGAAGTGCAAGTTGAGGGTAATGCTTTGGGTGTCGTCCTTATGACGGAATCAATGTTACGTTCATTAATACCGCTTGTCTTATGCTATTTTCGTTGGTTCTTACTAAAAACTATCACTATTGTATTGAATAACTATCCCTTTTGTGGCTTGGGTGATCAATTGAGCTAACTAGCACCTAATTAGCTACCAAAAGCACCTAAGATAGTGAATGACTTGAAGCACGCAATGCACTCCAAGTATTCCCCCTTCACTAAGCACTCAAACCTGTAAATTAAGGCACCTAGTGTATATTAATGGTGGTCTAGTCGTCTACCCTCTCTCGATGTAATAGTCGACTAATTGAATCCAATTAACTAATCAAATTCCTCACCACAAGTTCAAGTAACCCACACCCAACTCTCGTTGTAGCAGGAATTAACCTAACAAGAGCTACTAAACTTAATCAATTAATCTAATCAAGAATAACACATTAAAAGAAGCAATCGAACCACCTCAATATCATAATCCAAGCTAAATTAACAACATAACAGTAATTCCATTATAATTCAAACACCCAAAGCATTTGGAGATTAGCCCATGGCTAATCTAACAAAATCAATGTATAAACAAACTAAAGAAATCAATAAACCCATGAAAATCATCATAATCAAAATGTAAATAACCATAAATGAGAAAATTATACCAATTAATTGAAAGATAAAGGATAGAAGTCACCTTGATAGAGTGATTACAACTTGAAATTGAAATTTGCTCTTGAAGTCCTAGCTTAATTACTCTAAAACTTGAAAGAAAAACTAAAATCTAATAATGAGGTGAAATAAAACTAAATTGGTGTGTGGGGTGTGTGTTTTTCTTTCTAAAATCTGATAAAATGGTATATTTTAATGTTAGAAAAGGGCCTTGGGATGAAATTTGCAAAGAAATCCCTGAAAACTCTTGAAATTTTGAATTTGTACCATCTGCCGAGTCAACTCGGGTTGACTTGGTCAATTCACTGCATAAAATCTTCAACTCGGCTGCAACTCGGACCAACTCGGTCCGACTCGATCGCAACTCGGCGTGGATCCATCTCGATTTATAGCCATTTGGCTCAGCCGAGACGTTTAGCTCCAAACTGAGATTTTGGCTACGGCATTGAGTTCTCGGTTTGGAGGTAAGTGTCTCGGTCGAGACGTCCTCTACCTTCTTTCTATTCAAGCTTCGAAGTTCCAGCACAAAATTCCAGCGCGGTGGCTCTTCTAGGCGTGAAGTCTGCTTCAATTTCTGGCGTCGTCCTCCGAATTTCTGGCGTAATAGCCTCAATATCCAGCATAAATTCTGGTGATGTACTTCAGTTTGTTCACGGTTGTGCTTCGATTTGAGACGAGCTCGAAGCTGCGGCGCGATTGTGAAATTCCAGTCACGGCTCTGTGTTTCCGGCGAACTCAGTAGCAGCGGCTTTCCTCTGGCGCATCGCAGGACAATAACTTTCTTTTCCGGCAAGTCGAGCTTGTAGCTTCCGGTGAAGGCAGCGGCCTCAATCCCAGCTTCAAATTCCGGTGAGAATGAGTAGTAAGGATGGAAGCTTTTATTTCCCTGCTTTTCTTTCTCTCTCTTCGAACAAGCAAAGTGGGTTTCCAACTTTGAATTGAGACTGGAATTGTTTTCTAGCAAAAAACGTATGAGTCCCAACTTTGCTTTGTTTCTTTCTTATCAAAATGGCAGCTCTTCATTCTTCACGGCATTATGGCATAAAATAGGTTGTACCCACTTATTTCCATGAATAAAATCAACAGAGCAAATGTGCCACCTTTCTTGGGCCATAGAATATTTACATTCGAAGGTCCATTTCATTTTTTCCTTGTAATTTTCTCGTTTTCTTCTCGACCCGTTTCTTCAATAAATTCAAGATTTATGTTTGCTTTTAAAAATTCTCCATTTTCCTACAAAATTAACACAAACACCTTTCTTAACTATTAAGCACAATAAATCAATTTAACGGAAATAAATGAAAGAAGTCCAATTAAATTTAGCAAAAATAGTGCACGAATTTCTAGCAAAAATCACACTAATCACTTATGTACTAAGCAGGTGTCATTTGTTGTTATCGGACATGCGGGCTGTTGTTCCAGGCTTTGAACTTCTGCCAGAAATGTATCATGATGATCCTTATTTTGCGTCATTGCTTCAGCAAGTAAAATCTGGCCAATGTTTGGATTTCTTGCTGATGGACGGATTCTTATTTCGTGGTGTTCAGCTCTACCTTCCGATTGGGCAGCCTACGACAGAAAGTAATTTCGGAGTTGCATGGTGCAGGACATGTTGGGCGTGACCGCACCATCGCCCTTATTCAGCGATGCTTCTTTTGGCCGTCACTCCGGCGTGATGCTGCAAAATATGTTGAATGTTGTCACATTTGTCAAGTTTCCAAAGGTACGACATCCAATGTTGGGCTTTACCGTCCGCTTCCTGTCCCATCTCGGCCTTGGTGTGCCATTAGTATGGATTTTGTTATGGGTTTACCTCGTACTCAATGAGGTTTTGATGCTATCTTCGTGGTTGTGGATCGTTTTTAAAAAATGGTCCATTTCGTTTCGTGTAAACGGACTATAGGCGTTGTTCATGTCGCTCAGTTATTCTTTCGAGAGGTCTATCGCCTTCATGGTTTGCCACAGTTTATTGTCTCCGATTGTGATACTCGATTTTTGAGCCATTTCTGGAGGAGTTTTTGGCGTATGGCCAACATACAACTTGATTTTAGCAGTGCATACCATCCTCAGACGGACGGTCAGACAGAGGTGGTCAATCGTTCTTTGGGAAATTTGTTTCGTTGCCTTGTTGGAGATAACATCTGAAGTTGGGATTCTCGTTTGAGTCAGGCTGAATTTGCTCATAATTCTGCCATTAACAAGAGTTCTAGTTTATGTCCTTTCGAGGTGGTCTATGCCATTGTTCCCCGTGGACCAATAGAATTACTTGCATTGCCCCCTGCTGCCACACCTGATGTACATGCAAAAGACTTGATTTCCCAGCTCCGTGACACCCATTCCATGGTTAGGCAGCGTCTTCTTGAGTCCAACACCAAGTACTAGACTAAAGCTGATTCATACCGTCGACAACTTGATTTGGAGGTTGGTGACTTTGTAAGGGTTGTCCTTACTAAGGATCGTTTTTCTCCTCATGAGTATAATAAGTTATCCACTCGGAAGATTGGTCATGTTGAGATCGTGGAAAAAATAAACCCAAATGCCTATTGTTTGAAGCTTCCGAATCACATACGCATTTCTGATGTTTTCAATGTGAAGTATTTGGTTCCTTTTGTTGGGGACGATTCGGATGGAGATGAGACTGGACCTGATTTGAGGGTGAATCGCTTCTCACATGGGGAGGATGATGGAGATGAGACTGCGCTATCATTTATAGAGAAGTTTGGTCGCATGCCTATGTTGGAACTAAAGAATTCTGCTAATTAAAGCTGATGTGAGCATTTGCTTAAATGAATAGTATGTCTTTTATTATGTATTTGTACTTCTGTAGTTAGTTATGGGCTTGTAATATGTGTAATTATTTAAATATAGGATGAACGGTTGTAGACATCATATTAGTAGTTTATGAAATTTTATCAGAAGGATTATTCCTTTCTTCCTCACCACCAGCATTCTTCTTAGAATCAACAGATTGTGAGACGATTATTTGTTCATATTCACGTATTCCCTGCGTTACTAATATATCATTTTAAATGAGAATAAAAATAAAGGAATTAGAATTAACGTCTTAAAACACACTCATACTCCTCTTCCCCACTCACCCCCTCGCATATGTAGCAGTTTTGTCTCTACTGTGAATCTGGTTTTCTATTATAGAGTTCTAGAGCCATGTAATCAAAAGAAAATTATGAATCAATCAATTTTTTTCCTATGCAAGTGAGAAACTTTAATCGAGATCCAAGAAATGCATCACATTGAAATTCTGCCTACCACAAAAAAAAAATAGAAATCTCATTTCCAAATTTATTTGATAGTAACAATATTTGATGCCCACAAAAAATATATACATTCGTTTAGATGATATATACACATTCTCTAACCTATCAAATTAAAATGACTTGTACAATCAGCCAACATCTGGAACAAATAATTTTTGTACGATCGAACCAACGATGGAACAATTTCTATGAGGTGTGGGTGTAATGGGTGGATGAAATTTGTGGGTGTAAATTTTGTGAAGGGATTATAACAGTAATTGTGTTGTGGATTTATTTAGTAAAATGTGTAAAATAATAATAATAAAACTTGATGCGTGAACTTAGAAATTGGTGTACTAAGTAAAAATAAATGGGTAGATAGTGACACACTCTTCGTTTATTTACACCGTCTCATTAAGAGAGAGAGAGAGAGAAAGAACTGATGGTGTTGAAATAATTAATTCATTCAATATTTTATTTTATTTTAGAAGTTCAATTTAAATACACTCTTTATGTTAACAAATTCAATAAACTTTTACATGTTTCACTAATAGCATCTTAAATGTGAACTTGAATTAAATGATTCATAAATAGATAGAAATGAAAATGTGTCGGAGAGAAAAATAACAAGTTTGAAAATATAATAATTATTAAGAAAGTATGGGATTAAACTTCAATAAAACAACATCTTTATATAATACTTCTGAATTTGACTTGATTCTTCTATGTTTCTCCCAAAAAATAAATTAAAAATAGACATCATTTCTTCAATGAAAACAACTAATACTCTTCAATGAAAACAACTAATATCCTTAAGTGATTTATGTATAAACCAGTTTTACTCCATACTTTGTCATATTGTAATTGTTGTAAATTTTCTTGATTCTAAATTAATGATATTCCTGATCAAATATTCAATATTTTAAAACAATTTCATTATAAACTCATTATCATAAATCATTTTCATATAAAACTTACTCTTAAATATATATATATATATATATATATATATATATATATATATAATATACTACCTTCGTCCATAAAAAATAGTCATGTTAAAGTGCACGGTTTTTTATACGATATGTCTACCTTATAAGACCCTCTGACATATGGTAATACAAACTGTGCAATTTAACAGGACTATTTTTTGTGGACGGAGGGAGTAGTAATTAATAAGCCTTTAAAAGAATTGATTTCATTCTAACTTTTTTAAGTCGACAGAACTATGAGAAAAGTCTATAGTAGAAAATAGGTCAGATTTAGAAACTTGCTTTTCTAAATTAGACCCAAAATATTTTAAACTTTAATGTGATTTCTTTTTGGGCCATGGTTATTTGCAGTACCTTTTTGTTAAATACGCTACCCTCGACTTTTCTTTTCCGAAAATTTATAAAAAAAATCAACTTTTTTTTTAATTACACTATGTTCGAAAAAAAAATTCAAAAAAGTGAAAATATTTTGAAAAAATATTTTCGAACACCGAATAGTGTATTCATCCTGGTAGTGTATTTAATGGAGAGGCTAGTGCAAATAACATGTGCCTTCTTTTTACAGGAACTCGACGTTGCCTATTCTCTTTGAGTAGGGATATTTTCACCCCCACAGTTTGATTGTTCACCCCCCAAATTTTTGTTCTAAATTTTTTTTAGAACATTTGTCATTTGTTCGAAAAAATGACTAGAACATTATTCACACCCCACAAAAATATCTAAATGTTCTAATCGTATTTTTGAACAAATGACAAATGTTCTAAAAAAAATTCGAACAAAAATTTAAGGATGAACAATCAAATGGTGGGGGTGAAAATATGCCTACTCATTCTCTTTTGACAAAACTAGTCAACTAGTTTTCTTGATGTTATATTCGCTCGGGCCTATTTACAAAGCCCATTTGTTGGTTAGTGAAATAATTATAAAAGCCCGATTATGTGCTAATTATAAGCCCATTTGGATATAAAAGAATTCATTTGATTCTGTATTCAGTTCAATGCAAAATTTATAAGTAAATTCATTAATTTTTGGGTTAATTGCAAAAATAATCATGAATTTTTTAGTCTTTATCAATTATAACATTAACTTTTAAAGATTGTAATTCGATGCACGAACTAATTTATTACTACAATTCGATACTTGGTGTAAATTTCTGGAGATATGTACGCTCACATGGCAGCCGGAGTTGACATAAAAAACGCATCACACGCCACGTCAGAGGTCAAATCTACAAAATTTTATTTTTTTAATATTTAAAAAAAAATGTTATAAAAAGTATTGCTCAAACACGTTTAATAATTAATTATAAAATTTGGTGTTGTCTATAGTTTATATAGGAAAAAATGTCTCACATCATACAAACTTGTACATATACTATAAAATATTTTTTTTACTATCTTCACTCTTATTAAATCGTGTTTGAACAATGTTTTATTAAAAAAAAAAGTTTTGAAATTTTTTAAAATAAATTTTTTCTTCTAGATTTGACATTTAATATAGTGTGTGACGTGTTTTCGGCAGTGATGCAAAAATCCCTTTAGGCCCCCGCCTAGGCCCCGCCTATGCGCTAGGCGGTCATCAGCCGCCCGATTTATAATGTAATCCGCCTAGGCAGACAAGATATTCGTAATTTTATTTTTTCCGCCTTAAAACGACGTCGTTTGGAGAATTTCAATTAATTTGATAAATATGTGTGTTCGTCTAATTGGACTATTTGCATATGAAAGTTGATATTATGTTAACTTGTTACCAAAACAAAATTAGTCATATTAAAATACTATCAAATAAATTTTTACTATATTATTGAGATATATAGGACAAAAAATTGAATAAAAAAAAAAACTCCCAACGATTAGTCCCCGACTAGTCCCCGCCTAGGCGCTAGGCGTTCTAAATCCGCCCGACTAGCGATTTCCGACTTCTACACCCTTGGTTTTCGGTGGCGGCTTAAGCTACCACGTAGCGTTAGTATTGCCGAAATATTTACATCATGTGTAGAGTATCCCCAAGATTTTACACTACGTATCGAATTGCAATAATAAATTAGTTTATGTATCGAATTGCAAATTTTAAAAGTTCATGTTATAATTGATAAAGACTATAAAATTCGTGATTATTTTTGCAATTAATCCTTAATTTTTTGTGATTTAAGTATTCCGTTCAAGGATAGTCCAATCTAAGTAAATTCACAGGCCATCTATAAATTTATAAACTCGTCCTAAATAACTTTTTTTCTTTTATCGGTCTGGTAACTTGAACTCATGACTTGGGCACTGATCACTTAAGTTATATCAGTCATGTTAATTAATAATCTCATCATGTTTAATTAATAATATTTTGTCTTTAATAAGACAATTTTATCATAATCTTGTTGATGACAAGGTTGGGGGTGATATAATATGTCAATTTATAAAGCAATATTGCAAAGCAAAGTGATGCACTACCACTTAATAATTGTATAATTTATTTAATCAACTCCAAATCCTGATATAATAAGAAAAATTCGAAATGAAATTCAATTGGAACTATATGGTGGGGGGTTTACATACTTCAATAAAAGCATATTTTAATTGAATGACACAGTATGTAAATTTTAATTTAATTTTACTAGACTGTTGAATCAGTGAAGCCATGTAGTCATAAACATTATGTTAGCATCAGTTCTGGAATTCTCCCTTAAATTGGATTCACGAGGAAAAAAAAAATAAAAAAAAAAAATCAAGCGTCATTTTTTTTAGCTTACGTATTACTTTATGAAGTCATTTAAAAAATGCGTGATTATATATGTTCTTTTCAAATTTACTAAAACGTTACATTTTGCATACAAAGCGGTAAAACTTATATGCTAACCGTGATATTTTGAAATAGAGAGTTCACATGAATATATGTTTACAAAAAATTGTGTCAGCATTTTGGCTAAAAAAAAAAAATGTGAACTTGTGTTCATGTGAACCTTTTATTTTTTCCAAAATATTAATATTATGCATACGAAATGTCACTGTTGTTCATATGAGATAGAGGAAACCCCATATTTAGTCAATTCTAATTTAAAAAGTTCTATTTTGTCAAAAGTTTTAATTTTATTTATTTTTTATTTAAGAAAATACATTGTTTACAAACTCTATTCTTATCCCTCTTTTTCATTTTTTATTAGTTTTTTTTTTCTCCTTTTTTTTTTCCTTATGCTTACTTTTCTTCTCCATCTTTTTTTCTGCGCTCATTTTTTTTATTTCTCTCTTTTTTTTTTAATTGTGCAGCACTTCTGTGATATTTTCCTCTTTTTATTTCAATTTATCGCATGTAGGTTGTTGTCAACCGTCATTTCTTTCAATTTCTCTTTATGTGTCTTCATCTCTCTATATTTTTTTTAAATAATAATAGTGTTTATAATATATGGTGGAACGAGTTCAATAATAGAGAGTCTGACATGGTTGTACGAGATTAAGAATTATGAATACACGTCGTCTAAATTATTATATGAGGCTAAATAATAAAATTATATGGTCTTTAAAATTGTAATATAAATTTAAAATATAATGGTAAAATAAAATATTTTTTAACAGTAACCTTCGTTAAAGAAAATTCACGTGAACATCTAACTTTTTGTGTGTTTCAATTTGTTTTCAATTACATAAATACGTGTATTAATTTATTTAAAAAAAATATAACGATAACTATATCATATTAAAAATTACTAAAAAACATATGATAGAATACGAAAAATAAAAGAGAAGAATAGCGCCTAATGGCTCTGCCGACGTCGATCGTGTGATTGGATCATCGACGTTTGGTTGCATCAATTCAACTGATGATTATTGCCTAATCAAGAAAAGCCACTTTATAATCAATTATAATTATAATTTATACATTATTGTTATTAATTAATGCAAAAACTTAAAAATGGTCGAATAATTAAGATTTAAGACGAAATAGAGAGTTGTTGACAAACTGTGCTCAGCTCTGCACCAACTAAGACTTGACGTACCGCCTCCATTCGCATATCACAACTTAATGTGTGGTGAAAAAGATCACATATGAATAGCATTAAATGTTATGATATTAAATCAAATTTATTACAAACTAAAAACTGTCAAAAGTTATGTTAAATAAAAAAACTGTCAAAAGGTGTGTTACCTTTAATTAGATTGCAAATTAGGTTAATTTAAATGTTTCAGTTCTATTTATATATCTATATCTATATCTATAATACCTTTAAAAGTGTCTAGCAATGGTAAATCATTTCTGGACACTTTTGCCCCTGCCTTATTTTTTTTGTTACACTACTCCCCCTCCTCTTTTTTTTTTTTTTCATTTTCTTCCCCATCCATGCTTCTCTCTTGTTCTCTAGCCGGCGAAGTGCAAACCATCTTCTGTTCTCACCATGGTCAATTGTTCCGGTCGTCAAATGCGAACGACATCCTGCGCCATGCCGATGTAACCATCTCCCATGGCCAACCGTCTAAGTGAAATACGGTGATTAGGGTTCCAGTTGGCCGAATCGGTCGTTTCCCCCAACTTCACATCCAAAAATACTCAAACCACCTTCCGTTGATCTGTCTTCCATTCCTCATATTCAATTTTGCGAACCATGTTTTGTCATTGCACCAAATCCATCTTCCCCCGAAAATCTCCGACGACACAACGGATGACCGATGTCCGACAGATGAAATGGAAATAAAGCGGTAGGATTTTAGGGCGTGATTCTCCTAGAACGTTGATGAAACGGGTAATTTCTATGCCATC
Source organism: Ballota nigra (assembly GCA_947034835.1). Classification (NCBI taxonomy): domain Eukaryota; kingdom Viridiplantae; phylum Streptophyta; class Magnoliopsida; order Lamiales; family Lamiaceae; genus Ballota; species Ballota nigra. The sequence goes on from OX344728.1 coordinate 12,511,942, forward strand.
CGTAACATCCCAATTCAATTGCTCATTACAATTCTAGATTTTTTTTAATCTATTTTATCCATGGCTGCGAAGCTATTTCAGGATTTTGTCTGGGGGTCTCTGACGACACAACGGATGGCCGATGTCCGACAGATGAAATGGAAATAAAGCGGTAGGATTTTAGGGCGTGATTCTCCTAGAACGTTGATGAAACGGGTAATTTCTATGCCATCCGTAACATCACAATTCAATTGCTCATTACAATTCTAGATTTTTTTTTAATTTTTTTTATCCATGGCTGCGAAGCTATTTCAGGATTTTGTCTGGGGGTTTCACATAGAAATCGAATTTCCTTTCTAGAGAAATGTATGAATTATTTTTATTTCTCTTTTTATTGAAATGAATGATTTATTTTAAGGATTGGTAGACCAGCACAGGCAGGAACACTGTAATGGGTAGTAGAGCAATGATTCTTGAGATAAGAGCTCTAATGTGTAACAATTTGACAAGATTAAGTAGACAATATGCATATGTGAATATGTATCAAACATTATCTTAGAAACAAAGACTCGTAAAAAAATTTATTTATTTATTTTTTTGTTGAAATTTGAGCTACTCAAGTATATATTGATATAAAAGTTTTGTAATGATTTCAGGAGTTCTCAGGCTTTAGAGATATTTTCTCTTAAAACTGCATCTCTTTTATTGTTCTTACACCTCTTGCAATTTATGAAGATTTTCAGGGCATAAAGCAATGCTAAATTCAATTGGTAACTTTGAGATCACATGTGGATATGCTGAGGCCCTGAAAAAGCTTGGCTATACACTTGAAAGTGTAGCTTCTCACATCATTATGACTTGTGGTAATTTTTTACTTATATAGAAATTCGCCCGTGCTAGAAAACATGATATCTTGGTGTCTTTCAGTTAAATGCCAAAAAAATATCAAGGCAAAATTTAGAACCTAGATAAATGGGTAGCATGGGAGACTGAATTTCCGTTAATTGCTGCAGCGAAGGCGTTAAGGATCCTGAGGAAGAGGGGTCAGTGGAGAAGAATTATTCAAGTATGGAATGTGTGAAATTTTATGCTTGTGCGTTGTAAAATTTAATTTTATATTGGAATATCATGCTGATAAAAGGTTTTCATTTATAGGCATATTTTAGATAATTTCCTGTTATTTGAGAAATCAATTGACTTAGGGTTCATTATCTCTTTATCTAAATCAGCATTCTCGATAGTCATAGTCATTGAATGTGAGCCTTATCACTTAGAACTGTAGGTTTCAACTGATGCCATTATGTGAATCAGGTGGCCAAGTGGATGTTGAGCAAAGGTCAAGGAGCAACAATGACAACTTATGACTGCCTTCTACTGGCATTTGACATGGAAAAAAGGCTACATTGTTCTGATGTCACAATTAAAGAGCAAGGACTCGTAATATTTCTTAATCGAAATATCTTACGATCACAATCTAGATATTCATTCGATGTTTAAAGTAATAATCTAAGCAAGGGAGTAGAGCAATGATTCTTGAGATAAGAGCTCTAATGTGTAACAATTTGACAAGATTAAGTAGACAATTTGCATATGTGAATATGTATCAAACATTATCTTAGAAACAAAGACTCGTAAAAATATTTATTTATTTATTTTTTTGTTGAAATTTGAGCTACTCAAGTATATATTGATATAAAAGTTTTGTAATGATTTCAGGAGTTCTCAGGCTGTAGAGATATTTTCTCTTAAAACTGCATCTCTTTTATTGTTCTTACACCTCTTGCAATTTATGAAGATTTTCAGGGCATAAAGCAATGCTAAATTCAATTGGTGACTTTGAGATCACATGTGGATATGCTGAGGCCCTGGAAAAGCTTGGCTATACACTTGAAAGTGTAGCTTCTCACATCATTATGACTTGTGGTAATTTTTGACTTATATAGAAATTCGCCCGTGCTAGAAAACATGATATCTTAGTGTCTTGCAGTTAAATGCCAAAAAAATATCAAGGCAAAAATTTAGAAACGGTTATATGTTGTTGGTTAGTCTCTTTGTATATCAGTTATATAGAATTGAAATTCTTTATTTGACTTTTTGTATATCCAATTGTCTTTGGGGACGTCCAATTGTTTGAACTTTTTTTATTTTCTCATAATTTTTAGTGGATAAAGTGGAGACACTGAAGCTATACAAGTTTAGCTTGACTTTTGAGAACTCCAACGAGGAGGATTATGTTACTGAAAAGTATTTCCATTCTCTTGTTGCTGGTAAAGTATGCATTTCTTCTTAGTTCTTGCTTAGTTGTTGATAAACTAATTAGGTCCAAATTTATTTTGGTCTATTTATGATAATTCTTAAGAGGCAATTTCTAGAGCCCATGGGAGGAAAGGCCTTCAGACAAACAAGCTCATTAGCTATAATAAGAAGCCAAAACTATAAATATAAAATAAATTTAGAACTATTTCAATTTCGGTTATTAACTGGTTGTATATTGTTTTTTCTTGAATTGGAGAAATTGAAATACCTTGAATGTTTATAAGGAACTGATAAGTTTAGTTCAGGATGATATTCTTTAGAAGTTGATAAAGATATGGCTTATGCTTTAGTGGTTTAGTCTTTTTAAACAAGTAAGGGTTTTGAACTCACTTCCTTTTGACTTGTGGTGTTATACTGAAGAACTTGCTTCAAATTTTACTGGTTGAACTACTTATTGGAGTACCGTCTCATGGCATGAGACAATGAGAATGAGTATAATTTGGGCATTGACTCATTAACACTTTGGTAGGATAGGTGTTAATCTGTGTTGTCTCATACCATGAGATGGTCTCATACAAGTTTTTGCCTTTTTGATATAATTTTAAGCATTTGTTTGGTTGTAACTAAGCCACATATGTTTGAACGTTATATGTAAATTGCATATAGCTAAGATTGTTGTCTTGTAGATATAAATTTATTCTCGTGTGTTTCAATGGAAATGTGCAGGCTGTTGTTGGTGAAGATAAGAAAACCACTAATCAGGAAGGTACATGATCTTTCAAAATTTTCCTATGTATTTCCTAACATCTCTTAAATAGCACATTCTTTAATTTAAGTTCGTCCTCATGCAGTTCCTGGAGCAAATTTGCAAATATTTCCTCCCAATAGTCAGGGATACCAAACTTTAAGCAATCCCACTGGTGAGTGACAGCATAAATATTTTAATAGATTGTATATTTGGGATTGTGGAGTACCTAAATACTGCCATCTTATACTTGCTCTTCAATAGTACTTTATATGATATTTGGCTGCTATGGTTAATTGCGTCTTAGTTTGAGTTGAGTGGACAAATAACCATTTTTAGAGTAAGGGAGCACAATTCTATATCATAGAGGTGAATGGTGAACTATAACTTGTGAAGCATTGCATGGAACTTTAGAAGTGCAGTAGAACTGGTAGTTCCAAATTTCCAGTTGACCTCTATATAAAAGGACAAGGAACATGTGGGAGTCAGTAGTTCATATTTATGCTTTCGCTAGGAAACCATATGTACTTGGCCAAAAATTTCACCACCATATGCCAAATTGAACTTCTATTTTAAGAGAAACATTGGCATAGTTAGCCACATGTAGCGTGACAAGTGTTATGAACCATCTTTCTTTATCAATCTGCATGGTCCATTTTCTCCTGATAAACCTCCTTTTTGCTCATGCTTTTTTGAAGTTGGAGATCTAAAACCTGTTTTTATATCATAACTTGCTGCTTAGTTGTGGCTTACATGATTTTCTTAGATAAGAAGGAACACTGTTGAAGTCTTGAAGAGTCCTTGTACTGCCTCAGGTCTAGGAGCATCATTATCATTACATGAAAGTATATTGTTTACGTGCTGCCCCTTTAATTCACAGAGAGAATCAAAGAAGCCCATTGATAAACATTAGAAGATAATATTAGGAGAATCTTACTTTGGTTGTTTTGGCCTAATGTGAATGAGGTCAGTTAGTATAATACATCTAAAAAATCTCACTTTGCTGCTGATTTCACTCTTCCTGTACGGAGTTCAATGTTTAAATGCCAATTTTACTGAATTCTCTACGGTGTCTGTCTTTATCTAAGCAGTGTGGTCACTGACATGCCTTATTCTAGATCCATGTGCTTGATTTATTAGGTGCTGGTTACTGCTTATTCTTGGATTTTGGCCCGAACAATTAATTTTTCATCAGTCTCCAATGCACAATCTATTTATTGGAAAAATAAATTACTTATTGTTTGTTCTGCACCTTTGTACTTCTGAAACGAAATAAACTGGATCAGCACAGTAATGCATGTTTCAATGAAAGAAAATTTGGACATTTGTGTGAGGTATTTGGGCATTGATGATAGCTCATTCATCACTTCTTTTCTTAGAGGATGTTTGTTAAGGTGAATTTGGCTTATCTGAAAAATCCACCAGCATTAGAGCTTCTTGACAAGAAGTTTCAATGAACAAACGGAGCTCCGTGATTCTAAGACACAAGTTGCAACATATGAATCATATTACAAAGGAATAGAGGATCCTTACAATCCTTAATTTCACACTGATATAGTTCTTTCATCAAACACTGTCTCTTAGTCATTAAAGGTTATATTTCCTATTTGCATAATGATGTATTTTCACACATATGATCTCTCTCACCAATGTATATTGACTTAAATGTTTGTGTTAGCAATTTGAATGTTACGAGTATAACATGCACTGAGTACATGTCGTAATTTTATTACCTTTAGAATAGTAACCGAGATTCGTCATGTTTAAACGAATTTTAAGTGATCCACTCTTTTGCTTAAGAAGAGCTATGGAGGTTATTTAAAAATTACAAATCTTCACAGCTATGAAAGAATGGATAGGAAAGGGCCTTTGTTTTTATCACGCCATTCTATAGAACACCTGCAGCAACATATTTAGCGTCCTAGCCCAAAATTTTCCGGTAATTTAAGAATTTCACTCATTTAAGAGAATGTAAGAATCAAATTTAACTTTTAAAGTTTATGGTTACAATTAGAGAGATAGTACTCAGGCACCTGTTTGCATGCAATATATCAGCATCTTGTGATTTAGCGTTGGCAGATGGAGATATTAAAGTAGTTACTATGGGATCTCAAACAGGTTTGTTCCTAGAATTTTTTTTAACGGTAAAATTGTGTCTCGAACTCATTACCACTCGGTCATAGGTAGTGGAGCTTTAAAAACTTGAGCTCTCGGTCAGAGGTTTGTACCTAGATATTATATTGTGATTCTAGAAATTATAAAACATTTAAATAATGGAAGCCATAAGTTATTGCAAGCTGAAATAACAAACCGGAAGGCTATTTTTTTTTTAACTACAATTGTAAACTGATTATTATTGAAATAGTTCTTAAGTTCTTTGTATTTTTTACAATTAATCGTTGTTGTTTAATTAAGTATCATCAAAGGGAAAGCAGATCATCTAGATTATATGTTGGTTAGATAAAACACTGAATAAGTGAAGATACATAATAATACTAATACGGAGAGCTTTTGTGATTGAAGAGCTAGCAAAATGCTCAGTTTATCATGGACTACTGATTAAACTGAAAAAATCAGAACGCTAATTTTATTTTTTTTGATTCTCTTAAGGTCCAATTGAAATGATTTATAAAAATTTGGATTCAACAAAATTATAACATGCGGAGAAGCTTATGTAACGCATGGAAATGAATGACTAATAATCTCCATTTAGTGTTTGATTAAATGATAATTATTTGAAATTTGTACTTATCTCACTTACTGCTTAATTTTATGTACTACTGGTATGTTTGATTATAGAGTTATCTATACTGGGGCATGAAGATTTGCTTAGTTCTTGTCAAATAATTTTGCAATTATACTTCTGTTGAAGTAAATGATAGGTGTTGAAGATGTTGGTGGGATTTAGCGCAGCAATCAGTCACAAGCCATTAAACGATTTGACACTAAGCAGATTGTGTAATGTTGTTTTTCCTCTTCATGGTTGGCACCACTGGGAGTTCTATATAAGGTACTTAATTGTTAGGTGATTGTACTTGAGTATATATTTAGCAAAAACTGTGAGCATTTTTTCTTTCAATCTTCAAATTGCATATATTTAGTATTTAGTCATAAAATACGACACGTATTTGTCCCATCTCAACTATGATATGGTGGATTAGTTAATTTTTGCCTCTATCTTGAAAATTCAATAAGAATTGGAATAACATAAGAATGATATAATGAGGTCTCTTAATTTTTCCGTGCTCTACTTAAAGACAAAAAAAAAAAAAAAACAAACTTTTATCATGTGATGATTAAGAATCAATTAATTTTCATCACTTAAAAAATATGGTGGCAAGAAAATTTGATTCTTAAGACTTAGCAAGGTATTATAATCATGGTTCCTACTATTAAAATGTGTGATCTCTAAGATTTAGGAGCAAGTGATTCTTCAATTCAAATAATGCGGATATTAGATATTATTCATTCCTAAAATTTACACAATTTATGCAGGTTTTTTAGCGGGCGAGAGTGAGTGCATTTCAAAAGAGACTGATGTGATTCTTGGAGAAGAATATGGATTTAACTTATCAATCTTTAACATTGCCTTGAGTATAATTGTGTGGCAAGATTTGTGGGTCACTTCCATTTGTTAAAATATCTCTCTTTAGATGATATGAATTACTTTCATTTGTTAAAGTATCGCAATTTTCAGATGATGTGAATTACTTTCAGATTGAAGTTTAATATGTAGGGAAACTTTAAGAATGCAAATCATAAAACGTAAAGTTAAATTCTGTAACTTCTTACTACCATTTTATGTAACAATTTAGACAACGTGCAACGCACGTGTTAAGCCACTAGTATAACCAAAAGTAAACTTTTAATATGAAATAAAAGTAATATATAACACAAAATAATATGTGATCAACTCTTTGCACGTTTTATATATATTAATCTGCATTTTCAATTCACATTTTCAGGCAAGTCTGATTTGCACATTTTATTTATAATAAGTTAGTTATATTTATATGCACATTTAGTTATATGTATATTTGTCCTTTTTTTTTTTAACTAATGTGCTCAATTGTACAATATGGTATTGCACAAGAGACGGGCTAAACTAATAATATTAAAACTAAAACTATTTAGTTTCAACTAGGTATGACATTCACCAAATTAAACGTTGGAATTCAATATATAGCTTTAAATTCTAGAAATATAGCATGATTTAATGCTAAATTATGGGGTTAGATCTAGGTCGAACCCAATAAGAATAAGAATAGATGAGAGCAAATATTGGAAGGGTTAGGTTAAAAAAAAACCACCATCGGGAGTGGTATACAAATTAATTTCGAAGCTCTGAGTCATTTTATTATAATATATTTCCAAACTTTTTCAAGATAATGTGTCAACACCACTTTATTTTTAGGTTGATGTGACATTTCTCAAATCTCTCTATTTCGAAATACTGCGTTCTCATTATAAGTTATTTTAGGCATGTTTTAATTCATATTAAGACTTAATCTACACCATATATTTTACACTTTTAATCTCAACCATACATTTCATTTTATATCTTAATATATTATAAAGACAAAGTTTTGGAATCCTATGTGGCAAGCTCTCAAGCCTCTATTTTAAAAATACTCTCCTCTCATTCACCCAATTCATTGACTTTTAAAACTATTCTTAGCCATTAAATCTTAATATCTAATCTAATCTTGACCATTGATTTTTTCACATTTCCTCTATATATGTCATGTATCTCACACAACCAAAAATCAATTACAATAATTTCTCCACATCCTATTCCAATTCTTCTTCTTCTTCTTCTTTTCAATTTTGCTATGAAGTTTTATATTATATTTCTTTTCATCTAAATCTTCATATTTTTCTTTTCTTGCAGGATGTTCATCCCAATATATTCAATCTTAATATTTCTTTTTTTTGCAGGATCTTCATCTTAAGGTATTTACTTTTCGTTTTCTATTTTATTTTATAGATTTGGTGTATGAATTTAATCTTCATATTTTGTCTAATCTCTCCTGCCAATGATCATTTCCTTAAACTCGTTTTTTTTTTTTTTTTTTGTGATTTGGAGGAATACAAATTTCTACGTGTCTAAAGACATTTACTCTATTTACTAATTATTTGATTTTTTGTTTTTTTTATTAATTATTGTTTAATTTTATTTTATTCATATGAAAATGATTATTGTGTGATTTTTTAAATTATATATTTAGGATTGAACATCAACAATGAAGATGAAGTGTGTGATCAATTTTTCGTATGAAGACGAAGTGGAAGATTAATTTTATTGTGAAGATGAAAAATCATTGATTATATGTTAAAAATTAGATTTTTTTAACATTATAATGTATTAATTACTATTCAATGTATTATTTACAATTCTATAAATAATATTCTTTATGAGAAGTTATAATTTTTATTTTTATTTAATTCTATAATGACGAAGAATCATTCAAATTTGGATGATGATGAATATATCTTTCGAAATATATTATGTAATTCGAAAATATTAATTATACGAATATTCAAATAATACCTAATATTTTATGTAATAATTATACGAATATATATTAGAAATAATTAAATATACGAATATTCAAATATTTTAATTAATTATACGAATATTTTAAAATATACGAATATATCAAATATACGAATATATATTGGAATAATTAATTATACGAATATTCAAATATTTTAGGAATATATATTAGACTCTTTATAAAATATTAATTATTCGGATCTTTAACAAATATGGATGATGGATATATTTTATATATTATTTTAAAAGATTAGATTTGAAATAATTATATTAGGAACAATATATAAATTTATAATAATTATAAACTTTACTTATTTAATCAATTTTAAATTTCAATTTGAATATATTAGGAAAAGTTGACTAATTTTGAATGATAATTTAGTAAGATAATTTATTAGGTAATTTTATATTATCCTACATTCCTAAATCCTAAATTTTTGGTTAGTGGTATCTTTAAAAACAAAATAAGTAAATAATGTATTCTTCAAACTAATATTTTTCAACTATTTTTGGATGGTGGATATCTTTTTTAAAAAAATTCGATCATGATTCATTAATAATAAATAATTTTTTGTGTATGAATTTGAATGTTATATATACAACCAAAATATGCCTTTGATAAATTCAACTGAGTAACAATTCTAATTGTTTTTTAAATTCAAAAATAATTTAATGTCTTCAATATTTTTAGGGAAATTTGATCTTGTTAAAACATGTGATTTAACTATAAAGTCATACACCAATCAATATATAAATTTAAACTAATTATATACTTTACTTATTTACATTAATTTTAAATTTATTGATAAAAGATTAATTATATTAGAAAAATTGGCTAATATAATATGATGATATAGTCCCTAATTTCGAAATTACATTCCAAAATGTTACATTTCAAAATACTACGTCATGTGATCTTTTATATATTAAAATAATAATATTTTCACAAAGATTCTCAACTTACAATATACATTCATCTAATTAAAAAAAAAAAAGGTTGAATCTCTTTATATCACTATGCAACATTATTTATAAGCTATGAAATCCAATTGAAAGGAAAAAATTATGACATCTATGAAATCTATATTTAATTATTCATAAAAATAGAGTGTATTTAGAAAAATTATCAGTTGAGATTGATTAAAACACATATTTTATAAAGAGTCAAATTTACCTAATATTTTATGTAATTCGAAAATATATATCTTAAATCATACTATAAAAAAGTAGTCAAATTTTCCTAATATAATTAGTCTATCTTATTATATTATATTTCCAAACCTCTCCAAGATGATGTGTCAGCACCACATTATTCTTATGCTGATGTGGCATGTCTCAAATCTCTCCATTTCGAAATAATGTGCTCTCATTAAAAGTTGGTTTAATTTTTAATCTTAACCATTCATCTTATATGATTAAATTTAAACCATTGATCTAAATTTAGGTTTATTTACTCATCGTGAAATTGAGAAATTCTTCCAGAACACGTCTTTCATCTCATACGCAGCCTCCTTCTCCTCTCCTCACGTCGCCGCCTCTCCTGACGCCGCCGCCGCCTCTTCACACCGCCGCCTCCTCACGCCGCCGTCCTTTCCTCTCAGATTATTCACGTCGTCTTCCCTCTATCCCGAACCACTGCCGCCTCTTCTCCCGCCGCCTTCTCTCCTCTTCATCTCTCACGCTGCCGTCCTTTTCCTCTCAGATTATTCATGAACAGCGCCGCCTCGCTGATCTCCCGTCGCCTCTGCCCAACACTATATAATCCCATCTCTGTAAACAGGTATCATCTCTCAATTTTCATTTGTTTTTTGTTTTTGTTTTTTGTTAAAGATTATATTCCCTTATTGCAATTTCGTGCAATTTTTGTTTCAATTTGTCGATCTTATTTTTTGGGTTGTCTCCCGCTGTCACCTGCTGACTCGCATTCGCTGCTTCCTCGCATAATTTTGATATGCTTTTATCTTCATATCTCTCTGCATAGGCCTCTATCTATGTAAGTTGATCCTGTCTTCTCCCCCTAAAATTGAACCTATTTTCGTCCCATATTGTTGAGAAGGTTACTAATTATTGCTGGTAAATACAATATCTTAATATATACTTGCCACTAACTATTCGAGTTTTTATTTCACATTATGCAGCCCTTCCATCATCCTATTATCATTCCCATCCAAGTAACGATCATAAACTTTATTAACTTTTTTCTGTGGAATCTGATTTTCGAAACAAAACAAAAAAATCTCAGCTGATGAATTTCTTGGTGAAGGGCTTGAAGAATACTCTGATTGAGTTTTTCTTTTTTCAGTTTTACTTAAGAGGTTGGTGCTACTGAGACATTGAAAGGTGGTTACTGATATGATAATTTAATTAAATTTGATGACCAGAGTTTTAACTAATACTCTTGATGATTGATATTATTTTGTTTATTTTAGAATAGTTGTTATTTCTTTATTATGAGAAATTTTGTTGTGGTGACACCCTTTGTCATTTACCCTCAATGATAGATCCTGGAAATGGGATTAATAGTCTTTAAATAAATGGGTATCGAATATGATTTACTATCAATTATTTTGATGACAAATAGACCACTAATTTATAGACACTGTAATACAGTTTATGAGAGTAAGATTTAGTTGATACCTCAATTATAAGTGTTTGGCTATAGATCTTTAACATTTGTATGCTCGAGGTTTTGGTTCTGAGGTTCAAATTTTTGAATTAATTGTATAATACATTTACTTTATCAGCTTTTGTTTATAATTTTATTATGTTTATCTCACATTAAATTTTTTATAAGCTTTTATTTATTATTTATAGAGATATCAAGTTTGTTTTTGTTGCATATATACGAGTCTGATGTATTTTTGTGGCTGCATTTCAGTGTGTTATCTGGAAAAGAAGCTCTTATTAATTGTATCGGCTATTGGGAGTTTATTAATGTTTAGTGGAACAATTGCATTGAGTCTTACTTTCTGGTATCACACTTTGTGTATGCTTCTTTGGTCTTTGGTGAAAGATTTCGAATTGGTGTTTATGTTTTAGTTTAGCAAATTTCGTTTGAAGCAAAGGTGTAAATCATCTCATTTCTCAGAATGTGTAACCTTTGAAGTTGGTATAATCAGCTACTCCTTTAGAGTTCGAGGAGTATTTATCTTTATTGTGGATTTTCGTGGATTATTATCTTTAAGGTTGGTGAACTCTCGCATGACTGAGGGGCTTAACTTACACTAGGGGATGCTCTCTTGAATTATCTTTCAAAGTGTATTATCATAGAATTGTCATGCAGAAGCAATCATAGTATCAAATGATAGATTGGTATGGACCTTCTAAATTTTGATCTATCTATTGCAGGGTGGAGATTCCAGCATTAAAAGGATGAAGGTGGAGCAAGAAATCGACCAGGGAGCTGCATGTGTTGTTGATACAAAAGAACAATGTTCGGAAGCTTCAGAGCCACCTATGGAATTCGAATCTATAGGAGCAGTTGCAACTTGCAAATAAATTTAACGTGCTTGAGTTTCTAAAGAAATGAAGGAAATGAAGATTCGAGAGAATGACCATGAGACTAATTTAAAGGTTTGTTTCAAATTTAACCATCTTTCCAATTTTGGTGTTGTTTTGGTATTTGCACGTGACTAGAAAACAAGAATAAGTAAATTCATCTGTGATTTTTTTTTTCCTTTTTTTAGTTTGCATTAAAATTGTTAATTTTTTACCAGGATTTGGAGCAAACTATAGTCAATGGCAATCGAACCGAAATTGGTCAGATAAGTGTAACTCATGGTCAGATAACTGAAATATATAGTTATCAACTGGTGCTTCAACTGCAATTTTGCAATTTTGAATCTATTGGTTTCAATTTGACTTATAAGTTTTTTTGTTTTTTTTCTCCTGTGCTCTTGATTGATAGGTGCCAATATGGTCGATCAGCGTTTAAGGTGGAACTAAGCAAATCAGTTGTGCTTCAGGTTAGTTTTTTTTCTTTCTATATTTCTTATTTTAATTATCATGGGATTGCTCAAATTGATGTGTAAAAAAGAAGCTGCAATTGATAATTCTTTTCCTTTTGATATTACTGTACATGGTATATGAGAGCAACTGTGATAACGTCAAATGTTTTAGAATCAGGATAGATAATGGATCATTTAATCTGAGCAATACATTTTTACTGTTGAACAATAACAATAGCTGATAAAGAAAATAATGTTGAACTACTTTAGAATTTTTTTTAGGTGTACTCTTCATTTTATCGTTGTTCAGTTCCATCTTCATGTATTTGTGATAGGTTGGCGATGAATGGATTCACAAACTTGTTGTCAGCAAGCACACCCCATAATTTTTTTAGAATGACTTATTAGAGGCATGCTATCCTATATAATATTTTCATTTCAAAAGTTCCATTCCATGGTAGAATACTATGTTTTATCCAATTTTTTCCATAGAAGACTATGATAACCTATTTCCAGGTTATTCTTCGTCCCCAGTTTGCCACCGTAGAACTGTCTTTATTGGTAGTAAGTCTTAATTCGTGAGGATTCGTGTTTTTTCTGCATTATTTTATTTATGTTTATGTCGAGATTAACTTTATTTATGTTTAAGCAAACTATAGCAATTGCAATTTGTGGAGTGCCCAAACATTATCAATGGTATGATAGATTGTGTCGATTTTACTTATTTAACTTTACTACCATCAATGGAAGTTATGACTTTAATTCTTTATGTACATTCATGTAGTTGGATATTTAGACATGAATTATTAGAGTACATATTAGTATGCCACGTACTAAGTTGGAGTAATGCCACGTGAATTGGCAATTAATCCAATATTTATTTTTATGCTACCATATCTTCTTGATTCGGATATTTGGAACTCTTTCTTTTGTTTAATATTTCAGTTAATTCTTTTGAATTAACTAAGAATAGAAGTAGTATGTTCAATACAAAATTATTTTCTGTTGCTCAAACTGCTATGCATATCACAGAAGAAGAGAGTTGAGCGACTAAGGGTTCTAATTTGTGGAGTTAACTAAGATGTTAATGTAACACTTCACTTTTCTTTTTATTTTCAAGTCTATGCACATTGGTGACTTTGACAATTGCTTAAACCTTTTCGATGTGATCTCTATCTCTCAATTGGTGTTACATTATGTATTCCAAGATAACACTCCCACACTAAATAATTGCAAGTGTATTTATTAATTTAGTGACTTTATATAATAATCATTTGTTTTAACAATGTGCTCTGGAGAGTGTTATCATTGAGCTTACAAGTGGTAATATCGCTATAAGATTGGTGTTCATGGCAGCCACTAAAAGATACAAGCTCATCATTATCATGCCTTCTTTGTATGTATACAATAAACATGTACACACAAATGGTTGTTACATAGCATGTTGAAGTATTCATGTTTTTTTTTTTTTTTTTGTTAATAGCAATAGAATTTATACTCCACAGGGCGCGATGTCTTCAATCTTGGAAACAAGAAGGGGGCATTTCATTTGTGAAAGCATTTGGGAAGGTTAGTTCTTTAAATTTACTAACATAAATATACATATATATATTTGAACAATTTATTACACTCTCATATGCCATGACGTGAATAGTACAAGAATGACTGCAGTGAGAGTTGTAGTACTGCTCATATGTCAATGGGATTTCTCAGTGACAAATCCTAAGTTTCAATGTGATTTTATGTTTGTCAAAAGTCAAATTTAAGTAAATTATTTTAATGGTTCAACTTAATGGTTGCATATTTGATTTGCAAAAAATGGAGTCAAGGAGATGTGGTAATTTGGTTTTGATTTGGGATTCTAATAACTGTGTAGGTTTGACAAATACGGGAATATTTCATAGAATTAAATTTATTTTCATTTTAAATTAGAAGTATTGGAGTAAGTAAATTCCTCTATGTACTTATTTAGTTTTATTTTTCAATTTTTTAAAAAAAAATATGGTGTAGTTGATTGATGCCAAAGTGTGGTCACATTGTGAGCAACACAATTTAATTGTCACTATTTGCTTAAAAAGTTGGAAAGAAATCTAATATGAATTAACGTAAGTGTATATAATAACTTATGGGGTGAAGGATGACTTTCAAATTTTATCAAATAGTGAATGCTCATTCAACCTTAGCTTTTCTTTGCTTGATCTTGAAGTGGCTGAGAAAATCGATGATCATGCTATTGCTTTTGCTTGATTCTAACTATAATATTGACATTTCTTAGGTCATTCTAGACACATTAAAACAAGTTTTTGAAAGATTATTTGATCACTTCAGAGATTGAAACCTAGGTGATTTATCGTAATATTTTAGATGATAACAAATGAATAAAGATAGGACCAGTTGACAATGATGTTTCCTGCTACTTGAATTTGTGAGGTCATCATCTTTGAGTGAAATATTTCATAGTTGTTTTAATGGATATATGTTATAGTAAGATATATTCCATCATCTTGGAGTGAAAACATCATATATATAAAGTATGTTTGTGTTAGTAAATCAATGACCAATCAGGGACAAATAGACTCTATTTTGGAGAATGTGATTTTGTTGTGTAATTGTTTGATAATTTCGTTCATCCAGTCTCTGTATTTGAAGCATGATTCTAATTTTATAGGATTATTTACAACATTGAGGTAGAAGAGGCTAGAATGTAAAAGAAATATGAGATCACGAAAGTTGTGAAAATCTTAATGAATAATATAAGTATGTGTCAATCTCCTATTTTGCTCCGGAGGTGCGTGTAACTTATGTATGACATGAGAATCAATGGTTATTGTTAGATGTTTGGCGGAGTATCACAAATCTTTGTTTACCAGTCTCCACAATTTTTACTTCATTTGATTGCACATCGCGCACAGGAATTCTTGATAATGGTTGTGCAATCATGCCAATAGAGTTAGTTACGATAGCAGTGGATGAAGATATCTTGAAAGTCATGAATGAAGAGGTCAAGACACTTCAAGAGCTCAAGAGATTTTTTATTTTTTTCATTAATATTATCTTATTTCTTCTATAAGTATTTTGTCATTTATTTATTTGGATCACTCAATGTTAAATATTTCTTTTCAAGATGATTATTCATTTGTTATGAACAAAGTTTGTTACCCTTTGTCTTTTTCTAATGCTTAAGTTAGACTATTATTGATTTGTTATGGATATGCATAGTGTGGTATTATTTGGTGATTCTAATTGCAACTTTATGACAATAACTTTAATTTATTCAATCTCTCTCTATATAAAACTAAATCTAAGTTGTTTTATAATATATAGTGAAAACTTTACATATATTACAATTAAATATTATATATATATATGTACACACATATATATAAAGATATCATGATAAGGCATGTTAACAAGTTTTATGACAATAAATCCTAACTCCAAATTGATTTGTAAAATATAGATATGTTTTTTTAGAGTAGGATTTCAATTTTTTTTTTATTTTTTTTAACATAAAAATGTAAAAGAGTATTATAATTGATAAATACGTAAATGATTGTAATATTTTTTTATAATTAATGTATATATAAAATCTGCATACGAATGTATTTTTTCTTAAAGACAAAGTATAGAGTGAAACTGGTTTATACATGAATCACCGAAGGGTATTAGTTGTTTTCATTGAAGAGTATTAGTTATATTTACTAAAGAGTATTACTGATTTACACTAAAAAGTCTTGGTTGTTCGGTGAAAATGAACTAAGACTCTTCAGTGTAAATCAGTTATACTCTTCAGTAAAAATAACTAATATTCTTCAGTGAAAACAACTAATACCCTTCAGTGATTCATATATAAATCAATTTCACTGTATACATACTCTTTCTTATAATATATGGAATAAAAATTTTACGGCTATAAAATTATAGCGTTAGCAAAAGAAAAAAAAAAGGACATTAAATTTCTTTACTTAAGTACTACTCCCTCCGTCCCACTTTAATTTGCACGTTTACTGTTTTCGCGTGTTTTAACAAGCGAATTTTTTATTAATATTAAAAAGGATGAAGTAATTTTTAAGTCACTTTATAATAGAGGGGATATAGATCTATCAAACCCTACCTTAAAAATCACTTTATCATTTCAAATGTTAATAAACAACTTACTCATAAAAACACGAAAATAAAGGTAGTGTGCAAATTTAAGCGGGACATAGGGAGTATAACATATGAAAAGTATCTACTCTTATATACAAAAAAATCTGAATATATTTTAATCAATGGGAACAAAATATTTACACATAATATAAAATATTCTTTTAAACATTAAATTAATGCAAATAAATATTTTTTTCTAAAGCACAACGATTGTTTTCTCTAATTTGTTAGGATTTTTTTTATCAATGGAAACAAAATATTTACATATAATATGTAATATTCTTTTAAACATTAAATTAATGCAAAAGAACAATTTTTCTTAGATTTTTTAGGATATTTTATCAATTGAAACAAAATATTTACATATAATATGAATTATTCTTTTAAACATTAAATTAATGTAAGTAGATTTTTTTTTAAAGAAGAACGATTTTTTAAAAAAAAAATTGTTAGGATTTTTTTTTTTACAAAATATTGATAGATGGAAAATTTGTAGGAAGAAACTGAAATATTTAAAAAAAAAAAATTGTTCACAAAATAGCGTATAATCATGGTACAAGTAATGAAAATGAACAATGCAAACTAAGTAAGACTTCCATTATTGATTGGCTTTATCAATATGACTTAGTATTCAAATTACTTCCCATTGTTTTCCAATTTTTTTAATTATTTTCTAGATATGTATATGAGTGAAAATGATCATATGTCCATATGTGGACACAAATTTATATGTATTGTGTTAATGACACATAAACAGTTAGTCCAATATTATTAGAATGTCCTAATACAACACTTTTAATTTTTTTAGTATATTTTTTATTCTTTAAAAATTAAAAAAAAATATAATTTAAAAACTATAATTCATAAAATTTATCAAAATCAATTGACAACTATCACTATATAAATATTATAACAAAATTTATCTTACAAATAAAGTTCATTGTTCATTAGAAATTATGTTTGTTTTTTTCCCCATATATTAATGCACGTGTTATGTTCATTGGAAATGGTGCAACAATGTGTGGATATGAATATATTACATATAGGACAATACAACTTGAACTTGAAGATGGAAGATAACTTTTTTTTTTTTTGTTAATTTGATGTAAGTATAAATTTGTTTGTACTTAAGTTACTAGGATCTTTTGTTTTTGTAGAGTACGACTATGAAATGTATTTTGCAGCAAGATTTATATGAACAATTTATAAATTGTATTGTGTTAGAATCTGAGCCTCCTATTACAATTATTCTTGAATATTCAAAGATTATTCATTCGAATGGATGTTACTACCGATATATTCAACGGGAATTATTATTATTTTATATAATTATTAAATTGGCTATGAGTATTTTTTTTTTTATCATTTTTCAGAAAAATATCTCACGAATGATTTCCTGGCTACCAAGATGCATGTCTATGTGGATCTATCTGAAGTTTTCGGTTTAATGAAGATTTGATTTTTTCATACTAGATTATATGTTTTTTTAAATTTGATTTTAATTTCAGTATGTTTGTCTTGCTACATTAATTTTAATATATGTTTTATATTACCAGAAAGCTGTGTTATTTGTTTTTGTTATACTTTTTTATTATGTTTTTTTAATAAGATTGAATGTGTGAATTTGTTACATATTTTTCAAATTTTCTATTTATTTTTGTTTAGTATTTTCATTGTTCGTTGAATTATAATTACAATATTAATATTGTATCGAAATTACAAGATATTTAAAATAAAAAATATTAATAATTATTATTTGAATTAATAATAACAATTTTTTTTTCAGTCCGCGAAATTCGCGGGGGTACGCACTAGTATTTATATATTCATAAAAATGGGATGTATTTAGATAATATATAAATTAAGATTAATTAAAATACATGTTTTATAAAGAGTCAAATTTACCTAATATAAGTAATCTATATTCAATGATACAAAAATAATAGTATAAAATTAATATAAATAAATAAAGTATATAATTAAGATAAATTTATATATTGATTGATGTATGAATTTACAATATTAAATCACATATTTTGAAAAGAGTCATTTTTTCCTTTAAAAAAAACTAATAGCAACAATATTAACATATTTAATAAATATTCGAATTTTAAAAAAAATCAGAATTTTACATAGTAGAAAGTATTCAACTATTAAAAATAAAAAAAATATAAATTATTTTCGAAATGATTCATCATATTAAAATTTATTCTCCAAGGTTCGATGCTTATGTTTTATCTATAAAGAATGATTAAGAAAGTTTTCATCATATTAAAAAAATAGTCAAGAATTTACATTATTATCGATTTAAAAAAAACAGATTTGTTAATCAATTGGAAATATCAAAGGTATATTTTGATGTATCTATAACATTCAAATTAAATTATAATCAACATAAATATTATTATTTATAGAAATATAAATAAACATAAAAATTATTATTTAAAGAATTATAATAATATACATTGAAATAATCATTAGTAAAAGAGATTAAGCAAAAGATGCGGATTAAATTAATACAATTAAATGATAAAAAAATATAAAATAAAATATAAATACCTTGACAATTATAGATTCATATCCTGCAAAAAAGAAATACGGATTCACACGAAAGATGAATTGATGAAATTTACAATACCTTGAGATGTATAGATTATTATCCTACAAAAGAAAAATATAAACAATATATTGAGATGTATAGATTCACCAAAAAAAATTAGAAGATTTAGACGAAATGAGAATCAATAAAGGAAAAAAATTCTCGCATTGTGATGAGTCTGATTCTTACTATATATTTTATGTTTTGTATTATTTTAGTTGAACAAATTATAAAATATAATAATTATAATTAATTTTTTTAATCAATTCAATTATTTTATTTGTACTTGAGGAGATTGAAGGATAAACTGAATGATAGTATTGTTGGTGAACTTAAGAGGATGGTGGATACTTTCAATCCATTTGCAATGCAATTTCGCAAGAAAAAATATTATGTCTGGAGGTGAGCCAAATTTGTGATTAAATTTGCTAGAAAGAAGGAGTTCAGTTGGAAGAGTTTATAACCTTCCTAATGCTTCTGAAGTTGTAGCTCTTATTCCAGGGGACATAATGCAGCTATGGAAAAAAGAGATGTGATACTAAAAGACCCGTGGCGGTGAATTGTAAAGAATAAGTGAATTACATCCATCTTATGTTCCATTACAGTATCATTTATTGTTCTTGTATGACGAGGATGTTTATAGGATTGATGTGGTTCATAATGATGCTGGTTTTACAACAAGAAAAAAATCACACTAACAATGCGAGAATTCTTTTCGTTTAGGACACACGAGCATAATAATGAAACAAACTTTATTCCTATCTAAGAGACTTTTCCAGCAATTTTTGGTGGATTCATATACTATGATTGAGTCAGAAAGGTTGTTATTTATAAAATTTAATCAAGTTAAATTGAGGTCTAGCAGAGTGAATGATATGAAAATTGCAGTTGATAGAGGTGATGTGGATCCATCTTCTACGGGTAAAAGAATAATGTTTGCATCCTTCACAGACAGACCTAGGTATATGATTCAAAATTTTCAGGATGTCATGACACTTTGCAAGTGTTTTTCTTACCCAGATTTATTTATCACAATTACTTGCAATCTAAAATGGCCCCAGATTACAAGATTCTTAAATGAGAAAGGTCTTGAATCTGTTGATAGGCCATATATTCTCTACAGAATGTTTAAGATGAAACTTGATCGTATTGTGAAGGAGTTTATCTTTTTATATTTATTAAATTTTTAGCTCCATAATATTTATCTTTCATGAATAAAATAACTGTATATTTCTATTAAATTATTTTAGTATATAACTTGATTCAAATATTTTCAATCTGTAGTGTTATACTCAGTGGAATTTCAGAAAAGAGGATTGTTACATGCTCAAATTCTTTTGTTTCTAAACCATGAAAACAAAATTCCAAATCCGAAGGATGTTGACCGTATCATATCTGTAGAAATACTAGATAAAGATGATGATGTATTTTGTATGATTTGGTAAGTGACTACATGATTCACTAACCCTGTGGATTGGTGAAAATAAATTCTCCCTGCATGGTCAACAACATTTGCTCAAAGAATTTTCCAAAGAGTTATAATGAGTTTACATTTGTTGATGACGAAGGTTTCCCACTGTATAGAAGAAGTATAGGGGTCACTGTTGATAAAGGAATTGTTCATTTGAATAACCGTTTTGTAGTTCTTTACAGTCTAATATTGTTGTGAAGGTATCAAGGTAATATAAATGTTGAGTGGTGCAATAGGTATAAATTCATCAAATATTTGTTCAAGTATATCAATAAAGGAGTTGATGGGTTATAGCTTGTTGATGTTGTTGGTAGTGAAGTATTCACTATTTACTTTGAAACAACATGAATTTGTCATTTCTTCTCATTAACCAACACTTTATGATCAAATGTTGTCTTAGATGTTTTAACATGCAGGATGAAGATCTAGAAGGATCTACAAGGTTCTGGAATTATCAATGTTGCAGTGAATGTTGCATAACATTGGTAGCAACATAAGCGGTTACGGGTTCCAGAAAGATCTACAAGGATCTACAAGGACCTACACGATCCAGACTTATCCAGGACGTTTTAGAACAATCTAGATCAGGCGGTTGCATCAAGAAATATCAGGAATAAAGATAAGAAACGTGGGACAACATGAAGATCATGGAAGCGGTTATTTGAAGGAGTTATTTTGGATTGAAGACTTCTGCCTATAAATAGAGGCCGAATCTTTCAGTACCAAGTGTGGAGTAAACAAGTACACCTACTCTAGTGTTGATCCTGAGTTTAAAAGGTGATAGAGCAGTTATTCCAACGTTTATGTTATGCCTTGAAATAGAGTTTTTCACGCATAGCTTGTGATCGAACATATATCCATAGATAGTGAGATCATTGATATATAGTGAGATCAATTTTGACGGTGTATTATGTTATACACTTAGCCAATTTAGATTTGATAGGTGATATCGAGTCTTGTTTCCGTTGTGAACGATCATACTCTTCACACAACTTTTGTATCACTAATCTTTTTATAGTGAACCTTTCGCCATAAGGCTAGCACAAACTATTTATGATAGTTTGTGTTAAAAAGTATTCCATCTTGCAATTATGTGTTTAAGTCTTCCGATGTACACGTTTTATATTCTGATTTACCAGATTATTGTAATATTTGATGTTAGGATAAAAATTGTTAGTTTTGATGAGTTAAAACAAACCAGAAGATGTAATAGGACCATCTGGACCTGTTAGCCAGATGATGATCTAGATTAGGACTTAGTCTAGGGGGAACTGCCAGACCAGAAGACTTCACCAGAAGAGTCACCAGAAGACCCCACCAGAGGACTTCACCAGAGGACTCCACCAGAAGACTTCACCAGATGAGACAGACCAGAGGTAGAGGACCTTCCCCAGACCAGACGAGTCCGGACCAGACGAGTCTGGTGGAACAAAAGATGCTCAGTTTGATCCCCTTATTCTACTGAGTATTCTGGTTGTTCACCAGATAAGGACCAGAAGACACCGAGGTTGCCTGGTGTCTGGTCCTGCCTTCTCTGGAGAGAATCAGAGTTAGGCAGATGAAGCTATTGACCGTTGGTGATTCAAATCAAGACAACATGATCAGGATTGGAAAGTATTTGAAGATAATCATTTATAGTGGTCCTTGTGTTAGCCAGATGATGGTCTAGATTAGGACTTAGTCTAGGGGGAACTTCCAGACCAGAAGACTTCACCAGAAGAGTCACCAGAAGACCCCACCAGAGGACTTCACCAGAGGACTCCACCAGAAGACTTCACCAGATGAGACAGACCAGAGGCAGAGGACCTTCCCCAAACCAGACGAGTCCGGACCAGACGAGTCTGGTGGAACAAAAGATGCTCAGTTTGATCCCCTTATTCTACTGAGTATTCTGGTTGTTCACCAGATAAGGACCAGAAGACACCGAGGTTGCCTGGTGTCTGGTCCTGCCTTCTCTGGAGAGAATCAGAGTTAGGCAGAGGAAGCTATTGACCGTTGGTGATTCAAATCAAGACAACATGATCAGGATTGGAAAGTATTTGAAGATAATCAATCCAAGGATCCCACCAACCCAATCAATCAATTAGGGAATTGATTGATTGAGGCTTCCTTATATAGAGGATCTGATTGGATTAGCCCTCCAACGGCTAACCCTAATCCCCTCTATATATACAAGAGTGCAGTTCAAGAAAAAGCTCTAGAGACTCTACACTAGATAGATTAATTGCGGAAGCCTTTATCACCAAAATGTCTTTAGAGAAAATCTTTTCTAAGAGCACAAATAATAATCAACAGGTATTAAAGAAAGCAATAAATAACACCGTATTTATAGTGGTTCGGATCTGAATATCCTACGTCCACTCTCCCTTGATCAAAGGGGTCTCACTATCCAACCAACAAACTCACTAACCACTGGAATTTCCGAAGTACCAGCACCTTCTTACAATCTCTTTAGATCTAACTTCGATCTAAAGACAAACTTACTCCAACCTTGTCTAACAAGATGAACAGGTTGAGTATATAAACTCCTTACGAGTTGGATGAGTAATTAAGAACAAAGTGAGTGCAAATGCGTAGTGATCAAAAAGCTTAGTATGCTATGTGCGCGTGTAGAGTCTCTAGAGCTTTTTCTTGAACTGCACTCTTGTATATATAGAGGGGATTAGGGTTAGCCGTTTGAGGGCTAATCCAATCAGATCCTCTATATAAGGAAGCCTCAATCAATCAATTCCCTAATTGATTGATTGGGTTGGTGGGATCCTTGGATTGACTATCTTCAAATACTTTCCAATCCTGATCATGTTGACTTGATTTGAATCACCAACGGTCAATAGCTTCCTCTGCCTAACTCTGATTCTCTCCAGAGAAGGCAGGACCAGACACCAGGCAACCTCGGTGTCTTCTGGTCCTTATCTGGTGAACAACCAGAATACTCAGTAGAATAAGGGGATCAAACTGAGCATCTTTTGTTCCACCAGACTCGTCTGGTTCGGACTCGTCTGGTCTGGGGAAGGTCCTCTGCCTCTGGTCTGTCTCATCTGGTGAAGTCTTCTGGTGGAGTCCTCTGGTGAAGTCCTCTGGTGGGGTCTTCTGGTGACTCTTCTGGTGTAGTTTTCTGGTCTGGCAGTTCCCCCTAGACTAAGTCCTAATCTAGATCATCATCTGGCTAACAGGTCCAGATGGTCCTATTGCATCTTCTGGTTTGTTTTAACTCATCAAAACTAACAATTTTTATCCTAACAATTTCCCCCTTTTTGATGGAGTTAAAACACTACCAGAACTGATCAAGAATACTAAACTTAAGCAAGAAAACATATAAAGGATAAGACCTTAGAATAGATCTTATCAGGCAAATAATTAAGACAACAAGAGGTTGTCTTTTGAACAGAGAAGATAAGAATTTCATTGATAGAAAAAGGACAGGGATGATTACAGATTACAAAGCAATTCTGGTCCTATTCTAAGCATATCTTCTATTGTCTTTGGGCACCAGAAACCAGTCAAGAAACCTGTCTTGAATGGCCTTCAACTCTGCAGAAGATGATGGGGTGAAGTTTGCCAACACCTTGGTCTTGTACAGTTTCTTCAGCTCAGCCCAATCAACCTGGTCTCCTGCCATTGGAGTGTTGAGAAAATGGAACTCAGGAGCAGTGACTTCCAGGTTGAATTCAATAGTTGAATCCATCAACTGCTTGTACAGATCTGCATCATATGCCTGCATCCAAGAATGGAAGGTCCTGTTGATGAGAGCATCATCCTCTGGTGGAGGTCTCTGGATGTAATGTTGAATGAACCAGAGAGTCTTGGCTTCTCTCCATTTTTCTATCAAAGGCACAGGAACAGTTGAGTCAAAGGACCCTTCTGTCCTGAGAGGGAGGATGTTCATAACTTCAACAGGCCCTTTTCTCTTCTGGCTGGATCCACTAGCACCAGGAGTGATGTCAGCTTCTCTGCTCTTCTTATTTTGCCTTCTAACATATCGGAGCCTCTGCTCTTCATCTATGTTTTTCCTTATCCTTGCTTGCCTCTCTTCAGGCGACTCTTCCTTGAATCTCTTCTCTGCTTCTTCAACCACAGATTCAAGGAAGCTCTTCTTTACTTTCCTTATCTTCCTCTTTGCAGGTCCAGAGATGGAAATTGGATCCTGCTCTGCTTCAGACTCCTCTTCTGCAGCAAGCTGCTTAGCTATGGAAAGAGATTTGAGCTCTTCCTTCTTCTTCTTCTGCAACTCAGCCTGGGCCAAAGTATTCTCCAGCAGGTCCAGACGAGCTCCATGGCTGAAGAGTGTTTCATTTGTGGTCTTCGCCAGATCAGTTCTGGCCTTCTCTTCCCCCTTTTTAACTTCATCAAGGAGGGGCTCCACTACCTGCCTTATAAGATCAGGCAAGGCAGTGTTGGAGGGGGAGTGAAGATCACGAAGCTGCTTGGCTTCCTCCAGATAGGCTTCAGACTCTGCAACAAGTCTTTCCTGCTTCTCCAACATCTCCTGGAGGGAGTCTTTCAGCTTTGCAGTCTGAATCATCTGGCTGGCCATCTCCACCTTGAGAACAGAGACTGGCCTCAACTGCTCCAGCACGTGCTCCTGGAGCTGCTTCTGGCTGTGCATGACATCTAGCTTGACAAATAAGCCATTAGCCTTGAAGGAAGCTTTTACCTCTGCCAGAGAGGACTTGATCTGCTTCAGGAAGATTCTCCTCTCATGCTTGATCTGGTGCTCTATCATAGCAGGGGCCATATGTTGAATAGCTTTGGAAAAGCGCCCTATCTGCATGATCTGCTCGTTGAAGAAAGCCTTCATCTTCTGGAGCACAGCAGGAGACATCTCAAAGTCCTCCTCGTCTGAATATAGCTCAGGAGGGAAAGTGAAATGAGGACCAAAGTTGTAGGAGAAGCCCTCTGGAGTGAGCATAACTCCTCTCTGGATAAGGAGAGTCTTGATGAGGATCTTGGCCGCTTCTGGTGTCTCCAACTCTGCCGGGTTTTGAATATTGAGCTTCTTCTTCAGCTCAATCTCCCAAGCAGTGAAGGTAGATGGAGACATCTCCTCTAGCAGAAGCATGAGATCTTCAACATCCTGGAGTCTAGCCATACTCCAAACCTTGGCATCAGCCAGATCTGCCAGGAGGGGTGAGTGCTCCAACAAAATTGGAAATTGCTCTCTTAGCCAGAGCTGAGCACTCACACTCATACTCTGCCTGATGGGGCCCATCTCATCAGAAGAGAAAAAGAAGGGCTTGGGCCCAGAGGCAGAGGAGGAAGGTGCTAAGTGAGCAGGCTCAAGTGAAGCTTCCTCATCTTCACTATCATCGCTTGTTAAACAGGTTGGAGAGGGGGGAGGGGCAGGGAATCCCAGAGCCATAGCAATGGTTGGGTCCTGATCTGTATGGGTTTGGGGAGGGTTAGGATTTTGTGAAGTAGAGGTGGTAGGAATGGGTTGTTCTGCACCAGAAGAGGAAGGAATATCTGGTACAGAATGTGTAGGAGGTGTCTGGGAGGTGGAAGTGTTTAGAGGGGGGATTTCTGCACCAGAAGAGGTTGAGGGTACCTCTGGTACAGAAGGTGGGGGAGAGGGGTTTGTGGGAAGATGTGTTTGGGAATTTGGGGGAGAGGGTGTTTGGGTAGGAATGGTAGAGGGAGTATAGACAGGGGTATCTGGTATAATCTGCTCTGGTGGAACAATAGGGTTACCAGAGGCAGAAGGGGTTTGGGGTATATTATCTGGGGGAGAGGTAGAAGGGGAAACAAGATTAATGGGGGAAAAGATGGAAGGGAAGGGTTTACCTCTGCTGGGTCAACACCAGCAGGTACAGCAGACTCTGGAGCATCCTCCATCATCTGGGAGGCATCCTCAATGCCTTTTCCAAGGCCTCTCCAAGATCAGATCCAGAGTCAGGATCCTGAAGAAGGGCTCTCTTGGCCTTGGGTTTCCTTACAAGAGGCTCAATCTCTTCCTCTTCTTCCTCCTCTGACGGCTCATCCACCAGGAGGGATTTCTTGGGAGCTCTTCTGCCAGTCCTTTGCTTCTTGGCAGATTTCTTCTTGGCCTCATCTGGCCTCTTCCTCTTTGAAGCTCCTGCCTTCTTGGCAACCTCACTCTTCTTCTTCAGTACATCAAGAAGAGGGATCTGGTCCTCCTCAGAGGAACCAGAGAAAGCAATGGTTGAGGAGCCAGTTACTTCAGCAGCTTTCCTATGGGTCTTCTGTTGCTGCTGCTGCTGCTTCTGCCCCTTAGCAGGTGAGGGAATGGCTTGGAGGGGAGGAGCAGGGATGGCTTGCTCACCATCAGAATCAGGATGGCCATGAAGGGAACCATCCTTGGAGAACATAATCTTGGACTTATGAAAGCCCTTACACCAGGATTGTCTCCATTTCTTCTATGGAAGGATCGAATCCAGAATTAGGGTGAGTTTTGTGCCCAGTGATACATTAGCATTGAACACAAATTGTTGCTCTCCTGGCAACTGGGGGCATTCTTCCTTCTGGATTTTCAACTTATTCTTCCTCAGCACCCCCCAGAAGAACTCAGCCCAGTTACATTGAACACCATCCAGAATGGCCCTCATAACACAGAGCCTGCCAATGAAAATGGCATCTGTGTTATGGCTCTCACACATGAGAATCTTTACCATAATGTCAAATAACACCTTATACTTCTGCCTAAGATGCTTGTCCAAGAAGCCCTTAGTAATATTCTGGCATGAATTTCTGGCAAACATCTTGAAGGATTCCAACGCCTCTCCTTCTCTGTACTTCAGTGGGTCCACACCTTCCGCAGAAAGGTTACCAAAAAGACCACAGAAGTCTGCTTTTGAGAAAACAACATCCTCTGAATCAATCTTGGATGAAATATAGTCTTCATGGATCTTCATCCGGATAAGAAACTGAGCAGCATATCCATCCAAGGTACGTAGATCCTTGGGAACCTTTGAGATCAACTCCTCCAGCCCAGAACGTCGGAGAAGTTCCAAAATCTCCAAAGCGGCCGGATTCTTAGTGGAATAGAAGTCCACCACCATTTCTGTCTTGAGTTTCTTGCAGACATAGTCTGGATCGAAATTGCACTTAGGTGCCATTACTGTGAAAAAGAGAAAGAGAGAGAGAAAATGCTTTGCAGAGAGAGGTTAGAGTTTGAAAGTATGGAAACGTGAAAGGACAGATTGACAGAAAATTTGATTTAAATAGGGTAATACGCGTGGCTAGATTATTAAATGAGGTGTGAACGCGTGTAATTTTAGAAATTAATTGAGGAAACAAAATCAATTTTAGCATTGATTGACATTTTGCACAGTGATTAAATCCGATGGCCACGATGAAAGGCAAGATACGGATTTAATCTGGTGCGTTGGCATAGTCATTGGGACAGGGCATAAAGGGGTTTTGTGGCAGTCAAGAGGAAAAGCGAAATGATTGCCTAGGCCCTATACCCTAGTCTTAAATACACTCCGAAGTTGAAACGTTTTGAGTGTACTTACTAATTTGAAAAGTGTATCCCAATGATCAGAGGCCAGAGAAGTAAAACCATACCTGTCACCTGATATTGTAACCAGATGAAACCACAGCTAATCTGATGTGACATCTCCTCTGATGAAACTCATCTGGTCCTGGTCAGAGAAGATTTTGGACATTTGACTCAGCACCTTATCTGGGACAAGTGTCACCTGGTGCATACCTCATCTGGTACATTCTCTGAAATGTCTAATCTGCAGGTATGTTGGTTTAAGAGAATAAAAGAATATGCAATAAAGTAGAAATAACGGATACTTCTCTGATGTTCCCCCTAAAGCAAATCTGTCTCTGGATCCAACAATCCTAATTCAAAGGCTAACTCTCTGAATCTGGTCTCAGCCAAAGGCTTGGTTAAGATATCTGCTCTCTGCTTCTCTGTTGCAATCTTTTCCATCCTTATATCTCCCTTCTCAACATGATCTCTGATAAAATGATGCCTTATATCAACATGTTTACACCTGGTATGAAGAACTGGATTCTGGGTAATTGCAATGACACTATTACTATCACAGAATATAGGAATATCCTTGGCTCTAATCTGGTAATCCCTAAGCTGTTGACTAATCCAAAGTAGTTGAGAACAACAGCTCCCTGCAGCCATGTACTCTGCTTCTGTTGTTGATGTAGCAACTGAAGTCTGCTTCTTAGAAAACCAGGATACCAATTTATTCCCTAAAAATTGGCATGTTCCACTTGTAGATTTCCTATCTATTCTGCATCCACCATAGTCTGAATCTGAATAACCACTCAATTCTAAATTGTCATCTGCAGGATACCATAAGCCTAAGTTCACTGTTCCCTTGAGATATTTCAAAATCTTCCTTGCTGCTTCCAAGTGACTTTTCTTGTGATTAGCTTGAAATCTGGCACAAACTCCAACAGCAAAGGTAATATCTGGTCTGCTTGCAGTCAGGTACAGAAGAGAACCAATAAGTGCTCTGTACTGAGTCTGGTCCACACTCTCTCCAGACTCATCTGGATCCATGTTGAAATTTGTCATCATAGGGATCTTGGCTGCTTTGCTAGATCCTACTCCAAATTTCTCTAACATGTTTCTGGTGTACTTTGCCTGATTAATGAAGATTCCCTTCTCTGATTGCTTAACCTGCAAACCTAAAAAGTAATTCATCTCACCCATCATGGACATCTCAAACTGACTCTGCATGAGTTCACCAAACTTTTCACACAACTTCTTGTTAGGGGATCCAAATATGATGTCATCAACATATATTTGGACCAGAAGGATGTCCTTTCCTTCTTCTTTCCTAAACAAGGTTCTATCAATCTTACCCTTAGAAAAACCATTGTCCAGAAGAAACTGAGATAGAGTGTCATACCATGCTCTGGGTGCCTGCTTCAGCCCATAAAGAGCTTTCTTAAGCTTGAACACCTTGTCACCTTGTTCAAAACCAGGAGGTTGTTCCACATACACTTCCTCAATGAGAATCCCATTAAGAAAGGCAGATTTCACATCCATCTGGTATACTTTGAACTTCATGTGAGCAGCATATGCTAAGAACAATCTGATGGCTTCTAGTCTGGCAACAGGAGCAAATGTCTCATCATAGTCTATTCCTTCAGACTGAGAATAGCCCTGAGCCACTAGTCTTGCCTTGTTCCTAGTAATGACATCATTCTCATCTTTCTTATTTTTGAAAACCCACTTAGTGCCTATCACATTTTGATGTCTTGGTCTGTCTACCAGCTCCCAAACATCCTGTCTGGTGAATTGATTCAATTCCTCCTGCATAGCCACAATCCAATTTGAATCTTTCAGTGCCTCCTTGATGTTCTTGGGCTCAATCAAGGACACATAGCAACTGAATAAGGCAGCTAAGTTAAGAGTTCTCCTAGTCTGGACACCCTTGTTGGAGGGCTAACCCTAATCCCCTCTATATATACAAGAGTGCAGTTCAAGAAAAAGCTCTAGAGACTCTACACGCGCACATAGCATACTAAGCTTTTTGATCACTACGCATTTGCACTCAATTTGTTCTTAATTACTCATCCAACTCGTAAGGAGTTTATATACTCAACCTGTTCATCTTGTTAGACAAGGTTGGAGTAAGTTTGTCTTTAGATCGAAGTTAGATCTAAAGAGATTGTAAGAAGGTGCTGGTACTTCGGAAATTCCAGTGGTTAGTGAGTTTGTTGGTTGGATAGTGAGACCCATTTTATCAAGGGAGAGTGGACGTAGGATATTCAGATCCGAACCACTATAAATACGGTGTTATTTATTGCTTTCTTTAATACCTGTTGATTATTATTTGTGCTCTTAGAAAAGATTTTCTCTAAAGACATTTTGGTGATAAAGGCTTCCGCAATTAATCTATCTAGTGGGACCAACAAGTGGTATCAGAGCAGTGTGTCCAACGACCACTGCTTTGTAAAGCTTTTGGTGGTCACCGGGCAGATCCATTGCTCCTTAGTGCTTTTGTTAAAGTTCTTGTTATTTCCCAAATTTTATTTAAAATGTCTGCAAAATCTTCTTATAAGAGTCGCAAATTACCAGAGTTTTCATTTGAGGACTATAGCCACTGGAGCTTCATGATGAGTAATCATCTGGGAGCTATCCACCACCGCATGTTAGATGTGGTAGAGAGTGGCCCCATTAAATTTTACTGGACTCCTATTGATAGTGGCAGGTCAGAGTCCAGAGAAGAAACTAGCGACGCTGCAGAGGATAGAGTTCCCAGACAACGAATCCTCAAAAAGAAAGAAGAACTTGACAACGATGAGAGAAAGCTACATAACCTGGACCAGGTGGCAAGAACCGAGATTATCAACACTCTCACCAAGGAGGTAATAGAGAAGGTCAGAACCTGTGTCACTGCGAAGGAGATGTGGGACAAACTTGCACTTCTCTGCGAGGGAACAGAGAAGATTAAAGATAACAAGCTCCAGGCTGTTCAACACTCGTTTGATACGTTCAAAATGAAACCAGATGAGACCATAGACCAGCTGGACATGCGCCTCACAAATCTCCTAAACAAGGCTAGTGCCTTAGGTAAGACCTACTCTGAAAAAGAAATTAATAGCAAAATCTTGCGTTCACTAACAAGCAGGTGGAGAATTAAAGTCACTGTGATCAAGGACAACAAGGATCTCAACACTCTGGATCACCATCTTCTGTTGTTTGATCTCAAAGCTTACGAATATGATCTTCAAGAGGAGGATCAAACAGAAGAGGTTTCCTCTTCTGGCCAGAAAGGAGTTGCATTCTCTTCAACTCTCAAGCCTGATGTCAAGCCAAAGGAGTCTACTGCAGATGACTTGAGCCTCAAGGAGCAGGTAGCACTTCTAACTCGTAAATTAGACAAAATGAGTTCAAAATATGGCAGGTACAAAAGGCATTGGAAGGAGTCTACCAGAGACAGGAAGAGTTCCTTCAAGCCTGCAGAGAAGGAGAAGGCATCTGGAGACTCAAGGGAGACCAGATTCAGAACTCCAGAGAGGAGGAGAGATGATAACCCTGGCAACTCTGGGAGATCAGATTATCAGAGGAGGGATGGTAGCTCTGGCAGACCTGACTACCAGAGGAGAGAAAGTAATCCAGCCAGATCAGACTACAACCAGAGGAGGAGAGAGCCAAGTCCTAGTCCCAGAGGAGACAATGCCTGCTACACATGCAACAAGACTGGTCACTACAGTTATGATTGTCCTCAGCTTACTCCTAGGGAAAGAGAAGAGAAAAGAATCAAGAGAGACAGGAGATATGCAGATAAGAGAGCATTGCTGGCAGAAGCAGAGGAGGAGGATACTAGTTCCAGTTCTTCTTCTTCTGACTTTGGATCAGATGATGATGTGTGTCTCATGGCAGACATCACTGAGGTAAATGAAACTACTCTAGTTTTATCAAATTCCAAATGTACTGAATCCTCTAATTCATCTGGTAACTCCAGAGAGTCTGATATGCAACAAATGCTATCAGATCTCCAAAATTGTGTCCAACTTTGTCAAAAACTTGAGAAAGAGAATGGTAGGCTCAGAGCTGAAGTTCAATCTCTCTCTCATGAGCACAAATCCACCAGAGAACTCATGAAAGATCATTCCAAAGAAGTCTCTGAACTTCAGGATAAGATCACAGAAAGAGATACTCTGGTAGATCAACTCATGAAAGAAAGGACCTCTCAAGAAGATGAGATCAATGAACTCAGAGCCAAATACCAGACTCTTATCAAGGGAAAACAAGTTGCTCACAACATAGAGGAGATACCTATGCCCAGAGAAGCTCCTAAGATACCATCTGTTGTATCTATCATATCAGAGTCTTCTCAGCGCATTTGTGATAAGAGTGGTTTAGAATATTCTGGAATTACCACTAAAACCCATAAATACCTTTATAATAAAGACAAGTCTGTAAGAGCTGGTAAATTGGTAGAAATCTGGAATGATAAAGACTTAACTGGTAATGGTTACAAGGTGGTTCACAATCCTGATTGGAAAAGGAATCACTCTGTTAATCACATAACAAATGGTCCAGAAGAGTTGACTGTTCTGGAAGAGAAGATGCTAGAGAATAAGTGTCAAAAAGGGGAACCATTAAAGATTGATGGTTCTGTGAACAATGAGTCCCAAGGAGTAGGAATTACTCAAATTGGAGGACCCCAGAGAAATCCTCAAAGGGAACCTAAACAGATTAGGGGACCTCAAAGGAAACACTCAAGGAAGGGGAATACCAATCAGAGTAACAACTACCAGAGAAGGAACAATGTTCAACAGAACCAGGTACCCCAGAGACAATTTTCTCAGAGGAATCAATTCCAGAATAGGTATACTCAAAGGAACTATAATCACCAGAGCAAGTCTAATTATCAGAACCAGAGGAGGTCTTCCAGACCCATCCATAGAAAACCAACTGATCTGGGTAGTTATGACACCAGAGATGGTTCTTCTAGGATGTACCCTTACAACCAGACCTTTAAGACCATGTCTTTGAGGCAGGCCATTCCAAAGGCCAGATTTGAGAAAAGGTACACCAGACCTGTTTATAGGAAAGGTGTCCTTATCAGACCAGTAGCTCAATATGTCATTGTAAGAGGACATGTGCTGGTAGATAGATTTGGAAGAAAGATAAGATCTCCTCATCCATCAAGGGATGATCTTTATCTATGGATTCCTACAAAACCTGCAACTAACCAATCAGGACCCAGCACTAGTAGGGGACCTAATTGATATCTCTGCAGGTAGACAAGAGTCCATTGGAGAAAGGATTTTCAAGCAATCATGTCTGGTACATTGATAGTGGATGTTCCATTGATAGTGAACTCATGCAGAGTCAGTTTGAGATGTCTATGATGGGTGAGATGAATTACTTTTTAGGTTTGCAGGTTAAGCAATCAGAGAAGGGAATCTTCATTAATCAGGCAAAGTACACCAGAAACATGTTAGAGAAATTTGGAGTAGGATCTAGCAAAGCAGCCAAGATCCCTATGATGACAAATTTCAACATGGATCCAGATGAGTCTGGAGAGAGTGTGGACCAGACTCAGTACAGAGCACTTATTGGTTCTCTTCTGTACCTGACTGCAAGCAGACCAGATATTACCTTTGATGTTGGAGTTTGTGCCAGATTTCAAGCTAATCCCAAGAAAAGTCACTTGGAAGCAGCAAGGAAGATTTTGAAATATCTCAAGGGAACAGTGAACTTAGGCTTATGGTATCCTGCAGATGACAATTTAGAATTGAGTGGTTATTCAGATTCAGACTATGGTGGATGCAGAATAGATAGGAAATCTACAAGTGGAACATGCCAATTTTTAGGGAATAAATTGGTATCCTGGTTTTCTAAGAAGCAGACTTCAGTTGCTACATCAACAACAGAAGCAGAGTACATGGCTGCAGGGAGCTGTTGTTCTCAACTACTTTGGATTAGTCAACAGCTTAGGGATTACCAGATTAGAGCCAAGGATATTCCTATATTCTGTGATAGTAATAGTGCCATTGCAATTACCCAGAATCCAGTTCTTCATACCAGGTGTAAACATGTTGATATAAGGCATCATTTTATCAGAGATCATGTTGAGAAGGGAGATATAAGGATGGAAAAGATTGCAACAGAGAAGCAGAGAGCAGATATCTTAACCAAGCCTTTGGCTGAGACCAGATTCAGAGAGTTAGCCTTTGAATTAGGATTGTTGGATCCAGAGACAGATTTGCTTTAGGGGGAACATCAGAGAAGTATCCGTTATTTCTACTTTATTGCATATTCTTTTATTCTCTTAAACCAACATACCTGCAGATTAGACATTTCAGAGAATGTACCAGATGAGGTATGCACCAGGTGACACTTGTCCCAGATAAGGTGCTGAGTCAAATGTCCAAAATCTTCTCTGACCAGGACCAGATGAGTTTCATCAGAGGAGATGTCACATCAGATTAGCTGTGGTTTCATCTGGTTACAATATCAGGTGACAGGTATGGTTTTACTTCTCTGGCCTCTGATCATTGGGATACACTTTTCAAATTAGTAAGTACACTCAAAACGTTTCAACTTCGGAGTGTATTTAAGACTAGGGTATAGGGCCTAGGCAATCATTTCGCTTTTTCTCTTGACTGCCACAAAACCCCTTTATGCCCTGTCCCAATGACTATGCCAACGCACCAGATTAAATCCGTATCTTGCCTTTCATCGTGGCCATCGGATTTAATCACTGTGCAAAATGTCAATCAATGCTAAAATTGATTTTGTTTCCTCAATTAATTTCTAAAATTACACGCGTTCACACCTCATTTAATAATCTAGCCACGCGTATTACCCTATTTAAATCAAATTTTCTATCAATCTGTCCTTTCACGTTTCCATACTTTCAAACTCTAACCTCTCTCTGCAAAGCATTTTCTCTCTCTCTCTTTCTCTTTCTCTCTTTCACAGTAATGGCACCCAAGTGCAATTTCGATCCAGACTATGTCTGCAAGAAACTCAAGACAGAAATGGTGGTGGACTTCTATTCCACTAAGAATCCGGCCGCTTTGGAGATTTTGGAACTTCTCCGACGTTCTGGGCTGGAGGAGTTGATCTCAAAGGTTCCCAAGGATCTGCGTACCTTGGATGGATATGCTGCTCAGTTTCTTATCCGGATGAAGATCCATGAAGACTATATTTCATCCAAGATTGATTCAGAGGATGTTGTTTTCTCAAAAGCAGACTTCTGTGGTCTTTTTGGTAACCTTTCTGCGGAAGGTGTGGACCCACTGAAGTACAGAGAAGGAGAGGCGTTGGAATCCTTCAAGATGTTTGCCAGAAATTCATGCCAGAATATTACTAAGGGCTTCTTGGACAAGCATCTTAGGCAGAAGTATAAGGTGTTATTTGACATTATGGTAAAGATTCTCATGTGTGAGAGCCATAGCACAGATGCCATTTTCATTGGCAGGCTCTGTGTTATGCGGGCCATTCTGGATGGTGTTCAATGTAACTGGGCTGAGTTCTTCTGGGGGTGCTGAGGAAGAATAAGTTGAAAATCCAGAAGGAAGAATGCCCCCAGTTGCCAGGAGAGCAACAATTTGTGTTCAATGCTAATGTATCACTGGGCACAAAACTCACCCTAATTCTGGATTCGATCCTTCCATAGAAGAAATGGAGACAATCCTGGTGTAAGGGCTTTCATAAGTCCAAGATTATGTTCTCCAAGGATGGTTCCCTTCATGGCCATCCTGATTCTGATGGTGAGCAAGCCATCCCTGCTCCTCCCCTCCAAGCCATTCCCTCACCTGCTAAGGGGCAGAAGCAGCAGCAGCAGCAGCAGCAACAGAAGACCCAGAGGAAAGCTGCTAAAGTAACTGGCTCCTCAACCATTGCTTTCTCTGGTTCCTCTGAGGAGGACCAGATCCCTCTTCTTGATGTACTGAAGAAGAAGAGTGAGGTTGCCAAGAAGGCAGGAGCTTCAAAGAGGAAGAGGCCAGATGAGGCCAAGAAGAAATCTGCCAAGAAGCAAAGGACTGGCAGAAGAGCTCCCAAGAAATCCCTCCTGGTGGATGAGCCGTCAGAGGAGGAAGAAGAGGAAGAGATTGAGCCTCTTGTAAGGAAACCCAAGGCCAAGAGAGCCCTTCTTCAGGATCCTGACTCTGGATCTGATCTTGGAGAGGCCTTGGAAAAGGCAATTGAGGATGCCTCCCAGATGATGGAGGATGCTCCAGAGTCTGCTGTACCTGCTGGTGTTGACCCAGCAGAGGTAAACCCTTCCCTTCCATCTTTTCCCCCATTAATCTTGTTTCCCCTTCTACCTCTCCCCCAGATAATATACCCCAAACCCCTTCTGCCTCTGGTAACCCTATTGTTCCACCAGAGCAGATTATACCAGATACCCCTGTCTATACTCCCTCTACCATTCCTACCCAAACACCCTCTCCTCCAAATTCCCAAACACATCTTCCCACAAACCCCTCTCCCCCACCTTCTGTACCAGAGGTACCCTCAACCTCTTCTGGTGCAGAAATCCCCCCTCTAAACACTTCCACCTCCCAGACACCTCCTACACATTCTGTACCAGATATTCCTTCCTCTTCTGGTGCAGAACAACCCATTCCTACCACCTCTACTTCACAAAATCCTAACCCTCCCCAAACCCATACAGATCAGGACCCAACCATTGCTATGGCTCTGGGATTCCCTGCCCCTCCCCCCTCTCCAACCTGTTTAACAAGCGATGATAGTGAAGATGAGGAAGCTTCACTTGAGCCTGCTCACTTAGCACCTTCCTCCTCTGCCTCTGGGCCCAAGCCCTTCTTTTTCTCTTCTGATGAGATGGGCCCCATCAGGCAGAGTATGAGTGTGAGTGCTCAGCTCTGGCTAAGAGAGCAATTTCCAATTTTGTTGGAGCACTCACCCCTCCTAGCAGATCTGGCTGATGCCAATGTTTGGAGTATGGCTAGACTCCAGGATGTTGAAGATCTCATGCTTCTGCTAGAGGAGATGTCTCCATCTACCTTCACTGCTTGGGAGATTGAGCTGAAGAAGAAGCTCAATATTCAAAACCCGGCAGAGTTGGAGACACCAGAAGCGGCCAAGATCCTCATCAAGACTCTCCTTATCCAGAGAGGAGTTATGCTCACTCCAGAGGGCTTCTCCTACAACTTTGGTCCTCATTTCACTTTCCCTCCTGAGCTATATTCAGATGAGGAGGACTTTGAGATGTCTCCTGCTGTGCTCCAGAAGATGAAGGCTTTCTTCAACGATCCAGGTTGACAAGGCGAAAGTGATAGCTATTGAGAAGCTTCCTCCACCTTCGACCGAGAAGGGAATTCGGTCATTTCTAGGCCATGTGGGGTTTTATAGATGCTTTATAAAAGACTTTTCACAAATTGCTAAACCCCTTTCGCGGCTTCTTGAAAAAGAAGTCGCCTTTGAGTTTACTAATGAGTGTTTAGTGACTTTTAACAGGTTGAAAGAAGCGTTGGTGAATGCCCCCATTCTCGTCACTCCGGATTGGTCGAGTCCTTTTGTGCTCATGTGTGATGCGAGCGACTATGCTATGGGGTTGCTTTGGGGCAAATACGAGACAAGCGGTTTCAAGCTATTTACTATGCCTCGAAGATGTTGAATTCCGCTCAAGTGAATTACACTACTACCGAAAAGAAGCTGTTGGCAGTCATGTATGCTTTTGATAAATTTCGACTCTACCTCGTAGGGACGAAAACAATCATATATACAGATCACGCAGCGATTCGGTATCTCATGAGCAAGAAAAATGTAAAGCCCCGACTCATTCGTTGGATCTTATTACTCCAGGAATTTGATGTTGAGATTCGAGATAAGAAGGGGAGTGAGAATGTGATAGCCGATCACCTATCGAGGATGGAGCTTACAAAAGAGAATACGGTAGAGGAGCGAGAGGTGAATGATGAGTTTCCGGGCGAGAAGTTGTTTGGTTTGGAAGATGCCCCGGTGTATCGAGTAGAAGGTAAGGCCCCGTGGTTCGCTGATTATGCTACTTATTTAGCGAGTGGAGAGCTATCGGCGGACATGGATGCTTTGCACCGAAAGGCATTCTTGAAGAAGGTTCGGGAATTTATTTGGGATGACCCATACTTGTTCAAAAGAAGGATAGATCTTGTGCTTAGAAGGTGTGTGCCCGAGGAGGAGTGGAGTGATATCATAAGGCATTGGTACGCCCTACCATGTGGAGGACATTTGGGTTGAGAGAAGACCGGTAGGAAGGTGCTTCAAGCCAGTTTCTATTGGCCTACTATTTTGAAAGATTGCATGGAATGGGTGAAGAGATGTGACAAGTGCCAACGTTTCAACTCTATTACTAAGAGGGACGAGATGTCGTTGCACGTGTTTATGGAAGTAGAGGTATTTGACATATGGGGGATTGATTTCATGGTCCTGTTTTCTCCTAGTAATGGATTCTTGTACATCCTCGTGTATGTTGATTACATCTCGATGTGGATTGAAGCTATCCCTACTCGAGTGAATGACTCTCGCGTTGTGATTGATTTTTTGAGGAAGAATATTTTCTCTCGATATGGAGTCCCTAGAGCTTTGATTAGTGATGGGGGGATTCACTTAGTAAACAAGTTGATGGAGAAGCTGCTATCAAAATATGAGGTTAGTCATCGTGTCTCTACTGCTTATCATCCTCAATCTAATGGTCTTGCAGAGGTGTCAAATCGTCAAATTAAGGAGATCCTTGAGAAGACGGTGAGTGTTAGTAGGAAGGATTGGGCTTTGAAGCTAGATGATGCATTATGGGCATATAGGACAACTTTTAAGACCCATCTTGGTATGTCTCCGTACCAACTTATTTTTGGGAAGGAGTGTCACTTGCCGGTTGAGCTTGACCACAAGGCATATTGGGCAATCAAGAAGCTGAATTTTGATAGTGCTATGGTGGGTGAGAAGAGACTACTTCAATTGCATGAGTTGGAGGAGTTTCGAGATAGTGCATATGAGAGTGCTCGAATTTTCAAGGAGAAGA
Organism: Ballota nigra; assembly: GCA_947034835.1. Lineage (NCBI taxonomy): Eukaryota > Viridiplantae > Streptophyta > Magnoliopsida > Lamiales > Lamiaceae > Ballota > Ballota nigra. The sequence continues at coordinate 12,551,073 of OX344728.1, forward strand.
CTAAGAGATGGCACGATGCACGCTTGAGGAAGAAGGAGTTCTGAGTTGGTGATCGAGTCCTAGTGTTCAACTCTAGGATGAAGTTATTTGGTGGAAAGCTCAAGTCCAAGTGGAATGGTCCTTATGTGGTGAGAAAGGTCTACAAGAGTGGATTCCTTGAAGTAGAGAAAGAGGATGGGAACGTATTCATGGTGAACGGGCATCGAGTGAAGAAATTCTACGACTTCTCTTATGAGAATAAGGGAGGTAACTTAGAGTCTCATGACCCGTGAGCTCCTTCGAGCTCGGTCCGGCATTAGGACCTTAAAAATAGCGCTGAGTGGGAGACAACCCATTTTTATTTGCTTTTGTGAGTTTTTATTTTCGTGATTGTCATTGTGTGAATCGTAAGTGTTAACCTCGTTATTGAGTATTTTTGTGTAGGCTTGGCTCGTGGTGCTAGAGTTTCCATAGTAGAGCTTAACGTGAAGCAACTCTTGAAGAGAATGTATGCCTAGTAGAAGAGCAACCGGAATTTGGAATATGAGGTAACCCCAAACCCCAAACATAGACCGCTTGACAAAGTCGAAGTTTGGGGGGTGGAGTTTTTATTTGCTCTTTGTTATTTGCATTAATAGTGATTGAAGTTCATGAGAATTTAGTGCACGTACTCGTTAGTACTCATTCTTTTCAAACTTTGTTATTGCGTAGCAAGAAAAAGTTTGGGGGGGTGTATTCGTACTTCGAGTTTGTACACGAAATTCTAATGAAAATTTGGTCAATTTTTTAGAAAATATTGATGCATGAAGTAAGTTGAAGTGAATTGAGTATGAGTGTATCATTGTGTGTTGATTTGGCTTGGTGAATTGCACATTGGGAAGAGACCTCAACTCCTCGGTCGAATTAGCGATCTGGCTTAAATCGAGGAGTTCTCAGGTTAGTAAATATTTTGGAATTGATTGAATGAGGTTTTGTGCTAGTTTCATTAAAAATTTCGAGTTTTTGGGGCCTTTTTATGAGTTTCTGAAGTTAGGCCGCTCAACCGGTGCTAGGTCGAGCACCCCCGCTCGACCAAGGTCGTTAGTCAAGCGTCTAATCTTACAGAATATTTTGGCCACTCGACCAGGGAGGGCTCGAGCGCACCCGCTCGACCTATGGAATTGCTCGGCCTCTTTGGCTCGAGCGCACCCGCTCAACCTATGGAATTGCTCGACCTCTTTGGCTCGAGCGCCACCGCTCGACCAAGTGATGTGGTCGAGCGGTTTGGCACCTAGAAAACCCTAGTCGTGCGCCACCCCCTATAAATACCCCCTCACACACGAAACACACACTATCATACACTTTAAGGGGCAATTTTGCTGAGATTTTCCAATTTTTCACTCCCTTGCACTCATTTCGACCAATCTTCATACGAAATCATCATATCTCTATCCTAAGATATGTAATTTCTAACTCTCTTCTCTCTTTTCGTAATTTCCACTTTGATTTGGGATGATTTGAGATTATGAATTAGGGTTCGTAGGTGTTCATGATAGAAAATGGGGATTTTGATATTGCTCATTGATTCTTGATTCCTTGTTGATAATTGATGCTTATATGCTATGGGTTTACTAGTTTTGCTTTCAATTTTGTAATTGCATTAGTAGAATTGGTGACTTTCTAGAGTGAGAGAGTAGGAATTTTAGAAAATGATATGGGTATTGCTTGTTGAGTGGATATTCTTGTGATTTGGAATGAATTGAGTGGATAGATGAATACGAATTGAGTCTTGAGCATGTAAATTGCATAATTCTTGTGATGTTACTTCATGATAGACTTAGTTATGGGGATTATATGTGAATTTGGGATTGTTGAATTGGTTGAATTCATTTTGAGTTAGGCACAATATACCTTCGAGAACATTGTTGCTCATTTGAATGTTGTGAGTTTGATAAGTATGCTTTGAGATGGGAATTACACTTCTATGTGAACTCTTGTACACAAAGGATATGAATGTGAGATTGATTTACTATTTTAATTGATTTGTATTGCCTATGATATTCTTGAGTAGTAGAAGGTCTCTAATTGTTTGAGCATTTGTGTGAATTAGGTACAATGGCTCCTCCAAAGTGGAACAAAGATCGAAGGTTGTTGGGAGATAAGTTGGAGGAGGTAACCAACAAGCTCACTCGTTAGGGCTTGATGCCCTCGAGATAGGATAACTTGGATTACCAGGATAGTTGGTGCTTGATAGTGTATAGATGGAACCTGGTAGCCGGGAAAGTTGAGAAAACGCGACGTCCTTGTGTGGAGTTTATGAAGGACATAGGGATAGAGAAAGAGATTAAGAGGATCTTCTCTAGGAACAGGTTGGGAGATTTCTATGAGCTATTGCTGACTATGGAGACTAACGCTGATTTGGTGGAGCAGTTCCTGGCTACTGTGCAAAAGAGGGGTGAAAATTCGTTCAGGTTCAACATAAGGAACGAGTGGCACAATTGGGCTGTGGGTACCATCAACGAAGCTCTCAGGCTCCCAGCTTTGAGTAGGCCTAACCGACAGTCTAAGACGTTCAAAGCTAATGCCTTTTGGAAGGAGATTATGGGAGATATGGCAGGAGAATATATGGGGCAGACGGCTCGAGCATCGGTAATCAGGAATTCGGTGTTGCGGTATTTAGAGAGGATCCTTGGGAAAGAAATTTATTCCCGATCTGAGACAGAAACAGTGAATGCCAAACAGCTATACGGAATGTGGTGTTTACTACATGTCAAGGAGCACAACTTTGGGAGAGATTTTCTAGAGCATCGCTTGGAGGTCCCTTTCAGGCTTGGAGCGAAGAAGTCGAAAATAAGAGGAGAGGGGCTCATCGCTGTCTTTGTGAAGAGTGTTGGGTATGTACCGGTCGAGGCACCTTGCATTGGAAAGGATTTGGATTTCGAGCAGCTGATGAACACCTTGATGTTCGAACTATGGATGGGCTCCTATTGCATAAGATACAAGGAGGACGATTTATTCCATCTTCCCAATGAGCGTTTGGTAACTTTGAAGGGGAAAAAGAAGGAGAATCTTGGGATGAACGGGAACAAACACTTGGAGGTAGGAAAGAAGTATACCAAGGATATGGATGATAGAGGTTTAAGAGATACAAGGCCGATCAAGAGGACTAGAGGAGAGGGCACGAGTGGTGCTAGTTCGAGTGGGGCCCGAGATTTGCAGGAAGAAGAGGATGAAGAGTATGAGAGAGGAGCTGATGAAGAAGGAGGAAAGAAAGCGGAGCAAGGACCGCAGGAGATGGAGGTCGAGTCGCCAGCAGCGTAATCTCCCGAGCCATGGTACCCATCGCATTCGGAGTGGATGGGAATGGAGCATCAGATTCAGACCCTCCACACGGATGTGACTTACCTCTGTGAAGCTCAAGAAAGGATGGACGTGAGATCAGCTCGTATGGAGGACCATTTCTCCGACATGCATAGATGGATGGAGACGTTGTTTGTTTCCCACGTTGGAGCCGATCATGCAAACTACAGACCTCAGCCGCCTCCGGATGCTTGATCATATGGATTCCCCCCAGTTTCTTTCTCTTTTCTTTTCTTTTCTTTTCTTTTCTTTTCTTTTCTTTCCTTTTCTTTTCTTTTCTTGTGAGTGTGAGACTATTTTGTTTGATTGGTGTTGATTGAATTTGGGTCTGTAACGGAATTTTAACTGTTGGGCTGTGATTGTTGCTGAACTGATTGAGCTGCTTGATATGTTTCATGCTTGTTAACTCTTTCTACTTATTGATTGATATTCTTGAGTATGAAGTGGTGAGTGAGTAAGTTGTGAAGTTGAGTTAGGAAGTTCATTGTGTGAGTATAGTGGTGAAAGTTGATTCGAGAGAGAACTTGTATGCTTGTGAACTTCTCTTTTGAGTAATTGTGTGATGGGAGTGAGAATTCACTAGGACTAGCATGGATGTGAAAGCTGTGAGACTTGAGCCTTTGTGAGATTAAAATGCATAAATTGATCTCTTCGTTTGTGAGTGGATCGTCACTGTAGAGGATGCTAGAACTTGTGTGTGCTCTCGCTTCTTGATTGTGTCTAGTTTAATATGCCGAAAGTGATATTAGGCCATCTTTGATTTGATTGAGTCACTTAACCAAATTTTCCCTACCAATGGCATTTATCCCTTGTTAGCCCGTTTGAGCCTGAGCCTATTTTATTTGCTAGCACATTTAAACTTAACCAAATTCTTAGACTCTTTTTTGTCCCAATTTGAGTAGAGAATAGGAAAAGTTGTGAATGAGGAAGGGGACGAGTTGAGTTGTGAAAGGAGAATTACTAAGGCTTGAGTGTAATTGAGAAGAAGGTGTAATGATATTGTGAGTTGTGGGAAAGAACAATGAATTTGAGAATGAGCAAAAGAAAAATGAGCTCATATGTATGTGAGAAAGAAAAAAAGAGTGAAGTGATTGAAAAAGTAAAACGAGTTAGAAATTTTTTTTGAAGTGTTGAGAGTAGTGGAATTGAAAAGTGTATTGCATGAAGATGTTTGAAGTATTCTGTTCCTTGTCTCGAAATACTAAAGTTGGATTTTTTGTTCTCCATTCACTTTAGTCACTTATCCCATATAGTTATCCCACCTGTCCAAAGAGCCTACATTACAACCTTGAGAAAGTCCTTTTTTATTCGGCATGGATTCTAGACTATGGTCGAAGTTGAGATTGCTTACAAGCTATGGCTGCTGATATGTGTGATTGATTGATTGAGTGAGTCCCTTAATATTGATATACACTTGTGAGGGAGTAAAACACATCGTTGAGTGCACATTCATGTTTGATTTTGGTGTTTCTTATCGTTATTGCATGAGTATGATGAAGGGGGTGAGTTTGTGTATGAGCGATCGATCTTTGAAACTTGATCTCTATTACTTGCATGATTGGATTCTTTGATTCATTCTTAATGTTAGGATAAAAGTTGTTAGTTTTGATGAGTTAAAACAAACCAGAAGATGTAATAGGACCATCTGGACCTGTTAGCCAGATGATGATCTAGTTTAGGACTTAGTCTAGGGGGAACTGCCAGACCAGAAGACTTCACCAGAAGAGTCACCAGAAGACCCCACCAGAGGACTTCACCAGAGGACTCCACCAGAAGACTTCACCAGATGAGATCTGACCAGAGACAGAGGACCTTCCCCAGACCAGACGAGTCCGGACCAGACGAGTCTGGTGGAACAAAAGATGCTCAGTTTGTTCTCCTGTTTCTACTGAGTATTCTGGTTGTTCACCAGATTAGGACCAGAAGACACCGAGGTTGCCTGGTGCCTGGTCTTGCCTTCTCTGGAGAGAATCAGAGTTAGGCAGAGGAAGCTATTGACCGTTGGTGATTCAAATCAAGTCAACAAGATCAAGATTGGAAAGTTTTGAAGATAATCAATCCAAGGATCCCACCAACCCAATCAATCAATTAGGGAATTGATTGATTGAAGCTTCCTTATATAGAGGATCTGATTGGATTAGCTCTCCAACGGCTAGCCCTAATCCCCTCTATATATACAAGAGTGCAGTTCAAGAAAAAGCTCTAGAGATACTATATACGCGCACAAGTTGATCCAAGCTTTTGATATTCATTCCAAGCATTCTTACTGTTCATAATATTACATCTACTCTAAAGGAGTTATTGAAACCACAACCTGTTCATCTATCAGACAAGGTTGTTGGTTGTTGATCTTTAGATTTAAGTTAAATCTAAGGAGGTTGTAAGAAGGAACTGGTACTTCCAAATTCCAGTAAGTAAGTGAGTTGGTTGGTTGTTAGTGAGACCCCTTGGATATAAGGGAGAGTGGACGTAGGATATTCTATCCGAACCACTATACATCTTGTGTTCTTTATCGCTTTATTTTACTTATTGTTTGTTGATTATTGTTCTCTTGTAAAAGACTTTGAAAGACATTTAACTTAAGCTTCCGCAATTAATCTAACTAGTGGGACCAACAAGTGGTATCAGAGCAGTGTGTCCAACGACCACTGCTTTGAAAAGCTTTTGGTGGTCACCGGGTAGATCCATTGCTCTTTAGTGCTTTTGTTCAAGTTCTTGTTATTTCCCTTAATTTTATCAAAATGTCTGCAAAATCTTCTTACAAGAGCCGTAAGCTCCCAGAATTCTCTTTTGAGGATTACAACCACTGGAGCTTCATGATGAGCAATCATCTTGGAGCTATTCATCACCGCATGCTAGATGTGGTTGAAAGTGGCCCCATTAAATTTTACTGGACTCCTATTGATAGTGGCAGGTCAGAGTCCAGAGAAGAAACTAGTGAAGCTGCCCAGAAAACTGCAGAGGATAGAGTCCCCAGGCAGAGAATCCTCAAAAAGAAAGATGAGCTTGATAATGATGAAAGAAAGCTCTACAACTTAGACCAGGTGGCAAGAACAGAGATCATTAACACACTTACCAAAGAAGTGATTGAAAAGGTCAGAACGTGTGCCACTGCCAAGGAGATGTGGGACAAATTGGCACTACTCTGTGAGGGAACAGAGAAGATCAAAGACAACAAACTCCAAGCTGTTCAACACTCGTTTGATACCTTCAAGATGAAACCAGACGAGACCATTGACCAGCTGGACATGCGTCTCACAAATCTCCTGAACAAGGCTAGTGCCTTAGGTAAGACCTACTCTGAAAAAGAAATAAATAGTAAAATCTTGCGTTCACTAACAAGCAGGTGGAGAATTAAAGTCACTGTGATCAAGGACAACAAGGATCTCAATACTCTGGATCATCATCTCCTGTTGTCTGATCTCAAAGCCTATGAGTATGATCTTCAAGAGGAGGATCAAACAGAAGAGGTTTCCTCTTCTGGTTAGAAAGGTGTTGCATTCTCTTCAACCATCAAGTCTGATGTCAAGCCAAATGAGTCTACTGCAGATGACTTGAGCCTCAAGGAGCAGGTAGCACTTCTAACTCGTAAATTAGATAAAATGAGTTCAAAATATGGCAGGTACAAAAGGCATTGGAAGGAATCTTCCAGAGACAGAAAGAGTTCCTTCAAGCCTGCAGAGAAGGAGAAGACATCTGGAGACTCAAGGGAGACCAGATTCAGAACTCCAAAAAGGAGGAGAGATGACAACCCTGGCAACTCCGGGAGATCAGATTATCAGAGGAGGGATGGTAGCTCTGGCAGACCTGACTATCAGAGGAGAGAGCCAAGTCCTAATCCCAGAGGAGATAATGCCTGCTACACATGCAACAAGTCTGGTCACTACAGTTATGATTGTCCTCAGCTTACTCCTAGGGAAAGAGAAGAGAAAAGAATCAAGAGAGATAGGAGATATGCAGATAAGAGAGCATTACTGGCAGAAGCAGAAGAGGAGGATACTAGTTCCAGTTCTTCTTCTTCTAATTTCGGATCAGATGATGATGTGTGTCTTATGGCAGACATCACTGAGGTAAATGAAACTACTTTAGTCTTATCAAATTCCAAATATACTGAATCCTCTAATTCATCTGATAACTCCAGAGAGTCTGATATGCAACAAATGCTATCAGATCTCCAAAACTGTGTCCAACTCTGTCAAAAACTTGAGAAAGAGAATGGTAGGCTCAGAGCTGAAGTTCAATCTCTCTCTCATGAGCATAAATCCACCAGAGAACTTATGAAAGATCATTCCAAAGAAGTCTCTGAACTTCAGGATAAGATCACAGAAAGAGATACTCTGGTAGATCAACTCATGAAAGAAAAAAACTCTCAAGAGGATGAGATCAATGAACTCAGAGCCAAATACCAGACTCTTATCAAGGGAAAACAAGTTGTTCACAACATAGAGGAGATACCCATGCCCAGAGAAGCTCCTAAGATACCATCTGTTGTATCTATCATATCAGAGTCTTCTCAGCGCATTTGTGATAAGAGTGGTTTAGGATATTCTGGAATTACCTCTAAAACTCATAAATACTTTTATAATAAAGACAAGTCTGTAAGAGCTGGTAAATTGGTAGAAATCTGGGATGATAAAGACTTAACTGGTAATGGTTACAAGGTGGTTCACAATCCTGACTGGAAAAGGAATCACTCTGTTAATCACATAACATATGGTCCAGAAGAGTTGACTGTTCTGGAAGAGAAGATGCTAGAGAATAAGTGTCAAAAAGGGGAACCATTGAAGATTGATGGTACTGTGAACAATGAGTCCCAAGGAGTAGAAATTACTCAAATTGGAGGACCCCAGAGAAATCCTCAAAGGGAACCTAACCAGATTAGGGGACCTCAAAGGAAACACTCAAGAAAGGGGAATACCAATCAGAGTAATAACTACCAGAGAAGGATCAATGTTCAACAGCACCAGGTACCCCAGAGACAATTTTCTCAGAGGAATCAATTCCAGAATAGGTATACTCAAAGGAACTATAATCACCAGAACAGGTCTAATTCTCAGAACCAGAGGAAGTCTTCCAGACCCATCTATAGAAAACCAACTGATCTGGGAAGTTATGACACCAGAGATGGTTCTTCTAGGATGTACCCTTACAACCAGACCTTTAAGACCATGTCTTTGAGGCAGGCCATTCCAAAGGCCAGATTTGAGAAAAGGTACACCAGACCTGTTTATAAGAAATGTGTCCTTATCAGACCAGTAGCTCAATATGTCATTGTAAGAGGACATGTGCTGGTAGATAGATTTGGAAGGAAGATAAGATCTCCTCATCCATCAAGGGATGATCTTTATCTTTGGATTCCTACAAAACCTGCAACTAACCAATCAGGACCCAGCACTAGTAGGGGACCTAATTGATTTCTCTGCAGGTAGATAAGAGTCCATTGGAGAAAGGATTTTCAAGCAACCATGTCTGGTACATTGATAGTGGATGTTCCAAGCACATGACCTTTCAGAAGGATAATCTCCAAGATTTCAAGCCATTGAATGGACCAAGAGTGATGTTTGGTGACAACAACTATGGCGTCACCAGAGGAGTTGGAAAGTTGACCTTCAATGGAGTTTATGTAGATGAAGTTTACTATGTTGAAGGACTCAAGCATAATCTGCTTTCAGTATCCCAATTCTGTGACAAGGGATACTCAGTGAAGTTTTCTAGTGATTCATGCACTATTTTCTCTTCTGATTATAATGATATCTTGCTAATAGGCTTGAGGAAGGGTAACATTTATCTTGCAGATTTTAGCAGTTGCCCAAGAAATGCTTGCCTGGTTGCTAAAGGATCTGCAGAGAATAGCTGGATTTGGCACAAGAGATTGTGTCATCTTAACTTCAAAACACTGAATAAGATTGCCAGAAAAGGTATCATTCGAGGTCTTCCTAATGAAGTGTTCAAGAAGAATCAGGTTTGTGGTTCATGCCAGAAGGGTAAACAACCCAAGACTTCCTTTAAGGATGTCCAGAGCACAACCACAACCAGAGTACTTCAACTACTTCACATGGACCTGTTTGGACCTGTTTCTCCTCTTAGTTTCAGTGGAAGGAAGTACACCTTAGTAATAGTGGATGACTTTTCAAGATACACTTGGGTAGTGTTCTTGTTTAAGAAAAATGAAACTATGACTAAGCTGCCAAAATTCTTCAATCAGATTCAGAATGAGCAGAACCAGAGCATAGTCAGAATCAGAAGTGATAAAGGGACAGAGTTTTTGAATTCACACATTGCAGATTACTGCAAGGATCATGGGATTTTTCATGAGACATCTGCTGCCAGAACACCCCAACAAAATGGAGTAGCAGAAAGGAGGAATAGGACTCTTAAAAAAGCTGCAAAAACACTTTTGGCAGAGTACAACACTCCACAGAGATTTTGGGCAGAGGCCATCAATACAGCCTGCTACACTCAGAACAGATGCCTGATTGCCCAGAGACATAATAAGACTCCATATGAGGTATGGAAAGGTAAAACCCCATTTGTTTCATACTTTCATGTTTTTGGATGTAAGTGTTTCATCCATGACAATGGGAAATCTAAATTAAGAACCTTTGATGCTAAAGTGGCTGATGGAATATTTTTAGGATATTCCAGCACCACTAAGGCTTTTAGAGTTTTTAATAAGAATTCACTTTGTGTGGAGGAAACACCTCATGTTGTTTTTTATGAATCTACTTTTGAGTGCAAGGTGGACTCTAAGTCTTCTGATGAGATTCAGAATCAGACTACACCCAGAGTTATCAAAGTCAATCCACCTGTTCTTGATTCAGATTCAGATGATGACCCATCTCCTGGTTCTCTGAAGCAACAGCCTTCACAAGGAGCAGAACCAGAAGAGGTTGGAACTCCTGTAGGGGGAAGCTCTTCTGCAGGTGGTGATAATCACCAAGGTACTGCAGAAGATGATCAACCAGGCAAGACCACGGGAAGGAGGACCCTGGTTGATCACCCCAATGACCTGATCTTAGGAGATCCAACTAAGGGTGTCCAGACTGGGAGGACTCTTAACTTAGCTGCCTTATTCAGTTGCTATGTGTCCTTGATTGAACCCAAGAACATCAAGGAGGCACTGAAAGATTCAAATTGGATTGTTGCAATGCAGGAGGAGTTGAATCAATTCACCAGACAGGATGTTTGGGAGCTGGTAGACAGACCAAGACATCAAAAGGTGATAGGCACTAAGTGGGTTTTCAAGAATAAGAAAGATGAGAATGATGTCATTACTAGGAACAAGGCAAGGCTAGTGGCCCAGGGCTATTCTCAGTCTGAAGGAATAGACTATGATGAGACATTTTCTCCTGTTGCCAGACTAGAAGCCATCAGATTGTTCTTAGCATATGCTGCTCACATGAAGTTCAAAGTATACAAGATGGATGTGAAATCTGCCTTTCTTAATGGGATTCTCATTGAGGAAGTGTATGTGGAACAACCTCCTGGTTTTGAACAAGGTGAAAAGGTGTTTAAGCTTAAGAAAGCTCTTTATGGGCTGAAGCAGGCACCCAGAGCATGGTATGACACTCTATCTCAATTTCTTCTGAACAATGGTTTTACTAAGGGGAAGATTGATAGGACCTTGTTTAGGAAAGAAGAAGGAAAGGACATCCTTCTGGTCCAAATATATGTTGATGACATCATATTTGGATCCCCTAACAAGAAGCTGTGTGAGAAGTTTGGTGAGCTCATGCAGGGACAGTTTGAGATGTCCATGATGGGAGAAATGAATTACTTTTTGGGTTTGCAGGTAAAGCAATCAGAGAAGGGAATTTTTATTAATCAAGCTCAGTACACCAGAAACATGTTAGAGAAATTTGGAATAGGTTCTAGCAAAGCAGCCAAGATCCCTATGATGACAAATTTCAACATGGATCCAGATGAGTCTGGAGAGAGTGTGGACCAGACTCAGTACAGAGCACTTATTGGTTCTCTTCTGTACCTGACTGCAAGCAGACCAGATATTACATTTGCTGTGGGAGTTTGTGCCAGATTTCAAGCTAACCCCAAGAAGAGTCACTTGGAAGCAGCTAGGAAAATATTGAAGTATCTTAAGGGAACAGTGAATTTAGGATTATGGTATCCTGCAGATGACAATTTAGAATTGAGTGGTTATTCAGATTCAGACTATGGTGGATGCAGAATAGATAGGAAGTCTACTAGTGGAACATGCCAATTTTTAGAGAATAAATTGGTATCCTGGTTTTCTAAGAAGCAGACTTCAGTTGCTACATCAACAACAGAAGCAGAGTACATGGCTGTAGGGAGCTGTTGTTCACAACTACTGTGGATTAGTCAATAGCTTAGGGACTACCAGATTAGAGCTAAGGATATTCCTATATTCTGTGATAGTAATAGTGCAATTGCAATCACCCAGAATCCAGTTCTTCATACCAGGTGCAAACATGTTGATATAAGGCATCATTTTATCAGAGATCATGTTGAGAAGGGAGATATAAGGACGAAAAAGATTGCAACAGAGAAGCAGAGAGCAGATATCTTAACTAAGCCTTTGGCTGAGACCAGATTCAGAGAGTTAGCTTTTGAGTTAGAGTTGTTGGATCCAGAGACAGATTTGTTTTAGGGGAAACCACAGAGAAGTATCCTTTGTTTCAATACTTTACTTCATATATTTATTTTCTTATACTAACATACCTGCAGATTAGACAAAATGTCTCCAGATGAGGTATCCACCAGGTGACACTTGTCCCAGATGAGGTGCTGAGTCAAATTCCAAATATATCCAAAATCTTCTCTGACCAGGACCAGATGAGCTCCATCAGAGGAGATGTAGCACCAGACTGGCTGTGGTATCATCTGGTTACAATATCAGGTGGCAGGTATGTCTTTACTTCTCTGGCCTCTAATCATTGGGATACACTTTTCAAATTAGCAAGTACACTCAAAACGTTTCAACTTCGGAGTGTATTTAAGACTAGGGTATAGGGCCTAGGCAATCATTTCGCTTTTTCTCTTGACTGCCACAAAACCCCTTTATGCCCAGTCCCAATGACTATGCCAACGCACCAGATTAAATCTGTATCTTGCCTTTCATCGTGGCCATCGGATTTAATCACTGTGCAAAATGTCAATCAATGCTAAAATTGATTTTGTTTCCTCAATTAAAATTTTAAAATTACACGCGTTCACACTTCATTTATTAATCAAGCCACGCATAATACCCTATTTAAATCAACCTTTCTTTCAATCTGTCCTTTCACGTTTCCATACTTTCAAACCCTAACTTCTCTCTGCAAAGAATTTCTTTCTCTCTCTCTTTCTCTCTTTCACAGTAATGGCACCCAAGTGCAATTTCGATCCAGACTATGTCTGCAAGAAACTCAAGACAGAAATGGTGGTGGACTTCTATTCCACTAGGAATCCGGCCGCTTTGGAGATTTTGGAGCTTCTCCGACGTTCTGGGCTGGAGGAGTTGATCTCAAAGGTTCCCAAGGATCTGCGTACCTTGGATGGATATGCTGCTCAGTTTTTTATCCGGATGAAGATCCATGAAGACCATATTTCATCCAAGATTGATTCAGAGGATGTTGTTTTCTCGAAGGCAGACTTCTGTGCTCTTTTCGGTAACCTTTCTGCGGAAAGTGTGGACCCACTAAAGTACAAAGAAGGAGAGGCGTTGGAATCCTTCAAGATATTTGCCAGAAATTCATGCCAGAATATTACTAAGGGCTTCTTGGACAAGCATCTTAGGCAGAAGTATAAGGTGTTATTTGACATTGTGGTAAAGATTCTCATGTGTGAGAGCCATAGCACAGATGCCATCTTCGTTGGCAGGCTCTGTGTTATGAGGGCCATTCTGGATGGTGTTCAATGTAACTGGGCTGAGTTCTTCTGGGGAGTGCTGAGGAAGAACAAGGTGAAAATCCAGAAGGAAGAATGCCCCCAGTTGCCAGGAGAGCAACAATTTGTGTTCAATGCTAATGTATCATTGGGCACAAAACTCACCCTAATTCTGGATTCGATCCTTCCAGAGAAGAAATAGAGACAATCCTGGTGTAAGGGCTTTCATAAGTCCAAGATTATGTTCTCCAAGGATGGTTCCCTTCATGGCCATCCTGATTCTGATGGTGAGCAAGCCATCCCTGCACCTCCCCTTCAAGCCATTCCCTCACCTGCTAAGGGGCAGAAGCAGCAGAAGCAGCAGAAGACACAGAAGAAAGCTGCTGAAGCAACTGGTTCTTCAACCGTTACTTTCTCTGGTTCCTCAGAGGAGGACCAGATTCCCCTTCTTGAGGTCCTTAAGAAGAAGGGTGATGATGATAAAGCTGTTAAGAAGGCTGGAGCAGTCAAGAGGAAGCAGCCAGACGAGGCCAGGAGAGGTTCTGCTAAGAAGCGAAGGACTAGCAGAAAGGCAAAGAAAACCCTTCTGGTGGATGAGCCTTCAGAGGAAGAAGAGGAAGAAGAGGTTGAGCCTCTTGTGAGGAAATCCAAGGCCAAGAGAGCCCTTCTTCAAGATCCTGACTCTGGATCTGATCTTGGAGAGGCCTTGGAAAAGGCAATTGAGGATGCTTCCCAGATGATGGAGGATGCTCCAGAGTCTGCTATACCTGCTGGTGTTGACCCAGCAGAGGTAAACCCTTCCCTTCCATCTTCTTCCCCCATTAATCTTGTCTCCCCTTCTACCTCTCCCCCAGATAATATTCCCCAAACACCATCTGCCTCTGGTAACCCTGTTGAAACACCAGAGCAGACTCTCCCAGATACCCCAGTATTTACTCCCTCAATCATTCATACTCAAACACCTTCTCCCCCAAATACCCAAACTCATCTTCCCACAAACCCCTCTCCCCCAGTTTCTGTACCAGAGGTACCATCAACCTCTTCTGGTGCAGAACTCCCCCCTCCAAACTCTTCCACATCCCAAATACCACCTTCACCTTTTGTACCAGAGATTCCGCCATCCTCTGGTGCAGAGCAATCCATTCCCTCCACCTCTACTTCACAAAACCCCAACCCTCCCCAAACCCATACAGACCAGGACCCAACCATTTCTATGGCTATGGGATTTCCTGCCCCTCCTCCTTCCCCAACCTGCTTAACAAGCGATGATAGTGAAGATGAGGAAGCTTCACTTGAGCCTGCTAACTTAGCACCTTCCTCCTCTGCCTCTGGGCCCAAACCCTTTATTTTCTCTTCTGATGAGATGGGTCCCATCAGGCAGAGTATGAGTGTGAGTGCTCAGCTCTGGCTAAGAGAGCAATTTCCAATTCTGTTGGAGCACTCACCCCTCCTGGCAGATCTGACGGATGCCAAGGTTTGGAGTATGGCCAGACTCCAAGATGTTGAAGATCTTATGCTTCTGTTTGAGGAGATGTCTCCCTCTACCTTCACTGCATGGGAGATTGAGCTGAAGAAGAAGTTAAGTATTCAAAACCCAGTAGAGTTGGAGACACCAGAGGCGGCCAAGGTCCTCATCAGAACTCTCCTTATCCAGTGAGGAGTTATGCTCACTCCAGAGGGCTTCTCTTACAACTTTGGTCCTCATTTCACATTCCCTCCTGAGCTATATTCAGACGAGGAGGACTTTGAGATGACTCCTGCTGTGCTCCAGAAGATGAAAGCATTCTTCAACGAGCAGATCATGCAGATAGGGCGCTTCTCAAAAGCTATTCAACATATGGCCCCTGCTATGATAGAGCATCAAATCAAGCAGGAGAGGAGGATCTTTGACGCAGCGCAAGCACGATACAATGTAATATCCGTTGATTCTAAGAATACCCGGATAAACGTAAACGCGATTAACGTTTTAATCCATTGATTCAAATTGAATACTGGAATAATAACGATAAAACACGGAAAGGGAATAAACCTAATATTTTAATATTCAATAATCAACTGTAGTCAATAATCAACTGAACTACAATAATTATGAGACTCCTATTTATAATACTAAATAACTTAGTGGACAAGAAATATAATAACTAAATATAAATAAATCTAATCTAATCTAATTAAATAAATAACAATCTTCTTGATTCTCCAAATCTTCATATAATAATCCCATATCGTTATCACGATCCCGTCTCCATCATTCTCTCCCTCTTCGAAACGATTCGTCCTCGAATCGAAACGGATCCCATCTTCAGAGGAATAAAATAATGTCTCTAAATATTTGAGCTCGAAAACATCAGCAGTGCGAACGTGACCCACAGTCTTGAGACGGTAGGACGGTTGTTTTGAAGTATTATCATCAAAATAACTATCATGATTAATATAAAAATAATAGTTATTTTGTGAAATGAAACCAAAATTACCATGGAGGCATAGATCGTCATTGGGCTCAGCATCAAAAATGGAAGTCGCGGGATCCATAATGAATGGCTCTTCATCAAATACGGGAGGCCCATCATAGTCGGTATTAATATTTATTTCAATATCAACAATATTATCCGGCCCAATAGCTGCCTCCATAATAAAAGGGGGAAATGAACATACATACTCCATGGTAGAAGGCCCACGAACAGCTTTAATATAATCAGGCTCATTCTTCTCATTATTCTTAATTAGCCCAAGTTGAGTGTCCAGGTTAGGAGATTCAAGTTTGCCTCCTAAAGTGCAAGCCCAATGTTGATCAATTAGGGTAATAGGCCCAAGTTGTTCATCTTCCACATCGTGAAATTTGCAGGAGGCTGCTGCGTTGTCCGCCGTTGGAAAATTAATTTCATCCCCTATGTCTTCATCATAAAAAAGTGGAACATGGCCATCGTTTTCACCGTCGCACGCAGGTGGGAAATTTGCGTCTTCTTCAGCTTGGTGCGCCTCTGGATCTTCTTCAACAAAAATTGCAAAAAGGTGATCATCTTCATCGCAACTTTTGGCTGGGGAACGTGTTATGCGTTGCTCATCATGAGGAGAAGGATGCTCTGTTGGTCTGTACTGGAATTCCTCTTGTCCATCTTCGACACACTGGTCAGCGAGGAGAGAGTCCGGCAGCGTGTGTGTGTAGAACGGATGAATGGAGGATTCCATGTTCGTGATATCCGCAAACGAATTTGCAAATCGGCGATCTGTAGGGGGCCGGGCTGTGAAGCTTTGCCGTGCAGGTGATGGAGTCGGGTCATCGGAGCAGCGGCGGGAGAACCGACGTTCCAGTTTAGCCGCATAATCATGTGCTGCGGCGAGCGATTCGGGCGCAAATAAATACATCTGGTCTTGAAATTGCACCCGTAAGCCCCGAATATATCGAGATACGAACCGTGTTTGTGGCTCTCTACTGCCTATCTGCATAAGAACTTGACAAAATTCAGTAGAATATTCTCTAACGGAACGATTACCTTGGCGCAAGTTGTGAAGACGTTGAAGGGGACTTGCTCGCTCCAAGAACTTGAGGCGTAGATCCTCTAATTCTTGAGAGACAACCGTCAATTGCTCCCTGAGGAGAGCAATATCATCATGCCTAGAACGACGTCTAGGAGGCATCATAAGAATCGTTACTGACTCCGGATACCAACTGACGCAGCGCAAGCACGATACAATGTAATATCCATTGATTCTAAGAATACCCGGATAAACGTAAACGCGATTAACGTTTTAATCCATTGATTCAAATTGAATACTGGAATAATAACGATAAAACACGGAAATGGAATAAACCCAATATTTTAATATTCAATAATCAACTGTAGTCAATAATCAACTGAACTACAATAATTATGAGACTCCTATTTATAATACTAAATAACTTAGAGGACAAGAAATATAATAACTAAATATAAATAAATCAAATCTAATCTAATTAAATAAATAACAATCTTCTTGATTCTCCAAATCTTCATATAATAATCCCATATCGTTATCACGATCCCGTCTCCATCAATCTTCCTAAAGCAGATCAAGTCCTCTCTAGCAGAAGTTAAAGCTTCTTTTAAGGCCAATGGCCTCTTTGTCAAACTGGATGTGATGTACAGCCAGAAGCAGCTCCAGGAGCACGTGTTGGAGCAGATGAGGCCAGTCTCTGTGCTTAAAGTTGAGATGGCAAGCCAGATGATCCAGACTGCCAAGTTGAAAGACTCCCTCCAGGAGATGTTGGAGAAGCAAGAAAGACTTGTTGCAGAGTCTAAAGCCTACCTGGAGGAGGCCAAGCAGCTGCGTGATCTTCACTCTTCCTCCAACACTGCCTTGTCTGATCTTATAAGGCAGGTAGTGGAGCCCCTCCTTGATGAAGTTAAAAAGAGGGAAGAGAAGGTCAGAACTGATCTGGCGAAGACCACAAATGAAACACTCTTCTGCCATGGAGCTCGTCTGGACCTGCTGGAGAATACATTGGCCCAGGCTGAGCTGCAGAAGAAGAAGAAGGAAGAGCTCAAATCTCTTTCCATAGCTAAGCAGCTTGCTGCAGAAGAGGAATCAGAAGTAGAGCAGGATTCAATTTCCATCTCTGGACCTGCAAAGAGGAAGATAAGGAAAGTGAAGAAGAGCTTCCTTGAATCTGTGGTTGAAGAAGCAGAGAAGAGATTCAAGGAAGAGTCGCCTGAAGAGAGGCAAGCAAGGATAAGGAAAAACATAGATGAAGAGCAGAGGCTCCGATATGTTAGAAGGCAAAATAAGAAGAGCAGAGAAGCTGGTATCACTCCTGGTGCTAGTGGATCCAGCCAGAAGAGGAAAGGGCCTGTTGAAGTCATGAACATCCTCCCTCTCAGGACATAAGGGTCCTTTGACTCAACTGTTCCTGTGCCTTTGATAGAAAAATGGAGAGAAGCCAAGACTCTCTAGTTCATTCAACATTATATCCAGAGACCTCCACCAGAGGATGATGCTCTCATCAACAGGACTTTCCATTCTTGGATGCAGGCATATGATGCAGATTTGTACAAGCAGTTGATGGATTCAACTATTGAATTCAACCTGGAAGTCACTGCTCCTGAATTCCATTTTCTCAACACTCCAATGGCAGGAGACCAGGTTGATTGGGCTGAGCTGAAGAGATTGTACAAGACCAAGGTGTTGGCAAACTTCACCCCAACATCTTCTGCAGAGTTGAAGGCCATTCAAGATAGATTCTTTGACTGGTTCCTGGTACCCAAGGATAACAGAAGATATGCTTAGAATAGGACCAGAATTGCTTTGTAATCTGTAATCATCTTTGTCCTTTTTATCAATGAAAATCTCATATCTTCTCTGTTCAAAAGATAACCTCTTGTTGTCTTATTTGTTTGCCTGATAATATCTATTCTAAGGTCTTATCCTTTATTGTTTTCTTGCTTAAGTTTACTTTTGATCAGTTCTGGTATGTTTTAACTCCATCAAAAAGGGGGAAATTGTTAGGATAAAAGTTGTTAGTTTTGATGAGTTAAAACAAACCAGAAGATGTAATAGGACCATCTGGACCTGTTAGCCAGATGATGATCTAGTTTAGGACTTAGTCTAGGGGGAACTGCCAGACCAGAAGACTTCACCAGAAGACCCCACCAGAGGACTTCACCAGAGGACTCCACCAGAAGACTTCACCAGATGAGATCTGACCAGAGGTAGAGGACCTTCCCCAGACCAGACGAGTCCGGACCAGACGTGTCTGGTGGAACAAAAGATGCTCAGTTTGTTCTCCTGTTTCTACTGAGTATTCTGGTTGTTCACCAGATTAGGACCAGAAGACACCGAGGTTGCCTGGTGCCTGGTCTTGCCTTCTCTGGAGAGAATCAGAGTTAGGCAGAGGAAGCTATTGACCGTTGGTGATTCAAATCAAGTCAACAAGATCAAGATTGGAAAGTTTTGAAGATAATCAATCCAAGGATCCCACCAACCCAATCAATCAATTAGGGAATTGATTGATTGAAGCTTCCTTATATAGAGGATCTGATTGGATTAGCTCTCCAACGGCTAGCCCTAATCCCCTCTATATATACAAGAGTGCAGTTCAAGAAAAAGCTCTAGAGATACTATATACGCACACAAGTTGATCCAAGCTTTTGATATTCATTCCAAGCATTCTTACTGTTCATAATATTCCATCTACTCTAAAGGAGTTATTGAAACCACAACCTGTTCATCTATCAGACAAGGTTGTTGGCTGTTGATCTTTAGATTTAAGTTAAATCTAAGGAGGCTGTAAGAAGGAACTGGTACTTCCAAATTCCAGTAAGTAAGTGAGTTGGTTGGTTGTTAGTGAGACCCCTTGGATATAAGGGAGAGTGGACGTAGGATATTCTATCCGAACCACTATACATCTTGTGTTCTTTATCGCTTTATTTTACTTATTGTTTGTTGATTATTGTTCTCTTGTAAAAGACTTTGAAAGACATTTAACTTAAGCTTCCGCAATTAATCTAACTAGTGGGACCAACACTTAACAATTTCACTTGACTTATTATTTCATTGCTTGAGGACAAGCAATATGGTAAGTTTGGGGGGTGTTGGTTAGGCATGAAATTGTTATGATGTATAGCTCGTTTTGCCCGTATTTTGAGTGAATTCGGTGATTATTTAGAGTCAATTGAGTACAATTTTCATAAACTGGTGAATTTACCTCTTTGATGCTCATAGATGGATAGAGGGCAAAAAATGAAGTTCGTAGGACTTTGAATCGACCCAAACGGATGCCCGGATGAGAAGATATTGAAGAAATACGAATAGTATTAGTTCGTGCAAGGAAAAGTATCACCCAGTTGAAAGAAGGAAAGCACTCGACCAAGTGAGGTCGAGCACCACTACTAGACCAAGTGTGTTGCTCGAACACATGGACTTATAGAGAGTTGGAGCCGCTCGACCAGGGTGAGGTCGAGCACCTCCATTCGACCAAAGAAACTGCTCGACCAGGGCTGGTTGAGCGCCCTCGTTCGACCTAAGGTTTTATTTGACCAAAGGTGGTCGAGCGCCACCGCTCGACCAGCGCTAGGTCAAGCGCACGAAGTGCTCTGGAAAGCCACCCATTCGACCAAAGGGGAGGTCGAGCGGGGGTTCTCGACCTAGTACCGATCGAGCGGGGCAATGGAATGAGGCACACGAGTTTCAGCGAGCTTATCAGATGGAAGAGAGTGAGGGTACTAGGAAGTTGTTGAGAAGATTAGCAATCTAGAGGTTGGACAAAATTTGAGTGGAGGGAATACTGGAATGAGTGAGAAAGTTGACCACCCAGCAAGCCAGCATGAGGAGGCCAACTATATGGGAGGACCTAATTATAATTAGAATGACTATCAAGGTGGAAATTATTAGGGGCGACCAACTTATGGTCAACCGTTTGTACCACCGGGTCCACAGCCTCCTCAGAATCAATGGAGGAATACTCAGGGGTATTAAGGAGGCCAACAGCCTCTTCAAAATCAATGGAGGAAGAATGAAAATTCTCTTATAGAAATCCAAGAGCGGGGATAATTGTACCTCCAAATGTCGACCCTGACTCAAAACTCCCCGGAGGAGAAGGAGGTGCTACCACTGATGAGATGTTACGTGCCATTCTTCAGAAGGTGGAGGAAGGTAGTAAGAGGTTGTCCTCTTTGGAGTATGATGTGAAGGATATGAGTAAGAAGAATGATCAGCGTGATCAAGATCTCTAGAAGAGGGATATGGAGCTGAATAAAATTCAGCAAGAGAACAATAGGCGGTTCACTTCGATGGAATATCAGATTAGCCAGATCGCGAATTCATTGGGTAGAGAGCCCGGAAAATATCCTTCTATGCCGGAGGGGAACCCCGAAAGAGCAATGCAAGACGATCCAACTAAGAAATGGAACCAAGTATGACAGTCCTCAAATGCCTGCTGATTTGGAGGAGACATATAAGGAGATTGAGATAGAGGGTCAAGAACATAAGAAAGATGGGGATGAGAAAGTTGAGGTAGGAGATTCTCAGAAAGGTAAAGACAATTAGGGAGAGATTGAAGGGATTGAGAGAGTTCCAAAGTGGAAGAAGGCTAGAGAAGCAAGGTAGAACGTGAAGGAAACCGAGCGAGATGAATGGGGAGTACCAAAATTTGTGATACCGGTCTCATATCCACAGTGGTTCATGAAGAAGAAATTAGATGAAAAAATTGCCAAGTTTCTTGATGTTTTTAAGAAGTTGCATATTAACATTCCTTTTTATGATGCTTTGGAACAGATGCCTAATTATGTCAAGTTCCTGAAGGACTTGATAGCTAAGAGAAGGAGAGTTGATGAGCCCAAGTTGGTGCAGCTGAACCATGAAGTGAGTACATTAGTGCACAAAGCACTTCCCCCGAAATTGAAAGATCCCAGTAGCTTCACGATCTTATGTGATATCGAGAATGGAGTTAAGAAGGGAGCGTTGTGCGACCTTGGAGCAAGCATTAATCTGATGTCGTTGTCACTATTTAAGAAGTTGGAGGGTAGAGAACTTCAACCGATAATGATGACGCTTCAACTCGCCGACGGTCTATTACTCGACCTCAAGGTGTGGTTGAAGACATCCTTGTTAAAGTTGGAGATCATATTTCCCCAGCTGATTTCGTAGTGTTCGACATGGAGGAAGATGAGCATGTACCTTTGATTTTGGGAAGGCCTTTCTTAGCCACAGCCGGGATGGTGTTAGATGTGGCGAATGGGAAGATCACGGTAAAGGTAGATGATCAAGAGGTGAAAATTTCCCTATATGAGCCCATGAAACACCCGAAGGAAGATGAGAGTTGTCATTCTATTGATACCATTGATCCTTGTGTTGAGGACACACCTCCTATCCCTAACCTTTCTTATATACGTAATTATGTTAATCCTTCACTAAATGATTTAACCGTTGAGCATTATGATCTTGATTGTCTTGATAGGGATAAAGGCAAGGAGTTGAAGGATGAAGAATTTAA
Source organism: Ballota nigra (assembly GCA_947034835.1). Classification (NCBI taxonomy): domain Eukaryota; kingdom Viridiplantae; phylum Streptophyta; class Magnoliopsida; order Lamiales; family Lamiaceae; genus Ballota; species Ballota nigra. The sequence goes on from OX344728.1 coordinate 12,573,202, forward strand.
AAGGGTGGAGGTGGCCGAATTAGAGAAGAAAAGAGGAGTTGATGTTAAGAAGACAAAATCCAAGAGGTGGGTACCTCCGTGGAGAGCGAAAAAGAAAGTGAAACCACCGCCGGAGGTGAAGAAGGAGGATGGGAATCGAGTGAAAAATTTAGACATCTTCTCTTATGAGAATAAGGGAGGTAAATTTGAGTATCATGTCCCATAAGCTGCTTTGAGCTCGGTCCGGCATTAGGACCTTAAAAATAGCGCTGAGTAGGAGGCAACCCACTTTTTACTTGTTTTTGTGTGTTTTATTTTTCGTGTTTATTTTTGTGTGAATCGTAAGTTCTAACCTCGTACTTGAGAGTTTTATTTTGTAGGCTTGCCTAGAGGGTGGAGGAATGCCCAAGAAGTGGAGATTGAAGGGACTAAGTCGAGACAAGGGAATGTGCCAAGTTGTTAAGAGAAACTGAATTATTTGGATGAGGTAACCACCACCCCAAACTTAGACCACTTCGCAAGGTCGAAGTTTGGGGGTGGAGTTTTTATATATTTTATGGTTACATTGCACAGGCGCACACCCTTTCTTTGAGTTGAGTTAGGTTATATATTGTGCCCTGAGATACTCCTTGAGCTGTTTTTATATTGTGTTGAGTTGTTTTGATGTGCTACTACATATTCCATGCTTATTAATTCTCTTATGCTTGTTGATTGCTATCTTTGAGTGTGAGTATGAGTTAGTGATTTGTGGAGTTGAGTTAGAGTCTAAGTTGTGTGAGTGTAGGAGTTAGAGTTGATTTGAGAGGGAACTCGTATACTTACGAATTTTCCTTTTCAATACTTGTGTGGTAAAAAGTGAGAATTCACTAGGACTAGCATGGATGTGAAAGCCGTGAGATTTGAGCCATAAAGAGATTAAATTCATTAAGTTGATCTCATTGTTTGTGAGTGGATCATCACCTTAGAGGATGCTAGAACTTGTGTGTGCTCTCACTTCTTGATTGTGTCTAGTTTGAAATGCCGAAAGTGATTTTAGGCTATCTTTGATTTGTTGAGTCACTTAGCTAAATTTTTCCTGCCAATGACATTTATCCCTTGTTAGCCCGTTTGAGCCTTAGCCTATTTTATTTGCTAGCACATTTGAATTAACCAAATTCTTAAACTCTTTTTGTCCCAATTTGAGTGGAGAATAGGAAAAGTTGTGAATGAGAAAGGGATCGAGTTGAGTTGAGAAAGGAAAATTATTAATGCTTGAGTGTATCTGAGAAGAAGGTGTAATGAGATTTTGAGTTGTGGGAAAGAACAATGAATTTGAGAATGAGCAAAAGAAATATGAGCTCATGTATGTGTGAAAGAGAAAAAAAAAGTGAAGTGATTGAAAAAGTGAAACGAGATAGAAAAAAATGAAGTGTTGAGAGTAGTGGAATTGAAAAGTGTATTGCATGAAGATGATTGAAGTATTATGTTCCTCATCTCGAAATATTAAAGTTGGATTTTCTGTTTTCCATTCACTTGAGTCACATATCCATATAGTTACCCCATCTGTCCAAGGAGCCTACGTTACAACCTTGAGAAAGTCCTTTTTGATTCGGCATGGATTCTAGAGTTGGTCGAAGTTGAGAGTGCTTACAAGCCTATGGCTGCTGATATGTGTGATTGATTAATTAAGTGAGTCCCTTATTATTGATATACACTTGTGAGGGAGTGAAACACATCGTTGAGTGCATATCCATGTTTGGTCTTGGTGTTTCTTATTGTTGTTGCATGAGTATGATGAAGGGGGTAAGTTAGTGTGTGAGTATGATAAGTTTGGGGAGGTTGATTAGGCGTGAAATTGTTATGATTTATAGCTCATTTTGCCCGTGTTTTGAGTGAATTCGATGAGTATTTAGAGTCTATTAAGTACTATTTTCATAAACTGATGAATTTGTCTCTTTGATGCTCATAGATGGATAAAGGGCGAAAAATGGAGTTCGTAGGACTTTGAATCGACTCAAACGGATGCCCGGATGAGAAGATATTGAAGAAATATGAAAAGTATTAGTACGTGCAAAGAAAAGTATCACTTGGCTCAAAGAAGGATGTGCTCGAGCACCACCGCTCGAGCACAAGGGGGGTCGAGCGTCTATTGTGCTCTGGAAGAAGAGGCGCTCGAACAGGCTGAGGTCGAGCGCCACCGCTCGACCAAGAGTTCCATTCAACCAAGTCCAACTCGAGCATGCCCATTCGACCGCTGGATTTATATTGACCACTTGTGGTCGAGCGCCCCGCTCGACCAGTGAGGGGTCGAGCGCTTTGAATGCTCTGGAAAGAATACCTACTCGACCACATTGAGGTCGAGCACTAGGGCTCGACCACCACTCAAGCACGATATTTTGGCCTTATTCACCCGTTTTCAGCCCGTTGCTTATAAATACCCGCTCCCAAGCTCATTTTTGGATACCACTTTGATCACTTTTCATATTTTGGCATACTTAGAGCTTGGTAGAGAGAGATTTTGATCTTACGAATTTATAGTTTAGCTACTTCTTTTGAATCTTTTCGTTTAATTTTTTCTTTCTTGAACCTTTGAGACCTTTAAACCCTAACTTTCCCAGATTTATTGAGATTTCTAGATATTATTTTGGTTATGCTTTCCAATTCTTTTGATTATTCAATTATGCATATGTTCATCGTTCTTGTGATTGTTTTCATTACTTCAATTACCATGTTAGGCTAGAACCCTTACATGCTTGGGGTAGGATGAACTCATAGAAGTAGGATGTTGGTACGTAATTAGGATAACTCGTGATGTTTAGCTTTGATTCTCTTAATTAATTGAATTCTTAGAATAAACCCTAGAATTATCTTGGAATTGAGTACGAAAATTGTTAGAGAGAGGACGACCTTATCACTCTTAATAACGAATAGGCTTAACGAGAGGGTTATAGAAGGGGTTTATCAACTACCGGTTTATCTAGGGAAGACGACTGCATCACCTTAGTTAAATTAGGGTCTCATTAAGTAAGCACAATCTATATAACTTGGTTAGTGGATTTGTGAAGTAGGTTGATTTGACAAAGTATTAGGGTTAATTCTTGAGCTTTTACTCTTTCAATTTGGTGCTAGATTAGGGAAGTTGATTGTCTAGTTTTAGTATACTAAGGATTATTACTTGCACGTCATGGTCATTTTAGTTATCGTACCAGTTCCGTTACTATACGTAGGGATTCCTATCATCTCATATTTTATTAAAACCTCAGTTATTCATTTAATTTCAGTACTTGCATTAATAGTGGTAGAATTTAGAGTAGTTTAATACAATCATTGAATCTAGAACATCCATTCATATTAACTACGACACGTAGATCTCCAGGGCTCTATTCGCATACATACCTTCCCTTTGGTACGATATACTTCGTCCTTATAAAGAGAATTTCGAAGGAGAGCTCTTGGGGAAATGGACGAAGATGGGCTCATCTGAATTCAGAGCACGTAAGAACAAGAGCACCTTGAAATCTGAGTACAGGGCTCTTGTAGACTTAGTGTCGAAGGTGGTGATGGGATTCACAGGCTCACATGAGCAGCTGAGCCTGCCCAAACTGAGGATCATGTGAGCCATTGTTGATGGCGTGGAGGCGAACTGGGAGCAGTTCTTCCTTGATCAAATCAATCAGGCTGCGCTGGACAAACTGAAGAGGGATGATGACAAGAAGCACATTTTCGTCGGTGTAATCCTTCCCTTTGGAACAAGGATGTCCATCCTGATTGCTCATGTCTGCCATGGGTACACCTTCGACATGGAGGACAGTCTTTCCTCTAAGAAGGTAATGTTTACTTCTCTGAGTGACACTTACTCGATGCTAGGGCTGACTGATCCCAATGCTAAGGCAAAGGGTCAGGCTAAAAAGCCAGCTGGGAAGGCCAGAAAGGTGGTAACCAGCCTCATTGAGAAAGTGGATGAGCTCTTTGAAAGGAGCAAGGAGGCAGAAAAGGATAGTGCCTCTGAGCGTGTTGAGGCTCAGCCTGTAGTGGAGAAGGTTAAGAAGAAGAAGGCAAGGGTGATGCTGTCAGGGAAGAGCACCAGGTAAGGAACTGAGTCAGATCCCAAGAGAGCAGAATATGGGGCTGAGGGAACTGATGATGACGTCAGGAAGGAGAAGGATCAGGGCACGAGGCCGATGAAATGTTTAAAGAAGGGACAAAAAGTCCCCAGCAAAGGGCCTTCCGGTAGTGAGTGAGAGGGAGGAGTCAAGCTCTCATAGAGCCTCTGACTTGGAAGTAGTAAGAACAACGATCGAGACGGCTGAGATTTTGCAGCCTGAGATCAACCCTACCCAATCACCCAAACACCCTGAACCAACCCCCCAAACCAACCCTGACCCCACACCCCATCAGCCACAAACACCCCCACCTGACAATCTTCCTAACCCACCTGAGTCAGAGCCAACAACCTCACCCATACATGAGCCTGACCAGCCCTCAGACCCATATATCCCTAACCCTGAAGATTTTCCCAATTACCCCAACCCCAAAGATTGCCCCAAAACCTTGCCAACTGAGAGGATGATTTCCTTGAGATGCAGGAGGAGGAGGAGCTGGATGCACACTTGGTGGGAGGAATGTTGGAGAACACCCTGAGGGGGAATGCCACAGAGTGGGCAGCTAAGTGCTGGCCCGGGTTGAACAAATACAAGAAGCTTCTCGCTAATGTTGTGGAGCTGAAGGTATAGCTGGACTTTAAACAGTCCAATATGCAGGAGCAACATATGTTGGTGGATGCTCGTAGCTGGGAGCACTGGGAGACTGAGGAAACAAGGTTGTGTACCTTCTTTTGGCTCACCAGCTGGCTTCAACTCTTGAATTTCGAAAATCTGAAGCAGCTGGTGGCTGACAGGATGTCTAGAACAGAGGCTGACATCCGATCTGATGGAGAGGAGGATAAGGATGATGATGATGAGAATGCCCAGGATGGGGCAGTGGAGAAGGCTGTGGAGGAGACAACGAGAGAGGTGGATCTTATGATCCCTGAGTCTCAGACTCAGGGGGAAGGTGATAAAGACATTGGTGCCAAGGGTGGACCAATGGCTGGGGATGTTGAGAACATTTCAGCCGCCGATGAGACATCTGTCGATGAAGGAATTCCCTGCCCTGAGACAAAGGAGGAGGATGTTGAGGCGTCAAAGGAGACTCCTAGTTCTGAGGGACTTGTTCCCAAAGTTCAAGATAGCTTAGCTGAGCCTGAGCAGGCGGCTATGACTTCTTCTCAACTGGCTTCAGTGCACCCTGAAAAGGGGACTGACGTTGCAGGGGCTGACAAGGGAAAACAAATTCACTAGTATAGTCGAAGTGAAGAAAGAAAAGACTACAGAGAATCTAGCTGGGCTTCAGGAGGAAGTGATGAAGCTACGCACTGAGAAGGAGGAAGAAGCCAAGGCCCTGGCTAAGCACATCAGGTGGACGAAGTCAACATACAACACCCTTGCAAACAAGGAGCTGATTTTGTTGAAGAGGGCAATGACTGACACGGCCAAGTCAGTGAGGAGTGAGAGGAAGCGTACAAAGAAAATGTTAAGGCAAACTCTCAAGCAACTTGAGGAGAGGGATGCTCTCAGAGAAGAAAAGCTTAATCAGGCAGTGGAGAGGCTTGCGGTTCAGGCTGGAGCGCTCTTCACTCAGGCCATGAATGACTCAGCGTCCAACCTGGAACTGGAGTCAGGGAAGATAGATCAAACCTCTCAGTCCGTTGCGGAGATTTTGGCCAAGGCCACTGATGAGTCGGCAAAGATACTGGCTGAAGCTAGCAGGGTCAGCGGTGAGTCCTTGAAGGTGGAGGAAAGGATCACTAAGGCTGAACAAAGTCTCCAACACAACATGGAGGTCTTTGAGAAAAAGTTGAAAGCTGCTATCAGTTCAGTTTCTTATGCAGGCACGGGGATTGCCACGGGAGTTGAGATGCTGAAGGAGGGCGTTCTGGAAGTTCAATCTTTAGCCTCTTTCGTCATCAACAGTGGAACTGAAGCACTCCCATCCCAGGCCAATGATGATGCCAAAAAGGGGGAAAAAAGAGGAAAAGATCCCGCCCTGAGGCAGTCAACCTAGGTGAAACGGTTGAGGCAGATCCAGAGGCAAACCCTGAGGGGAATGTGCCCAGAGTGAGGAAGTCAGTAAGGCTGGCAGCGGTTGAGGCTGAAGAAGAGTCTGAAGCTGCAAAGCTAAGGGCTGAGGCTGCAAAGAGGGCAAAGACTAATGAACCTTCTAAAGAACTCCAACTTTCCAAACAGGCTGAGGCAATTCAGAAGTCACCCCAAGTATTTACTAGGAAAAATCCAATCACTTACTATGCGGAGACGGTGGCGGAGTTGTGCGCTAAGGCATGGGGAACTCCTTCTGAGAAGTCTGAGGCTGAGCGTAGGGCTGATATTGCTCAAAAGAAGAAGATGCGCATCTTGGAAAGGAAAGTGGAGAAGCTGACTGATCTGACTAACTTGCAACAGCGAGAACTTGACGATGCAATGATCAGTTTGCTTAGGAGAAAGAAGGCGAAGCCTGAGCCTAGGAAGTACAGGAAGAGGCCCACAGCTAGGAAGTCGACAATACTACATGTCAGAAGGCCGGAATCAGGTCAGAGGGAAGCTTATATCGATGAGTTCATCTCAGAGGCATTAAAGGAGTTCAGGGCTAATGCAAGGGATGAATTTGTTAAGTTATGGTACGTGGTGAAGAAGTGGGGCGACTCTGAAGACATCAATGCCCACTTCACTGACTACATGATGGACAATCATCCTGAGCTGATCCAAAAGATCTTGGAGGAGGCTGAAGCAGTTCAAGTTCAAGTGAAAGCTCCTGAGTTCGTTACACGACCACCCCTCTTGTACCTGGGACTGGAAAGCATGATACGAAGGCCATAATGACTGAAGTGTTGAAGATTGCAAAAGCTGAAGGTTATGTGAATCAGGTTAAGAGGGTTGACGAATTGAAGGTTAGAGTCTACGCTTGTTATGGACTCGAGCCTGAAATGAGATTAGTCTAGTGATTCACATCCTTTCCTTGTAATAGATTAGATTCATTGTAATCATTTCCATATCATTCAATGAAATCTATTACTTTGCCCACAGACAAAAACTCATTGTCTTTTTGGCTGTTATTTAAATTATGTACTTTATCAAGAACTGCTCTAACACTGACTTATCTTATAGATAGGATTTTGTATTTCCTCTAAGTGTTTTGAGGATCTTTTCAGTGCTTTGGCATCATCAAAAAGGGGGAAATTTGTTGGGACATGGTCAGTTTTGATTAAGATCCCAAAGCCCCTGAAAAGATGAGTTGCCTTTGTTGTCTTTGTCAGGCTAGTCTTGGTTAGGTTTTGCACTTAGTCATTTTACACTTCACAGGTACTCAGTGAGAGGAGAACTCACTGATGACAATCAAGACAAGAGCCTGAAGACGAAGAGCACCATCCTGAACTTATGGCAGTCTTCTAAGCTGGCTGAGTAAGCTTCAGTGATCAAGAGTATGACCCTGAGGTTATTACTAACTCAGTCCTGAAGGGAACAGGTTGATACTGAGTTTATGGGAAAGACTTGAAGTAGAGCCAAGCAATGCAAAAGGAATGTCAGCGTTAGGACAAGACCGTTGTGCTCGAGACAAAAAGAGCTTAATAAGACAAGCCTGGAGCCTAGGAATAAGTTTTGACATTCTCACTAACCTGATGACGTGGACCAATCCGGGAAGGACACGCACGTACGGAACCTGACACGGAGACTGACTTTAGACTACATATTCAACGGGCAAGCATTAAATGGTGCATTAAATGCAAGTTACCTAATCCATGCAAGGACGGCTGATGCATGGGAAATATGTCCGTTTGAGCCACTCTACATAGATGACCAGAAGGCTATCTCTTCCAACGGATAGTTTTTAAATCACCTATAAATACAGAAGGCCTTGAACCCATTCAAGGTTACGGGAAATTTCCAAGCCAGAAATTACTCAAACTCTCAAGCATTCAAAGTATTCAGTCTTTAGAAGAAGCACTCGAAACCAGTTAAATTTCCCAAGTGTTTCTTAGTTACTGAGAGTTATTCTGTATTCCAAGAGCGTATTAGCAATATCTTAAGCTTAGAGTGATTATCCAATCCTTAGCATAGCTTTGTCTTGTAAGGATAATCACAACCTAGTTGGAATCCAAAATGAAACCAAAACCCTAAGTTAGGTTTGTTGGTAGTAAGTTAAGTTAGTGAGTTAGTTGGAGGAGTTTGTATAGGTCAGTGAGGTAGCTGATCTTGGTGCACCTTGGCACGTTAAAAATAAGAATCCCTTGAGTGGATTTCCTGTTAAATCAGGTCGTGGATGTAGGAGCTTGAGTCTCTGAACCACGTTAAATTCCCTGTGTTCTTACTGCTTTGATATTGTGCTTACTTGTCATTTTACTTGTTCATTCATAGCATTTGGTTTTATCAAGCTGAATCAATGAGCCTGATCCTCAAACTAGAGCACTGCTCTACTAATCACTATTTCAGAATTGAGTAATCAAGTTTTCAGAAAGCAAACTAAACAAGACTTTAAACTATCAGAGCTCACGCATTTCCGCACTGAACTCGAATTGATAGTCAGCCAACTGACCCGCACTAAGTATAGTAAGTGGGGAGATTATCAGCTCTCAGTTCTTTATCACTCTGAGTAAAGGGGACTCAGCAAGGTTTTAAGTTAAAAAATTGGTATACGTGTATTCCTCCCCCCCCCATACACGTATTCATCAGTCTTGTACCGAGACCAACACTTGCTAATACTACTGTGATCCCATACTCTTGTGGGGTAACTACTGGTAATACTAGTATTTTGCGCTCAAGTCACCTAGCTTCCCCTCCACATCCCCCACCCCTACCGTAGCTCACCCATCCCCTTCTCTCAGCTCACTCTTTCTCTCACAGAAATATGGAAGGTGTCAAATCAGATTGGAGTGTTGTACCTTTACCTTTCAAAATTCAAATTCAATTAGTAAAATATGTAAGATTAAAAATGGAATTCATTTTTTGCAGCTCACACCCACAAGAATTCATTTGCTGCAATTCAATGGCAATTTTCGACCAAAATTGGTGAATTTACTTTTTGGAGCAATTTTCGAGCACTTACCAAACCCAAAATATTCCGGAGATGGATGATAGAGTGGTTTTCACTGTTAATTTCAAGGGGGAGTGCAAACTCTGTACCATCCTTGGAAATTTCTCGTTCGGCAGCTTGATATCTCAGGTTAGGGCTCAGTGGACTGAATTACATTCATCTAGCTTTTCATTTTCTTGTTCGGTGGGTAGCTTCATAAATTGTTCCGTTGAATCAAATAATAATTTGATCAATCTTTCAATTTTATGCAATCAAGCATCTTCCAAAATAGTATCAGCTCAGTTGCGCAATATTGGCCCCATTACCCATGTCGATAATGCCCTTATTTCCTATAAAAGCTCTGTTCAACCTTCTTATTCATTCTATTCTAATAACAATATGCCCTTATTGTCAGATTCTGGAGAAATTGTTGAATTTAGTGGTGAGTTTAGTCTCCCTTGTTATGATGTCTCTCCACCTCTGAAAAAAACTGTATTTTTGTCGGACCATTGGGCATATTTGATTAAGGGTGGTATTGGTGCAATTTTTACTGGTGGTTGTGTTCAGGTTTGAAGCTCAATCAGAAAGTATTCAGCTAAAATGGGTTTTAGGTTCATTTTCTTGAGGAATACTGATAAATATATATATATATATATATATATATATATATATATATATATATATATATATATATATATGTTGTGTGTCGTGAGGCAACAAAGGGCGGGTGTTACTGGTTTATAAGGGCTAAGTTGTTAAATTCATCTGGAATTTTTTATATATATAAGGCAAATCTTACCCACAAATGTATCGGTGAGGTGTTGAAGGACAAGACTAAACGTCTTAGTCCTAAAATTTTAGGCGAGTTAAGATGGCCGATGTTAAGAGCAATCCTGATTTTGCGGGGAACGATGTAGCATTAGAGATGATGAATAAGTATGGTTACGAGATACCTTACTACAAGCTTGGCGTGCTGTTGAAGTAGCCAAAGATCAAATTTACGGTACCTTTGACAATTCCTACGATGAGCTAAGATGGTATTGTGCAGCTGTTCGTCGCACAAACCCGGGTAGTGTTGTCTCTCTTGAGAGCAATGACAACACACACCAATTTGAATGTGTGTTTTTCGCTTTCAAGGCATGCCTTGATAGGTTCAAAAGTTGCCGGCCTATGCTCTTCATTGATGGCACTGTCCTTAAGGGTCGTGCAAAGGGGACATTGTTAGCTGCCACAGCTAAAGACTGAAACAATGGTAAAACATCCAAGTCCATCTCTCATATGTGTGCATTTTAACAACATTAAATCCATCTTTTTAAACTGCATTTCTGCCCTTTTTATACATCAATACCTCTCTGCCACAGCTACCCTTTTATATATTTTTACTTTCTGCATTTTTTCTCTATTTTAGCAATTGTATGCTGATTGTGGTAAAATATTTTATGTGCACAGGTTAGCATTTATTTTTGGTATTTTAGTTGTTATGATACTAATCTTTTTTCTATATATTATTTAGTTATCTGTGTCCTTTGATTCATTGAATTCATAAAGTATTTATCATCCGTGTTGTGTATTTTGGGTAATGGGATTAAATGGTATGGGCATGGGCTGGTTCATTGGGTAATGTTATGGCATTAAATGGTATGTTGATTTCATACAACTTTGTACTTTCTTATTTTTTTTTTATTGCAAAACAGGGTTGTTCCCAGTTGCATTTGCATTGGTTTCTGCAGAAAATACATCCAAGTAGGAGTGGTTTATACAGATGATACATGATAATATGAAGCACGAGAAAGAAATATACTATATATCAGACAGGAATTATGGACTCTTGTCGGCTCTCGACGTCATTTTCGACAAACCTATGCATTTCTATTGCCTTTATCATCTGTTGTGCAACCTCAGAGGTCATTTCTCAAGTGGATGGACCAACAATCAACGTGCCAAATTGGGTGAAATCTTTAAAGTATATGCATATGCACCAGAAGAGCATCTCTTCAACCAGAAGATAGAATTGTTTAAATAAGTTGGGGGAAAGAAGGCCAAAGAATGGTTATCTCAACTCATGTACGAGAAGTGGGCAGATGCACATTCACCTCACATCACAAGGTACTGAGAGATGACATCTAATGCCATTGAATCTTTCAACAATTGGATTTTAGAAGCTCGGTCGCTGCCCGTCACCCAAATGATTGATTGGATTCGTCAAAATATTGCACGTTGGTACGTTGAAAGGAGAGAAATTTCACAGAAATTGAGCACTCCTTTGGTACCACAAAAGCAAGTCGATTGGAATGTAATGTACGACACCAGAAGGGCATGGTTTGTGTCTCTGTCCCCTGGTGGGGAATTTAAATTTCAGCCTGCACTTGCATGCACTGTGAATTTAAGAGATAACACCTGTTCGTGTCATCAGTGGAAGGTGACTGGTTTCTCGTGTGCCCACGTCGTCGCTATAATCATGAGGCAAGACTGTTATTTCTACAGTTATGTGGAGGAATGTTTTCACACCTCCAGATATGTCTAAAGTTACGCATCTAATATCAACCCAATTCCCGATACCATGCATTTTGAATGTGAATCATTGTGCGATCAACAAAAGATTCTGCCTCTATTACTAAACCGAAAGCCAGGCCGTCCAAAGAAACTGAGGCACACATCCTTTGGCGAGTACTCGAAGAAGAAATCTCCTCTTTGTGGACATTGTGGCAAGAGGGATTACCAAGAGTCTTCATGTATTAAAGCTTACAATGCACATGGTAAATTGAAATTTATTTGTTTAATATCTAAAAATTAATTTCATATGATCAGTAGTTAATTTCTTAGCCTTTCTAACCTCTATGTTTGTGTGGTGTATTGTGCTTGGCTCAAGATAAGGGACTCGGTTGACGTCAACCAATTCATGTTACTGCTTTTTAGGTTATTTTCAATTTTTTCTCTTTTGGGGTTTTTAATTTTTGATGTGACAATGGTCAGTCCAATGAAACTTGGCTAATTACATATAGTTCTATGTTTTGTTTTTTGGGTCGGGGTGATCCTTTTGTGTTGTAACATTGTGTTAGGGCATGACTGCAGTATGGATGGTCCTTTTTTGTAAAACCTATATCGCCAAAAAAAACAGTGTTTTGCGACGGATTTTGCGACGGAAAATCCATCGCAAACAGTGTTTTGCAACGGATTTTGCGACGGACACGTGTCCGTTACCGAAACAGCCGTAGCTAAATTTTGCGACGGAAAAATGGCCTCCCGTCGCAAATATACGACGGACAAGATCGCTCAAAATTTGCGACGGACGAGATTCCGTCGTAAATTTTTCGGGTCAGACCCGATCGGGTCAACAATATTTGCGACGGATATTCCGTCGCAAATATTTATTAATATTCTTTTTATTTTTTTCGATTATAATTTGCGACGGCCTTATTCCGTCGCAAAATTTTAACTTTGCGACGGAATATGGCCGTCGCAAATTACCGAGCCTATACAAAAAAAAAGTGGCTCGCGTGGTTCGAACCCAGGCACCCGGGGCGGGCGGGGCGAGCGTGAACCACTGGGCCACCTGGCCCATAGTTTATGACCCATATAAGCCCTTGAACAATTAATCCAAATTTGCGCCCAAGGGGAATCGAACACGCAACCTCTTGTGCATGGGAAGGAGGAGCGCGCCGCTAGGCAATGTACATTTTTCGTTTATATTTACGCAATTAATTGTATATGTACTCAAATTAAGCCATTTTTTTAATATTCACAAAATTAATTTCTTTTCGTATCTAACTTGTTTATATAAATAATTTACCCAACTATTTTTTTTATTTTGAAAAATTATTTATTTCGACAATGCGTAATTTTATAATTTGTTCATTTGTACGCAATTAATTGTATATGTATCCAAATTGATTTATTTTTTTCTATAATTCACCAAATTAATTTCTTTTCTTTTCTCACTTGTTTTTATAAATGTTGTGGCCATTTAATTTTTATTATTTTGGTAAAATTATTTATTTCGACTCCCGCTTAAATTTATAATTCGTTCATTTGTACGCAATTAATTGTATATGTATCCAAATTGATTCATTTTTTTTTTCTATAATTCACCAAATTAATTTCTTTTCTTTTCTCACTTGTTTTTATAAATGTTGTGGCCATTTAATTTTTATTATTTTGGTAAAATTATTTATTTCGACTCCCGCTTAAATTTATAATTAGTTCATTTGTACGCAATTAATTGTATATGTATCCAAATTGACTCTTTTTTTTTCATAATTCACTAAATTAATTCATTTACGTTTCTCACTTGTTTATATAAATGTTGTGGCCATTTAATTTTTATTATTTTGGTAAAATTATTTAAACTAAAAAGTAAATAATTGTACAAATGAACTAAAAATAATTGTACTTCACAATATTAAAATAAAAGTAACATCAATTCAAACTAAAAAAAATATATTGTACTTAACATTTATTAAAATTCAAAATTTTCTATCAATCGGAATTAAATCCTTCCTCCTCCTCCTCATCCTCGCCCAAGTTAACAATTGGCGACATCGGCTGGGTCGGCGGTTGGGTCGGCATCGACTGCTGCATCGGCGGCTGGGTCGGCGGGATCGGTAGCATCGGTGGCGCAAGCATGTGCGCTCGTGGCACTGAATCAGATGCTAACAACCTCCACCACTCCTGCATGTCGGCTGTATACTGCCGCATCTCGGCTGTATACCTGTCGAACGCCTCTCGCTGCTGCCTCTCATATTGTTCCTTCTCTCGCTGCTGCCTCTGCATGTTCTGAATCTGCTCCACCACTGTAGCAAGCTGCCTCTCGACCTCACTGGGATGAGAGTCGATGGAAGACTGAGAGGAGGATGAGCCCGAGGCACGAGGTCGGAAAAAGTTCTTTCCGAAGCTGCCCAATCCAGCGAACCGCCCCTTTTTAGCCTTGACGTTCTTGAAGTACAGTTCATTTTGAACGTCAACAGAAAGCATCGACCCTGACCCCTCTGCCGTTTCCTCAGGCTGAGGCTGAGAGGTAATGTCCTCGAGCATCTTTCTCTGCAAATTAACTATACAAAAAATTAAATAAATTGAATAAAAAATATTATATAATACTTTTAAATGGACCAAAAATTGAAATAATACTTACGTGAATCTCGGTGGTACAGACGTAGGTAGACTTCCCAGTCTCCTCGACGAGTGGGTGGGCGAGCTACAATATCTCAAAATGAGAGGGCTCGCATCCTTGCTCCGCCGCCTAATTAGAAAAAAAAAGATAGTAAAAATTTAATACCACTCATAAAAATTAGGAAAAAATAATAAAAATTCAAAAACTACAAAATTAAAGACGAAACTTACAAATCTCAACCCGTGCTCATAAATGGACCGAGAACCGGCCCGATGTCTCGCCATCCCTTCTCCATCAGGGTCACTACGCCGATTCGTCTTGTTTTTTGCCGACTTTTCTTTGAATTCAGGGGAATTCCAGTAGTTGAGGAATTGTTCCCAAATCGACCGCCTTTCACTGTCAGTCCCCATGTCGGTGGCAACTCCCTCTACGAACCACTTCTCCCTGATTCTATAAAGGATGTCTCTGTATCTCTCAGTCGCATATTTTTGGAAATTCTTCCACATCTGGTCATCGTGCTCCGGTGCCCAGACACATTCTTTCTGCAATTACAATTTAAATGTAAATATCTAATATATTTGATATTAATAAACGGTGAATTAATAAATTAATTAATTAATACCTTAAACTCCACGAAGTATGTCCGTTTTCTTGCATCGGACACTAGCCCCCAACTGTAACCGGTGGGCTCGAATCCACCGCTCAGGATGGACTTGGAAACCTGACTACTAGCCTCATGACCCGGAATCCAACTGTAAAATTAAAACTTCAAAGTTAGTAAAATAATTAGGTTTTAATTAATAAAAAAATTGAGTATAAAATATTAAAACTTACGTTGAACCATGTGGCTGAACAGACATCCGTACTTGAACAACCGGATGCTGGCGAGAGAAGGATGAGCCCTCAGTAGGCTGTTGTGAGGAGGAGGAGCCCTCACCAGGCAGTGAAGAGGTCTTTAATAGAGACCTCGGTCTGATAATAGGTGGAACCACGGGTCTCAGTGGGGCCTGTTGTCTCCTACCTCCTCGTCCTCCTCGACTCGCCTCCTCATCCCTCGGAGGCTGCTCACTGCCACTGCCTTGTCCACTCATCTATAATAAAATTCACGAATATTATTCGAAATACTTATAATATTATTCAAACCACTATCCTAAATTAAACTAAAATAATTCAACTAAACAAAAATTAATCAACTAATATTATTTTGTCAAATTATTAAACTAAAATCAAGCAACAAATATTATTCAAACTAGCTACTCAACTAAATTCGATCAACTAAACAAAAATCAATCAACTAATATTATTTAAAATCACTAAACTAAAATCAATCAACTAATATTATTTTGTCAAATTATTAAACTAAAATCAAGAAACAAATATTATCCAAACTAGTTATTCAACTAAATTTGATCAACTAAACAAAAATCAATCAACTAATATTATTTAAAATCACTAAACTAAAATCAATCAACTAATATTATTTTGTCAAATTATTAAACTAAAATCAAGCAACAAATATTATCCAAACTAGCTACTCAACTAAATTCGATCAACTAAATAAAAATCAATCAACTAATATTATTTTGTCAAATTATTACACTAAAATCAAGCAACAAATATTATCCAAACTAGCTACTCAACTAAATTCGATCAACTAAACAAAAATCAATCAAAAAATTCTAAACATGCTTTAAAATTAAATTTTAAACGGTAAAAATGAAGAAAACTTACGATTTAATGATAAAACGAGTACTCGGTGGGGATGGATTGGCTCTACAGCGACTTCTCCTTCCTCTTCCTTTCTTTTTCCTCTTCTTCTTCTTATTCTTTCATTTCTTCCGACTGCAACGGTGTTGTTTATATAGTGTCGAAAAATTTGCGACGGACAGGCGTCCGTCGCAAAATACGACCGTTAAACTCCAAAAACGACATCGTTTTTTCATATTTGCGCGGCCATTCCTTCGCAAATTTGGAAATTAAAAATTTGCAACGGATTCTCCATCGCAAACCGGTCATACGCGATGTTTCCCGAAAAGTCACGAAAAACCCGGTCAGATTTGCGACGACATGTCCGTCGCAAATCAGTCAACACATCGTTTCCCGAAAAGACGCATAAGGTTTGCGACGGCGCTGCCCGTCGCAAAATCGAAGTTAAATATTGCGACAGACATATCCGTCGCAAATCCATCAAATAGTCTGTTTCTCGAACGGTTACCTTTTAACGGGTCGTTTTGCGACGGAGATAGCCGTCGTAAATTTCAATTTTTTGGTTTGCGATGGACATGTCCGTCGCAGAACAACGAAAATGGTGGGCCCTATATTTTGTGACAGACTTTTCCGTCGCAGAATTCTAATTTTTGTGACAGCTTTCTATGTCCGTCGCAAATTCACAATTTTTTTTACGGCTTTCTAAAATCCGTCGTAAATGCATGAAATTTACAACGGATTGACGTCCGTCGCAAATTTTTCGTCTCTAAACTCCGTCTTTTTTGTAGTGTATGTTGTATTTTAATCAAGCAAATACTTTATCTTTTGTGGTATTCTATGATATGGTTGTGGATTTTTTTCCCTGGAAGGTGGACATATTGCTAATACTCTATGGTTGAAGAGTATTAGGCATGAATGGGGTTTTCATATAGTCAGAACATTGCAAAATGAATCCATTAAAACTTGGACATTATATCATAAACATTGCCCAAAGCATAACATCTTTCTGGGATTAAAACTTGTTGGTGATCAAATTTAATTGGATGGATTAGTGACTGTTTTAGTTTGGTTTAAGATCACCAATCAATTACGTGTGATTGATTACCACCGCAAATGGTAAATCGAAAGCTTGGATTATGAAATCGTTGATATGAAAGTCAAAATCGTATTAATTTCGTATATGTGTACGTTTAGGTGTGTTAGTGTGTTTTTTAGGAGCATTTGTGAATTTGAACTTGTATTTCTTAGCTGGAGAACAACTATTTATAGAAGCTAGCAAGCATGAGATGTCTGTGACTCTTGGTCTCCCTAGCCTGCATGCTTGACAAGTGTCCTATTGACCTTTGTTTGACCTTATCTAAGCTGAATCTTAGTTACAAAGTCTTCTTTGGTCTTATCTCGGACTTCATTGTTGTTCGTCCAGGTAGGTTTAGTTGATCCAGAATGGTTTTTCCATAGAAGTTGTTCGCCTTTTGAGGTTATGGCTCAGAAGTTGTCCGCCTTTGTGTTTTACACAGATTGGCTTTGGGATCTTGGTTCTTTGTTCGTTTCCATACACCTCTTAAGCTGGTAGATGCACCATCTCTCATAATGTTGTTCGTCATTATTGACTTGGTGGAGGGTCCATATCTGGCTTCGGGTCTCTAGACCTGTTCGCCAGTATGTTGTTCGTCGGTAGAGTTGTTCGTCAGTTTATATGCTCCCTGGATTGATTTATGCACCCCAACTTAATTTTCTTTGTTAATCATCTTCTAAGGCTTTAATACTTGTTCGCCCAAGGGTAATTGATGCTCGCCTATCAACAATTGCCCCCTATCCTGACTAGGTGTTGCCATTGACGAGCATCTTTGAGCGAGCAACAATAGTTAGGATATTAAACTGATGAGGGTTGGGATGAACATCATTGGTCCTGACGAGCAACAAATAGTCTGTCGTTCCGTCTCCCCAAGGTCTGGGGGTTGTACGAAGATGACGTGGGCAGCATGATTGTACGCCGCCCACGCGCGATCAATCCCGAGGTCACGCGCCCTTACATTTGCTCGTAGACCCCTTGACTTCTTCTCGAATTCGCAAATTGACCCCGTTTTTTGTCATTTTAGCCCACATTTTGTTGGAAATTATGCTCCGTACCCTGTTTTTTGCTGGGGTATAAATAGAAGGGGGAAACAAAAAATTTCCCACTTCTTTACTTCTTGCTACAGTTCCTCCGGCGAATTCTCCATCTCCGACGACTTCAAGTTTTTCCGACGACGTTTCTTCAGCGTTTGGCCTCCAATTCCGAAGCGAGGTAGTTATTTCTCTTATTTCTCTCTTTCTTCACTCTCTTCTTTCGTCATTTTCTTCATCGCCGCCGTGGGGAGAAATTTGCGCCGCCGTTATCTACCCAGAACCGCCACCGGAGTTGTAGAAAAACACATTTTCAGACTAACTAACCACTTTCTAAGTCCAATGTCCTCCCATTCGAGCAATAAAGGATCAGAGGAAGGATTAGACCCTTTATTCCCGATCGTGCCGTTCGTCGAGTAGCCGTCGTTTGAGGTTTCCTTAGAAGCGCATCCCGACGTAGATTCCGTGGTCCGATCAATGGGGGATTCCGGTGCTCGCCAATCCGGCGAAGAGGCTAGGGAGGCCACAAGCAGCTCCTCCGACGAGCAATCTTCATCTGGCTCTGAATCTGAGGAAGATCCGGAGTTTGACGAGCTTACCCCTGAATTTCTGGAAGGGATAGGGTTTCCAGGCCCTAAGATGCTCGAAAATGAGATTCCCACTGGTGTTGCTCGCCCATTTGATTGGCGAGAATATTCTGATGAACACGCAAACAACTTTCCTCGCCCCCCGCGTCAAGTTTTGGATCTGGTGAGAACTGAGTACCAGGCGAGCAGAATTAAAAGTGTTGTTCGCAAGGACGAGCTCAACCTCATACGGGAAGCATATCAAATTCCCCATGACATCTTCATGTGGGCTCCTAAGAGGAAGGAAAGAGCTGATCGTCCTCCTCCTGGGTGTACGGCGATCAATATAGACACATTGATCGCGGGGCTAAGATTGCCACAACCTCCTGTTGTTGGTCGCTTTCTGGAGGCGACCAACTTGGCCATCACCCAAATAACCCCCATTGGGTGGATGAACTTGCTCGGCATCATGGGCCTGTTCGCCCTGGAGGGATATGTCGACCGCATCACTGCCGAGGAGGTCAACTATTTGATGACCATCACCAAATGTCCGAGGGGCGAGGAAGGGTACTACTACTTGAAAGCTCGGACTGGATTGAAACTGGTGGAGGGGGTGCCGAATAAGATTCGGGATTGGAAGGAGCATTTATTCTTCATTGGGGGCGACTGGCGAGCATCTTCTGGTCCCCACGGCGGTGTCGGGCGTATATTCGAACCCACTACCTATGGGCAAATTAAACGTAAGGTCATCTTTGTTCGACCTTGCATAAAGTTCTAATTTAACTTTTTTTTTTGTTCGCAGGTCCCCGGTTACTCAAGTGGAACTCGGAAGAGGAAGAGATCGGATCTGAGTTCCTCTTCACTTCGTGTTTGGTCGCCCTCCGGGATAAGGCCGAGAGGACCATTGAGTACGTGAACAAACTAAAGTGCAAGAAAGTTGTTCGCCTGTTCACGTACCCCCACCATCTGGAAGCCCAAATTGAGGTGCCCCCAGGTATAGAAAGTTTCTAACTTTCAACATACATGTTGCTCGCTATTTGTTTCTCAAACTTGCTCGTCTAATCTTTATCCTTTTTTTTTAGCCGAGCAAGTCACCGTTGCCGTCTCTCCCTGCTTTGGACTTTTGGAGCAAAGAGTCCACGAAATGCCGCCTCCAAAGGGAAGGAGACAAAAAGGCGACCCGCCTTCTAAGGTGCTAGCAATAACGAACAAGGCCGAGGGGGCGAAAGTTGCTCGCCAGGCCGTGCCCTCATCCAACCTTCCACCCTCTCCTCCACCTGCTCCATCACCCCGTGGCGCCAAGCGTCTAAAGAAAGGGGATGGGACCTTCGTGTCCCAGACTGCTCCTGTCGGGACTAAAGGCAAGGAGAAAGTGGGGCAGAGCCATGCTCGCCACCACGCCGAGGGAGAAGCTATTCGCCCCTCCTCTAACGAGCCTGCGAAGAGAGGCAAAGCGGGCAAGGACTCCACTCCTGTCCGCGGTCCTGAAGATATTACCCATGTGGGTTGGGACGATCGAAAGTTCCAAGAGTAAGTTCACTTTCGCTTCTGCCGAACAAGATTTATCATTCTTTTCTTCTTTTACAAATTTTTCTAAGTGTCATTTGTTTTCTTGTTCGCAGATATCGGGCTGATGACCATCCTGGGCGAGCAAGTGCCATCCATCAATATGCTTGCTCCCAGACTCCCGTCAATATAAGGGAGATCCCAGGCGACCATGTTCGCAGGGCGACGGAGCTGATCGCCCGAGCCTGGACACGACCCCTGGAGAAAACTATCTCCCAACAAGGGCTGGCAGACAACATCCATCTCTCCATGATGCATCATGCCAATGGCCTTGTCACTGCTCAGAAGGCAATAACCCAGTTAGCCAAGCAAGAAGAAGCTGTTCGTCGTTACGCAAGCACTGCTCAGCAGCTCACAGAGGAGAAAGACGGCCTGGTCAGCCAGTATGAGGCCAAACTTGCTCGCCTCAATAACCAGATCAACATCTACATCGACAATGAAAAGAAATATCTTGGAGAAATCCAAGGCTTGTCTGGTGAATTAGGAGGCAAAGATGCCTTGCTCGGCGAAGAGAAGAAAAAGTTGTCCGCGGCCGAGCAGAAAATCGCCGAGCTCGAAGCAGACAATGCTCGTCTCAGAGAGGTGGAGGCCAGCACCTTTACCCGCGAGCAGCTTGAGGCTGAGCTCCAAGCCCGGTCTGCCCCCATCTCAAACTTGGGATATATCTGCGCCTATGCCGATTGCATTCGCATGGCTGATGCGTATAATTTTAAGGATATGGTGGAAGAGATGGGCAAGGACCTGACCGAGTTTCTGGAGCACTATCCCCCGCCGAACAACATTGAAATCCAGCTGGGGGATGTGGCCGAACTAGGGGTTAAGATTGACAGTCTTGATCCTAGTATTACTGTTACTCGCCCTCCACCTCTAGTTGATGAGGGCGAACAAGGAGAAGAGTCGGCCGCTGCGGACGAGCAAGCTGAAAGGGAGCAAAAGGCTGCTGAAGATATGGAAAGGGATATGATTGTTGATCCTCCCGCCGACCAGACTCAAAGTCCTCCTCCTGCCGAGCAGCAATAGTTCTAGGACTTAGCATAGTCTTTATTTTTTAATAGCTGTTCGTCTTTTGTAGTACACTTCCTCTTGAACTCTTGTACTATTTTTTAGGCTCAATGCCTTTTATTTTAATGAAACGTCTTTCTTTTGTTCACTCATTTTCTATATATGTTAATTGCCTTTACATTTTTGTCAATGCTTTTGCAATTATAACATATAATTTTGGGCTTTGTTCGATTTGAACTTTGCCTTAATGGAATTTGGGTTTAGCCTTAGGTTCTGCTCATCTTAAAAGACGAACAACCTTTAATTGGCTTTGGTCCTCTGAATGGACTCGTACCTCGAGCTTTTGGACTTTTCTTTTAACGAACAACTATGTATACATAATGAAAAATTTACAAGTATTGTAAGACTGCTCGTCACTAACATATACAACCTGACGAACAACTTTGAACACTAACTAAAAACATGCTCGCTTATAATATTTTTGCCGAGCAACCTTGTCTAAAATTAAAAAAGATGAAGCAGCACTAGACTATACAATGTGCCGAACAACTTTACATCTTATACCTAGCAAAATTTTCAAAAAATTAGGCAAGTTTTTTGTTTGCCTCATTCGGTTCATTGGCCCCCAAGACATTTGTTCGCCCAATCAAGGACTTGTTCGTCTCATTGATAGTACTTCTTCAAATGTACATCATTCTAGGAGTATTGGGCCGGCTTGCCTTCCATATCTTCGATATCGTATACACCATTAATGAATTTTTCCGTTATACGATACGGGCCCTCCCAAGTTGGTCCCAATACACCTGGAGGTTGGGCGAGCAAATTTCTTAGAACCAAATCTCCAACTCTGAATTCCCTGATTTTAACATGGGAATTGTAATATCGTTCTGCTCGCTGCTTGTAGGTAACATTTTTTAGCTCGGTACTTAATCTTTTTTCTTCGAGCAAATCCATCTCAGTAGCCAGAGCAGAGTTGTTCGCCTGCTCATCAAAGTTGGTCGCTCTGAATGTGTTGGTCTTTAACTCGATTGGTATTACAGCTTCTATTCCGAAAGTCATTGCAAAAGGTGTTTCTACGGTGCTTGACTTGGGAGAAACTCTATATGCCCACAAGACTTCCGGAAGTTCTTCAGACCAACTGCTTTTGCTCTCATCTAGCCGTACTTTTAATGTATGCTTGATTATCTTGTTCACGGCTTCGACCTGTCCATTTGACTGGGGATGATAGGGCGCAGAGTAATGTTTTTTGATTCCCCACTTTATACAGAAATCTCTCAACTCTTTCCCATCAAACTGCAGACCATTGTCTGTTACGATGGTTTGCGGAACCCCAAAGCGACAGACAATGTTCTTCCAAATGAAGTTGATCATTTTCTGCTGCGTGATCTTTACCATGGCCTCTGCTTCCGCCCATTTCGTGTAATAGTCGACTGCCACGACGGCAAATCAAACATTTCCAACTCCTGCTGGGAAAGGACCAATATTGTCCATCCCTCATCTTGCAAATGGCCACGGGCTATAAACTGATACGAGCTGTTGAGCCGGGGTATGAATGTTTGGGGCAAAAATTTGACATTGATGGCAAGTCTTTGCTTTCTTAATTGCATCCTGGCGTAAGGTCGGCCAATAGTAGCCTTGTCTGATAGTTTTGTACGCCAAGGCTTGCCCTCCAGTGTGATTTCCACATACTCCGGCATGTATTTCTTCGAGTATTGCTCGTCCTTGCCCCCTAGGCAAACATTTGAGAAGTGGGATTGATATTCCCCTTTTGTAAAGTTGCTCGCCCACCAGAGTGTATCTGGCGGCTTGCTTTGTTAGCTTGACAACTTCAAAAGGGTTGTTTGGTTTTTCCCCACTTTTCAAGTATTTGACTATACTTGTTCTCCAGTCTTCTTCTCACTTGCTTGTTCGTCAAGTTGGTTGACATTATAACTTCTTGTTGATGGATCATTCATCTTTGTAATTATAATGTCTGCCAACTCTGCAGGTCCTTCGCTTGTTGCTAGTCGGGCCAACGCATCTGCTTGCGTGTTGCTTGTCCTTGGAATTTGTTCGATGAAGACTTGTTCTAACAAGGACATTAGGTAAGCAACAATCCGCTGATACTCGATCATATGATCGTCTTTCACCTCGTATTCACCTCGGACTTGGTTCATAATTAATTGTGAGTCGTCGAATATTTGCAAACGTCTAACACCTACTGCAAGGGATAGGTGGAGACCAGCAATGAGAGCTTCATACTCAGCTTTGTTGTTGGTTGCCATGAAACCAAATCTGATCGCTGAGGTTAATACTTGTCTGTCTGAACTGATTAGAACCACTCCTGCCCCCGATGCTATATTAGTTGAAGATCCGTCAACGTAAAGATGCCAGGGGTGATCAAGTCCTCTCATCGGATCTGGTGGGAAGGTTAGTTCGACAATAAAGTCGGCTAACGCTTGCCCTTTGATCGCTGTTCGAGGAGCATAGGTCACCCCGAATTGGCTAATCTCTAGTGACCATTTTAGTAGACGTCCAGCTGTGTCGGGGCGATGGAGAATTTATCTGAGTGGGAAAGTTGTTAGCACTTCAACTTGATGATCAAAGAAGTATGGTCGTAACTTCCTCACACTCATGACAAGTGCATACGCCAGTTTCTCGGTTGGAGAGTATTTGATCTCTGCCTCGTGCAAAGCTTGGTTGGCGTAGTAGATTGGTTGGTGAAATTTGTCGTCTTCCCGTACCAGAACAGAGCTGATTGCCGGCCAAGTACAAGTATAGCTTTTCTCCTGGGACGGGTTTTGATAGGATTTTAACATCTCCCAGATAGTCTTTAAGTTGATCGAACGCCTTTTGACAGTTGTTAGTCCATGTGAACTGTCCTTTCTTGATGGCTTCAAAGAATGGACGACATTTATCCCCCGATCTGGATATGAACCGATTCAATGTTGCTAGGCATCCCGTGAGCCTTTGCACTTCTTTTATCGAACGTGGTGGTTGCATGTCCACGATAGCTTTGACTTTTGTTGGATTGGCTTCAATCCCTCGCTGACTAACAAGATGGCCCAGGAACTTTCCGGAATGGACTCCAAAACTGCTCTTCTTCGAGTTTAGCTTCATATTGTAATGTCGAAGAATATCGAACACCTGGGTCAAATGCTGAAGATGATCTTCCTTTCGGGGGCTTTTGACTACGATATCGTCTACATAGACTTCTACCGTATCTCCGATTTATTCGTCGAACATCTTGTTCACCAACCTCTGGTATGTTGCTCCGGCGTTGATGAGGCCGAAGGGCATTCTCTTCCAACACAACAAGTTTTTGTTTGTATAAAATGTTGTGTTCTCTTGATCGTCTGGATGCATCGGAATTTGATGGTACCCGGCAAAGGCATCTATGAATGTTAGCATTTCATGACCTGCTGTGCTGTCCACCAATTGGTCAATATGAGAGAGAGGAAAGTTGTCCTTCGGGCATGCAGCATTCAGATCTGTAAAGTCTATGCATAGCCTCCAGGTCCCGTTTGGTTTCCTCACAAGGACTGGGTTTGCTACCCATTGTGGACAGAGTGCTTGTCGGATTAAGTCGTTGTCTAACAACTTCTTTACTTCTTCATTCAAGGTCTGATACTTGTCTGAGCCATATTTCCTTCATTTTTTATGGACAGGCCTTTTTGCTTGATTGATGTTGAGCTTATGGCAAGCATGTTTTGGATCTATCCCCACCATGTCTGCATGAGACCAAGCAAAAACATCTAGATTCTTGCTGAGGAACTCTTTCATTCGGGATCTGTAAGGCTCAGGGAGCTCAGATCCTATGTATAATTCGAGATTCTGGTTTCCAGGGTTAACTTTGAACGCCTCCAGTTCTTCAACTGGAGTTGCTCGTCATTTTTGTCCTTTCCATCGAGGATCAAGCATTGGTCCCTCAGAGTTGAAATCATTTTCGATGCTCATTGGCTCTGCCCCCAGGCGGGGATCTAGATCGTCTGTTGGTCCTGATTCATTGTTGTTAGTCAACACTTGGCCCTCCAAGTGGTTAGATGAGTGTTGCTCGTCACCACCCCTTTGTTGTTCGTCAGATGGAAGTTCCTCATGGGTGGTAATAAGTTGTTCGTCCAACACTTATTTGTCAGAGTGTTGCTCGTCGGTATCCATGTGGTCCTCTAAGTCCATCATGTTCTCCAGTATTGATGGTTCATCAGTAGGATAGTTAGTTGTGGCTTCCATCATGATACTAGTGCATGTTTGGCCTGCAACTGTAGGAGACATTCCCTGGCTTTTCTTTGATCTCCCTTCACTGTGCCTGCTCCGCTTGCTGTAGGGAACTTTAGGCAATAATGGTAAGTTGAACATGCAGCTTTGAATTCATTTAGAAAAGGCCGACCAAGAAACCCGTTGTATGTTGATTCCTAATCGACGACCAAGAAATCAACCATTCTTGTTATGTTTTTCTCGGGTTCCTCGACCGTTACAAGCTGAATGGACAACATAATTTCCCCTAACGGAACTGTTACAGTATTTCCGAAACCTAAAATTCTGTGATCTGAAGGTCGGATGTAACCCGAGTAGTCTCCAAGTTGATCAAGCATTTTCTTGAAAAGAATGTTGGTGTAGGCTCCGGTGTCCACCAACAATCTGTGCACCCTGGTCTCCATGGTCTTGGCACAGATCACGAGCGAATCGTTATGGGGGGTCAAGATTCCCTCCAAATCCTTCTCTGTAAAGGTCAACTCTGCTGTTTGCATGATGGGTGGCTTGACCCCCATTCCTTGTACTTGATCGATCGCCTGCAATTCGGCTTTTCTTTTTTGGTTGGAGATCGGCGGTCGTCCATCAGAACATCCTCCCGCTGGTTCTGCTGGTTCCATCATGTATAGATCTTCAAGTGGACGAGCAGCAACAGCCGGGACTGGTCGTCCTGGTTTATTGTTCTTCCGAGGTTGATCATCCTCATCCTCAGAGTTGTTCTCCCGGACTCTCTTTCCAGGTTGTCTCTTAACAAAGTCTAAGAGTTTCCCCTCCTCGTAGAACCGCCAAAGCTGCTTGAGCAAATCTCTACATTCGCTCGTAAAGTGTCCCACGCTTTGATGGTAGGCACAATACTTGTTGGGGTTGAGTTTGCCGGTGTCTTGACGGATTTTCCACGGAGGGGAGAGCAACTCCTTTTCTTTCACATTTTCATAAACAGTATCAACTGACACTATTAGCACCTGATTCACCTTTTCCTTAAGCTCGGTCCCTTCATTGAATGCCTTCATGTTCTTCGAGACTCGGTAGCCTGTTCCGTCAGGTTTCTTGTTGTTCTCCTTGGGATCAGTTTTGTTCTCCCCCAAGTTTGATTGCAAAGCCTCATGCATGGAAACGAATATGCCGGCTTGATTTCTGAATTCGGTATAACTTCTTGGGCACTTCAGACGTACCTCTTTCCATAGCTTTGATCCTTTTTTCAACCCGGCCATAACGACAACAATTTTTGTGTCCTCGCTGATGGGTTCACCTTCCAACAGCACCTTGTCGAACCTTTCCATGAATGCCCGATCTGACTCGTCGTCATTTTGTTTTAGGTCTGACAATCGGTGCTTTTGGGACAAATATGATCCCGCCATTGAGAAATGGGAAAGGAACTCTCGGCTCAGTTGAATGAACGAGTGGATAGATGCTGGCGGCAGTGTCGAAAACCACTTGTGCACCCGGTTCCCCAAAGTTAATGGGAAGTTTCGGCATTGGGTGGCATCGCTGGCTCCCACCGAGACCATATAATCCGAGTACTTCGTTAAATGAACCCTGGGATCAGCTAGTCCATCATACTGGATACTTGCTGGGAATTGGACCTTTTTCTGAATCGGGGCTTTCAGAATGAGGGATGATAGGGGTGAGGTGGGCAGGCTGGTCGTCCCCACTCCTCTTTGTTGGTCCAATTGTCCCTGCACGCTCTCCACTGCCCTCCTTAGGCTTGATAGCTCATCCAAAGATGCCCCCTGACTTGGAGGCTGTTCGGCGAGCAAAGGTACAAACCTTTCTGCTTGTCGCAGTCCCTCGCTTGGAGTGGGCATGTCCTGGAGCTGTTTTTTAGGGTTGCTCGCCGCATTTGGCCCTAGGCGCCTGAAGGCAGATTGGGAGAGTCTCTCATGAACTGATGGGCGAGGTTGTTCAAATGTTGCTCGCCCACGCTCTGCTTCCTGGCGAACAACTTTTTCCTGTTGCTGGGGTTGGCCAAGTCTGTCCTGGGCACTGGAACGAGTTGTTCCATGGCTCGACATTGTTGTTCGCCCGTGAGCAGACTCTGCCTGGCCCTCTCTTGGTTCGACCACCTTGGCTTTGCCCTTATCCCACCTGACCTGGGCACTGTTTACTTCGTGTTGTTCGCCCCTAACTGATCTGGCCCTAACAACTCCCAGGGGTCTATCCTTAGGCCTTGCTTGTGAAGGCCTATTTTGTTCTTGTTGTCTCTAAAGAGCTTGGAGAGCAGCAATAGTCTTGGCCAGTTCGTTAGGGTTGTTCGCCAGGGCCTCCATTTCAGGTGGGAGATTATGAGTTATGGCTGTATGTTGCGATCTGTTCGCATGCCTGGAATTACGATCCTGGTGGTCAGGCGACGAAGCTCGGGTAGGAGATGCTCTCCTTGATAAGCGCGAACCTTGTGTTTCTTTGGATTGAGGCATTTCAAATTAAATTCTCTTAATTTTTATGATGAAGAACACCAAGAACACTTTTGCTTGAATCTTCAAATGTTTCTTGAGGTTTTCTTCAAATCTTCAAGTTTTCAACTTGAAGTTCTTGACTAATCACACTAAATCGAAGGTTCGAGCCCTCCTTCTAGCGCCAATTTGTTGGTGATCAAATTTAATCAGATGAATTAGTGACTGTTTTAGTTTGGTTTAAGATCACCAATCAATTACGTGTGATTGATTACCACCGTAAATGGTAAATCGAAAGCTTGGATTATGAAATCGTTGATATGAAAGTCGAAATCGTATTAATTTCGTATATGTGTTCGTTTAGGTGTGTTAGTGTGTGTTTTAGGAGCATTTGTGAATTTGAACTTGTATTTCTTAGCTGGAGAACAACTATTTATAGAAGCTAGCAAGCATGAGGTGTCTGTGACTCTTGGTCTCCCTAGCCTGCATGCTTGACAAGTGTCCTATTGACCTTTGTTTGACCTTATCTAAGCTGAATCTTAGTTACAAAGTCTTCTTTGGTCTTATCTCGGACTTCATTGTTGTTCGTCCAGGTAGGTTTAGTTGATCCAGAATGGTTTTTCCATAGAAGTTGTTCGCCTTTTGAGGTTATGGCTCAGAAGTTGTTCACCTTTGTGTTTTACACAGATTGGCTTTGGGATCTTGGTCCTTTGTTCGTTTCCATACACCCCTTAAGCTGGTAGATGCACCATCTCTCATATTGTTGTTCGTCATTATTGACTTGGTGGAGGGTCCATATCTGGCTTCGGGTCTCTAGACCTGTTCGCCAGTATGTTGTTCGTCGGTAGACTTGTTCGTCAGTTTATACGTTCCCTGGATTGATTTATGCACCCCAACTTGATTTTCTTTGTTAATCATCTTCTAAGGCTTTAATACTTGTTCGCCCAAGGGTAATTGATGCTCGCCTATCAACAAAACTCATTACATAAAAAGTTGTGTGAAAATAAAGCACATCACTCCTATGGCAGTAATTGTTAAAAGATTGCCAAGAAATAAAGTACTTAATGTTATCTGGTAAGTTACATTCCTCCCATGCACCCCTATTCTTGTACTGCATACTCCATCAGTTTGTTCATGACTAGAAACATCTTCATACCCACTTTGAGTTTAACCCCAGTATATGGGGTCCCACCAATGCGAGAATCCATGTCGGATGCAACAGTAGAACAACCGGCCTGGGTTTTTCAGTGAACCCGAGACCATTATGGTTGTTTGGCAATTGCATTTTTGGCACGTCGATCTCGAGTATTTGAGGTATGTTTTCGTTTGTGAGAAATGGCTGCTTTGTGACATATCTGGGTGATGAATCTTGAACTGTTTTTTGTCAAATGTAAGTGGGATTTGTGTATGTTGCTATCACTCTTGTAATATGCAAATCAAACTATTTGGTAGATGGTTTTTTTGGTATGTTGTGCACCCGTAGTCTGCTTATTTATAGATGATTTGGCTGTTAATTACTGTTTCCCAACGGTCATAAACAGTTGTTTCATGGGTGCAACAACAGTAACTTATTTGTGTGCAACAACGACTATTTGCTACTATTCAAGATCATGTGCAAATTTCATGTAATAGTGCACAAGATTATTTACTGGACCTGCTTATTTGGGCCTTAATATTATGGGATCTCCCAATTTATGTGCACTCTCAGTTTATGGCCTTGCCCCATTTAATATTTTTTTGGTCTTATTTATATATAAAAAAAAATTATGGGCTAATGTAAAATATAAATGAGTCTGTATTTGTTTGGGCCTTCATACATTGTGGAATAGATCATTGGATATTTTTCTACAATCTCATCTGTATAGTAGTATGTTTAATATTTAGTTAGTATTTTTATACAACAAGCATTTAATGGGCCAAATTACAATATAGTTTGGATCCTGTGCATATTTCATGTAATAATGCATAGGAATATTTACTGGACCCGCCCATTTGAGCCTTAAGGTTATAGGTTTTCCCAATTTATTTGCATTCCCAGATTATGGGCTCTCCCAAATTAATAATTTTTTGGCCTTATTTGTGTATATATAAAAAAAATCATGGGCCATTGTAATAAATGGGCCTGTATTTGTTTTGGCCTTGATACATTTCTCTACAATCCACATGTATAGTAGTATGTTTAATTTCAACTATTCGACCAAGTTACTATAGTGTAATTGTATATGCAAACTTTTATTAATCATGCACATGCCATTTTTTTGTTATTTTTTTGTGGGTCTTCAAACATCATGCACTCTCACAACAAGCATTTAATGGGCCAAAATACTATGTAGTTAGGGTATGTGCAAACTTTTAAATACTCTGCACAGTCAATTTTTTTTGGCTAATGGCCCAATTAAATGCTTGTAATCCATTTTATGGGCTCTCCCAAATTCTTAATTTTTAAATAGACCATTTGTATATAAAAATATAAGTTTTTTCATGGGCCATTGTAAAATATAAGGGTCCGACTATATACCCCTCCATATTTATTTGATACCCCCACCCACTTAATATACCCACCATATTTTAAATAATTATTAGATACACACCCTATAATATACCTACATTACCCTTACCTCTAATATTATTTTAAAGTTTTGATACACCCACAAAATCCCTTCCCATTCCCCACGTTCTACATTCTTCATTGCTCTTTTCCCACTTCATTCTTCCCTTCTAGAATTCCGCCGCAAACGCTAGAAGCTTTTCCGGTGCCACTCCTATCCGCCCAACCGATTACCTCACAGTCTACTCTTTTTGCTCCATGTCTCGATGAAACCCGACGTTGTGTGTCGAATTTCCATCTTGGGAAGAGGACAAGAGCCTTTGTGATAATTTTTTCTTCACGAAGAAGATGACTGTGTGGTTGATTTATGTGGGTCTGATGCCCTAATATTTCAATTTGGGTCAAGTAGTGGATTTTATTGCTGAGATTTCGAAGAACAATAGTTTCGGAAAAAAAAATCGCTTAAAATTTTCGAACCTGGTTTTTCGAAAAAACTGTTAGAGTTTCGAAAAGAACTTGTTGAAAAATGACAAATATTTCGGCAAAATATTTTCAAAAATCTCTGTTTCGACAAGATTTTTCCGAAACCCTAACCACATTTCGACAAGCTTTTGCCGAAACCCTAACCATTTTTCAAAAAACCAGGTTCGAAAAATCAATGTCGGGAATTTTTTTTTAAAAAGTGTAGGAATAATATTAATACACTTATCATCGAACTTGTAATGGTTGCAGCACCCACAAGAAGGTTTCCAACGCCGGTATTGCAGTGCCGGCGCTGGCTCCGACTCTTCCGTATCTTCTTGTGTTTGGTCGTGACTCTTGGATTTCTTGGTGGGTGTATTAAATTTACAGTATTTTGTTTTTTGAATAATAAGGGCATGAGAGTCATTTAATAAATAATATTATAATAATATATAAATTAGGTGGGGGTATCTAATAAGTATGGAGGGGTATATAGTCGGACCCAAAATATAAATGGGCATGTATTTGTTTGGGCCTTCATACATTATGGAATAGATTATGAGATATTTTTCTACAATCCCACATGTATAGTAGTATGCTTAACATGATAGTATTTTCTACAACAAGCATTTTATGGGCTAAATTACTATATAGTTTGGATCGTGTGCATATTTCATCTAAGAATGCACATAAATATTTACTGGACCTACTCATTTGGGCTTCATGTTATGGGCTCTCCCAATTTATGTGCACACCCATTTTATGGGCTCTGCCAAATTAAAAAAAAAAAAAAGGCCTTATTTGTGTACATAAAAAAATCATGGGTCATTGTAAAATATAAATGGGTATGTATTTATTTTGGCCTTGATACATTTTTCTACAATCCACATGTATAATAGTATGTTTAATCTCAATTATTCGACCAAGTTACTATAGAGTAATTGTATGTGCAAACTTTTATTAATCATGCACATGCCATTTTTTTGTTATTTTTTTGTGGGTCTTCAAACGTCATGCGCTCTCACAACAAGTATTTAATGGGCCAAATTACTATTTAGTTAGGGTATGTGCAAACTTTTAAATATTCTGCACAATCATTTTTTTGGCTAATGGCCCAATTAAATACTTGTAATCCCATTTTATGGGCTCTCCCAAATTCTTAATTTTTAAACAGACCATTTGTATATAAAGATATAAGTTTTTTCATGGGCCATTGTAAAATATAAATGGGCATGTATTTGTTTGGGCCTTCATACATTATGGAATAGATTATGAGATATTTTTCTACAATCCCACATGTATAGTAGTATGTTTAATATTCTACAACAAGCATTTTATGGGCTAAATTACTATATAGTTAGGATATGTCAAACTTCAATTAATTATGCAAACTTTTTTTTTTTTATTGACATGCTTGTAATGTTGGTGGGTCTTCAAACATCATGGGCTCTCCACAAGTATGCCTTGTTTATTAAGGCCCAAAATCACTATGTTCAAACTAATACTCCCTCCGTCCCAGCATTTTTTGCACACAAAAATGGGCACACATATTAAGAAAGAGTTACTTTTTTAGTAAAGTAGTGGCATATGGGTAAATATGTGTATATTATTGTGAGTGTGCACGTCAATCAATGTTTCTCTTTTTAGAGTATGCAAATAATCTTGGGACGGACGAAAAAGGAAAGTGTGCAAATAATGGTGGGATGGAGGGAGTATAAAATATGCACAATACCATTGAATGTCACATATACACTTTTATCATCAATTTGTGCATAATGAAAAAACTCAGCACAATTTGCCTACACCATCAGACACTACACAAACACTTTTAACAACTAATAAGTAGTAATCCCAAATGCCAAAATACATCCAGTTTCATTAACAACTTATACATTAGTCCACCACAGAGTACCCAAGTTCCATATAAAAATACATATGCATCATCCATCAAATGCAAAAAAAAAAGTGCCAAAAACCGCATCCCCCATGATACATCCCAACACAGTCTGATTCAGCTCAAATGTCAATATTAATCATCCTAAATCCTTAATGTATTAGTCCACCATCAACTGCCCGAAAAATGCAGTCTAGCATTCATTTACATCTATTACAAAAAGTACAAATTGATCACCCCGAAGCTACATGACGTGCATTTTTTGGGTCCATAAACCACTTCACCATTCATGCGCGATAATTACCTGCCAAGATCTTGTTGTAATTTCCCTTTCGTGGACGCTTCTGAGTCATGAACATCTCAATAAAATAACAAACAACCACCCCACAATCGAGTGAGCTTTCTGATTGTTGCAAATAATCAACTGACACAGGCTCAACCAATGGTCTTCTCAAGAAAGAGTGGGTAGGCCTCTTATTTTTAAAGATCTCTCACAGTTTACGATCAACATACTTAACCTGTGCGCAAAATAATTAATAAAAATGAGATGGGCAATTAAATCTAAAAAATAAGACACTGATCAACATGCATATGAACGAGATAAGCTCACCACAACAAGTGATTTTTTCCAATGTTTATCCACCGCACCACTGTCTCTCGGGCGCATTGAGTTATAAAACTTCCACTCACTAGTACGTATGTTGAACTTTAGAAGAGTCAAATGATTGCTCACACCCCTCGAATTGCTGTCAGACCCACCAACAAGTATTGGAAACAATAAACACTCCATATCCATACACTTTGCCAAAACATCAGAAATCAAACAATCAAATGCTATCTTGTTTTTGTTGCGCCCATCCTTAATCAGTTTCTGTTAAATGATCACCCAATAAAACGACATTACTAACTTCTTTAATGTATAAAATTTTATCCAATTAAATAGCAATAATGTACTTCTTACCCAGCATGTAGAAGTAAAGACTTTTGTATATTTTGATGATGGAGTATGCTCACGATACACTTGGTGCAAAATATCTGAACAGGCATCTATCACCTGACACATTCACAAATTTATAATTTTGTTAGTGTTATTATGCGTTTCAAGGCACTAATCCAATGTCCTTTAAAAAAAAATCCACCAATCTAATATTGTTAAAAAAATAAAGCTTATTGAATCTGGCATTCTCTGATGATGTAGAATATCTAACATTTGCCCAACTGTCACGATGGACAACAAATTGTCACTATTCCACACCACATGTATGCACAAAAATAAAAATAATAATAAGTGGACAAGCAACAATTACACAACTTAAAACACAAATATTAATGGTATATGTATGGAACTAACCCCTTCCTTTCAGTATGCAGAAGATATTGAATCACATTTTGAACATTTTCTTCCGATCTTCTCCATGCGATACACGACTTTTGTATATTGTAATTGTAGTTCTCATTCCCAAGTCGATCTCTATCATCAAGCAAATCATCATTCTCATCAATATGTACAACATCTTCGTGTCTCTTTATCAACTCTTCTATGAGCAGTTGTGGTGATATATTAACACCCTTCCTGTCAGCATTATGTGTCCTCCCTTTTACGTGCTTTGCAAGTGTGCTGGGCGATGGATACTTTGTTAACCTCTTTCCCTTCACACAAGGGGTCTTCTCAATTGCAGACACAATTATCTTCCCTTCATCGTGCTCGGAACCCCCCATCATAGTCATTTCTAGGTTTTTGGTCATTGAATTAATTAACTCACTGCCCCCAATCAAACATTGTGGTTGGCCTAATGCATCATCATTCCCCATTTTCTCCACGAACTTCTCCTTACCACAACCAATTAGTTCACTCTTTAAATGTTCAATCTCGCCCTTCAAATCCTCATTCTCCTTTTGTACTATATGCAGCTTCTCTAGAGCTTCCATGCACACAATGTTAATTGGATTAGAATAAACTTGCATTGCCGTTGGGACCATAATTTCACCAAGCTATCTTTGTAACTCGTCATTCTCCAGTTGCAGTCTATCAATTTTTTTATCCTTGACTTTTAGCTGTTCTCCAAATTTTAAATTTGCACACTCCATCTCATATCTCATTATTTCCAACTTTGCCACCAATATACCACCCTCTGTTCCCCCCTCAACTCCCTCATTTTTCTCATTTTGATTGTCCTTCCCACAATGTACAATCAAATCAGTTTCTGATAATTTGGCCACAAACACCTCATTGTTGTCATCCATATTCGCCATATCTTCCTCAACAGCTTGGTTGCCACGAGCATCATCAACAAAGTATCGTGCAACATTCCCCAAGTTTTGTAAAACATAATTTATCATAAATTTTGGGCTGTCAGGAGTTGCACATTGTGTCATTCCCAGACTAAAACTTGGTGTAGGCACTTCTTCGAAAGACAAAGTCTTGCAACTGTTACTGAATACATCTTTAAAGCTTATGGTTGAATCATCACGGGCTGTCACTGGTGTGCACAATACCTCTTCTCCTTTCTCCATGTCACCCAGGCTAATGTTATCTAAACTGTCTTCAACACTGCTCGGTTCTGCAGCTTCCTCAAAATCATCCGCGCACACTTCCACATTTGGACTATCTGTCTCGAGGAGGGAGCTGATGTGTTCTCCTCCAACCTCAATTTTTCTGAATTCAATTAGAGTCTTGAACATTTCCGTCTCCCTCGAAGTTGATTGCAACTCTCTCCCAAAAATCTATCAATTAACAAACATACATTAATTATCCACAATAATAAATTTACGATAACTTCAGAAAAAGAAGTTAGAAGATGTACATTTTTCATTTCCGATATCTTCACACTAGACATGATATCATGCACCTCAGACAAATCCCACTTCAGGAACCGTGGAAAGCGGTCCCCCATGGATTCCGCCAAATCCATATGCTCACACAACCAAAACTGTTTAATAAATAGATGTAAGTTGTTAAGCATAGTACAAGAAAAAAAAAGCAACTATATTGAATATTTAAATTTTTCCAACTCACCGGTAGCATAATTGCACAACCCCCGGAACTCATTGTTTCACTTGTCCTTATTTGAGATTTCAGCATGTCTGCAATAAAGGTACTCAAATCATAACTTGATATCTATTCAAAATCTTACAAGTATTTTGTCAGGGAGCAAGATATAGCTGCATTCTGGTTTGGCGCAAGGAACGATGCCATAAAATAACAGTGAAGCAGTCTTGCAGTATCCTTGACACTATTTTTATCTTCACTGCGCAGAGCTTTTCTTATGTTTTCTAGAATGTAAGCCTTGTACAGAACAAATTGGGTCTTGCGTCTACTTAGTTGTCTCCTAAAGCAACATTTAACCCAAACACGTATCTTATGCCCTTCTGTCGTCCCTTCTGCTTTCATCTTGTTTGATATAGACCCTCCAGCAACACCAAATATCAGTTTTGTGTCCATTCCAGTCAGTGGCACATGAGCACCGCCGATAACAAAACAACCCAAATTTTTATCAAAACCCCGAATAATCCTCCTAATGTCGTCCTCATACTTGTGGCACCGTTTCA
Organism: Ballota nigra; assembly: GCA_947034835.1. Taxonomy (NCBI): domain Eukaryota; kingdom Viridiplantae; phylum Streptophyta; class Magnoliopsida; order Lamiales; family Lamiaceae; genus Ballota; species Ballota nigra. The sequence continues at coordinate 12,609,389 of OX344728.1, forward strand.
TCAACTTCTCATGTCTACTGGTGTACATTACCTCAAATAAAAACCAGAATGAAGTCATCTTGATTGCTTTCATATGCTTATCAGCAAAAGTAAGTGAGTTTATCTCCTTTATCGTTGTTCTCAGATTTGACCGGTAACACGTCTTCTTTATAACTTCAACGTCCTCTATAATAAAAGCAAAAAATAGTCTTATAAAAATAATAATAAATACATAATATGAACACGAATTGACAAATGTTAGTCTAATGAAATCATTTTACCTTCCGTCAATGACGCTTCATTTTTCAAATTGTTAGGTTGTTTATGAGTTCGGCGCCTTTTGCAAACTGGTGGACTATCATTTTCTACATGCAAATATAATTAAACATCAATACACAAGAAACACACACTCACATTTTTATATACTCCTGTAAATCTGAAAACAAAAACAAAATATTACCTGAATAATCCCTATATTCACTCATTTTCTCTAAATCAACTGTAAATAAACAGATTATCACCGAGTAATCAACATCATAGTCTTGTCTAAAAAAAAAAAAAATAGATTATCACCTTTGTTTTTCAACCTTCTCTCACCAGTCTGCCCTCTTGAGCTAGTTGATCCTTCAAACATCAAAATATATAAGCTAAAGGATCACTAAAATTATACTGTGCATACATCTGTTATTTCTGCACATGACTAATACTTACGATAATCAATTAAATAACAAACATGGCCAACTCCTGAAGGAATAAGGTGCTCCTAAATAGTCATTACATAAGGACCAATCATGAGCAGACAAATAAACAACATATGCATAAACCAAAAATATTTGCACAAAATGAATTTTAGCCAAATACAGAAAAAAAAAACTCAACAACACCAACAACTACCGACCCCTTTGCGGTCATTACTCCATGAATCATTAAAAAGCCAACTAACAAAAAATACATTCTTTTAGCAGAAGACAAAATTTTTAAATGTTTTTTTAAAGGCGAATCCATAAAAATCAATCAACTCTCAAATGTAAATAAACAGCTACGTCCCACAGTAATCAACATCATAACCACTTCAAAATAAAAAAAAATAAACCAATTGAACTAAAAAAGACCAACACCTTTGTTTTTCACCATCCTCTCATTAGCACCCCCTCTTGAGCTAGTTGATCCTTCAAAAATCAACAAAAATATAAGCACAAAAATTCACTAAAACCATCAAGTGCATACATTTGTTATTTATGCACTTATGATAATCGATTAAATATGTAACATGGATGTGCCCCCAAAAAGCCCAGATTATGAATAAATCATAAGCAGGAACAAGAGCAAACATGAACAACTAAATAAACACTAATTGCAAAAAATCATGATTTTTGCACAGACTGAAATGTTCCCATGAAGGGATCAAAAAGGAAGAAAACATCAAAATATGGTCCAAGGAGATGATAAACAATAGGAAACAACAAAACAAAATCCAATTTTTACATATATGTCCAAAATAATATGTGGTCCAACAAGAACCGAAACAATAATCCCTCTATTTGTTTCAAGATTTAATCATAGTAGAAATTTCTTTATGAGAAATTTGAGTAATATCTATAATCCGAAAAAGGAAGTAAGGTAAAGTAAAAGAAAGAACGAAATCCAGAGAAATCAGACCTCTTGTTACATTCCGACTGCGCCGTTCATCGCCATTGTTCCTCTTCCGCTTCTCTTTTGCCATAATCTGGAACAGATTGGAAAAAAAAAACCAAAACTAACACCAATTAGGAAGCGAAAAAAAACCCCAATGCAACCATAAGATCTTGATGATTTGAAATTGTATACATTTACCCACCAATTTGTATAGAACTACTAGAGAAAATCGAAATTTTACAGTATACAAAGATTTTGCACCTAATTTTTCATTATAGAGAAAACCCTCATTTTTGTCATCTCTAATATCTCAGATTTGAATTATTGGGGAATTACAAATTTTAGATGTTTATAGGGAGAAGAGACCGAGAATGAAGCAAGAAAAGTTGTTGACACAGACCACCTATCACATCAGCTTTTCTTGAGCATGCAACCTTGGGGTGTGGAGAGAAGAAAAGCGCTAGTGGGGGGGGGGGGGGAGGGAGGGGGGGTTGTTGTAGACGTCTGCAGGTAGTATAGGATAGTTATGAACCAATTTGTATTTTATATGTAATATTGAACTAAAAGCTAATTTAGTATACAATTTACCACTTATATGTAAGGGTGTTGGGAAAATAGGGGTGCCCGGAATCTATTCGGGATGAATTTTAAATACGAATTTAAATACAATTATTATTATCATGAATTAATCCTAATTAATTCAAATAATAATTCCAACAACTAATTATCATCATGCATGCTAAATTAATTTCACATATTTAACTAGGCGGAATTAAACAAGTAAATATGCGATTAACGTACCTCTCGTAGTAATGGCCTTTGGATATACGGGACACTCGTAATCACGTTCTATCAACCCAAAGTCTTCTCAAGTATTTCCCTTTTCACCTCACTTGATCGCCGGTGGGAGACGCTTTCAAGCAATTTAATAACTAAGGAAAAAGAAAAATATCTATGCTTCTTGATTTTTCCAACACATGGAATTGTGTACTTGGGATGAAATAATCAACCCATATTTATAGGTGTAGGGTGGTCGAATTTTTATGTTTATTGGGCTTGAAGAAAATCTTTTCTTAGACTCTAAGAAATCTTGAATATATCTCATATATTCTTTTCTCCACAATAAAATATTCCACAAAAATCTCACCCACCTAAGTAAGCATGAAATTTTCGAAAATTATAAGGAATGATTCCAAGATTTGGATCTTCTTGAATATATGAGATATTCTTGTACTTCTAGAATACATATCTTTCATAATATCTTTCCAAGAAAATCAACAAAATCTAATCTCTCCAAAATATGCTTTTTTCGAAAAAAACAAAGAAAAAATCAGCAATAATTATTTTCTTTTTATTTTAATCACCTTATCATTATTGGGCTACTTAATGGGCTACTTGAGGGGCCTTAAGGAGAATTAAGATTGGACCTCCTAATGGACTTCTGAATTTCAATATTGAGCCCCAATATAATTCAGCCCATTAATATTAATTATTACCACTAATAAATTAATATTGCACTATCCATCTTAATCCATATTACGATAATATGGGCTCCCGGTTATTATTTCCCGCGTTTAAGATTATCAAGTCCATTAATTAATTGAGCTTCTGAATAGCTCTAAATTAATTAATATATTTCACCTTGGAGTAAAGACAGTTCAACATTATTATTCGTACCGAAGAAACTAATTCTTCACTTGCAAGATTTGGTACAATAAAACTTCTGAGCCCACCAAGGGGACTAATCACACGAGCCGTACTCGCACGCGTTTCTCCGTATTAAATCTTAGCAACCGTCGTATGATTAATATTACTGCCCAAGACACAAAGTTCGAAGTCACAATGATTCTCACCCAACATGAATCAAAGCAGTAACTACTAAGCACACACGGTCCTATTTAAGTGACGGAGATTAAGAAATCAACAACCACTGAGGTCTAATTCTTCACCTTTCAGAACAGAAGAATTTCTCCTCGCTGTAGGACCTCTTCAACACATACTAAATGTGCTAGTGCAATCTCTTGGTCAAGACAGATCAATCTGAGCCTTACACATCGACCTTTCACGGCGGATTGTTCAACTCCACCTGGGTCGTGAAAATGTACGTTTAGTTACAAGTAAACTGTTAATGTCGTCTTCCGTGATCGGGTATCACCACATTAACTACAATGTAACACGTACTATATATTGAACGGTTTGCAATAGAAATTCAACATTCAATCATAACTAAAGCAAATGCGATAAAAGAATTATTCTCATAAAACGAGTGTTTGATACACGGGTTATACAAAGTAAAAGCATACTTTCACGTATAACTCCAACAAAGGGCCCTTGTTTTTATTATGATATTATAATTAATTTGTATGAATCATTATAGATTTGCATATATTGTATGAATATTGATATGTGAAAATATCTATATAAATGAATTAGAAACAAAAAAAGGATTTAATTTGATGAATTTAAAAAAAAAAATGGGACTCAATTTGAAGTTATATATAATTAAATGCATAAGAATGAACAATAAAAGCAAGTGTTTGAGTTGACCACGCCTCCTCCGGGTAACATGGAGGTCGGCGGTTCGATTCCTCTAGGGTGCATATATGCCCAATTATTTTATCAAGCCTTCAAAGGCTTATATGCAATATGACTCGCCAAATATGAGCTAATAAGTCAGTGGCTCAGTGATTCGTGCCCCGCCCGGACCCCAAATAGGCGCGGTTTCGAACCCACTAAGCTATATTATTTTTTGCAGTTTCGACGATTAGCGACCACTGTCATATTGGTTGCTAATCATAAATTTTAAATTAAACAATTATTTTTATTAAAAATAAGGGTAGCGGCCACTAGCTCTGGCTGTTGCAACACCCACGACCCAACCGGGTCATATCTGGTCGGATCAGCGACTGACTGGAGACGGTCGTAAATACTAGGCGGTCGCTAATATTAGCTACTCGTGTTTTAACGATCGCCGTTAATTGGTCAAAAATCGGTCGCAAACCCTATTTTTTTTATAGAAAATCGGCCACTAATCCGCATTCTTTTTGTAGTGTGTAGAGAATACAAATAAAATTGAAGACCAAGAAGGATTAAAAATTGTCACCAAAATGACTAAAATTGGCACCAAAGGGTTAAATTTGAAAAAGTAACAAAATAAAATACAATATTTATCTCTGTTTGAAATAAATTATATATATGTATGTAGTGTGTGCGCGCATACATAGTCATGTATGCACCCGATCTAACGTACAACTGAAGCGTATTTTAAATGGGATAAAATATTTTCACTGAAAAACTTCACCGTTTTCAAATTTCACTGAAAAATAGTAATAAACATACAGGAAGTGTCTTTGAAAAAATAAACTTACAAGAACATACGTACAGGAGGTGGTAATTGTTTTTAGTTGTTTAACTGAAAAGTGTAGTTGAAAAAATAAACACACAAAACTAAAACTGGACACCGATTACGATTAAGAATTGTCACCAACATGACCACTATTAAAAAAAAATACAGGATTAAAATTGGACACCAAAAATGATTAAGAATTGTCACAAAATGACCAAAATTGACACCAAAAGTTTAAAATTGAAAAAGTAACAAAATACAATATTTCAGCTCCTTTTGAAATAAAATTCTAATTCATGCATGAATATATATATATATATATATATATATATATATACACGCACATGCACAGTCTTGTATGAAATAGATCTACCGTATAACTGAAGTGTATTTTAAATAGTATCGATTGTTTTTTCTGAAAAGTGTCTTTTTTTAGTATTCACTGAAAAGTGCACTTTTCAATAAAAATAACTGATATTGTTAAAATTGCACTTTTGTCTCATGATAAACCTAATGCAAAAGAAACCTACCCCACACACACACATATATCGATATCCGACGAAGTGTTCGAGGATTCCAACTCTCTCGATGTATAATTTACACCTTTCAAAATCTCCGAACCATCAGCAATTGTAAATGGTGGAATGAATTCATCGAACCCCAACAACTCGCCTGCACGAATCAACACTTCATTAATTTGTATTCCATTTACTCTATCAAAAAATACATACATATATATATATATATATGTGTGTGTGTGTGTGTGTGTGTGTAATATGTTTGATTACAATATTATAAATTATAAATCAAATGCATGTGATGAAAATCAACCAAGGAAATCAGGTAAAATTTTGCCGTTGCTGAATCTGCCTGTCGGAATGCCGCCGGAAAAATCAATCACAAGGGGTCGTTTGGTTCGCTGGATTGGGTGGGACTAAAGTTTTAGTCCCACTCAATCCCATGTAATATTGCGTTTGGTTCGCAGGTTTACGGCCCGGGATAAAATTGGGACCCGAGTCATAAACCTACCCAATGCATCAAATGAGGGACTAAATAATCACTTAGGGATGGTGCGACTCTATAGTCCCATGCTTTAAAAATTGTATATTGCACTTTAAACCCACTTAATCATTCAATAAAAAAAATAAAAAACAATCCTACAATCCAAACACACATTCCTCCTCAAATAATCCTATCTAATCCAATCCCATCTAATCAATCCCATCCCGTGAACCAAACGGCCCCTGAGGAAAATAATTCACTTTGGCAAATGTAACAATATTGTTGTTATTTCCATTATCAAAATGAGAATCTCAAACATAATTAAAAAAGGGGTGAGTGGCATAGAGGCACAATTGGGAGGGTGTAATTGCATTAAACCCCAATATTTTTCCTTCATTTCAAAACACCCCAATTTGTGGGGCCCATACCCTAAAACTCATCCCCCAACTTTCTGCTGATTTGACATGTAAATTTTGTCAATTGTACTTTCTTCCTTTTTTTTTAATATTTCTTTAAATCAAACAAAATTCATATATCAAAATAATCCCCCTCCCCCATTTTCGTCATTTATCAGATTAAAAAATTTAAGAAGCAGAATCTGTTTTTTTTAAATGGTTGTTTTTTTCTTTTTTGAATTTTAACAGCTTTTTCTGGAAGCTTTTTTTGCTTTTTTTATTTTTAAATATATATCCCCAAATTTTTTTTTTTTTTTGCCGAAAATTCATTCTTTTTAATTAGTACAACCATTCTTTTTTTCCCCCAGTTTTCATTCCCCCCAAATTCAAGCAATTTTTTCTCCAACCATTTTTTTTTAAATTAGTACAACCATTCTTTTTTTTTTTGGCCAAAAATTCATTCTTTTTAATTAGTACAACCATTTTTTTAATTCATTTTATCCAAAAATCTTTTTTTTTCCAGTTTTCATTCCCAGATTGGGTTGCATAACACAATAATTTATTGACAGACTGGGTTGCATAACACAATAATTTATTTGCAGATTCGGTTGCATAACACAATAATTTATTTGCAAATTCGGTTGCATAACACAACAATTTATTTGCAGATTGGGTTGAATAACACAACAAATTAGTTGCATATTGATTTGCATATTAAATAATGGAACAAATTATTTGCAGAAAGATGCAAAAATAATTTCCCCCCCTCCCAATATGCCATCTTCTCTTCTCTTCATATGCAGTCCACCATTTTGACAAGCTCCCGACATGCAAACAATAACAATGAACATTATTATCAACAAGATCGACCAAAAACAATCCAAAAAAACTAATAGGCCTAAAATCAACAAAATTCCAAAAAATTCAGTCCACAAATCATATAAAATCCACACCAATCAATAAAATCCCCCAAAATTTCGGTTCATTCCTCATACCAGATACAATTCACTAGGATGAGTCCAGAAAAAATCAATATTCTTTTTTCAAATAATCTCTTGTTTATTCGTAGCAATATTCATAGCAATAAAATCCAGAAAAACCCACAAATAATCTGAATAATTGCCCACACATATCAAACCCATAAAAATCCCACAAATAAAATCTACAAAATCTCAACAGCATATAAGGTAAAAGGGAAAAGCAGAAAAAAAAAAGATAAATCGTGTTGATGATCGTAGCGGCGTATGATGGTGGTGGTTGTCAGCACCGTCCAACGCGCGTGGGGTGGTGGTGGTGCAGATCGGAGCGGTGGTGGTATAGATCGGACGATGGCGGTAGAGATTTAGACGGTGGTGGCATGGGCCTGCGCGTTGGGGCGGCGGCATGGTGGACGTGGAGAGGGACGGTGGGGGCTAGGGGCGGTAGGGGGGCTGGGCGGTGGGGTAGGGGGGCTGGGGGCAGCGGGTGGCGGGGCTGGATGGTGGGGTAGGGGGGCTGGGGGCAGCGGGTGGTGGGGTTGGACGGTGGGGTTTGGGGGCTGGGGAAGAGAGAGAATAGAAAGTGGGTTGGGGGTATATGGCGAGAGAGAGAAGAGAAAGTGGGGGAATAAAGGGGAAGGGGAAGGGGAAGGGGGTGGGGGTGAGGGTGGGGTTCTTTATTGACGGGAGAGAGGAGAGAGAAAGAGGAGGGGAGAGAGAAAGAGGAGAGAGAGAGAGAGGGGAGAGAGAAAAAAGGGGTGGGACCACTGAAAAAGTAAAAGGTGGAAATTGTGGTTTTTTGAAATAAATTGTGTCTTTATGAATTGTAGGGAAATTTGTGTGGTTTTGTGCAATTAAGGGTCCAATATTGTGGCTCAAGACAATTTTCTCTTAAAAAATGTATGTTCCATACTTATTTGCTAAATCTACTTTTGACAAAAAAGTAACAATATTTTTAAATATTATATTCTCCATACATTAATAATCAAAAACCTCTATTTTATCACTTTATCACTTTAAATATTATAAACATCTCTTTTCTTAAAATCTATGCAAATAGTAAATGAGAAAATGAGTTTGGGACGGAGGGAGTAGTAATGAGCGAATTGCAGTTTTGGTCCCACAGGACACGGGCCTCTTTCGAAATGGTCCCAACTATTTCAGTTTTAGTCCCAATCAATTTTTTTCTTGCAAAAGTGATCCCGTAAATATTAGTAGTTGCAATGTTAGCCCCGACTAACCACACGGCGTTAAAAAGTTAACGGAAGAAGCACGTGCTTGTCACGTGTACTATTTTCCATCATGAATTAACCCAAAAATCAATCGAATTAAGAAAAAAAAAACGAGCAAAATTTGAAAGAGGGGGAGATTGAGATGAAGAACCCTAGTTCGATACACCAATAATCCCAATCAACGAAATCGAGCAATCAATCGACGAAATCCAAAATCCAACCACAAATTAAGGCGATTCACCGGTAATGTTGCACGGAAAGGGCATTCGTGGAGACTTGCCCCCTGAATATGGTATGTTCGTGTTCTTCGGTATTTTTTGCTCAATTTTGATATGTTGCGAATGCTCGATTGTTTTTTTTCTACTTTATTTTAGTATTTTAATGGGTAATTTCGATTTCAAGCAAATGTTAGGGTTTGTCTTTAATTTTCGTATTTATGGGTGGATTCGAATTATTTATTTCAAGCAAATATTAGGGTTTCTGTTTTAAATTTGTTTAGGTCAAAGGGTTACAGATTGAGGATCAATTTTCTTGTAGGTTTCTTCTTAGGTCTCAATTTCTGCCTAGGTCTCAATTTCTGCTTTGGTCTCAATTTCTTATGTTAGTTTTCTGTTGTGTCAAAACAGGTGATGCAAGTAGTTTTTATAGCTTGAAATTGCATCATGGTGGAAAGGTGGTTATTGGGGAAATTAAGCATGATTTTGAGTATTTTGGAGGTACAGTTTCAGTGTTTGATTTTGTGTCAATCAAAAGGACAACAATGGAGTACCTCTTTGGCTTTTTTGCTAATGGAATATGGATGATTAATTTCTTGGTTTCTTGGGTTGCTTATTATTTTTTGGGTTTATTTTGGTTTGTTTGTTCAATATGGTTGTTGTTAGTACACACTAGAAATATTTGCATTCATTAACAAAATGGGGCTGTTTTTCATTGAAGCCCTAGGAATATTTTGCATTCATTGACAAAAATAGGGATAGTTAATACATAATTTCATTGCATATTACATAATACGCAAACTGGAGTCAGGTTGCCCAGTTAATCATGAGTAGAAGAGCAAATACTAGTATAATTGAAAACAAATTTTGCATTTTTTCAGTGAATAACTTCATCTCTTTAGCCATAGTCTTCATTTGTTCAGCCATAGTCTTCATTTGTTCAGCCATAGTCTTCATTTCTTCTGTCATCTTGTTCATCTCTTCATTTTTGCTTGAAACTTCATTTCCAATTTCATAGGCCCAAACAAAAAACCCACAGCCACCACCCTCGCTCAAGGACTCCGGACAGTTGTGAAATAGTCTTCCCTTGCTTTTTTGTTGCTGTGAAACATAGGTACGAGCAACCTTTACGCAATGGCAAAGAACATATCGTCGGGATCGTTGTGAGCTTTGTGAGTTTGACGAAGACATTTTTTATGTGTGTGATTTGGTGATGTTTTTTGTTGTTGTGAGAATGAGTAAAAATAGGTTGAAATTTGGTTTATATAATGCAATAAAGCATTCCAGATTTCCCTCCAAATTTGGATACAAGTTTTCCTCCAAATAATAAGGATTTCCCTCATTTTTTCACTAGTCCCGCCAAAATGTTGAGACCAATTCTGCAAATATATAAAAAATAAAGAATGGGACCAAAAGTGCTAACAAACTTGACGGTTTGCAAACGGATGAGTGACGGTGGGACCACTTTTCCAAGAAAAAATTTGATTGAGACTAAAACTGAAATAGTTGGAATCATTTTGAAAGAGACCCGTGTCCTGTGGGACCAAAACTGCAATTCGCTCTAGTAGTAATAATTAATTATCTTTGTAACAATTTCTGCCATTTGAATTTAAGAAATGTTTTGATGTTCACACTACAAACACGAAAGGCATGTTATATATATACTGATACTCATAGATTGATAGAAGTGAACACTTTTTTTCTCTTTCGAATTTGGGGTCGGCAGACTTTATATAATTTTGACGGGAAAATTGCACTTTTAGTCCCAAGATAATGAATTTGTTGCAAAATGGTCCTATTTTGAGCAGTTTTAGTCCCCTAGTTATTTCCCCGTCAAATTTAACAGAAATGAGCGAATGTTGCTCACTCTTCCAGTCAAAAGGTTAATTTTGAAAATTATTTAGATACAAATATTATTAAATCTTAATTTTAAAACTAAATGAATAAAATTTAAATAAAATTTATATGAATATGCAGCAACCCGCCTGACGGATATTCACCCCGCCGCCCCGTTACGGCCTCCACCCCGCCGTCGTCACCACCACTACCTGGACTGCCACCCCATTTCGCCTCATTGCCATCACACCATTGCCACCATCCGCCACGGCAGCACCCCATTTCACCCAAATCTGGCCACGACAAACAATTCAAATTCGTTCAAGAAATTTGATTCGATCACGAAATCCGATGATTTTACCCACCCGACCGGAATCAAAACCCCTTATCTATTTCAGATTTCTATACCCATTCCATCTTCAATTTTGTGTGTGTTAGTGAATTTTTATAATTTTGATTTGCAGATTTCGATTTTCAAATTTCGGATGAAGGGGTACTTATAAGGGAAACGTGGTGAGGCAGGGTTGGGATAGGGTGGGGAAGAAACGATGCTACGATGGGAACTCTAGTTGGATTTGATGACCAGAATCGAATTGGTGCGGTGGAGAAGATGTATTGGGGTGGGATATAGCGGCCATGGTAGTTGCCGGTGATGGGGGTTAAATTGGTTAGAAGTGATTGGGGTTAGAAGTGATGGGAGAAGATGTATTGGGGTTAAATTGCCGATGATGAAATTCATTTTATGATAATTTGTTATTTTGAATATTATTTTAGAAGTCAAATTGGTCAACTAACGGTTTTCATCCAAAATTTAACGGATGGGACCAAATTTGCAAAAAAAAGGATCAGTTTTGCACATAGGTACCAAAAGTGTTTTGGACCAATTCTAATGGGACTAACACTGCAATTAACCCTAATTTTGACATGCGTGTGATAATTTGGAGTTTAAATTACAAATCGTCAGCATAATTTTATGATAAATTAATACTCCATATTTGATCTCAAAATTAATTTTTTATTAGATTTAATCTCAATTTCTCTGATAGAGTCTAATTTTGGTCCTAAATCGTCGATAAAAAGCTAAACGACGTCACTTTAACGTCCGAAATTGATGATTTCTGGCTAGGATGCTGATATGACGTTTATGTCTGCTAATTACCTTTGATTTTTTCTTTTGTCTTGCAATTTTATTACACATCATGTATATTTAAAAATTATAAAAGAAAAGGAAAAATAAGATATAATTAGCACATATGAACGCCATATCAGCACCCATGCCACAAATCAATAATTTCGAACTTCAAAACGATTTCATATTGACTTTTCCTGCCGATTTGGAATCAAAATCGGATTTTTCAAAGAACTTGAGACTAATTTTGATAAAAAATTAATTTTATAATTAAATATGTTTTATTATAAAGTTATGTGACGATTTGTGATTATAAGTTTTAAACTAGACAATGTCGCCTTCCCTAGGTCCAAGGGGAAACGACTCTATGTGATATTATTGAAGATGTTAATATATGATTCTTAGATAGTAGGAATCTTTAGTTTTGGTGGTCCAATTGAAAGTTTGGATTGTTTTAGACTAGCATATATAAATAAAATAATATAAAAAAACTATCACAAATTTATATGAGTTCATTTCACAAACATCGCATATACCACATCATGAACTTTTCAATATTGGAATCTGATAATTCATCGGTGATCCGAATTATTCACGGATTGTCATTGGTATTTGTCCTCAATTTGACAGCTCTATTGATTTTTTGCACACCCAATGTTGAACATTATTTTTATCTCACATGCTTATTTGGAAGCACACCCAATGTTTTTGCACTGTTAAAAAACATTGGGTGTGCAAAAATCAAGGGTTATCAGCATCCAACCGCTTGCAATGAGCAAAAACAGGAAACTTATTTCGCCTTTACATTATCATTTAAAAGAGGCTAATCAGGAACATAAGATGTTCGACATGAGATCCCCTTCTTCTCTTCGGACAAATTTTCACTCTCTTTTGGCATCTTCCTTGGAATCCTGCGATTTTCAGAAATAACATATTTTTCTCCAACAATTTGATCATAACACAATCATTTTTTTTTTCCACTTAATTAAAATATTAGAGCATAAACTAAGAGGGGTGTATTGGTTATAGAGTCTGTAGGATTTTTTTTAGACTTTTAAAGTCTGGTGGTATTCAATCTGGATTTTCAAAAGTCTTTTAAAATCCTGAGATATTCAATACGGATTTTAAAAAATCTTAAAAAATCTTTAGGTATTCAACAGTATATGGATTTTAATACTCCATAGATTTTCTTTGATTATCTTACAAAATATAAATAGATTTCCCTCTCCAAAATCTCTTCTAATAACCAGAGATTTCTACGCATTTAAAAAAAAAATTAAAAAAATCTTTAGGTATTCAACATTCTATGGACTTTCTTTAATTCTCTTCCATTAGATTGTCAACGGGGCGGGGACGGCCCATTTCCCGTCCCCGCGAAATAAATAGAGAATTTTTTCCCCCATCCCCACCTCGCCGGGAATCCCCGTCTCGTGAGGATTCCTCGTTCCACGCCTAATTCATTTTTTATCTCATTTTTAAAATATAAAATAATATTTAAATTAAAAAATTTAATCATACACAACAATTACTTTAAGTTGGTGTTAAAAAAAATTATTTAAACAATTTGAAGAACCTCTAATTCAATATTTTAATTAAAATATATTAAAGTGAAAATTATATAATTTGGAATTAATAACATAATATTAAATAAAAAAATATAGATGTAATTTTTAATAAATAGTTAATTGAGTAGAAAATTATGAAATATTTATTTGTAATTTACTTTTAAATTATATATATATATATATATATTAATTATATATAAAATAATGCGGCTCCCGCGGGGAACGAGACGGGAATCCCCCGGGCCTGGGAATACTATCCTGGTCCCTGCCTACGGGGCCAAAAAATTCTCATCCCTATTTGCTTTGGGGATTCTCCGCCCCGTTCGGAGCGGATCCCCATGGGGATCGGGATTTTCCGCCTCGCTGCCAAGTATACTCTTCAAAAAATATAAATAAATTTTACTCTCCAAAATCTCTTCTAACAATCAGAGACTTCTAATGAGGGCGAGGTATAATGGTGATGTAAATGAAGATGAAAATAATAATGTTTTTTTTATAACTAACGTATTTTTTTTTCTAAAAAATTTGGATAACTATTTTTTTATATACAAGTGTGTTCCATATACATTTGCATCAATGGTTCCAGCGCCGGAGTCTATGAAAATCAATGTAAATCAATAAAAAAAAAGTGTATTTCACAATCCTGTAAAGTCTATGAAAATCCAAGTAAATCAATAAAAAAAAGTCAGTCAAACTCTGCGTGGAGTCTATTGATTTTCTAAATCTACGGATTTTTTAAAGTCCAAAAAAATCCAATTGAATCTCAATTGAATACACCCCTCTAATATTACAATCACCGTTGAAACAATATTTCCTCTAATACGTCCCTTTCACTAAGGGCTTGTTTGTTTTGGGATTCACACGGATAGGACTAGGACTTTTCGGCCCCCGCCCCATTCTAGTTAGAGATGTAACATCCCGTTTTTACATCTCATTCTTCATCCACACCTATAATACCTATTTTCTCTCACTTACACTCTTTTTCCTACTTTTCTCTCACTTACACTCTCTTTTCTACTTTTCTCTTACGCATTCTACTTTACTTTTACACATGATTTGACATAAAGTAAAATTACACCCTACTAAAATCTCAAAACAAACACACACTTTTATTATCATCCAAGACTTTACATCTTGTGGGCGTAAAGTCATGACTTCACACGCCCACCTAAATCCCGAAACAAACAAGCCCTAAAGGATTGTTGGAAATTGGTTTAAATTAAGGTTTTATACCCTGACTTTGACTAATTTTTTAAGGAGTAAAAATGTTAGTTTTTGGGAAAAAAAATAACGATGTTGTTCTACTCGCGGAGTAGATGAGCGTGGTATATTTAATATCTCAAAACCGATTTTCAGTGAGTGAGAAATTAATTTGGGAAGTTGTAGTATTAATCATTTGTATTGAATAATTTCATGGGAAATGGAAAATGAAGTTTCATCCCACATTGGAAAATTACAAGAGCATTCTCTTGTATATAAGTAGGAAAATATTCATGTTCTTTAAATTGGGACATGGGGACCCTAACCATGGACCACACACGCGCGCGCGTCCCGCCCCGCCCGGGTCCGGGTTCGTGGTTCTTGGCAATTGGGTGGGCTTTGGGGCCTACCTATATTTTTTTAGTACCAAAAATGTAAAATGGCTCAATACCTTTTGGATCCAATTGGTTCGGGTGGCCCGTTTGGAATTGGGCCGGCCCACGAACATGTTTAATACACCTACGAAAATGATTAATACACTCTAGAGAATCTGGAATATTCCGTTCTTGCTTCCCAAGAATGAGAAACTGCGTTTCTCTCCACTACAGAACGTGGGTGACCCATGATCACCACGTACTCCACTCTAGCAACCTTCAGATGGGTCGGATTTCCACCTATATATACCCCATTTCGTCCAAACTGTCAGATCACTTTTACGAACCCAAATTTTCGAAAGCCTTTCGCTGCATATACTCGTTAAGCTCATAATTCCAATTTTGTTCGCCGAAAATTCATACACGGTAGTGCTACCGGTGTGAATTGTTTAAACTGTTTTACCTTTGGAGACTCGTACGCATTACACCGTAAGCACTATACGGGCGTATTCAGTTTTGCGGGAATAGGTTATTCCTAGACTCGGTTTATTTCACGAATTCATTTCGTGTTTCTTTTCTTCTCTTCTTGCAGTGTACGAAATACACATTCCATCTTTTCTAACAATCGCAAGACTGAATATTGATTGTTATTTCACTACACTGCTATGTCGAAAAATAACTCTGATAATGAGATGGATATCTCTTCACCGACTAAGGATGATATCAATGACTCTTCTCTAGTACCTGTGGGTACAAATCCGACTAAGGATGGTAATCCGGATCCTTCCAAGGGAACCACCTCAGGTAATTCAACTACCATTCCTCCTTTCCAGTTTGAAATTTTCAGCAACATTCTTGTTGAATGGATGAATGCTAATGACAATCCCTTCGTGGGAAATGTTAATCCCTTTGTGGGAAACTCTAGCACTAATCCCTTTATGGGAAGCTCAAGTGTTAATCCCTTCGTGGGAAACGTTGGTGGCAATCCTTTCGTGGAAAATGCCGGTGTCAATCCACTTTTGGCAACCAACCAGTCCTCCCTGCAAGGGAATGTTAGGCCGGTGGTAGTGAAAGGCGAGAAACCCGAAAAGTTTTCGGGTAATGACTTTAAGAGGTGGCAAAAGAAGATGCACTTCTATTTGACCACCATCTCCTTGGTGAAATACATCAAGGAAGATAGTCTGAGTGCTCCTGCTGAAGATGCTGATCGGGAGACCAGGATCGCTTATGACACTTGGATCCACGATGACTATCTCTGCAGGAATTACATCCTGAATGGGCTGTCTGATGCCCTCTGTAATGTGTATGATGAGTACCCGACTTCCAAAGCTCTGTGGGAGTCCTTGGAGAAGAAGTACAAGACCGAAGACGCGGGAACTAGCAAGTTCGTCGTCTCCACCTTGTACGACTTCAAGATGGAGGACAACAAATCTGTTGTTGAGCAGGTGCAAAAGCTGCAAGTGATCTTCCATAATATTGCAGTGCAAGGGATGGAGCTGCCTGAAGCCTTTCAGGTAGCTACTGTGATTGACAGACTCCCTCCGTCTTGGAAGGAGTTCAAGTCCTACCTCAAGCACAAGCGAAAGCAGGTGACGATGGAGGACCTTGTTACCCGACTCCGGATCGAGGAGGATAACAAGAAAAGAGAAAAGAGGGGCTCAATTTCTTCCATCGAGGCCAAGGCTAACCTGATGGAGAAAGGTGAACCATCAAAGAAGAGAAAGCGTCAAGACGACAAAGGAAAGGGCAAGGTTGTTGCTGCTGGTCCTGCCCCGAAGAAGTTAAGCGGAAAGTGCTACAACTATGGCAAACCCAACCATCGGGCAACTGATTGTCGTCAGCCCAAGATGTTGGGATAATATAGGGGTGCCCGGAATCTATTCGGGATGAATTTTAAATACGAATTTAAATACAATTATTACTATCATGAATTAATCCTAATTAATTCAAATAATAATTCCAACAACTAATTATCATCATGCATGCTAAATTAATTTCACATATTAACTATGGCGGAATAAACAAGTAAATATGTGATTAACGTACCTCTTGTAGAACTTGGCCTTTGAATAAAACGGGACTCTCGTACACGCTTTATCAACCCAAAAACCTTCTCAAGTATTTCCCTTTCGCCTTACTTGATCGCCGGTGGGAGACGCTTTCAAGCAATTTAATAAACTAAGGAAAAAGAAAAATATCTATGCTTCTTGATTTTTCCAACACATGGAATTATGTACTTGGGGATGAAATAATCATCCCCTATTTATAGATGAGAATGGGCGAAAATTATAGATTATTTGGGCTTGGAGAAAATCTTTTCTTAGGCTCTAAGAAATCTTGAATATATCTCATATATTCTTTTCTCCAAAATAAAATATTCCACAAAAATCTCACTCACCTATAAAGAGGCTAATTTTCGAAAAAAACAATAAGAAATCCAAAGATTTGGATCTTCTTGAATATATGAGATATTCTTGTATTCCTAGAATACATATCTTCCATAATATCTTTCCAAGAAAATCAACGAAATCTTATTTCTTCTTGATTCTCTATTTTCGAAAATTAAATGAAAAAAAATCAGCATAATATAATCTTTTTATTTTAATCACCTTATCATTATTGGGCTACTTAATGGGCTACTTGAGGGGCCTTAAGGAGAATTAAGATTGGACCTCCTAATGGACTTCTGAATTTCAATATTGAGCCCCAATATAATTCAGCCCATTAATATTAATTATTACCACTAATAAATTAATATTGCACTATCCATCTTAATCCATATTACGATAATATGGGCTCCCGGTTATTATTTCCCGCGTTTAAGATTATCAAGTCCATTAATTAATTGAGCTTCTGAATAGCTCTAAATTAATTAATATATTTCACCTTGGAGTAAAGACAGCTCAACATTATTATTCGTACCGAAGAAACTAATTCTTCACTTGCAAGATTTGGTACAATGAAACTTCTGAGCCCACCAAGGGGACTAATCACACGAGCCGTACTCGCACGCGTTTCTCCGTATTAAATCTTAGCAACCGTCGTATGATTAATATTACTGCCCAAGACACAAAGTTCGAAGTCACAATGATTCTCACCCAACATGAATCAAAGCAGTAACTACTAAGCACACACGGTCCTATTTAAGTGACGGAGATTAAGAAATCAACAACCACTGAGGTCTAATTCTTCACCTTTCAGAACAGAAGAATTTCTCCTCGCTGTAGGACCTCTTCAACACATACTAAATGTGCTAGTGCAATCTCTTGGTCAAGACAGACCAATCTGAGCCTTACACATCGACCTTTCACGGCGGATTGTTCAATTCCACCTGGGTCGTGAATTGTACGTTTAGTTACAAGTAAACTGTTAATGTTGTCTTCCGTGATCGGGTATCACCACATTAACTACAATGTAACATGTACTATATATTGAACGGTTTGCAATAGAAATTCAACATTCAATTATATCTAAAGCAAATGTGATAAAAGAATTATTCTCATAAATCGAGTGTTTGATACACGAGTTATACAAAGTAAAAGCATACTTTCACGTATAACTCCAACAATCTCCCACTTATACTTAAAGTCTGCTTTTAGTATACATCACGCATGTCTTAGTGTAGTAGCTCTACGTGACATCTCATGTCAACCTACACTAACCTAATAATTCCTCCCACTTATACTTAAAGCAGATTGGCAATAGTCTTGACTCCCATTCCATCCACATGTCTCTCGAATGTATTCAGAGGCAGACCCTTTGTGAATGGATTTACTAGGTTGTCCCCGACGCATATCTTTGCCACCTCTTTATCTCCTCTCTCAACGATTTCTCGTATAAGATGGTGTTTTTTTTCAATGTGTTTGCTGGCCTTGTGGGCTCTCGGTTCCCTTGAATTTGCAACTGCTCCGGCATTGTCACAAAAGACAGTTATCTTGTCGGGCAAATTCGGAACAACGTCCAAGTCCACTAAGAAGTACTTGAGCCAAACCGCTTCTTTCGCTACTTCACAAGCAACTACTTATTCGGTTTCCATGGTCGAATCTGCGATGCATTTCTGCAAATCGCTTCTCCATGTCATGGCTCCTTCTCCCATGCAAAATACACTACCCGAGGTAGGTATTTTGGAGTCTATGTCTGATTGGAAATTTGAGTCTGTGTATCCCATGGGATTTAGATTGTCTGACTGTTAAATCAGCATTCCATACTAAGTTCTTTTCAGAAACTAAAGAACGCATTTAATTGCAATCTAATGTGCTTTCCCGGGGTTACTTTGATATCTTGCCATCATGCCCACGGCAAAGCAGATATCCAGTCTCGTACACAACGTTGCATACATAAGACTTCCTACGTCCGGAACGTCTTTCATGTCATCTATCTCCACTTGCGTCTTAGGGCATATTTCTTTGGATAGATGGATTCCGTGCCTACAAGGTACAAAACCTTTCTTGGAATCTTGCACGCTGATATGCTTCAAAACAGTGGCTTTGTATGAAACTTGCGATAAGCCCAACATCTTCCTCTTGCGATCTCGAGTGAACTTGATCCCAAGGATGTGACCGGCTTTTCCCTAAGTCCTTCATATCAAACTGATTTGACAGCCATACCCTTACGTCTGACAATACCTTTACATTGTTTCCAATGAGCAGAATATCGTCTACGTATAATACTAAGAATACCACCGCAGTTCCGTCACATCTTTTGTACACACAACTTTCGAACTTGTTTTGATCATAAACCCATAAGACTTAATTAATTGATCAAACACTAGTTCCAAGTACGCGATGCTTGCTTAAGTCCATAAATGGATCTCTTAAGCTTGCATACGAGGTGCTCTTGGCCTTTTTCAACGAAACCTTTGGGCTGTTGCATATAGATCCCATCAAGACTTCCGTTAAGGAAAACTGTCTTGACATCCATTTACCAGATCTCGTAATCTAAGTGCGCAGCGATCGACAAGAGAATACGGATGGACTTAAGCATAGCTACAGGCCACAGGCCACAAGCCTTGCTTTGAAGGTCTTTACCCTTCCGTCCGGTCCTCTTTTCCTCTTGTACACCCACTTGCATCCAATGGGTTCTACCCCATTAGGTGGATCAACCAACTCCCACACTTGATTATAATCCATCGAACCCACCTCGGTTTCCATTGCGGTTTGCCACACTTCCGCGTCTTTGTCTTGGATTGCCTCGTCGTACGTTCATGGGTCTGATTCATCGCCGGGAATCAAATCCGAAGATTCTCCAATTCCCATGAATCTCTCGGGTTGCCTTGCAATCCTCCCACTACGACGGGGTTCCGATTGTGAAGGTATGACGTGTGGTATATCATCTTGTATACTTGGTATAGGAGTTTGCCCTCTTAACTCGTCTAAGGTAATCTCACTTCTGGGCTTTCTTTTGTTCATATAGTCTTCCTCCAAGAATTTAAAGTGCGAACTAATCACGGTCTTTTAATCCTTGAGACTATAGAACATACACCCTTTCGTTCCCATGGGATATCCTATAAACAACCTTAATTCCGAACGTGGATCCAATTCACCGGCTTCCTTGTCTAGCACGTATACCGGACAACCCCAAATCAGCAAGTGTCTTAGACTGGGCTTGCGCCCGGTCCACAATTCCATTGGGGTTTTAGGAACCGATTTGGATGGCACCAAGTTTAGAATGTAAGTCGTTGTTTCCAAGGCGTTACCCCAAAACGACTTGGGTAAATCTGAATAACTCATCATGGATCTGACTATTTCTAAAAGAGTCTGGCTCCTTCGTTCCGCCACACCGTTCTATTGAGGGGTTCCCGATGTGGTCAACAGGGATACAATCCCTTCTTCCGATAGGTAGTTCAAGAATTCATTGCTAAGGTATTCGCCTCCACGAACAAATCGTAGAGACTTGATACTTCTTTCCCTATGCATCATAAGGTAGATGTATCCGTATCTTGAGTAATCATCAAATTACTCATACCTCTTCTTGCTATGATCGTCATTGAACCACACATATCGGTATGAACGAGTTCTAACACTTCCGTAGTTCTATTCCCCTTGGCTCCAAATGCCCTCTTGGTCATTTTACCCTCTAAACAGGATTCACAAGTTGGAAACGGTTCGACTTGGAATGATTCCAAGGATCCGTCTTTCACCAATCTCTCTATCCACTTTAGATTAATATGACCTAGTTTAAGATGCCATAGAAGTGTTTCGTTCATCTCCGAAGAACGCTTTCTTTTATTACTCGAAATAATCGATGTGTTATTAGATTCAATTTTGTGAGTGGTGTGCCCAAATAATGGTATAAAGATCATCCATTAAAGTTCCGGAATAGATAAACTCATCGTTTCAAGCAATAATAACATCCTCATTAAAAGAAACTGAGTATCTATTCAAACAGTTTAGAAACTGAAGGTTGAGTTCTTTCTAAACTAGGAACATGAGGAATGTCTCTCAAGACCATAACTCTATCTTCACAAGATAGGCGCACTTCTCCCACTGCTTCAGCTGCCACTCTCGTAGCATTGCCCGATGTGATGGGGATCTCACTTCCGTTAGGTCATCAGGTTAGCTTAAACCTATGAAACAAATGTGATCAGTAGCTCTCGTATCCACTATCCACGAATAGACAGCATACGCCTTTTCACAAGTTTCGACGACTAAGGTGTGTGAATTACCTAACTTTCCTAGCCTCTTAGGCTTGGAACAGGCAGACCTCCATTGTCCTCTCTCACCGCAACTAAAACACTTCCCCTTCGATGCTTGCCTTTGCATTTGCCTTTCGCAACAATTGGATTTGCTTGGATCCGGCCTTTGGTTCTCTTCCTCTTTTCCCTCCCTTGGGACCAAAAAAGGTAGACGAACCATTAGCCACCATAGCACTAGACTGGTGCTCCATTATCACCTCCACCGAAACTAAAGCTTGCAAGAGCTCGGGCAAACGACTTGTCCGTTCATTCATCTGACAGTTCAGATGAAACTACTCAAAGCTTCTCGGTAGGGAATGGTATATGAAATCAATCAAAATCCGCACCAAGTACTTCCAACTTGTTAAGGTATGCCATTATCTCGAGAACGTGCTCCCTCACGAGCGTTCCTTCCACCATTTCCAACTTGACCGAGTCATGTTTGGTGAACTGATTAGTCATGGGATTTTGATGTGAAAACATCTCTTCAAGGCGTTCCATGATTTCAACAGCGGATACAATGTCTTCATGAACGCGCCTCAAATCCTCAGACAGAAATGTCAAGATGATGCACTTCATTCATTGTCACGCTTCCGATCATAAACTGTCTCTTCCCATTGCTTGACTTATCATTAGGCTTGCCGGGTATATTAACATAAATAACCCAATTGTGTTTTCGTGCAGTAAGGACAAATTTAAAAAAACATTTCCAATCGATATAATTCTCTCCAAAAAGTTTATTAACTTTAAGTATATTAAACAGTGGATTAAAAGGTTACGACATGATGAAATGAGAATAAAACATACATTCATATCAATATCTAGAAAAATATGAAATTATCACATAATTCGATCACATCAATTATATTGAAACCTTAAAACAATATAATCATGCATCAGCCAACATCTCGAAACAATTTAAATGCGCCACGAGGGGTGGTCTATACATTTAAACACATTCAAGCGGATTACAAACTTAAAAGTTACAAATCCTTAATTCAAAATTAATAGTTGGCTCCCGCTTTGACCACATAGAAACTGACAGGGACTCCGAGGGGAGTAAGTTAATATCAATTTCCTATGCCTAAGTAATAACCATAATTAAATACAGGATTATTATTTCGCTTTGAGCAAGCCACTCGTGGTGAGGGTCAATACCGCCACTAGTAATAATCCACAATCATCCTTTCGGAATTTATTCATGTGAAATCCGTTCTTTTGGCCGATCCGAGGGGGAAATGTATTCCAAAAGAACTTCACAAATAAATAAATTATGGAGGTCAAAATAATCCAATTTTAATATCCGGAATAAAATTGCGATTATAAAAACATACTTAGTAATTTTCGAAAGTAAGGTTTTTCTTGGACAATTAAATTCATGCAAACACATATTAACAAATAATAATAAGTGCACGAAATAAAACATCCATCAAAACAAAAATTAAACACATTGGAGCACTCAAATCCAATTGTCACGGTTTAATTTCTTTACGTCTTGATGCGAAAAATCGTCCTTGTTGCTTTCCGACGTTCGTCTCGACGTGCTCCCACTCGAACAGCAACACTTCTTCAAAAACAGCATCGTTTGGGGTTCGGGACGACGTTTAAAATCACACGAAAAAAAAAACACAAACCGAAAAAATTCCACGGCCTGAGATACAGCGTGCGTCGGCCCACGAAGTGGGCCCGCGCGCTTCCCGGCCCGAGAAGCGCTGGAAAAGCGCCCGAGGCGCGCCAAAGCACAGCCCCGAGGCGCACCCGAGGCGCGCCCGAGGCGCTGCACGGAGGCCCGCCGAGGCACACGCGAGGTGCCCCGAGGCGCTGCAGGGAGCTGCCGAGGCGCGCGCGCGCCGTGCGCACGGCGTGCGCCGTGCACCCCCGTGCGCCGTTTTTTTCGCCGTTCGTCCTCGTTTTCTTCACCCCTTGCATGATTTTACCTCCATACACGCTCCACGCTTGCATGCGTCGTCCGGGTACGCCGTTTTTAATTCTTCGTTCTTCGTCACGATCCGGTTACAATTTATTTTTACAAAAAAATAAATACTAGATCTAGACTAGTCTATTACAATGATCGAATCAAAATAAAAACAACTAATCTACTCGTGGATTTTCTCACGAGAAAAACGAATTCGAACGAATCGAATTAAAAACCAAATTAATTCACACGCATGAAATTAACAACATTAAAAACCATGACAATTGGATACCTGCAAAAAAGATCTAACAATTCTACTATCCAATTTCAAATTTAATGTTCAACAATTTAAATTCCAATTTAAAATTCAGAGCCCGAAACCGTGGCTCTGATACCAGTTGTTGGGATAATATAGGGGTGCCCGGAATCTATTCGGGATGAATTTTAAATACGAATTTAAATACAATTATTACTATCATGAATTAATCCTAATTAATTCAAATAATAATTCCAACAACTAATTATCATCATGCATGCTAAATTAATTTCACATATTAACTATGGCGGAATAAACAAGTAAATATGTGATTAACGTACCTCTTGTAGAACTTGGCCTTTGAATAAAACGGGACTCTCGTACACGCTTTATCAACCCAAAAACCTTCTCAAGTATTTCCCTTTCGCCTTACTTGATCGCCGGTGGGAGACGCTTTCAAGCAATTTAATAAACTAAGGAAAAAGAAAAATATCTATGCTTCTTGATTTTTCCAACACATGGAATTATGTACTTGGGGATGAAATAATCATCCCCTATTTATAGATGAGAATGGGCGAAAATTATAGATTATTTGGGCTTGGAGAAAATCTTTTCTTAGGCTCTAAGAAATCTTGAATATATCTCATATATTCTTTTCTCCAAAATAAAATATTCCACAAAAATCTCACTCACCTATAAAGAGGCTAATTTTCGAAAAAAACAATAAGAAATCCAAAGATTTGGATCTTCTTGAATATATGAGATATTCTTGTATTCCTAGAATACATATCTTCCATAATATATTTCCAAGAAAATCAACGAAATCTTATTTCTTCTTGATTCTCTATTTTCGAAAATTAAATGAAAAAAAATCAGCATAATATAATCTTTTTATTTTAATCACCTTATCATTATTGGGCTACTTAATGGGCTACTTGAGGGGCCTTAAGGAGAATTAAGATTGGACCTCCTAATGGACTTCTGAATTTCAATATTGAGCCCCAATATAATTCAGCCCATTAATATTAATTATTACCACTAATAAATTAATATTGCACTATCCATCTTAATCCATATTACGATAATATGGGCTCCCGGTTATTATTTCCCGCGTTTAAGATTATCAAGTCCATTAATTAATTGAGCTTCTTAATAGCTCTAAATTAATTAATATATTTCACCTTGGAGTAAAGACAGCTCAACATTATTATTCGTACCGAAGAAACTAATTCTTCACTTGCAAGATTTGGTACAATAAAACTTCTGAGCCCACCAAGGGGACTAATCACACGAGCCGTACTCGCACGCGTTTCTCCGTATTAAATCTTAGCAACCGTCGTATGATTAATATTACTGCCCAAGACACAAAGTTCGAAGTCACAATGATTCTCACCCAACATGAATCAAAGCAGTAACTACTAAGCACACACGGTCCTATTTAAGTGACGGAGATTAAGAAATCAACAACCACTGAGGTCTAATTCTTCACCTTTCAGAACAGAAGAATTTCTCCTCGCTGTAGGACCTCTTCAACACATACTAAATGTGCTAGTGCAATCTCTTGGTCAAGACAGACCAATCTGAGCCTTACACATCGACCTTTCACGGCGGATTGTTCAATTCCACCTGGGTCGTGAATTGTACGTTTAGTTACAAGTAAACTGTTAATGTTGTCTTCCGTGATCGGGTATCACCACATTAACTACAATGTAACATGTACTATATATTGAACGGTTTGCAATAGAAATTCAACATTCAATTATATCTAAAGCAAATGTGATAAAAGAATTATTCTCATAAATCGAGTGTTTGATACACGAGTTATACAAAGTAAAAGCATACTTTCACGTATAACTCCAACACAAGAAAGAAGACAAAGGGAAGAAGAACTCCGTGAACGTTGCTGAACGTGAGCTTACGGAGATGGATATGTCCGCTGTAGTGACCGAGGCCAACATGGTGGACAACAAGAAAGGTTGGTTCGTGGACACTGGTGCCACTTGCCACGTTTGCTCGGAGAAGTCTGCCTTCTCCACTTATTCTCCTGCTGAGGGGAGAAAGCTCTACATGGGGAACCAAGCCTCGTCTGAAGTGGCTGGTGTAGGAATGGTGGTAATCAAACTGACTTCAGGAAAGGAGCTCAAACTGAAGGACGTGCTGCATGTCCCGGACATCCGGAAGAATCTGATTTCAGGGTCACTTTTAGTTAGTAGTCAGTTTAAGCTAGTGTTTGAGTCAAATGTCGTTGTACTTAGCAAGTTTGACATCTTCCTAGGAAAAGGTTACCTCGAGAAGGGCCTTTTTAAGATGTATGTCATGACTGTAAGCCGTGATGGCAAAAACACTATTATCAATGAGAATGCTTCTACTTCTGCTTATATCGTTGAGTGTTCCTCTTTATGGCATTTTAAATTAGGACATGTTAATCTAAAATCTATAAAACGTTTAGTAAATTTAGATTTACTTAAAATTGAAAATGTTGATACATCCAAAAGATGTGAAATATGTGTAGAAGCAAAGATGGCTAAATTACCATTTAAGTCAATTGAAAGGAACACTACTCCTCTAGACCTAATTCACACCGATGTATGTGATTTAAAGTTTGTGCAAACTAGAGGTGAAAAAAAATATCGGTGCGGTTAAATAAACCCCCGAAATTTCTCTACACACCCCAATTACTAAATGTATCCCATTAATAATAAATGAATTATTAATAACCCCATATTTTGACCATCGTACCCTTTATCTAAAAATCAAATTAGAAAAGTTTTTTTCCTAGGAACAACATATTTGTCCAAAAAAATGAAGAAAAGCGCATCATTTTTTCAACTGGCTTTGAAATTGCCATCCAAAAACGTTTGCACCTCAATTTAATTTCGTATAACTTCATCCTTTACAATATTTAGGGTTTAATTGGTATATGAAAAATAAGAAATTGTTGTTTCATTGAAATAGAAGAACTGCACGCTAGTTATAAGTTTTAGGGTTTAATTAGTATATGGAAAAAAAAAAAAAAAATCCATTGCAATAGAATTTGCACTGAATTCCGACGTACCTCTGAGAACTAATCTAATAGCTAATTAGGTTGGGATTGTACATCTTAGCTTAGATATAATGACCTTAACTATTTTGGGAAGAAGACAGTGTGAGTACGAAGAGAGGGAAAATTTTATTCATTTAAGGTAATTTAATAACTTAATATAAGGGTATTTTAGTCTAAAAATATTTTGGGATTTGTCTAGAAATTTCGGGGGTTTATTTAGCCGTGGCCAAAAAATATTTTATTACTTTTATTGATGATTGCACAAGATTCTGCTACATTTACTTACTACGAGATAAAGATGAAGCTATTGAAGCTTTAAAAAATTATAAAAGTGAAGTATAGAATCAAATGAACATTACAATTAAAGCAATTCGTAGTGATAGAGGTGGAGAGTATGTGGCTCCATTTGAACAATTATGTGTCGAATCAGGCATCATACATCAAACAACAGCTCCCTACTCACCTCAATAGAATGGTATTGCGGATAGGAAAAACCGAACTTTGAAAGAGATGATGAACACAATGTTAATTAGCTCGGGTTTACCTCAGAACATGTGGGGGGAAGCTATTCTGTCAGCTAACCACATTCTGAACAAAATTCCACTTAAGACTCAAGATAAGACACCTTATGAGTTGTGAAAAAATCGCAAACCATCCTACAAAAACCTCAAAGTGTGGGGGTGTTTGGCTAAAGTTGAAGTCCCACTTCCTAAACAAGTGAAAATCGGACCTAAGACGGTCGATGGGATCTTTATAGGATACGCCTTCAATAGTAGTGCCTATCGGTTCTTGATTCACAAATCAGAGATACGCGATATGACAGTAGGTACTATAATAGAATCAAGGAATGTTGTTTTCTTTGAAAATATGTTCCCGTGTAGGGACAAAGAAGAAGTGAGTTCAAATAAACGAACTCATGAGGAATCAAGTGAAGCTGCAGGTAACTTGAATGCGAAAATACTAACTTCTACTAATAGATTCCTCGCAAGCGTACGAGTTCACTGTAGTATGAGTAAGTATAATGACCAAGTATATCGAACCCAAAGGATGAAGTGTATGCAAATAGATCCCTGAAGATCTACGTGTCGTAGTTAATATGAGTGAAATGTTTTTGGATTTTTTGAAAGATTAATTGAAATTAAAATAAACTAATTAAACTAAAATACTAAAGAAGACGAATTAAGTAAGGTTTGTGTTCAAGTAAGAGATGGTGATGCTCAGGATAGAAATCCCTACGTATACTAACGGAGCAGGTACATAATCAAAATAACCGTGACGCGCAAGAAATAACCTAAGTAAAATAATGCAAGATAAAAGCTCAAGATTCTAAACCCTAATACTTTACCCTAACACTCGACTTCACTAATCCACTAACAAGTTAATAGATTGTGCTTAATTAATAAGAACCTAATTTAACTAAGGTGATGCGGTCGTCCTCCTTCGCTAAATTGGTAGATGAATTAACCCTTTCTAAACCCTCTCGTTAAGTCTACTCGTTGTTAAAGAGTATTACGGTCGTCCTCTCTCTAACACTTTTCGAATGAAATTCAAAAGTAAAGTTAAGATTAATTTTAAGAATTCATTAATCAAGAGAATTAAAACCTAACGTCACAGGTTACTCTAATTACGTACCCACAACCTACTTCTACGAGTTCATCCTACCCCAAGCATGCAAGGGTTTTAGCTAGACATATGTTTTACGTAAACAAGAACAATTGAATAAGTAACGAACCTGAACATGATAATTATAACGATGAAAAGATCAATCATAAACTAGGATTTCGAGAAATAAAGAATAACTTAAATTAAACCAATAAAACGAGTCTCAACGTGTTGAAGAATAAAGATATGAAGAAATGAAACTAAAAAGAAAATCGTGACATGAATTCGTAAGAAAAACCTAAAAAACGTAAAGTAAATTTGCTCGTTCCTTCTTCTCCAAAAATTAACTCTCTAAAATGCTCTTGAATCTAGTGGGTGTAAGTGGTGATAGTAAAAAACGAGCTCGGGACGAATATATATCAGCATCGGGCCGAATCGGGAACGTATGGGCTAAAAAATGCGCTTTCTCGTGCACTGCTCGTGCACTAGTGCACGAGCTGCTTTTGCTTGTGCACAGTGCACGAGTGCCCGTGCACTAGTGCATGCCTGCACCTGCTGGTGCACAGTGCACGAGTGCTCGTGCACTAGTGCACGACCTGCACCTTGCTTGTGCACTCCAATGATACTTTTGCTCCCCTGAACTAATACTTTTCGTATTTCTTCGATATCTTCTCATCCGGGCGTCCGTTTGAGTCGATTCAAAGTCCTACGAACTCCTCTTTTTGCCCCCTATCAACCTATGAGCATCAAAGAGACAAATTCATTAGCTTATGAAAATGATACGCAAATGACTCTAAATACTCAACAAAATCAATCAAAACTAGGGCATTTCGAGTGACGAATCATGACAATTTCACACCTAATCAACCCCCCCAAACTTACCATGTTGCTTGTCCTCAAGCAACGAAATAATAAGTCAAGTGAAATTGTTAGGAATGAGTCAACGAATCAAATCATGCAAGCAAATGAATTCGAGCTTCAAAGATCAATCACAAGTATACTTACTCACCTTCCCTCATCGTACTCATGCAACAACAGCAAGAATCACCAAAATCAAACATAGATGTGCACTCTACGATGTGTTTCACTCCCTCACAAGTGTATATCAATGATAAAGGGACTCACTCAAATAATCAATCACACTTATCGGCAGCCATAGGCTTGTAAGCACTCTCAACTCCGATCATACTCTAGAAATCAATGCCGAATCAAAAAGGACTTTTCTCAAGGTTGTAATGTAAGCTCTTTGGACAGGTGGGATAACAATATGGTAAGTGACTCAAGTGAATGGAGAATAGAACATCAAACTTTCGCACATCGAGATTAGGAACAGAATACTTCAAACTTTTTCAATCAACACCCTTTCAATTCCAATTCTCTCAACACTTCAATTTTTTTTTTCTTTTTCACTTTTCTCAATCACTTCACTTTTTTTTTTCTTTCACAAACACATGATCTTTTTTTTTTCTTTTGCTCATTCTCAATTTTTTTTTATTTTTCCCACAACTCAAAACTTCATCACACCTTCTTCTCATAATCACTCAACAAACAACATTTCCCTTTTTCAACTCAATTCAATCCCTTCACATTCACATTTTTCCTATTCTCCACTCAAATTGGGATAAAAGGATTAGGAACTGGAATAGTGTTCATATGTGCTAGCAAATAAAATAAGCTTAAGGCTCAACGGGGCTAACAAGGGACAAATGTCAATGGAAAGGAAAATTTAGGCTAAGTGACTCAATCAAAACAAAGATGGCCTAAGATCACATTCGGCATATCAAACTACACACAATCAAGAAGAAAGAGCACACACAAGTTCTAGCATCCTCTAAGGTGACGATCCACTCACAAACGAAGAGATTAATTCATGCATCAAAATCTCATAAGGCTCAAATCTAACGGCTTTCACATCCATGCTAGTCCTAGTGAATTCTCACTCTCATCACACAAGCACTCAAAAGAAAAATTTGCAAGCATACTAGTTCTCTCTCAAATCAACTCTAAATCAAACACTCACACAAAAGAATTCCTAACTCAACCTCACAATTCACCCTACTCATCAAATCATACTCAAAGATAGCAATCAACAAGCATAAGATGATTGATAGGCATGAAAGATGCAATAGCGAATCAGATCAAAATCACCCCGAGGAGCATCTCAAGGCACCAAATAACCAAACACACTCAAAGATAAGAAAGGGGTGCTCCGGTGCAATGTAACAAGAAACATAAAAAAAATAACTCCACCCCCCCAAACTTCGACCTTGCGAAGAGGTCTAAGTTTGGGGTTGTGGGTTACCTCAACCAAACAATTTAGTTTCTTTCAACAACGCTGCACACTCCCTTGCTTGAGTTCCTTCAATCTCCACTTCTTTAGCACTCCTTCGAGACAAGCCTACAAAATAAACTCTCAAGTACGAGGTTAAACGTACGACTCAACAACACCCTAATAACATAAAACTCAAATAACTAAAAACACTCAAATGTCCTCTTGAAGGAACCCAAAGGATGAAGTGTATGCAAATAGATCCCTGAAGTATGTGTAAGTATAATGACCAAGTATATCGAACCAAAAGGATGAAGTGTATGCAAATAGATCCCTGAAGATCTACGCGTCGTAGTTAATATGAGTGAAATGTTTTTGGATTTTTTTGAAAGATTAATTGAAATTAAAATAAACTAATTAAACTAAAATACTAAAGAAGACGAATTAACTAAGGTTTGTGTTCAAGTAAGAGATGGTGATGCTCAGGATAGGAATCCCTACGTACACTAACGGAGCAGGTACATAATCAAAATAACCGTGACGCGCAAGAAATAACCTAAGTAAAATAATGCAAGATAAAAGCTCAAGATTCTAAACCCTAATACTTTACCCTAACACTCGACTTCATTAATCCACTAACAAGTTAATAGATTGTGCTTAATTAATGAGACTCTAATTTAACTAAGGTGATGCGGTCGTCCTCCTTCGCTAAACTGGTAGATGAATTAACCCTTTCTAAACCCTCTCGTTAAGTCTACTCATTGTTAAAGAGTGATACGGTCGTCCTCTCTCTAACACTTTTTGAACGAAATTCAAAAGTAAAGTTAAGATTAATTTTAAGAATTCATTAATCAAGAGAATTAAAACCTAACGTCACAGGTTACCCTAATTACGTACCCACAACCTACTTCTACGAGTTCATCCTACCCCAAGGATGCAAGGGTTTTAGCTAGACATAGGTTTTACGTAAACAAGAACAATTGAATAAGTAACGAACCTGAACATGATAATTATAACGATTAAAAGATCAATCATAAACTAGGGTTTCAAGAAATAAAGAATAACTTAAATTAAACCAATAAAACGAGTCTCAACGTGTTGAAGAACAAAGTTATGAAGAAACGAAACTAAAAAGAAAAATCGTGATGTGAATTTGAAAGAAAAACCTAAAAAACGTAAAGTAAACTTGCTCGTTCCTTCTTCTCCAAAAATTAAATCTCTAAAACGCTCTTGAATCTAGTGGGTGTAAGTGGTGATAGTAAAAAACGAGCTTGGGACGAATATATATCAGCATCGGGCCGAATCGGGAACGTATGAGCCAAAAAACGTGCTTGCTCGTGCACTGCTCGTGCACTAGTGCACGAGCTACTTTTGCTTGTGCACAGTGCACGAGTGCCCGTGCACTAGTGCACGACCTGCACATGCTGGTGCACAGTGCACGAGTGCTCGTGCACTAGTGCACGACCTGCACATTGCTTGTGCATTCCAATGATACTTTTTCTCCCCCGAACTAATACTTTTTGTATTTCTTCGATAACTTCTCATCCGGGCGTCCGTTTGAGTCGATTCAAAGTCCTACGAACTCCTCTTTTCACCCCCTATCCACCTATGAGCATCAAAGAGACAAATTTATTAATTTATGAAAATGATACCCAAATGACTCTAAATACTCAACAAAATCAACCAAAACTAGGGCATTTTGAGTGATGAATCGTGACAATTTCATGCCTAATCAGCAGGTCCTTCCACTCAGCAGAGTGAAGAACCCAGACGCAGTAAACGAGCTAGAATTGATAAGACTTGTGGTCCAGACTTCATCACCTATGTGTTAGAAGAAGAACTCAGAACTATCAAAGAAGCTCTTTCTAGACCAGATGCACCTCTTGTTGGAGTTATACGTGAAAGTATGCTTTTACTTTGTATAACTCGTGTATCAAACACTCGATTTATGAGAATAATTCTTTTATCACATTTGCTTTAGATATAATTGAATGTTGAATTTCTATTGCAAACCGTTCAATATATAGTACATGTTACATTGTAGTTAATGTGGTGATACCCGATCACGGAAGACAACATTAACAGTTTACTTGTAACTAAACGTACAATTCACGACCCAGGTGGAATTGAACAATCCGCCATGAAAGGTCGATGTGTAAGGCTCAGATTGGTCTGTCTTGACTAAGAGATTGCACTAGCACATTTAGTATGTGTTGAAGAGGTCCTACAGCGAGGAGGAATTCTTCTGTTCTGAAAGGTGAAGAATTAGACCTCAGTGGTTGTTGATTTCTTAATCTCCGTCACTTAAATAGGACCGTGTGTGCTTAGTAGTTACTGCTTTGATTCATGTTGGGTGAGAATCATTGTGACTTCGAACTTTGTGTCTTGGGCAGTAATATTAATCATACGACGGTTGCTAAGATTTAATACGGAGAAACGCATGCGAGTACGGCTCGTGTGATTAGTCCCCTTGGTGGGCTCAGAAGTTTTATTGTACCAAATCTTGCAAGTGAAGAATTAGTTTCTTCGGTACGAATAATAATGTTGAGCTGTCTTTACTCCAAGGTGAAATATATTAATTAATTTAGAGCTATTCAGAAGCTCAATTAATTAATGGACTTGATGATCTTAAACGCGGGAAATAATAATCGGGAGCCCATATTATCGTAATATGGATTAAGATGGATAGTGCAATATTAATTTATTAGTGGTAATAATTAATATTAATGGGCTGAATTATATTGGGGCTCAATATTGAAATTCAGAAGTCCATTAGGAGGTCCAATCTTAATTCTCCTTAAGGCCCCTCAAGTAGCCCATTAAGTAGCCCAATAATGATAAGGTGATTAAAATAAAAAGAATATATCTTGCTGATTTTTTCATTAAATTTTCGAAAATTACATGATAAGGAGGAAAAAGATTTTGTTGATTTTCTTGGAAAGATATTATGCAAGATATGTATTCTAGGAATACAAGAATATCTCATATATTCAAGAAGATCCAAATCTTGGATTTTCTCTATGAAGTTTTCGAAAACATCTATTTATTTAAGGGTGTGAGATTTTTGTGGAATATTTTATTATGGAGAAAAGAATATATGGGATATATTCAAGATTTCTTAGAGTCTAAGAAAAGATTTTTTCCAAGCCCATATCCACAAGGAAAAAATCGGCCACTACCCTTTATAAATAGGAGATGATTATTTCATCTCAACGTACATAATTCCATGTGTTGGAAAAATCAAGAGCATAGATATTTTTCTTTTTCCTTAGTTTATTAAATTACTTGAAAGCATCTCCCACCGGTGATCAAGTAAGGCGAAAGGGAAATACTTGAGAAGGTTTTTGGGTTGATAAAGCGAGATCGTGATTGTCCCGTTTATTCAAAGGCCAATTCTACAAGAGGTACGTTAATCGCATATTTAATTGTTTATTCCGCTTAATTAAATATGTGAAATTAATTCAACATGCATGATGATAATTAGTTGTTGGAATTATTATTTGAATTAATTAGGATTAATTCATGCTAGTAATAATTGTATTTAAATTCGTATTTAAAATTCATCCCGAATAGATTCCGGGCACCCCTATATTTTCCCAACAACTGGTATCAGAGCCACGGTTTCGGGCTCTGAATTTTAAATTGGAATTTAAATTGTTGAACATTAAATTTGAAATTGGATAGTAGAATTGCTAGATCTTTTTTGCAGGTATCCAATTGTCATGGTTTTTAATGTTGTTAATTTCATGCGTGTGAATTAATTTGGTTTTTAATTCGATTTGTTCGAATTCGTTTTTCTCGTGAGAAAATCCACGAGTAGATTAGTTGTTTTATTTTGATTCGATCATTGTAATAGACTAGTCTAGATCTAGTATTTATTTTTTTTGTAAAAATAAATTGTAACCGGATCGTGACGAAGAACGAAGAATTAAAAACGGCGTACCCGGACGACGCATACATGCGTGGCACGTGTATGGAGGTAAAATCATGCAAGGGGTGAAGAAAACGAGGACGAACGGCGAAAAAACGGCGCACGGGGGTGCACGGCGCACACCGTGCGCAACGGACGCACGGCGCCGCGCGCACGGCGCGCGCGCGCCTCGGCAGTGCCCTGTAGCGCCTCGGGGCGCCTCGGGCGCGCCTCGGCGCGCCTCGGGTGCGCCTCGGGGCTGCGCTTCGGCGCGCCTCGGGCGCTTTTCCAGCGCCTCACGGGCCGGGAAGCGCGCGGGCCCACCTCGTGGGCCGACGCGCGCTGTATCTCAGGCCGTGGAATTTTTTCGATTCGTGTTTTTTTTCCGTGTGATTTTAAACGTCGTCCCGAACCCCAAACGATGCTGTTTTTGAAGAAGTGTTGCTGTTCGAGTGGGAGCACGTCGAGACGAACGTCGGAAAGCAACAAGGACGATTTTTTCGCATCAAGACGTGAAGAAATTAAACCGTGACAATTGGATTCGAGTGCTCCAATGTGTTTAATTTTGTTTTGATGGATGTTTTATTTCGTGCACTTATTATTATTTGTTAATATGTGTTTGCATGAATTTAATTGTCCAAGAAAAACCTTACTTTCGAAAATTACTAAGTATGTTTTTATAATCGCAATTTTATTCCGGATATTAAAATTGGATTATTTTGGCCTCCATAATTTATTTATTTGTGAAGTTCTTTTGGAATACATTTCCCCCTCGGATCGGCCAAAAGAACGGATTTCACATGAATAAATTCCGAAAGGATGATTGTGGATTATTACTAGTGGCGGTATTGACCCTCACCACGAGTGGCTTGCTCAAAGCGAAATAATAATCCTGTATTTAATTATGGTTATTACTTAGGCATAGGAAATTGATATTAACTTACTCCCCTCGGAGTCCCTGTCAATTTCTATGTGGTCAAAGTGGGAGCCAACTATTAATTTTGAATTAAGGATTTGTAACTTTTAAGTTTGTGATCAGCTTGAATGTATTTAAATGTATAGACCACCCCTCGTGGCGCATTTAAATTGTTTCGAGATGTTAGCTGATGCATGATTATATTGTTTTAAGGTTTCAATATAATTGATGTGATCGAATTATGTGATAATTTCATATTTTTCTAGATATTGATATGAATGTATGTTTTATTCTCATTTCATCATGTCGCAACCTTTTAATCCATTGTTTAATATACTTAAAGTTAATAAACTTTTTGGAGAGAATTATATCGATTGGAAATGTTTTTTTAATTTGTCCTTACTGCACGAAAACACAATTGGGTTATTTATGTTAATATACCCGACAAGCCTAATGATAAGTCAAGCAATGGGAAGAGGCAGTTTGTGATCGGAAGCGTGACAATGAATGAAGTGCATCATCTTGACATTTCTGTCTGAGGATTTGAGGCGCGTTCATGAAGACATTGTATCCGCTGTTGAAATCATGGAACACCTTGAAGAGATGTTTTCACATCAGAATCCCATGACTAATCAGTTCACCAAACATGACTCGGTCAAGTTGGAAATGGTGGAAGGAACGCCCGCAAGGGAGCACGTTCTCGAGATAATGGCATACCTTAACAAGTTGGAAGTACTTGGTGCGGATTTTGATTGATTCCATATACCATTCCCTACCGAGAAGTTTTGAGTAGTTTCATCTGAACTGTCAGATGAATGAACGGACAAGTCGTTTGCCCGAGCTCTTGCAAGCTTTAGTTTCGGTGGAGGTGATAATGGAGCACCAGTCTAGTGCTATGGTGGCTAATGGTTCGTCTACCTCTTTTGGTCCCAAGGGAGGGAAAAAGAGGAAGAGAACCAAAGGCCGGATCCAAGCAAATCCAATTGTTGCGAAAGGCAAAGGCAAGCATCGAAGGGGAAGTGTTTTAGTTGCGGTGAGAGAGGACAATGGAGGTCTGCCTGTTCCAAGCCTAAGAGGCTAGGAAAGTTAGGTAATTCACACACCTTAGTCGTCGAAACTTGTGAAGTGGCGTATGCTGTCTATTCGTGGATAGTGGATACGAGAGCTACTGATCACATTTGTTTCATGGGTTTAAGCTAACCCGACGACTTAACGGAAGTGAGATCCCCATCACATCGGGCAATGCTACGAGAGTGGCAGCTGAAGCAGTGGGAGAAGTGCGCCTATCTTGTGAAGATAGAGTTATGGTCTTGAGAGACGTTCCTCATGTTCCAAGTTTAGAAAGAACTCAACCTTCAGTTTCTAAACTGTTTGAATAGATACTCAGTTTCTTTTAATAAGGATGTTATTATTGCTTGAAACGATGAGTTTATCTATTCCGGAACTTTAATGGATGATCTTTATACCATTATTTGGGCACACCACTCACAAAATTGAATCTAATAACACATCGATTATTTCGAGTAATAAAAGAAAGCGTTCTTCGGAGATGAACGAAACACTTCTATGGCATCTTAAACTAGGTCATATTAATCTAAAGTGGATAGAGAGATTGGTGAAAGACGGATCCTTGGAATCATTCCAAGTCGAACCGTTTCCAACTTGTGAATCCTGTTTAGAGGGTAAAATGACCAAGAGGGCATTTGGAGCCAAGGGGAATAGAACTACGGAAGTGTTAGAACTCGTTCATACCGATATGTGTGGTTCAATGATGATCATAGCAAGAAGAGGTATGAGTAAATTGATGATTACTCAAGATACGGATACATCTACCTTATGATGCATAGGGAAAGAAGTATCAAGTCTCTACGATTTGTTTGTGGAGGCGAATACCTTAGCAATGAATTCTTGAACTACCTATCGGAAGAAGGGATTGTATCCCTGTTGACCACATCGGGAACCCCTCAATAGAACGGTGTGGCGGAACGAAGGAGCCAGACTCTTTTAGAAATAGTCAGACCCATGATGAGTTATTCGGATTTACCCAAGTCGTTTTGGGGTAATGCCTTGGAAACAACGACTTACATTCTAAACTTGGTGCCATCCAAATCGGTTCCTAAAACCCTAATGGAATTGTGGACCGGGCGCAAGCCCAGTCTAAGACACTTGCAGATTTGGGGTTGTCCGGCATACGTGCTAGACAAGGAAGCCGGTAAATTGGATCCATGTTCGGAATTAAGGTTGTTTATAGGATATCCCATGGGAACGAAAGGGTGTATGTTCTATAGTCTCAAGGATTAAAAGACCGTGATTAGTTCGCACTTTAAATTCTTGGAGAAAGACTATATGAACAAAAGAAAGCCCAGAAGTGAGATTACCTTAGACGAGTTAAGAGGGCAAACTCCTATACCAAGTATACAAGATGATATACCACATGTCATACCTTCACAACCGGAACCCCGTCGTAGTGGGAGGATTGCAAGGCAACCCGAGAGATTCATGGGAATTGGAGAATCTTCGGATTTGATTCCCAGCGATGAATCAGACCCATGAACGTACGACGAGGCAATCCAAGACAAAGACGCGGAAGTGTGGCAAACCGCAATGGAAACCGAGGTGGGTTCGATGGATTATAATCAAGTGTGGGAGTTGGTTGATCCACCTAATGGGGTAGAGCCCATTGGATGCAAGTGGGTGTACAAGAGGAAAAGAGGACCGGACGGAAGGGTAGAGACCTTCAAAGCAAGGCTTGTGGCCTGTGGCCTGTAGCTATGCTTAAGTCCATCCGTATTCTCTTGTCGATCGCTGCGCACTTAGATTACGAGATCTGGTAAATGGATGTCAAGACAGTTTTCCTTAACGGAAGTCTTGATGGGATCTATATGCAACAGCCCAAAGGTTTCGTTGAAAAAGGCCAAGAGCACCTCGTATGCAAGCTTAAGAGATCCATTTATGGACTTAAGCAAGCATCGCGTACTTGGAACTAGTGTTTGATCAATTAATTAAGTCTTATGGGTTTATGATCAAAACAAGTTCGAAAGTTGTGTGTACAAAAGATGTGACGGAACTGCGGTGGTATTCTTAGTATTATACGTAGAGGATATTCTGCTCATTGGAAACAATGTAAAGGTATTGTCAGACGTAAGGGTATGGCTGTCAAATCAGTTTGATATGAAGGACTTAGGGAAAAGCCGGTCACATCCTTGGGATCAAGTTCACTCGAGATCGCAAGAGGAAGATGTTGGGCTTATCGCAAGTTTCATACAAAGCCACTGTTTTGAAGCATATCAGCGTGCAAGATTCCAAGAAAGGTTTTGTACCTTGTAGGCACGGAATCCATCTATCCAAAGAAATATGCCCTAAGACGCAAGTTGAGATAGATGACATGAAAGACGTTCCGTACGTTTCGGACGTAGGAAGTCTTATGTATGCAACGTTGTGTACGAGACCGGATATCTGCTTTGCCGTGGGCATGATGGCAAGATATCAAAGTAACCCCGGGAAAGCACATTAGATTGCAATTAAATGCGTCCTTTAGTTTCTGAAAAGAACTTAGTATGGAATGCTGATTTAACAGTCAGACAATCTAATTCCCATGGGATACACGGACTCAAATTTCCAATCAGACATAAACTCCAAAATACCTACCTCGGGTAGTGTGTTTTGCATGGGAGAAGGAGCCATGACATGGAGAAGCGATTTGCAGAAATGCATCGCAGATTCGACCATGGAAACCGAATAAGTAGTTGCTTGTGAAGTAGCGAAAGAAGCGGTTTGGCTCAAGTACTTCTTAGTGGACTTGGACGTTGTTCCGAATTTGCCCGACAAGATAACTGTCTTTTGTGACAATGCCGGAGCAGTTGCAAATTCAAGGGAACCGAGAGCCCACAAGGCCAGCAAACACATTGAAAGAAAACACCATCTTATACGAGAAATCGTTGAGAGAGGAGATAAAGAGGTGGCAAAGATATGCGTCGGGGACAACCTAGTAAATCCATTCACAAAGGGTCTGCCTCTGAATACATTCGAGAGACATGTGGATGGAATGAGAGTCAAGACGATTGCCAATCTGCTTTAAATATAAGTGGGTGGAATTATTAGGTTAGTGTAGGTTGACATATGATGTCACGTAGAGCTACTACACTAAGACATGCGTGATGTATACTAAAAGCAGACTTTAAGTATAAGTGGGAGATTGTTGGAGTTATACGTGAAAGTATGCTTTTACTTTGTATAACTCGTGTATCAAACACTCGATTTATGAGAATAATTCTTTTATCACATTTGCTTTAGATATAATTGAATGTTGAATTTCTATTGCAAACCGTTCAATATATAGTACATGTTACATTGTAGTTAATGTGGTGATACCCGATCACGGAAGACAACATTAACAGTTTACTTGTAACTAAACGTACAATTCACGACCCAGGTGGAATTGAACAATCCGCCATGAAAGGTCGATGTGTAAGGCTCAGATTGGTCTGTCTTGACTAAGAGATTGCACTAGCACATTTAGTATGTGTTGAAGAGGTCCTACAGCGAGGAGGAATTCTTCTGTTCTGAAAGGTGAAGAATTAGACCTCAGTGGTTGTTGATTTCTTAATCTCCGTCACTTAAATAGGACCGTGTGTGCTTAGTAGTTACTGCTTTGATTCATGTTGGGTGAGAATCATTGTGACTTCGAACTTTGTGTCTTGGGCAGTAATATTAATCATACGACGGTTGCTAAGATTTAATACGGAGAAACGCGTGCGAGTACGGCTCGTGTGATTAGTCCCCTTGGTGGGCTCAGAAGTTTTATTGTACCAAATCTTGCAAGTGAAGAATTAGTTTCTTCGGTACGAATAATAATGTTGAGCTGTCTTTACTCCAAGGTGAAATATATTAATTAATTTAGAGCTATTCAGAAGCTCAATTAATTAATGGACTTGATGATCTTAAACGCGGGAAATAATAATCGGGAGCCCATATTATCGTAATATGGATTAAGATGGATAGTGCAATATTAATTTATTAGTGGTAATAATTAATATTAATGGGCTGAATTATATTGGGGCTCAATATTGAAATTCAGAAGTCCATTAGGAGGTCCAATCTTAATTCTCCTTAAGGCCCCTCAAGTAGCCCATTAAGTAGCCCAATAATGATAAGGTGATTAAAATAAAAAGAATATATCTTGCTGATTTTTTCATTAAATTTTCGAAAATTACATGATAAGGAGGAAAAAGATTTTGTTGATTTTCTTGGAAAGATATTATGCAAGATATGTATTCTAGGAATACAAGAATATCTCATATATTCAAGAAGATCCAAATCTTGGATTTTCTCTATGAAGTTTTCGAAAACATCTATTTATTTAAGGGTGTGAGATTTTTGTGGAATATTTTATTATGGAGAAAAGAATATATGGGATATATTCAAGATTTCTTAGAGTCTAAGAAAAGATTTTTTCCAAGCCCATATCCACAAGGAAAAAATCGGCCACTACCCTTTATAAATAGGAGATGATTATTTCATCTCAACGTACATAATTCCATGTGTTGGAAAAATCAAGAGCATAGATATTTTTCTTTTTCCTTAGTTTATTAAATTACTTGAAAGCATCTCCCACCGGTGATCAAGTAAGGCGAAAGGGAAATACTTGAGAAGGTTTTTGGGTTGATAAAGCGAGATCGTGATTGTCCCGTTTATTCAAAGGCCAATTCTACAAGAGGTACGTTAATCGCATATTTAATTGTTTATTCCGCTTAATTAAATATGTGAAATTAATTCAACATGCATGATGATAATTAGTTGTTGGAATTATTATTTGAATTAATTAGGATTAATTCATGCTAGTAATAATTGTATTTAAATTCGTATTTAAAATTCATCCCGAATAGATTCCGGGCACCCCTATATTTTCCCAACACCTCTCTGGAAAGAAGCAATAAATAGTGAATATGATTCGATTCTGCAAAATCATACATGGGAGTTGGTTGACCTCCCTAAAGTTTGTAAGACCTTAGGATGAAAATGGATCCTTAAAAGAATGTACAAAGCAGATGGATCAATTGACAAGTATAAAGCCCGTTTGGTTGCAAAGGGTTTTAAACAAAGAGAAGGGTATGATTTCTTTGACACCTATTCTCCGGTCACAAGGATTACATCCATTCGTGTACTTATCGCGATTGCTGCTTTGCATAATCTCGAAATACTCCAGATGGATGTAAAGACTGTTTTTCTTAACGGGGAAATAGATGCTGAAATATACATGGATCAACCAGAGGGTTATGTTGTACCCGGGAACGAGAAGAAAGTTTGTAAACTCGTTCGGTCGTTGTATGGACTTAAATAAGCTCCTATACAATGACATTTAAAATTTGACAATATTATGTTGTCAAATGGATTTTGAATTAACGAATGTGACAAGTGTGTGTATGTGAAAGATACACCAAATGGATTTGTTATCGTATGCTTATATGTTGATGACATGTTAATCATAGGTAACAATTCAAATGTGATCGTTAATACGAAAAACATGTTAAAGAAAAATTTTGACATGAAAGATATGGGGTTAGCAGACGTGATTCTAGGAATCAAAATTGAAAGAACTTCAAATGGAATTTCTTTAACACAATCTCATTATGTTGAGAAAGTCTTGAAGAAATTTAATGCATTTGATGATCCACCTGCTAAAACTCCACTAGAACAGAATGTTCATCTGAAGAAAAACAGAGGTGAACCTGTGAATCAGTTGGAATATGCAAGGATCATTGGAAGCGTGATGTACATTACAAATTGCACACGTCCTGATCTTGCGTGTTCTGTGAACAAACTAAGCAGGTACACGAGCAATCCAGGTCACGAACATTGGAAGGCTCTGAAAAGGATCTTGAGATACTTGAAGTATACTCTTGACTTTGGGCTACACTACACGCGACATCCAGCTGTACTTGAAGGGTACAGTGATGCTAATTGGATATCCGATAGTAAAGACTCTTTCTCAACTAGTGGATATGTATTCACTATTGGAGGAGCAGCAATATCGTGGAAATCCACAAAGCAGACGTGTATTGCCCGTTCCACAATGGAATCTGAATTCATCGCTTTGGATTAAGCTGGTGAAGAAGCTGAATGGCTTCATAACTTCTTAGAAGACATTCCTTGTTGGAACAAATCGGTACCATCTGTAATGGTACATTGTGACTGTCAAGCTGCTATTGGTAGAGCTTTGAGAAGTATGTACAGCGGAAAGTCGAGACATTTCGTCGTCGACATAATTCCGTTAGACATTTGATCTCAACTGGTATTATAACAATTAATTATGTAAGATCAATTTATAACATAGCGGATCCGCTCACGAAGAGCTTGAACCGAGATCAAATGAATAAGCTGATAGAGGGAATGGATCTGAAATCCACAAATAAAACTGAAACAGTGGTAACCCAACCATGATGACTGGAGATCCCAAGAACTTGGTTCAAAAGGAAAACTAAGCTGTGAATGTTAGTTGTACAACACTTGAAAATCATGACCGTTCCTGACAGCACTTGTCAAGTGTTAATAAATCCGTGAGTTGTGGTAAAGGATAAGTCATTGACTTTTAATGATTCCTATAAGTCCATGTGGGACTGACTATGACGGGATACTCGAAAGGAGATCACTTATATAAATGAGAAGTGAGTGCCGCTTCGACCAAACATTTATGAATACAAAGGGCGTCCAGGGCCAAAATGGACAAAAACGTGAGAACAAATCGGAATCGAGACTGACTTGTGTTTGCACTGTCTGTAAGGTATACACTAAGGGGGATTAGTTCAAGGCATCGTGTCAACTAAGCCGCCGGTATACCCGATGGTGCCGGGCTACGAAAAGTTCAAAATTATTGGTTACTTATCCGGAAGGAATGAGGTCTCAAATGGGCTAAACGAAGAAGCTTGACTCTGTATAGGTGCAATTCTCACTCATGTGGGGGATTATTGGAAATTGGTTTTAATGAAGGTTTTATACCCTAACTTTGACTAATTTTTTAAGGAGTAAAAACGTTAGTTTTTGGGAAAATAAAATTAAAGATGTTGTTCTACTCACGGAGTAGATGAGCGTGGTATATTTAATATCTCAAAACCGGTTTCCGGTGAGTGGGAAATTAATTTGGGAAGTTGTAGTATTAATCATTTGTATTGAATAATTCCATGGGAAATGGAAAATGAAGTTTCATCCCACATTGGAAAATTACAAGAAGATTCTCTTGTATATAAGTAGGAAAGTATTCATGTTCTTTAAATTGGGATATGGGGACCCTAACCATGGACCACACGCGCGCGCGCCCCGCCCCGCCCCGCCCCGCCCGGGCCCGAGTTCTTGGTTCTTGGTTCTTGGCAATTGGGCTTTGGGGCCTACCTATATTTTTTTAGTACCAAAAATGTAAAATGACCCAATACCTTTTGGATCCAATTGGTTCGGGTGGCCCGTTTGGAATTGGGCCGGCCCACGAACATGTTTAATACACGAACGAATATGATTAATACACTCCAGAGATTCTGGAATATTCCGTTCTTGCTTCCCAAGAATGAGAAACTGCGTTTCTCTCCACTACAGAACGTGGGTGACCCATGATCACCACATACT
Source organism: Ballota nigra (assembly GCA_947034835.1). Classification (NCBI taxonomy): domain Eukaryota; kingdom Viridiplantae; phylum Streptophyta; class Magnoliopsida; order Lamiales; family Lamiaceae; genus Ballota; species Ballota nigra. Next base: position 12,653,471 of record OX344728.1, read on the forward strand.
CCACTCCAGCAACCTTCAGATGGGTCGGATTTCCGCCTATATATACCCCATTTCGTCCAAACTTTCAGATCACTTTTACGAACCCAAATTTCCGAAAGTCTTTCGCTGCATATACCCGTTAAGCTCATAATTCCGATTTTGTTCGCCGAAAATTCATACACGGTGGTGCTACCGGTATGAATTGTTTAAACCGTTTTACCTTTGGAGACTCGTACGCATTACACCATAAGCACTATACGGGCGTATTCAGTTTTGCGGGAATAGGTTATTCCTAGACTCGGTTTATTTCACTAATTCGTTTCGTGTTTCTTTTCTTCTCTTCTTGCAGTGTACGAAATACACACTCCATCTTTTCTAACCGTGTAAACAGAAAACAGAATTTCTTTACCATTTTCAATGAATTTTTAACCCAGCGTTTCTAAATCATTTAAAAAATAATAATAATAACACGACGACAAATATTTTATGAGTAATTGTTTTATTTGTTAATTTGTTGACGAAAATAGCCGAAAAATCGGCTTCCATGACATTTTTTACATGCGTGCATGATTAATTAAAATTGGAAGCAATTGTCTTACTTTTGTGGTGCCCTTAAATTCATTCGACATATTAATGAATTTACCGAACAAGATGAAAGATATTATATGGGTAAGCATCCGAAGGCAATAATGAACTGTATGCTCTTAGAGTCGCTATGAAAGCTACTTTTTCTGTAGGATGATATTTATCCCAAAAAATATTCTCTCTTCTGTCGTTGCATGGTAATTTATCAGCATCACATAGTCCTGTCACGTCTGATGTGTATATACAGCATGGTTCATTCGGATTTTCAATTCCTGTAATAAAAAAAAAAAAAAAAAAAAAAAAAAAAAAATATATATATATATATATATATATATATATCACTAACTTTATAATATTCTCATTAAAAAAAAAAATCAACTTTGATCCCCTATATATGTTGATTTGATGTTGCATGAGATTGGCAAAATAAAGATCATAATGTTTTGGTTGGTAACTTTAAAGTATGGCAAATTAAGGACAAAAAAACTGAATTAACACATAATTAACCCGTTTGGGGCTGGAATTTGGGTCCAAATTGGGTCAAACTTGACTTTAATTTGCAACTTTTAATTGATAAATTTTATAGAATATTTATAGGGGTGCAGTATTAGATTTTTTGAAACCAAATTTTACAATTCAAACTACAACGAGTTTTAAGTTTCAAAACTCAAATTTAGGTTTTTAAAAACCAAAAAAATAAATCACTTGGGGCTGCAACCATATCGAATATAAATGAACGATATAAATTCTATTTTTTAGATGAGATACAATTCTTTACATGTGTTTATATAACTCATCTTAAAGTATGAGAGCGCGCGCGCGCGCGCACACACACACACACATATATATATATATATATATATATATATATATATATATATATATATATATATATATATATATATATATATACACTAAAGTGCAAGTGAGTTCCTCACTTTAGTGAGTGACCCATGTTCAATTTACTTTGGTAACGAATTAAGAGAGTTGTAAGGTGGCTTGAAGAATTCTTGGGGTACTTGTGGCTTGGTAAATTAACTTCTAACTACTAACAACTAACATTTATTAATTTAAAAAAATATTATATATATTAAATTGCAAGTGATTAATGTAAATCAAGGCAATCTTAGAATGTGTTGTAACTCCATATATTTTCTAGCGGTACGCCAATATTAATAACATTTTTTTCCCGATAAATTAAAATTTAAGGTTGTTTAATTTGGTCAAGCAAATTTTCAGCTAGCTAGCAATTAATCTTCTTCGAATTGAGGGGATAGAGTTTTTTTACGTCCCATAACTTTTTATCTTTTCCAAAAAGATTCCAAAAAAGTTGATTTCCCTAATTACGTCCCAATTTTTGGCTAAGTGTACAATTTATGTCCTAAAAAGTTAATTTCTCCAATTACGTCGTAATAATTGGCTAAGTGTACAATCTACATCCCAAAGTTGTTGAAATTGACAAGACGCGGTAATTTTACCTCATGTGCCGCACACATGCTTGTTAAATCTAGTTTTTTTGGGCAAAAATATTTATGTGGATATTAAATTTATTTTTGAACTAATTTTGGAGGGTGGGGTGGGTGGCGGTGAGGAAAAGAAAGACGTTTTAGTTTCCAATTCCGACAACTTTGAGACGCAAATTGTACACTTAGCCAAGAATTAGAACGTAATTGGATAAATTAACTTTTTATGGGACGTAAATTGTACACATAGCAAAAAATTGGGATGTAATTGGGGAAATTAATTTTTTTGGGACGTAAATTGTACATTTAGCAAAAATTTGGGACATAATTGAAGAAATTAACTTTTTTGAGACGTTTTTGGAAAAGGTGAAAATTTATGGGATGTAAAGAAATTATGTCCCTAGTGCAAAAAAACGTGCTTTAGAAAGAATGTAATATATAGGAGATGCAATACTAACACTAAAGTGAAATAGATCGAAGATGGAATTAAAATGGATTTTACCTAGGCGTGAGGCATTTCCGGATAAAATGCTGGTGAGATTTAGGAAGATAAAATTAGCATCGGTGAGATGGGTGTTGAGGGTTTGTACAAGAGGCTTCAACATGTTACCGAACAGCTGTACGACGTCGTTTACGCCATCATTGCATAAAGATCCTTCGCTGGCACCGCGGGTCAACACTATTTCAGGTGTACAACCTGCTGATTCTGGACCAAAAACTCCTACTTTTCTTGCTCCATACTCGTATAATCTCTGGGGAAAAAAATAAAAAAAATTACTCTTTCTGTCTCAATGAAAATTTCCATTTTCTCCGTTTTGGTCTGTCACAAATAAAGATTCTTACTTTTCTATTTTGATGTGTCACAGAGAAACTTTATCGTTCTATATTTTTGATAAATTATATTGTTCCTAAATATTTATCCTGACACTTCATTTTTATTTACATCAAGTGTCTCTTAAATATCGTCACGGCTCACAAACATCATTTTTGTTATTCATACAATGATTTTTTTTCCTCTCTCAATCACATCACGTGTACATGTATTTTCTTTTTAGGAGGAAATAGCAAAAAGAGGACCCTAACTTTTTAGGATGGTGAAATGAGGATTATGACTTTTCTAGCTGACAATTTTTATTTTAAGAAAGCCAAATATTATTAAAATGTGAACGAGTAATTATTAAAAGGGTGCGGGTAAACATACCCCCGATTTTATTATACATACCCCGAAATTTATTTGGACAAAAATACACTTATAAAAAAATTCTATATTACCCTTAAATAAATATAACATTAATTATAAATTAGACTTCTTCTTTCTATTTCATTTCTTCATCATCTCCATTCTCGCCAAAAACCTTTAAGAACTCAAAAACTCAAATATCAATTTAAATGGCGCAACCACAACATTTAACCCTAAAAAAGAAAAAGAAAAACATATACAAGGTTGCTAGCATTGATATGTATGTCAAAGCTGCCCAAATAATTTTAAAAGTGAACCAAAAGATTTAACGCAGGAATTACAGAGAATGTGAGATCCCTTTTGTAATTTCCGATGAGAAAATAACTGCAAAAATTCTATATCAAAACGAATTCCAAACCAAAAATCACCGGAAGCAAAAATATTCATCAGATTAATGTGAAACACATTAAAAAAATATTATCTAGAAAAACAACTCTGAAACAAATTAAAAGGAAAAAAAATTTTAGGATCTCTAATACACACGAGATACATAATTAATTAATTGTTGAAACTGAAAGTGATCGGATTGAAAAATACCGTCCATGATAGAAACTTTCAAAATTCCAAGTTTCAACCCCGAATCTCAATTATCCAAAAACCTGAAAATAATAACTTTTGATTTTCTATTTTTCATTTTGAATAAGCAGGTAATAAAAATATAAAAATCCTCAATTAAATTTTCTGTTCAACTTTACTAGAGTAAGATGAAGAAGTGAAACCTGAAAAGAAAATTTATTTTCACATGTTTTTCGGTTAATTTTATTAATAAGCAATATTTTTAAACCCGGACCGGTCATCGAACCGGACAAAGAACTGGGTTACTGGGTCACTGGTTCAACAGGTTGGACCGTTTTAAAAACAGGATAACTCGAATATTAAATAATATATATATATATATATATATATATATATATATATATATAATAACTTTAAATTTCATTTTTTATGCATATTACGTATAAGTTATGTTATGGGATTCTGTTATTGCAAATTTAGGCCCATTTATTAAAGATGTCCATTTAATCCTTTATTATTCATCTATTTTAACCTAACCGTCTTCCTCCCTTTCTAATAATTAAAATCATATTTCATCATTTGCTGCCATAACCGTCGTCTTGCTCTCACTGGTTCTCCATAGAATCCACTACCTTCTAATTTCATCGTCAGACATTTCTTCTTCTCTATTGAAGCTCATCCAATATCTTAAAATCTTCTTCATGTTTGGAGCAGTGGGTAAATTTGTGGAGTATTCAGCCTTTTGAAAGTAAACTGACCATAGATCTGGCTTTTGTGTTCTTAATTTTTTAAAAATCGTGGAAAACCGTTTTTCTTTTGTGACCGGTTCACGACGGGTCAATCGAGACCCGTTTCAATATAAGAACCGGACCGACACGGTGACCCGTTCCCGGTTAAACCGGTTCGACTAGCCGGTCCGATCCGATTTTTAAAACATTGTTACTAAGGGTATAATTGTCTACAATTGTGGTATCTATAGTAAATTTAATAGATTTTATATTTTAAGTGGGGTATAAATAGTATATGGGGTACCTATAGTAAATTCGGGGGTTTGTTTAGCCGCAACCTTATTAAAAGTCCCAACTTTGCCATAAAGTTTTATCGGGCCCAAATTCAGGCCTAATCGAGAAAATAGCAACTTGAATTTTAGCTCGCATTTCAGCTCAAATCGGATAATTTTGCCCGATTTAGATTGATTCGAGCTGATTTTCCCTAAATTTACAATTTTTAAAAGTTATTGTCTATAAATTTCTATCCAGAAAAGTTATGGTTTAATTTACCGGCTTCCTGGTCCAAAATAATATTTTCCCCACACTTCTCTATATATTATTTTATAATACACTTCATTATATATGCTCCAAAGCTATAATAAAAAAAAAAAAAAAACACTTTCTTTTGGATGGAGAAGGTAATATTATCGTAATTAAATATGGTTAGTTGTAAGGGTGCTTAATTGCTGGAAAATACTATACAATTAATTATAATAAAAAAAAAATACAAATAACTAAGAACCATTTTCTGGTTATTATAATTTGGACATGTAGCGTCATGCATGTAACAGTTTTCAAAATAATTTTAGAACTCCTTTATGCTATTCAGTTTTAGGTTGCTAATCCACCTACTTTTTTTTATTATAAGGGTAAACTGATAATCATTATAAATTTGTAAAATTATACGTTTATAATAAAAAGTATGATTAACTATTACTTTATTTTACTTGATTTGGAATATGACTTATTTTGCTAATGCTCCTCAAATTAGCCTAATTAAATTGCATCATTCCTTGCACTTCTCGATAACAAATGATTAAATCTGTATAAGATTTAATAAAGGAGTATACTTACAAATAAATATACAAGTGAAATATGAAATCAAACTATATATTTAAAGCATTTACAAAATTATAATACTTTTAAATATGTATAGCGTGTGAGACAATCTCATCGCTACTGTAATATTTGAATATATTTTCTATTAAAATATATAAGGCCGCCACAAATAAAAATTGTATGTTGGTGGGGTGGTGATGCCTGTAAACTTTGAGTCAATAGAATTCAACTGGGTTAGAAGGACGGCCAACAGAGTTGTTCATGGATCAACACAATTGGGTTTTGGTTTTGATTATGTTTTACCTCTGAAAGTTTTAGTTTTATTGTGGTACAAGACTTGATTCACGCAGAATCAATGCATGGCTTTTTTGTTTCAGAAAAATAAAAATCGTGTCTCATATTGTTGATTATATTAAATAGTAATTAATTACCTTAAGTTGTTGAGAGTATTGTTTGATGAGTAGAGTTGCATATTGTTGTGGGGTGTACAAAGTACTCGTTTGGTAAAATTGCGTGACCAAATAGTTGTTGATGTAATCGTTATTTCCCATATTAGTGATGTATAAACACGTTTTAAGATGATCTTCGGCGAGAGTCGCACTTCCAAGTATACGCGCGATTTCAGAAACTACGTTCCCATGATTCACCAGCTGCATGTTCATGCTTATTCGTTCACCCTATTCACATAAATGTAAATCATGTCAACTTTTTTTTTTCTTTTTCAAAGTATAATAACTAAATGAGTAAATTACTGTAAATGTCAATAACGTTAGGATCACGAATGACACATTAAAATATATTCATAGTTAAATAGTTGAAACACGTGACTTTGTAATACCATCCTAGTATGACAATCAAATCAAACTATCCGAAACTTACTTTGGAATTGTTCAATAAGAACTCATTTGAAATTATCAGTTCGACATACATATAAATAAGCGTCCCAATAGATTTATATGTTTAGTACGTAGTTTTAAGATCGGTTCAAGGCTGATACATAATTAAAAAACAAGAGATAAAATTAATGTAAAATATCATTTGCGGCTAGTCAAATTCAAACATAAGTAAGAGCCTGATAATATTTTAACAAGTTGCAACAACTATGTATCTATTCGACTCATTCACAGTCCAAACTACCTTGAGATTTTTTAAGTTTTCATTGGTTTTTTATCATTAGGTTTGACAACTTAATGCACGCATGCAGGGCGTTAATTTTCTACTAGTAGCCATTGCTCCCTAGCTATATATAATGGGGTAATGTTTGGAGCAAATACGTACACTCTGTTGAGTTCAAGATTATAATGCTGAAATTAGCTAGTTATATAGTGTGAGCCTAATTCATTAAACACTCATTGCTCCCAATATGTAATGCATGGAACAAATATGTAATATCAACATCACATATATTCATTGCTAGTGATAAGAACACTCTATTGAGTTCAAGATTTAATGTCGAAATTAGTTAGTGTGAGCCTAATTCATTAAACAATAATTATGTTAAGGTCTAAAATCTAACTCCACAAATAAAAAATTGATAAAATAACTGAAATTTGCTCTATTTCTATTAAATTAATAATAAGGCCAAGCCAAAAAAAAAAAAAAACATGAGAGCAACTCATAAACGACGTGATCAATTTTATTACCAAGGTGAAGGTATATATATACCAAACAAAACTATAGCCAACACTTATACATTCTTTTACAAGATTATATGAAGGATGGATTTAATGGGAGCGGCGGAGATCATTTTATCTCCATTTTAATTATAAGTATAAATATTTTATTTTATAAGGATTCCTTTCTCACTGCACCATATTATAGTATGTAGATTTCCACCTTTTATTTATATATATATATATATATATATATATATATATATATATATCAAACCTTGTATACAGCAGTTCCATCGTGGAATTGATGCAAAACAAATATTGTTCAATAGAAAAAATAATGTTAAGTAAAAACAATCAATACTCTTTCGGTCCCAGTTAATACTTCTCACAGCATTCTGGCACACAAATTAAAGAGTATACTAAAATAATGTGTGTAGTACGTATATAATATGTGTAGTGTATTTAGGGGTGACAATTGCGAACACGACATGATAGCACGATACGAATTTATCGACACGAAAATTGCGGGTTAGCGTTGATCTTATTGGGTTAGTGTCCTTATCGGGTCGACACGATAAGAACACGAAAATTTCGTGGCGAGTTAGTGTCGAATTAGTGTCAACACGTTAAACACAATAAAATTAACGGATAACCCATTAACCTGTTAACAACCCATTAAGCACGAACACGATAGTGACACAAAATAACACATAACACGATAGTGACACGAAATATATTTTAATTATACTTTTACGAAAATAATAATATATAACTTTATCTTTTCAAGCACATTAAAAATTTAGTCTCAAAATTTTATCCCTAACTAAAAAACAGGCAGAGGAAGCCCAACTCCTAGGCCCATCAATTTATAAACTAAGTATACTATAAGGACCAAATTAAGAATAAAAATTACTTTTAGTTTGTAATCGTTTTGGATAGATTATGTTTTCTATGAACATTTGTAGTTTTTTGTGTTGAAATTTTAAATTTAGCCATCTTTTTTATCAGGTTTATATCGTGTTCGTGTCGACACGGAATGAATCGTGTCATTATCGTGTTGTGTCGACACGGAATGAATCGTGTCATTATCGTGTCGTGTCGACACGGAATGAGTCGTGTCATTATCGTGTCGTGTCGACATAGAATGAATCGTGTCGTTATCATGTCGTGTCGATACTAACACAAAAAATATCGTGTCGTTATCGTGTCGACACAGATTTTATCGTGTTCGTGTTGTGTCGGCACAGGTGCTTATCGTGTCGTGTTAGTGTCGGGTCTTATCGTGTCGACATGAAACACGATCCGTTAGCACGAATTGTCACCCCTAAGTGTAATAGAGAGATAAGAAAAACAATATGAAATTAAGAGGGGTGTATTGGTTATAGAGTCTGTAGGATTTTTTTAGACTTTCAAAGTTTGGGGGTATTCATTCTAGATTTTCAAAAGTCTTTAAAAATCTTGAGGTATTCAATACGGATTTTAAAAAGTCTTAAAAAAATCTTTAGGTATTCAACAGTCTATGGATTTTAATACTCCACGGATTTTCTTAGATTTCCCTTCCAAAATATGAATAGATTTCACTCTTCAAAATCTCTTCTAATAACCAGAGGTTTCTACGTATTTTGAAAAGTCTTAAAAAATCTTTAGGTATTCAACAGTCTATGGACTTTCTTTGATTCTTTTCCATTGCGATGTTAACGGGGCGGGGACGGGGGGTCATTCCCCATCTCCGTCCCTGCAAAATAAATAGGAAAAAAAATTCCCCCATCCCCGTCTCGCGGCGATTCCCCATTCCCCGCCTACTTAATTTTTTATCTCATTTTTAAAATATAAAAAAAAAATTAAATTAAAAACTTTAAATATATACAACAATTACTTTAAATTGGTGTTAAAAAAATCAATTTAAACAATTTGAAGAACCTCTAATTCTAATATTTTTAATTAACATATATACTAAAGCGAAAATAATATAATTTGGAACTAATAACATAACATTAAATAAATAAAAAATGTAATTTTTAATAAATAGTTAATTGAGTAGGACCCTATGAAATATTTATTTGTAATTTACTTTAACATTAAAATTATATATAATATATTAATTATATAAAAAAATAATGCGGCTCCTCACGGGGAACGAGACGGGGATCCCCCGGGCTGAGAATACTATCCCGGTCCCCGCCTACGGGGCAAAAAAATTCCCCATCCCTGTTTGCTTTGGGGATTACCCGCCTCGTTGTCAAGTCTACTCTTCAAAAAATATAAATAAAATTTACTCTCCAAAATCTCTTCTAACAACCTGAGGCTTCTAATGAGGGCGAGGTATAACGGCGATGGAAATGAAGATGAAATAATAATGTATTTTTTTTAATTAATGTATTTTTTTTTAATAATCTGGATAATTTTTTTTTATATACAAGTGTGTCCCATATATATTTGCATCAATGGTTCCAGTGCCGGAGTCTATGTAAATCCCTGTAAATCAATAAAAAAATGTATTCCACAATCCTGTAAAATCTATGAAAATCCAAATAAATCAATAAAAAAAGTCAGCTAATCTCTGCATGGAGTCTATAGATTTTCTAAATCCACAGACTTTTTAAAGTCCAAAAAAATCCGATAGAATCCCAATTGAATACACCCCTCTAAGTGAGAGTGATAAAAGATGTAATTAGGTGTAAAGTGTAAGGATAAATAGTATGAATGGTTTACCAAATATGGAATGAAAAACTTATATTGAAACAGATAAAAAAAAAAAATCAACTGGAATGTAAGGAATACCATTTAAAAATACACATCAATTGCACAATGCAACGGGTGTATACAAAAAATTTGTCAAATATATATATATATATATATATATATATATATATTTTGTGCATCTGGAGGAGTTGGAATCCTCGACGAAATTGGTATATACAAGAATTTTGTCATACATAGAAAAATCCTTAGCTAGTTCATTTACCTGAGCTCTACCCGTGTCGTCGAGGACTCCAGATGCTCCCGATGCATAGTTTACACCTCTCAAAATCTCCAAACCTTTAGCAGTTGCAAATGGTGGAATGAATTCGTGGAAGCCCAATAACCGGCCTGCACGGATCAACACTTAATTAATTAGTGTTGCATGTTGTAACTTTTTTTATAATATAATATCCTAAACTTATAAAAAGAATTATGTAATGAAAAAGAACCAAGAAAATCAGGTATATTTTTGCCATTGCTGAATCTGCCTGTCGGAATACCGCCGGGAAAATCAATCCCATAAGGGAAATAATTCACTTTGGCCGTTGTATTAAGATTATTGTTATTTCCATTATCAAAAAGAGAATCCCCAAAAATGTACATACAAGGAACTTGTTGGCAATGAATTAATGTTGAATTTATCAAAGTAAGACATAAAAATGGAATAATAAATAACTTCGTAACACTTTCTGCCATTTTAATTTAAGAAATGTTTTGATGCTCGCATTACAAGCACGAAAGGCGTAACATATATATACTAATAGTGATAGATTGATAGAGAGAGAAATCTCTCTCTCTTTTTTTTTTTCCAAATTAGGGGTTGGTTGATTTTATTTGATTTTGGCATGCCTAATGCAATTTCGTGTTCCCCAAATCTAAGGGAGCCGACTCTATGATGCAATTGAAGATATCATTAATATTTTATTTTAGATAGTTAGGAGGACCTTTAATTCTGATAGTCCAATTGAGAGTTTGGGTGGTTTTAGAGTAGCTTTAAAATTAAAATTTATGTGAGATTATTTCACATATATATCTGATCACATGAGGAGTTTTATGTGAAACGGTGAACATATGAGGCAAATATTCATTCTTGTATTTGGGTTGTATTTTATTTTAAAAAATGGTTGAATTTGAGTCTCATAAATTAATATGTTATAACATACTCCCTCCGTCCAATATTAGTAGGCCTACTTTTTGGGCAGTTATTTTTTGTCATAAGTTGGAGGATATTATGAGGTATTGTGAGGTTCATTTATCAATAAAATTATTGTTTATGGAAAATATGATACTTATATTTTCCATAAACAATAACTTTATTGATAAATAAACCTCACAATACCTCATAATACCCTCCAACTTATGACAAAAAATAACTGCCCAAAAAGTAGGCCTACTAATATTGGACGGAGGGAGTATAAGCAAACGAGACTTATACATGAGAGGGTAAAAAAAAAAAAAAATCACGACGGAAACTTTGGGTGGTGACAAAACAAAGACTGTAATTTTTTAAACTGGTAAAACAATGACCGCAACTTTTAAAAAGTTGCAAAAATAAGAGGGTCTTAAATTTTAAAAGTAGCGATTTGTGGTCAAATTAGTCTGGATTATCAGTTCATTTTCAGGATCTAATCACAAAACTTAGCCCGAAAAAGAGTGTAATTAATCTGGTTTAGTTTGCCTCAAATTGCTACTTTTAAAAGGTACAATCCTTGTGGTCTTTATTTTGTCAGTCCAAAAAACTGCAGTCTTTATTTTGCTACCATCCCAAAGTTACGGTGCTAGAAAAAAAAAAAATACCCTCATTTCTCCCATAATAAACTTCATACCTTAAATATGAAAAATCATCCAATAACTCCACACTCACAATATCAACAATCTTACAAAAAAATGTCATTATTTTTGGTTCAACACAACGCAAAGTTCAACATATTTATTTACTATATACATATAGGTTTATGAACTTACTCATCAAATTAACTATTTTAATGAATTATAAGATTAGAAATAAAATTATCAGTTCATATAAAAAAAAAAGAATTAGCTCATATATAAAAATAAAGAATTTTTTATATCAGACACCATATCGAGTTGATTGATATTAGATATGTTCTGTAATTGTAATGTGTAAGATTAACATGGGATAATGATTTTGAAAATATAAAATAATTAATAAATTTATTTTCATCATACTTTGTAAAGTGTAATGAGATTCAAAATGAGATTACTAAACTTGGAGAACTAAATCTTCTCCTATATATAATCATTTATTCTCAATCTTACTAATTAATTGATAACTTGAGATTGATGGATTAAATTCATCTTTCCACCATCAGCGGTTGGATGACCTTCACTCAATCCCACACATCCATTCAGATTCAGACTAAACTTTGAGATCCCCTTCTTCTCTTCGATCGGACAAATTTAATTTCACTTTCGCTTTCTCTCTCGTTTGACATCTTCCTTGGAATCCTTCGATTTTCAGAAATAACATTTTCCTCCAACGATGTGATCATAACACATTCAATTTCACTATTTATCAATCGACATTTATTTTTTGCCAACTTTATTAAAAAATTAGAGCAAACACTAATATTACAAATTACAATCACTGATGAAACAATGTTTCCTAACATATTCCTTTCACTAAGGGGTGTGGACAGACAAGAGAATTTATTTACCATTTCCAATGAATTTTTTTTAACCAAATTAACGCACCTAAATTATTTCTAAGAAATAAATAAAAATAATGACACGAGGACAAATATTTTATGAGTAATTGTTTTATTTATTAGTTTATTGACGGAATTCATTACTAAATAGCCGAAAAATCGGCTTCCATGACACTTGTTACATGCACGATTAATTAAAGTCGGAAGTAAATTGTCTTATTTTTGTCATGTCCTTCAATTCCTTGGACTTATTAATGAATTTGTTGAACAAGATGAAAGATATCATATGGATAAGCATCCCAAGGCAATAATGAACTGTAAGCTCTTAGAGACGCTACGAAAGCTAGTTTTTCTACAGGATGATATTTATCCCAAAAAACATGATCTTCTCTGTCGTTGCATGGTAATTTATCAGCATCGCATAGTCCTGTCACGTCTGATGTGTATATACAGCATGGTTCATTCGGATTTCCAATTCCTGAAATAAAAATATATATATCACTAACTTTCTCATTAAAAAAAATATCAACTTTGATCTCCTATGTTGATTTGATGTTGCATTGCGGAAAAATATATTTCAACACCGTCACTTTTTGGGCCGGTAAAATTTGGCAAATTGAACACAAATAAGTCCGAATCAACACATAATTAGCGAGAAAATATCAAAACTAGTCTTGTAACTTAGGTTGATTCCAATTTTAGTCCTGTAATTTTTTATTTTCTCAATTTTAGTCCTGGAGTTGTCAATTTTAGTCCTGTAACTTTTCATTTTCTCAATTTTAGTCCTGAAATTTTCAATTTTAGTCCTGTAACTTTTCATTTTCTCAATTGTAATCCTGAAGTTGTCAATTTTAGTCCTTAAATTGCCTCAAAATTAAAAAAACTCACTGATTTGGGTCAGGGCCATTTTTGTTTCCAAACGGGTCGATTATAATTAGATGGTCAATTAATTTTTTTTATTATGTGGTAGTCTACGTGTACAATTTGCCGAAAAAAAAAACCCAATTCTTACGGTGAGTATTTGATTTTTTAAACAAAAAAGGACTGAAATTGATAACTCTAGGACTAAAATTGAGAATATAAAAAATTACAGGACTAAAATTGACAACTCCAAGACTAAAATTGAGAAAATAAAAAGTTACAGGACTTAAATTGGAATCAAGCTAAGTTACAGGACTAGTTTTGATATTTAATTCCCACACATAATTAGCCTGTCTAGGGCTAGAATTTGACATTAATTTGCAACTTCTAATTGATAAGTTTTATAGAATATTTAGAGGGTGTAGTATTAGATTTTTCGGAACCAGATATATTAAAATTCAAACTACAGGGAGTTTTATATGTCAAAAGTCAAATTCAGGTTAAAAAAAAAACCCCCACTTTAGGGCCGTAAACATATCGAATATAAATGAACTGTACGAATTCAAACTTTTAGAGATAAAATAAAATTCTTCCGTGTGTTTATATAACTCATCTTAAAGCATGCATATGTTAAACTGCAAGTGATTTATTAATGCAAATCAACGCAATCTTAGAATGTGTTGTAAGTAGATGAGGCTTTGCCTTTTAGATGTGCTCTTTTCATACCATGTAAATAGCAATGTAATTGCTTGTTTGTAACTCCATTTTCTTGAGTATACCGCTGGTACTCCAATATTAATAACATTTTTTTCCGATAATAATAAAACTTAAGATTGTTTAATTTGGTCAAGGAAAATTTCAACTAGCTAGCAATAGTCTTCGAATCGAGACATCGGGTGTAACAATAATTTTTCACACAAATCCTAGCAGACACTCAAGTGTATACCATGCATTTTTAAACTCAATTTTAACTTCAATTTTGATTTTTTTTAAAACACACACCATATGGTTTTTTTTTTTTTTAATTGGGGGATTTCTTATTACTTCTTGAGGTTTTACTGATTATTTCTTGGGGTATTACTGATTTCTACCCGGATACTTTTTTTTTTCGTGTCAATTCAAATGCATATATAAATTCTAGTGCACGGAACTACTCTAATTCTCACAATGAAACGCGCTTAAGAGTACGTAGAAGATGCAATACTAATACTAAAGTGAAATAGATCGAAGATGGAATTAAAATGGATTTTACCTAGGCGTGAGGCATTTCCGGATAAAATGCTGGTGAGATTTAGGAAGATAAAATTAGCATCGGTGAGATGGGTGTTGAGGGTTTGTACAAGAGGCTTCAACATGTTACCGAACAGCTGTACGACGTCGTTTACGCCATCATTGCATAAAGATCCTTCGCTGGTACCGCGGGTCAATACTATTTCAGGTGCACAACCTGCTAATCCTGGACCAAAAACTCCTACTTTTCTTGCTCCATACTCGTACAATCTCTGGGAAAAAAATAAAAAATAAAAAAATATGTCAATCTTTCTGTCTCAGCCCGTCACAAATAAACCTTCTTATGTTTCTATTTTGATGCGTCACAGAGAAAGTTTCTCATTCTATTTTAATAAATTGTTACTCCCCTACGTCCCGGCGGAACTGGTACACCTCCGGGGAACACTTTTAATTTTTTTTTTTTAGTGTATATATTTTTGTGAGTATCCACGCAAATCAATAATATTTTCTTTTAAAGGGTGTGCAAGTTCCTTTGAGACGGACTAAAAAGGAAATTATGCAAGTTCCTTCGGGACGGAGAGAGTACTAAATATTTATCCTGACACTTCGTTTTTATATACATCAATTGTCTATCAAATAACGTCACAATTCACAAACATATTTTTTTATTCATATAATGATTTTTTTTTTCCTCTCTCAATTACATCACTTGTACAGATATTTTGTTTTTAGGAGGGAGAAAAAGGCGGACCGTAACTTTTTAGGATGGCGAAATAAGGATTACGACTTTTCGAGTTGGGAATTTTTTTTTTTTTTAGCCAAATATTATTAAAATGTGAATGAACAATTATTAAAAGCCCCAAATTTGGACATAAAGGTTGATCGAGCCCAAATTCAGGCCTAATCGAGTCAACATCTGCCTGAATTTCAGCCCACATTCAGCCCAAATCGGTTAATTTGGCCACTTTTGGATTGATTCCAGCTACTTTGACCTAAATTCACTCTTATAAAAGTTGTTGTCTATAAATTGTTAGTTAAAAAAGTTGTGGTCCTTAATTTATCAACCTCCCTATATTATTGTCCTTCAAAAATACTTTTCCCTCACTTGTACTATATATTATTTCATAATACTCTTTAATCTATATTCTCCAAAGATATAAAAAAATTACTTTGGGATAGAGAGAAAAATTATGTTAGTTTTGAACTTTTGAGGGTGCTTAATTAGTGGTGTAAGTGAGTTGAGCCGACTCGCGAGCTACTCGTATTCGACTCGTAAAAAGATCGAAATCGACTCGAATCTAATCGAGTCGAGCTCGATTTGAGCTACTCGAGTAGCTCACGAGTTCGAGTTCGAGTTTATAAATACTCAGCTCGCAAGGCTCGCGAGCCTAATCGAGCTTGCACAGTATTTACTATTTTGCCATTAATTTTATTTATTAATTATATTATATATAGTTATATTTTTAAATATAAAATAAAATATATACAAATGGTACACTTACGTTCTTATAACTTCCAAAATTTGAATGAAAATCACGTCTCACGACCCACAAAATAATTTTTTTTTTTTTTGAATATTTATCCATTTGACAATGTTTTCCAATTTTTGGAATTTTAAAGAATCTTAGTGTATTTGTGAACTTTGAGTTGTTTAAATTTTCAAGTGTTGTTGATATGCAAGATCTAGACAAAAAAATGGACTAAAATATGTTTTACACTTTATTTTCGTAAAATAGTAAAATTATCGAGTCGAGTCGGGCCGAGCTCGAGTTTATCGAGTTTTTGGACAAGTCGAGCTCGAGCTAAAATAATTAGGCTCGACCGAGTTCGAGTCGAGTTTCGAGCTTCGAGTATTGCATTCGAGTTGAGTTCGAGTTCAGTACTACTCGGCTCGACTCGACTCGACTCATTTACACCCCTATGCTTAATTGCTAGATAAAATACAATTAATTATTATAAAAGATATACAAACAAGAACCATTTTCTAGTTGATTTGGACACGTAGCGTCATCTAATTGTTTTCAAGATAATTTTAGAACTCCTTTATGTTTTTTCAATTTTAGGTTTCTAATCCGCCTATATACCTTTTTATTATAATGTTAAAACTGATAATCATTCTAAATTTGTAAAATTATATGTTTATAATAAAAAGTTATGTTTAACTTATTTTACTTGATTTGAAATAAACTTATTTAGCTAATGCTCATCAAATTAGCCTAATTTAACTATATCATTCCTTGCACCTGTCGATAACAAATGATTATATGTGTAAAAGATTTAATAAAGGAGTATACTTACAAATAAATATAGAAATGAAATATGAAAATCAAACAATATATTTAAAGCATTTACAAAAATATAATGCTTATATATAGGGGCGTTCACAAAATAATACAATTGAACACCACTATTTACAAGATAGTACAGTGTTCAAAAAATATATACTTATGTTCAACTTTTTTTTGTGCGTCTGTTCAATTATGTTGTACCAATTTGTAAAAAGTGGTTTGGAATTGTATTATCCTGCACTTAATCCTATTTATATCATGTATTTTATAAGGCCGCCTCAAATAAAAATCGTGTGTTATTGGGGTGGTGACTGAAATACAGTTGATTTCTGTAGACTTTAAGTCAATAGAGTTCAATTGGGTTAGGAGCACGGCCAACAGAGTTGTTCATAAATTAGCACAATTGGGTTTTGATTATGTTTTACCACTGAGAAGTTTTATTGTAGTACCTGTTGAGGCACAAGACTTGATTCAGGCAGATTTGGCCTAATTTTTGTTTTAAAAAACTAAAAAGTATAAATAAAAATCATGTATCATATAAGTACGGTGATATGCATTTTGTTAATTATATTAAATAGTGATTACCTTAAGTTGTTGAGAGTATTGTTTGATGAGTAGAGCTGCATATTGTTGTGGGGTGTGCAAAGTACTCGTTTGGTAAAATTGCGTGACCAAATAGTTGTTGATGTAATCGTTATTTCCCATATCAGTGATGTATAAACACGTTTTAAGATGCTCTTCGGCGAGAGTCGTACTTCCAAGTATACGCGCGATTTTAGAAACCACGTTTCCATGATTGACTAGCTGCATGTTCATGCTTATTCGTTCACCCTATTCATATAAATGTAAATCATGTCACTTTTTTTTAAATATAATAATTAAATGAATAAATTAATGTAAATGGCAATAACGATAGGATCGCGAATGACAAATTAAAATAAATTCGTAGTTAAATATTCGAAACACACATTGTCCGTAATACCATCATAGTATGGAAATAAAATTAAACTATTTGAAATTCACTTCGGAACCCTTCAATAAAAGACTCAATATTTAAACTGGTTAGTTCAACATACAAATCAAATAAACATCTCTAATAGATTTAGGGCCCGCTTGGTTAGAGGTATTGATTATAGGGTAATAAGAATGATTCTATTAGTAGTGCTTGTCATTACCAATGTATTGTACTAAGATTGAAAATGAGTTATAATTTACCTATAAAATGGATCCCCGTTCATTAATTATCCTCTACTTGAATGACTCCTCAATTACTTTAATTCTCATTACTCTATAATCATCACTCCCAACCAAGCGGACCCTTATATGTTTGGTAAAGTTCTAAAATGGGTTCAGGGTTGATAAGCAAAAATATAAGAGATAAAATAAATGTAAATACCAAATTATTCGAAACTGCCCGTGGGAAAGAAGATTCTAGCTAGTTTGAGAATCCCAACTTTTTGCGAGCGGTTTATAGATGGTAGTACTCCAACGATTTGCAGACCAAACCATCACGAAGAGTATCAATAATAGTACATAGTAGAAAGAAAAGTCACTACTGAGCTAGCTTGACTCAATTAAAATTTGTTTAAACTCAACTTGATTAATGTCAATCAAACTCAAATATATGAGTTAAGAGCTTCATAATATTTTAACCAGAGTCAATAACTATGTATTTGACTCTATTCGACTCATTCACGGTCCGACTACCTTAAAACCTTTTAAGTTTTCCATTGGTTTTATCATGTAAAAATAATACTCCAACTAAATATTAGGTGTGACAAGTAAATGCACGTACGGCATTAATTGTCTACTAGTAGAATCACCCATTGCTCCCTAGCTAGCAATATTTAATAGAGTAATGCATGGAACAAATATGTATATCAAAATCACACAGTCATTTGATAAGAACACACGATTGAGTTCAAGATGATGATGATTATTATTACTATCATTATTATTATTATTAAATATTGAAATTAGTTAAGGTCTAAAGATTTAATGTTGAAATTAGTTAGTGTGAGCCTAATTCGTTAAACAATCATTATGTTGAGGTCTAAAATTTAACTCGATCCACAAATAAAATTGATAAAATAACTTAAATTTGTTCTAATAATATTAAAAACTAACAAAACGTGAGCCAATTAACTCATAAACGACGTGATCAATTTTATATACTAAACAAAACTGCCAGCACTTAAACATTCTTTTACATGGTTATGAAGGATGGATTTAATGGGAGCGGCGGAGATCATTTTATTTTCATTTAATTATAAGTAGAAATATTTCTATTTAAAATTTTATTTAATTTATAAATGTTCCTTTCTCTTAAATAGATTGAACTACACCATATTATATAGGAAAAAAGTACAATTAGACCCTGAACTAGTGTCATGGGTACAAATTAGATCCTAAACTATTTTTTTTGTACAAATTGGACCCTAAACTAATGTCTCGGGTATAAATTGGATCCCGAACTAGTATTTTTGGAACAAATTTGACCCTGGACTGTTTTTTGGTACAAAATTGGACCTCGAACTAATACTACATGTAAAATTAGACCTCAAACTTTCATATATAACATTTGACTAATTTTTTTTTTTATGATAAATTGATATTTCAATCAAATATTATTTATCGTCGAGAATTAATCGGAAAATTGGTTCTCATCGTCGGAGCTTCTTTTGGAATCGAAGAGGTACTATATATTTGCCAGTTAAAAAAAAAAAGTCCTCTTAATTTATCTACTTCAATTTGAATTAATTATTTCGGTTAGTCTCAGTATTAAATAATTTGTTCAATTTTTATCCAAAGTGCTGGAAAAAATATTAACTCACACAAAAATTCATTTTTGACGTAAAATCGTTTCTAATATTGTAGTGATTTTGGGGCGAAATTAATAAATTCTTAGATAAATTCCTTAAAAAATAATCAATTTAATAATATGAGTTAAAAATAACCACTGTCGATAAATAATATTGGATTGAGATACAAATTTATACTCCCTCCCCCCAAGGGAATTTGCACCCCTTGGGTGACACACATATTAAGAAAAGTAATAAAGTAGTGACATATGGGTAAATATGTGTATAGTTATGTGAGTGTGCATGCAAATCAATGTTTCCTTTTTAGGTAGTGTGCAAATTGGTTTGGGACATCCAAAAAAGGAAAGTGTGCAAATTTGTTTGGGACGGAGGGAGTATAATTTATCATAAAAAAATTAGTCAAATGTTATATACCAATTCTTAATTTTTTTTATTAGTTGAGGTTTATTTATTTGATTTTAAAAGTTGGTTATTTATACCCAAAAACATAGTTTGAGGTTTAATTTGTACATGTAAGATTAGTTCAGGGTCCAATTTGTACTAAAAAATAGTTTAGGGTCCAATTTGTACCTGAAACATTAGTTTAGGGTCCAATTTGTAAAAAAAAAAAACAGTTTAGAGTTCAATTTGCACCCATGACACTAGTTTAGTGTTCAAATTATACCTTTGCCCTATATATATAGTATG
Source organism: Ballota nigra (assembly GCA_947034835.1). NCBI lineage: Eukaryota > Viridiplantae > Streptophyta > Magnoliopsida > Lamiales > Lamiaceae > Ballota > Ballota nigra. Next base: position 12,673,998 of record OX344728.1, read on the forward strand.
AAGATGCCCACCCCTTATTAGAAATAAAATCATATATATATATATATATATATATATATATATATATATATATATGTGTGTGTGTGTGTAAAAGGTTGTGTATACCAAGTGTATCATGGAATTTGTGCACAATAAATAGTGTTTAATAGAAATTACAACTAATATTGTATCAGTAAAAATAATTAATACTCCCTCCATCCCAGTTAAAGTTTTACATAGCTTTCGGGCACACAAATTAAAGAGTATAATAAAAAATGGATGTAGTATAATAAAATAATAGGTGTAGTACACGTGATGTGATATAAAGAGGAAAAGTAAATTATTATATATTATAGTAAGTGAGTGCCAAAAGATGTAAATAAGCAGCAATAAATAGTAGGAATAGTTTACAAAATATAGAATGAAAAGCTTGTATTATGATGGATGAAATTGAAAATATGGAAAGTTTCAATTGTGATGAAGGAAGAATCATTTAAAAATACACACTAATTGCACAATGCAATTTGTATATACAATCCCGTCAAAAAAAAATTGTATATACAAAATATTTGTCAGTCATACATACATATATATATATATATATTGTGCATTTGGAGGGGTTGGAATCCTAGATGAAACTGGTGTATGAAAAAAAAAAATGGGTGGCACTAAATGTCCATAATATGGACATCCAGAAAATGGAAGTTATGTAATATTAATGTGTTGACTCATTCAAATGGTCTAAAGTACCCTTATTTAAAAAAGATGAGTTAATGTGAATTTTTTAAATTGTTTCTCTCTCTATTTATACTTTTCAAGTGGTACAAATTTCAAGGTTGACTTTTTATTATCACTCCTCTCATACTTTATTATATTATTTATTTTGGTATTAATTTTTTTTTGCTAATGGAATTAATATTGATTTTTTTTGTGTGGAAGAAATAATATTATCTATATCAATATTTAAACGAATTTTTAGATTGATTTTTTTCTATACTTTCAATTTGTTTTGATATAGATAATTTAATTACACTCTCAAATGTTATAAATATTCTTAAATTTTTTTCTTTTCAAATTTACGTTAACATATTTATTGGACATTCTCCTGTTTTAATTCATTTTTAATTATTTGATTTCGGATAAATGTAATTGCTCTCTTACCTATAGTTTAGCGAATATAATTATAATATATATAAAATTTAGATAATTATAGTAATTCTGATATATTAAAATTAAAGAAGTAGGATAATTTTTGTAGTTTGCTATTTAGGATTTGATAGTCCTATTAGTGAATAGAAACTCATAAGAAAGTGACACTATTTTTTTTTCGTATCTAATTTTAATGCAAATAAAAATAAATAAACATTTAATTTAGAGTGGTGCAATAGAGTATTTTGGTTTACGATTTTAAGATTCCACGGTCCAGCTAGTTGTAATTGAGGTGTATCCCCCTCAGGGATACACGAATCAGATACATATTATCGAATCGCGGGTATTGTTGCAAAATTTATTAATTTTGGGGGTATCTTTTTGTAATATTTTAAAACTTAATTTTTTTATAGAGATTTTAATACTAAAATATAAATAACTCAAACAAATCAAATAATACACACATATCCCAGATACCTTCTAGTTTATGTTTCACGTATAGAAGAGTGCAAAAGAAGAAATGAGAAAATATCGGCTTGTGTTCTTTCCGACAGCTCCAACTTTAGGTTTTCTTAGTTTATTACATGTATTATAAATAATAAAATAAATATAATTAAACATATTCTTGTCGAATTGTATCCTAAAATTTTAAAAAATAATGTATTCACGTATCGTATCGCTCCCGCACCCCACATCCGCACCAATGCAACACATTTGTGTTCTTTTAGTGACATATTTTCGATAACTTACATGTATGACTATAACGAAAAATATTTATTTATGCAAAAATAAATAATATTTATGCGAAACAAGTATTTTTCATTATAGTATCACACACTTACCTTTATAGTAACACATATATGCCCTTATAGCAACACAAACTTAGAGTGAACTTTAATATTTTGCCTTTGCTCGAATTTTTTGAAAATAATATGATTTTGTTAGGATTCACGAATTTTTCAGTTTGAACTATATTCAACCGTAAAATATTTTATATTAGTGATTCTTTATAGATATATAATTTTGAGAAATTTTGATGTAGAGTAGTACAAAAGTATTTGTGGTTTACTGTTTCACATTCGACAGGGCAACTAAAGAGCAGAGACACATAAGATAGTGATACTACATATATATTATTTTTCTTGCATACTAAATTATAGTACAAAATAAAAATTATATAAACACGGTGATTTGGAGAAAATTTTAATTTAGAGTGATACATTAGAGTTTTTTATTCTGATTCGATGGACTGAATAGTCGAGACTTAATAAAGAGTGATTGTCCTAATTCTTAATATATATATATATATATATATATATATATATGTATATTGGAGAAAAATTTAATTTAAAGCAATACAATTGAATGTGTTGTTTACGACTTACTGTTCAATAATTTCATGAGTTAACTGAGACTCAAATGATAGTATCACTACAATGACTAAGTATAGAGTGAAAATGATTCATATATAAACCAAATAAGAATATTAGTTGTTTTTACTAAAAAGTATTAGTAGTTTTCACTGAGGGTATTAGTTATATTCGCTGAAGAGTATTAGTTGTTTATTGAAAACAAACTAAGACTCTTCAGTGAAAATAACTAATATTGTTTAGTAATATCAACTAATACAGTTTAGTGAAAACAACTGACACCCTTCAATAATTCATGTATGAATTATTTTCGCTCTATACATACTCCACTACTATAGTAAAATTGGTTCATATATATGTCTATTAAAAAATTACTAACGATCTTAATAACTCAAAATTTACTATTTATTTTAAAAATATTAATAACCCTTCTCTTTCCCACCCCTGCAACCTTTTATTCTGCAATATAACCTCCTTCCCATTGCCTCCCGCATTTGACCCATTCAAATATTTAAATTTACTATTTATAATCAATAAAAAAATATATATATATATAATATAATATAATTTTTTTAAAAGAGTGATTCTTGTGTGTATTCAAGTGTATAACATGCACTTTGATTTTTAATCAAATTTTAAAATAATTTTTTATTTTTCAAAATTCAATTTATTTAATAAACTTTTAAATGTAAAAATTGATTTGAAATTGAACTCAAAATCCAAGTGCATTGCATACAAGAATTTGTGTTTAAAAAGTTAAAAAAAATCCCAATAAAAATAAATTCAGATTCTTAGAAAATATTTATTTAAAGTGTTTTATAAAATAATTTATAATCCAAATACCATTCAATTATATAAAATAAGATTTTTAAAAATTCTTTAGAATCGTAAAATTAGATTTCATGATAAAAATACAAACTTTAAATTGAATAATCCCTTAAAATCCTCCCCCACCCTTATTTAAAGAAGATGAGTTAATGTGAATTTTTTAAATTGTTTCTCTTTCTATATATATTTTTCATGTACAAATTTCAAGGTTGACTTTTTATTATCACTTCTCTCATACTTTATTATATTACTAAAATTAGTTTCTGGATGTACAGAATATGGACACACATCTTTATCCAAAAAAAATTGTCATACATTTGAAAATTCCTAGCTAGTTTATTTACCTGAGCTCTACCCGTGTCGTCGAGGATTCCAGATCCTCCCGATGCATAATTTACACCTCTCAAAATCTCCGAATCATTAGCAGTTGCAAATGGTGGAATGAATTCGTCGAAGCCCAACAATCCGGCTGCACGGATCAACACTTAATTAATTAATACTCCATCAATATATATATATTGTATTACTTTTTATAATATCTTAAACTTATAAAAAAAAATATGTGATGAAAATGAACCTAGAAAATCAGGAAAATTTTTGCCATTGCTGAATCTGCCTGTTGGAATACCGCCGGGAAAATCAATCCCATAAGGGAAATAATTCACTTTGAACGTTGTATTAAGATTATTGTTATTTCCATTATCAAAAAGAGAATCCCCAAAAATGAACATACAAGGAACTTGTTGGCAATGAATTAATGTTGAATTTATTAAAGTAAGACATAAAAATGAAATAATAAATAACTTTGTAACACTTTCTGCCATTTTAATCTAAGAATTGTTTTGTGCTCACATTGAGGCACGAAAGGATAACCTATATATACTTATAGTGATAGATTGGTAGAGGGAGAAATCCTTTTTTTTTTTTTTTTTTTAATTAATTAGGGGTTGGCGATTTTATTTAATTTTGACAGGCGTAATGCAATCTCGTGTTCCCCAAATCTAAGGGAGACGACTCTGTGATGCAATTGAAGATATTATTAATATTTTATTTTAATTGTTAGGAGGACCTTTAATTTTGGTTGTCCACTTGAATGTTTGGATGGTTTAAGAATAACATTAAAATTAAAATTAGTGTGAGGTTATCTCACATATATATTGTTGGAGAAATTGGTTTTATTATTTAATGTTATTATTAATGAGATTGTGTAACACTCATGTTTAATAAATTAAATAATTGATAAAAGTTTAGTTTTTGATAAATTAAATATCGTACGATCAATCTACTCTTCGAGTAGATGATCGTGGTATATTTAAAATCTCAAAAACGAATTTCGGTGAGTAAAAAATTAATATACGAAGTTAAAACGTCACAAACACTTTAATGGTATTTAAAGTGTTAAAGGTTGAATGATTAATTTGAAAAGTTAATTATCCCTCATCGGAAAAAGTGTAGAGATATTAACTCTTAATTAATATGAATAAGTGATGCTAATATTAAATCTATAAGGTCTTAGAAAATATTCCTATTGACTACATGCAAGGGCGACCCTGTGCCCGGGTCCTTGGTCTTTGGCCTTGAATATTGGTAATTGGACTTTGGACCTTGTCCTGGGGTGAACACTTGATAATCATGGTTTTCCATGATCTAAAACCGTCTAGCACTAAGCTCCATCACCTCGGTAACCACCCATGTCTATCTTTAACTTCTCGGCAAATTTTGATGTTGCAGAAAATGTTGTAACATTTTGTACAACACTAAACCAACATCAACATTTTATCTAAAAAGTACATATAGAAATCAGTCCAGCTCTCGACGTTCTAACTTTTGTTCGTTGGATCTTTTACACTTTGTGGTGCAGTTAGAGTAAAAGATAAAAGTCGTTTTACCTCTTGGAACACTAGTCGGGACGTTTTTTTTTTTGCAGGAAAAGTGATTCCCTTGACTCGACTTTACCCTGCTCGTGATTATTATTTTATCGTGGTTATTGTTCATTCGTGTTTGAGTTGCTAAACTTGTGGTTCCGTTCAAGGTTGATAGAGTTCCTGTTCGGTGCGCCATTTCAGGAGGAAGGAAATATTTTTTATTTCCAGTATATTAAATAATTGTAATCTTCTATTTTCAATTATTTAATTTGTTTTATTTTTCCTGTCACCTATAAGCCATTGTTGGTGCACTTATAAATCAATATATATCTGATTTCATGAGGAGTTTTACGTGAAACAATCCACGTATGAGACAAGTCTTCATTTTTATATTTAGATTATATTTTGGGGTCGTCTCATAAACTAATGTGTTATGTAATATAAGCAAATGAGAACACTCTTATATACGGAGGGTAAAAAAAATTCATGATCGTAATTTTGGGATGGTGGCAAAATAAGGACTGTAATTTTTCGGATTAACCAAAAATTACCTCAACTTATAAAAGTAGCAAAACAAGGACAATGTCTTTTAAAAATTACAAAATCATAATTTTAAAAGTAGCGATTTGAGGTCAAATTAGTCCGGATTACCAGTCAATTTTCATGATCTAATCGCAAACCTTAGCCAAAAAATTAGGGTAATCTGGCTATTTTGGCCTTAAATTGTTACTTTTAAACGTTACAATCCTTGCGGTTTATATTTTGTCAACTCAAAAAGTTATAATCCTTATTTTGCCACCACCCCAAAGTTACGGTGCTAAAAAATATATTACAGTGCTGAAAAAAATATTACCCCCGTTTCTCTTATAATAAACTCCATACCTTTAAAATAAAAAATCCTCCTGTAACTTCACGCTCACAATGTCCACATTTTACACAAAAATATCATTACTTTAGTTTGAGTTAACTTATACACATAGTCCAACTCATTTATTTACTATATACATAAAAGTTTATGAAAATACTCATCAAATTACTACATATTCCTCCAATTTGTGTGATCTCCCTCCTATGAAGACTATTCCAGAATGGAAAGAGTATTATATATGTATAGTATTGCACACATTGACATAATAACGTTACACTACAAAAAAACACTGTTTTGCGACGGAATTAGCGACGGAAAATCCGTCGCAAACAGTGTTTTGCGACGGTATCTGCGACGGACACGTATCCGTCCCTAAAACAACCGTAGCTAATTTTTGCGACGGATTTTGCCTTCCGTCGCAAATTAACGACGGACAAATCCGTCGCAAAATCGGCGGGTCAGACCCGGCCGGGTCACATAGAATTTGCGACGGACAGTATTCCGTCGCAAATATTTCGGGTCAGACCCGTTCGGGTCAACAACATTTGCGACGGCCACATTCCGTCGCAAATGTTTATATATATATTTTTTTATTTTTTTCTGTTATAATTTGCGACGGGTTGTTTTCCGTCGCAAAATTCAATATTTGCGACGGAATTTGGCCGTCGCAAATTACCGAGCCTATACAAAAAAAAAAGTGGCTCGCGTGGTTCGAGCCCGGGCACCCGAGGCGGCCGGGGCGGGCGCGGACCACTGGGCCAACCGGCCCATCTCTTTTTATATGCGGCCCACCTTCTATATTAGTCTTATTAGGCCTTGAACAATTAATCCATTTTTTTGCGTCCAAGGGGAATCGAACACGGGACCTCTTGTGCAAGAGGAGGGGGCGCGCGCCACTAGGGCACAAACTACTTTCGTTTATTTTTATGCAATTAATTGTATATGTATTCAAATTAAGTCATTTTTTTTATAATTCACCAAATTAATTTCTTTTCGTATCTAAGTTGTTTATTAAAATATTTTGCCCAACTATTTTTTTTATTTTGTAAAATTATTTATTTCGACTCCCGCTTAAATTTATAATTCGTTCATTTGTACGCAATTAATTGTATATGTATCCAAATTGACTCATTTTTTTTCTACAATTCACCAAATTAATTCATTTTCGTTTCTAACTTGTTTTTATAAATATTGGGGCCATTTAATTTTTATTATTTCTGTAAAATTATTTATTTCGACTCCCGCTTAAATTTATAATTCGTTCATTTGTACGCAATTAAATGTATATGTATCCAAATTGACTCGTTTTTTTTTCTACAATTCACCAAATTAATTCATTTTCGTTTCTAAATTATTTTATAAATATTGGGGCCATTTAATTTTTATTATTTCTGTAAAATTATTTATTTCGACTCCCGCTTAAATTTATAATTCGTTCATTTGTACGCAATTAATTGTATATGTATCCAAATTGACTCATTTTTTTTTCTACAATTCACCAAATTAATTCATTTTCGTTTCTAACTTGTTTTTATAAATATTGGGGCCATTTAATTTTTATTATTTCTGTAAAATTATTTATTTCGACTCCCGCTTAAATTTATAATTCGTTCATTTGTACGCAATTAATTGTATATGTATCCAAATTGACTCATTTTTTTTTTCAAAATTCACCAAATTAATTCATCTAAGATCATGTATATGTTTGCTACAAGTAATTATGCTAATTAACACTGAAATAGTAATATCTTTGTTGAAATACTATTTGTAGCATCATTCCCGGTCACAAGGTTTCCGCCATTATTACAGAGATATTGAGGGATAATCTAGAGGAGAACGCAATGAAGTTCAAACTCGTCTCGTCGCAGCGGAAGCAGTACTACTTGGATGAGTTTCGGGTATATATATGCAAATATTTTTAACCAACTAATTGTTTATAAATATTTGCATATATATACCCAAAACCCATCCAAGTATTACTGCTTCCGCTGCGACGAGACGAGTTTGAACTTCATTGCGTTCTACTCTAAATTATCCCTCATTATCTCTGTAATAATGGCGGAAACCTTGTAACTGGGAATGTCTTTACCAAAAATTATTCAAAAAACATAAATAAATTGTTCAAAAAACATAAATAAATAGTTCAAAAAACATAAATAAATTGTTCTTCATCAGAATGATGGTTCACTGTTCCAGTGATCCACCAAACCATCCCATATCGATCGTCCGTCTGGTGCTCGACCCAACTCCACCCGATCCCCACGCTCCCACCGCTTCTTCAGGCCGTAGATAATATCTTTGTACCGTTCTTGCGCTTTCGCACAGAACAATTGGTACATAATACTATCGTTGGCAGGGTCCCAAACGCACCGCCTCTGCAAATAAATTAAAAATAGAATATTAACGAATAAATTAAAAAATTAAAAGTTAAATTAAAATCATAATAAATAAATTTTTTATACCTTGAAGTCATCAAAGTACTCCATCCTCTTTTGCTCGGACACTTGACTCCACGAGTGGGCACCATACTCAAATTGTCCCATCCTAATGATTTGTGAGACGATTAAACTAGTCTCATGGGCTGGAAGCAGTCTGTGACAACAAAATTAAAAAATCAAGTTAATTATATTAATATATATATAATTAAAAGTATACATAATTCATTAAAAAATACTTACTTGTTGTCGACTATGATGACAGTGAGAAAATTATCTTGACCTGGGTTCATCTGTAATAATTTAACAATTCAACTAATTCAATTATAAACTTAACAAAAATTAAACATGCTTTAAAATTAAATTAAAATTCGATCTACTAATTAAATTAGATCAACTAATTCAACTAAAATCAATTCATTTCTAATATAATTCAAACAATTCAACTAATTCAATTCTAAACTTAACAAAAATTAATCATGCTTTAAAATTAAATTAAAATTCGATCTACTAATTAAATTAGATCAACTAATTCAACTAAAATCAATGCATTTCTAATATAATTCAAACAATTCAACTAATTCAATTCTAAACTTAACAAAAATTAAACATGCTTTAAAATTAAATTAAAATTCGATCTACTAATTAAATTAGATCAACTAATTCAACTAAAATCAATTCATTTCTAATATAATTCAAACAATTCAACTAATTCAATTCTAAACTTAACAAAAATTAAACATGCTTTAAAATTAAATTAAAATTCGATCTACTAATTAAATTAGATCAACTAATTCAACTAAAATCAATTCATTTCTAATATAATTCAAACAATTCAACTAATTCAATTATAAACTTAACAAAAATTAAACATGCAAAATTAAAATTCGATCTACTAATTAAATTAGATCAACTAATTCAACTAAAATCAATTCATTTCTAATATAATTCAAACAATTCAACTAATTCAATTCTAAACTTAATTAACAAAAATTTAAAAATGATTTAAATTAAAATTCGATAAACTAATTCAACTAAAATCAATTCATTACTAATATAATTCAAACAATTCAACTAAAATCAATTCTCAACTAAAATCAATTCTCTAAACATGCTTTAAAATTAAATTTTAAACGGTAAAAATGAAGAAAACTTACGGTTTATTTGTAGAAAATGTCGAAACGAAAACTCGGTGGGGACGGACGCCTTCCTTTTCCCGACTTCTCCTTCCTTTTCCTTTCGTTTTCCTCTACTTCTTCCTTTTTCTCGCAGGATCCTCCACTTCTTCCTTTTTCTTGCAGGATCCGTCTGCTTCGCGAGGAGAGTATTTATAATTGTAAAAAAATTTGCGACGGACGCCTATCCGTCGCAAATTTCGCCTGTCAAAGACAAAACGACGTCGTTTTTACTGATTTGCGACGGCTTTTCCGTCGCAAATCAGTCAACGCACCGTTTCCCGAGAAGACGCGTAAAAACGGTTCGTACTTGCGACGGAAATTCCGTCGCAAAACAGTCAAAGGCCCGTTTCCCGAAAGGTCGCGAATATAAATGTAAGATTTGCGACGGCTTTGGTCCGTCGCAAACTCAAAGTTAAAATTTGCGACGACCTTATCTGTCGCAAATCAGTCAAACGGGTCGCTTCATGAACGGTCACCTTTAAACGGGTATATTTTGCGACGGAATGGACCGTCGCAAACTCAAAGTTGAAATTTGCGACGACCCTTCCGTCGCAAATGTAGTCGTTTCAAGACGAAGGCGGTGGGCCATAGTGTTTGCGACGGCTTTTCCGTTGCAAATTACAAAACTTTGCGACGGCCATCCTTAGTCGTCGCAAAATTTCATTTTTTTCGACGGCTTAGTAAAATCCGTCGCAAATTCACTGAATTTGCGACGGATATTTGGCCGTCGCAAAATTTCCGTCGCTAATCTCCGTCTTTTTTGTAGTGTTAAAATAAGATATGGAAAAAAAAATATGCTTAATTTTCCCAATTAAATTTTATTTTAATGGATTATAAGATTAAAAATTAAAGTATCAGCTCATATAAAAAAAATAGCTCATATAAATAAAAGTGTTAGGTTCTTTGTTGAGTAGTATTTATATTTCCGTAAATTAAAAAAAGAAATTGGTCGGTAGATTATGGTCAAAATTACTTTATTTGCACGAAGCAATTATTGCATCTAAGTATTACTTTAATAACAAATAGTGTTAGATTTGGGCTAAAAAAAACTCATGTTAGATGTGCTGAAATAGTGTACCTTTTTTATTTTGCCAAATTGTACCGATTTACTAAGGTGTTTTTTTTTTTTTTTTTTTTTTTTCTTCCGGAGGCGTAAACCCTTTCACATCAATATGTTTTGCTTGTTTCGTACAGGAGAATTGCGATACGCAATTAAGCCAATAAACTGATAAATTGAGGCCAAGGATTATAAAACAAGTGTGAATTAAATAAATGGGTTTATCCTTGAAATTATATCATGAGTGTCCGCGTATTTTATATACTTAAATATATTGGTAAATTGTAAAATAATATAATTATATTATATAATGAATATATTCCAATAATATATATGTATAAAATTATGAGTTAATTTATTATTAATTCACGACCTTTAGGCTCAATCTCATTTTAATTACGATTTACAATATTCTCTTTGACTCTCTTGGATGGTTTTCTCGGTCGATTTTCCATCCAAGCACTAATGCACTCTCATGCATTTTTTTTTTTTCCGCTAAAAATACAATTCATATATCGGATATAAACAACTAAAGATATGATGAATTTAAATATTGTGATTAAATTGAGATTGAGCCTAAAGATTGTGAATTAATATAGAATTAACTCTAAACTTATTAATATTTTTTATATTATTTTTAAAGCTCTATTTTTTCAAATATATTAAATCCATAAATTATTTAAACAATATATTCGACGATATAAATATGTTGTTTATTGTGCATGTACAGTAATTTTCATACATGCATATATATATGTCATTAAATTATACAATATAAAATAAAATAATAAGCATTTTAGAATAAAAAAATAATATTGACAATATACATCATTTTGAGCTTTAATATGACTTACTATTTAAAAAATATAAAGATTATGTTAAATAAAATAGATATTCAAAATATGTGTATATTTATAAATGTGTGCAATGTTTAAATATTACATTTCTTTTAATTAGAGACAATATTATTACACAAATATAATGACACATGTTAAACACAATTAAGCCAATAAAAAATGATATATCAAATTTGATTTAAAATAAAAAAAATTAATTAATTATTTAATTGATAGTAGAAATCAAAATTATTGAATATACTTAAATTCTTTTTTTTTTTTACAAATTAAGATCCTCTAAATAGAAAATCCTCAAATATAATGAGATAATAAAAACAATTCAGTTAAACATTGAAATTTCACATAATTAGAATTTTATAAAATTTAATAATACGTAGAATTAAATATACTTTATTAACATAATTTTTTTTTAAATATAGGAATATAGTTAAATACAATAGAATTTGTTTCTTAAAGCTATTCATAATATAACATAATTGGTAAAGATCTTAAACTCTACTCAGGAGGTGTAGATCGTTTAAATCCTTATAAATGTATTTTTTATAACTTTTAAACACACGTGTTAAAAAAATAATTAAATAATAGATGTAATATGGAGAATGCTAGGTTTACCCGGTGGGCGGAGGACAATCCACCTACTACTTAAAAGAAATTAAAAGGTGAGAAACATTAAAAATAATTTGGTCACCTGAATTTGGGAATCCTCATAACTTTTAAACACACATGTTAAAAAAAATAATTAAATAATATGTGTAATATGGAGAATGTTAGGTTTATCCGGTGGGCGTTGGACAATCCTCCCGCAAAATAAAAGAAATTAAAAGGTAGAAACATTAAAAATAATTTGGTCACCTGAATTTGGTAATCCACCCACTCAAGTATTTATTATCCTTAAATTACTTCTTGAACCTTCACCAAACAATTAATAATTTGGTCACATGAATAAATATTTAATCTTTCTTATTCTTCGATTAATATAGTGCAAGTCTTTATAGATTTTTTTTTATCTAGCTTAGGATTGAAAGTAATATTTTCTTTAGTAGAACCTTTGTACTTGTATATACATATATTAGAACTATAAATTATTCTTAGTTTAAGGATTTTTTTTTTAATAAGGAAAAAAGTTTCATTAAATAGCAGAACACTTTACAAACTTATTTGAGGTGTGAGGTTCCCCACAAAATTACACTTAACTTACTCTCCTAGCCAACTAGTTTTAAAAGGCACACTCAAGATTCCAACTTTACAACACTGAATACGGATTCAAACTCCACTCCATGAAGCCCACATCCAATTTCCACTCCGCATAATGCTTCATCCAGTTCCAACAATATATCTTGAGTTCATCCAACACTTTGTCGATCCGAAACTGCTCATTTCTAAAAATGCACCCATTTCTTGTCCTCCATAACAACCAAACTCCGCACTCTCAAATACACAACGACACTCGTTTTTCCATCCTCCCACCCTTATCACCCCAAAACTGCAACATATTCGTGACCGGACAGGATGACAACACTAGAACAACACCCAACCACCTAGCACACCTCATCTAAAAATCATGTGACACCAAACACTCAAACAAGATATGTCTAACAGATTCTGGTTCAATACTACAAAAAAATACACAAATTATTCTCCGTCGACGGGACAATGCCCCCATGCTGTAAAAAGTTCAAGATAGGAAGTCTTTATTAGAGGACTTTCCAAACATGTACGCGTACCTTTGGGGGTGTCCAATTTCTCCATAAAAGCTTAAACTCCTTCTTTTGCTCTCCATCTCCACCTATCTTCCTCCTCAACAACCAATTGTACGCCTCTTTGACATTGTAAACTCCATCCCTAGCCTTATTCCACCTCCAAAGACCAGGCTCGCCTTGTCTTGGTGTGTACATGTTAATCACAGCAACAAGCTCATTAAGAATTTTCAAGTCCCTATCTGTCAGCTCCCTCCTCCACTGCCACCTCCACTCCCACTACAAAAAAAATATTGTTTTGCGACGGAATTTGCGACGGAAAATCCGTCGCAAACAGTATTTTGCAACGGGTTCTGCGACGGGCACGTATCCGTTCCTAAAACTGCCGTAGCTAATTTTTGCGATGGATTTTGCCGTCCGTCGCAAATTACCGACGGATAAATCCGTCGCAAAATTGGCGGGTCAGACCCGGCCGGGTCGCACAGAATTTGCGACGGACAGTAGTCCATCGCAAATCTTTCGGGTCAGACCCGATCGGGTCAACAACATTTGCGACGGCCACATTCCGTCGCAAATGTTTATATATATATTTTTTATTTTTTTCTGTTAGAATTTGTGACGGGCTGTTTTCCGTCGCAAAATTCAAAATTTGTGACGGAATTTGGCCGTCGCAAATTACCGAGCCTATACAAAAAAAAAATGGCTCGCATGGTTCGAGCCCGGGCACCCGGGGCGGGCGGGGCAGGCGCGGACCACTGGGTCACCCGACCCATTGCTTATTATATGCGGCCCACCTTCTATATTAGTGTTATTAGGCCTTGAACAATTAATCCAATTTTACGCCCAAGGGGAATCGAACACGGGACCTCTTGTGCAAGATGAGGGGGCGCGCGCCACTAGGGCACAAGCTACTTTCGTTTATTTTTATGCAATTAATTGTATATGTATTCAAATTAAGTCATTTTTTTTATAATTCATCAAATTAATTTATTTTCGTATCTAAGTTGTTTATTAAAATATTTTGCCCAACTATTTTTTTATTTTGTAAAATTATTTATTTCGACAATGCATAATTTTATAATTCGTTTATTTGTACGCAATTAATTGTATATGTATCCAAATTGACTCATTTTTTTTCCATAATTCACCAAATTAATTTATTTTCGTTTCTCACTTGTTTTTATAAATGTTGTGGCCATTTAATTTTTATTAGTTTGGTAAAAAATTTTATTTTTACTCCCGCTTAAATTTATAATTCGTTCATTTGTATGCAATTAATTGTATATGTATCCAAATTGATTCTTTTTTTTTTTTTTTCATAATTCACCAAATTAATTCATTTTCGTTTCTCACTTGTTTTTATAAATGTTGTGGCCATTTAATTTTTATTAGTTTGGTAAAATTATTTATTCCGACTCCCGCTTAAATTTATAATTCGTTCATTTGTATGCAATTAATTGTATATGTATCTAAATTGATTCATTTTTTTTCCATAATTCACCAAATTAATTCATTTTCGTTTCTCACTTGTTTTTATAAATGTTGTGGCCATTTAACTTTTATTAGTTTGGTAAAATTATTTATTTCGACTCCCGCTTAAATTTATAATTCGTTCATTTGTATGCAATTAATTGTATATGTATCCAAATTGATTCATTTTTTCCATAATTCACCAAATTAATTCATTTTTGTTTCTCACTTGTTTTTATAAATTTGTGGCCATTTAATTTTTATTAGTTTGGTAAAATTATTTATTCCGACTCCCGCTTAAATTTATAATTCGTTCATTTGTATGCAATTAATTGTATATGTATCCAAATTGATTCATTTTTTTTCCATAATTCACCAAATTAATTCATTTTTGTTTCTAACTTGTTCTTCCTCTTCCTCTTCCTCCTCCTCCTCCTCCTCCTCTTCCTCCTCCTCTTCCTCTTCGTCTTCCTCTTCTTCTTCCTCTTCTTCTTCCTCTTCTTCTTCCTCTTCTTCTTCCTCTTCTTCTTCCTCTTCTTCTTCCTCTTCTTCTTCCTCTTCGTCTTCCTCTTCTTCTTCTTCTTCTTCTTCTTCTTCATCCTCCTCACCGCGCTCTTGTCCATCATCCTCATGATCACTTTCAATCATTACCATTTCTGGAATTGCAGCAAGTAAGTCGACAAAAATATTCACACCTGCTTGATCAACCTCTGTTTGAGCCTCTTATATCTCTGTTTGAAATGGATATGTTGGTTCTACACCGTCTTTGTTTGACGGATTATAAACTTCAACCAATGATCTTGCCTTCACTTTGCAAACTGTCCTCAAGATGGGCCTACTTGATCCGGGGTATTTGCAATAATATACCTGAGATTCTTGCATTGCAAAAATATAGGGATCGTATGCAGCCGGAAACTTCTTTCCGGTGTTGATATCAACAATCTTGTAGTTTTTGTCAACTCTTGTTCCTTGGTTCCCTGGATCATACCATTCACACAAGAACAACACTATTGTCCTCTTCGGCCAACCCGGATATTCTATTTCAACTACTTCTTGCAGCACTCCATAGTAATCGATGGGTTCTTCGTTGTAGTTTGCACCGGTAATGCAAACACCACTGTTTGTAGTCGATTTCGTTGAAGCATACGTTTCAGTATGAAATTTGTATCCATTTGCGTAATATCCGTGGTATGATACCACACTAGGTAGTGGTATTTTGCTCAGAGCTTCAAGATGTGGGTTGTTATTAAGTAGGCCATTTTGTCCCTGTAAATATTAAATTATCATGTATAAAAATAATAACATATTTGTTATAGGGTAAAAATCATATAATTATGTGATACTCACGTAACGTTGGAACCAAAACATAAAATCATTGCGGATGGATTGAAAAACTATTGCATCTGTGATGTCTGGTTCTACTTGACGCTTATACTCACTGAACATCCTTATATATCAGAAAAAAGAAATTAATTATTTTTCAGATATCAACAGTATACATATTGTAAAAAACTCAACTATAAAATTAAATTACTTACACTATATACGGTTGGACTTCAGGACAATTCATCAAAACATTTGAATGTATTGTTTCCTCTTCAATACTGCACCTGAACGGTCGTTTGGTGTCGACCCGGATGTAAAATTACAGATAACATACCTTCAACATCACGAAGGGGATGGTCTACTCCACGACCATCGTAGTTGTGATGCACATTTCTGATTCTGGTTTGAACTTGATCGCCGAAGTAGTAAGAATAAAATGCTCCAACCTCTTCAGTAATGTATGTATTAACAATTGATGCTTTGATGTGGGCCGCATTTCCAATATTGAGCTTTAAGTTGTGCAAATACCTAAAACAAGAAGTGTTAGAAAATTTATTCAGTATTGATCTTAAAAGTCGATCTAAAAAATGGTATAGAATTACCTCTCAAAAGGGTACATCCATCGATACTGTACGGGACCAGCAATTGAGGCTTCATACGCTAAGTGTACTGGTAAGTGCTCCATCGAGTCGAAGAAGTTGGGTGGAAAAATCCGCTCAAGTTTGCATAGAATAACAGGGATCTCCTCATCCAAACGCCTCATGTCCTCAACTGTAATCGTTGATGCCGTTAAGTGTCTAAAAAAGAGACTTAATTCCGTGATGACACTCCATACATTCTTGGGAAGTGAGTACCGAAATGCAATAGGTAAGAGTCGTTGCATGAACACGTGACAATCATGACTCTTCATTCCAGACACCTTTCCGGTTTCTATGTCAACTCTGTCTCCCAAATTCGACACATAATTGTCAGGGAAGCTCAACTCTTTCACCCACTTACACAAATTCTTCCTTTCTGCTTTACTAATTGTGTAAGAGGCCTGGGGATATGTTCTTGTCTGCTCATCCTTGTGTAGGGAAGCACGAGAACAGAAGAGCCTCAACTCATCTCTGGATTTTGAAGTGTCTTTGGTCTTTCCTTCAGTACCCAAGACCGTATGAAACAAGTTGTCGAAAACATTCTTCTCTATATGCATCACATCCAAATTGTGTCGAATCAACAACTTGCTCCAATAAGGTAAGTCCCAAAAGATACTTCTCTTCTTCTAACCACCCTGGATGCGTTTATTGTGCTCCATTGCACCCGTCTCAGCTGTCTTCATCAAATCAGTGACTGTAACCTCATACAACAACGAATCACCTGAAATAATTAATTTATATATGCTTAACTTATTTATATGAGACACATAGACATAAGTAGTGATTCAGTACCCAGACACATACCTGATCGAATCCGTGGTCTTGGGCGGTCTACTGCATTTTTACCCTTTAGAAAGTCTGTTTTGTTCCTCCGAAAGGGATGATCAGGAGGAAGAAACTTGTGATGGTTGTCAAACCATGACACTTTTCTACTCAATGGAAGATAGAATGCATCAGAATCATCCATGCAATACGGGCATGCTAGTTTTCCTGTTGTTGACTACCCAGACAACATAGAAAATGCTGGAAACTCCCTTGCAAAATCTGGAAACTCCCTATTATGATGTTTCCATGCCTCCGAGTCTACAGGATGCCGCATCTCTCCAGAATTCTCACCAGAACACTCCTCAGCATGTCATGTCATGTCTTTAGCCATGGCACTAGACTGATACAACCTCTCTAGACGAGGAGTGATGGGAAGGTAATATATTGCCTTATAAGCCTTCAACTGCACTTTCTTCTTACTTTTTGAACGACCAGATGGTTTGTACCGTGGGTAACCACACATCTTGCAATGATCCTCATCCTCATCCTCATCCCAAAACAACATGCAACCGTTTGTACAACAATCAATCTTCTCAAAGGGTAGACCCATATCCTTCAAGAGCCTCTTGCTCTAATAGAAATTATCAGGCGCCGTATTGTCTTCAGGTAGAGCTCGTTTGAATAATTTAGCAAATTGATTGAACACTTTTTTACTGACCTTGCCTTCAGTTTTGATGTTCAACATTTGAGCATTGAATGACAACTGCGGCTCAGTCTCACAACCAGGAAATAGCTTTTGATCAACGGTTTTAAGCATATCAAAAAACTTCTTTGACCGATGATTTGGTTCCTCCTCCATAGGTGTTTCATTGAATTGTGGTTGACCACCCAAAACAGATTCTGCAATCATCATCCGATATCTATCAGGTTCATCCTCTATTTGTGGTTCAAATTGAGTATACGGAACATAACTTGAACCACCAACATCAGAACTTCCACCACCGCTCCACCCAATATACCAGTATTCTACGGTTTCGATGTCAACATTCCACCGTTGTTCACCGTGACTGGTCCAGTTGTAATAACGGGGAACAAAACCGGAAATCACAAGATGAGTTCTAACCTCATCAACACTCAAGAATCTCATATTTCTGCATCTTCTGTCTTTACACGGACACCTAATATTACCCATACAATCCATACTGCATGGATGTTGTAGTGCAAACTCAATAAACTCATCAATTTTATTGCAAAAGGCAGAGTTAATGTCTCCTCCTATCATTCTAGGTATTGAGTACATCCAACCACGATCTGGAAATTGCATCTGTTACAGATTAAAAGTAAATATCACATGAGTTGTAAACAATTGGGCAGAGTTTGCCTAAAAATAAGGATATACAAAATTTTCCTTCACAAAAATTAATCCAACACAACCATATATACCAATCATATTAAATCAATCAAATAAACAAATATCACACAATTTATCTAATAGTGTACAGAAAAATTGAGCAGAGTTTCGACTAAAAAAAGGTATAAATATCACACAAACTAAAATTAACGTACCCATCAAATAAACATATATCATCAATCATACTAAAACCCATCAAATAAACATATATCATGCTCATTACCTAATAGTGTACTAAAAAATTGAAACAATAAAAATATGACATTTAAACGGTTAAAAATGTGAAAACGTACGGTGAAGTTGAAGGCAATGACAAATACGTACGGTGAGGTTGAAGGCAATGATAAATACACCAATTATATGTGAAGAACATATGAAAACCGCATCATTTCTTATTTTTTTCGTGAGTGAAAGTGAAAGGGAAGGAAAAGGAAGTGGACTGTTATAAATCTGCACAAATTTGCGACGGCCTTAATTTCCGTCGCGAATTGCATATTTTGCGACGGCTTTTCCGTCGCAGACAGTGTTTGCGATGACCCGGGTCAATTATTGGTCACCAACCCGCCTGACAAGATTCAACCGCTCAAATTTGCGATGGAAAAGTGGTCCGTCGCAAATTTGAATTTAAAAGTTGCGATGGAAAGCCATTGCAAATTAAATGTAACCCGGCCGAATTTGCGACGGAAATGTGGTCCGTCGCAAATGTTTTGCTTAGAATTTGCGACGGCGTCCATTGCAAATGGATGCAAAACGTCGGCGTTTTATGTCTCCGTCGCTAAAGTCCGTCGCAAATTTGCGACGGGCTTCTCTTGCCGTCGCAAAATCGGTCAAAATTGACCAACTGACGAAATCCGTCGCAAAACTCAAAAGTCCGTCGCAAATGACCTAATTTGCGACGGATATACGTCCGTCGCTAAACACTGTCTTTTTTGTAGTGTCCCAAGACCCACCGCTCCACTCACCCATCTCCCTCAAACTAGCCTCCTTACACCCATTAAGTCTAAATAATCTAAGGATTTTAGACTTTAGAATCTTCTAACCCGCTGTATAATTTTATAATTATTTATTTTATTGCTTAATTTGAGAAGCATCTATAAATTAACTTAATTAAAGTTATTTAAAATTAGTTTCTAATGCAAAAGATTGGCACTTTTTTTTTTTATTATTTTTCACTAGAATAAAATCCAATTCTCCAATATTCCATTCCATATTATGTAATTGATTCCTACCAATACGTGATAAAATTCTTCTTGCAATTTCTATTTTTTAGCAAGCCTTGAATTAAAAATATTACTATAAATCTTTGAAAGAAAAATAAGATCTAACCATTAAAACATGAGTTAAATTTGAATTGTAAATTGAATATATATATCTTGGTGCGGAGGTACGTACCGCGCGTCGTAGGAAGACGGCAGCCTGTCCTTCATTGTGAAAAATATGCGTGGCGACGGCGATACCCGTGGCCGCGGCGGCGGGCCAGCGGAGTGACGTTTTAGGGTTTTGGAAAAGAGGCACAAAAACTGATATCGGAGTTTTAGCTCGGAGGTGGGCGTGGAACACACGTTAAAACTGACGGAACGACAACGTCATGGAGCGCACGTGCTAACACTGAACTAAGTACGCTGCGACTCAAAAATTATAAATTACATCACTAATTGATAATTTAAGTATAACTCATCACACCTTAAAATACACTGCTTTTATAAAAAAAATGTGTTATATAATAATATTTTATTACGACGGAAGAAGTACTGTATAATATATATCGAATATAATAAGGGCATATTTTGGATTTGTATTGAAACAATTATTTTGGATCGAGTAAGATTCAACTTTCTTAGAAAAATTAAGTGATTTTCTTATTTCAATAGAGTTTAAAAAAAAAAAAACACCATCTAAATGCAGAATGTAACACCAAATTTAATTTGAAATACAGTAAGTAATTCACACTCAAGTATAAATTACTAGAAGTAGTTGTAGTTCCATTGAAAGAAAACGTATGTTTATCACTATTTTAAATAAATAAAAAATTGATTTTATATGTTGTTATTCTCAAAATTATTAAACAATGCCACTTTGTATAAAAAAAAGTGACACTTTGAAGAAGAGAGTTTGCATGAACATGCATTTATAGAAAATTTGTGTTAAAAACAAAAAATGTTTTTGATAGTATTTTTCCAAAAAAAAAAAAGAAAAAACAAACAAAGAGGGTATTTTTTTTTTTTCAAAATTGATCATCCAAAATGGCATATATTCAGGCACGGACCTGTTAAGGGTCCAAGGGGGGCAGTGGCTCCCACCCAGAAATTGAAAAAAAAAATATGGGGTATTTTAGTCATTTTACATTTACTTAATTAAAATTAAAAAAAAATTACTAATAAGCTTACACTACATGTCGTATTACACCGCCATTTTTTATTTGGCTTCCCAAATTCACTTAGTGTGTCCCCATTTTCTCTCTTTCATTTCCCACCCAACCAAATTTTCTTTTTGTTCTTTTTTCTTTGATCATCCCAATTCATTCTGCACGCAACAACACATGTATTTATTAGTTATTAACTAATAGTGGTTAATAGGATAACATATATATATATATATATATATATATATATATATATATATATTATATACATATATTTATTTTTCTTTTCATTTAGTTAATTTTATGTCTTATTTTAAAATTGAAATATTGTCTAGGATTTATGTAATTTTCATATAAATAAGTTTTTATTGAATTAAAACACCAATTTTTTAGAACGTTATGGTAATACATTCATATTAAACTCACAATTTTTTGTATGAATTCTTTTGAAATTGTTAGGATTTTATTATATTAACTTACATGAATGTAATTTTTTATATATACTGTTATATTATTAATTGTTTGAGTATAGTAGTTGGTTTTAATTTTAATGTTAATTTGTTATTTAATTTTGTTTTATTTCTTGTAGATAATGGAACAATACTTTAAAAAAAACCATCTATTGAGAAGACAACATCTATTGAGGAGACATAATCTACAATCAATGCACATGTTGTTCAACCTCAACAACCACCGATTCAAGAAAAGAGTACTGGAATTGATTTGGAAAATCTACCAAGTGATCCAGGATTACGACTTAATATAATGAGTTATCCGCCTAATTTAATTGAACAGGTGCGTAGGTCATACTTGTTAAAAGGCCCATGTCAACCACGTGAGCATAATTTTCCTCAAAATGTGGATGGAAATAGAAAGCGTAAATTTATTCCATCTTGGTTTGACGAATTCAATGATTGGTTGGAGTAAAGCATTACAAAAGATGCAGCATACTGTTTATATTGTTATGTCTTTTCTGCGGGCGTAGTGAAAGAGCACATGATGCTTTTGTTTCTGAAGGATTTAATAATTGGCGTAAGAAAGAAATATTGAGATATCATGTTGGAGATCATAATAGTGATCATAACAGATGTTGAATGGCTTGTCAAGATTTGATGAATCAAGTTCAACACATTGAAGTATGTATTTCCAAGCGATCGGAACAATCAAAGATTGATTATCATTGTAGGTTGAATGCATCTGTTATTGCCTTGCGTTATCTCATTAAGCAAGGATTGGCCTTTCGAGGAGATGATGAGTCAGACGAATCATTGAATCAAGGAAACTTCATTGAGTTTTTGAAAGTTATTGCTTCGTGCAGTGAAGAAATATATAATGTTGTGTTGCACAATGCTCCTGAAAATCACAAGCTTACGTCTCCTAGGATTCAAAAGGAAATCATAAGTGCAGCTGCAACCGAGACAACATATCTCATCATTTAGGATATTGGAAATGAGTTTTTCTCTATTTTAGTTGATGAGTGTCGAGATGTATCAATCAAAGAGCAAATGGGAGTGGTGATACGTTATGTGAATAAGAGTGGATGTATTATTGAGCGTTTTCTTGGTCTTGTGCATGTTACTGACACGACTGCAACCTTACTTGAGAAAGGTATTGAATCGTTGTTCTCCACTCATGGCTTGAGTAGTTCTAGTTTGAGGGGTCAAGGTTATGATGGAGCAAGCAATATGAAAGGTGAATTTCATGGGCTAAAAAGTTTGCTACTTAGGAAAAATTTAAGTGCTTACTATGTTCATTGTTTTGCTCATAAACTTCAATTGACAATTGTTGTTGTTGCTAAAAAATATAAAGAAATTGGTTCTTTTTCAATAATGTTGCACGTTTATGTAATGTTGTTGGAGGTTCTTGTAAGTGCAGAGATTTTTTTCGAGAGAGCCAAATGAAAGAAATCATTGAAGGGATTGCAAATGGTGAAATCAAGACTGGAAGTGGATTAAATCAAGAAATGTCACTGAAGCGACCAGGTGATACTCGTTGGAGTTCTCACCATGGTACTCTTATAAACTTGATTAATTTATTTTCTTCTATTGTTGATGTTCTTGGATATGTTGAGGATAATGACTATGATGATTCTCAAAGGGCCGAAGCATTTGACTTGCATGAGATTGTGAACCAATTTGAGTTTATCTTTGTGTTACATCTTATGCGAAAAAAATTGGGGATCACACATGACCTATCACAAGTTCTACAAAGGAAGGACCAAGGTATTGTTAATGCAATAAGTCTTGTAAAAGTATCAAAAGCTCATTTACAAGCAATGAGAGACGATGGTTGGGAGACTTTGTTAGTTGAAATTTCATAATTTTGTAGCAAACATGAGATAGGTGTAGTGATCATGGAAGATCCATATACACCTCGAGGAAGATCAAGGGGTGGAGAAAAGATGACTAATCTTTATCATTACCAAGTCGAGTTGTTTTATTCTATGATTGACATGCAAGTTGTAGAGCTAAACCATCGTTTTGACGAAGTGAACACTGAGTTGCTTTTATGCATGATATGTTTTGATCCTAGAGATTCCTTTGTAGACTTTGACAAAAATAAGCTACTTCATCTCGCCGAGTTCTATCCTTGTGAGTTTTCTCCAGTTTCTCTTTGTGAATTAGAAAGTCAACTTGAGACCTTTATTTTTTATGTGCGCATGGATGAAAATTTTAGTGAAGTAGAAGGAATTGGTGGACTTGCTCAGAAGATGGTCAGTACAAGAAAACATAATATTTTTCCATTTGTTTATCTGTTAATTAAGTTAACACTGATCTTACCAGTTGCCACTGCCACTGTGGAAAGAGCTTTTTCAGCAATGAAGATTGTCAAAAGTTCACTTCGCAATCGGATGAGTGATGGACTTTTGAATGATTGTTTAATAGCATACATTGAAAAAGATGTATTTCAAATTGTTAGCAATGAAGTTATTATGCAACGATTTCAAAATATGAAGAATAGAAGGGAAATGTTGTATTGAAATGCAATTAGATGCATGTTTTGAATATTGTCACTTATTATGTAATATATAGACTTTGACAAAATTATTATTGTCTTTTTTGTGAAATTAATATTTATTATTTATTTATATGTTGGACCCCACGGTTGTAAAATCCTGTGTCCGTCACTGCATACATTTCAATTTCTCATAGTACACTTTTTGGAACAAAGTGAAAAATTAAAAAAACAAATACAAAATAAAAATGAAAAGACTTGAGCTTAATTTTTTCTCGTTGAAGAAAAGTCTCAACTCACATTAATCTTTCTCCTTCCAAGTTCTAATCCCAAGAAAGCGTTGTTTAAACAAATGCAAGAGGTTGCAAGAAAGGATGTCGAGCGGGTATTTAGGGTCTTACAAGCTCGTTGGGACCCTCACGTTTTTTGTACCAAAGTAACTTAAAGGATATCATGTATACATGCATCATTTTGCATAACATGATAATTGAGGATGAGAGTGATATAGCATCCAACTGGTCGGAGGAACTGAATGATACCAATATTACAAATTTAGAAGTATTCCAAGGTCCCATCGGAGGATTTACAGAATACAGCAAGAGGTGGGCTCAACTACATGATAAACAAATGCATCAACAACTTCGATCAGACTTGATTGAGCACATTTGGGCATGTTATCAGAGTTAACAATAAAATATAATTTAGTTACCTCTTTTTATTTCATGTATTGTTATGGTTTGTTTTACTATTGTACTTGTTTTTTCAATTCTAAATAAAATTCTTGAAGTTTGTTTGTCACAATTATGTGCAAAAATTACCAATAGTGTTAAAGAATAAAAAATCAATTAAAATAATCTTAAATATAACATATATTGTATTTATTTGAAAAAACTAATATAATTAAAAAAATAAAGTAAAAGATATTGAAATAAAATATATAGAATTAATAAATATTGATGAATGAATTAAGTAATGTGGATAGTGGGGTCATGAATAGTAACATTTGTACCTGTAATGATTGGGGGGTGGAGGTAGAAATTGGAGGGTAGAATAAAATGCTGATGTGGCAAAAATTTGTATCTGGGGCTGGGTAGAGGGATGGGGATGCTCTTAGTGTTGATCCAAGATCAAATCGTCCACCACTTTTTTTTACTACATTCATTATCCTTTATATTTTTCCCCAAAATTATTCATTGTCTTATTTATTCACCATGTTGGTCCCTTTAAAAGCTGTGTTTATTTGGGAATTTAGGAGAAAATTTTGTTTTAACAAAGTTGTGCACTGGATTGCTCGTAAATGAGTGGACATTGCATGCACTGAATTGCTCGTAAATGAGTGGACAGTGCAGTACTTAAGTGTGTCAGAATGATTGATTCGATCCTGACTAAAATACTTGTGCTATTTTTCTATCCTTCAGTGTATGCATGACAATATTAATAGCAAGTACTTAAGCAAATCACTAAGGCAATAACAAACACAACAATATAAAATGGTTCAAAGACTCAAGCTCCTACATCCACTATCCTGACTGAATAGAAGAATTCCTTCATTGGAATTGGCTTGTTTTTAATGTGCCAAGGTGCATGATTAGGCGTGAAATTGTTATGATTTTTAGCTCGTTTTGCCCGTGTTTTGAGTGAATTCGATGAGTATTTAGAGTCACTTGAGTACTATTTTCATAAACTGGTGACTTTGCCTATTTGATGCTCATAGATGGATAGAGGGTAAAAAATGGAGTTCTTAGGACTTTGAATCGACTCAAACGGATGCCCAGATGAGAAGATATTGAAGAAATACGAAAAGTATTAGTTCGTGCAAAGAAAAGTATCACTTGGCTCAAAATTGGAGATGCTCGAGCACCACCACTCGAGCAAGAGGGGGTCAAGCGCATTGTTGGCTCTAGAAGAGGAGGCGCTCGACTAGGCTGAGGTCGAGCGCCACCGCTCAACTGTACGTTTTATTCGAGCACCACCACTCGAGCGCCCCTGCTCGACCATGAGAGTCATTCAACCAAAGGGGGTCGAGCGCCCGAAGTGCTCTGGAAAGAGGTCCATTCGACCACAAGGGGGGTCGAGCGCATACCCAAAATATGCGTGATTTTGGCCTTTTCACCCGTTGTGTATAAATACCCGGTCCCAATGCTCGTTTTTAGACACCTTTTGATCCCGGTTCATATTTTTGCATACTTAGAGCTTGGTAGAGAGATTTTGGAGAGTTTCACACTTGTAAACGAGGTTTTGATTTACGAATTCTTAGTTTAGATACTTCTTTTGATTCTTTACGTGTAATTTTTTTCGTTCTTGAACCTATGAGACTTCTAAACCCTACTTTACCGGATTTATTGAGATTTTGAGATATACTTTTGTTTATGCTTTCCAATTCTTTTGATTATTCAATTATGCAAATGTTCATCGTTCTTGTGATTGTTTTCGTTACTTCAATTACCATGTTAGGCTAGAACCCTTGCATGCTTGGGGTAGGATGAACTGGTAGAAGTAGGATGTTGGTACATAATTAGGATAATTCGTGATGTTTAGTGCTAGTTCTCTTAATTAATTGAATTCTTAAAATAAACCCTAGAATTATCTTGGAAGTGAGTACAAAAATTATTAGAGAGGGGACGATCTTATCACTCTTTGATAACGAGTAGGCTTAACGATAGGGTTATAGAAGGGGTTTATAATTTACCGATTTATCTAGGGAGGACGACCGCATCACCTTGGGTAAATAAGTGTCTCATTAAATAAGTATAATCCATATAACTTGTTTAGTGGATTGTGAAGTAGGTTGATATGACGAAGTATTAGGGTTAATTCTTGAGCTTTTAGTCTTTCAATCTGGTGCTAGATTAGGGAAGTTGATTTGCCTAGTTTTTGTACACTTAGGATTAATACTTGCTCATCACGGTTAATTAGTTATCGTACTAGCTCCGTTAGTATACGTAGGGATTTCTATCCTGAGCATCACCATCTTGTATTTGATTAAACCCTTAGTTATTTGTTTGATTTCATAATTCGCATTATAGAAGTAGACTTTAGAGTAGTTTAATTCCATTCTTAAAACCAGAACATCCATTCATGTTAACTACAACGCGTAGATCTTCAGGGCTCTATTCACATACATACCTTCCCTTGGGTACGATATACTTGGTCCATATACTTGCCAATACTACTGTGATCCCATACTTTTATGGCGTAACTACTAGTATAGCTAGTATTTTGCGTTCAAGTCAATGGCGCCGTTGCCGGGGATTGGGATGTATGTCCATTGAGTAGGACTTGGAGATAGTTTAGTAGTTAGTAGTGAGGGTTTTTACTTTTCTATTTTATTAGTAGACATCAGGCAGTTGCGTTTTGATATTTCTTTTGGCGTTTCAGGTATATAAAAACTCGCTCAGAAGGAGAATCGAGCGAAGACCGAACAAAGTTAAACCCTGAGACAGTCGCCAGAAGAAATAGAGCCTTCAATCGAATGATGACCAATCCTGTTGGAGACGATCCAAACATGGACTTGGGGAATGAGTTGGATGCAGCTGCAGCTAAGTATAATCAGGTAGTGGAATGAGTTGAGGGAACTGAAGGAAATGGCAGTCAGAATCAAGTCCCTTCAGGGAAAAGCCATAGCCAAAACCCGGTCCCACATCATCAAAACGACCCAGCTAAAAACCAAGTCCAAAATCCTCTAAACAACCATGTCTACCCACAAAACAACCCACCTTATCCTTACCAGTGCCCACCATATCCGTACCCACCATACTACCCTCCACACCCTACTTATAACCAACCTCCTATTCCGCAAGTACCACTACCACCAGTTTATCCTCAGCATGTTCCTCAGAACGCTGATCCTGGTATGGCAATCCGAGGAAGGTTTGTGGCACAACCGCAACGGTATTATGATGGTGTAGCGTTGCAACCAGTGGAAGCAAACAACTTTTCTATCTCCCCAGGGATCCTGAAGATGTTAGTCAAGAATAAATTCAAGGGGGAGGTCGGAAAGGATAATCCTCATACTCATTTGAGGAATTTTTTGATGATTGCTTCAACTTTCAACCATAATGGCATGTCTGAAGGTACCAAGAGGCTCAGGTTGTTCCAGTTCTCGTTAACTGGAATCGTAAAGGAGTGGTACGATAACACGCTCCCACGGGGAGGTGTTACCACATGGGCCGAGCTCGAGCGTCTGTTCCTCGAGCGATTCTACCCTCCATCGAGAATAATCAAAGCAAGGCTAGAGATCTCATCTTTCAAGCAGAAGCCAGGAGAGGACTTACGTCAAGCTTGGGAGAGATATTAAAATATGCTCATTTAGTGCCCGCGGCATGGGTACAACGAAGGTGATATAATGGCTTATTTCTACTGTGGAGCCAGCAAGACAGGTCAAGACCACCTTGATGCATGTGCTAGTGGAGCATTCCTGAATTGTGGTGCAGCTCGGTGTAGAGAGATTGTTGATAACATTGTCAAGAATGTGGGGCAATGGAATGAGGCACAAGAGTTTCAACGAGTTTATCAGATGGATGAGAGTGAGGGTACTAGAAAGCTGTTGATGGCAATGATGGAGAAGATCATCAATCTAGAGGCTGGACAAAATCTGATTGGATCGAGGGAATACTGGATTGAGTGATAAAGTGGACCAACCAGCAAGCCAGCATGAGGAGGCCAACTATATGGGGAGGCCTAATTACAATCAAGGCGGATACCAGCAAGGTGGCAACCAGCGGAGAAGACCTCTCTACGGTCAACCGTTTGTACCACCAGGTCCACAACCTCCTCAAAATCAGTGGAGAAATAACCAAGGGTATCAAGGAGGCTAGCAACCTCCTCAAAACTAATGGAGAAAGAATGAGAATTTCTCTTATGTCAATCCTAAGGCAGAAATCACTGTACCTCCCGGAGTAGATCCAGGTTCAAAACCCCCAAGTGGAGAAGGCGGTGCCTCCACCGAAGAGATGTTACGTGCTATTCTCCAGAAGGTAGTAAGAAGTTGTCTTCCTTGGAGTATGATGTTAAAGAGTTGAACAAGAAGAGTGATCAGAGAGATCAAGAACTTCAAAGGAGAGACATGGATCTAAATAGAGCTCAACAAGAGAACAATAGGCGGTTGACTTCTATAGAGTACCAGATTAGCTAGATTGCAAAGTCGCAAATAAGAGAGCCGGGAAAATATCCACCTATGCCCGAGACAAACCCGAAAGAGCAATTGAAGGCGATCGAGTTGAGAAGTGGAACTAAATATGATGGATCTCAAATGCCTGCTGATCTTGAGGAGATACATAAGGAGATTGAGATGGAGGGACAGGAACATAAGAAAGATGGAGAGGTGAGACAGTTGAGGCAGAAGTTGAGAAGGAGGATGAGGTAGAAGATGATCAAAAAGGTAAAGACAAGGAGGAAGAGATTGAGGAGATTGAGAGAGTTCCAAAGTGGAAAAAGGCAAGAGAAGCAAGGAAGAACGTGAAAGAGACCGAACGAGACGAATGGGGGTACCCAAATTTGTGATACCGGTCCCATACCCGCATCGATTCATGAAGAAGAAATTAGATGAGAAGTTCGCTAAGTTTCTTGATGTCTTTAAGAAATTGCATATTAACATTCCTTTTTATGATGCTCTGGAACAGATGCCTAATTATGCCAAGTTACTGAAGGACTTGATAGATAAGAGGCGGAGAGTAGATGGGACCGAGCTTGTGCATTTGTACCATGAGGCGAGTGCCATGGTGCACAAGGCGCTTCCTCCCAAATTGAAGGACCCCGGAAGCTTTACGATCTTATGAGATATCGGGAACGGGATCAAGAAGGGAGCCTTATGTGATCTAGGGGCTAGTATTAATTTGATGTCTCTATCGTTGTTCAAGAAGTTGGATGGAGGTGAACTTCAACCCACGATGATGACTCTTTAGCTTGCCGATAGGTCTATCACTAGACCTCAAGGAGTGGTGGAGGATGTTCTAGTGATGGTGGTGGATCACGTTTTTCCCGCCGACTTTGTGGTCCTCGATATGGAGGAAGATGAGCATGTACCCCTGATTTTGGGAAAACCATTCTTGGCTACTGCTGGGATGGTGCTAGATGTGGCCAATGGAAAGATCACGGTGAAAGTTGATGATCAATAAGTGAAGATAGCGATCTACGAAGCGATGAAATATCCAATGGGAGATGAGAGCTGTCACTTCATTGATATCTTGGACACTTGTGTTGAAGACACACTCCTTGACCCTTGCTCTTTCTATGTTCATAATTATGATTATCCTATTCTTGATGAACTAACATATGATCTTTATGACCTTGATTATTTTGACAGCTTGAAAGAGAACGAGGATGTAAAGTTCATAGATGTGATGAAAGTTGAGGATGAGGAAGAGTTAGATGCGGAGGAGTCCACTTTTGAGAAGATGTTCGATAAAGCGCCACCATTGGAGGTGAAGAAGGAGCTGAAACCACTCCCCGATCACCTCAAGTACGCTTACTTAGACGATAATGAGAAGTACCAGGTAATTATATCTGCCCTTTTATCTGATGATCAATTAGAGAGACTACTAGTGGTGCTTCGTAAGCACAAATCTGCCATAGGTTGGTCGATTGTGGATATTAAGGGTATTAGTCCTTCTATTTGCATGCATAAGATAAGATTAGAGGAGGGTACAAAGGCCATAGTGCAAAATCAGCGTAGAGTGAATCCAGTGATACAAGAAGTGATACATAAGGAGGTTTTGAAGCTGTTAGATAGTGATATGATCTTTGTTATTTCTGATAGTCCATGGGTGAGTCTGTTACACGTAGTTGTTAAGAGGGGGGGTACCACGGTAATTAAAACTGAATCTAATGAATTGGTAGCCACTAGATTAGTGACGGGATGGCGTGTTTATGTTGATTATAGAGAGTTGAACAAGGCAACGTGCAAGGATCACTTTCTGTTGCCGTTCCTTGATCAAATGATTGATAGATTAGGTGGTTTTGAGTATTATTGTTTCCTAGACGGGTATTCGGGATATAATCAGATTATGACAGCGCCCGAGGATCGGGAGAAAACCACCTCCACCTGCTATTATGGTACTTTTGCTTTTAGGAGAATGTTGTTTGGGTTGTGTAATGCACCCGCCACCTTTCAACGGTGTATGGTGGCTATTTTCCATGGCTTGATTGAGAAGATTATGGAGGTTTTTATGGACGACTTCTCCGTCTACGGGGAGTCGTTTGATAAGTGTCTAACCAATCTTGAAGTTGTGTTGAGCAGGTGTGAAGAGATGGACTTGGTGCTTAATTGGGAGAAGTGTCACTTTATGGTGAAAGAGGGTATTGTTCTTGGACATCATTTGTCCTCGAAAGGTATCTAGGTTGACAAGGTGAAAGTGATAGCTATTGAGAAGCTTCATCCACCTTCGACCGAGAAGGGAATTCGGTCATTTCTTGGCCACACGGGGTTTTATAGACGTTTCATAAAAGACTTTTCACAAATTGCTAAACTCCTTTCGCTGCTTCTTGAAAAAAAGTCGTCTTTGAGTTTACTAATGAATGTTTAGTGACCTTTAACAGGTTGAAAGAAGCATTGGTGAATTCCCCCATTTTCGTCACTCCGGATTGGTCGAGTCCTTTTGTGCTCATGTGTGATGCTAGCGATTATGCTATAGGGGTTGCTTTGGGGCAAATATGAGATAAGCAATTTCACGCTATATATTATGCCTCAAAGATGTTGAATTCTGCTCTAGTGAACTACACTACTACCGAAAAGAAGCTGTTGGTGGTCGTGTATGCTTTTGATAAATTTCAACCCTACCTCGTAGGGACAAAAATAATCGTATATACGGATCACGCAGCAATTCGGTATCTCATGAGCAAGAAGGATGCGAAGCCCCATCTCATTCGTTGGATCTTATTACTCCAGGAGTTTGATGTTGAGATTCAAGATAAGAAGGGGAGTGAGAATGTGATAGTCGATCACCTCTCAAGGATGGAGCTTACAAAGGAGAATACGATAGAGGAGCGAGAGGTGAATGATGAGTTTCCGGACGAGAAACTGTTTAGTTTGGAAGATGTCACGGTGTATCGAGTAGAAGGTAAGGCCCCGTGGTTCACTGATTATGCTAACTATTTAGCAAGTGGAGAGCTGCCGGCGGACATGGATGTGTTGCACCAAAAGACGTTCTTGAAGAAGGCCCGGGAATTTATTTGGGATGATCCATACTTGTTCAAAAGAGGGATAGATCTTGTGCTTAGAAGGTGTGTGCCCGAGGAGGAGTGGAGTGATATTGTAAGGTATTGTCACGCCTTACCATGTGGAGGACATTTGGGTGGAGAGAAGACCAGTAAGAAGGTGCTTCAAGCCGGTTTCTATTGGCCAACTATATTGAAGGATTGCATGGAATGGGTGAAGAGATGTGACAAGTGCCAACGTTTTAGCTTTATTAATAAGAAGGGCGAGATGTCATTGCACGTGTTTATGGATGTAGAGGTATTTGACGTATGGGGGATTGATTTCATGGGTCTGTTTCCTCCTAGTAATAGATTCTTGTACATCCTCGTGTGTGTTGATTACGTCTCGAAGTGGATTGAGGCTGTCCCTACTCGAGTGAACGACTCCCGTGTTGTGATTGGCTTTTTGAGGAAGAATATTTTATCTAGATATGGAGTCTCGAGAGCTTTGATTAGTGATGAGGGGAATCACTTTGTGAACAAGTTGATGGAAAAGTTGTTTTCAAAATATGAGGTTAGTTATCATGTCTCTACTGCTTATCACCCTCAATCTAATGGTCTCGCAGAAGTGTCAAATCGACAAATTAAGAAGATCCTTGAGAAGATTGTGAGTGTTAGTAGGAAGGATTGAGCTGTGAAGCTTGATGATGCATTATGGGCGTATAGGATAGCTTTTAAGACTCCTCTTGGTATGTCTCCCTACCAACTCGTTTTTGGGAAGGCGTTCCATTTACCGGTTGAGCTTGAGTACAAGGCATATTGTGCAATCAAGAAGCTGAATTTTGATAGTGTTATGGTAGGTGAGAAGAGGCTACTTCAATTACATGAGTTGGAGGAGTTTCGAGATAGTGCATATGAGAGTGCCCAAATTTTCAAGGAGAAGACTAAAAGATGGCACGATGCACGTTTGAGAAAGAAGGAGTTCCAAGTTAGGGATCGAGTCCTAGTGTTCAACTCTAGGATGAAGTTATTTGGTGGAAAGCTCAAGTCCAAGTGGAATGACCCTTATGTGGTGAGAAAGGTCTACAAGAGTGGATTCCTTGAAGTAGAGAAAGAGGATGGGAACGTGTTCATGGTGAACGGGCATCGAGTGAAGAAATTCTACGACTTCTCTTATGAGAATAAAGGTGGTAACTTAGAGTCTCATGACACGTGAGCTCATTCGAACTCGGTCCGACATTAGGACCTTAAAAATAGCGCTAGTAGGAGGCAACCCACTTTTACTTGCTTTTGAGTGTTTTGTTTTTCTTTTTGTTTCTTGTGTGAATCGTAAGTGTTAACCTCGTTATTGAGTATTTTTGTGTAGGATTGTCTTGAGGTGCTAAAGTTTCCATGGTAGAGCTTAACGTGAAGCAACTCGTGTAGAGGAAGTATGCCTAGTGAAAGCAACCGTAAGTTAGAGTATGAGGCAACCCCGAACCCCAAACATAGACCGCTTGATAAAGTCAAAGTTTAGGGGGTGGAGTTTTTATACGCTTTTCATCATGTGCATTGGTAGTGATTTAAGTTCATAGTGAATTGAGTGCACGTACTCGTTCGTACTCATCTTTTAAAATTTTGTATTGCGTTGCAAGAAAAAAAAGTTTGGGGGGTGTGTATTCGTACTTCACGTGTTATGCACGAAATTCGTATGAAAAAATTGGTCAAATTTTTCGAAAATATTGATGCATGAAGTGGGTTTTTATGGAATTGCGTGTGAGTATATCGTTGTGTGTTGAATTGTCTTGGTGAATTGCACGTTGGGAAGAGACCCCAATTCCTCAGTCGAATGAGCGACCTGGCTTAAATCGAGGAGTTTTAAGGTTGGTATATATTTTGGAATCGATTGAATGAAGTTTAGGGCGAGTTTACTTGAAAATTTCGAATTTTGGGCGTGTTTGGGAAGAGGTCGAGCACTTTTTGATCGAGCACCTCCAAGGGTCGAGTGCCTATTTCATTCTGGAGGCTTATAGCACTCGACCAGTGCTCGGTCGAGTGCCCAGACTTCCAGAATGTGAATATCGCTCAACTAGGAGGGGGTCGAGTGCCCCCGCTCGATCGAAATCCCCGCTCGAGCGCTTTGTTTAAGCTAATGCCCTAGGACGTGCCCCCACCTATAAATACCCCTTTCTTCACTTTTTACACACACAACACACACTAGAAGGGGCGAAAAATTGCTGATAGTTCGAAAACTCTCATTCCCTTGCACTCATTTCTTCCATTTTTCACACAAAATCACCCCAACAGTTCAATTTCTCCACCCTAAGGTATGTAATTTCTCATTCTCTTCTACCTTTTCTTAGTTTTAACTT
This sequence comes from Ballota nigra, assembly GCA_947034835.1. Taxonomy (NCBI): domain Eukaryota; kingdom Viridiplantae; phylum Streptophyta; class Magnoliopsida; order Lamiales; family Lamiaceae; genus Ballota; species Ballota nigra. Next base: position 12,708,692 of record OX344728.1, read on the forward strand.
CGATTAGGCATGATTTGAGATATATGAAGTAGGGTTCGTATGCGTTCTTGATAGGAATTGGGGATTTTCATATTGCCCATTGATTCTTGATTCTTTGTTGATAATTGATGCCTATATGTTATGGGTTTACTAGTTTTGCTTTCAATTTTGAGATTGCATGAGTAGAATTGGTGAATTTCTAGAGTGGGAAAGAATGAATGTTAGGAAATGATATGGGTATTGCTTGTTGAGTTAATGAGTGTGTGAATTGGAATGAGTTGAGTGAGTAGAAGCTTATGAATTTAGTCTTGAGCATGTAAATTGCAAAATTCTTGTGATGTTACTTCATGATAGACTTAGTTTTTGTATTTATTGATGAATGTGGGGATTGTGAGTGATTGAACTTGTGTTGAGATATGCATATTACTCTTGGATTGTTGTTGCCCATTTGGATGTTATGAGTTAGATGAGTATGCTTTGAGATAGGAATTGTACTTCTATGTGAGCTTTTGTGCACAAAGGATATGAATGTGAGATTGATTGACTGTTTGAGATAATTTGTAGTGTTTATGATGTAGGGGCTATCAATACAGCCCTAATGCTCCCAGCCTTGAAGAAACCTAACCGACAGTCGAAGTCCTTCGTGGCTAATGATTTCTGGAAGGAGATTACCGGTGGAATGGCGGGAGACTATAGGGGGCAACATGCATGAGACTCCGCTATTAGGAACCCAGTGTTGAGGTACTTGGAGAGGATCTTAGGGAACACAATCTACGCCCATTCCGAGACGGGCACGGTGACTGTGAAACAGCTCTACGGGCTATGGTTTCTGCTTCATGGGAGGGACCATGATTTTGGAAGAGATTTCTTGGAGCATCACTTGGAGGTCCCGTTCCGCCTTGGAGAGAAGAAGTCGAAGGTAAGAAGAGGAGGCCTGATTTCTATTTTTGTGAAGAGTATGGGATGTGAGCCAATCTCACCGGCGATGATTGGGAAAGACATCGACTTCGAGCAGATGTATAGCACAATGATGTTCGAGAGGTGGATGGATTCATATTGCATAAGGTTCAAGGAAGATGACATGTTCCCTCTGCCCAATGAGCGTTTAGTGACTTTGAGGGGCAAGAAGAAAGAGAATATTGGGATGAACGGGGAGAAGCATTTGGCATTGAGTAAGAAGTTCACCAAGAAGTTGGACAACAAGGGTATGCGTGATTCGAGGCCGACGAAGAGGCCAAGAGGAGAGGGCATGAGTGGAGCTAGTTCGAGTGGCTGCTGAGGCAGCTGAAGAGGAAGAAGCATACGAGGGAGGAGCTGATGAAGGACAATGGGGAGAAGAAGGAGCGGGGCAAGAGCCGCAACCAATGGAGTTTGAGTCATCAGAAGCGTCATCTCCAGAGTTGTGGTACCCATCGCACCTTCAGTGGATGGGGATGGAGCACGAGATTCAGACGCTTCGAACGGATATCACGTATCTTCGTGCAGCCCAAGACCGGATGGACGCACGATCGGCAAGGATGGAGGATCAGTTTTCAGACATGCACCAGTGGATGGAGACACTCTCTGTGTCCCATATTGGAGCCGATCACCCGAACTACCGCCCTCCGCTGCCGCCCAATGCTTGATCTTGGGGACTCCCCCTGTTTCTTTTCTTCTTTTTCTCTATATTGATGTTGAGACTATTTCTATTTTTCTTTTCTCTTTTATCTATTTTGGTGATTATGGTCTGTACTTAACTCTGATCTTTGAGCTGTGATTTTGTGAACTGTTTTGGTGGGGCTATTTCATACATTTCATGTTATTGACTAACCCAGCTTATTGATTGTTTACTTTGAGTATGTTTTGATGAGTGGGTGTGTTGTGAAGTTGAGTTAGATTCTGAATTGTGTGAGTGTAGGAGTTAGAGTTGATTTGAGAGGGATCTCGTATACTTACGAACTTTCCTTTTGAATGCTTGTGTTGTGAAAGTGAGAATTCACTAGACTAGCATGGATGTGAAAACCGAGAGATTTGAGCCTTTTAGAGATTGAAATTCATTATGTTGATCTCTTTGTTTGTGAGTGGATCGTCACCTTAGAGGATGCTAGAACTTGTGTGTGCTCTCACTTCTTGATTGTACCTAGTTTGAAATGCCAAAAATGATTTTAGGCCATCTTCGATTTGTTGAGTCACTTAGCCAAATTTTCCCTACCAATAACATTTATCCCTTGTTAGCCCGTTTGAGCCTTAGCCTATTTTATTTGCTAGCACATTTGAACTTAACCAAATTCTTAAACTCTTTTTGTTCCAATTTGAGTTGAGAATAGGAAAAGTTGTGAATGAGAAAGGGATCGAGTTGAGTTGAGAGAGGAGAATTATTAGTGCTTGAGTGTATCTGAAAAGAAGGTGTAATGAGATCGTGAGTTGTGGGAAAGAACAAAGAATTTGAGAATGAGCAAAAGAAATATGAGCTCATGTATGTGTGAAAAAAAAAGAGTGAAGTGATTGAAAAAGTGAAACGAGTCATAAAAAAAATTGGAGTGTTGAGAGTAGTGGAATTGAAAGTGTATTACATGAAGATGTTTGAAGTATTCTGTTCCTTATCTCGAAATACTAAAGTTGGATTTTCTGTTCTCCATTCACTTGAGTCACTTATCCCATATAGTTGCCCCATCTGTCCAAAGAGCCTACATTACAACCTTGATAAAGTCCTTTTTTATTCGGCATGGATTCTAGAGTATGGTCGGAGTTGAGAGTGCTTACAAGCCTATGGCTGCTGATTTTTGTGATTGATTGATTGAGTGAGTCCCTTAATATTGATATACACTTGTGAGGGAGTGAAACACATCGTTGAGTGCATATCCATGTTTAATTTTGGTGATTCTTTTTTATTATGCATGAGTATGATGAATGGGCTGAGTTAGTGTGTGGGTGATCATTCTTTGAGACTTGAAGTTCTATTACTTGCATGATTTGGTTCTTTGATTCATTCTTAACAATTTCACTTGACTTATTATTTTATTTCTTTAGGACACGCAATATGGTAAGTGATTGGGCGTGAAATTGTTATGTTTTTGTGTCCGATTTGCCCTTGTTTTGAGTGTTTTTTATGAGTGTTTGGAGTCAATTGAGTATCATTTCTATAAACTGATGAATTTATCTCTTTGGTTTTCATAGATGGATAGAGGGCGAAAAGAGGAGTTCGTAGGACTTTGAATCGGCCAAAACGGACTCCCGATTGAGGAGATATGAAGATTTTAAGAACAAGTGTACAACAGCCGAAAACTGCTCGAGCACAATAGCTCGAATGCCACCATAGCTCGAGCGCTAGCGCTCGACCTGCACCATAGCTCGAGCGTTTTTGCGTGTTTTTAGCCCAAAATCGTCCAAATTCGTCCTAAAGCCTATATATACCCCTTTCAAGCATATCAACTCATAACAAGACATATCTACACATATTTACACTCGTTTTTCGAAGGAGAAAGCTTGGGAAGGAGATTGGAAGAGTTTTACAAGTTGTAATCGAGGTTTTAGCTTACAAATTCATAGTTTAATTATTTCTTTCGAACTTCTTAGATTAATTCTTTCTTTCTTTGTTCTTGGAGATTAAAAACCCTAGCTTTTCAGATTATAAAAGATTATTTCTTAGACTTTAATTTATTCTTTGTTTATGTTCTTTGATTTAATTATTGATTCAAGCATGTTTATGTTTCTTATTATCGTTATTGCTTTTGTTCTTTCAATTACCATGTTAGGCTAGAACCCTTGTATGCTTGGGCTAGGATGAACTCGTAGAAGTAGGACGTTGGTACGTAATTTGGATTACTTGTGATGTTTAGTTTTGATTCTCTTAATTAACGAATGCTTAAAATAAATTCTAGATTTATCTTTGAATTAAGTACGAAAATTGTTAGAGAGAGGACGATCTTATCACTCTTTAATAACGAATAGGCTTAACTAGAGGATTTAGAAGGGATTTATTCATCTACCGGTTTATCTAGGTGTTGGTGATCAATTTGTATCGGGTGTATTAGTGACTGTTTAAGTTTGGTTTAAAGATCATCAATCAATTACGTGTGATTGGTTACCATCGTAAATGGTAAATCGAGGGTTCGGGTTATGAACTTGTAAATGTGAAAGTCGAAATCATAATAATTTCGTATGTGTGTACGTTTAGGTGTATTAGTGTGTGTTTTGGGAGTGTTTATGAATTTGAACTTGTATTTCTTAAGCTGGAGAACAACTATTTATAGAGACTAGCAAGCATGAGGTGTCTATGACCTTTGGTCTCCCTAACCTGCATGCTTGACAAGTGTCCTTTGACCACAGTTTGACCTTATCTAAGCTGAATCTTAGTTACAAAGTCTTCTTTTGGTCTTATCTCGGACTCATTGTTGTTCGCCTAAGTCGGTTTGACTAATCTTGATTGTTCTTCAACTGAAAGTTGTTCGCCTCTTGGGATCATGCTTTCGTAGTTGTTCGTCTTTTGAGTGCATGGCTCAGAAGTTGTTCGCCTTTGTGTTTTACACAGATTGGCGTTGGGATCTTGATCCTTTGTTCGTCGACATGCACTTCTTAGGTTGGTAGATGCACCACCTTTGGTCAATGTTGCTCGTCATCAGTGACTTAACAGAATGTTCATCTCTGGTCTTGGGCTTTAAAACTTGTTCGCCGATAAGCTGTTCGTCAGTTTATACACTCCCTGGATTGGTTTGTGCACCCCAGCTTAATTCTCCTTGTTGATCATCTTTGAATTGGAGTTGATTCTTCATAATCCTCATTAAGGCTTTAATCCTTGTTCGCCTAGCAATAATTGATGTTCGCCTATCAACACTAGGGAGGACGACCGCATCACCTTAGTTAAATTAGGGTCTCGTTAATTAAACACAATTCATTAACTTGTGTAGTGAATTAGTGAAGTTGATTGATAGGACGAAGTATCAGGGATAAATTCTTGAGCTTTTAGTCTTTCGATCTTTTACTTAGAATTATCACTTACACATCATGAGTATTCTAATTACCATACCGACCTTTAGATAATTAATTTAATTTTTTCTTTTGCCTTAGTAGAGTATTATAGCTTAGATTTTATTTCTTTAAAAATCCAAAAATATACACTCATATTAACTACGACGCGTAGATCTTCAGGGATTTATTCGCATATTCACCTACCCTTGGGTTCGATAATACTTGGTCCCTATACTTGCCCATACTACAGTGAACCCATACTCTTGTGGGGAAACTACTAGTAGAAAGTTAGTATTTTCGGTTCAAGTCAGTAAGTTTGGGGGGAGGGGGTTGATTAGGCGTGAAATTGTTATGATTTTTAGCTCGTTTTGCCCGTATTTTGAGTGAATTCGATGAGTATTTAGAGTCAATTGAGTACTATTTTTATAAACTGGTGAATTTGCCTCTTTGATGCTCATAGATGGTTAGATTGCGAAAAATGGAGTTCGTAGGATTTTGAATCGACTCAAACGGATGCCCGGATGAGAATATATTGAAGAAATACGAAAAGTATTAGTTCGTGTAAAGAAAAGTATAACTTGGATAAAAAATTGGAGATGCTCGAGCACCACCGCTCGAGCAAAAGGGGGTCGAGTGTATTGTTGGCTCTAGAAGAGGAGGCGCTCGACCAGGCTGAGGTCGAGCGCCACCGCTCGACCGTACGTTTCATTCGAGCACCACCACTCGAGCGCCCCTGCTCGACCGTGAGAGTCATTCAACCAAAGGGGGTCGAGCGCCCGTAGTGCTCTGGAAAGAGGTCCATTCGACCACAAGGGGGGTCGAGCGCTAGCGCTCAACCATACCCCAAATATGCGTGATTTTGGCCTTTTTCACCATTTTCGGTCCGTTGTTTATAAATACCCGGTCCCAAGCTCTTTTTGGACACCTTTTGATCCCGGTTCATATTTTTGCATACTTAGAGCTTGGTAGAGAGATTTTGGAGAGTTTTACACTTGTAAATGGAGTTTTGATTTACGAGTTCTTAGTTTAGATACTTCTTTTGATTCTTTTCATTTAATTCTTTCGTTCTTGAACCTTTGAGACTTCTAAACCCTACTTTACCGGATTTATTGTGATTTTGAGATATACTTTTGTTTATGCTTTCCAATTCTTTTGATTATTCAATTATGCAAATGTTCATCGTTCTTGTGATTGTTTTCGTTACTTCAATTACCATGTTAGGCTAGAACCCTTGCATGCTTGGGGTAGGATGAACTGGTAGAAGTAGGATGTTGGTACATAATTAGGATAATTCGTGATGTTTAGTGCTAGTTTTCTTAATTAATTGAATTATTAAAATAAACCCTAGAATTATCTTGGAAGTGAGTACGAAAATTATTAGAGAGAGGACGATCTTATCACTCTTTGATAACGAGTAGGCTTAACGATAGGGTTATAGAAGGGGTTTATAATTTACCGGTTTATCTAGGGAGGATGACCACATCACCTTGGGTAAATAAGGGTCTCATTAATTAAGTATAATCCATATAACTTGTTTAGTGGATTGTGAAGTATGTTGATATGACGAAGTATTAGGGTTAATTTTTTAGCTTTAGTCTTTCAATCTGATGCTAGATTAGGGAAGTTGATTGCCTAGTTTAGTACACTTAGGATTCATACTTGCACAACACGGTTATTTTAGTTATCGTACTAGCTCAGTTAGTATACGTAGGGATTCCTATCCTGAGCATCACTATCTCGTATTTGATTAAACCCTTAGTTATTTGTTTAATTTCATAATTCGCATTAATAGAAGTAGACTTTAGAGTAGTTTAATTTCATTCTTAAAACCAGAACATCCATTCATATTAACTACAACGCGTAGATCTTCTGGGCTCTATTCGCATAAATACCTTCTCTTGGGTACGATATACTTGGTTCATATACTTGTCAATACTACTGTGATCTCATACTCTTGTGGGGTAACTACTAGTATAGCTAGTATTTTGCGTTCAAGTCAGTGCACTACCAACTGGACTCACACCCCTCAGCGGAGCTGCCTCTCAAACTGGCCCCACATCCCACTTTACTCAGGAACTGCCTCTCCATACCTAACTTCAACCACTAACTCTAACACTCAGGAAAGGGTTTGGGTTTGGTGTTGCTTTCTCCTACTAGGTGAGATTTTCCCTTACATGTTGCTAGCCTTTAAGCTAATGTTGGGGAAATCTCTCTAAGCTTAAGATGTATATGATGAGCTAGAGTATACAGACTGGAACACTCAAATATCACTATGAAGCACTCAGTATCAGTGTTCTTGATGGAGGTGTCCATTGGTTTGGCTTTGTCAGGCTCGTTGTATCCATTAATCTGTTGTGCACACTTGCATGCCCCTACATCAATGAAGGTTTGAGTCTTTATTTATACTGTGGATTTGAATGTTACGCCCCTACATCAAATCCAGACTATCTCTGAAGTGAAATTCTCTTTTTCAGAGTAGGTATGGCTAGAGATGTTAATCCCGACCGAGTTAAACGGGCCGGTCCGTTTAATCCTAAAAAATGCAGGGTTAGGGCCATGGTTTAAGAGGCCCGTTTAAATCTGGACCTTTTTTGCCCTGTCCTATTAGCCCGCGGGCTAAACGGGTTAGCCCGCCAGCCCGGATTATATATATATATATATATTTTAAATTATTTATATATATAATAAGTGTTAATATAGTTTTATATTTTTTTAAAGTATTAATATACTCACATTTTTCTTTATGTTTGAATATATATATATATATATATATATATATATATATATATATATATATATATATAATACTCTCTCTCTCTCACACACACACACACACACACACACATATATATATATATATATACTCACATAAGTGTTAATAAGTGTTAATGTAGTTTTGTACTAAGTATTGATGTTTGAATTTTTTTAATTATGTTGAATAGTTTTTATGTAATTTTAATGAATTTCTGAACAATGTTTAAATTCATTAACATTTTATTGTCACTATTGTAAATTTTGTGTTGAATTTAAATTTTTTCGACATAACTCGTTTGTGGCCCGATTAGCCCGAGGCCCGCTAGGGTTAGGGTTAGGTCTTAATTATTAGAGGTCCCTTAAGAATGAACCGGATAAGGCCCTAACCCGTTTAGCCCGAATCCCGTTAGGGCCGACCCTATAGGTTTAGGGCTAGCCCGTTTAAGAACTCTAGGTACAACCTTGTCAACTTTTATCAGATTCGTTGCCTTGTCTCGATTAGTCCACGTCGACTGAGTCTAACAACTCTTTTGTTCAGGGTACTTGATCAGGGTAGTCCTGACTTCAGGCAACTTGTCTTCAGCTGACTTGATGATCTTCAGGATGCTTGCTTTCAGTGACTTGTCATCCTCAGTGGACTTGCCTCTCAGGAGACATGAAGATCTTTAGAAGACTTGACATCAGGCTATTTGTCAAGCTTCCCAGCCTCAGTAGCCTGACTCCTTCAGGTCCTACTAGGCTCATCATTGATCCTCAGGATCAGGCTCTTCACTGAGTAGTCTACTGACCAACTTAGAAAGATAAGTTTATACTCAATGAGACTTCCTTCAGGATGGTCTTCAGGTTTTCATGATTCTGACTTGAGGCTTCGGTCTGTTTGCTCTAGGATAGCTTTCCCTCTCAACTGAGTACCTGTAAAATAAAAACAGACTAGTCTAACCTGAACCTTATAAGACATAATCCTGACTGCTCATTTCCTATTACAAGCCGTTTGGAAAATCATCAAAACTAAATTTCTCAACACACCATATTTGCACCAATGTAGTATCATTTTCTTTACAATTATCCTTTATATTTGCATACCTTTTTTTCTGTAATTTTTGTATTCACTCAAATGTATAGCATATACTTGTATTTTAAGTTTAATTTTAAATCAATTTTGACTTTTCAAAACTCAATTTACTTAATGAGCTTTGAAAAGTCAAAATTGATTTGAAATTGGACTCAAAATACAAATACATGCTATGCGCTTAAATGCATACAAGAACTTGTGTTTTTTTTAAATTGACTCAACGTTTAATTTTTTTTCTTCCCAAAATTATTCATTGTCTTATTTGTTTTCACCATATTTGCACAAATATACACTAGTACATATTAGGCTTTATATAGCGGTTAATTTTTCACTTAGATAGCGGTTAAAAACGCTTTCTAAGTGGCAGCTGTATAAGGTCAGACAGCGGCTGGAAACCGCTATATAAAATTTTGTGCTTATACAGCGGTTAATAACCGCTATATAAAGTATGCACTTATACAGATAGCGGTTATTAACCGCTATATAAAATATGATCATATACAGTGGTTTTTAACCGCTATGTATTGTGTTTTTTAATTATTTTAATATTTTCGTATTTCATGCATTTATATTAATGCATAGCGGTTATCAACCGCTATTTAAACCTTTTTTTTATATATATATATATTTTATAAACCTGTTAAATAATATATATATATATATATATATATATCCAACACCAAAATACCGATTAAATAAACATACAAATCAATTAAATATACCAAAAATATGAAATATATATCATCACAGAGTAATATTTAAGTTACATGTCTGCTACCAAAAGTTATACTATTATGACATATAATTCAAGAATCGGTTGAACAAATACCCCGTCCAATCTAATTTTCATTTCTCCATTTTGCTAGTGGGGTAACAAGCGAGCGGACGTTCATATACAAACTACAAACATTAAAAATTTAATTAGATATATTGTACGAAATTTTATTCAATCAATAATAATTTAAATAAATCAATAAATCAACTTACATTGTTGGGAATGATCGTATGGGAAGTGATGATTATATCTTCAATGTAGCAGCACACAAAATGTCCACAGTGGACGCTATCTCCCATCCTGTTGTTGCTCCCCATGTTCTTCAGCATATGATAGTTGCACATTCTGTTACCTTTTACTACTTAATCAAATGCTCCACAGATGACCTTTGGATAAATAAAATATCTTACCAAATTTTACAATGTCACCAGCTCAATTAGCATCTAGGAAACAAAATGTTCACAAATTTTAACTTTCCTATAAGAGACAACCATAATAGAGATCATTTTACTTGCCAAAATATTAGCATTATCATCTATTCATAAATAAACTTTTTCATGTGGATATAACAACAATTAAACACTGCCTACAAACACTGTATCAGCCCAACACAATGCAAGTATTAACTCAATTGCCTATTAATTGAGAAAAAAATGTATCCTCTAACTATTTGGCATTTGCTTGAATTAAACGGCATTTTATGTTGACTAGCTACCAAGTTAGAGTAGCAAATAATTTTTCCATATTTTTTAAGTACACGGTTCATTCTCTTTCAAAGGTTATGTATATGAAGTAAATCATTGTCATACATCTCCGTACCTAAAAAATCAACGATTTTATAATCAATGAAACAGGAACTCCATGAGTTTCCAAAGCACGTTCATCAAAGAGCGTAATGATAAGGTTTAGTGTTCACTGATTTGACCATTTCTCTTCTATTTCCTTTGAGAATAAAAGCTAAGTTATGCCAGAATAAATCAAGAATTACTGATGCAAGTGTTTGTGCATAAGGTAGTTTGAGTTCATATGGCACTATTGCGTTTGATTAATTTGCTACACGCTCACATTTACAAGCAAAATTCAGTGGGATAATCCGTAACCTATCTTGGATAACCACTACGAAATAACCGAAAAATCGAATCAAAATCAAGTATAATTACCTGAGCAATTGCGCCAGAAATTCCACCGATTACTGCTTTGCTGTAAAAGGAGAGCGAATGATCGGATGATTGCAGAAATGTGTTGCGCAAATGCTCGTAGCCAACAATACGAGTCGGAGTGTAGAACATGTGCCGGAAAATTGCTGGGGACAACCCTCTGTACATTCCATAAACGCCGTCGTTCCGGACTATATGGAAACCTATTCTGAAAGCGGATGCTGGGTGGCGGCGGCACTCAAAGAATCCCCGGTGGAGCTGCGCGGTCGGCGTTTGTTCAAAGAGAAGGGCGGCGCGGCGGAGCTCGAGGGCTGCGAGGTCGACGGCGTTAGGGGGCTGCACGGTGGGGGCGGACGGCGAGGACGGCGGCAATGGAGGACATACGCGAAGCTAGGTCAATTAATTTTTGGAAGTGATTTGAATTGGGGGAAATCGCGTATATACATTAATTATTTAAAAAATATACATATATACCGCCGTTGATAACCGCTATATAAGATTTGTCAATTCGCAGCGGTTATTAACCGCTATATAATATTTTTTAATTTTTTTTAAAAAAGTTATTTTATAACCGCTGTACAAAGCTTCACTTAGACAGCGGTTATTGAAAAGGGTTGTCTAAGTGCAGCTGTGTATGTCCAATTTTGTAGTAGTGATATCACCTTTCCTTTTTCCTATATTGATTTTTTTTTTTATTATGAGTTGATGAACTTGAAATTGTTATATCATATATAGCAGCATAATTTGTTATTATACATCTTATTTTATTTGTATAATTATAAAATTGTCTTCATATTAATAAGAATATCAATTTGTATCTATTATACAAAATACGAGGAGCCTAATATTTTTTCTGCACCGAGCCCCTAATGTTATAGGACCGACTCTGCACACACTCTTAGGTGTTTTACACTCATTTCACTATTTTAGAGCTTCAAGGGATGATTTGAGCTTGAATTTTCATAGTGTTCAATCAATAAGAGATTCAACTTTCTTTTCCTTTTTCTTTTCTTTTATTTTAGTTATTTAATTTTGTAATAGTTTAAATATGCTAGTTGTTGGCTAGAACACTTTTGGTTCCATGGTTTTGTATATATTTGACTTAATATTTATGATGATTTATTTTATTTAGTTGATGATTTAACTTATTTTAATTTCATTGGTGTGTTTAAAATTTTCATTGCTAGAACATGTTGTTATTGACCATGATTATGTGCTTACTCATTGATAGTGGAGATAGGATTGAAAAATATATTTTCGCTAATTGATTTTTGAACACACCACATAATGAATATGAGCTAGAGATAGGATTATTTGTTATGCAAATTTATGATGATTTTAAGTGTTTTTTCTGGTTGCAATTGCTAGTGAGGTAGGGATACAAGCTAGAAGATTGTTTCCTTTATTGGGCGATAAATTCTATGAAAATTAAACACTATCACTTTTTAAGCAGAATTTTGCATCACAGATGGATAGTTGAGTATTGCAAGTGCCTTAGAACCTATATTCTCTTATTGAGTTTTATTTGTCTATATCTTTCTAGAAAGAACAAGACCATTTTATAACACTTTTACATTAAACTCTTTCTCGTGAGGTCGATTCATATTTATCATTCTTGCGATGGATATAAATTTGTGTCTACTACGGACATATGATCATTTCGTATTTGCACCTTATACATCGTATACCGCTAATATTGTTGCTTCTAAAATACCGACACTTGATTCGGGTGAAAATTGCATGATTTTATTGCTTATTTGATGCTAATTTTTAATTGAATCTTCATGTTTTAATTACCTTTGGCTAATTGCACTTGATATATAGAAAGATCGTGTTTTATTTTGTTTTTAGGAATATTGAGGATTTTTTGAAGCAAGTCATGTGCCTTTTTTAAGAAAGTCATACGGGAGAGAATATAATAATTTCAGGCCATTTTTAGCCCATTTACGGTTGCAATTGAAGCCCCATGTAAAACTTGAAATCTCAAGCCCAATTTCCTTTATTTTATGATCAATTTGCCGTGAAAAATCAATCAAGGAGGAAAGTGAGCATGGGAATGGAAGCATTAAAATGCACGTGGGCCCCACTAACTTAATTTAAATTCAAAAGCACCCTAATTTGCAATTAAAGCTGGTAATTTTGACCAAGGAGAGGAAAAGCATTGCAGTCGTACTTCAATTGGAAAATACTGAGAGAGAGAAATTGCAGAGAGCCACGCGTCCATTCTCATCAGCTCAAAACATTGATCGAGAATTAATGAGGAAAAAGGAAAATGTGACACATGAACTCTTCATTAATTTACAACCATCAATTTGATCTTGATCTGGAGAAAATTGAGGGCAACAGCTTCACACCTAGCTCCGACTACTTAGTGGCACCCAAAAAATACACACATTCACACACTCAGAGGTGGTCGTGGTGCGGTGTAGGTGGTGCCGCCGCACAGGATCTCTTTCTGTGAAGGCCTCCAATTTTTTATATGTTTATGTATATATACTCAATTTATCCCTTATTATCTGCCTCATTTTATTTATTCACACAAGTCAATTTTTTCATTTATTAGGATATCAAAAGACACTTATATATTTATTAAAAAATAATGATTAGCTTTACAACTTATTAGGAGTATTATTAGAAAAAATAGATAAAAAATACATTGATATTAGTGGATAACAATTAAAACGGAATATCATTTTGAATAAAATGGGACAGTTAAAAAAAATGAAGGAAGTATATATGTATTTGAAATATAATATAATACTAATTTAAAAGTATAATGTTAGTTTCTATTAGCTGAGTTGGCCGCCTAATGTTTGCTTTTATTTCCATTAGCTGAGTTGGCTGCCTTATGTTTGCTTTTAGGGCACCCACAATGGGGGTAAGGAATCCTACATGAATTTCTATCCCTCACTCAAAATATAAAAAGGTAGGGTTGGGGCAATGGTGATGTGGCAAGAAAGGAGAAATAGGGTAGTGGCAGTCCTCACTTGGGAGGACAATTCAATAAGGAAAAAAAAAGAGTGGAAAAGGCTTGTCCATGTACCTACACGGAAGAAACAACCAACTGAAACTATGTGTGCGTGAAACCCACATGCTCTTATGCAACTACAATAGATAAAGACAGTTTTTTTATTTACTTATCATATGCTGCACATTTATTTCTAAAACCCAACTACCGAAGCACATTTATCATAGGCAGTACATATATTTTTTTTATTTGTACACACAATTCAATTTTATAATTAAATACCAATAAATGTGTAATAAACATGTAATTGTAAAAAAAATTTGATTTGTACACACAATTTTATAATTTTATAACTTAAATATTAGAATTAACATGTAATTGTAAAATTTAATTGAAAATGTCAAATTATAAAAGAAAAAGTTAATAAATAAATTTGATATATAATTTAATAGTGGGACCCAAAAATATTTACTTTTGGGTTAGTATGCATTGGGAAGGGTGGGAGTATTTTGAGGTAGGAGTATAAAACTTTTGAGGTGGCACACATGTTGGCATACAATTGACAAATTCCTCACCCAAAATTCTTCACCCCACTGTGGGTGCTCTTAGAGCATCCCCATTCAGGGGTGCAATTCCTACGTGTACCATTATTCAACCTGGGTAGAGAGATGGGGAGGGGTAGAAATTTTGAGGAGAGATAATGAGAGGTAGAATATATTGATGCACACCAAATACTGTTGCTGGCCCCATATCTTTCTTTTTTTTTCTTTTTTCTTTTTCTGTTTTTTGACCGTTTCCTTCTGCATTGCATACGGATATATACCTTTTTTTTTACCATTTACAAATAACATTATATATATATTTTTTAATTATAGAACTAGCCGTTTGCATACATTTTTGTTTTCAAATTTTATTTATAATTTTAAAAATATTTTCGTTGCTATTGTACTCTATAAATAGATGTATACACTACAACAAAAAAGGGATATTGCGACACAATTTTTGGGACATTTTTCGTTAAGTGTCTCAAACTATTATTTTTGGGGCACTTAATTAAATTTGTTGATTTATTTTAATTTCTAGGGGCACTTAACAAAATTTTCCCCCAAAATTGGATTAGGCGGTACCTTAATATACTTTCCCGGTTCTTATTTTAGTTTCCCGCTGAAAGAAAACTAGGGCATATATATTTTTATTTATTCTTTTTAGAGTGCCTCACTTCATCTTCCACAGTCCATTCTCAGTTTCCCCTCCGCGATTCCTACGTTTTTCGTTCTCAATTTTCCACGATACTCACTTCCATCTGCGATCCTGGTGCGCTAGAAGGACAAATCCGAGTGGCTGTTTCACGGCTTCCGATCACACGGCCCAATTTCGATTTCCTCATAGTTTGCGGTGAGTTTCCCCATCTCAATATTTGCTATGAAATATCATATATACTGATTGAAATTTCAGAATTATTTTCAATTAAAATTAAACCTATGAATATTAGAATATGTGATACCCAAATTCCCAAAATAAAACTAATAACCACTCAAATCCTCCCCTCTTGTGCGATCGCATCTTGGGCAAAATTGAGAAGGGCTTGATTGTTGTTCAGTGTTTCTCTTAATTTTTTATTGCTCGTTTGAATTGAGACGAAGAGGTAAGAGATTTGTAGAGTTTTTCTTCTTTGTTTGATAGTTTCTCTTTCTCCCAAAATTTATGTTTCATGATATTTTTGAAATTAGGTACAATCAAATATAGGGATAAGAGATTTGAGTTTTGGACTGGAGATTAGAATTTTGGTGATTACTGATAATTTGAAGAAGACGTCAATTTTTTTTTTTTTGTCAATTTTACTGCTTCGTTTGATAGTTTCAGACTTGATGTATAACTTGAAACCATTTACACATTTTATAATGGTTAATAGTAATAAAATCCTGCAAAATCCTTCTTATTTGATGATTAATATTATAATAGTATTTATTATTTTGGTGGACCATCTTTATGATGATTAATATTATAATAATATTTATTATTTTAGTGGACTTTGATGGCCAAGCAGAGTGTATAAATGTAAGCAGTAGTGTTTATCTTATGAATTTTATTGAAGGCAATATCTTTATGCCAAGTTATGTTTTGTTTTATATAGATTTAAGTTATTTATGCACTATTTTGTGGCTGAAAATAAAACATGCGCCCACCCCTGTATATCATCTATCCTAGATTTTTACTTTATTGAAGCTATGATTCTCCTTGATGATATGAATGAATGTTTCTAAACAAATCCAATTAAACAGTAATTAATCTCTTGTTGAAATTTTACAATTGGTTTTTTCTAGTGCAAAGGGCATGCGAAAATTGCTCTTGTGAATTTTATTTTTTTAGTAAAACGTCCCAAAAATTCTAAGAGGAAATTTAATTGATATATCTGCTATTTAATTTTAATAAACATTTTATCAATATGAACAACCAAGTTGATTTACTCCCCCATTCCCTTTGTGCTGAAAACAGTTTGAGAATCTTATTTTCTTAATTTATCTCTCCACAATAATTGACTTGTTGTGATATGGCTTCATGGGAATTGATCAGGAAATATGTGGATAAATTATTTGTGTGTATTTTTTTATTAACTATTAATTTAAGGAATATGCATAGCCAAACAAATGGAAACACATGTGTTACATAAATTTTGACTCTAGAAATAGTCATTTGGTGTCTCTAAGTTTCAACTTTTTGATTCAGCATTAATAATAAAAATTTCCTAGCATCTGCATACCTCTCTATTCAAAAACCAGATCTGTTTGCATGATAAAATAGGTCTTGATTATGTTTGGATACAAACTGATGCATAAGTCAGTGTTAGCATGATAAATCTGTTGTCATAGTATGAAAATGACTAGTTTAGTTGTGAAAGGGAAAGAGTTAGTTAAAGAACATTTTATTTTATTTTATTTTGTAGTTGAGGTTTAATCTAAAACCTGGGAGTGACACTTTTATCTTGCAATCAATTAACCACAAATGGAGAAATTGGAAGTGTCAATTGAAGAGTTTGAACTTCGACCCAAGTGTGCCCATTGAAGAGCAGTTGCTCGAAGTACCTGAAAGGGTAAACCCTGACCAGTATAAGCAAATACTTGATTATTGGTTTACTGAAGAAGCACAGGTACAATATCACATATTTTTACGTAATATATATTAAATTTCATATATGTCTTCATGTTATTACCTTTTCTTTCTGATACTTCAGCAACTTAGCGAAAAGAAAAAAGGAGCTCGTGCTAAGTTAGAGATTCTTCATCGAATGGGTAAAAGAAGTTATGCAATAGTGAGCGAAATAATGGTAATATCCTACCCCTCCCCCAATAGAATTGAAATTATAATTTTCTGTTTTAAATTATAATAGAATAAGCTTACCATATTATTGGACACAAATTTTTTGTAGAAGGAGCATATGGGTAGATATCCCACTAGAGCCGAGTTATTTGAGAAGTGTTGTAATCCTTCAGATGGGTCGCCTATGAGTGAGGCAGTACGAGAAGCAATTGTAAGTAAAAATATATTCTAAGAGAAAATTAAATTTTTGTCATTTATAACTTGATATCGTAATTAGTTGACACAATTTTCATTCCCTAAGGAAAAAATGAAAGAGCTAGCTGATCAGAATGATGGAAATTCAAGTGATAGTAATGTTGTTCATGATCCTGATGATGATTTTGCCAAGATAATGGGCAAGGACAAAGATGGGAGATTGTGAATGTATGGTATGGGAGTAAAACCAGCTGATATATATGGTGGTAGACCTAGTCGCGATGCACTTTATAGAAAATCTATGGAAGAGAAAGAAGAAATACGAGCATTGAAAGAAAAAGTTGAAGAGCTGACAGCTTTGGTGCATACAAGATCGCAACCAGAAAGAGCTTCGATTTTATCTCCAAACCATCAAAGTTCATCAAGAGTTAGTCGTCCAACTCGCATAAGGGTAAACACATGAAATAAATTATTTATTACATGAAGATAAGTTAATACATGTATCAATTATGTTATTAACAAGATCCAAAATTTCAGGTTGGAGCCTATGTAAGATTGAAAAGTCTTGGTAATCTTAATGAAACTGTTGCAACTGGCATTTTGAGGACAATAGGCGGTGTTATACAAAATGGTAGGGACCTTGGGCCCATGATTTGTGAGGTAGTGGTTCAGTCTATTTTGAAGGCCGAAGAAATGTTGATTTATCCTTCTGATCTTATGCAATCAATTGGAGATTCTATTGGAGCACCAATCGCTTGGCCTTTGTCACTGGTATCTTCTTTGCTCTTGATGTTATGTGTTTTTTTATTTAAATCTTTCTAAAAGTTACTAAGCTTATGTTTAAATATTTTTTAAACTACTTGGTATATTTTCATGTAGTGTTGATAATTAGCTAAACTAGAATTATAATTATAATTATAATTAATATTTATGTTTAAATTGTTTGGAATATGAAGTATTCGCCCTTCCTTGTCCTAATTGACCTGCATGCTATTTTTAGTTCAGTACATAAATTAATAGATTTATTTTATTTGAAAATTTGGATTCTTAAACAAAGGTATGTGGTTAAAGATTTTAGGTCGATATACATGGCAAATTTTAAGTCAACCACATAAAATGAAATATTTTCCTAAGTTTCCTTTTTGTGCCTAAGAATTTTTCTGAATACATCTGTGTCTTGGTTAAATTGTTGGTTTATATTATTTATTTTGTCCCTGTTCAATATGCAGACTGTATTGGACGATGATGAAAATTGATGAAAGAATGCGTTGGAACAAGAACAAAGGATCTTCACGATTGGAATGGTGTTTTATATTAGAATTTCGTATTTTGTAGAAATAACAATATGAATCTGTTTAGTTCTCTTTGCGTAATTTTGGCATGAATGATCGGACATGGTTTTGGTGCTTACTTTTGGATTATTTGGCTATTGCATTATTAAATGACATTACTTATATTATCGTAAATTTGCATTTGATATCAATTGTGAATGGTTTTTTTACACGAATGTTACTATCTAGAAATACATGAATATGATTGTATTTTTTTATAGAGACACATTGATCTAGCATACAAAGTATATGTAAGTGTATTAATATAAATTTTTGGGGCACAATATTTTTAATACTACACATGAAAGTGTCTCTAGTTTCATCTAATGAACAAAAAAGTGCCTCGTGGTCATTTTGAAACACATGTAAGTGCCACTTAACATTAATGTAGGGGCATAAATAGAGTTTTGATGCTAAAAATTATGTGTCCTAATATTTATTAAATACACAATTAAGTGTCTCAAGATTTCCTTTAAAGGCACAAATAAGTGTCTAATATTTCATTTGAAGACACATATAAGTGTCCTAATATTTAATGTGAAGACACAAATAAGTGCCTCGATATTTTAATTTAAGGCAAAAATAAGTGTCTCAATGTATCATATTAAGGCACAAATAAGTGTCTTTGTACATGTATAAGTGCCCCGTGGCATTAATTTAGGGGCATAAGTAGAATTTTGACGCTACACATTATGTGCCCCGATATTAATTTAAAGACACTAATAAGTGTCGATATTTCATTTGAAGACACAAATAAGTGTCTTTATATGTTTATCACCAAAGTTCTAAACCTTTTAAAGGACATTTGTATGTGCCTCGAGAATCAATCTTGGGGCATATGTAAATGTTTGGAGAGTTGTTGTTGTAGAGGCACTTAAAAAGTGTCTCTAACTCTTTTGGGACACTACACTTGGAGGCACATGAGATAAGTGCCTCAAAATTCATAAGTGCCCCAAAATAATACATATTGGGGCACTTATCAGTGTCTGGAAAGCCTTTTTTTGTTGTAGTGATATGTAATTTTTCAAACACCATTCCAATTTCATCATATATTCTCTCCAATTGTATCAAACTGAAATTTGAAAATGGAAAATAATTCTTGGTCGAATTGGTTTGGATCTTCCAATTCCGAAGAAAATTCATTTTCTCAAAATTCATATATCCGTCCCCAAAATTTCACTGTCCCTCCTCAAGATTTAAATGACCATCCTCAAAATCCAAACCTTCGTCCCCACAATTTATTGTTTTATCCAAGTCATCATACGAATTCTTACATGTCACCATCTTCTTACATGTACCCTCAAGAAATGTTACAACAACCCTTCATACCAAACCCTCTTTATGGAATAAGTCCTCCGAGAGCACCAGGGATGACTTCCAGATCATTCAGAAGAGGGTAACATGAAGTAACTCATGATGGATAACACAACAGAGGAGATTAAACAGAGCATTGCAAAAAACATGGAGGAATATAAAATAATAGCCAATGAGAATATAGAGGTACAAAAACACGCAACCCATTAGACGAGTATAACATCATCATGAAAGATACCACAGGGATGAAACCTAATCAATTACAAGTACACAACAAACTGGTTGCGAAGCTCATGAAGAAATTCAATAATGAATAGTCCATTATTTATTAGTGTTTATTATTTGAAATTATGTTGTATCTGTTTGAAATTATGTTGTATTGCTTGAAATTTCCGTTGTAATGTTTGCATTGTTTGAAATTTTCGTTATAATATTTGTGTCGTTTGAAATTTCCATTGTGATTTTTACTAGCCGTTACAAACAAGCCGTTAAAAACTATCCGTTACAAACTAGCCGTTATACACTATATTATATATTGGAGTAGTTGTTTCACATAATTCCACAATACTAAAAAAAAATCTTCTTCTCATACCAATTTCTCTTCGTAGCCAATACCTCCCAAAAAAATGTCTTCAGATCCCAACCAAAATGCCAACACAAACACCTTTAATGATGAAAACTTATTGTTGGGACATTGTCAGTTTTGATTTAGATCCCAAAAGCCCCTGAAAAGATGACTGCCTTAATCTGTCTTTGTCAGGCTAGTCTTGGTTAGGGTTAGTACTTAGTCATTTTACACTTCACAGGTACTCAGTAAGAGGAGAACTCACTGGAGACAATCAAGACTCAGAGCCTGAAGACGAAGAGCACCATCCTGAACTTATGGCAGTCTTCTAAGCTGGCTGAGTAAGTGTCAGTGATGAAGAGTATGACCCTGAGGTCATTACTAACTCAGTCCTGAAGGGAACAGGTTGTCACTGAGTAAATGGGAAGACTTGGAGTAGAGCCAAGCAATGCAAAAGGAATTTCAGCGTCAGGACAAGACCGGTGAGCTCAAGACAAAATGAACTTAATAAGACAAGCCTGAAGCTCTGGAATAAGTTCTGACATTCTCACCAACCTGATGACGTGGACCAATCCGAGGAGGACACGCACGTACGGAACCTGACACAGAGACTGAATTCAGACTGCACATTCAACGGGCAAGCATTTAATGTGCATTAAATGCAAATACCAAATCCATGCAAAGGCGGCTGCTGCATAGAGATATGTCCGTTTGAAGCCACTCTACATAGATGGCTAGAAGGCTATCTCTCCAACGGATAGTTTTTCAAAACCACCTATAAATACAGAAGGCCTTGAACCCATTCAAGGTTACGGGAAATTTCCAAGCCAGAAATTACTCAAAACTCTCAAGCAATCAAAGCATTCAGCCTTTAAGAGAAACACTCGAAACCTTCTAAATTTCCCAAGTGTTTCTTAGCAACTGAGAGCTATTCTGTATTCCAAGAGCTAATTAGAATTATCTTAAGCTTAGAGAGATTATCCAATCCTTAGCACAGCTTCGCCTTGTAAGGATAATCTCAACTTAGTTGGAATCCAAACTGAAACCAAAACCCTAAGTTAGGCTTGTTGGGAGTAAGTCGGTTAGTGTGATAGTAAGAGGAGTTTGTATAGATCAGTGAGGTAACTGGTCTTGGTGCACCTTGGCACGTTAAAAACAAGAATCCCTTGAGTGGATTTCCTGTTAAGTCAGGCCGTGGACGTAGGAGCTTGAGACTCTGAACCACGTTAAACTCCTTGTGTTCTTACTGCTTTGATATTGTGCATACCTGCCATATTACTTATTCATTCATTGCATTCAAGCTTATCAGGTCTGAATCAATCAACCTGATCTTCTAAAGAACACTGCCTTGCTAAACACTTCTAAGTTTTGAGTAAAACAAGTTTTCAGAAAGCAAACTAAACAGGACTTTAAACTATCAGGGCTCAAACATTTCCGCACTGAACTTGAACTGATAGTTAGCCAACTGACCCGCACCAAGTGTAGTCAGTGGGTGTATTATCAGCTCCTAGTTCTTTACCACTCTGAGTGAAGGGAACTCAGTCAGTTTAAGTAAAAAAAAAAATCGGTATACGTGTATTCCCCCCCCCATACACGTACTCCTCAGTCTTGTACCGGGACCAACAAGTGGTATCAGAGCAGTGGTTCGAAAGACCACTGACTTTGAATACTAATAGTTTCAGAGGAGAAACTGTTGGTGGTCACTGAACAGATCTGAGTTTGCTTTTCACAAAACTTGCATCATCATCATGGCTTCAAGGAGACTTGAAGCCTCGTTACCTGAATTCTCTGTATCTAACTTTGTCTATTGGAAGTTCAGACTAGAGGCACATCTAGATGCCATCCATGACCAGATGCCGCGTGTGCTCAGGGAAGGACCGATCAAGATCACTATTCCTAACGTCAGAGGACTGGGATACGATGATCTTGCGATTGGCGTGCAGGTTCCTAAGGAGAGGAAAGACATGACCAACGATGAAATCAAGATGGTGGGGCTTGACAACGTCGCCAGAAACATCATCTTGCATACGGTGCCCTTCGAGGAGTCAGCCAGGCTGATGAACCTAAAGACGGCAAAGGAGGTCTGGGACGAGCTGACCAGGATGTGCGAAGGGTCAGAAAAGATAAAGGAAAACAAGAGGAATATTGCCATTCAGAAATTCGAAGCGTTCGAGATGCTGCCTGATGAGAGCATAGATCAGATGGAGTCAAGATTCATCAAGTTGATGAATGAGTTGGTGATGTTGGACAAGGATGTCCCAAGGAGAGATGTTGCTTCAAAAATCCTGAATGCCCTTCCTGAGAGATGGGACAACAGTGTAATTATGCTTAAGAACACTCAGGATATGAGTAACATAACTTCTGCTTTACTTTTTTCAGAGCTAAAAGCGCTTGAATTTGATCTTAACAAAAGGAAGAAGAAAGTTCAGTCAGAAGAGGAAGGGAAGGAGAAAACTCCTGAGAAAAGTGTGGCGTTCAAGGCCAGGTCTGAACCTGTTGAGCCCTCATCAAATTCTTCATCAAAGTCACTGATGGAGATGAGCAGGGAAGAACTCGCTGAGGAGTACAGCCTGATGGCCAGACGATTTGACAAGCTCAATTCCAGGTTTGGTCGTTATAAAAAGTTTTATCAGGACTCACGTGACAGGAAACCTGAAGGAACCCACCAAAGCTCGAGGAGATATGAGGAGCGAAGGAACACTGACCAGAGGAGAGAACGTGGTGATGAAAGGAGATATTCTGAACCAAAAACTGAAAGAAGAGACGAACAGAGACGTACTCGTGATGATAGATATCCAACCAAGGCTGAAAGCTCACCAAGAACCAGGGAACCTGACTCAAGGAGGAACCCTGAACCGAGAAAAGAAAGAATAAGTGAGCAGGTAGCATGTTACAACTGTAACAAGATTGGTCACTATCAGTACGATTGCCCGGAGCTGAGTGCTAGGGAGAGAGAGGAAAGGAGAGCCACGAGGGATCTAAGATCTGCTGATCGGAGGGCCATGGTGGCTGAGGATGCAACAGACTCTGATGGCCCCACTGAAAGGTCACCTGAACTCTTCTCGGATGATGAGTACGATGATGTCTGCCTAATGGCTAGGGATGAGCCTGAGGTAACATCAAATTCTGTTTGTGCTTCTTACACTGGTCAAAATCCTGAGCTCAGCTCAGAGTCAGTTAGAGAAATGAACCTTCAGATCTGTCTTGATCAATTGATGGTTGATTTCTCCAGACTGCAGGAAACTAATGTCTTCTTGGTAGAGGAGAACAAGAAATTGAGTACTGAAGTTCAAAACCTGAATGAACAACTCACTCAGTCTGATCTCAAAGAATCAGCTCAGATTGTGAGACTAACTCAGGAAATTGACATGATCAATTCTGAGCGTCTCCCAAGAGAGAAAATTCTGAAGGAACTGGCTGAGGAAGAGCTGGTCAGGAAGGAAGAGCTGAAAGCACTTAAGAGTAAGTTTGATGACCTCTTTACCAGACATAAAATCCTGAAAAAGAGTGAGGACTCTCTCAAGAAAAAGGTTGCAGCAATGAATAAATCCTCAGTGGCTAGAGAGGAAATAAATAGCAACCAGATACTTGGGAACAAGAAAAAGGGACTTGGATATGTTCCTGAGAAATCCTCACAAGGTCAGTCTCATGTTGCTTCAGGGAGCAACACTGAGAGGGTATTTGTTCAGACAGGCCAGAGTGCACCTAAGGTTGTGCTCCAGGCCCGTCAAACTGATAAGGGCAAGGAAACCGTTGACACAGTCAGGGTTGCTCCTAAGGTAGCTAAGCCAAAACCCAAGGGAAAGGCAAAGCAACCTGCGGAAGCCCCTGAGAGCTCAGGCCAGGGAAAACCTCAGCGAAAGCAGAGAAAGACTCAGGCCAAGAGCCCTCAGACTGGTCAGCGAGGGTACCATCATGCTTGGCAATACCATCAGGGAAGGCCAAACATGATGACACCCCCGTGGTTTTGGCATCCTGAGGCCTTTAACTGTTTTCCTTTCCCTCACTTGCCTAGGGGGAATAGAAATCAGGGCCCTTATCAAAAACAAGGCCCAAGACCTGCTGCACCCAGACCTAGGAAGAACAGGAGGCCAGCCCAAAAGGCATCCACTCAGGCTCCTGCGAAGCCTAAGTCTAGCACCCATACACCATCTTCCTCTCAGGCTAAGAAGAAGAAAGTTGTGTATGTCGATGTTTCAGGGAGACAGATTCACCACTCTGAGGCAATCAGGGTTGTGAAGCAAGTCTGGATCCCGAAAGGTACAGCTGACACAATAGGACCCAACACCCAATGGGTACCTAAAGCCTGATTTGCTTACAGGCGGCTGTGGATCACAACAAGAGGAGAGAAGACTCAATCAAAGCTGTTTGGTACCTAGACAGTGGTTGCTCAAGGCACATGACTGGAATGAAGAGTCTTCTCCAAGAGTATCAGGCTAAAGATGGTCCACAGGTAACCTTTGGTGATAACTCAAAAGGTGTTACTAAGGGTTTTGGTGTTCTAATTATAGGTACAGTAAGAGTGAAAAATGTGTCCTTTGTGGAAGGACTAAAGCATAACCTGCTGTCAGTAAGTCAATTCTGTGACAAAGGGTTCAGTGTTGAGTTCTCATCGAATAAATGTTCAGTCAAGGACAAATCAACACAAGTGCTTCTATCAGGTATAAGGAAAGGTAACGTTTATCTCGCTGATTGGAGCAGCACTATTCCTAATACTTGTCTTGTTGCTAAAAGCTCTCTAGAGCTCAGTTGGTTATGGCATAAAAGATTAAGCCACCTGAACTTCAAGATTCTTAACAAAATTTCTAGACAGTCACTTGTTGATGGTCTCCCTAATGAAGTTTTTAGCAAAGATCACGTGTGCAAAGCCTGTCAGGAAGGGAAGCAAGTCAGAGCGTCATTCAAAGAAAAGGCTTCTTACTCCACTGACAGGATACTTCAGCTTCTGCACATGGATCTATTTGGTCCCATAACACCTGTGAGTATGAATGGTAGAAAATATACCCTTGTGGTTATTGATGATTATTCTAGATATACTTGGGTTATTTTCCTGTTAAATAAGAAGGAAACACAGGTGAAGCTTCCAGAGTTGCTCAGAAGACTCAGCAATGAGAAAAATCAGTCCATTACCAAGATCAGATCTGACAAGGGCACTGGGTTTATAAATTCATATATTTCTGACTTTTGTAATGAACTTGGTATAGCTCATGAGACTTCTGCAGCTAGAACCCCACAACAGAATGGTGTCGCTGAAAGGAGGAATCGGACACTGAAGGAAGCTGCAAGGACCATGCTGGCTGAGTCAGGATTGCCCAAGAAGTTTTGGGCTGAGGCAATCAACACTGCATGCTACACTCAGAACAGATCCATGCTGAACAAGCAACATGCTCAGACCCCATATGAGACATGGAACAAAAGAAAACCTCGTATTTCTTACTTTCATGTGTTTGGTTGTAAGTGCTTCATCCTCAACAATGGGAAAACCCTGTTGAAAGCCTTTGATAGCAAATCTGATGAAGGAATATTCTTGGGATATTCTGAAATTAGCAAAGCCTTCAGGGTTTACAATTGTAGGACCCTTGTGGTGGAAGAATCACCTCATGTTGTCTTTGATGAATCTGCTAATGAGTCTAGGGCAAAGGTGCTGAATCCTGACACTGAGGAGGTCACGAGGAGTGTGACAAGGCTGAGCTTGAAGAGTCAACCTGATTTCAAGATCAAGACTGTGCCAATTCCCAGATGGGATGATGATGACGATCAGGATGATGAACCAAGTGCCACTCCTAAACCCAGCACATCAGGGATGGTTGAGCCTCAGACAGAGGAACAGGCTCAACCTGAGGTAAGTACCGTCTATGAAGATGCTGTTGCAGCTGAGACGGATCCTGAGTCACCTCATCAAGGGGGAATCAATGTCCCTGACATTGAACTTGTTAATCCCTTCGGTATAGACTCAGGATCATCCCCTTCTGTTCAATTTCCTGAATTTTATGAGCCTGTAGACACTAACATTGCAGGTACTTCAGGAACAACTCCTGGCAAAAGAACATGGTTAAAAGATCATCCCATTGATCAAATTATTGGTGATCCAACTGAGGGAGTCAGGACCAGACGGTTTCATGGTGAGAGTGCATTGTTCTGTTGCTTTCTCTCTGAGCAAGAGCCTCAGAACATTGAAGAAGCTCTCACTGACTCGAACTGGATCATTGCCATGCAAGAGGAGTTGAATCAGTTCACAAGGAATCAGGTTTGGAAACTGGTAGATAGACCTAGGCATCAAGGTGTGATTGGTACCAAGTGGGTCTTTAAGAACAAGAAGGATGAGAATGGTGTTGTGGTAAGGAACAAGGCTAGACTGGTTGCAAAAGGGTATTGTCAGTCTGAAGGAATAGACTATGATGAGACTTTTGCTCCAGTGGCTAGATTGGAAGCTATCAGGTTGTTCCTTGCCTATGCGACATATAAGAAGTTCAAGGTGTATCAAATGGATGTCAAGAGTGCATTCCTGAATGGTGTACTCAATGAAGAGGTATATGTTGAACAACCTCCCGGGTTTGAGGTTGGAGATAGAGTATACCATTTGAAGAAAGCACTCTATGGACTTAAGCAAGCACCAAGAGCTTGGTATGATACCCTCTCTCAATTCCTGACTGATCATGGGTTCAAGAAGGGAACAGTGGATAGGACTTTGTTCAGGATCACTGAAGGTGATGACATTCTCCTGGTCCAAATTTATGTGGATGACATAATATTTGGATCCCCAAATCAGCAGTTATGTGAGAAATTCTCTAAACTGATGACGGGTAAATTTGAGATGTCAATGATGGGAGAGATGAACTTTTTCTTAGGATTGCAGGTCAAGCAGACTGATCAAGGTATATTCATTAATCAGGCCAAGTATACAAGAGACTTGATTCATAAGTTTGGTGTTCAAAACAGCAATCCAGCCAGGATCCCAATGAACACCAATTGGAAGATGGATCCTGACACTGAAGGGACTTCAGTGAATCAGACTGAGTATCGTGGGCTGATAGGTTCTTTACTGTACCTGACTGCAAGTAGGCCTGACATTACGTTTGCAGTTGGTGTGTGTGCTAGGTATCAGTCTGATCCCAAGAGAAGTCATTTGGAGGCTGCTAAGAGGATACTTAAGTATTTGAAAAGGACAGTTAATATGGGACTATGGTATCCTTCAGATGACAACCTTGAACTGACTGGGTATTCAGATGCAGATTATGGAGGTTGTAGGATTGATAGGAAATCAACCTCAGGGACATGTCAGTTTTTGGGAAGTAAGTTGATCTCGTGGTTTAGTAAGAAGCAGAATTCAGTGGCAACATCCACAACTGAGGCTGAGTATATGGCTGCAGGGAGTTGTTGTGCTCAGATCCTATGGTTGAGGCAACAGTTGAGGGACTACCAAGTATTTGCTAATCAGGTTCCAATCTATTGTGATAACAATAGTGCAATAGCAATCACTCAGAACCCAGTGCTTCACACAAGGTGCAAGCATGTGGATATTAGACACCACTTCATTCGAGATCATGTGGAAAAGAAAGATATTAGGATGGAAAAGATTCACACTGATAGGCAAAGAGCTGACATCTTGACTAAGCCCTTGGCTGAAGCAAGGTTTATGGAACTATCAGTGGAATTGGGGCTTTTAGATCCGGGAGAGCAGTCAGTGTAGGGCTCTAAGGGAACTCAGGCCAGACTCGACTCAGCGAGGTATCAGGGTGCTACAATGTCTCCCTGACAGGTATGGGCTCTAACCTGACTCTTGTGAATCTCAAGCGTCTCCCTGAGTCATTCGTCCTGAAAATCTTTATTAAATGCATTCCGTTATCATTAAAAGCGCGCCTTTTTATATTTAAACCCACGCGCACGGAGCATTTAATGTCAAAGTTACTTTTTCATATACGTGTCCGTTTTATACGGAATGTGACTGACTTGGGGTTTCAATTAAAACTGAGATTAATCCTGGCCTCTCATTTCAAAACCTTTCGAATTCAGGAATCAATCTCAACCCCACGTTTGAGTAACTGACTTAGTCTTATCAATCAAGGATGTCATTTGAGGTCTTTACGCAAACACAACGCACAATTTGCACACTGAGTCTTCTCTCGCTCACACACAGAATTTCTAAAACCTCTTTCTCAAAACACAATGGCATTCCTTGATTCCGACTGGACAACCGACAAGATCGTCGATGTTGTTGAGAAGAGGCTGGTACACATGGAGCAAGTCATCTCCATGGAAGGTATCTGTCTAACGGTTAAGGAAATCAAACCCGTTTTTAAATGGATTTCCGACGCCGGGTTGGAAACATACTTCACCACCCGCCCCTCTTCTGTGCTCCCAAGAACCGTGGTGGAAGCTTATTTGAACATGTTCTTGCGGAAGGGTGAAGTCTGCACCAAGGTGACTGCGCTAAAGCCGACGGGGGAAAAGAATAGCGACGGAGAGCCTCTCTACGACTCGGAGGTGGTCACCATTGATCTCAGGCAGGCGGTGAGGGAAGTCTTCAAGCTGCCATCCTCTGGCATCAACCCCAGGATTTACAAGGAAAACTCGGAGGGAGAATTCCTTGGGAAATGGACCAAGTCAGGGTCTTCGGAATTCAGGGCCCGTCAGAACAAGAGCACTCTGAAGCCGGAGTACAGGGCTCTGGTGGACTTGGTGTCCAAGATGGTGATGGGAGCAACTGGCTCTCACGAGCAGTTGAGTCTGCCCAAGTTGAGGCTCATGGGAGCAATCGCTGATGGAGTGGAAGCGAACTGGGAGCAGTTCTTCCTCGATCAACTCCATCAGGCGGGATTGGACAAGATCACGCGTGACGAGAAGAAAAAGCACATATCTGTCAGTGCCATCTTGCCTTTTGGCACAAGATTGTCCATGCTAATTGCTCATGCGTGCCATGGGTACACTTTTGACTTTGAGGACAACCTTTCCTCAAAGAAGGTCATGTTTTCATCACTGAGTGACACCTATTCAGTGCTAGGGCTGACTGATCCCAATGCGAAAGCAAAGGGTCAGGCTAGAAAGCCAGCTGGGACGGCCAAGAGAGTGGCAACCAGCCTCATTGAAAAGGTGGATGAGCTCCTTGAGAGGAGTAAGGAGGCTGAGAAGGTTGTTGCTGAGGAGGTGGAGCAACCTGATGTGGGCGCGGCTGAGAAGAAGGAGAGGAGGGTGAAAATCGTGCTGTCAGGGAAGAGCACGAAGACAGGGACTGAGTCAGATCCCAAGAAGGCCGGGACTGAGGCTGAGGGAACTGATGATGACGTCAGTTTAGAGGGCGCTCAGGGAAAGAGGCCCCTGAAGAGACTTAGGAGGGGAGTAAAGAAGTCTCCTGCTAAGAAACTCCCTGAATTGAGTGAGAGGGAGAAGTCAAGCTCTCCTGGAGCCTCTGACTTAGAGGAGGTGAGAAAGACTGTCGAGACGGCTGAGTCATTGCAGCCTGAGACAGCATCCACACAAACACCCCCACACCCTGAAACCCAAACACCTTTCATCCCTGACCCCACACCTCAAACTCCCCAGCTCCCCCAACCTTCAGAGCCAAATTACCCCACTGAGTCAGTGCCATCAACCTCACCTACAATTGAGCCTGACCAGTTAGCCGAGCCAAACCTTCCCAACCCTTCAGATTTTCCCTCATACCCCAATCCCAAAGATTGTCCCAAATCTATTTCAACAGAAGAGGATGTGTTCCTTGAAATAGAGGAGGAGGAGCTGGATGAGCATATGGCGGGAGGTATACTGGAGAATACACTCAGGGGGAATGCCACGGAGTGGGCAGGAAAGTGCTGGCCTGGGCTGTACAAATACACTGAATTGCTGGCATATGTGGTGGAGCTCAAAGTTTGGTTGGACTTTAAACAATCAAACATGCAGGAGCAACATATGCTAGTAGACGCACGCGGCTGGGAACATTGGGAGACGGAGGAGGCCAAGATCTGCTCATTCTTTGGCCTGACAAGCTGGCTTCAACTTTTGAACTTCGACAACCTGAAGAAGCTTGTGGCTGAAATGATGGCCAAAAGCAAGGCTGATCTTCTCTCCGTTGAAGAGAAGGAGGATGATGAGGACGATGATGACGCTCAAGGTGGAGCTGTGGAAAAGGCAGTGGAAGAGACTGCAAGGGAAGTAGATGAGATGGACTCTGAGCCTCAGGCTCAGGGGGAAGGTGACAAGAACACTGGTGCCAAGGATGGACCAGTGGCTGAGGATGTTGTGAACATCTCAGCTGCCAATGAGACATCTGTCGATGAAGGGATTCCCTGCCCTGAGACACGAGAGGAAGATGTTGAGGCATTCAAGGAGACTCTCAGTTCCGAAGGACAAGTTCCTAAGGTTCAAGTTAGCTTAGCTGAGCCTGAGGAGGCGGCTATGACTACTTCACAACTGCCTTCAGTGTACCTAGAAGAAGGGACTGATGCTGCAGGGGCTGACAAGGGAAAGCAGCCAATCACTGAGGAGGCCGCTGATGATGAAGATGTGGTCATAACCGGGGTCGGCCGTGCTGAGTTTACAAGCATAGTGGAGGTCAAACAGGAGAAAACCTCGGAAAATCTAGCTGAACTTCAGGAGGAGGTAATGAGGCTACGTGCTGAAAAAGATGAAGACTCCAAAGCCCTGGCGAAACACATCAGGTGGACAAAGTCAGCTTACAACACCCTTGCCAACAGGGAGCTGATCTTGTTAAAACGCACAATGACTGACACGGCCAAGTCAGTGAAGAATGAGAGGAAGCGCACAAAGAAGATGCTCAGGGACACTCTCAAGAAACTTGAAGAGAGAGATGCGATCAGGGACGAAAAGATGAATCAGGCAGTGGACAGGCTTGCAGTTCAGACTGGAGCTATTGTCACTCAGGCCTTGGAGGACTCAGCGTCCAAGTTGGAGCTGGAGTCAGGGAAGCTGGATCGCACATCTCAATCAGTGGCGGACATTTTGGCTAAAGCCACTGAGGAGTCTGTGAAGATACTGACTGAGGTTAGCAGAGTCAGCGGTGAGTCCTCGAAGGTGGAAGAAAGGATCACCAAGGCTGAACAAAGTCTCCAACTCTCTATGGAGGTCTTTGAGAAGAAAGTCAATGCTGCCATCAGTTCCGTATCCTTTGCAGGGACTGGGATTTCAATGGGAGTTGAGTTATTGAAGGAGGGAATCAATGATGTCCATTCCCTAGCTTCCTTCGTAATCAACAGCGGATCTGACGCATTCCCATCTGAGGCCAATGATGATGCCAAAAAGGGGGAAAAGAAGAAGAAAAGATCCCGCCCTGAGGCATCTGAGGCAGTTAGTCAAGGAGAAATCGTCCTAGCTGATCCTGAAGCCAATCCTGATGGAAATATTCTAAGGGTAAGGAAGTCAGCTAGGTTAGCGGCAGTGGAGAAGGAAGGAGAACAATTAGTTGCCAAGCTGAGGGAGGAGGCAACAAAGGCAAAGGATAATGAACCTTCAAAGCAACAACCTGAGCCAGTCCAAAGATCATCACCCATGAGCTCAAGGAAGAATCCCATCACTTACTCAGGTGAGTTAGTTGCGGAGCTATGTGCTGAAGCATGGGGAGATCAACCTGAAAAGACTGAGGCTATGCGCAGAGCTGAAATTGCTCAGAAGGAGAAGATGCGCATTTTGGAGAAGAAGGTTGAAAAGCTGACGGATATCACTGAGCTTCAACAACGTGAACTAGATGATGCAGTGATCAGCTTGCTAAGGAGGAAGAAGGCGAAGCCTGAGCCAAGGAAGTACAGAAAGAAGCCAACAGTTAGGAAGGCAACAATTCTTCAAGTCAGTAGGCCAGAATCAGGAGCAAGGGAAGCTTTTGTTGATGAGTTCGTCTCAGAGACTTTAAAGGAGTTTTGGACTGATGCAAGGGATGAATTTGTCAGGCTATGGTTCGTTGTGAAGAAATGGGGCGACACTGACGATATTGATGCCCACTTCACTGACTATATGATGGACAATCATCCTGAGCTATTTCAGAAGATCTTGGAGGAGGCTGAGGCAGCTAAAGTCCAAGTGAAGGCTCCTGAGTTCATCATTCGAGCTCCTCCCTTAATTCCTGGAACTCTAAAGCATGACACTAAGGCCATAATGATGGAAGTCTTGAAGATAGCTAGAACTGAAGGATATGTGAACCAACCTGGAAGACTTGACGAGCTAAAGGCAAGAGTTTATGCTGGATATGGACTCAAGCCTGAGATGAGATTAGTCTAGGTGTTCACAGGCTTCTTTGTGATAGATTAGATTCATTGTAATCATTTCCACATCTATCAATGAAATCTATCACTTTTGCCCACAGACAAAAACTCATTGTCTTTTTGGCTTGTTTATATTCTGTACTTTATCAAGAATTGCTCTAACACTGTCTTATCTTATAGATAGGAGTGTCCTATTTCCTCTAAGTGTTTTGAGGATCTTTTCAGTGTTTTGGCATCATCAAAAAGGGGGAAATTGTTGGGACATTGTCAGTTTTGATTTAGATCCCAAAAGCCCCTGAAAAGATGACTGCCTTAATCTGTCTTTGTCAGGCTAGTCTTGGTTAGGGTTAGTACTTAGTCATTTTACACTTCACAGGTACTCAGTAAGAGGAGAACTCACTGGAGACAATCAAGACTCAGAGCCTGAAGACGAAGAGCACCATCCTGAACTTATGGCAGTCTTCTAAGCTGGCTGAGTAAGTGTCAGTGATGAAGAGTATGACCCTGAGGTCATTACTAACTCAGTCCTGAAGGGAACAGGTTGTCACTGAGTAAATGGGAAGACTTGGAGTAGAGCCAAGCAATGCAAAAGGAATTTCAGCGTCAGGACAAGACCGGTGAGCTCAAGACAAAATGAACTTAATAAGACAAGCCTGAAGCTCTGGAATAAGTTCTGACATTCTCACCAACCTGATGACGTGGACCAATCCGAGGAGGACACGCACGTACGGAACCTGACACAGAGACTGAATTCAGACTGCACATTCAACGGGCAAGCATTTAATGTGCATTAAATGCAAATACCAAATCCATGCAAAGGCGGCTGCTGCATAGAGATATGTCCGTTTGAAGCCACTCTACATAGATGGCTAGAAGGCTATCTCTCCAACGGATAGTTTTTCAAAACCACCTATAAATACAGAAGGCCTTGAACCCATTCAAGGTTACGGGAAATTTCCAAGCCAGAAATTACTCAAAACTCTCAAGCAATCAAAGCATTCAGCCTTTAAGAGAAACACTCGAAACCTTCTAAATTTCCCAAGTGTTTCTTAGCAACTGAGAGCTATTCTGTATTCCAAGAGCTAATTAGAATTATCTTAAGCTTAGAGAGATTATCCAATCCTTAGCACAGCTTCGCCTTGTAAGGATAATCTCAACTTAGTTGGAATCCAAACTGAAACCAAAACCCTAAGTTAGGCTTGTTGGGAGTAAGTCGGTTAGTGTGATAGTAAGAGGAGTTTGTATAGATCAGTGAGGTAACTGGTCTTGGTGCACCTTGGCACGTTAAAAACAAGAATCCCTTGAGTGGATTTCCTGTTAAGTCAGGCCGTGGACGTAGGAGCTTGAGACTCTGAACCACGTTAAACTCCTTGTGTTCTTACTGCTTTGATATTGTGCATACCTGCCATATTACTTATTC
Organism: Ballota nigra; assembly: GCA_947034835.1. Taxonomy (NCBI): domain Eukaryota; kingdom Viridiplantae; phylum Streptophyta; class Magnoliopsida; order Lamiales; family Lamiaceae; genus Ballota; species Ballota nigra. The sequence continues at coordinate 12,742,693 of OX344728.1, forward strand.
ATTCATTGCATTCAAGCTTATCAGGTCTGAATCAATCAACCTGATCTTCTAAAGAACACTGCCTTGCTAAACACTTCTAAGTTTTGAGTAAAACAAGTTTTCAGAAAGCAAACTAAACAGGACTTTAAACTATCAGGGCTCAAACATTTCCGCACTGAACTTGAACTGATAGTTAGCCAACTGACCCGCACCAAGTGTAGTCAGTGGGTGTATTATCAGCTCCTAGTTCTTTACCACTCTGAGTGAAGGGAACTCAGTCAGTTTAAGTAAAAAAAAAAATCGGTATACGTGTATTCCCCCCCCCATACACGTACTCCTCAGTCTTGTACCGGGACCAACACTTATGGAATGATGATTCAGATGATCGAATGTTCTTCGAAATTTTGCAGCAACAACAAATGCTTCTTCAGTACGTAGGAAGCTCTTCCACTACACAAAGAAAAAAAAAGATACATAGAGCGTGATCTTGAAGAAGGACATAGTCGTCTTGTGGTCGATGATTAATGTGATAATTGCTCGAAATACATGCATTTTATTTGTCTATTTTATTGGTTTTTGTGTGATTATTAACATTAATTTGAACATTTATGCTTAATTGTCGAGAAAGGTTTTTTTTTTTTTTTTTGCAGGAAATTGAAAGTTTTTGTGAACAAAATACAAGCATTTAATTAATTGAGGTCCAGAGAAAAGAAGAAGACGAGAAGGAGGTGAATTGGGTCTTAATAGCCCATGGTCCAAGTGAAAATAATTCAAAGCCCAATCACTTAAGGCCCATTTCGTCTGTTAATGTCTGAGAAGTAATTGCTAAGCAAGAGGCAGCATATCACGTGAATATTGGGAGAAAAGAGAAAGAGACAAAGCAGGAGGGGCCCACACCATTTTTAGTAGGAAAAGAATGTTAGAACTGGGGTGTGTGAAAAAATCGAAACACTGAAATGGGGAGATGAATGAGCACGAAACAAATTCGTGTAAAACCTAGTCTAGGTGAAACCTATTCCCGCAAGATCGAATACGCCCGTACAGTGCTTACGGATAATGCGTACGGATCCCCAAAGGTAAAACGGTTTGTCTATTCACACCGGTAGCACTACCGAGTATGAATTTCCGGCGAACGAAATCGGAATTTATGAGCTAAACGGGATTTTCTGGAGAGTCAGAATTTCGGGAATTTCTGGGTTCGTAAGTGATTCTGGAAAACTGGACGAAAGGGGGTATATATAGGCGGAAATCCGACCCATTTGAGGGCTACTGGAGTGGAGTACGTGGTGATCATGGATCACCCACGTTCTGTCGTGGAGAGAAACGCAGTTTCTCAGTCATGGGAAGCAAGACGGAATATTTCAGATTCTCTGGAGTGTATTAATCAAAATCGTAGGTGTATTAAACATGTTCGTGGGCCGACCCAATTCTAAGTGGGCCAACCCAATTCCATACGGGTCACCCAATCCGATTGGATCCAAAAAGATAATGGGTTTTTTCATATTTTTGGTACTCTAAAAATATAAGTATGGCACCAAAGCCCAATTGCCACGAACCACGGGCCCGGGCGGGGCGCGCGCGCGTGTGTGGTCCATGGTTAGGGTCCCCATGTCCCAATTTAGAGAACATGAATAATTTCCTACTTATATACAAGACAAACTTCTTGTAATTTTCCAATGTGGGATGGAACTTTATTTTCCATTCCCATGGAATTTATTCAACACACATGATTAATACTACAACTTCCCAAATTAATTTCTCACTCACCGGAAATCGGTTTTGAGATATTAAATATACCACGCTCATCTACTCCGCGAGTAGAACAACATCGTTAATTTTATTTTCCCAAAAACTAACGTTTTTACTCCTCAAAAAATTGATCAAAGTAAGGGCATGACACCTTTACAAAACCAATTTCCAACAAAGAAAAAGGCAGCTTGGTATGGTATTTCATTATTCAAGCATTTCACGTTTGAAATTTGCCGAAAAAGTAGAAATCCCGCAGTCCCGCTGGATATTCAATTGACGCCATTCGCGGAGGTCGAGTTCGACATCGGAACTAATGGAGTCTCGATGCCGGAAAGCTTCAGAGCGCCGGAATTAGTGGAATTTCACGCCTGAAGAGCCACACCGGAAAGCTGTTGTTGGAATTGCAGAAGATATTGCCGGAAACGCCTCGATCACGCCGGAAAAAGGGAGCTGTTACTCGTCGCTGGAAGCCATTGACGACGGAATTGAAAGCTTATGCCGTAACAACAATTGGGAAATCTCACCGCCTCACCACTGCCGATTTGCAAAGTATAGAGAAGAGATGTGCAAACACCTGGGTCAACCTCTTGGGCCACGTCCACGTGCAGCTGTGAAAAGTAGGGGTGGGCATCGGGTTTCGAGTACCGGAACCGAACCCGAAAAAATTACCTGATCGGTTCGGGTAATTTTCTTGAAATTTCGAGTTTCGGGTAACCCGAATCTTAAACTTCGGGTTCGGGTATTGAAACATAACCCGAATCTTCCGATCGGGTACCCGAAATTTTTATTTTTTTTTTATTTTTTTTTAAATTTTAATATTGGGTTATGTTGTTTATGTACGCATGACATAATTTATAACAAATTAAAATGATTATAGACATTTGATTCAATGCACGCATGACATAATCTAACATGTTTGTAATGAATTCTTATATTAATTAATTAAAAAGAATAAAAACTAAAAATTGGATAATTTTTTGAGAATTTCGGGAACCCGAATTCGGGTTCGGGATCGGGTAGCATAATATTCTACCCGAAATTTCGAGTACCCGAAATTCGGGTCCCAAACTCGAGAAACCCGAACCGATGCCAACCCCTAGTGAAAAGAGATAAGGCAGGGACCCATGCAAAAATTGCTATCCCAAAGCAATAATTCAGCACTTTTAGAAAACACATTTCCAAGTTTCAAGCCAAGTCGAGCAATTGTGCTCGACCAAGATTTCGATCGTGCAAGGCCAAAGATTTCCATAGGTTTCTGTTGTTCCTTAGACAACTTGCACGAGTCGGCCAGCTCGGTCGAGTCAGGCCGAGTTGAGACGAGTCATCCGAGTCAATCACCGAGTTGATCGAGTCAAGGTCCAATTGACTCGACAGATGGGTAAAATTTCGAATTTTCATCATTTTTTAGTGATTTAATTGCAAATTCGTCTCAAGCCCTTATCCCACACTTTAAATATCACTTTCATCAGATTTAGAACTAACCACAAAGAACCCTATAACCCAAATCCCCTAGATAGTTTTTTTTTCTTTGCATTTTCATTTAATTTTTAGAATAGATTATATTAATATTTCATTAGTAGCTTTTACATTTTAAGCATGTATTGGAGCAATTGAAAATTTGTATTTCCATTTCATCACAAGAGGTGATATCTGACTTGAAGCGAAAATACCAACTTTTACTAGTCGATTCCCCGCAAGCGTACGGGTTCACTGTAGTATGAGTAAGTATAGCGACCAAGTATTATCGAACCCAAGGGAAAGTGTGTATGCGAATAGATCCCTAAAGATCTACGCGTCGTAGTTAATATGAGTGTATGTTTTTAGATTTTTTAAAGAAATAATAATTACTAAAATAAACTAATTAAACTAAAATACTGAAGAAGACGGATTAACTAAGGTTTGTATTCAAATGAGTGATGGTGATGCTCAGGATAGGAATCCCTACGTATACTAACGGAGCAGGTACATAATCAGAATAACCGTGACGCGCAAGAAATAACCTAAGTAAAAGAATGCAAGATGAAAGCTCAAGATTTTAAACCCTAATACTTTGTCCTAACAATCGACTTCACTAATCCACTAACAAGTTAATTAATAGATTGTGCTTAATTGATGAGACCCTAATTTAACTAAGGTGATGCGGTCGTCCTCCTTCGCTAAACTGGTAGATGAATTAACCCTTTTCTAAACCCTCTCGTTAAGTCTACTCGTTGTTAAAGAGTGATAAGGTCGTCCTCTCTCTAACACTTTTCGAACAAATTCAAAAGTAAAGTTAAGATTAATTTTAAGAATTCATTAATTAAGAGAATTAAATCCTAACGTCACAAGTTACCCTAATTACGTACCCACAACCTACTTCTACGAGTTCATCCTACCCCAAGCATGCAAGAGTTTTAGCTAGACCTGGATTTTACGTAAACAATAACAATTGAATAAGTAACGAACATGAATATGATAGTTATAACGAAGAAAAAATCAATCATAAACTAGGGTTTCAAGAAATAAAAGAATAAACTGAGATTAAATCAATAAAACGAAGTCTCAACGTGTTCAAGAACAAAGATTTGAAGAAACGAAACTAAAAAGTAAAACCGTGATGTGAATTCGTAAAGAAAACCTCGAAACATAAAAGTAAAGCTTGCTCGTTCCTTCTTCTCCAAAAACTAACTCTCAAAACAATCTCGTATCAAGTGGTGGTAAGTGGTTCTCTCCAAAAACGAACTTGGGATGAATATATATAAGCGTCGGGCCGAATCTGACTTGTGTGGGCCGAAATTCCCGTCAAGCTCGAGTAGTGCTCGAGTAGAAAGTACTCGAGCAAGTTTTGCTCGAGTAGTCAAAACTTACAGAACCCAAAAAGTACTCGAGCTCCTTAGCTCGAGTAGTACTACTCGACCAGCCTCAGCTCGAGTGCTCTACTCGAGTGCTCGAGTAGTAGCTACTCGACCAGCCTCAGCTCGAGTGCTCTACTCGAGTGCTCGAGTAGTAACTACTCGACCAGGCTTGGCTCGAGTGCTCTACTCGAGTGCTTGAGTAGTCAGTACTCGAGCTCCTCCAGCTTGAGTACTTCAATGACACTTTTGCTCGCTCGAACTAGTACTTCTCGTATTTCTTCCATATCTTCTCATCCGGGCATCCGTTTGAGTCGATTCAAAGTCCTACGAGCTCCTCTTTTCGCCCTCTATCCATCTATAAGCATCAAAGAAACAAATTTATTAGTTTATGAAAATGATACTCAAATGACTCTAAATACTTATATAAATTAATCAAAACAAGGGCATTTCGAGCGACGAATCATGACAATTTCACGCCTAATCAATATCCTTCTTTTATTTTAAGCTTTAATGATTAATCTCATTTTTAGTTCTTGTTTTAGCTTATTAGCCATGGGTGTCTCTTATAGAACCATTAACTAATTTTGTTTGCTTTGAGTGTTGAATCTATGTATGAAATTAGTGTGTTGATGGATTTATGGCTTTGATTATGTCTATTTCATGATGTGAATGTTTCTATTGGTGGGCTTTGTATGTCTCAATTAATCAGTTGATTTTATTAGCTTATGTATTTAATTTTGTGTATTGCAACGAGAGTTGGGTATGCATGATTAGTATTTAGGTGAAAGCTTTGGCTAATTGATTTGAGTTAAATAGTAATCGGTTACATCGAGAGAGGGTCAGTTGCTAGATCCCCCATCATTAGTTTATGAAAATGATACTCAAATAACTCTAAATACTTATATAAATTAATCAAAACAAGGGCATTTCGAGCGACGAATCATGACAATTTCACGCCTAATCAACCCCCCAAACTTACCATATTGCTTGTCCTCAAGCAATGAAATAATAAGTCAAGTGAAATTGTTAGGAATGAGACAAAGAATCAAATCATGCAAGCAAATGAACTCAAGCTTCAAAGATCAGTCACAAGTATACTCACTCATCTTCCCTCGTCCTACTCATGCAACAACAACAAAAATCACCAAAATCAAACATGGATGTGCACTCAACAATGTGTTTCACTCCCTCACAAGTGTATATCAAGAATGAGGGACTCACTCAAACAATCAATCACACATATCGGCAGCCATAGGCTTGTAAGCACTCTCAACTCCGACCATACTCTAGAAATCAATGTCGAATCAAAAAGGATTTTTCTCAAGGTTGTAATGTAGGCTCTTTGGACAGGTGGGATAACAATATAGGCAAGTGACTTAAGTGACTGGAGAATAGAAAATAACACTTCGGTACTTCGAGATTAGGAACAGACTACTTCAACATATTCAATAAGCACACTTTCAATTCCAACACTCTCAACACTTCAATTTTTTTCTTTCTCACTTTTTTTCACTTTTGTCAATCACTTTTTTTTCTTCTTTTTTTTTTCACAAACACGTGAGCTCATTTTTCTTTTGCTCATTCTCAACTTTTTTGTTCTTTCCCACAACTCTAAACTTCATCACACCTTCTTCTCATACTAACTCAAGCAATCACATTTTCCTTTTTCAACTCAATTCAATCCCTTCACATTCACACTTTTTCTATTCTCCACTCAAATTGAGACAAAAAGGCTTAGGAACTTGGAATAGTGTTTAAATGTGCTAGCAAATGAAATAGGCTTAAGACTCAATGGGGCTAACATGGGACAAATGTCAATGGTAAGAAAAATTTAGGCTAAGTGACTCAATCAAAACAAAGATGGCCTAAGACCACATTCGGCATATCAAACTAGACACAATCAAGAAGCGAGAGCACACACAAGTTCTAGCATCCTCCAATGGGACAATCCACTCACAAACGAAGAGATCAATTCATGCATCAAAATCTCAAAAGGCTCAAATCTCACGGCTTTCACATCCATGCTAGTCCTAGTAAATTCTCACTCTCATCACACAAGTACTCAAAAAGAAAATTCGCAAGCATACTAGTTCTCTCTCAAATCCACTCTAACTCAAACACTCACACAAAAGAATCCCTAACTCAAATCCACAAATCACCCTACTCATCAAATCATTCTCAAAGATAGCAATCAACAAGCATAAGATGATTGATAGGCATGAAATATGCAATAGCGAATCAGATCAAAATCACCCCAAGGAACATCTCAAGGAACCTAATAACCAAACACACTCAAAGATAAGGGGTGCTCCGGTGCAATGTAACAAGAAACATAAAAAACTCCACCCCCCAAACTTCGACCTTGCGAAGAGGTCTAAGTTTGGGGTTGTGGGTTACATCAACCAAACAATTTAGTTTCTCTCAACAACGTTGCACACTCCCTTGCTTGAGTTCCTTCAATCTCCACTTATTTGGCACTCCTTCAAGACAACCCTACAAAGTAAACTCTCAAGTACGAGGTTAAACGTACGACTCAACAACACCCTAATAACATAATAAAACACTAAAAATAAATAAACGTGGGTTGCCTCCCACACAGCGCTATTTTTAAGGTCCTCATGCCGGACCAAGCTCAAAGGAGCTTATGGGACATGATACTCAAAAATACCTCCCTTACTCTCATAAGAGAAGTTGTCTACGTTCTTTGCTCTATTCACATCTTTCTTTTTCACCTCCGACGGTGGGCGTCTCAATTCCTTCTCACTCTTTTCAGGAGGAGTCTTACCAAACAGGTTCTTGAATTTGGATTTTTTTTTCTTAACTCCCCCTTTTCTCTCGAGCTGGACCACGTCCACCTTTTTCACTTCTTCATCCTTCAATTTCCTCTCTTTATCCCTATCAAAATAAATCAGATCATAATGCTCTTGGGTTAAATCAACAAGTGAAAGATTATCAAACTCATAAATAAAAGAAGGATTAGGGATAGGAGGTGTGTCTTCAACACTGGGATCAATGACATCCATGCAATACAAACTCTCATCCTCCTTCGGGTACTTCATGGCCTCATATAGGGAAATCTTCACTTCTTGATCATCAACTTTCAACGTGATCTTCCCATTTGCCACGTCTAGCACCATCCCCGCCATCGCTAAGAACGGTCTTCCCAAGATCAGGGGCACGTGTTCATCTTCTTCCATCTCTAGGACCACAAAATCGGCTGGAAAAATGTGATCTCCAACTTTCACGAGGACGTCTTCAACCACACCTTGAGGTCGAGTAATAGACCGGTCAGCAAGCTGGAGCGTCATCATTGTGGGTTGAAGTTCACCCACCTCTAACTTCTTGAACAACGAAAGAGGCATCAAATTAATGCTCGCCCCGAGATCACATAGCGCTCCTTTCTTAATCCCGTTCCCAATGTCACATAAGATGGTAAAGCTCTCGGGATCCTTCAGCTTTGGAGGAAGCGCCTTGTGCACTAATGCACTCACCTCATGGTTCAACTGCACCAACTTCGGCTCATCCACTCGCCGTCTTTTCGCGATCAAGTCCTTCAGAAACTTTGCATAGTTGGGCATCTGTTTCAAAGCATCATAAAAAGGGATATTAATATGCAATTGTTTAAACACGTCAAGGAATTTAGCGAATTTCTCATCAAGCTTCTTTTATATGAAGCGTTGTGGATATGGGACGGGTATCACAGATTTGGGTACCCCCCATTCATCTCTCTCGGTCTCTTTCACTTTCTCCCTTGCTTCCTTTGCCTTCTTCCACTTAGGAACTCTCTCAACCTTCTAAATGCCTTCCTCTTCAAGCTCTTTGCTCGCTTGAGTGCTTTTACCCTCAACCTTCTTCTCAACTCCTACCTCCCCACTCTCATCTCTATCTTTCTTATGTTCTTTCCCCTCTATCTCAACATCTCCGTGGGGCATCTCAGAGTCAGTAGGCATCTGGGGACCTTCATAGTTGGTTCCACTTCTAAGCTGGATAGCCTTACAATGCTCTTTAGGATTACCCTCAGGCATTGAAGGGTATTTGTCAGGCTCTCTATTCAATGACTTTGCAATCTAGCTCATCTGGAACTCTATAGAAGTGAACCTTCGGTTGTTCTCTTACTAAATTCGATTCAGCTCCACATCTTTCTTCTGGAGGTCTTGATCACGCTGATCAACTTTCTTGTGCAGATCTTTCATATCGTACTCCAAAGATGATAAACGTTTGCTTCCTTCCTCCACCTTCTGTAGGATAGCTCTCAACATCTCCTCAGTTGAGGCACCGCCTTCTCCACCAGGAGGTTTAGAATCTGGATCAACACCTGGAAGAACTGTAATACCCGCCTTCGGGTTAGCATATGAAAAATTCTTGTTCTCCCTCCATTGGTTCTGAGGAAGCTGCTGGCCTCCTTGGTACCCTTGTGTGTTCCTCCATTGATTTTGAGGCGGCTGTGGACCTGGAGGTACAAATGGTTGGCCATAAGAAGGCCTTTCTTGAAAATTTCCACCTTGTGGATACCCATTCTGATTGTAATAAGGACCTCCCATATAATTTACTACTTCTTGCTGAATTGTGGGCTTGTCCTCTTGCTCATTCTCTGCTGCATTCCCTCCAACCATATTTTTCCCCAACTCAAGGTTGTTAATCTTTTCCATCATGGCCATCAACAGCCTTCTCGTTCCTTCACCTTCCTCAACCTGATGAACTCTCTGGAAATCTGCGTCCACATTCCAAGCCCCAGCATTTGTGACAATGCTGTCCATGATCTCTCTACACCTCACTATTCATTGATTCAGGAATGATCCACTAGCACATGCGTCTAGATGGTCTTGCCCAGCCTTGTTGGCACCACTATAGAAAAATGCCATCACATCTCCCTCATTGTACCCGTGCTGCGGGCACTCTATCAACATGTTTGAGTATCTCTCCCACGCTTGACGTAAGTCCTCTCCTTGCTTCTGCCAGAAGGAAGAGATCTCAATCCTTGCTTTGATCGTTCTGGATGGAGGGTAGAATCGCTCGAGGAACAGACGCTCGAGCTCGACCCAAGTGGTAATACCTCCCCGTGGAAACGTATTATCGTACCACTCTTTAGCTATTCCCGTCAATGAGAATGGGAACAACCTAAGCCTCTTGGCATCTTCAGACATGCCATTGTAATTGAAAGTGGAGGCTATCATTAGAAAACTCCTCAGATGAGTATGAGGATTCTCCTTCCCGATCACCCCCTTGAACTGGTTCTCTGTAAGCAGCTTTAGAATTCCCGGGGAAATCGAGAAGTTATTTGCCTCTACTGGAGGTAATGCCACTCCATCATAGTACCGTTGTGGCTGCGCTACAAATCTTCCTCAAATAGCCATATTTTGATCCGCGTTCTGAGGAATGTGCTGAGGATTAGCAGCTGGTACGGGTATTTGTTGGGGTGGTGGTTGGTAAACAGGTGGTGGATTGTAAACTGGAGGTGGAGGATACGAGTATGGTGGATATGGGTAAGGTGGGTATGGGTAAGGTGGATAAGGTATGTTGTTTTGTGGTAAATTAGGATGTGGGTAAGCAGGGTTGTTCTGAGGATTTTGGACAATGTTATGAGTTGGACTGTTTTGATTCTGAGTACCCGGGTTTTGGCTCTAGCTTTCTCCTGACGGATCTTGGTTCTTACTGGTATTCCCTTCAGTGTCGTCAACCCGGTTCAATGCCTGATTAAACTCATTCTCGACATCATCCAACTCATTAGTCATGTCCACTGGTTCTTTCCCTCCTCCGGTAGTGTTCATTCTCCTCAAGAAAGCTCGGTTCCTTCTAGCTATCGTCTCAGGGTCCAACGGTATTCTCTCTTCGCTCGTATTGCCTTGTGAGCGTGTTTTCATATACCTGACACACTCGCAGAAGGATCAAAATGCAATTGCCAAATGAATAAAAATAAAAATAAAACAGAAAATAAAGCACTCACTACTAACTACTAAGCTATCTACAAGTCCTATTCAAAAGACATACAACGCCATCCCCGGCAACGGCGCCATTGACTTGAAGCGAATATACCAGCTTTCTACTAGTAGTTTCCTCGCAAGCGTACGAGTTCACTGTAGTATGAGCAAGTATAGCTACCAAGTATATCGAACCCAAGGGATGAAGTGTATGCAAATAGATCCCTGAAGATCTACGCGTCGTAGTTAATATGAGTGAAATGTTTTTGGATTTTTTTTTTGGAAGAATTAATTAAAACTAAAATAAACTAATTAAACTAAAATACTGAAGAAGACGAATTAACTAAGGTTTGTATTCAAATGAGTGATGATGATGCTCAGGATAGGAATCCCTACGTATACTAACGGAGCAGGTACATAATCAAAATAACTGTGACGCGCAAGAAATAACCTAAGTAAAAGAATGCAAGATGAAAGCTCAAAATTTTAAACCCCAATACTTTGTCCTAACAATCGACTTCACTAATCCACTAACAAGTTAATTAATAGATTGTGCTTAATTGATGAGACCCTAATTTAACTAAGGTGATGCGGTCGTCCTCCTTCGCTAAACTGGTAGATGAATTAACCCTTTCTAAACCCTCTCGTTAAGTCTACTCGTTGTTAAAGAGTGATAAGGTCGTTCTCTCTCTAACACTTTTCGAACGAAATTCAAAAGTAAAGTTAAGATTAATTTTAAGAATTCATTAATTAAGAGAATTAAATCCTAACGTCACTAGTTACCCTAATTACGTACCCACGACCTACTTCTACGAGTTCATCCTACCCCAAGCATGCAAGGGTTTTAGCTAGACATGGATTTTACATAAACAATAACAATTGAATAAGTAACGAACATGAACATGATAGTTATAACGAAGAAAAAATCAATCATAAACTAGGGTTTCAAGAAATAAAGGAATAAACTGAGATTAAATCAATAAAACAAAGTCTCAACGTGTTCAAGAACAAAGATTTGAAGAAACAAAACTAAAAAGTAAAACCGTGATGTGAATTCGTAAAGAAAACCTCGAAACGTAAAAGTAAAGCTTGCTCGTTCCTTCTTCTCCAAAAACTAACTCTCAAAACAATCTCGTATCAAGTGGTGGTAAGTGGTTCTCTCCAAAAACGAACTTGGGATGAATATATATAAGCGTCGGGTCGAATCTGACTTGCATGGGCCGAAATTCCCGTCAAGCTCGAGTAGTGCTCGAGTAGAGAGTACTCGAGCAAGTTTTGCTCGAGTAGTCAAAACTTACAGAACCCAAAATGTACTCGAGCTCCTTAGCTCGAGCAGTACTACTCGACCAGCCTCAACTCGAGTGCTCGAGTAGTAGCTACTCGACCAGCCTCAGCTCGAGTGCTCTACTCGAGTGCTCGATTAGTAACTACTCGACCAGGCTTGGCTCGAGTGCTCTACTCGAGTGCTTGAGCAGTCAGTACTCGAGCTCCTCCAGCTTGAGTACTTCAATGACACTTTTGCTCGCTCGAACTAGTACTTCTCGTATTTCTTCCATATCTTCTCATCCGGGCATCCGTTTGAGTCGATTCAAAGTCCTAGGAGCTCCTCTTTTCGCCCTCTATCCATCTATAAGCATCAAAAAAACAAATTTATTAGTTTATGAAAATGATACTCAAATGACTCTAAATACTTATATAAATTAATCAAAACAAGGGCATTTCGAGCGACGAATCATGACAATTTCACGCCTAATCAATATCCTTCTTTTATTTTAAGCTTTAATGATTAATCTCATTTTTAGTTCTTGTTTTAGCTTATTAGCCATGGGTGTCTCTTATAGAACCATGAGCTAATTTTGTTTGCTTTGAGTGTTGAATCTATGTATGAAATTAGTGTGTTGATGGATTTATGGCTTTGATTATGTCTATTTCATGATGTGAATGTTTCTATTGGTGGACTTTGTATGTCTCAATTAATCAGTTGATTTTATTAGCTTATGTATTTAATTTTGTGTATTGCAACGAGAGTTGGGTATGCATGATTAGTATTTAGGTGAAAGCTTTGGCTAATTGATTTGAGTTAAATAGTAATCGGTTACATCGAGAGAGGGTCGGTTACTAGATCCCCCATCATTAGACATTAGGTATCTTAATTTGAATATTCGGCTACTTAGTGAAGGGGGAATTCTAGAGATGCATCGTGTGTTTCTAGATACTCACGATCTTAGGAGCTTATGGGGCATAATTAGGAGTAGCTAGTTAGTCCACGTGTTTACCTAGACCTCAAAAGAGATTGGTCTACACACTTTCGTGATAACTCTTAGCAAATATCTAGAAAAAAACAATGATAGGTTGTAAATTTGTCACACACCAGTGGATTACATTGTGACAACTCGAAACATTTCTCTCTCTTGCACTTTCTTAATTGAAAGTTAGGTTAATTGTTTAATTGCTTTCTAGATTTAATTTTTGCTTAGGTTAATTTTCATATGCCAACTTGCTCGTCACTATAGTACCATGCCGACATACAACTTTGGGGCTCCACTGCATTCCTAAATCTTTTGGGTTCGATAACTACTTGGTCCTTGCCTACTTTCGCTACTACGACGATCCCGTACTCTTGCGGGGGAGTAGGAAAATATTTTTCGAAAAACTCTGACCAAGTCAGCCGACTATTTCTCTAAAAATCCAACATACCCGGCAGATGTCTTTCGTCGTTATTTTCACATGGGGTCCAACAATGATATCAATGTACTTAATCAAAGTTCGCTCTTCAGCGACGTTTTAAAAGGGATTGCCCCAGAGATTAATTTCACAGTGAATGGTAGACAATATACTAGAGGATATTATCTTACTGATGGAATTTACCCTGAATGGGCTGCTTTCGTCAAGAATTTTCAATGCCCCCACGATCCCAAGAGAGTGTTGTTTAAAAAAATGCAAGAGGTTGCAAGAAAGGATGTCGAGCGGGCATTTGGGGTCTTACAAGCTCGTTGGGACCCTCACGTTTTTGTACCAAAGTAACTTAAAGGATATCATATATACATACATCATTTTGCATAACATGATAATTGAGGATGAGGGTGATATAGCATCCAACTGGTCGGAGGAACCGAACGATACCAATATTACAAATTCAGAAGTATTTCAAGGTCCCGTCTGAGGATTTACAGAATACAACAAGAGGCGGGCTCAACTACATGATAAACAAATGCATCAACAACTTCGACCAGACTTGATTGAGCACATTTGGGCAGGTTATCAGAGTTAGCAACAAAATATAATTTAGTTATCTCTTTTTATTTCATGTATTGTTATGGTTTGTTTTAATATTGTACTTGTTTTTTCAATTCTAAATAAAATTCTTGATGTTTGTTTGTCACAATTATGTGCAAAAATTACCAATAGTGTTAAAGACTAAAAAATCAATTAAAATAATTTTAAATATAACATATATTATATTTATTTGAATAAATTAATATAATTAAAAAAATAAAGTAAAAGATATTGATATAAAAGATATAGAATTAATAAATATCGATGAATAAATTAAGTAATGTGGATAGTGGGGTCATGAATAGTAACATGTGTACCTGTAATGATTGGGGAGTGGTAGAAATTGAGGGGTAGAATTAAATGCTGATGTGGCAAAAATTTGTATTTGGAGCTGGGTAGAGGGATGGGGATGCTCTTAGTGTTGATCCAGGATCAAATCATCCACCACTTTTTTTACCACATTCATTATCCTTTATATTTTTCCCCAAAATTATTCATTGTCTTATTTATTCACCATGTTGGTCCCTTTAAAAACCGTGTTTATTTGGAAAATTAGGAGAAATTTTTGTTTTAACAAAGTTGTGCACTGAATTGCTTGTAAATGAGTAGACAATGCAGTACTTAAGTGTGTCAGAATGATTGATTCGATCCTGACTAAAATACTTGTGCTATTTTTCTATCCTTTAGTGTATGCATGACAATATTAATAGCAAGTACTTAAGCAAATCAGTAAGACAATAACGAACACAACAATATAAAGTGGTTTAAAGACTCAAGCTCCTACATCCACTATCCTGACTGAACAGGAGAATTCCTTCATTGGAATTGACTTGTTTTTAATGTGCCAAGGTGCACTACCAACTGGACTCACACTCCTCAGCGGAGCTGCCTCTCGAACTGGCCCCACATCCCTCTTTACTCAGGAACTGCCTCTCCACACCAAAATTCAACCACTAACTCTAACACTCAGGAAATGGTTAGGGTTTGGTGTTGCTTTCTCCAACTAGGTGAGATTTTCCCTTACATGTTGCTAGCCTTTAAGCTAAGGTTGACAAAATCTCTCTAAGCTTAAGATGTATATGATAAGCTCGAGTATACAGACTGGAACACTCAAATATCACTATGAAGCACTCAGTGTCAGTGTTCTTGATGGAGGTGCCTATTGGTTTGGCTTTGTCAGGCTCGTTGCATCCATCCATCTGTTGTGCACACTTGCACGCCCCTACATCAATGAAGATTTGAGTCTGTATTTATAGTGTGGATTTGAATGTTACGCCCTACATCAAATCCAGACTATCTCTGGAGTGAAATTCTCCTTTTCAGAGTAGGTACGACCTTGTCAGCTTTTATCAGATTTGTTGTCTTGTCTTGATTAGTCCACGTCGACTGAGTCTAACGACTCTTTTGTTCAGGGTACTTGATCAGGGTAGTCCTGACTTCAGGCGACTTGTCTTCAACTGACTTGATGATCTTCAGGATTCTTGCTTTCAGTGACTTGGCATCCTCAGTGGAGTTGCCTCTCAGGAGACATGAAGATCTTCAGAAGACTTGACATCAGGCTATTTGTCAAGCTTCCCAGCCTCAGTAGCCTGACTCCTTCAGGTCCTACTAGGCTCAGCATTGATCCTCAGGATCAAGCTCTTCACTGAGTAGTCTACTGACCAGCTTAGAAAGATAAGTTTATACTCAATGAGACTTCCTTCAGGATGGTCTTCAAGTCTTCATGATTCTGACTTGAGGCTTCGATCAGTTTGCTCTAGGATAGCTTCTGACCTCTTCAGGTTACTGAGTTAGCTGAGTTCCCCCTCAACTGAGTATCTGTAAAATGAAAACAGACTAGCCTAACTTGAACCTTATAAGACATCATCCTGACTGCTCATTTCCTATTACAAACCGTTTTGGAAAATCATCAAAACTAAATATCCCAACACACCATATTTGCACCAATGTAGTATCACTTTCTTTACATGTATCCTTTATATTTGCATACCTTTTTTTTCTGTAATTTTTGTGTCCACTCAAATGTATAGCATATAATTGTATTTTAAGTTTAATTTTAAATCTATTTTGACTTTTCAAAACTCAATTTACTTAATGAACTTTGAAAAGTAAAAATTGATTTGAAATTGGACTCATAATTCAAATGCATGTTGTGCGCTTAAATGCATATAAGAACTTGCATTTTTTTTAATTGACTCAACGTGTAATTTTTTTTCCCAAAATTATTCATTCTCTTATTTTTTTTCACCATATTTGCACGCATATATCACCTTTCCTTTTTCCTATATTGATTTTTTTTTTGTTATTATGTGTTGATGAACTTGAAATTGTTATATCATATATAGTAGCATAATTTGTTATTACACATCTTATTTTATTTATATAATTATAAAATTGTCTTCTTATTAATAAGAATATCAATTTGTATTTATTATACAAAATACGATGAGTCTAATATTTTTCTACACCGATCCCCTAATGTTATAGGACCGGCTCTGCACACACTCTAAGGTGTTTTACACACTACAAAAAAAACGGGTATTAGCGACCGATTTTGCAATCGGTTTTTGGTTGCAAAACGTGATTAGCGATCGATTTCTGACCGAAAAAATCGGTCGTTAAAAAGCAGGTAGCTAATATTAGCGACCGCTTTTTGAAATCGGTCGCTAATCTGCGACCGTTTGGGGTGCTTGGTGAAATGCAAAGAGGTAAACGAATACATTCAAAAATTCTGTGTAGATTTTGTGTGTATTCAGGAAACTAAAAAAGAGTATATTGATGAGTTTATCATTAGATCTGTATGGGGGGCTGGAAAATGTGGTTGGGTTCACAAGGATTCTATTGGAAGGTCTGGGGGTATCCTATCTATGTGGAATTCTGAAATCTTTAGAGCTAGAAGTTGTTGGCATGTGCAAGGGGCTATAGTAGTTGTTGGTATGTGGGGAAATGACAACACGAAGTGCTGTATTATAAATGTATACGCACCATGTCCTCTTAAAGACAGAATTGAGCTTTGGGACATGATTCTTCATATGGTTGAGCAGAATTCAGAATGTTGCATCTGTGTTTTGGAAGATTTTAACTCCATCAGAGGAGATTCAGAGAGATCGGGGAATGGGACATCAAGCAATAGAAGATATATAAGAAGTTCTAACAATTTCATTAGAGATGTTGGACTCATCGATTTACCTCTTCACGGGAGACTATTCACATGGTATAGCCCAGATGGAGCGTGCAAAAGCAGAATTGACAGGGTATTATTAAACAACAAATGGCTTAGTAAATGGTCAAACTCTCATCACAAGGCGCTGGGAAGGCCTCTGTCTGACCATTGTCCGATTCTCCTAGAAATTAAAGTAAAAGATTGGGGTCCGAAACCTTTCTGTTTCCATGCGTGGAGGTCTCACGCTGGTTTCAGGGATTCCGTGATGATAAAATGGAAGAGCTACAAGGTGAGTGGTAGGGCCAGCTTCATCCTCAAAGAGAAATTCAAGATGCTCAAGGCGGATCTTAAAAAGTGGTACAGTGAAGTGTTTGGTTCTTTGGATAGGAGGATTGAGGAGAAGAGAAAGGGAATCTTGAGTCTCGACACTATTGATGAGGTACTCGGGTTAGATGATCCGGAAATCATTAGGAGAAATGAACTTCGAGCTCTTCTGGTATGCGATCTGAATCTCAAGAATAATCTCATGAGACAGAAAACAAGGTTAAAGTGGATTCAAGAAGGTGATGCAAACACAAATTTCTTTCATAAGATCATCAATAAAAGAAGGAAAGGGAATGAAATTGTGGGGATATATGTTGATAATCTATGGTGTGAAGAGGTTGACGAAGTCAAAAGTGGCACTTTGAATTTTTTCAAGAAGCATTTTCAGGCGGAGCGGGTGATTAGATCAGGTTTAGTTACTGATTGCTGCCCTCGCAAGATCAGGCCGGGTGATCATCGAATACTGATTGCTAAGTTTTGGGAAGAAAAAATTAAGGCGGCAGTAGACTCTTGTGATAGCTCAAAAAGCCCAGGACCGGATGAATTTAATTTTGGGTTCTTAAAAGATTTTTGGGAGCTGCTGAAAGGGGATATCTTACAGATGTTTAATGAGTTTCATGAGTATGGAAATTTTTTGAAGGGCCTTAACCCTTCTTTTATAGTCCTCATCCCGAAGAAGGAAGAGGCCTTATCAAACTACAGGCCAATCTCTCTAATTGGCTGCATTTATAAGGTGGTACCGAAAGTGTTGGCGCTGAGGTTGAGCAAAGTACTAGAGTCTATTATTTCCGAACAACAGAGTGCTTTTATTGGAGAAAGGTAAATTCTAGACTGCATCGTGATTCTAAATGAAGTTATCGAAGAGGCAAAGGCAAGAAAATTTAAATGTATGTTATACAAGATTAACTTTGCCAAAGCCTATGACTCGGTTGACTGGGGGTACTTGAAGATGATTATGGAGAGATTTGGCTTCCCATGCAAATGGATTAAATGGATTATGGAGTGTGTCTCCTCAGCGCATATTTCGGTTCTTATTAACTGGACCCCTTATCCCCTTTTCTTTTTCTTATCGCAGCAGAAGGATTGAGTTTAATGGTTGACAAAGCTGTCAATAATAATTTGTTCGCACTGATGCACGTGAGCACTGACAAAGTGCAGATCTCTCATCTCCAGTTTACCGACGACACCATTTTTGTGGGCAAGGCATTGAAAGAGAATGCTATTTTTTTGAAACGCTTCATCATTAATTTGGAGATGGTATCGGGGCTGAAGGTTAATCGAGGGAAGTGCAGCGTGTCGGGATATAATATGAGCTACGAGGACTTGACGGAGTACGCTAACATACTCGGGTGTAGAGTAGGGGAGGAATCTTTTATCTATCTAGGAGTAAAGGTTGGTTGCGGACACCGAAAGGCATCCGAATGGAGTCATGTCATCGAGAAAATTCGAAATCGAGTGAAGAGATGGGAAGGACTAAATCTGTCAATCGGGGGTAGGCTTACTTTGATTAATGTTGTCTTATCTTCACTACCGGTCTACTACCTTTCTACCTATCGTGCACATATTAAGGTATTGAATGAAATTGAGCGTTTACAAAGAATTTTCCTGTGGGTGGGTGATGTGAGCAACAATAAAATCTCTTGGGTTAAGTGGAGAACTATTTGCAAACTAAAATCGGGGGGGGGGGGGGGGGGGGTCTTGGAGTAAGAGATCTTTAGTGTTTTAACAAAGCTCTTTTGGGGAAATGGGTATGACGGTTCTTTGTAAAACTGAGAGTTTGTGGGTTAGAGTGATTAAGGCGAGGTGGGGTCATTATTGGGGATTAGGTAGTCTTGGACGGAGGAGGAGAGTTTTGGGTTGGTGGGGGGAGGTTTTAAAGGCAGTGGGAGAGGGAGATGAAGGCTGGTTTTTGTCGGGCGTAAGGAAGATTGTTGGGGATGGGAAAAAAATATTTTTCTGGGAGGAGACATGGGGGATAGACATCTAAAAAAGGTTTTCCCTAGAATATATAAGCTGGGTGGAAATTCTGCATTGAGTGTGGGAGAGATGGGGGAGTGGGAGGAGGGAGAATGGAGGTGGAAGGGGAATTGGAGAGGGGAATTGCTAGAGAGGGAGATAGGAACACTAAACAATTTAATTGCTTTGGTGAACAAGTACACTCTAACTCAAGACAAAGAAGACAAGTGGACATGGAGATTCGCAAGAAGTGGAGTTTATAATACGAAGGATGCTTATAACCGACTGCCTAAGGGTGACGAAGAGATTCAAGAGGAGGAACAAGAAGCTTTTTCAACAATATGGAACAAAGTGGTGCCGAATAAAGTAAGCATTCATGCATGGCGCACTCTGTGGGAACGTATTCCAACGCCAATGAACTTAAGAAGAAGAACTGCACTCCCACATGGAGCGAGTATCCTTTGTCCATTTTGTAACAACGAACCCGAAACGGTAAGACCCATCCTCTTTGAATGTTACTTCGCTTCTCGTGTTTGGATGGATTGTGTTGGATGGTTCGGGGTGTGTACGGTCCTAACATCTAACCCAAAGATAAGTTTGCTCCACTTTAGTAGACTTATTGGTGAGAAGGATGGGAGGACAATTATGGTGGGTATCTGGGAGTGCATTATTTGGACTATTTGGAAATCCCGAAATGTTGTGATTTTTAGAAATGAAAAAGCAGAAGTCAAATAGTTAGTAGAAGATATCAAGAGAAGGCTGTGGAGCTGGGTGACTGCAAGAACTACTTGGAGGCAAAAAAAAATTATTTTGATGTATGGTATTATGAGCTTAGAGCGATATTTGAGTAAGCATGTTTTGCTAAAAGAACTTGTACTTTAGGATTATTGATTTACCTTAGGCTTTACGCCTAATTCATTGTAATATTGGGTACTTCTCATGCCCCATGTATCAATGAAATTTTTTCCGATAAAAAAAAATAGCGGTTTTTTTTGGAGAAATACTTTTTCATAGATGAATTGCTCACTTTTGGAAAATGTAAAATATGACAGTTATGGAGTGAGAGATTACAGATAACAGGTCTCCATTTTTCAAAATGAAGACATGAGTGCTCAAAATTTTATGATTTGATGGCAAATTTTAATGTATAGATTATAAATTAGTACCTTGGATATCATTTGGTAAAGGCAGCCTAGCTATGAGAGAGATCGATGGGCCTGAAATCTTGGATTTTGCATCTTAGGTAGATAATAACGATGTATTGGCACCTTTAACAAGCTTTGTATTTTCGTTAATTTCAACTTGAAAAATTCAGCCACAAGGGACAAATACTCGTCCAAAGTAGACACATATAAATTTCTTAACTTAATTGAAACCATCGGAAAACTAGCTAGCCAACAATCCTTTATTATTGAGTGCACTTAGCAAATTTATATTATTCAATGTATACAACAAGTATTTGCTTAATAAAAAATATTAATATTGTTAAAAAAAAAAAACAACTATTATTTTAAAATACAACATAAGAATTTATCATTACGGTAATGTTATTTGGATAGAATCTGCCCAAATAGAAAAGAACAATTTAGTCATTACAAGTTGAGTTGAGGTTTTAAAATGACTATTATATCCCTAATATAAAAATTGTTTTTTTTTTTTAAATAAGTATAAAATGGAAATAAATTTTTTTTTTTAAAGTTGGGTATGTATACAGTGAAATGAGTTTATGTATAAACTTGGATCCTAATAACAAACAAGGATCCAAATAAAACCCGCCAGCCCATTACTACCAGGGCCCAACTTGCGGCATAAATCATTTACAAATGGATTACACATTGTCGGTGTGAATGTGTGAAAATCTTAATGAATATTTATTTGCTATTATATAGATGTAGTTTAATGGCTTCGGTTAGTTAATTGTTTTCTTACCTTGACATTGATTATTAGAACCACACACCACTGCCTTTTTCTGTAAGTGCAATAATTTTGTTTTCTGGGTTAATTGCAAATAAAATCACAATCTTTTGGAAAATTGCAATCTAATCTAAACTTTTGAATCATTGCAAACAAAACTCAAACTTAACATTTTGTTGCAATTCGAACCAACAAATAATTTTTTTATAGTCCGAAAATGATGTTTCACTTGCTCGACAATGAATAATGAATTGTATTACTATGTTTAGAATGGTTCGGATGACAATACATAATTAATCATCATTTTTGAGCAACTTGAAATATGTCATTTGGTTAGAATTGCTAACAATTTTAAAGTTGAAGTTTTATTTGCAACGATTCAAAAGTTTAGATTAAATTGCAATTATCGAAAAGGTCGTGATTTTATTTGCAATTAACCCTTGTTTTCTCCTTATAAGCAGCGCAATATTAAATGATTGTTTGAATGTATTAATAAATTTAATTTTTTTTAAAAAAATTATATCATTTTCGCGAAAAAAAAAATCTATGTTTTATACAAGTGATATCCTTTAACTAATACATTTGAATAATATACGACATAAACTTCAGTATCACGACTAATATCCTTTGTAACACATTTCTCACCCTTCGGTTATCAAGGCTAATAATCTTTGGCAAAGTATAGGTTAAAAGTTTATTTATACATGAGCAATTTGAAGGGTAGTAGTTGTTTTCAGTAATGATATTAATTATTTTTATTAAAGAGTATTAATTATTTTTAATAAGACTAATAGTTATTTAACTAAAGGGTATTAGTTGGTTACACTAAAGGGTATTAGTTGTTATACTAAAAGGTATTGCAAAATTGTTCATATGTGAACCAATTTTACTCTATACATACTCATAATCTTTTATTGTAGGCCATATTGTTCAGTTGTAATGACTAAGACTCTTCAATTATTTCGACTAAAACTATTTAAGTATTTAGTAATGTATGTTATGCTCTTCAATTATCACAACTACATATTCATTTGTAATATGGTCATGCGCTTTAATTATCACGATAAATCTCTTATGTTAACCTGACTAATACCCTTTAGTAATATAGTTCATACCATTTAGGTATCATGGCTAATACCCTTTGTAATGTTGGTCATACCTTTCAATTATCCCGATTAATACTCTGAAGTAGTACATGTCATACACTTAAGCCAACAAGACTTATATCATTTATAATGTTGGTCATGCCCTTTGGTTAACCCGACTAATACTCTTTAGTAATATAGGTCATACTCTTCACTTATCAAGACTAATACTCTTCAGCTATCACGACTAATACCCTTTTGTAACGTAGGTCATACTCTTCAGTGATCACGACTAATACCCTTTTGTAATGTGGGTCATACACTTCAGTTATCATGATTGATACCCTTTTGTAATGTAGGGCATACTCTTTAGTTATAACGATTAATACCCTTCTGTAATGTGAGTTATAACCTTCAATTATCACGACTAATACTCATTTGAACGCTAAAAATAATATTTTATATGTCAAATTATTCACATTTCATATAATTAAAAACTATAATTATGTATAACTAATAATTCTTTGAATTTATAGAATATATAGAATTTTTTTTAAAGTTAATTAAATCCAAGTAAATTTTAAAAATATTTGAATCCAAAATGTAAATTAAAAAGAAAAGAATGGTAAAAAGAAGTTAAAATAAAAAGGTAAAATAAATGGTGGAAGAATAAAGAAAAAAAAAACATGAGAAAAGAAACGTAAAAGTAAAATTTAAAAAAAAGGAAAAAAAATAGGCTCAGAAATGAAAGAAAAATATAGAGGTGCCATATGACCTACCCCATACTAATGCACTTAACATATTGTCGACCCGCGAGTTATATTATGGGTAAATGGATCCAAGTTTATTTATGAACAAGATTCACTCTATACTTTGCCTTTAAAGTTAATCAACGCCTACAATCATAGATTCGTCCCATCTTCCCCAACACGATATCGACGCCGATCGCCATCGCATTTCCAACAACCATCTCTGTCCTAGCTACTACCAATAGCATCATCTTGACCCGTAGTTATGTGTATTTTTCACTTTGTTGTTTCTAATGATAATCAATCACTATAAAAAAATGCGGATTACCGACCGAATTTTGGTTGCAAAACGAGATTAGCGACCGATTTTTGGCCGATAAAAGTCGGTCGTTAAAGCGCAGGTAGCTAATATTAGCGACTTTTTTTGGAAATCGGTCGCTAATCTAAGACCGCTAGGGCGTCGCTATTGTTTAGCAACCGTCACCTGTCAGTCGCTGAACTGACAGGGTCTGACGTCGGGTTAGGTTTTAGCGACCACCTTCGTGGCGGTCGCTAATTTATTTATAAATAAAATTAATTGTTTAATTTAAATTTTGTGATTAGCGACCGACCTGTAGGCGGTCGTTAATCGACGGACCTGCTAAAAACAAATGGGTCACTAGGACACTTGCAATTATTGTTCGTTTTTATGCATTTAATTGTATATAACTTCAAATTGACTCCCGTTTTTTTTAAATTCATCAAATTAATTCATTTTTGTTTCTAATTCATTTATATGTATATATTTACTAACTTTTTTTTAATTTTATAAATTTAATATTTTAAACTAATATATATTATTAATTTTTCATTTTTCATGCATTTAATTGTATATAAATTCAAATTGACTCCCGTTAAAATTCATCAAATTAATTACTTTTTGTTTCTAATTCATTTATATGTATATATTTACTAACTTTTTTTTAATTTTGTAAACTTAATATTTTAGAGTAATATAAATTATTAATTTTTTCATTTTTCATGCATTTAATTGTATATAAGTTCTAATTGACTCCCTTTTTTTTTAAATTCATCAAATTAATTCCTTTTTATATGTATATATTTACTAACTTTTTTTTAATTTTATAAATTTAATATTTTAGACTAATATAAATTATTAATTTTTCATTTTTCATTTTTCATGCATTTAATTGTATATAAATTCAAACAGACTCCCATTTTTTTTAAAAAAAAAATCAATTTTTTTTTTTGTTTCTAATTCATTTCAAATTGACTTCTGTTTTTTTGTAAATTTTCATACATTATATGTAAATCTGATTCATACAAATTATTTATTAAAGCATAATAAAAACATAAATTCACTAAATTCACTGAAATATTGTTTAAAAAATATAAATAAATATAAATAAAATAAAATCTTCAAAAAAAATACAAATTAAATAAATTGTTTTTTAATTTCTCTCTCTCTCTCTCTTCTCTCTCTCTTCATCTTCTTCTGAATGGATCACTGTTCCAGTGATCCACCAGACCATCCCAGATCAAACCCCCGTTTGGCGCTCCGCCTAACTCCACCTGCTGTCCATGCTCCCACCACTTCATCAAGTCGTAGATAATATTTTTGTACCGCTTTTGCGCTTTCGCGCAGAACAAGTCGTACATAACACTATCTGTTAGTGTTAGTGTCCTACAGACAATCCTTTGTAAGGACATAATACTAAGATGATATTCAGTATATGGTTTAATATTATTGATTGGTTTAATATTAAATATATGGTTGTACACTTATCTGAATATTATGTTTTATTCTTTGCATTATTTATATTTTTTTCCCTTGAATCGATACTGTCATTGAGTGAGTGAGAACTCAGATGACCGAAGTACGATTCTCAAATAGCCTCGATCAAGGATCATCAAGAAAGGGATATTGATGATGCAATGGAGATAGGTGTGCGATCTGTGTTAATGTTGTTGGTAGTGAAGTATTCACTATTTACTTTGAAACAACATGAATTTGCTCTTTCTTCTCATTAACCAACACTTTATGATCAAATGTTGTCTTAGATGTTTTAACATGCATGATGAAGATCTAGAAGGATCTACAAGGTTCTGGAATACTCAATGTTGCAGTGAATGTTGCATAACATTGGTTGCAACATGAGCGGTTACGGGTTCCAGAAGGATCTACAAGGATCTACAAGGGCCTACACGATCCAGACTTATCCATGACGTTTTAGAACAATCTAGATCAGGAGGTTGCATCAAGAAATATCAAGAATAAAGATAAGAACGTAGAGACTACATAAAGATCATGGAGCGGTTATAAAGAGAAGTTATTTTTTTATTGAAGACTTGTGCCTATACATAGAGGCCGAATCTTTCAGTACCAAGTGTGGAGTAAATGAGTACACCTACTCTAGTGTTGATCCTGAGTTTAAAGGTGATAGGGCAGTTATTCCAACATTTATGTTATACTTAGAAGTAGAGTTCTTCTCGTATAACTTGTGGTCGAACCTATATCCATAGATAGAGAGATCATAGATATAGAGTGAGATCAACTTTGACGGTGTATTATGATATACACTTAGCCAATTTAGATTTGATAGGTGATATCGAGTCTTGTTTCCGTTGTGAACAATTTTACTCTTCACACAACTTTTTTATCACTAATCTTTTTATAGTGAACCTTTCGCCGTAAGGCTAGCACAAACTATTTAAGATAGTTTGTGTTAAAAAGTATTCCATCTCGCAATTGTGTGTCTAAGTCTTCCGTTGTACACATTTTATATTCTGATTTACCAGTTTGTTGTAATATTTGCTTTAACATTTGTTACAACATCTGCACTTTATAACACACGCACACTTTCAATTGGCACTAGAGCCATAAACTTAATATACTAAGTTTAGATCCTGAGTTTTTAAGTGTGTCTTTTTCTATGGAATATCCTGTAAACACCCCACTTAGGCCTCCCATACTAGATGGAAACAACTATGCCTATTGGAAACCTAAGATGCGTATGTACATCAAGTCTATTGATGAACGTGCTTGGAGAAGTGTTCTGACCGGCTGGGAATGGCCCAGAAATCAAGCAGATGATGATGGCGAGACAAGAGTCAAACGGGAGATTGAATGGACAAATGAGGAGACCACGACTGCAAGCTACAATTCCAAAGCTCTCAATGCTATCTTTACCTCTGTTGATGTATCTATGTTCAAGATTATATCAACATGTACCACGGCTAAAGATGCATGGGAGAGGCTTCAGGAACATTGCAAAGGAAGTGGAAGTGTTCGAAGGACCAAACTTCGAATGCTTGGGACCAAGTTCGAGAATCTAAGGATGAAAAATGATGAGACGATCACGGCTTACAATGAAAGGCTGAGTGAAATTGTCAACGAATCACACGCACTTGGTGATCCTATTTCCAATGTACGAGTTGTACACAAAATTTTGCGATCTGTTCCTAAACGGTTCGATGCAAAAATTTGTGCTATTGAAGAAGCCAAGGACACTGACACTTTAAGTCAGAATGAGCTTGTAAGTATTCTCAAAACATATGAGATGAACACAACTCAATCTAATGATACAAGTGAAGGAAAGAAGGTTGTTGTTTTCAAAGGTGAAACATCTTCTAACACTGAAAATTAGCCCTTTGTGACTGAGGTTAAATCTGATGAAGATGTTTTAGACCAATGTTACAACACTCCTGAACACATTGCCCTCCTTACAAAGAAGTTCAATTCCTATCTGAAGAAGAAACTGAACAGATCCAGAGGAAATATCCAACAGAGGACTCCTTTCAACAACACGCCATCAGACCCAGAGAAAAGGAAGGATCAGAATCAATCAAGGCAATTCAGAGGTAATAAATCAAGGTATGATCCTGAATTTAGAAAATCTGTTAGATGTGATGCATGTACTGGATTTAGACACTATGCAAATGAGTGTGCAAATACCAGGTTAAGACAGAAACTGGATTTTAATGTTACCTTTAGTGATGACTCAGATGATGATGAACCTGAAGGTTCTAAAGATGAGGAATTAGCTTTTTCTGCAAGAATTGATTATGATGATTCTTTAGATGATGATCTGGATGATCTAGACACTGATGTTGTTTCCAATGTTATAACATCAGAAACAACATTTATCAAAAATCATTCAGATTTGAACTGTTTTAATGGGTGTGTTGATGAGACAGGTTCTAACGACAGTTTTCTAAAAGCTCTTCCATTGTAAATGATTCTTTCACTACTGGACAGTCTAGTAAACATGGTTTAGGCTATTGTGGTGAGACTACTTATAAATATGTGAATAATCCTGTAAAATTTGTCAAGGGAAAAACTGAACTTTTTGCTGAGACAAAAGTACATGTGATTGAAAAACCTTTTAGGAAGTATGTATGTCACTATTGTTCTGAAATTGGTCATATTCGTCCCTACTGTCAAAAGATGAAAAGAGATCTGGAAATTCAAAGAGTGTTGTCTGAAATGTCTTCACATTCTAAGAAACACTGGTCAAAATCTGCTAAGAAAAAGAAGGAACATGTTACTTGTAATGTTGTTCAAACTTCTCTGAAAGCATGTGTTCCTGATCTATGGTACTTTGATAGTGGTTGTTCTAGACATATGACTGGTCATGTTAACTACTTATCTGATTATGAACCTTGTAATGGTGGAACTGTTACATATGGTGGTGGATCAAAAGGTAAAATCATTGGAAAGGGAACCTTAAATGTTGAAGGTTTTCCTAAACTTAAGAATGTTTTGCATGTTGATTGTTTACTTGCTAATCTTCTTAGTATAAGTCAACTATGTGATGATAATTTGCATGTTGAATTCGATAAAGATTCATGCTATGTTCTAAACAAGGATAATAAGTGTCTAATGACTGGAAATAGGTCAGCTGATAATTGTTATCTAATTAGAACAAACAAAGTATGTCATTTGTCAAATTGTGATGATAATGTCCTATGGCATCAAAGACTTGGACATGCAAATTATAGATTCATGCAAAAATTGGTTAAGTCTGAAGTAGTGAGAGGTTTACCTAAACTGAAGATTATCACACCTACTGTATGTGGTTCATGCTAAAAGGGTAAGCAGGTAAGAGTGTCGCATAAAATGTTATCACATTGCATGACACATCATTGTTTTGAATTACTGCATATGGATCTTATGGGTCCTATGGAAACTGAAAGCATTGGTAGTAAGAAATATTCACTGGTTGTGGTAGATGATTACTCTAGGTTTACCTGGATTGAATTCTTAAGAGAAAAATCTGAAACATTTGATACTTTTAAAATTCTTTACAAAAGATTTAAAACTGTTTTCAACTTGAAAGTAAGCAGGATTAGGTCTGATCATGGTAGAGAATTTGAAAATAGCATGTTTTCAGAATTCTGTAATAAGAAAGGAATTGTCCAAGAGTTTTCTTCTCCTAAAACTCCACAATAAAATGGGATAGCTGAAAGGAAAAATAGAACTCTTCAAGAAATGGCAAGAGTAATGCTTACTTCAAAAAATCTAGCAAAGAAATTTTTGGCTGAAGCATTGAATACAGCATGCCATATTGCTAATAGAGTCTATTTTAGATTTGGAAGCAACAAAACCCCATATGAGATCTTGAACAATAAGAAACCGAATGTGAAATACTTTCATGTTTTTGGTTGTTTGTGTTACATTCTGAATGATAGGGATCAACTGCATAAGTTTGATTCTAAGAGTGATAAAGGTTTTTTCTTAGGTTATTCTAGAAATAGCAAAACCTATAGAGTCTATAACCTTAGAACTAACACTGTTCAAGAATCTGTGAATGTTGTTTTTGATGATGATAGGAATTTGATAGATGGAAATGACACTGAAGATGTGACTGAAGTTACTGATGTTCCAAAAGAATCACTGAAAACAGAGAATGTTACACCAAATGTTACAGCATCTGGTTCAACATCCCCTGTAGATTCAGTTGATACTTCACAGAACAATCAGTATACCCCAAAGAAGAATCCAGCTACTTGGTTTACAAAAAGTTATCCTTCGAATCATATCATTGGAGATGCTTCAGTTGGTGTTCAAACAAGAAGAAGAGTAAGTGAAAACCGTGTTGATGTGGTAAGGTCTGTGTGCATGTCTTCAATATGCAATATTGTGAATGCTCAGTGTTACTATTCTGAAATTGAACCTAAAAATGTTACAGAAGCATTAAAAGATGAAAATTGGATTAATGCTATGCATGAAGAACTTAATCAGTTTGAGAGAAATGATGTTTGGTCATTAGTTCCAAGACCTGATAATGTCAATGTCATTGGAACTAAATGGATCTTTAAGAACAAAACTGATGAGTCTGGTAACATAATTAGGAACAAAGCTAGATTAGTTGCACAAGGTTACACTCAAGTTGAAGGTATTGATTTTGATGAAACATTTGCACCTGTTGCTAGGATAGAGTCCATTAGATTGTTACTAGCAATTGCATGTTACATTAACATTAATCTTCATCAAATGGATGTAAAAGCTGCATTTCTGAATGACATATTAATTGAAGATGCATTTGTTGAACAACCTAAAGGTTTTGAAAACCCACAGTATCCTGATCATGTGTACAAACTAAAGAAAGCCTTGTATGGTCTCAAACAAGCTCCTAGAGCTTGGTATGGTAGACTTACTGACTTCCTGTTACATTTTGGTTTCATAAGAGGAGAGGCTGATAGAACCTTGTTCATTAAAAATTCTGGAGAAGACTTATTAATAGCTCAAATATATGTTGATGACATTGTTTTTTGTTCAACTTGTAACATTATGTTAAACAAGTTTGTTGAAGCAATGACAGCAACATTTGAGATGAGCATGGTAGGTGATTTGAATTACTTCCTAGGACTTAAAATCAAACAAACTGATAAAGGTATTTTCTTCTCTCAGAGTAAGTATGCAAAGAATTTAGTGAAAAGGTTTGGTTTAGAAAGCTCAAAAGTCATGAAAACTCCTATGGGATCTACACAAAAGTTGTGTAAAGACACAGTTGGAAGGAAGGACAGTTGCTAATGAAGTTGTTGCAACTGGACCTGATGCTGCAGAAGATGTTGTTGCAAACCTTGCAACAATTCATATCCAGGAAGCAGAGGAAGAAGAGTTGTATGGTGATCTGCCAGATATTTCTGACAAAGTTTGAAGATGTTTTAGAGACTGGAGGAAGCACAATTTATGGGGGAGCTTAGTGCAAGATGCTTGAAGCTGCAGCTGTATATCTTATACAGTGATATCAAGTTCCTTTTTGTGATGCCTCTAAGTACTCTTGATTGATTTGTGTTTCTGATTAAGTTTGTTCTGTTAGAAATTTGCTCAATTTGCTCTGATAGGAAGTTTTTAATTTCTGAAAGACAATATTATATTAGTTGTTAGGATATTATATTAGAATTGATAGGATTTATTTCAGTTTGAAAGTTGTAATTTGAATGAGTAAACAGCATGTTACTCATTTTGCTGTTTGATGAGCATATATGATGATGTTCATTCTGTTTTGGTGAAATTAACTTATTGTTATTTCATCTTGATTTTGGTGATTCAACTTACAGTTGTTCATCTTGTTTTTTTGGTTGTTTTGCTACACAAGTGTGTAATTCTAAGTGTACAATACGATGTTGATCTCTATTGTACATACATCACTGACTTATATATTGAGAAATATATACATCAGGTGTGTTGTAGCAGAAATGTCAAATTGGGGGAGATTGTTAATGTTGTTGGTAGTGAAGTATTCACTATTTACTTTGAAACAACATGAATTTGCCCTTTCTTCTCATTAACCAACACTTTATGATCAAATGTTGTCTTGGATGTTTTAATATGCAGGATGAAGATCTAGAAGGATCTACAAGGTTCTGGAATACTCAATGTTGCAGTGAATGTTGCATAATATTAGTTGCAACATGAGCGGTTACGGGTTCCAGAAGGATCTACAAGGATCTACAAGGGCCTACACGATCCAGACTTATCCAGGACGTTTTAGAACAATCTAGATCAGGCGGTTGCATCAAGAAATATCAAGAATAAAGATAAGAATGTGGAGACTACATAAAGATCATGGAGCGGTTATAAAGAGAAGTTATTTTTGGATTGAAGACTTGTGCCTATAAATAGAGGCCGAATCTTTCAGTACCAAGTGTGGAGTAAACGAGTACACCTACTCTAGTGTTGATCCTGAGTTTAAAGGTGATAGGGCAGTTATTCCAACATTTATGTTATACTTAGAAGTAGAGTTCTTCTCGTATAACTTGTGGTCGAACCTATATCCATAGATAGAGAGATCATAGATATAGAGTGAGATCAACTTTGACGGTGTATTATGATATACACTTAGCCAATTTAGATTTGATAGGTGATATCGAGTCTTGTTTCCGTTGTGAACGATTTTACTCTTCACACAACTTTTGTATCACTAATCTTTTTATAGTGAACCTTTCGCCGTAAGGCTAGCACAAACTATTTAAGATAGTTTGTGTTAAAAAGTATTTCATCTCGCAATTGTGTGTCTAAGTCTTCCGCTGTACACATTTTATATTCTGATTTACAAGTTTGTTGTAATATTTGCTTTAACATTTGTTACAACATCTGCACTTTATAACACACGCACACTTTCAATCTGTATTATAATCTATGAAAGAGTGTAGTAAGATCTCACTTACTACGAGATACTAGATATCTCATAATGGATGCACAAATACCTTAGAGGGTATTAGTATACCTATCCGAGAAACTGTTTGATGTAATTCCACATAATGTGTCTACGGGTGTCTCGATTAGTGGGAGCGATGTGATACTCCTCTGACTTGAGGTCAATACGCACGACATGTGTGGAGTGATGAACTTTGACCATGACCGACGCTTGCACCATCCAAGGGTAGATATGGCATGGATTGGGTTCATCACGAAGTGCATGTGCGTGGTATTTGAGCCAAGAATATGATTCATTCCTCAATATGGATATAAGAGAGAATACTCTTCTTCTCATCTTAATTGGATCTAAAACATCAGCCGATGCAAGTCAACTTGGACTTTGTGGCCAAGTGCAACACGAGCGATCAATTAGTGATTCGAGATAATATGATTAAGTTATTTGAATAGACACTTCATCATGTTCAAGGCTTAATCGAGTATTCGCAAATGAAAGGAAGATATCACAATAGCCTACGATATTACAGGTAGTTACAGATTTTCTCGCAACGTACCTCGTATATTGAGAATATCTGATTTATTGTCTAGAATTCAATTAAGACCGTTAGTTTGACTAATCGCTCGATATACGAGGGTCTATGGGTCACACAACAAGCAATGACAGTTCGCCGATTATAGTTGGTTGATTATGTATTATAATAGATATAATATTTAATTTATGGAGAATATAATAATAATAATTATATTTTGAATTAATTATTATTATTATTATTTATTTAAATTAGATTTAATTAATTATGAAATTCCAATAATAATATTTAGAATATTATTATATAAGAATAATAGATATGGAAATATATTATTCGTAGGAACATATCTAGGTAAAGAGATTATATTTACGGGCTAGGCCCGATATCTTGTTTAAGAATTAAGCCAAATTTATCCCAATAAATATGTGTCTCATGGGAATTCCAAAACACACAAGAAATATAATTTCTCCATAAAATCTCTAATTAGAGTTTTCCTAGCAAGTTCGTCTTGAGATTCAACGCTGGCACCTTGGTGCGGATTGGTGAATAGCTGTTGCGTGGAGACCATAGTGGAGGACTCTGCGTACAAAGTGCTGCAAGAATTCTTGTTTAAGATTTCTCGTATTTTGTTATGCAATTAACTGTTCGTCGTTGGTGAACTATTTTTCCGCTACGCATGTTTACGTGCCTAAAAAACCCAACAGTGGTATCAGAACTCAGGCTCTCGTTTAATTGCGTAATTGTTTGATTTATATTTTAAAAAAAATTATGAATTGAACACGGCCAAATTTGATTCGACCATATATACTTGGGGTGTATTGTTATTTGAACCCCTCCCCTTCTGAGACTTTGCGTCTCTTGTTCGCCTATTTTAGGGCTTTCGTCCTCAACCCCTTTTTTGCATCCCAGGCGGCGCTGACCCGCGGTCTGCCGCTCGAGGCCGTGGCTAGGCCAGTGCCTTGCGACCACCGCTTAAGGTCGCGCATCCGAATTGATGGAAAATCTCTCGCATCGGATTCGCGATGACCAGTACGGTGCCGCTCAAGATCGCGGCTAGGCTGGGGCCTTACAACCACCGTGCGATGATGCGCAGCCGCTTGCGGTGGTGATTTCTTCGCTTTCGTGGTCTTCTTTATTCTGGCATTTTCAAATCGTGGCCCTATCGCCACGGTGGCGATGCGTCTCCTTACGATGGTGCAATTTCGATCGTCACTGGTGCATCGTGCCAAGATGCGTTTTTGTATCGGGGATGCGGACTCGTTTCCAGAGCGATTTGAGCACCGGTCGTGGCAGGATGCGGCGATTCGCCAACCACTGTGCACTGTTCAGAACTCATCTCGTCCCTATGTCATCCAAAATCAAATGCAGTCGCCGCCATTGAAAATGGCTTGGCGACGCGACTTACACTTGCCCAGTTTTTCTGAAATCGCACCGATGAGTCCTTGAACATACTCCCGAGCGGTTTTCTTATTTCAATATAGCACTATTACTTATTAAATTTGATTTTGGTGGATTCAACAGTGAATTTAGAATTGATTGAATTGAATCTTGGATTGGATCCTAATGAATTGGGCGATGACGATATTGCAAATTGGATATTGCAATTTTGGAAATTGCAAAGCTGAGCCCTAAATAATAAAAATAAATTAAAATATTTTAGAAATATTTAAATTAAAATTATTTGAGACGGGGTGAAATTTTGATAGGTTAGACCTGATCAAAATTAAAAGTTGGACTTTTAATGAATTATTAAATTAATTAGATTAATTATTGTTTAATAATAAGTTGAATTGAAACCTTGAAATTGGATTTTTTTTTAAAATCAATTCTTTTAAATCATTATTAATCCCACTTCAAAAATTATTTATTTTTCTACGTTCGCGTTATAATTACTTGGGTATGCGGCACCCAATAATTATCGGACCGTATTTTATGATTGGGTAGATGGCGCCCAAATAAGTGTTAGTCCGCATAAAATCATGTTTGGGTAGGCGGCACCCTATAATTGCTCAAATGTGATATAGATTAACATGTGAATCTCGATTAAGCAATTAATACCCCACCTTTAAAATGATCCTCGCCAAAATATGGTTTTTCATTAAATTGAAAGATGTCTTCCATTAAAATTAAAAGTAAACCGAAGATTTCGTTCCAATGAGTATTTAAGGACCTAGTCTTTTGCTCGAATCTACATCTAACGGGACTTTTATAGGGATACGTTTGTCGCTGCTTAATGGTTGTAAACCAACTTAATTCTGTTTCACCAGCCCTAGCAGGGAAAAGAGAATTAGGTGACATCTGATTGAACTAGGTTCAATCAACTAGGAATTGCGTGAAGCAATTGGTTTAGAGACCTACCAGCTCTATTGTTGCAATGTTCAACCCTAGCAGTCGTTGTAATAGTAGGAATGTGAATCCTAGTCCATTACAATTTATATTGGATATAAATTTGTACTCTTCTGATGAGGTCGTTGAGTATGTGAAAATAATGGAGACAAAATAAATAAAAGACCATGTTTATTTTGATTGCTAAATATTGATAATAGGGATTATGTGTTTTAATTCCTGTTTAATTTTATTTCTAGGATTATTGAAATGAATAACTTGTCATTGAGAAGTGTCTTGGAAACAAATAAATTGGTTGAGCCTTTCTAGACTGGCACCGAAACGTGTGTTTGGTGCTAAGGCAAGAAAAGATTGAGTATGTGTTAGACACGCCAATTCCTGATACCCCTGAGGCTGGTTCTGTAGAGGCTGAAGCATTTGACGCCGAAGCTCAAAAGAAGCATCAAGATGATGCTTCCCAGGCTCAGTGTGTTATGTTGCTCGGCATGACTCCCGAGTTGCAAAGGCAACACGAGGATGCTTCCCTATGAGATGCTTAGACATTTGAAGGATCTCTTTGATTCTGAGTCTCGCTCCGAGATTTATGAAGTGATCAGAGATCTGTTTAGATGTCGGCTATCTGAAGGAGGGAAGGTCTCCCCTCATGTTTTGAAGATGACAGGGCTAATCGAGAAACTTGGTCATTTGAGCATTGAGCTGCAAACCAATGTTGTTGTTTATGACATTCTTCAGTCGCTAACCGATTCATACTCGAGTTTCGTAGTAAACTTCAATATGAATAAGACGGTTTCGACCATGCCTGAGATTCATAACATGATCAAGACTTTTGAGTCTTCCACTGCTAAGGAAAAGCCCGTGCTCATGGTGGGCGCTTCTACTTTGTTAGTTCCGGTACAAGACTGAGAGATACGTGTATGGGGGGGGAATACACGTATACAAAATTTTCTTTCTTTCAAACTGACTGAGTCCCCTTACTCAGAGTGGTGTATGAACACTGAGTAGATAATACACCTACTAACAGCACTGAGTGCAAGTCAGTTGGATAACTATCTACTTATGTTCAGTGCGGAATGTGTGAGCCCTGAAAGTTTACAGTCTTGTTTATAGTTTGCTTTCTGAAAACCTGTTTTCTTCTTAATAAGTCGTGGTTAGAAGGGCAGTGCACTGAGTTAATGAGTCAGACTAATTGATTCAGCACTGACAAGATATGCAATGAATAACTTAAGCAATATAGCAATATAAAGCAGTGATCAAAGCAATAAAGAACTCAGAGAGATAACGTAGTTCAGAGACTCAAGCTCCTACGTCCACGGTCCTGACTTAACAGGAGAATTCACTAAGGATTGACTTGTTTTTAACGTGTCAAGGTGCACCCAGATCAGTCTTCTCACTGACCCTTCCTTCTAACCTACTCAACTAACTTCAACCAACAAACCTAACTGGAGGGTTTTGGTTTCAGTTTGGATTCCAACTAAGGTTGTGATTATCCTTACAAGACAAAGCTATGCTAAGGATGGATAATCACTCTAAGCTTAAGATATAACTTGGTTCGCTTAATGGAATACAGAATAAATCTCTAACTAAGAAACACTTGGGAAATTTAAGGTTTTCGAGTGCTTCTTTGAATGCTTGAATGCTTTGTACGCTGAGACTTTAAGTAATTTCTTGGCTTTGAAATTTCCCGTAACCTTGATTGGGTCCAAGGCCTTCTGTATTTATAGGCAACTTTGAAAACTATCCGTTTGAGGAGATAACCTTCTAGGTTGTCTTCTCGTAGGATTGTTCAAAGGACATAACCTCCATGCAGCAGCCGTCATTGCATGTATTTGGTAATTTCATTAAATGCATGCCCGTTGATAATATGCAGGGATGTCAGGTTCAAGTCAGTGTCTGTACATGACTTGGCGCTCTCTGATTGGTCCACGTCAGCTGGTAGGTGAGAATGTCAGAACTCATTCTTCGGTTCAGTCTTGTCTTTACTGAGTTCAGGTTTGTCCTCATCTACGTATGTTTCCCAGCGCTGACATTCCTTTTGACTTGGTTGGATCCTACTCCAAGTCTTTTCCCAATTCTTAGTGTGATCCTGTTCCCTACAGGACTGAGTTTAGCAAAGATCTCAGGATCTTGCTCTTCATCCTGACACTTACTCAACCAGCTTAGAAGGACTGCCATAAGCTCGGGATGGTGCTCTTGTGTTCTTCAGGCTCCAGTCTTGATTGTCACCAATGAGTAATCCTCTCATTGTGTACCTATGAATGTAAAATATTCTAAGTTACAAACCTAACCAAGACTAGCCTGACTATTACAAACACTTAGGCAAATCATCTTTTCAGGGTCTTTGGGACCAACTCAAAACTGACATTGTCCCAACATACTTCCTCTGTCTCGAAAGGCAAGAAGAAGCGAAGGAGCAAGGCTAAGAAGGTTCTAAGCCTAATTTCCTCAAGCCAAAAGGTGGGATTCAAAAGAAGGAGCAGGTGGATAAGGATGTATGCCTCCATTGCAAGCAGAAGGGGAATTGGAAGAAGGACTGCAAGGTTCTAGCAGCTGAAAAGAAGGCACAAGGTGCTTCAACCACTGGAACAGGTATGTTTGTTATTGAGATAAACATGTCCACAAATGATTCTAACTGCTGGGTATTGGATATCGGTTGTGGCTCACACATTTGTACAAATGTGCAGGGGCTCAAGGACAGCAGGGTAGTTAGACCGGGCGAAGTTGCCCTTCACGTGGGGAATGGAGCAAGAGTTGCTGTTGAACGTGTTGGGACTTATGTTTTAGACTTACCTTCTTGTTTTAGACTTGAATTGAATAATTGTTATTTTGTTTCGTTTATTACTCGTAACATTATTTCCGTTCCTATGTTAGACATTGAGGGATTTTCCTTCCGTTTTGCAAATAATACTTGTTATTTTTCACTTAATGGTGATGTTTATGGAAATGCTCTTCTTGTGAATAGTTTATACTTTTTACATTGTGGATATAATGTTCTTAATATACAAAATAAAAGACTTAAGCTTAGTAATCATGAAAACCAGACTTACTTGTGCATTATAGACCTGGTCATTCAAATGAGAAAAGAATCGCAAGGTTAAGAAAGTTGGACTATTTAACCTCATTTGACTTAGAGTCTTATGGTAATTGTGAATCTTGTCTCATGGGCAAGATGACCAACAAACCCTTTTCCGGGAAAGAGGCGTGTGCCAAAGAAGTTCAAGAGTTAATCCACAATGATGTTTGTGGACCATTGCCCACTCTAGGTAGAGGTCAATTCGGCTACTTCATCATCTTTATCAACGATTACTCAAGATACGTATATGTGTATCTCATGAAACACAAATCTGAATCGTTTGAGAAATTTAAGGAGTACAAGGCCGAAGTAGAGAAACGTCTTGGTAAGAGTATCAAGAATCTTTTATCAGATCGAGGAGGTTGGGATTACTTGAAGCTTCATGGGATCCAATCACAATGGACTCCTCCCGGAACCCCTCAGATTAACGGTGTATCCGAAAGGAGAAACCGAACCCTGTTAGACATGGTCCGGTCCATGATGAGTTTTACCTCACTTCCAACATTCTTATAGGGACACGCATTGCAAACCTCAATCTACATTCTGAATAAGATTCTGTCCAAATCAGTTGTGTAAACTCCATACGAGCTATGGTATGGCAAGAAGCCATTCTTTCTACACATTAGAACGTGGGGTTTCCCCGCAATTGTGAAGAAAATGCAAACTGATAAGTTGGAATCCAAAGGTGAAAAGGGTTATTTTGTGGGATATCCTAAGGAGACTAGAGGATATTATTTCTATCTACTGGAGAAACAAACAATAATTATTTCTAGGAGCGTAATTTGAGTTGCGTTGCCCTTGCAACAACCTCCAAGTAGGCTGAATGAGAATAGCATAGTTCAAACTCCCGCCCAAGAGGCATCTGAAAGTGTCGCTCTTGAGGACTCTCTAGTCAACGATGAAGTCGCTGCACCACAAAATTTTCACGATCAGAATGTACAGCCTGCACAACCACAACTCTATAAGTCAACTAGGATTCGTAATCCAATCGATAGGTATTATGGTTTCCTCATGGAGGAACACGATGACGTGAAAATACCAGATAAGGATGAACCTAAGACTTACACTGAGACAACATTAGATGTTGACTCAGAGAAGTGACATGAATCCATAAAATCCGAGATAGACTTATTGTACATCAATCAAGTTTGGAACTTGGTTGAATTGTCAAAAGGGGTAAACCCATAGGTTGCAAGTGGGTCTTCAAGAGGAAGACCGATGCAAATGACAAGGTACAAACCTACAAGGTTAGGTTGGTGGAGAAAGGGTATAGTCAACGCGAAGACATTGACTATGACGAGACCTTCTCGCCGGTTGCAAAGATCAAGTTCATTCGTATTTTACTTGCGATAGCCGCACACTATGATTATGAGATTTGACAGATGGATGTCAAAACAACCTTCCTCAATGGAAATATTGATAAGGACGTGTTCATGACTCAACTGGAGGGTTTTGTATCTAAGCCAAAGTCTAATCTCATGTGCAAGCTTAAACGATCCATCTATGGATTGAAGCAAGCTTCTAGGAGTTGGAATATCCGATTTGATGAAGCTGTTAAGTCTTTTGGCTTCATTAGAAATTCGGAAGATCCATGCATTTATTGTAAACGTAGCGGGAAGAGTATTGTCTTTATAGTCGTATATGTCAATGACATATTGATTATAGGAGATATCATCCCGCTCATGCAGTCCGTGAAAGATTGGTTATCAAAGACCTTCATGATGAAGGATCTTGGTAAAGCATGCTACATCTTAGGGATCAAGATCCATAGGGATAGATCCAAGAGGATGCTAGGGCTGTCACAATCCACTTACGTAGATAAAGTGTTGAAGCGTTTTGCGATGGAGAACTCTAAGAGAGGGTTTCTTCCAGCAAATCATGGGATAAAGCTGTCGAAGAAGGATTGTCCTTCTAGCAAGGCACATATCAAGCACATGAATGACGTTCCATATGCCTCTGCGATTGAGTCCATCATGTATGACATGACTTGCACTAGGCCAGATATGGCCTACGATGTCAGCATTACTGGTAGATACCAACAGAATCCAGGTGAGCCTCACTGGATTGCTGTCAAGAATATTCTAAAGTACCTCAGGCGTACTAAAAAATATTTTCTTATCTACGGTGGACAATCAGAGTTAGTCGCCACGGGCTACACTGATGCAAGTTTCCAGTCCGATTGTGATGATTACAAATCGCAGTCAGGATACATCTTCACTCTCAATGGAGGTGCGGTATGTTGGACCAAGCAAGAGATAACCGCGGATTTAACAACTGAGGCTGAGTACATAGCTGCGGCAGAGGCTGCCAAAGATACTATCTGGATAAAACAGTTCTTAACTGAACTAGGGGTAGTTCCGAGTGCCAGTAGTCCAATAA
Source organism: Ballota nigra (assembly GCA_947034835.1). Taxonomy (NCBI): domain Eukaryota; kingdom Viridiplantae; phylum Streptophyta; class Magnoliopsida; order Lamiales; family Lamiaceae; genus Ballota; species Ballota nigra. Next base: position 12,782,630 of record OX344728.1, read on the forward strand.
AGTTGTATTGTGACAACACTGGTGCGGTTGCACAAGCAAAGGAACCGAGATCCAACAACAGAAACAAGCATGTACTGAGGCGTTATCACTTGATAAGAGAGATGATCACTAACAAGGAAATAGAGTTAGAACGCATTCCCACAGATGATAATTTGGCTGACCCATTCACCAAGGCTTTGAGTGTTCATGTACACACTAGACATTTTGATAGTCTAGGGGTTATACATGTAGGTGATTGGCTCTAGTCCAAGTGGGAGATTGTTAGTATTAGTGTCCTAGAGATAATAATTTGTAAGTACATAATACTAAGGTGATATTTAGTTTATGGTTTAATATTATTGATTGATTTAATATTAAATATATGGCTTTACACTTATATGAATATTATTTTTGATTGTTTGCATTATTCATATTTGTGTTCTCTTGAATCGATACTGTCATTGAGTGAGTGAGAACTCAGATGAACGAAGTACGATTCCTAAATTGCCCCGATCAAGGATCATAAAGAAAGGGATATTGATGATGTAATGGAGATTGGTGTGTGATTAGGCGTGAAATTGTCATGATTCGTAGCTAGAAACACCCTAGTTTTGGTCGATTTTATTGAGTTTTTAGAGCCAAATGAGTACTAATTCTATACATTGATGAATTTGTCTCTTTGATACTCATAGGTGAATCGAGGATGGAAAATGGAGTTCGTAGGACTTTGAATCGACTCAAACGGATGCCCGGATGAGAAGATATCGAAGAAATACGATTGGTATTAGTACGTGAAAAGAAAAGTGTTAGTTGCAAGGAAGGAAGGGCCATTCGAGCTCCATCACTCGAGCACCATCGCTCGAGCAACGTAGGTCGAGCGCTCCAGACTTACAGAACAATTTTGCCGCTCGAGGGGCACAGCTCGAGCGCCCCGCTCGAGCTCTTGAACCATTCGACCAACGTAGGTCGAGTGCCCCGCTCGACCAGCAATTCATTCGAGCTCAAAGGCTCGAGCGCCCCGCTCGACCGAGACGGCTCGAGCGCTTCCGAGGCTTATACGCCAAATTTCCTTTTTCGGCCCATAAGATCCCGTTTCGACCCGGTGCCTATATATATTTCTTCCAAACACGTTTTGAAGGATCCCGAACTTTAGAAATCACTTTTAGACTTAGTTTTTAGAGAGAGGAAAAGGAGAAGAACGAGCAAGCTTTACTTACGTTTTGTTGAGGTTTTTCGTACGAATTTTTAGTTTCTTTTCGTTTCTTAGTTTCTTTTCATTAGCTTGATTACTTTAAACGCTTTGAACTTCGTTTCAGTTAATTAAATTTCAGTTCTTAGAATTATTTTCTTTTAAAAACCCTAGTTCATGTTTCTTATTTTCTTCTTTCAATTTATTATGTTTATGTTCATTTTTTCTTCTATTGCTTTTATGTTTGTTAAAGCCATGTCCGGCTAAAACTCTTGCATGCTTAGGGTAGGATGAACTCGTAGAAGTAGGTTGTGGGTACGTAATTAGGGTAATTTGTGACGTTAGGTTTTAATTCTCTTGATTAATGAATGCTTAAAATCAATCTAGACTTTGCCTTTGAATTTCGTTCGAAAAGTGTTAGAGAGAGGACGACCGTATCACTCTTTAACAACGAGTAGACTTAACGAGAGGGTTTAGGAGAGGTTAATTCATCTACCGGTTTAGCGAAGGAGGACGACCGCATCACCTTAGTTAAATTAGGGTCTCATTAATTGAGCACAATCCATTAACTTGTTAGTGGATTAGTGAAGTCGAGTGTTAGGGTAAAGTATTAGGGTTTAGAATCTTGAGCTTTCACCTTGCATTCTTTTACTTAGGTTAATTCTTGTGTGTCACAGTTATTCTGATTATGTACCTGCTCCGTTAGTATACGTAGGGATTCCTATCCTGAGCATCACCATCTCTCATTAGAACACAACCCTTAGTTAATTTGATTTCTTTAGTATTTTAGTTTACTTAGTTTAATTCAGTCTTTCCACTACTACAAATATTGGCTTTAGTGACGCGCAAAAGCATCACCAAAATAACTATATAGTGATGCTTTTACTATAGTGACGCTTTGAATAAGTGTCACTTGATTTGGCGTTTCAATCGCTTGTTATTGTGATGCTTGAAAGCGTCATTATAAATTTTATATTGTGACGCTGTGATGCGTCACATCAACTTTCTTTAGTGACCCTATCTAGTGACGCTACTTGGCATCATGATTTTGTGATTTAGTGACACTATCTCGCGTCTCGTAAAAATTTATAACTAATTTAACCACCTCATTTAGTGACGGTTATGTGTCAAGATAATTCATTTTTGTGATGCTTTTTTGTGTCACATAATAATAGCAACTAATTTTTGAATGTCACGTAATATTAGCAACAAGAAACATATATTATAATTTAAAATTTTCAAGCATTTGTAAAAAATTATAATAATAAAATATCAAACATTCACTTGTTAACACGAAGCAACAAATATATTGTCATTCACCTGTGACATCTAAAAAGTACATCATCAAAAGGATAATCTATGCTAATAACTATAATGTCTAATCCAAACAAAAAAAATACCATTTTTCTTAGTTCAATAATAAATTGCACCTAAACTATGTGTGAAAAAAGTCATTTTGCTGTGCTTTCCTTGTCTTGCATCTTCCACTTGAACACACCTATATTAAGGAATGAAAGGAAATAATTGATACTTGAATTGGAAAACAACTAAACTATAAACCAAATGAAAGATTATCAAGAAAACTTACCAGATAATTTGGCCAAGCAATCCTACGTCCTATAGCTGACACCTCCAACTTTTTGGATTAATGGTTCCTCCTATATTTAATTGCCACAATAACTTTCATTTTAAGAATTTAACAAAAAATTAGAAAGAAAAGTATAAGTGTAATAATAAAAAAGGAAAACAAAAAATACAATAACTCAGGGGAACTCAATATAGAATGCAATTTCGAGCTAATAATCTTCACTAAAGTACTCAAATTAATGGCAAATTCTAATATGCACCAAGTGCACGGTGCACTCACTTAATAATTGATACTATTTACACTGAAAAGTTTGTTCCAATTATATTGAAAAGTGTTTTTGGATAACACTAAAAAGTTTACGCAGAAAATTGGTTTTCAGTATAAATATTTCAATGTAATCACACCACACTTTTTAGTGTAATTGAAACAAACTTTTCAGTGTAAACTATGTCAACTGTTGAGTGAGTGCACCACACACCAAGTGCACAAGAGTTACTCCAAATTAATTTAATAGAAATACCAATACTCCAATTAAAAATTAGAGAAAATATTCATTCTTCTTTTTGTTAGTCCAAGCACAAGCTTACTGGGAAAGGGTTCTATACAGTATCATTTAAAAACTCAAACATATTTATGTTCTTGAATGAACCTATGTCCAAAAATCTATAGATAATAGTACTGCATACGCTTAACTCAAATTAATATAGTTATCTATAATCAAGATTAATTTAATTAGAACACCACAATAAGTTACGAATTAACTAAAGTAGTTTAATACCCAAACTTAGCTCTCTTTGAGACCTATGATTCATTGAAGTAAGACCAAATAAGAACTAATAATCAAGATACGAGTACTTTGCATAATGTTTCAACAAGTAATGTAAGAATTAGAAATTTTAGTTGGTACCAGTGAACTAAAAATATAATAAAATACATCCACAAGTGATATACATAATGCCACAACATTCAAGAAACTAGCAGGGAGTCGCCCCACTTGGGATTTAATTTTTTTTTATTATATATGTAGAATTTTTTTAGTATATGTTTTAAATTCATGAATTTTTGTCATTTCGCTCTCCTTGGAATAATTTTTTTTACTCGACGAATTTCGGGATCTGTACCTGGATACTAGTAGTCCGCATAACATAAGAAATACCTCAGAATTCTCATGAAGTTACAACTTCAAATTCCATGGTTTTGAGAACTTCTGTCAATAGGGGTTGCATTATGACACAATTTTTTTAAACCCAATGATGCCAGTATGCCCTAACTTGTCTAACTACTCTCGCATTTTTAGAAGCTTCTGAATAATTTTTACAAGCAATTAGGGCAAAAGAAGACATTGAAAAAAGGCTTTTTGCTCTAGAGTTACACTAAATGAAAACAAAAGGCAGAGATTGTATTAAATCATTAGACTATATTTGAGATATGATAAAGTATAGAGTTGCTAATTGATTGTCTTGACATAGGTCTTTCAGAGCATTTGGGTTTTGGACTTGTATTGATATAGTTGTCTGTTAAGTCTAAAATAAGTTTCTGGGGAAGGGATCTCAAGTTCCTTACCTTAATTAATAAAAGTTTTGTTTCTTATAAAAAAAAAAAAAGATAACAGCAATGAAATAAAAAAAATTAACAGATAACAAGGCGCAAAAATGGTCATGGTTCATTAGGGATTTGGGTCGAAACTCCTAGAAAATATCAAAATAACCATTTTTTACCTTTGAATCATGCAAGGCAGCTAGTTTGCCTCTAGTCAAACTCCTCATCTTCATACAACATTTCTCTGCACTCAAAACAAAAGGAGGAGATTTATTTTTTTTACAAAAAACCGGTTTGCAAACGGTAGGATACGAAACATTGTTAACAGAAAGCTTAATGACAACTTCCATAAAGCTTATAATTATATAGTCCACAAAACTAGCAATGATATCCAAAATTATTTTGAAGTAACCAACCGTTCAACACTAAAATAGATATTTAATTGAAATCAAATAGGCAATTAATTTAGCCCCAACTTATGTGCTGAATACACCAAGCCTCAACATAAAAATAAGTCATTGATTAGTGGAAATTTAAACATAATAAATACAACAAATTAAGCTTAATTGGTAAATAAAAGTATTCATATGGAAGTACAACTTTCAGTTCAATATGATAGTCAAAACCAACTCTTTTTTCCTTTGCGCCTCAACAGAAAAGAGAATTTATAAGATTTCATTTAAATCTATCCAGCAAACTAGCTAAAGACAGAACTATAACATATTCCAAAACAATCCAGTTTCTACATCTTCACCAATCCCTTCTAGGAGAAAGCATTCAGGCCATCGATTGTTTTTCCCAAATTTGTAGGTGGTTTTCAAATGAAACTTAGTCAAAAATTCTAGTTAAACAAAAATAAATTGGATAATTGCGCAATCACCAACACTAAGAAACATGGATCGAAAACCGAATTAAGTTAAACCAGTTGTATACCCAAATGCTTAGAATTGCTACAGGGATAGAAAATCACCGGAATCAAACCGAGAACTGAACGGGGATAGAATATCACTTGAAATAAAGCCGAAATCGAATGGGGATAGTAAATTGCTAGTAGTATAAGCGGGAACTGAAAACACCGTGAAAGCAAACAAAAATTAAAACCTTAATCCGGCGGACAGAACACCAAATCAAAAAACTAATTGCAATCAGTATAAGAAGGCGATATATATGTGAACTCAACCAACAAAACAAAATCTTAATATCAACAAACCTGTTGCTTGCTTCAGAGAAACTTGAATATGAATCTAGGTAAATATTTTTGTTGCTTCAGAGATTTATGAACCTAACACGACGACGGATTCTAGGGTTCTCACAATAAATTAATCGGCCCACGATCGACGAATTGACGCTGGGATATAAAAAGAGAACAAGAGGAAAGTTAAGGATAATTATTCTGAAACTAAACATTAGGGCACAGGTCAAAATTCCAATCAGCGTCACAATATATTACATAAACAAAGGGGCGTCAATACATGCGTATTATTGTGACCCTTACTTAAAAATGTCACTAAATAGGCGTCACTATTGGGGATACTTTTTAGTAGTGTTCAATTAATCTTTCCAAAAATCTAAAAACAACACACTCATATTAACTACGACGCGTAGATCTTTAGGGATCTATTCGCATACACACTATCCCTTGGGTTCGATAATACTTGGTCATTATACTTACTCTTACTACAGTGAACCCGTCCGCTTGCGGGTGAGCGACTAGTAGAAGTTAGTATAATTCGCATCAAGTCAGTGTGCAATCTGTATTATACTCTATGGGAGAGTGTAGTAAGATCTCACTTACTACGAGATACTAGGTATCTCATAATGGATGCACAAATACCTTAGAGGGTATTGGTATACCCATCCGAGAAACCGTTTGATGTAATTACACATAATGTGTCTACGGGTATCTCGGTTAGTGGGAGCGATGTGATACTCCCCTGACTTGAGGTCAATAAGCACGACATGTGCAGAATGATAAACTTTGACCATAACCAATGCTTGCACCCTCCATGGGTAGATATGGCATGGATTGAGTTCATCACGAAGTGCATGTGCGTGGTAGTTAAGCCAATAATAGGATTCATTCCTCAATGTGGATATAAGAGAGAATACTCGTCTTCTCATCATAATTGGATCTAAGACATTGGCTGATGCAAGTCGACTTGGACTTTGTGGCCAAGTGCGACACGAGCGATCAATTAGTGATTCGAGATAATATGATTAAGCTATTTGAATAGACACTTCATCATGTTCAAGGCTTAATCGAGTATTCGCGAATGAAAGGAAGATATCACAATAGCCTACAATATTACAGGTAGTTGTAGATTTTCTCGCAACGTGCCTCGTATATTGTGGATGTCTGATTTATTGTCTAGGGTTCAATTAAGGCCGTTAGTTTGACTAATCGCTCAATATACGAGGGTCTATGGGTCACACAACAAGTAATGGCAGTTCGTCGATTATAGTTGGTTGATTAAGTATTATATTAGATATAATATTTAATTTATAGAGAATATAATAATAATTATATCTGAAATTAATTATTATTATTTAATTAAATTAGATTTAATTAAATATGAAATTCCAATAATAATATTTGGAATATTATTATACAAGAATAATAGATATGGAAATATATTATTAGTAGGAACATATCTGGGTAAATATAATCCGTAGAGATTATATTTACAGGTTTCTTGCTTAAGAATTAAGCTAAGTTTATCCTTATAAATATGTATCTCATGGGAATTCCAAAACACACAAGAAATATAATTTCTCTATAAAATCTCTAGTTCGAATTTTCCTAGTAAGTTCTTCTAGAGATTCAACGCTAGCACCTCGGTGCGGATCGGTGAATAGCTGTTGCGTGGATAGCATAGTGGAGGACTCCACGTACGAAGCGTTGTATGAATTCTTGTTTAAGATTTCTCGTATTTTGTTATGCAATTAACTATTCGTTGTTGGTGAACGATTTTTCTGTTCCGCATGTTTACATGTTTACGTGCCTAAAAAATCCAACACAGTCTTCGTCGGTTGCTAATACAAAATTTTGAGACCGATTTCTTGGCAGTCGCAAATTTCGGTCGCAAAAATGCAATTTTTTGTAGTGAATTCAATTTTATTTGGGTTATAACTATAATTTCTTGATTATATCGTAATATTTTTTGTCATCTTGAATTTCCGTTTTCAATTGCAGCTTCCGATGTAAGTTCGTCGTTCATTCTATTTTGCGAAAGATTAAGACTATGTTCTTTTTGGGTTTTAAAAACCCGGATTTGGATTTTGGAATCTAAATCCCATTTTAATTTGGGTGTTAAAATTAGATTTTTGAAATCTCAATCCTACAACCCTATAAATAACTTATACTACACTCATTTACTTTTACATAATAAAGTAAAAACTTACCCTACTCAAAACGTAAAAAGAACACATGTTTTAAAAACCCCATGAATTACAAAAATCACTGGTTTTCATAAACCGATTTTTAAAAACCACTTAAAACCCAAAAAGAATATAGCCTAAGTGATTTGGGTTTCATTTAAATTATGGTTCGATTTCTTCTCCGTAGTTAGAGTCGACTATCAATTTTGTTGATTTTTTTATACAATTATCCACTAGCTGGTTCCTACATGGGAATCAATTGGTTTTAGTTGTGAATTAGTTTGTGAGAAGTTGGTGCAAAAAGTGTCAGTGCAATTGTCTATTCGATATTACTTTGTTAATCAGGGATGTGCACTTAGTAAAAGAAGGAGTGTATATAATAGCGACAGTTATAACAGAATAACTGCACAACCGATTCGTTTTTGGGAATTTCTTCTTCGGGATTTGACACACGGAATTGGTTACATGAGTAGTTACGGAATGCGATGGGCAATATATAGAGGCATGAATTTGTTTCAATTATCATGATTCACGAGAGTAATTAGAGAGAATTAGCAGTTAGGGTTCTTGAGAGTTTTGAGACCAATTACTGTGCAATTTCTATAATTTATGACTCAATTGCGCAATACACAAGTTCTATCCTCCCTGTGGACGTAGACCATTTGATCGAACCACATAAATTGAGTGTACTTTGTTGATTTCCTATTTTGGTCCTTTAACTTTGTTGTGAGACTTGCGGTTTCTATTCAATTTCGACATCTGGTATTTTAACATATTGGCACCGTCTGTGGGAATCGCCCTGCGTTGAAGATGATGGCATTGAAGCTTGAAATGGACAAATTCATGGGCAAGAATGACTTCGGGCTATGGAAAATCAAGGTACGGGCTCTTTTGACACAACATGGTTTGGCTAATGCTTTCTTGACGGATGAGCAATGGACTAGTGCTCCAAATTTGAATCGCAAGGCTAAGATTCCTGAAAGAGGACATAGTGCTATAATTCTGTGTCTAGGATACAAACCATTAAGGAAGGTTTGCAAGGCCAAATCAGTCATTGAAATCATGAACAAACTGGATAGTTTGTATCAAACAAAGTCAGGTTTCGAACAAGCTATATGCTAGGCACAAACTTCATATTTCGAGCAACTTGATGAATTCAACAAGTGCATTGATGACCTTGAAGATCTGGAGGTTAAGTTGGAGGATGATGATAAAGCACTGATGTTATTGAATTCATTGGATATCTTCAAGGATACACTTCTGTTTGGAAGGCAAGATCAACGCAACTTTGATCAAATTCAAACAACAATCAAGACTAAATTTCTACAGATAACTGGTGACAAGACTACCACAGAGAAGAAGGCTCAGAATGAGGATGAAAGCTTGAATGTCAAATTCAAGAACAAGAACATCAAGTTCAAGAAAGGGCAGAATCAAAAGGAAGAGGCAAAGTCTGGATCTGGTTTTGTGGATAAGGAAGTATTTCTCAAGCCACAAGATTGGGCACCTGAAGAAAAATTATCCAAACATTAAGAAGGAGAAGCAAGAGCAGAAGGCAGATGTGACTGTGGCTGAAGAAGGTTATGAGAGTGCTGAAGTTTTAATTGTTTCTGAGTCAAGAATGCACAATAAATGGGTCCTGGATTCTGAATGTTCTTTTCACATGTGTACCCATAAGTATTGGTTTCAATAGTTGAAAGAAATTGATGGAGGTCATGTACTTCTAGCAATGATCAATCTTATAAAGTGGAGAGGATAGGATCTGTGAAGATCATAATGGAAAATGGAACAATTGTCATCTTGACAAAGGTCAGATATGTGCCTAACCTCAAGACAAACTTGATTTCTCTTGGATCTTTGAATGCTGCAGGTTGTGAATTTAGCACTAAGGATGGAGCTATCATCATAACTAAGGATGCAAGGACTCTTATGACAGGAAGCAAGAAGAGTGGCTTGTATCTGCTCATGGGGAACTCAGTGAAAGGGTCAGTCAATAGTGCCATGAGTGCGGAGGAAGTAATGTTATGGCATAAAAGATTAGGCCATATAGGTGAGAAGGGTCTCAATGAACTAGCTAAGAAGAAAGCTTTTGGAAACAACACTATCACTAAATTGGAGTTTTGAGAGCACTGTGTTTTGGGAAAATCAAGGAAGCACTCTTACCTTAAGGGAATTTATAAGACAGAAGGGATTATTGATTATGTTCACTCAGATATTTGGGGTCCTGCAAGAATAGAGACTCGTGGAGGAGGAAAGTACTTCATGACATTGATTGATGATTTCAGCAAGAAAGTGTGGGTATATGTGATGAAGCACAAGAATGAGGCTCTCCAGAAATTCAAAGACTGGATCATCAAGCAGAAAAATCAAACTGGAAAGAAGGTAAAACACTTAAGAACTGACAATGGTTTGGAATATCTTTCACAAGAATTCAGTGACAAAGGATTTCTGGGGTGAAGCTGTGAGCACAACATGTTTTCTCATAAATAAAACCCCTTTCTCAGCAATTGAGTTCAAAACTCCAGATGAGATCTGGTATGGTAAGTTGTCTAACTACTTTGATCTAAAAAATAATTGGTTTCCAGGCCTTTGTACGTGTTAGACAGGATAAGCTGGATCCAAGAGCCCTCGGGTGTGTTTTCATAGGCTATCCAAAGGGGGTTAAAGGCTATAAACTATGGTGTTTGGAGTCTGGGCATAAGAAGTGCATCATAAGTAGGGATGTAATTTTCAATGAAGCTGTGATGGGTTATAAACACACAGGAGAAACTCAGGAGGTAGATGGAGACATCTCATTGGATAACACCTCTATTGAGATTGAGAAGGATGAATAAGTTCAGGATCAGGTTCAGGACCAAGACCTAAATGAGGAAGAGGTTCTAGATTCTGAAGATGAGTATAATACTCATGATGAGAATAATGCTGAGACACAAGATCTCAGTGATTACAACTTGACAAGAGATAGAGTTAGAAGGAATATTCACCCTCCAAGAAGGTTTGGGGAAGAGGATATGGTGTCTTATGCTCTCTTCACAGCTGAAGAAGTGGATTATCATGAGCCTAGGAGTTTCAAGGAGGTTATATCAAGTAAGGATAGAGATCACTGGATGCTAGCCATGATGGAAGAGTTGCAATCTCTTGAAAGCAACAACACTTGGAAACTGGTAAAAAGGCCTAATGGTAAGAAGATTATCAGCTGCAAATGGATATTAAAAAAAAGATAGAAATTGGAAAGGCTGAGCAGATAAGGTCCAAGGCAAGGCTTGTTGCTACGGGTTTCATACAGGAAGAAGAAGTTGATTTCAATGAAGTGTTCTCACCTGTAGTAAAACATTGTTCAATAAGGATTTTACTTGCAAGAGTAGCTCAGGATGATTTAGAATTGTAGCAGGTAGATGTCAAAACTGCATTCTTAAATGGTGATCTAATTGAGGACATTTACATGAATCAGCCTGAAGGTTTTATGCTCCCTGGGAATGACCAGAAGGTATGCCACCTAAGGAAGTCACTCTATGGCCTTAAGCAAAGTTCCAGACAATGGAACAAGAAGTTTGATAACTTTATGACAGAGATAGGGCTTGAGAGGTCAAAGTATGACAATTGTGTATATTTTGAGAGGCAAGGGAGACAGGTGGTCACTTACTTGCTGATTTATGTGGATGACGTGCTCATTTTAAGCAAAAGCATGAAGAGAATTGAAGTTCTAAAGCACAAGCTGAGTGCAAAGTTTGAAATGAAGGACTTGGGTAATGCAAGGAGGATTCTAGGAATGGATATCTACAGGAATAGGGTGGATGGAATATTGTTCCTATCACAGAAGAACTATATCCAAAAGGTACTCAAAAGATATAACATGCATGAAGCAAGGACAGTGTCAATACCTCTTGGACAGCAGTTCAAACTATCAGTTACTGAAGCACCAAAACTGAAGAAGAGCTTAAAGAAATGAAGAAAATACCTTATGCTAGTGGAGTAGGAAGCATAATGTACACTATGATATGCAGTTGGCCAGACTTAACATATGGAATTTCTGTTGTTAGCAGATACATGACAAATTCGGGAAAGGAGCGCTGGGAGGCATTGAAGTAGATGCTCAAAGGTTCAATCAATGTTGGTCTTATGTTCAGGAGGAGTGAAGTTAAAACTTATCCATTGGAAGGCTATGTTGATCAGATTTTGCTAGGAATATTGACAGTAGAAGATCAATTTCTGGTTATGTGTTCACTCTCTATGGAACAGTGGTTGTATGGAGGGCTGTGCAACAATCTGTGGTGGCTTTATCAACCACTGAAGCAGAATATATTGCTTCTCTAAGCCATGTGGTTAAAAGGATACTGAGAGATTTTGGTATCATTCAAGGAGGAGTTGATGTTTTTTGTGACAGCCAAAGTGATATACATTTAGCTAAACATCAAGTGTTTCATGAAAGATCAAAACACATAGATGTCATACTCCATTTTATTCGAGACATTGTAGACAGAGGAGTGGTCAAAGTAAAGAAGGCAGCAACTGAGAGTAATGCAGCTAACATGTTTACCAAAGTTTTTTTTTATCAAGTGCAAAGTTCCATCATTGAATGAGCTTGATAAACTTGGTGACATGAGATGTACATTGAACATTAGAATAGCTTTGTGCAGGAGAGAATGGACTATATGCAATGAGGAGGAGAATTGTGAAGTTGGTGTGAAAAGTGTTAGTGCAAGTTTCTATTCGGTATTACTTTGTTAATCAGGGATGTGCACTTAGTAAAAGAATGAGTGTATATAATAGCAACATTTATAACAAAATAACTACACAACTGATTCGTTTTTGGGAATTTCTTCTTCGGGCTTCGACGTACGGAATTGGTTACATGAGTAGTTATGGAATGCGATGGGCAATATATAGAGGCATGAATTTGTTTCAATTATCATGATTCACAAGAGTAATTAGATAGAGTTAGCAGTTAGGGTTCTTGCGAGTTTTGAGAGCAATTACTGTGTAATTTCTGTAATTTCCGACTCAATTGCGCAATACACAAGTTATTTCCTCCCTGTGGACGTAGATCATTTTATCGAACCACGTAAATTGAGGTTCTTTGTTGATTTCCTGTTTTGGTCCTTTAACTTTGTTGTGAGACTTGCGGTTTCTATTGAATTTCTACATCTGGTATTTTAACAGTTTGTTATATTCCGACGTCTCTAGTTTTGATTTCAATTTATAATCGAATGAATTCAAATTTTTTTGGTTTCTTGTTGAAATTCTTGTGCAATTTGATAGAAGATAATTAAAGATTTTAAAGGATGATTGTTGTGTGGGGGATGGGTGGGGCCGTGGAGCTGGTGAGAAGGAAATAAATTGCAAAAGAATTGCAGAGATAGAGGAAGACGAAGAGTTTAGATTTTTAAAGTAATAAATTAAATATGAGTCTTTTTAATTTATAGCTTTAAAGAAAAAAGAAAAAGATGAGTCATTAAAAGGTTGTATTTATTTATTTATTTTTTACGGGAAAATGTATTTAATTTGGTTATGCGGGAATTGAAAATTCTAAGGAGAAATCCGTAACGTTTTCGGCGGGAATGGTATATTTTTTTTGTTAATCTTTAATAAATTTTGTTAAGTAAATTTTTTTTTATTTTGTTGGGGTTTTTTTTTTTTCATTTATGTATGTAAGCAAATTAAATTTGCACCCAATTAAATGGTGACACGTGTACAAATCAAATATTAATATCAAATAAAATTTACTATTTTATTTTAAGAATTTAATCAAATTAATTCTTGAATTAAATAGTTAAATTGATATTAAATGTACACGGTACAAGTCGGAAAAATTAAATGAGTGTTCGATACTCATATTGGGTAATAAATACACCTTATTTACCATAAGAACGAGAATTAAATGATATCTCGTCAAAAATGGAAGTGAATTAAACTAATTCGCAAATCACGCCAATCATATGTTATGGGCCAATCAAGCGGCGCCACATGGCGCGATAAGAAAGGAAGGTTTGTAAATCTCCACCCTATAAATAGGGTCCTTTCTCATTCATTTCAACAGCACGACAATGAAGACGAACAGACGAACAAGACGAACACGCGGACAAACACAAGCGAACGAGCATCCAGACGATCAAAAGAGAATCCTCTGCAACCGTTCTTGAAGACTCAAAGTGTTCTTCGTCGTTCTTCGTGGAAATCAACCAGAAGCAGCTCAAATTCGAAGATCAAGGCCCAAAGCCCCTTCGATCCAGAATGTTCTTCGCCGTTCTTCGTTGTTCTTCACCCAAATCCGCCAGAAGTAGCTCAAGATCGAAGATCAAGGCCTGAAGCCCCTTCGATCCAGTGTTTTCTACTTGAAGATTCGAAGATTCCTCAAGAATGTTCTTCTCCGTTCTTCGTCGTTCTTCGCCCAAATCCACCTGAACCAGCTCGAGATCGAAGACTAAGGTCCAGCACCCCTCCGATCCGACGTTTGCCTTCAAAGATTCAAAGAGCGTTCTTCACCAAACTCGAAGGCATTCATCCAGAAACTACGCTTAATCCAAAACAAGGTGTTTTCACCCTTGGATTAACGTTACAAAAATTCAAGCCGAAGATCGAAGTCAAAATTCGATCAAAGTCAAAGTCAGCTGAAGAGGAGAATCAGAGGAGAAAATTCAGAGTCAAGAACCCGCACAAATCTTTCGGTTCGATCCGATTAAAATTCAAGTTGTAAATTGTATTCGTGTTTATTATATTAATAAAATAAATTTTGCAGTTACAAATTTGGCATGCCCGGTGGGACCGACTCTACCTCTCATCTCTTCTCTCCTCAAGTAAGCTCAAGATTACTAAGGATGGCTCCTCGCAAAGTTATTGTGCAAAAATCCAACTCCTCTAAAACTTCTGAAGGCCAGGTCGTGTCAAGAAGTATGGCGAAGTGATCGCTGACTGAGACCTTCACAAAGGCCAATCCATCAGTGGAGGCAACAACTAAGAAGCCGGCCCACATTTCTGAAGATGAAGAGGTCAACTCTCCGCACTCCACTCCACAGTCATCTTCAAACTCGTTGTCAGACTCAAGTGTTTCCCCAGTTATGATGACAGACTCCTCAACTATTGAGGAACGATTCAACAGCATCCTCAAAGCTATTGAAGGGCTTGCAGATCATGTCAAGAGGCAAGACATTCAGATTGCCAACTTGATGAACAAGGTGGAGAATAGTGATGCAAGTCACACTCACGGGAAGCAAGTTGAGGACCAAGGAATGGAGGAGACCTCAACTAGGCGACAAGCGGCTGAAATTGAGGACACTACTAAAGAAATGCAAGTCTCAGCTGATGGAGAGATCCAGATTGATCAGCTCAAGGAGCTCATTCTGGAGACAGTGAAAGGGAAATTTGAGGATGGCTCCAAGTCCATCTTCACATACACCAAGCCCTACACAAAGAGGATTGACAACTTGTGGATGCCAGCAGGCTACCAACCTCCAAAGTTCCAACAGTTCGATGGAAAGGGCAATATGAAACAGCATGTGGTCTATTTTGTAGAAGCGTGCAATAATGTTGGGACTTATGGAGACTATCTTGTCAAGCAGTTCGTCCGCTCCCTCAAAGGAAATGCCTTCGACTGGTACATTGATCTGGAGGCTAACTCCATCAACAGTTGGGATCAAATGGAGCAGGAGTTCCTCAACCGTTTCTACAGTACGAGAAGAACGGTTAGCATGATCGAGCTGACAAATTCACGCCAGTGGAAGGAAGAGCCTGTCATCGATTACATTAATCGATGGAGGAACTTAAGTCTGAATTGCAAAGACAGACTATCCAAGACTTCTGCGATTGAAATGTGCGTCCAAGGGATGAAGTGGGGTCTCCGATACATCCTCCAGGGTATTCAGCCACGAACTTTTGAAGAGCTGGCTACAAGAGCGCATGACATGGAGCTGACCATGGCTACAAGTGGATCCAGTGGACCACCTGTCCAAGAACCTCGAAAGTTTAAAGACAAGCAAGAAGTTAAGAAGGGAAGCAAGACCTTTGTCCGAACTCCTCACAAAGAAGTCATGCAAACAAATGCAAAGACTGTCAAGTATCAGACGGAGCGAGAAGACAGAAATAACAAAGGGAAAGTTGTGGCTGTTGCTCCAGAAAGGGGGCAGAGAAGGAAGACTCTAAAAGAGATGCAACAGAGGCAATATCCATTCCTAGACTCTGACGTCTCAGGAAAATTTGATGATTTAATGAAAAGCAAACTCATCGAGTTACCAGAAATGAAGCACCCAGAAGAAGCTGGACGTGTCAATGACCCGAAATACTGCAAGTACCACAGGTTTGTGGGTCACCCAATCCAAGACTGCTTCGTCTTCAAGGATAAAGTCATGCAGCTAGTGGAGCAAGGGACAATCCTACTAGAAGAAGAAGCATCTGCAAATTTCATCACTGCTGAGAATGATGACAGTTATAACACTTCATGTTATATGGCGGACATAGAAGAAACCTCTTCGTCTGAAAGAGAGCCTTATGACAAAGCTGTTGATTGTGCGCTCGCTATGAGCTTTACAAAAGATGACTTATTGCTCGGCTCGCAGCCTCATAACCGACCTTTGTTCGTGACAGGCTACGCCAAAGGACAAAATATCAACCGCATGTTGATTGACGGAGGATCTGGAGTAAATATCCTGCCTTTGAGAGTGATGAGAAAGTTGGGCATAACAGTTGATGAACTCGGCCACATCCGACTGATGATTCAAGGCTTCAATCAAGAAGGTCAAAGGGCCCTTGGAACGATGACGTTGGATCTGCTAATCGATGAGATGGCTTTAACTGTGTTATTTCATGTGATAGACGCCAGGACTTCGTACAACATGCTGCTAGGACGTCCGTGGCTGCATGAGAATAATGTGATACCCTCTACGATGCACCAATGCTTCAAATACTATAAGGATGGTGAAGTAAAGAGAGTATTTGCCGATGCCAAGCCTTTTACGGATGCTGAGTCATATTTTGCTGATGCTAGGTACTACTTTCAGTGTACAACTAAAGCTGAAGCAGACTTATCGCAGGAGATAGCCAAGGATGGGCAAACTGTAGAGAAAGAGAAGACTGCACCTCCATCCCGTGTTGATAAAGGTAAACGGCCTCTCGAAATTGTTGAAGCACTAGAGGGATTGACATTACCTCTAACCAAGCTTGACTCAACAAGACCTTCCTCACAGACGCTTGAAGGATTCACTCGTCCTACCCGTGGAGCTAAGACAAAACATGGTGAAATAGCTGAAGCTGTGATGTCGAAGTCTTATGGCCCTAAAACCTTCAGACTCCTTGTTCGGGCTGGATATGATCCACGAGAGAATCCTACATTGAAGGAATCACCCCAAGAGGTTATCAAACCGCCAAAGCACGGGGTTAACTCCATTCAAAAGCCAGCAAGTAAAAGCACTTATGCTCCGATCAAGAATTCCAGAGTGGGTTTGGGATATGTGGCACCGAGTCCGGTTCGTATCGCGATCAAAAGAGCAAGCACGAGCACAAATCATATCTCTGAAGGGGCATTCTCATCCACAGAGGACGTATTTGATGAGAACGGCGAAAAAGTGAAGAAGGTTTCTATCTTCGAGAGATTAGGAATATTTGAAGGAGGCAACCGCCTGAAGCATGGGTCAGTGTTGGGACATTGTCAGTTTTGATTAAGATCCCAAAGCCCCTGAAAAGATGTTCGCCTTAATATGTCTGTGTCAGGCTAGTCTTGGTTAGGATTAGTGCTTAGTCTTTTTACACTTCACAGGTACTCAGTGAGAGGAGAACTCACTGGATACAATCAAGACTCAGAGCCTGAAGACGAAGAGCACCATCCTGAACTTATGACAGTCTTCTAAGCTGGCTGAGTAAGTGTCAGTGATGAAGAGTATGACCCTGAGGTCATTACTAACTCAGTCCTGAAGGGAACAGGTTGTCACTGAGTTAATGGGAAGACTTGGAGTAGAGCCAAGCAATGCAAAAGGAATTTCAGCGTCAGGACAAGACCGGTGAGCTCAAGACAAAATGAACTTAATAAGACAAGTCTGAAGCCCAGGAATAAGTTCTGACATTCTCACCAACCTGATGACGTGGACCAATCCGAGGAGGACACGCACGTACGGAACCTGACATGAAGACTGAATTCAGACTGCATATTCAACGGGCAAGCATTTAATGTGCATTTAATGCAAATACCAAATCCATGCAAGGGCGGCTGCTGCATGGTGATATGTCCGTTTGAAGCCCCTCTACATAGATGACTAGAAGGCTATCTCTCCAACGGATAGTTATTCAAACCACCTATAAATACAGAAGGCCTTGAACCCATTCAAGGTTACGGGAAATTTCCAAGCCAGAAATTACTCAAACTCTCAAGCATTCAAAGCATTCAGCCTTTAAAAGAAGCACTCGAAAACATTCAAATTTCCCAAGTGTTTCTTAGCAACTGAGAGTTATTCTGTATTCCAAGTGCTAAATAGAATTATCTTAAGCTTAGAGAGATTATCCAATCCATAGCTTAGCTTTGTCTTGTAAGGATAATCTCAACCTAGTTGGAATCCAAACTGAAACCAAAACCCTAAGATAGGCTTGTTGGGAGTAAGTCGGTTAGTGTGTTAGTAAGAGGAGTTTGTATAGATCAGTGAGGTAACTGATCTTGGTGCACCTTGGCACGTTAAAAACAAGAATCCCTTGAGTGGATTTCCTGTTAAGTCAGGCCGTGGACGTAGGAGCTTGAGACTCTGAACCACGTTAAACTCCTTGTGTTCTTACTGCTTTGATATTGTGCATTCTTGCCATATTACTCGTTCATTCATTGCATTCAAGTTTATCAGGTCTGAATCAATCAGCCTGATCTTCAAAAGAACACTGCCCTACTAAACACCTTTCAGATTTGAGTAAAACAAGTTTTCAGAAAGCAAACTAAAACAAGACTTTAAACTATCAGGGCTCAAACATTTCCGCACTGAACTTGAACTGATAGTTAGCCAACTGACCCGCACCAAGTGTAGTCAGTGGGTGTATTATCAGCTCCTAGTTCTTTACCACTCTGAGTGAAGGGGACTCAGTCTGTTTTAAGTTTGAAAATTGGTATACGTGTATTCCCCCCCCCCCCCCCTACACGTATTCCTCAGTCTTGTACCGGGACCAACAAGTGGTATCAGAGCAGTGGTTCGAAAGACCACTGACTTTGAATACTAATAGTTTCAGAGGAGAAACTGTTGGTGGTCACTGAACAGATCTGAGTTTGCTTTTCATAAAACTTGCATCATCATGACTTCGAGGAGACTTGAAGCTTCGTTACCTGAATTCTCTGTATCTAACTTTGTCTATTGGAAGTTCAGATTAGAGGCACATCTAGATGCCATCCATGACCAGATGCCGCGTGTACTCAGGGAAGGACCGATCAAGATCACCATTCCCAACGTCAGAGGACTAGGATATGATGATCTTGCGATTGGCGTACAGGTTCCTAAAGAGAGGAAAGACATGACCAACGATGAAATCAAGATGGTGGGGCTTGACAATGTCGCCAGAAACATCATCTTGCATACGGTGCCTTTCGAGGAGTCAGCCAGGCTGATGAACCTAAAGACGGCAAAGGAGGTTTGGGATGAGCTGACCAGGATGTGCGAAGGGTCAGAAAAGATAAAGGAGAACAAGAGGAATATTGCCATTCAGAAATTCGAAGCGTTCGAGATGCTGCCTGATGAGAGCATAGATCAGATGGAGTCTAGATTCATCAAGTTGATGAATGAGTTGGTGATGTTGGACAAAGATGTCCCAAGGAGAGATGTTGCTTCAAAGATCCTGAATGCCCTTCCTGAGAGATGGGACAACAGTGTAATTATGCTTAAGAACACTCAGGATATGAGTAACATAACTTCTGCTTTACTTTTTTCAGAGCTCAAAGCGCTTGAATTTGATCTTAACAAAAGAAAGAAGAAAGTTTAGTCAGAAGAGGAAGTGAAGGAGAAAACTCCTGAGAAAAGTGTGGCGTTCAAGGCCAGGTCTGAACCTGTTGAGCCCTCATCAAATTCTTCATCAAAGTCACTGATGGAGATGAGCAGGGAAGAACTCGCTGAAGAGTACAGCCTGATGGCCAGACGATTTGACAAGCTCAATTCCAGGTTTGGTCGTTATAAAAAGTTTTATCAGGACTCACGTGACAGGAAACCTGAAGGAACCCACCAAAGCTCGAGGAGATATGAGGAGCAAAGGAACACTGACCAGAGGAGAGAACGTGGTGATGAAAGGAGATATTCTGAACCAAAGCCTGAAAGAAGAGACGAACAGAGACGTACTCGCGATGATAGATATCCAACCAAGGCTGAAAGCTCACCAAGAACCAGGGAACCTGACTCAAGGAGGAACCCTGAACCAAGAAAAGAAAGAATAAGTGAGCAGGTAGCATGTTACAACTGTAACAAGATTGGTCACTATCAGTACGATTGCCCGGAGCTGAGTGCTAGGGAGAGAGAGGAAAGGAGAGCCACGAGGGATCTAAGATCTGCTGATCGGAGGGCTATGGTGGCTGAGGATGCAACAGACTCTGATGGTCCCACTGAAAGGTCACCTGAACTCTTCTCGGATGATGAGTACGATGATGTCTGCCTAATGGCTAGGGATGAGCCTGAGGTAACATCAAATTCTGTTTGTGCTTCTTACACTGGTCAAAATCCTGAGCTCAGCTCAGAGTCAGTTAGAGAAATGAACCTTCAGATCTGTCTTGATCAATTGATGGTTGATTTCTCCAGACTGCAGGAAACTAATGTCTTCTTGGTAGAGGAGAACAAGAAATTGAGTACTGAAGTTCAAAACCTGAATGAACAACTCACTCAGTCTGATCTCAAAGAATCAGCTCAGATTGTGAGACTAACTCAGGAAATTGATATGATCAATTCTGAGCGTCTCCCAAGAGAGAAAATTCTGAAGGAACTGGCTGAGGAAGAGCTGGTCAGGAAGGAAGAGCTGAAAGCACTTAAGAGTAAGTTTGATGACCTCTTTACCAGATATGAAATCCTGAAAAAGAGTGAGGACTCTCTCAAGAAAAAGGTTGCAGCAATGAATAAATCCTCAGTGGCTAGAGAGGAAATAAATAGCAACCAGATACTTGGGAACAAGAAAAAGGGACTTGGATATGTTCCTGAGAAATCCTCACAAGGTCAGTCTCATGTTGCTTCAGGGAGCAACACTGAGAGGGTATTTGTTCAGACAGGCCAGAGTGCACCTAAGGTTGTGCTCCAGGCCCGTCAAACTGATAAGGGCAAAGAAACCGTTGACACAGTCAGGGTTGCTCCTAAGGTAGCTAAGCCAAAACCCAAGGGAAAAGTGAAGCAACCTACGGAAGCCCCTGAGAGCTCAGGTCAGGGAAAACCTCAGCGAAAGCAGAGGAAGACTCAGGCCAAGAGCCCTCAGACTGGTCAGCGAGGGTACCATCATGCTTGGCAATACCAACAGGGAAGGCCAAACATGATGACACCCCCGTGGTTTTGGCATCCTGAGGCCTTTAACTGTTTTCCATTCCTTCACTTGCCTAGGGGGAATAGAAATCAGGGTCCTTATCAAGAACAAGGCCCAAGACCTGCTGCACCCAGACCTAGGAAGAACAGGAAGCCAGCCCAAAAGGCACCCACTCAGGCTCCTGCGAAGCCTAAGTCTAGCACCCATACACCATCTTCCTCTCAGGCTAAGAAGAAGAAAGTTGTGTATGTCGATGTTTCAGGGAGACAGATTCACCACTCTGAGGCAATCAGGGTTGTGAAGCAAGTCTGGATCCCGAAAGGTACAGCTGACACAATAGGACCCAACACCCAATGGGTACCTAAAGCCTGATTTGCTTACAGGCGGCTGTGGATCACAACAAGAGGAGAGAAGACTCAATCAAAGCTGTTTGGTACCTAGACAGTGGTTGCTCAAGGCACATGACTGGAATGAAGAGTCTTCTCCAAGAATATCAGGCTAAAGATGGTCCACAGGTAACCTTTGGTGATAACTCAAAAGGTGTTACTAAGGGTTTTGGTGTTCTAATTATAGGTACAGTCAGAGTGGAAAATGTGTCCTTTGTAGAAGGACTGAAGCATAACCTGCTGTCAGTAAGTCAATTCTGTGACAAAGGGTTCTGTGTTGAGTTCTCATCGAATAAATGTTCAGTCAAGGACAAATCCACACAAGTGCTTCTATCAGGTATAAGGAAAGGTAACGTTTATCTCGCTGATTGGAGCAGCACTATTCCTAATACTTGTCTTGTTGCTAAAAGCTCTCTAGAGCTCAGTTGGTTATGGCAAAAAAGATTAAGCCACCTGAACTTCAAGATTCTTAACAAAATTTCTAGACAGTCACTTGTTGATGGTCTACCTAATGAAGTTTTTAGCAAAGATCACATGTGCAAAGCTTGTCAGGAAGGGAAACAGGTCAGAGCGTCATTCAAAGAAAAGGCTTCCTACTCCACTGACAGGATACTTCAGCTCTTGCACATGGATCTATTTGGTCCCATAACACCTGTGAGTATGAATGGTAGAAAATATACCCTTGTGGTTATTGATGATTATTCTAGATATACTTGGGTTATTTTCTTGTTGAATAAGAAGGAAACACAGGTGAAGCTTCCAGAGTTGCTCAGAAGACTCAGCAATGAGAAAAATCAGTCCATTACTAAGATCAGATCTGACAAGGGCACTGAATTTATAAATTCATATATTTCTGACTTTTGTAATGAACTTGGTATAGCTCATGAGACTTCTGCAGCTAGAACCCCACAACAGAATGGTGTCGCTGAAAGGAGGAATCGGACACTGAAGGAAGCTGCAAGGACCATGCTGGCTGAGTCAGGATTGCCCAAGAAGTTTTGGGCTGAGGCAATCAACACTGCATGCTACACTCAGAACAGATCCATGCTGAACAAGCAACATGCTCAGACCCCATATGAGACATGGAACAAAAGAAAACCTCGTATTTCTTACTTTCATGTGTTTGGTTGTAAGTGCTTCATCCTCAACAATGGGAAGACCCAGTTGAAAGCCTTTGATAGCAAATCTGATGAAGGAATATTCTTGGGATATTCTGAAATTAGCAAAGCCTTCAGGGTTTACAATTGTAGGACCCTTGTTGTGGAAGAATCACCTCATGTTGTCTTTGATGAATCTGCTAATGAGTCTAGGGCAAAGGTGCTGAATCCTGACACTGAGGAGGTCACGAGGAGAGTGACAAGGCTGAGCTTGAAGAATCAACCTGATCCCAAGATCAAGACTGTGTCAATTCCCAGATGGGATGATGATGACGATCAGGATGATGAACCAAGTGCCACTCCTAAACCCAGCACATCAGGGATTTTTGAGCCTCAGACAGAGGAACGGGCTCAACCTGAGGTAAGTACCGTCTATGAAGATGCTGTTGCAGCTGAGACGGCTCCTGAGTCACCTCATCAAGGGGGAATCAATGTCCCTGACATTGAGCTTGTTAATCCCTTTGGTATAGACTCAGGATCATACTCTTCTGTTCAATTTCCTGAATTTTATGAGCCTGTAGACACTAACATTGCAGGTACTTCAGGAACAACTCCTGGCAAAAGAACATGGTTAGAAGATCATCCCATTGATCAAATTATTGGTGATCCAACTGAGGGAGTCAGGACCAGACGGTTTCATGGTGAGAGTGCACTGTTCTGTTGCTTTCTCTCTGAGCAAGAGCCTCAGAACATTGAAGAAGCTCTCACTGACTCGAACTGGATCATTGCCATGCAAGAGGAGTTGAATCAGTTCACAAGGAATCAGGTTTAGGAACTGGTAGATAGACCTAGGCATCAAGGTGTGATTGGTACCAAGTGGGTCTTTAAGAACAAGAAGGATGAGAATGGTGTTGTGGTAAGGAACAAGGTTAGACTGGTTGCAAAAGGGTATTGTCAGTCTGAAGGAATAGACTATGATGAGACTTTTGCTCCAGTGGCTAGGTTGGAAGCTATCAGGTTGTTCCTTGCCTATGCGACATATAAGAAGTTCAAGGTGTATCAAATGGATGTCAAGAGTGCATTCTTGAATGGTGTACTCAATGAAGAGGTATATGTTGAACAACCTCCCGGGTTTGAGGTTGGAGATAGAGTATACCATTTGAAGAAAGCACTCTATGGACTTAAGCAAGCACCAAGAGCTTGGTATGATACCCTCTCTCAATTCCTGACTGTTCATGGGTTCAAGAAGGGAACAGTGGATAGGACATTGTTCAGGATCACTGAAGGTGATGACATTCTCTTGGTCCAAATTTATGTGGATGACATAATATTTGGATCACCAAATCATCAGTTATGTGAGAAATTCTCTAAACTGATGACTGGTAAATTTGAGATGTCAATGATGGGAGAGATGAACTTCTTCTTAGGATTGCAGGTCAAGCAGACTGATCAAGGTATATTTATTAATCAGGCCAAGTATACAAGAGACTTGATTCATAAGTTTGGTGTTCAGAACAGCAATCCAGATAGGATCCCAATGAACACAAATTGGAAGATGGATCCTGACACTGAAGGGACTTCAGTGAATCAGACTGAGTATCGTGGGCTGATAGGTTCTTTACTGTACCTGACTGCAAGTAGGCCTGACATTACGTTTGCAGTTGGTGTGTGTGCTAGGTATCAGTCTGATCCCAAGAGAAGTCATTTGGAGGCTGCTAAGAGGATACTTAAGTATTTGAAAAGGACAGTTAATATGGGACTATGGTATCCTTCAGATGACAACCTTGAACTGACAGGGTATTCAGATGCAGATTATGGAGGTTGTAGGATTGATAGGAAATCAACCTCAGGGACATGTCAGTTTTTGGGAAGTAAGTTGATCTCGTGGTTTAGTAAGAAGCAGAATTCAGTGGCTACATCCACAACTGAAGCTGAGTATATGGCTGCAGGTAGTTGTTGTGCTCAGATCCTATGGTTGAGGTAACAGTTGAGGGACTACCAAGTATTTGCTAATCAGGTTCCAATCTATTGTGATAACAATAGTGCAATAGCAATCACTCAGAACCCAGTGCTTCACACAAGGTGCAAACATGTGGATATTAGACACCACTTCATTCGAGATCATGTGGAGAAGAAAGATATTAGGATGGAGAAGATTCACACTGACAGGCAAAGAGCTGACATCTTGACTAAGCCCTTGGCTGAAGCAAGGTTTATGGAACTGTCAGTGGAACTGGGACTCCTAGATCCGGGAGAGCAGTCAGTGTAGGGTTTTAGGGGGAACTCAGGCCAGACTCGACTCAGCGAGGTATCAGGGTGCTACAATGTCTCCCTGACAGGTATGAGTTCTAACCTGACTCTTGTGAATCTCAAGCGTCTCCCTGAGTCATTCGTCCTGAAAATCTTTATTAAATGCATTCCGTTTTCATTAAAAGCGCGCCTTTTTATATTTAAACCCACGCGCACGGAGCATTTAATACTACAGTTACTTTTTCATATACGTGTCCGTTTTATACGGAATATGACTGACTTGGGGTTTTAATTAAAACTGAGATTAATCCTGGCCTCTCATTTCAAAACCTTTCGAATTCAGGAATCAATCTCAACCCCACGTTTGAGTAACTGACTTAGTCTTATCAATCAAGGGTGCCATTTGAGGTCTTTACGCAAACACAACACACAATTTGCACACTGAGTTTTCTCTTGCTCAAACACAGAATTTCTAAAACCTCTTTTTCAAAAACAATGGCATTCCTTAATTCCGACTGGACAACCGACAAGATCGTCGATGTTGTTGAGAAGAAGCTGGTACACATGGAGCAAGTCATCTCTATGGAAGGTATCTGTCTAACGGTTGAGGAAATCAAACCCGTTTTTAAATGGATTTCCGACGCTGGGTTGGAAACATACTTCACCACCCGCCCCATTTCCGTGCTCCCAAGAACAGTGGTGGAAGCTTATTTGAACATGTTCTTGCGGAAGGGGGAAGTCTTCACAAAGGTGACTGCGCTAAAGCCGACGGGAGAAAAGAACGGCGACGGAGAGCCTCTCTACGACTCGGAGGTGGTCACCATCAATCTCAGGCAGGCGGTGAGGGAAGTATTCAAGCTGCCATTCTCAGGCATCAACCCCAAGTCTTACAAGGAAAACTCGGAGGGAGAATTCCTTGCAAAATGGACCAAGTCAGGGTCTTCAGAGTTTAGGGCCCGTCAGAACAAAAGCACTCTGAAGCCGGAGTACAGGGCTCTGGTGGACTTGGTGTCCAAGATTGTGATGGGAGCAACTGGCTCTCACGAGCAGTTGAGTCTGCCCAAGCTGAGGCTCATGGGAGCAATCGCTGATGGAGTGGAAGCGAACTGGGAGCAGTTCTTCCTCGATCAACTCCATCATGCGGGATTGGACAAGATCACGCGTGACGAGGAGAAGAAGCACATATCCGTCAGTGCCATCTTGCCATTTGGCACAAGATTATCCATCCTGATTGCTCATGCGTGCCATGAGTACTCTTTTGACTTTGAGGACAACCTTTCCTCAAAGAAGGTAATGTTTTCCTCACTGAGTGACACCTATTCAGTGCTAGGGCTGACTGATCCCAATGCAAAAGCAAAGGGTCAGGCCAGAAAGCCAGCTGGGAAGGCCAAGAGAGTGGCAACCAGCCTCATTGAAAAGGTGGATGAGCTCCTTGAGAGGAGTAAGGAGGCTGAGAAGGCTGCTGCTGAAGAGGTGGAGCAACCTGAGGTGGGCGTGGCTGAGAAGAAGGAGAGGAGGGTGAAAATCGTGCTGTCAGGGAAGGGCACGAAGTCAGGGACTGAGTCAGATCCCAAGAAGGCCGGGACTGAGGCTGAGGGAACTGATGATGACGTCAGTAAGGAGGGTGCTCAGGGAGAGAGGCCCCTGAAGAGACTTAGGAAGGGAGTAAAGAAGTCTCCTGCTAAGAAACTTCCTGAGTTGAGTGAGAGGGAGAAGTCAAGCTCTCCTGGAGCCTCTGACTTAGAGGAGGTAAGAAAGACTGTTGAGACGGCTGAGTCATTGCAGCCTGAGACAGCACCCACTCAAACACCCCCACATCCTGAAACCCAAACACCTTCCATCCCTGACCCCACACCTCAAACTCCCCAACTCCCCCAACCTTCAGAGCCAAATTACCCTACTGAGTCAGTGCCCTCAACCTCACCTACAAATGAGCCTGACCAGTTAGCCGAGCCAAACCTTCCCAACCCCTCAGATTTTCCCTCATACCCCAACCCCAAAGACTGTCCCAAATCTATTTCAGCTGAAGAGGATGAGTTCCTTGAAATAGAGGAGGAGGAGCTGGATGAGCACATGGCGGGAGGTATACTGGAGAATACGCTCAGGGGGAATGCCACGGAGTGGGCAGGGAAGTGCTGGCCTGGGCTGTACAAATATACTGAATTGCTGGCATATGTGGTGGAGCTCAAAGTTTGGTTGGACTTCAAACAATCAAACATGCAGGAGCAACATATGCTGGTGGACGCTCGCGGCTGGGAGCATTGGGAGACTGAGGAGGCCAAGATTTGCTCATTCTTTGGCCTGACAAGCTGGCTTCAACTCTTGAACTTCGATAACCTGAAGCAGCTTGTGGCTGAAATGATGGCCAAAAGCAAGGCTGATCTTCTCTCCGTTGAAGAGAAGGAGGATGATGAGGAGGATGATGACGCTCAAGGTGGAGCTGTGGAAAAGGCAGTGGAGGAGACTGCTCGAGAAGTTGATGAGATGGACTCTGAGCCTCAGGCTCAGGGGGAAGGTGATAAGAACACTGGTGCCAAGGGTGGACCAGTGACTGAGGATGTTGAGAACATCTCAGCTGCCAATGAGACATCTGTCGATGAAGGGATTCCCTGCCCTGAGACACGAGAGGATGATGTTGAGGCATTCAAGGAGACTCTCAGTTCCGAAGGACAAGTTCCTAAGGTTCAAGTTAGCTTAGCCGAGCCTGAGGAGGCGGCTATGACTACTTCACAACTGCCTTCAGTGCACCTTGAAGAAGGGACTGATGCTGCAGGGGCTGACAAGGGAAAGCAGCCAATCACTGATGAGGCCGCTGATGATGAAGATGTGATCATAACCGGGGTCGGCCGTGCTGAATTTACAAGCATAGTGGAGGTCAAACAGGAGAAAACCTCAGAAAATCTAGCTGAACTTCAGGAGGAAGTAATGAGGCTACGTGCTGAAAAAGATGAAGACTCCAAGGCCCTGGCGAAGCACATCAGGTGGACAAAGTCAGCTTACAACACCCTTGCTAACAGGGAGCTGATCTTGTTAAAGCGCACAATGACTGACACGGCCAAGTCAGTGAAGAATGAGAGGAAGCGCACAAAGAAGATGCTCAGAAACACTCTCAAGAAGCTTGAAGAGAGGGATGCGATCAGGGACGAAAAGATGAATCAGGCAGTGGACAGGCTTGCAGTTCAGACTGGAGCTATTGTCACTCAGGCCTTGGAGGACTCAGCGTCCAAATTGGAGCTGGAGTCAGGGAAGCTGGATCGCACCTCTCAATCAGTGGCGGACGTTTTGGCTAAGGCCACTGAGGAGTCTGCGAAGATACTGACTGAGGTTAGCAGAGTCAGCGGTGAGTCCTTGAAGGTGGAGGAAAGGATCACCAAGGCTGAACAAAGTCTCCAACTCTCTATGGAGGTCTTTGAGAAGAAAGTCAAAGCTGCCATCAGTTCCGTATCTTTTGCAGGGACTGGGATTTCAATGGGAGTTGATTTATTGAAGGAGGGAATCAACGATGTCCATTCCCTAGCCTCCTTCGTAATCAACAGCGGATCTGACGCATTCCCATCTGAGGCCAATGATGATGCCAAAAAGGGGGAAAAGAAGAAGAAAAGATCCCGCCCTGAGGCATCTGAGGCAGTTAGTCAAGGAGAGACCGTCCTAGCTGATCCTGAAGCCAATCCTGATGGAAATATTCTAAGGGTAAGGAAGTCAGCTAGGTTAGCGGTCGTGGAGAAGGAAGGAGAACAATTAGTTGCCAAGCTGAGGGAGGAGGCAACAAAGGCAAAGGCTAATGAACCTTCAAAGCAACAACCTGAGCCAGTCCAAAGATCGTCTCCCATGAGCTCAAGGAAGAATCCCATCACTTACTCAGGTGAGTTAGTTGCGGAGCTATGTGCTGAAGCATGGGGAGATCAACCTGAAAAGACTGAGGCTATGCGCAGAGCTGAAATCGCTCAGAAGGAGAAGATGCGTATTCTGGAGAAGAAGGTTGAGAAGCTGACTGACATCAATGAGCTTCAACAACGCGAACTAGATAATGCAGTGATCAGCTTGCTAAGGAGGAAGAAGGCGAAGCCTGAGCCAAGGAAGTACAGGAAGAAGCCAACAGTTAGGAAAGCAACAATTCTTCAAGTCAGTAGGCCAGAATCAGGAGCAAGGGAAGCCCTTGTTGATGAGTTCGTCTCAGAGACTTTGAAGGAGTTTTGGACTGATGCAAGGGATGAATTTGTCAGGCTATGGTTTGTTGTGAAGAAGTGGGGCGACACTGACGATATTGATGCCCACTTCACTGACTATATGATGGACAATCATCTAGAGCTATTCCAGAAGATCTTGGAGGAGGCTGAGGCAGCTCAAGTCCAAGTAAAGGCTCCTGAGTTCACCATTCGAGCTCCTCCCTTGATTCCTGGAACTCGAAAGCATGACACTAAGGCCATAATGATGGAAGTCTTGAAGATAGCCAGAGCTGAAGGATATGTGAACCAACCTGGAAGACTTGACGAGCTAAAGGCAAGAGTTTATGCAGGATATGGACTCAAGCCTGAAATGAGATTAGTCTAGGTGTTCATAGGCTTCTTTGTAATAGATTAGATTCATTGTAATCATTTCCTCATCTATCAATGAAATCTATTACTTTTGCCCACAGACAAAAACTCATTGTCTTTTTGGCTTGTTTAAATTCTGTACTTTATCAAGAATTGCTCTAACACTGTCTTATCTTATAGATAGGTTTGTCTTGTTTCCTCTAAGTGTTTTGAGGATCTTTTCAGTGTTTTGGCATCATCAAAAAGGGGGAAATTGTTGGGACATTGTCAGTTTTGATTAAGATCCCAAAGCCCCTGAAAAGATGTTCGCCTTAATATGTCTGTGTCAGGCTAGTCTTGGTTAGGATTAGTGCTTAGTCTTTTTACACTTCACAGGTACTCAGTGAGAGGAGAACTCACTGGATACAATCAAGACTCAGAGCCTGAAGACGAAGAGCACCATCCTGAACTTATGGCAGTCTTCTAAGCTGGCTGAGTAAGTGTCAGTGATGAAGAGTATGACCCTGAGGTCATTACTAACTCAGTCCTGAAGGGAACAGGTTGTCACTGAGTTAATGGGAAGACTTGGAGTAGAGCCAAGCAATGCAAAAGGAATTTCAGCGTCAGGACAAGACCGGTGAGCTCAAGACAAAATGAACTTAATAAGACAAGCCTGAAGCCCAGGAATAAGTTCTGACATTCTCACAAACCTGATGACGTGGACCAATCCGAGGAGGACACGCACGTACGGAACCTGACATGAAGACTGAATTCAGACTGCATATTCAACGGGCAAGCATTTAATGTGCATTTAATGTGCATTTATTGCAAATACCAAATCCATGCAAGGGCGGCTGCTGCATGGTGATATGTCCGTTTGAAGCCCCTCTACATAGATGACTAGAAGGCTATCTCTCCAACGGATAGTTATTCAAACCACCTATAAATACAGAAGGCCTTGAACCCATTCAAGGTTACGGGAAATTTCCAAGCCAGAAATTACTCAAACTCTCAAGCATTCAAAGCATTCAGCCTTTAAAAGAAGCACTCGAAAACATTCAAATTTCCCAAGTGTTTCTTAGCAACTGAGAGTTATTCTGTATTCCAAGTGCTAAATAGAATTATCTTAAGCTTAGAGAGATTATCCAATCCATAGCTTAGCTTTGTCTTGTAAGGATAATCTTAACCTAGTTGGAATCCAAACTGAAACCAAAACCCTAAGATAGGCTTGTTGGGAGTAAGTCGGTTAGTGTGTTAGTAAGAGGAGTTTGTATAGATCAGTGAGGTAACTGATCTTGGTGCACCTTGGCACGTTAAAAACAAGAATCCCTTGAGTGGATTTCCTGTTAAGTCAGGCCTTGGACGTAGGAGCTTGAGACTCTGAACCACGTTAAACTCCTTGTGTTCTTACTGCTTTGATATTGTGCATTCTTGCCATATTACTCGTTCATTCATTGCATTCAAGTTTATCAGGTCTGAATCAATCAGCCTGATCTTCAAAAGAACACTGCCCTACTAAACACCTTTCAGATTTGAGTAAAACAAGTTTTCAGAAAGCAAACTAAAACAAGACTTTAAACTATCAGGGCTCAAACATTTCCGCACTGAACTTGAACTGATAGTTAGCCAACTGACCCGCACCAAGTGTAGTCAGTGGGTGTATTATCAGCTCCTAGTTCTTTACCACTCTGAGTGAAGGGGACTCAGTCTGTTTTAAGTTTGAAAATTGGTATACGTGTATTCCCCCCCCTACACGTATTCCTCAGTCTTGTACCGGGACCAACAGTCATCTTTCATTAGATTGGGATCACTTGGAAGAAAGTCCAGATCCGTCTTTGGAAGATTAGGGCCACATAAAAGAATTCAGTGCCGGGAAGGAAGGATTTCTAAACCTGCACACTCCCACAGAATTCGAAGCTTAATTCCATCTCGTATGAAGCGATGAACTACATTGATCGAATCATGTGGAAAAGCATTAACCGCGAGGTTAAGAACGATCATCTACACCAAGGAAGAAGATGATGATAAAGAAAGTGTTGCCTCAGCTAACTTTATCAATACCTCTATTGCTCAAAGGCAGACTCCTCAAGAAAGTGAAGAAGTCTTACAAAGGAGAGTTGCTGCAATGATCAGAAATGGATTCATCACTAACAGTGTTGCACGGACGGTCCTAGTCAGAAGAATGGATGGTCGAGTGAGGGCAGCTGTTGATATCAGAATGCAAGAGGAAGCCGGTGAAGATGCAGCAACTGTAAATCACATCACTGCATATGATGAGGCTTTTACAGTGGAAGAAGATGCTGAGAAGGCCCCTCCAGAACTTGAAGGAGGTGTTAAAGCTACTGTTGATAAGTTGAAAGAAATCAACTTGGGAGATGCCAACGATCCGCGACCAACCTACATAAGCGCCTTGTTAATGTCCGAAAAAGAAGAGGCGTATATTGTACTCTTGAAGGAGTTTAGGGATGTGTTTGCTTGGTCGTACAAGGAAATGCCAGGGTTAGACCCGAAGGTTGCTGTTCGTCAGTTATCAATAAAAGAAGGGACTAAACCAGTCAAGCAAGGCCAACGCTGATTTCGACCAGAGTTGATCCCGCAAATCGAGAATGAAGTGAACAAGCTCATTGAGGTGGGTTTTATTCGAGAAGTGAAATATCCTACATGGATCTCCAGCATCGTCCCGGTGAGGAAGAAAAATGGTCAGATTCGGGTGTGTGTGGACTTTCGTGATCTTAACCTTGCATGTCCCAAGGATGACTTCTGTTTGCCTATCACTGAACTTATGATCGATGCTACTACAGGTCATGAAGCTTTGTCTTTCATGGATGGCTCATCAGGATACAATCAAATCCGCATGTCGCCTAATGATGAAGAGCTTACCGCCTTTCGCACACTAAAAGGGATATATTGTTATAAAGTGATGCCCTTTGGCTTGAAGAATGCTGGTGCCACATATCTGTGTGCGATGCAGAAGATCTTTGATGATATGCTCTACAAAAATACTGAGTGTTATGTGGACGACCTGGTGGTGAAATAAAAAAGAAAGGAAGATCATTTGCAAGATTTGAGGCAAGTCTTCGAAAGTCTCAGACGATATCAACTTAGGATGAATCCTTTGAAGTGTGCCTTCGAAGTCTCTTCGGGAAAATTCCTTGGATTCATTGTCCGTCAACGAGGCATCGAGATTGAACAAGCAAAGATCGATGCAATTCTGAAGATGCTTGAACCACGTAACATCCATGAGCTTAAAAGCTTGCAAGGGAAGTTGGCGTATCTAAGGAGGTTCATCTCAAACCTGGCTGGCAGATGTCAACCCTTCAGTCATTTGATGAAGAAAGGAAACCCATTCAAGTGGGACGAAGCTTGCAAGAACGCTTTTAAGGGCATCAAGGAATATCTGATGAAGCCGCCTGTGCTAGTCGCTCCAGTACCCGGAAGACCGTTGATACTTTACATAGCTGCTCAGGAACGGTCTGTTGGAGCCTTGTTGGCACAAGAAAATGAAGAAGGTAAAGAAAATGCTCTTTATTATTTGAGCAGGATGATGGTTCCGAATGAGCTGAATTACTTCCCAATCGAGAAGATATGTTTGGCACTTATCTTCGTAATTCAGAAATTGAAGCACTATTTCCAGGCTCACACCGTCCGTCTTATCTCAAAGGCAAACCCATTAAAGTTTGTCATGTCAAAGCCGGTTCTTTCAGACAGACTTGCAAGGTGGTATCTCCAACTGCAACAGTTCGAGATCATATACGTCCCACAGAAAGCTGTAAAGGGGCAAGTGTTGGCGGATTTCTCAGCAGACCACCCGATTCCTGCTGAATTGGAGTTATCTGATGATCTCCCAGATGAAGATGTCTTAGCTGTGGAAGTTTCTCCTCCTTGGAAGATGTATTTTGATGGGGCCTCCCATAGAGAAGGAGCTGGTGCTGGAGTGGTGTTCATCACATCTGAAGATGAAGTCTTGCCTTATTCATTCTCCCTAACTGAAAATTGCTCCAACAATATGGCTGAGTATCAAGCGCTTATACTCAGGCTAGAGATGGCAGTGGACATAAAGCAGTTGCATCTCAGGGTGTATGGAGATTCCTTGCTAGTTGTAAATCAACTTCGTGGATTATATAAAGTCAAGAAGCCCGAATTGCTTCCATACTACAATTATGCCCGAAGAATGATAGGATGGCTTGGAGATGTGGAAGTTGAGCATGTGCCAAGAAGCGAGAATAAGCAGGCCGACGCCTTAGCTAAGTTAGCATCAACTATAGCTATGCCAGGAACCCACGTACGAATACCTGTATGCAGAAGTTGGGTTATACCTCCTATCTTCGATGAGGAAGACAGTGAAGAAGTTGGAAATCATGCCATAGAAGTCTTCGAAATAAAAAATGAGGATTGGCGTCAACCTTTTGTGGATTACTTACAACATGATAAGTTACCCCATGATCCACGACAAAAAGTTGACATTCGGCGTCGTGCACCTCGATTCATTTACTACCAAGGAACCCTTTATAGAAGATCATTTTATGGTGTCTTCTTGAGGTGTTTAGGAGATGAAGAAGCTATTCAAGCTATGGAGGAAGCTCCATCTGGAGTTTGTGGTGCCCACCAGTCAGGACCCAAATTACACTTCCGGAAAAAGAGGATGGGCTACTATTGGCCGACAATGGTGAAAGATTGCATAGACTTTGCACAGAGATGTCAAGCATGCCAGTTTCATGCAAATCTGATTCATCAACCTCCTGAACCATTACATCCAACTGTTGCTTCATGGCCCTTCGATGCTTGGGGTCTGGACGTTGTAGGACCATTGACAAAGTCCTCTGGTGGTCATCTCTACATCTTAGCTGCAACCGATTATTTCTCTAAGTGGGCTGAAGTAGTTCCGTTGAGGGAAGTAAAGAAAGAAAATGTCGCCGACTTCATCCGTGTCAACATCATTTTCAGATACGGAGTCCCGCGCTACATTATGACTGATAATGGAATATCGTTCTCCAACAGTCACATTGACAAACTCTGTGAGAAGTTCAACTTCAAACAAAGAAAGTCTTCAATGTATAACGCAGCTGCCAACGGTCTGGCTGAAGCCTTCAATAAAACTCTTTGTAGTCTGCTGAAGAAAGTTGTTTCGAAGTCCAAACGGGATTGGCATGAGCGGATAAATGAAGCTCTATGGGCGTGCCGAACCACTTACAGAACGCCTACGCAAGCTACTCCATATTCGCTGGTGTATGGTGTTGAAGCAGTAATACCTCTTGAGAAACAAATTCCTTCTCTGAGGATGGCTATACAGGAAGGTCTGGCAGAAGAAAAGAACGCACGTCTGCGTCTCGAAGAGTTAGAAGCCTTGGATGAGAAAAGGCTGGAAGCACAGTAGAGACTTGAGTGTTATCAGTCTCGTCTTGCCAGAACTTTTAACAAGAAGGTGAAGACACAATCTTTCCAAGTTGGTGACTTGGAATTGGCAGTGAGGAGGCCCATTGTTGTCACTCATGGGATGGTCCATATGTCATGACTGAAGTCTACACAAATGGTGCTTACAAGCTGATCTCTGAAGATGGTGTAAGCATTGGCCCCATAAATGGAAAATTCCTAAAACGCTACTACGCGTAAAATAAATCCAAATCAACGCTCCATGACGCACGAGCCTAAAGAGGATAAACTGTGAACGACAACCACCAAAGGTAAACATGTGGTTAAACTATTAATTCACCCCACTAAGGGTGTTTCTTGTGGTTAAATAATCAAATACCCCACTTTGTCTATAGTGGTTAAAGAATAGTCCCTCCTGGCCCGCATGAGGTTAAACTGTGTATGCCCCCCCCCCCCCCCCCCCCCACAAATCAAATCATACCTTTTTTTTAACTACGTTATGACTTGATCCTCTTAAACCAAAGGGGTACGTAGGCAGCTTAGAAATTCTCTAAGTTGAGTCATGTTTCAATTATCTTATTTGAATTTAAATATTTAAATGAGATATTGAAAAGAAAAAGCAGTATGGAAAGTAAAGACAAAGTTGATCAAATTCTTATTCAAAACCAAATAAGTTGGTACAAAAAGGGGGATAACATAAGGGGAATCCTAAACAAAATCTAAGCAAAAGGATCCAAGTCCTTCAACTCCTCCAAGGCAGCTTCCAACTTCGATCT
Source organism: Ballota nigra (assembly GCA_947034835.1). Lineage (NCBI taxonomy): Eukaryota > Viridiplantae > Streptophyta > Magnoliopsida > Lamiales > Lamiaceae > Ballota > Ballota nigra. Next base: position 12,818,136 of record OX344728.1, read on the forward strand.
TGACTTCACTACTTTTTCAGTTACGGTTTCTTCCAAAACCGGTGTGTTGTCGATGACAAGGAGGGCATCCTTAGCAGCTTGAGTTTTAACTTTGGCACTCTTAAGAGATTCTTGATGTTGTTGCAATTCTTCAGCAAGTCTCTTCCTCTTTTTGGATAACTTGATAAGCTCCTTATCCACTTGCTTCAATGTCACTCGAGCAGCCTCCAACTTGTTGGATTCATCCTTTTCTGTCACTTCACAAACATTAAGAGCACTTGCTGCTTCCGCCTTCTGTGAAACAAGAGTCTCTTTTGCTACTCTCTCGGTAGACTTGGACATTGCTACATCGTAGACATCAGCTTTGTCAAATAAAGCTGTCAAACGCTCCTCCAGGATAGAAGAATCAACACGGTCGAATGTCTTGATTTCTTCTATCACAAAAGATACCTCGTCCTTCATAGAAGACAACGATTCGATAGGAGTTTGCATAACTTTTTCAAAGAAGTCCTTCCACAGGGTTGAAACGTAAGTTCGTTTGCACTTCTCAACGAAAGTTTCTCCTTTAAAAATGGAGACAACACCTGCCATGAGTTCGATGGGCTTGGTTGGCTTGAAGGGCTTGACGGGCTTGAATGTGGAAAGTCCAACAGGAGCTACTGAGGCTGCTACTGAAGAAGACGATTCTCCTTCATCCGAATTGTTCCCTTCATCCTCAATGCCAAACACTTCTTGTCTAGCCTGAAAAGAATCAGAGATGGAAGACGGTAAGAGACTATGAGGTAAAAGGGAAATGGAAAAGAAGAAATGATAATAAACCTTCTTTTGGGGGGATGTGTCAGGATCTATCGCGAGTCTCGGGGATTTGGAAGTCTGTTGTACATGTTTCCAGTTGACGTCTTGACCGCTTTGACTTCCACCTGAGTGTCGAGAGGTGCTCTTCCTTTTGCTTGGCCCAGCAAGGAATGTTGCAGCATACGCTGAGGCTGGAATTATTTGATCCGGAGAAGTCTTGCATTTATCACGTGAATTGACTTCATCAGCATCAACCACTTCGTTCCGTTGCACAGGAATGGGCTCTGGATCAATCAAAATCTTCATGTGGGAGTCTAAGTATTCACCATGGACTTGGTGCCACCATCTCTTATACTCCGATGAAGAAAAGTTCCTTGCAGTGTGAAGAGGAGGTGGAAGATACACTCTGGAGCGGGTACCACGCGAAATACACCATTTCCAGTAAAAGAAGCCTCTTGTCAATGAACACTCACAGGTAACATCTATCTTCGACATCCCCGACACTTCTTGATAGAAACCAAACTGACGGCTAAAATGGTGCGGACTGTAAGGTTCAATGATGAAATGATCGTCTTGTCGCCTAGGAAGGAAGTTGGAACGCATGGTTATAAAGTAGCCCCAAGTACCCCATCGCCCGTCTCCATTGTCCACATACGAGCCCTGGTTATTCTCAATATTGCACGTCAATACGACCTGGTCCCCTTTATGAATTTGCTTACGAGCGTCTCCAGGTTCGTAGTAACGAGCGCTATTTTCTCCAGAGTAAAGTATCATGGGAGGTCTATTCAACTATGGCTGGTCATGTAATGCGTCTTGAAATACTGAGCTATCCAGACATAGACGAAGTGAACCGGGAATGCCCCTCGATCTTCAGATGGGTCTGATATGTTCGAGATATTGTTCAATCCTTTGTAAATGCTTGCCAAGACTGGAATAACGAGACTGGCCTCTTTCCCTTTCGCCATTAAGCATGCCATCTTGAAGGTACTCGGTCTTATCAAATCTTCTTCTTCATTGGGAAGAACAAATGTGCATAGCCAACACGCTAGAAAGGCAGCCAAATACGTCTCTTCCTGGGCATGTCGGTCAATACTCAATCTCTTGAACGACGTTAATTCCCCAGGGGTCCATGGTTTATGCGGGGGCACCACTCCAGAAGGATTGTGAGTAGTCTTGGGACGAGTGGTCTTCCTCTTTTCGACGCGAGTCAGGGGTGGTTGATGCTTTATAAGCTTGGCTGACCAGAAGCTTACCCATCGAGCAATTGACACTTTGGCTTCACTCTCGCCTCCACGAAGCAAATGATAAGCATGAAGAAGATGTTTGCAGCTCTGCGGGAGGAGGAAATCACCAGTTATGTCAAGCAACACCAATGCATCTGGTACCACTTCATCAAAAATCTGGCCCGTCAAAGGAAGTCCTGTCGAGCTATATATATCCCATAGTGAAATTGATATTTCTCCGAAGGTTGTGAGCAAAGTGTTGGTAGATGGGCACCACGCCTCACAGAAAGCCTTGATGATCTCTGAATTGCAGTCATACATGAAGAGCGATGCGAAAACGGCGTCATAACTTCGGATGTTCCGGAGAGCTTTCTCACACTTGCTCAGAATGTCCTCTGTCCACTCCCAGTATCCCTTGGTGTAATGGAATTCACCCGCGAACTTCAAAGGACCGCTCCATCTTGTCTGATGATCCATGATGCGACGTCCCAAAGTGGGTAGAGGGTTGACATTGTTCGGAGCAGGCTTCTCGTGATTCGCTGCTTTCAGCACCCATGCCTTAGATGTTTTACTTGATAAAATCTCCTTGGACCACTTCTCCAGGCGAAACTCGTTGCTGATATGAGTCATTGGTTCCGCGTAGTTCCCAAGGACCGGCTTCTCAACGCACAAATGGACGCCCTTATCAAGAGATTGGTGCTCATTGTCAAGAATCACTAAGTAGCGCTTGCCAGTAGACGTCGTGGTGTTCTTAAAGTGAACCATAATGAAGGAGTTAGTGATGAGAATCTGCAAAACAAATTATATATGGATGGATCAAAAAGGGGTGAAATAAAAGTTATAGGGGCGAGAATATATTAAGTAATTAATTTGGACATGTAGTTTAATTCTAAGTCTAAAATTATTTTTACTTAATTATATGTGCAGGATTTTATGTTAGTCCATATTTATTGGAAAGTCAAGTCAAGCCCAATGTACTCAATAGGAATAATAAAATTGTTGGACATTGAATAAAAGTCCAACAATATATATTCTTTTAATACATTGGCCCAATAAATAAAGGCACAGGTTATATGCACCCACATCGGTGGGCAGTACGCCCACCTGTACACCCACTTGTTCGGAAATATATTCTGTAAAAATATCACATTTTCGGCCGAAATTACCGAAATTATTTCTATTTTTCAAAAAATACTTCCGAAACTCTGTCTGAATTTCAAAAATAATTTCCGAAATTTTATCTTAATTTCAAAAAACATTTCAGTACAGAAGGGTCGGCTAATTGTTAACAAAATTTTCGACCGAAAATTTGAACTTTTTTCGGTAGTTTTGACCGAATTTCATTGTATTTTTTAAAAAATATATATATTCCGTAAATCATAGTTGGTCCATTAAAATTTAAAATTGAACAATTGAATATCATATGTACATATTCCAATAACAAAATAACACATTATACTTAAAATAACACATTAAAAAAATTATCATCGACAAACTCTTCATTAAAAAAATCATTATTTATATCATCCCAATCTTCTAAATAGTCATCTCCATCGTCCTCCAAATTCTAAAACCAAACAAAAAAGTGATGTTAGCAAAACTTCGAAAAGAAGAATACAATTAATTATATGAAATCATTAGTAAAGAAAAAGAGAAAAAAAAAATTGTTAACAATTGACCGACCCTTCTGTACGGAAATGTTTTTTGAAATTAAGATAAAATTTCGGAAATTATTTTTGAAATTCAGACAGAGTTTCGGAAATATTTTTTGGAAAATAGAAATAATTTCGGTAATTTAGGCCGAAAATGTGATATTTTTACATAATATATTTCCGAACAAGTGGGTGTACTTCTCAGGTGGGCGTACTACCAACAGACGTGGTGCATATAACCTGGGCCATAAATAAATCAAGAGGCCCAATAAGTGATCCCAGGAAGCCCACTATCCATATTAGTCTTAAGGCCCACTTCTTCATATCTTGGATATAAGAACACGGTCAAGAATTCAGGGTTCTAATTTCAAGTGAAATCCCAAATTAATTTTGCCCTTTCTCTCATCAAAGTCTAAATTCCGTCAAGCCCGCTGCCGATCTAAGTTGGAGCGCTGCGCCGCCGCTTCAAAGGCATTTCTGCCTTCGCAATTACCGCCTCCACACTTGGCATCGCGTCCCCGCTCGAATCCGCCGCCTCATGACGCTACCTCGCGAGCCATTTCGGAGCGCCATGAATCGCCCAGGCATCACGCCTCTACGCCTGAAGCTACGCCTCCACTACTCGGCCGCCGCGAATCGGAGCCGTATATGTCGCGCCGCCGCTGTTTGAGCCTTGTAGAATCACCTTCGACAGCGTCGCTCGGAAATTTGATGCCGCCGTCTGAGCCTTGTAGCGTCACTGCCATACGTCCGCTCGCGAACCGCTGTGCATATAACGCCTTTGACCACATCGCCGTTTCCAGAAATCATGCCGTCTGAAGCCGCGTCTCATGTCGTCTCTGCCTGAACATCGCCTCACAGTGTAGTCACCAGTCGCTCAGAGCCGTCAGAGTGCTGTTACAAACGCCGCCTCCGCGGGCCGCCGGGAGTGAAGTCTGACCGCTGCTGAAACCGCACCGCCACGAAAGCGAAAACCGCCGCCCAGAGTCCGTGCCTCAGTCCAAATCTGCCGAAGCTGTCGTGCATTGCATTCGTCTCTGCCCAGAATCCACCGCCGCTGACGAAGCTATACGTCTGTCGCCAAGCCGCTGTGCTGAACCGTACCCGAGCGCCTCCACAGCCGACGTCGCTGCCTCGCTGAATTCGTGCGCCACTCCTGGAGTTGCCAGCGCCACTCGTGAACCGCCGTACGCGAAGCCTCTGGCCAGAATCGTGTCGATTCTGTTACAGATCGAAGACCGCCGTGCCGAGTATAAGGACGCCTGAAGCTGCCTCATGTGACGCCGTCGCCGGAAATCATAACCGCCACACGAGAGCCGCTTCCCGCCGGAGTTGTTCTGTTGTTAGTCTCGTTGCTTCACGCACAGAACCGCCTCGTTATCAACATCGCCGTCTGGAGTCTCGTAGTCTGTTGAGCCCACGCTGCGTCTGAAATTTTCTGAGCCATACGCCTAAATCTGCCTGTCGCGCGCCACTCCTGGAGTCCCCAGTGCGCCACGCCTGGAGCCGTTGCAAACAAAACTGCCAATGCTCAGGACGGTGGTGGATGCAAGCATTAAGGTAGCACTTTGTGGATTTTCTCGTATCCTTTAATTGTAGTGTACCCATACGCTGAACAAAGAAGAGAAAAAAAAAAAGGCAGTGAAGAAGGTAAAATTAAAGTACAAGAAGTTTACCTTTGAGTTTTTGATGGGTAATCTTGCTGCGTTAAGAAGCCAAGTTTTACAAGCCTGAAAAAAAAATCAAGTTATGTTGTTAATTTGCGGAAGTAAAAATACATATAGTGTTTGTAAACTTCTGTAAATTATGATATTCTACCCTTCGTGTTCTTTCTTCTTGTTTACTGCTTTTGCTGTGTTGCTGCGTGAAAGAAAAAGGAAGAGTAAGGGAACCTTTTATAGGCGTGATACAGTGCCCGGAAATGGAAAATGGAAAGGAATTGACATAATTTTTGGAGCAGAATGATTTTGACGTGCTGGAAATCTGTTAATTTGGTATCCATCTTGATTTTTCTGCAAATTTGAGAGAAAATTATTGCAGAAAATCATGAAAAAAATTCTGCAGTGAGGAAACTTTCCTTTATTGGGCCTGAGAAAGAAAGTTACTGGACGAGCCAAGATAAAAGGAAAATGATCTCTTTCTTCTAATCAAGGTGCTCAAAGTTTGCTAATTTTTATCTTGGTTTCCCTGCAAGTTTGTGGAGGAATTCTGCAGTAAGTTTCAAAAAAAAAAAAAAAAACTAAGGTCTTCTTCCTTTGGGCCAATTCGATAAAAATGAAAAAAGAAATGGGCTAAAAAGAAGAGCACTTTGGGCTTGTACTAAATCTGCCAATTCATGTCCCAATCTAAAATTTGTGAGGCTTCCTATGGGCCAACAAAATAAAATTAATAGACCACGGTTATTAGCACTAGCCTCTTTGTTAAATACACTACCAGGATGAATACACTATTCAATTTTCCGAAAAATTGAAACATTTTCGGAAAAAAATTCCGAAAATTAACAAAAAATTCGAAAAAAACATTTGAAATATTGTATTTTCCATTGTGTTCGAAAAAATTGTTCAAAAAAATAAAAGAATTTCGAAATTTTTTTTCGAACAACAAATAGTGTATTTATTCAGGTAGTGTCTTTAACTAAGAGGCTAGTGCAAATAACCTGGGCCAAATTAATAATTGGTTTAGAAGAAATCATGGATGATTATTTTTGTTGGCAAACAAAAAGGATTTTTGGGCCATGAAATTTAAAAGAATAGCCCACTTTCTTTAATTTGTTGGACTCTTATACAAAGTCAAAAAAATTCTTGGGCCAAATCAAATGAAATTGTTGAGCCTTCTCCAAAATGAGAAATATGGAGAAATAAATTTCGTGCTTCATTCACATCAAGTCCAAAAATGACCGTGAACAAAGCACGAGGGGGCATTTGTAAACAAATTAAATTTGCACCCAATTAAATGGTGACACGTGTACAAATCAAATATTAATATCAAATAAAAACCAGGTGGCTTAGCCCACCTGGCCACCGGGTTCCTCACTCTAGTGAGTGACCCGGGTTCGATTCCCTCCGGGAACGAATTATGGGAGTTATAAGGAGGACTTGAAGATTTCTTGGTGCATTTGGGGACTTGGTGCACTAATCTAACTACTAACAACTAACATTTACCGATAAAAAAAAATAATTTAATATCAAATAAAATTTACTATTTTATTTTAAGAATTTAATCAAATTAATTCTTGAATTAAATAGTTAAATTGATATTAAATGTACACGGTAAAAATCGGACAAATTAAATGAGTGTTCGATACTCATATTGGGTAATAAATACGCCTTATTTACCATAAGAACGAGAATTAAATGATATCTCGTAAAAAATAGAAGCGAATTAAACTAATTCGCAAATCACGTCAATCATATGTTATGGGCCAATCAAGCGGCGCCACATGGCGCGATAAGAAAGGAACGCGGAAGAACACAAGCGAACGAGCATCCAGACGATAAAAAACGAATCATCTGCAACCGTTCTTGAAGACTCAAAGCGTTCTTCGTCGTTCTTCGTGGAAATCAACCAGAAGCAGCTCAAATTCGAAGATCAAGGCCCGAAGCCCCTTCGATCCAGTGTTTTCTACTTGAAGATTCGAAGATTCCTCAAGAACGTTCTTCGCTGTTCTTCACTCAAATCCGCCAGAAGTAGCTCAAGATCGAAGTTCAAGGCCCAATGCCCCTTCGATCCAGTATTTTCTACTTGAAGATTCGAAGATTCCTAAAGAACGTTCTTCGCCGTTCTTCATCATTCTTTGCCCAAATCCACCTGAACCAGCTCGAGATCGAAGACTAAGGTCCAGCACCCCTCCGATCTGACATTTGCCTTCAAAGATTCAAAGAGCGTTCTTCACCAAACTCGAAGGCGTTCATCCAGAAACTACGCTTAATCCAAAACAAGGTGTTTTCACCCTTGGATTAACGTTACAAAAATTCAAGCCGAAGATCGAAGTTAAAATTCGATCAAAGTCAAAGTCAGCTGAAGAGGAGAATCAGAGGAGAAAATTCAGAGTCAAGAACCCTCACAAATCTTTCGGTTCGATCCGATTAAAATTCAAGTTGTAAATTGTATTCGTGTTTATTATATTAATAAAACGAATTTCGCAGTTACAATGTATTCGTTATTTGACTTAAATATTTATCCAAATTATATGGAATCTGGGAGCATCATAAACCTGCTAACGCAAAACCTGTGCATGCCTATATGGCATCTCTAGGAATTCTCATTGTGAAGAATTCCCCCCTCTCATTGAAGTATTAATTGCAAAATGATCTTGGCCGTTCTTTTATTTCACCGTGATCGTGTCCGTCCATTTTTCTCAATTTGATCTATATATATAGTGTTCACCTCTCATCATTTCATTCACTTTTTGTCCTACGTTCCGGTTCGTCATGTTTCCTCTGTCCGATTTTATGCTTGTCGGTCGTTATTGCAACTTTGCTCCTTCCGGCCGTTGTGTCATTCGTAGCAATCGTCATGTTGTAGCTTCTCATGTAATATTAGTTTAACCATTGCAGATTGTGCTTCTCATTTAATTTTAATTTTGCAATTATAGATTATGATTGTATAGGATGTTCCATTTTTCGTTTTTATATTTTTTGGTTCACTTTTTCGACGAATGATTGTTCCATTCGCTGATCAATTATGTATTACCGTCCCGACGTTGTATTCATTCTTTGTATATTATTATAAAAAATAACGATATTGGTTTGTATACAACATTCCTCACTTTATGATTAAATTCTTTCCAAAGGATTTGTATTATCTTGATATTTAGTTTATCCGTTTATTGTCTATTTTCCAAAGCTTTTCGTCTTTGCGGAAATCAGATTCTTATAATTTATTACTACCTTTTTCATCATGATTTCCAAATCTACGACCATAATCATGATTAATCCTAGACAAAGACTTTTCTGTTGATTATCTCCAGACAAAGACTTTTCTCGGTTCCCCAAATTCTCTGCTCCACTCTCTTTCAAAAAAATTCTCTATAAAAACAGTCATCTCAAATTTCTAATATCTCATCGAGAAAATTGAAACCAAATATCACCAGCTGTTAACATCACGATGGGCTCCAGAGTAATCACGGTGGTGCAGGACGGCGCCGCCAATTACCGGACTGTACATGAGCAATCAACGTTGTGCCCCTAGCAACACATCGCACAACATCGTCGCTCACATCAAGCACCACCAGGCAGCGCGTGTGATTGGGATGGGCACTTTTGGGTGCGGGACTGTTATTGTTGAGGGCGAGGATTTTATTACCGAGACCATTACCTTCGAAATTCCGGCGTCCATGGCTTCTCCGGTGCGCGCCATTCTTTCCGGCGAGACGAGCTTCAGTTTCAGCTTTGAGCTTTCATTTTCGGCATGAATCAAAGGCGGCGTGGCCTCTGCTAATTCCGGCGGTAATTGGTGGTGTTGCAGCTTCAACTAATTCCGACAATGAGAATGTGTGAGTTTCCTTTCCAACGCGGCAATGACGTGATTTTCGATGCGTGAACTTTCCAGCTTTTCTTAATTTGATGATAGTAATTGAACGTGATTGGTAACCGTGGGAAATTAGTGCAATTAGTCAAAAAAATCCTAATTGGGTGAGTTAGGCTAATTGATTCAGCACTGACAAGATATGCAATGAATGACTTAACAATATAACAATATGAAGCAATGATCAAAGCAATAAAAACTCAGAGAGATAACGTGGTTCAGAGACTCAAACTCCTACGTCCACGGTCCTGATTCAACAAGGATAATCCACTAAAAGATTGTCTTGTTTTTAATGTGCCAAGGTGCACCCAGATCAGTCTTCTCACTGACCTTTCCTTCTAACTTACTCAACTAACTTCAACCAACATACCTAACAAGGAGGGTTTTGGTTTCAGTTTGATTCCAACTAGGTTGTGATTATCCTTACAAGACAAGGTTATGCTAAGGAATGGATAATCACTCTAAGCTTAAGATAATTCTAATACGCTCAATGGAATACATAATAACTCTCTAACTCTAGAAACACTTGGGAAATTTAAAGTTTTTCGAGTGCTTCTATGAATGCTTGAATGCTTTGAGCGCTAAGAGTTTGAGTAATTTATGGCTTCAAAATTTCCCGTAACTTTGATTGGGTCCAAGGTCTTCTATATTTATAGGCAACTTTGAAAAACTATCCGTTGGAGGAGATAGCCTTCTAGGTTGTGTTTCTTGTAGGATTATTCAACAGACATAATCTCCATGCAGCAGCCGTCCTTGCATGTATTTGGTAAATGCATGCCCGTTGAAATGCGCAGGGATGTCAGGTTCAAGTCAGTGTCCGTACATGACTTGACGTGCTCTGATTGGTCCACGTCAGCTGGTAGGTGAGAATGTCAGAACTCATTCTTCAGTTCAGTCTTGTCTTTACTTGTTGGGGTTATACGTGAAATTATGCTTTTACTTTGTATAACTCGTGTATCAAACACTCGTTTTATGAGAATAATTCTTTTATCGCATTTGCTTTAGATATGATTGAATGTTGAATATTTATTGCAAACCGTTCAATATATAGTACATGTTACATTGTAGTTAATGTGGTGATACCCGATCACGGAAGACAACATTAACGGTTTCCTTGTAACTAAACGTATATTTCACGACCTAGGTGGAATTGAACAATCCGCCGTGAAAGGTCGATGCGTAAGGCTCAGATTGGTCTGTCTTGACTAAGAGATTGCACTAGCACATTTAGTATGTGTTGAAGAGGACCTACAGCGAGGATAAATTCTTCTGTTCTGAAAGGTGAAGAATTAGACCTCAGTGGTTGTTGATTTCTTAATCTCCGTCACTTCAATAAGACCGTGTGTGCTTAATGATTACTGCTTTGATTCATGTTGGGTGAGAATCATTGTGACTTCGAACTTTGTGTCTTGGGCAGTAATATTAATCATACGACGGTTGCTAAGATTTAATACGGAGAAACGCGTGCGAGTACGGCTCGTCTGATTAGTCCCCTTGGTGGGCTCAGAAGTTTTATTGTACCAAATCTTGCAAGTGAAGAATCAGTTTCTTCGGTACGAATAATAATGTTGAGCTGTCTTTACTCCAAGGTGAAATATATTAATTAATTTAGAGCTATTCAGAAGCTCAATTAATTAATGGACTTGATAATCTTAAACGCGGGAAATAATAACCGGGAGCCCATATTATCGTAATATGGATTAAGATGGATAGTGCATATTAATTTATTAGTGGTAATAATTAATATTAATGGGCTGAATTATATTGGGGCTCAATATTGAAATTCAGAAGTCCATTAGGAGGTCCAATCTTAATTCTCCTTAAAGGCCCCTCAAGTAGCCCATTAAGTAGCCCAATAATGATAAGGTGATTAAAATAAAAAGAAAATATATTGCTGATTTTTCCATTTTAAAATTCGAAAATTGCATATTGAGAAGGAAAAAGATTTTGTTGATTTTCTTGGAAATATATTATGGAAGATATGTATTCTAGGAATACAAGAATATCTCATATATTCAAGAAGATCCAAATCTTGGATTTTCATCTTATTATTTTCGAAAATCACCCCATAACAAGGTGAGTGAGATTTTTGTGGAATATTTTATTTTGGAGAAAAGAATATATGGGATATATTCAAGATTTCTTAGAGTCTAAGAAAAGATTTTTTCCAAGCCCAATATTCATCAAATTTTCGGCCACTCTATGTTATAAATAGGGGATGATTTTTTCGTCCCCAAGTACGTAATTCCATGTGTTAGAAAAATCAAGAAGCATAGATATTTTTCTTTTTCCTTAGTTTATTAAATTGTTCGATAGCATCTCCCACCGGTGATCGAACAAGGCGAAGGGAAATACTTGAGAAGGCTTTTGGGTTGGTAAAGCGTGAACGTATTCGTCCCGTTTATTCAAAGGCCAAGTCTACAAGAGGTACGTAAATCACATATTTACTTGATTATTCCGCTATAGTTAATATGTGAATTAATTCAACATGCATGATGAAAATTAGTTGTTGGAATTATTATTTGAATTAATTAGGATTAATTCATGCTAGTAATTGTATTTAAATTCGTATTTAAATTTCATCCCGAAAAGTTCCCGGACACCCCTATTTTCCCAACATTACTGAGTTCAGGTTTGTCCTCATCTACGTACTTTTCCTAGCGCTGACATTCCTTTTGACTTGCTTGAATCCTACTCCAAGTCTTTTCCCAATACTCAGTGCGTCCCTATTCCGTTCAGGCTGAGTTTAGCAATGATCTCAGGATCATGCTCTTCATCCTGACACTTACTCAGCCAGCTTAGAAAGACTGTCATAAGTTCAAGATGGTGCTCTTGTGTTCTTCAGGGTTCAGTCTTGATTGTCATCAATGAGTACTCCTCTCATTTAGTGCCTGTAAATTGTAAAATAAACTAACTTACAAACCTAACCAAGACTAGCCTGACTATTACAACACTTAGGCAAATCATCATTTCAGGGTCTTTGGGATCAACTCAAAACTAACATTGTCCCAATATTATTAATAAATTATTGTAATTTAATGAAAGAAACGTATTGTTTTTTATTACTCTAGAAAATTAGATCAATGTTGAAAATATTTGTCGACTAAAATATGAAAGAAGTGTGAGTTTCATCTTAATAACAACGTGGTCAACTATCCTAAATTATAATCATTCATTTATCCCTTGCAATTAATGAAAAATAATAATTAATGGTTATATTTTTTTATACTATATACGTTAATAAGTTAAATCCTTTTTTTATTGTCAAATTGCCATAATTTAATTCCAGAAAATTTGATCAATCATTGAAAATCTTTAGGTATTAAATAGTGAAATTAGAGTTATAGATATTCACTAATTAAATTAAAGTTTATTTTATTTTATTTGAAATTACACTTATTCATCTGTAATCTATTTGGCGAGACAATTAAGTCAAAGTGTGAGAAATTAATTATAATTATAATAAATATTGATCATGCTTGGTATTATATTATTCACAGTCTACACAGATGTATCATATACTAAGTACGTTTCAACTAATAAATTTAGAAAAAAATAGTAAAGTGAGAGATAGAATGAGTGAGTGAGATATATTTTTTTAATTTATTCTAAATAAACATTAAAAAACCAAATATATGCCAACTTATGTTTCTGCGCTGAAGAAGGGATTTCTTAATTCCAAAAAGTCTGCCTCAAATTCTGTACGTTAAACCTCAAATATAATCACAACAACTAAATTCCAGCCCCCCAGGACTCACTTCTGTATATCGTTGAACATGAATAAAAATTAAATTGCAGATATCATACTTTGATTATAAATATTTAATTAAGTTATGAAATAAAAAGTTTTAAAATAAAATTCTATCGGCCAACTATGCTTCAACATTCATTACTAATTTAATTTCTAAACTTATGAACGACAATTTTCTTGCCATAAATTTCACTTTATGAAAATACATTTATTAAATATAATCAGGATAAAATATTTATTAAAAAATAAAGAAAAAATAACACTAAATTCGAAATAATATTTGACTTAAAAAAAATCTTAGATTAATATATGATTTATTAGGATAATTAACTTTAAGATAGTTTTCACATATTAAAAGTTTATTAAAAAAAATAAATGGTACTATAATGTCTAATAGATTAATCAATTATGGTTTTGATTCTAAAAGGAAACCACCACTAGAGATTATTAAATATATTGGTTAGAATGGAAAATTTGGTTTTGAAGGACTTTACCTTAAGAGAGTTTGTAGAGGTCACTATCTTTACAAACTTGCTAAATTGAGACAATATCTTTACGAACTAGCAAAATTAAGACAATATCTTTAAGACACTCTCTTTTAATTTTGGTTAATTTAGGTCAAATTTTAAAAAAACACGACCAAAAGGGTATATTGTAATTGGGCTTTCTTTGACCTACGTTTTCTAAAATTTGGTCTAAATTTTCCCAACATAAAAGATAGTATCCTTATTTTGCAAGATTGTAAGATAATATTCTAATTTTATTAGCCCATAAAGATAGTTTCATATATTTGAAATCTCGAAAAAAAAAGTGTCCTAATTTTGCAAACGCCCTTAAGATAATGTCCTAAAAAATATTTTCTTGTGTATATGATTTAATTTAGTAATAAATTATAAGGTATGACTTATTGTAAACATATCAATTTGTAGTTTAGAAACATAATTAACCTCAATGTGGTATTACATACTTTAATCATAAAATATTACTATTGAGAGTATATTTTAGAATTAAATTGTTTCATATATGTACCACTTTATTATTATTTTTAGACACACATTACTTTAACCAATTAATGTTCTTTAAATAAACAATCAATCCTCTTCGTTGCCATTAATTAAATTGGTTATAAGGGAAAAATGTTATTTTAGGACACTACCTTATGAGCATTTGTTGTATTTATACATGACACTATCTTTACGGGCTTGCAAAATTGAGACAATATCTTTACGAACATGAAAAATTAGGACAATAACTTTACAAACTTGCATAATAAGGATACTATCTTTTATATTCTAATTTTATAAGCCCATAAAGATAGTTTCATAAATTTGTAAGATAGTGTCCTAATTTTACAACCACTCATAAGATAATGTCCAAAAAATAATTTTTTCTTGCGTATATGTGTTAATTTTTTCATAAATTATAAGGTATAAATTATTGTATACCTATCAATTCGTAGTTAAGACAATATTGATGATAGATTAGAAACATAGTTAACCTAATTGTGGTGTTACATATTATAATCATAAAATATTACTATTGACAGTATATTTTAAAATTAAATTGTTTCATATATGAACCACTTTATAATTGTTGGGACAATGTCAGTTTTGATTAGATCCCAAAGCCCCTGAAAAGATGTTTGCATTTGTTTATCAGGCTAATCTTGGTTAGGATTTGTACTTAGTCTTTTTACACTTCACAGGTACTCAGTAAGAGGAGCACTTACTGATGACAATCAAGACAAGAGCCTGAAGACGGTTTACCATCTTGAACTTATGGCAGTCTTCTAAGCTGGCTGAGTAAGTCTCAGTGATGAAGAGTATGACCCTGAGGTCAGTACTACTCAGTCCTGAAGGGAACAGGATGATACTGAGTTTGTGGGAAGACTTGGAGTAGAGCCAAGCAATGCAAAAGGAATGTCAGCGTTGGGACAAGACCGGTGAGCTCTTCATCACTGAGTAAGTCTCAGTGATGTAGAGTATGATCCTGAGGTCAGTACTACTCAGTCCTGAAGGGAACAGGATGATACTGAGTTTGTGGGAAGACTTGGAGTAGAGCCAAGCAATGCAAAAGGAATGTCAGCGTTGGGACAAGACCGGTGAGCTCAAGACAAAAAGAACTTAATAAGACAAACCTGAAGCCCAGGAATAAGTTCTGACGTTCTCACCAACCTGATGACGTGGACCAATCCGGGAAGGACACGCACGTACAGAACCTGACAGAAGACTGATTTCAGACTGCATTTCCAACGGGCAAGCATTTAATGTGCATTTAATGCAACTACCTAATTCCATGCAAGGACGGCTGCTGCATGAAGATATGTCCGTTTGAATCACTCTACATAGTTGACAAGAAAGACTATCTCTCCAACGGATAGTTTTTTCAAATCACCTATAAATACAGAAGGCCTTGAACCCATTCAAGTTTACGGGAAATTTCCAAGCCAGAAATTACTCAAACTCTCAAGCACTCAAAAGCATTCAGTCTTTAGAAGAAGCACTCGAAACCCTCCAAATTTCCCAAGTGTTTCTTAGCAACTGAGAGTTATTCTGTATTCCAAAGAGCGTACAAGCAATATCTTAAGCTTAGAGAGATTATCCAACCCTTAGCATAGCTTTGTCTTGTAAGGATAATCTCAACTTAGTTGGAATCCAAACTGAAACCAAAACCCTAAGTTAGGTTTGTTGGGAGTAAGTCAGTTAGTGAGTTAGTAAGGAAGTTTGTATAGATCAGTGAGGTTAGCTGGTCTTGGTGCACCTTGGCACGTTAAAAACAAGAATCCCTTGAGTGGATTTCCTGTTAAATCAGGCTGTGGACGTAGGAGCTTGAGTCTCTGAACCACGTTAAACTTGCCGTGTTCTTATTGCTTTGATATTGCTCATAACTGCCATATTGCTTATTCATTCATTGCATTCGGTTTTATCAGGTCTGAATCAATCAGCCTGATCTATTAAAAAGAGCACTGCTCTTACAAAACACTTTTCAGTAGAGTAATCCATTTTTAAAAGCAAACTAATCAAGACTTTAAACTATTAGGGCTCACGCATTTCTGCACTGAACTTAAACTGATAGTTAGCCAACTGACCCACACCAAGTGTAGTCAGTAGGTGTATTATCAGTCCCTAGTTCTTTATCACTCTAAGTAAAGGGGACTCAGTAAGGTTTTAAGTTTGAAAAATTGGAATACGTGTATTCCCCCCCATACACGTATTCCTCAGTCTTGTATCGGGACCAACAAGTGGTATCAGAGCAGTGGTTCAAAAGACCACTGACTTTGAATACTAATAGTTTCAGAGGAGAAACTGTTGGTGGTCACTGAATAAATATGAGTTTGCTTTTCATAAAACTTGCATCATCATGACTTCGAGAAGACTTGAAGCTTCGTTACCTGAATTCTCTATATCTAACTTTGTCTATTGGAAGTTCATATTAGAAGCGCATCTTGATGCCATCCATGACCAGATGTCGCGTGTTCTCAGGGAAGGACCGATCAAGATCACCATTCCTAATGTCAGAGGACTGGGATATGAGCATCATGAGATTGGCGTGCAGGTTCCGAAAGAAAGGAAAGACATGACCAACGATGAAATCAAAATGGTGGGACTGGACAACGTTGCCAGAAACATCATTCTGCATATGGTGCCCTTCGAGGAGTCAGCCAGGCTGATGAACTTAAAGACGGCAAAGGAGGTTTGGGATGAGCTGACCAGGATGTGCGAGGGGTTAGAAAAGATAAAGGAGAACAAGAGAAACATCGCCATTCAGAAATTCGAAGCATTTGAGATGTTGCCTGATGAGACAATCGATCAGATGGAGTCAAGGTTCAAAGATCCTGAATGCCATTCCTGAGAGATGGGATAACAGTGTAATTATGCTTCAGAACACTCAGGATATGAGCAAGATAACTTCTGCTTTACTTTTTTCAGAGCTAAAGGCACTGGAATTTGATCTTAACAAAAGAAAGAAGAAAGTTCAGCCAGAAGATGAAGAAAATGAGAAAACTCCTGAGAAAAGTGTGGCGTTCAAAGCCAGGTCTGAACCTGTTGAATCTTCATCTAAGTCACTGATGGAGATGAGCAAGGAAGAGCTCGCTGAGGAGTACAGCCTGATGGCCAGACGCTTTGATAAGCTTAATTCCAGGTTTGGTCGTTATAAGAAATTTTATCAAGACTCACGTGACAGAAAACCTAAAGGAACCCACCAAAGCTCGAGGAGATATGAGGAAAGGAGAAATACTGACCAGAGGAGAGATCATTGCGATGAAAGAAGATATTCAGATCCAAAGCCCGATCGCAGAGATGAACAGAGACGTACTCACGATGACAAACACTCAGAGAAGACTGAAAGCTCATCAAGACAGAGGGAACCTGACTCAAGGAGGATCCCTGAACCAAGGAGAGAAAGAGGAGATGAGCAACCAACATGTTACAACTGTAACAAGAGCGGGCACTATCAATATGATTGTCCGAAGCTGAGTGCAAGGGAAAGAAAGGACAGGAGGGCCAAGAAAGACCAGAGACTTGCTGACCGGAGAGCGATGCTCGCTGAGGATGCAACTGACTCTGATGGTCCTGAAGAGAGGTCGCCTGAACTCTTTTCTGATGATGAGTACGATGATGTCTTCCTGATGGCAAGGGAGGAACCTGAGGTAACATCTAACTCTGTATGTGCTTCCTACACTGGTCAAAATCCTGAGCTTAGCTCAGAGTCAGTCAGAGAAATGAACCTTTAGATCTGCCTGGATCAATTGATGGTTGATTTCTCCAGATTGCAGGAAACTAATGTCTTCTTGGTAGAGGAGAACAAGAAATTGAGTACTGAGGTTCAGAACCTGAATGATCAGCTCACTCAGTCCGATCTTAAAGAATCAACTCAGATTGTGAGACTAACTCAAGAGATTGATCTAATCAATGCTGAGCGTCTCCCAAGAGAGAAGATTCTGAAGGAATTGGCTGATGAAGAGCTGGTCAGAAAGGAGGAGCTGCAGGTACTCAAGAGTAAGTTTGATGACCTCTTTGCCAGACATGAAACCCTGAAAAAGAGTGAGGACTCACTCAAGCAGAAGGTTGCAGCAATGAATAAATCCTCAGTGGCTAGAGAGTAAATAAATAGCAGCCAGATGATTGGGAACGAGAAAAAGGAACTTGGATATGTTCCTAAGAAATCCTCACATGGTCAATCTCATGTTGCTTCAGGGAGTAACACTGAGAGGGTATTTGTTCAGGCAGGCCAGAATGCACCCAAGGTTGTACTTCAGGCCCGTCAAACTGATAAGGGCAAGGAAACTGTTGACACAGTCAGGGTTGCCCCCAAGGTTGTTAAGCCAAAACCCAAGGGAAAGGCAAAGCAACCAAGGGAGGTTGATTAGGCGTGAAATTGTCATGATTCGTAGCGAGAAACGCCCTAGTTTTGGTCGAATTTATTGAGTTTTTAGAGTCAATTGAGCATTATTTCTATACATTGATGAATTTGTCTCTTTGATGCTAATAGGTGAATAGAGGACGAAAAACGGAGTTTGTAAGACTTTGAATCGACTCAAACGGATGCCCGGATGAGAAGATATTGAAGAAATATGATTGGTATTAGTGCGGACGAGGAAAAGTATTAGTTGGATGAGTTGGAAGTCACTCGAGTGACTAGGTCGAGCGCCACCGCTCGAGCGCATTGCTCGAGCGCCTAAGCTTACAGAACTTTTCTTGCGCTCGAGCAGCTCGAGCGCCACCGCTCGAGCGAATTGCTCGAGCGCCCAAAACATACAGTGCAATTTCAGCACACGACCGGCTCGAGCGGAACCGCTCGAGCGATTGTGTCATTCGAGCTACACTACTCGAGCGGGACCGCTCGAGCGTTTTGCTCGAGCAGCTTCGGATTTTTGCCTCCGGATGCGTATTTTCGGCCCATTAACTCCCGTTTCGACCCGTGCCTATATATACCTCTTCCAAACACGTTTTGAAGGATCCCCGAACTTTAGAAATAATTTTAGACTTAGTTTTTGGAGAGGAAGGAGAGGAGCAAGCTTTATTTTACGTTTTGTTGAGGTTTTGCATACGAATTCTTAGTTTCTTTTCTTTCTTAGTTTCTTTTAATTAGCTCGATTACTTTTAACGCTTTAAACTTCATTTTTATCAATTCAAATTTCAGTTCTTAGTATTTATTTCTTTAAACCCTAGTTCATGTTTCATATTATCGTTCTTCAATTCATTATGTTTATGTTCGTTGTTTCTTCTATTGCTTTTGTGTTTGTTAACGTCATGTCTAGCTAAAACCCTTGCATGCTTAGGGTAGGATGAACTCGTAGAAGTAGGTTGTGGGTACGTAATTAGGGTAACTCGTGACGTTAGGTTTGAATTCTCTTGGTTAACGAATTCTTATAATTAATCTGAACTTTACCTTTGAATTTAGTACGAAAGTGTTAGAGAGAGGACGACCGCATCACTCAATAACAATTAGTAGTCTTAACGAGAAGGTTTAGGAAAGGTTAATTCATCTACCGGTTTAGCGAAGGAGGACGACCGCATCACCTTAGTTAAATTAGGGTCTCATTAATTAAGCACAATCTATTAACTTGTTAGTAGATTAGTGAAGTCGAATGTTAGGGTAAAGTATTAGGGTTTAGAATCTTGAGCTTTCACCTTGCATTCTTATACTTAGGTTAATTCTTGTGTGTCACAGTTATTCTGATTATGTACATGCTCCGTTAGTATACGTAGGGATTCCTATCTTAAGCATCACCATCTCATACTTGCATACACACCTTAGATACTTAGTTTAATTTTCCTTTTGCATTCGTAGAGTAATTTAGTTTAGACTTAATTCTTTTAATTTTCAAATCCAAAAATACACTCATATTAACTACGACGCGTAGATCTTTAGGGATCTATTCGCATATACACCATCCCTTGGGTTCGATAATACTTGGTCATTATACGTACTTATACTACAGTGAACCCGTCCCCTTGCGGGTAAGCGACTAGTAGAAGTTAGTGTAATTCGCTTCAAGTCAATGGCGCCGTTGCCGGGGATGGCGTTGTATGCTTTTTGAATAGGACTTGTAGATAGCTTAGTAGTTAGTAGTGGGTGATTTATTTTCTGTTTTTAATTTTATTTCCATTCATTGGGCAGTTGCGTTTTGATCCTTCTGCTAGTGTATCAGGTATATGAAAACACGCTCACAAGGCAATACGAGCGAAGAGAGAATACCGTTGGATCCTGAGACAATAGCCAGAAGGAACCGAGCCTTCTGGAGAAGGATGAACGCTGCCGACTTAGGAAAGGAACCAATGGATATCAATAATGAGTTGGACGATGCTGCCAACGATTTCAATCAGGCAGTAGACCGAGTTGAAGGCACTGGAGTTAGTGATAGCCATAATCAAATTCCATTAGGGGATAGCCAGAGCCTAAACCCGGATACACAAAACGTAGGGAATCCAGCTCAGAACCTTGTCCATAATCCTCATAACAACCCTGCTTACCCACAAAACCCAAATAACCCTTTTAACAACCCAGTATACCAACATTACCCATACCCACCTTATCCTTACCCACCATATCCATATCATCCACCTCCTGTCTACAACCAACCACCTGTTTACCCACCACCACCCCAACAAGTACCAGTACCTGCTGCTAATCCTCAACATGTTCCTCAGAACGTCGATCACAATATGGCTATTCGAGGGAGGTTTGCAGCGCAGCCACAGCGGTACTATGATGGAGTGGCTTTGCCTCCTGTTGAGGCGAACAACTTCTCGATATCCCCGGGGATTTTAAAGCTGCTCACCGAGAATCAGTTCAAGGGGGTGATCGGGAAGGAGAATCCTCACACTCACCTGAGGAGTTTTCTCATGATAGCCTCAACATTTAATTACAATGGCATGTCTGAAGATGCCAAGAGGCTTAGGCTGTTCCCATTCTCATTGACGGGAACAGCTAAGGAGTGGTACGATAATACGCTCCCGCGGAGAGGTATTACCACTTGGGCCGAGCTCGAGCGTCTGTTCCTCGAGCGATTTTACCCTCCATCTAGGACGATCAAGGCTAGAATTGAGATCTCGTCCTTTCGCCAGAAGTCTGGAGAAGATTTACGCCAAGCGTGGGAGAGATACTCAAACATGCTGATTGAGTGCCCGCAACACGGGTACAATGAGAGGGATATTATGGCATTCTTCTATAGTGGTGCCAACAAGGCTGGGCAAGACCA
This sequence comes from Ballota nigra, assembly GCA_947034835.1. Taxonomy (NCBI): domain Eukaryota; kingdom Viridiplantae; phylum Streptophyta; class Magnoliopsida; order Lamiales; family Lamiaceae; genus Ballota; species Ballota nigra. The sequence continues at coordinate 12,839,268 of OX344728.1, forward strand.
TTTAGACGCGTATGCGGGCGGAGCATTCTTGAACCAAGGCATAGAGAGGTGTAGGGAAATCGTGGACAACATTGTCATGAATGCCGGTGCTTGGAGTGGAGATGCAGATTTTCAGAGAGTGCATCAGGTTGAAGAGGGAGAAGGAACGAGAAGGCTGCTGATGGCCATGATGGAAAAGATCAACAACCTCGAGTTGGGAAAGAGTTTGGGTGGAGAGCATGCAGTAGAGAATGAGAGAGTAGACCAGCCCAGTGGACAGCAAGAGGTAGCCAATTACATGGGAGGTCCGTATTACAACCAGAATGGCTACCAAGGTGGAAACCAGTATGGAAGGCCTTCTTATGGCCAACCATTTGTACCTCCAGGTCCTCAGCCACTTCAAAATCAATGGAGGAACACACAAGGAGTTCAAGGAGGCCAACAGCCTCCTCAAAACACATGGAGGAAAAATGAGAACTTTTCTTATGCTAACCCAAAAGCTGGTGTTACTGTTCCTGCAGGTGTTGATCCGGGGTCTAAACCTCCGGGTGGAGAAGGCGGTGCATCAACCGAGGAGATATTGAGAGCGATCCTTCAGAAGGTGGAGGAAGGGAGCAAGCGGTTGTCATCCTTGGAGTACGATGTGAAGGAGTTTCACAAGAAGGGTGATCATCGTGATCAAGAGCTCCAGAAGATGAACATTGAGTGGACTAGAACTCAACAAGAGAACAATCGAAGGTTCACTTCTTTAGAGTTCCAGATGAGTCAGATTGCAAAGTCAGTGAATAGAATGCCGGAGGGGAACCCGAAGGAGCATTGCAAGGCTATCCAGTTAAGAAGTGGAACCAACTATGAAGGGCCTCAGATGCCTGCTGATTCTGAGACGCCCCAAGTTGAGAAGGGGATTGAAAGTGAAGGGATTGAGAGGCATGAAGATATGGATGAGTCCCAGAAGGGCAAGGAAAGGGAGGAGGTTGAGAGAGTTCCAAAGTGGAAGAAAGCAAAGGAAGCAAGGGAGAAAGTGAAAGTGACCGAGCGAGATGAATGGGGGGTACCCAAATCTGTGATACCCGTCCCGTATCCATAACGCTTTATAAAGAAAACGCTTGATGAGAAATTCGCTAAGTTCCTTGATATTTTTAAACAATTGCATATTAATATTCCTTTTTATGATGCTTTGGAACAGATGCCGCACTATGCGAAGTTTTTGAAGGACTTGATCGCGAAAAGACGGCGAGTGGATGAGCCGAAGTTGGTGCAGCTGAACCACGAGGTGAGTGCATTAGTGCACAAGGCGCTTCCACCGAAGCTGAAGGATCCCGGGAGCTTCACAATCCTATGTGATATTGGGAACAGGATCAAGAAGGGAGCGTTGTGCTACCTCGGAGCGAGCATAAATTTGATGCCGTTATCGCTTTTCAAGAAGTTGGAAGGTGTTGAACTTCAACCCACAATGATGACGCTTCAACTTGCCGACCGGTCTATTACTAGACCTCAAGGTGTGGTTGAAGACGTCCTAGTGAGAGTTGGAGATCACATTTTTCCAGCCGACTTTGTAGTGCTAGAGATGGAGGAAGATGAGCACGTGCCCCTGATCTTGGGAAGACCTTTCTTAGCTACGGCGGGGATGGTGCTAGATGTGGCAAACGGGAAGATTACGCTGAAGGTTGATGATCAAGAAGTGAAGATCTCCCTATATGAAGCCATGAAGCACCCGAGGGAGGACGAAAGCTTGTATTGCATGGATGCCATTGATCCTCGTGTTGAAGACACACCTTCTCTCCCTAATCCCTCTCATATTCATGAATTTTATAATCCTTCACCTGTTGAGTTAACCCATGAGCATTATGATATGACTTATTTTGATAGGGATGAAGAGACGAAGTTGAAGGATGAAGAGGTGAAGAAAGTGGACGTGGTCCAGTTAGAAGGGAAAGGAGGAGTTAAGAAGAAGAAGTCTAAATTCAAAAAGTTGTTTAGTAAGACTCCTCCAGATAAAGGTGAGAAGGAGTTGAGACCTATACCACTGGAGGTGGGGAAGGAAGCAAAAGAGCTCATGATGATGGGGCATCAAGGAAAGGAGTTCAAACACCACTCTTATGAGAGTAAGAGAGGTATTTTTGAGTATGATGTCCCATAAGCTCCTTTGAGCTTGGTCCGGCATGAGGACCTTAAAAATAGCGCTGAATGAGAGGCAACCCATTATTTTTATTTTTTATTATTAGCTTTGTTTTTAGTTATTAGGGAGTTATTTTGAGTCGTATGTTTAACCTCGTATTTGAGTGAGTTGCTTGTAGGCTTGTCTCCAAATGAGTAAAGGTATCATGGAGTTATTCAGATTGAAGGAACCAACTTGAGACAAGGGAGTGTGCAAAGCTATTGAGAGAAATGGAATTATTTGGTTGAGGTAACCCACAACCCCAAACTTAAACCTCTAGCAAGGTCGAAGTTTGGGGGGGTGGAGTTTTTTTTTTTTATGTTTCTTGTTACATTGCACATGCATGCACGCCCTTATCTTTGAGTTGAGTTTGATTGATTATTAGATTGTTGAGATACTCCTTGGGGTGATTTTGATTTGACTCGCGATTGCATATTTCATGCCTATCAATCATCTTATGCTTGTTGATTGCTATCTTTGAGTATGATTTGATGAGTAGAGTGAGTAGTAAGGGTGAGTTAGAAATTCTTTTGTGTGAGTGTTTGAGTTTGAGCTGATTTGAGAGAGAACTTGTATGCTTGTGATTTTTTCTTTTGAGTACTTGTGTGATGAGAGTGAGAGTGCACTAGACTAGCATGGATGTGAAAACCGTGAGAGTTGAGCCTTACGAGATTTAAATGCATAATTTGATCTCTTCGTTTGTGAGTGAATCATCACCTTAGAGGATGCCAGAACTTGTGTGTGCTCTTGCTTCTTGATTGTGTCTAGTTTGATATGCCGAATAGGATCTTAGGCCATCTTTGATTTTATTGAGTCACTTAGCCAAAATTTTCCTTACCAATGACACTGATCCCTTGTTAGCCCCTTTGAGCCTAAAGCCTATTTTATTTGCTAGCACATATGAACACTATTCCAATTCCTAAGCCTTTTTGTCCAATTTGAGTGGAGAATAGGAAAGTGTGAATGTGAAGGGAGTGAATTGAGTTGAAAAAGAAAAAGGTTGTTTGGTGAGTGAATATGAGAAGAAGGTGTGATGAAGTTATGAGATGTGGGAAAAAGAAAAAAAATTGAGAATGAGCAAAAGAAAAAAATGAGCTCATGTGTTGTGCAAAAAAGAAAAAAAAAGTGATTGAAAAAAAAAAAGTAAAAAGAGTGAGAAAGAAAAGATTGAAGTGTTGAGAGAAGTGGAATTGAAAGAGTGTTGATTGAATATGTTTGAAGTAGTCTGTTCCTAATCTCGAAGTGCCAAAGTTTGACTTTCTATTCTCCATTCACTTAAGTCACTAACCCATATTGTTATCCCACCTGTCCAAAGAGCCGACATTACAACCTTGAGAAAAACCCTTTTTGATTCGGCATTGATTTCTATAGTATGGTCGGAGTTGAGAGTGCTTACAAGCCTATGGCTGCCAATATGTGTGATTGATTGTTTGAGTGAGTCCCTTGACCATTGTTATACACTTGTGAGGGAGCGAAACACATCGTTGAGTGCACATCCATGCTTGATCTTGGTGTTTCTTGTCATTGTTGCATGAGTATGATAAAGGAAGGTGAGTGAGTTTACTTGTGATGCATCTTTGAAGCTCGAATTTGTGTGCTTGCATGATTTGATTCTTTGACTCATTCCTAACAATTTCACTTGACTTATTATTTCATTGCTTGAGGACAAGCAATATGGTAAGTTTGGGGGGGTTGATTAGGCGTGAAATTGTCATGATTCGTAGCGAGAAACGCCCTAGTTTTGGTCGAATTTATTGAGTTTTTAGAGTCAATTGAGCATTATTTCTATACATTGATGAATTTGTCTCTTTGATGCTAATAGGTGAATAGAGGACGAAAAACGGAGTTTGTAAGACTTTGAATCGACTCAAACGGATGCCCGGATGAGAAGATATTGAAGAAATATGATTGGTATTAGTGCGGACGAGGAAAAGTATTAGTTGGATGAGTTGGAAGTCACTCGAGTGACTAGGTCGAGCGCCACCGCTCGAGCGCATTGCTCGAGCGCCTAAGCTTACAGAACTTTTCTTGCGCTCGAGCAGCTCGAGCGCCACCGCTCGAGCGAATTGCTCGAGCGCCCAAAACATACAGTGCAATTTCAGCACACGATCGGCTCGAGCGGAACCGCTCGAGCGATTGTGTCATTCGAGCTACACTACTCGAGCGGGACCGCTCGAGCGTTTTGCTCGAGCAGCTTCGGATTTTTGCCTCCGGATGCGTATTTTCGGCCCATTAACTCCCGTTTCGACCCGTGCCTATATATACCTCTTCCAAACACGTTTTGAAGGATCCCCGAACTTTAGAAATAATTTTAGACTTAGTTTTTGGAGAGGAAGGAGAGGAGCAAGCTTTATTTTACGTTTTGTTGAGGTTTTGCATACGAATTCTTAGTTTCTTTTCTTTCTTAGTTTCTTTTAATTAGCTCGATTACTTTTAACGCTTTAAACTTCGTTTTTATCAATTCAAATTTCAGTTCTTAGTATTTATTTCTTTAAACCCTAGTTCATGTTTCATATTATCGTTCTTCAATTCATTATGTTTATGTTCGTTGTTTCTTCTATTGCTTTTGTGTTTGTTAACGTCATGTCTAGCTAAAACCCTTGCATGCTTAGGGTAGGATGAACTCGTAGAAGTAGGTTGTGGGTACGTAATTAGGGTAACTCGTGACGTTAGGTTTGAATTCTCTTGGTTAACGAATTCTTATAATTAATCTGAACTTTACCTTTGAATTTAGTACGAAAGTGTTAGAGAGAGGACGACCGCATCACTCAATAACAATTAGTAGTCTTAACGAGAAGGTTTAGGAAAGGTTAATTCATCTACCGGTTTAGCGAAGGAGGACGACCGCATCACCTTAGTTAAATTAGGGTCTCATTAATTAAGCACAATCTATTAACTTGTTAGTAGATTAGTGAAGTCGAATGTTAGGGTAAAGTATTAGGGTTTAGAATCTTGAGCTTTCACCTTGCATTCTTATACTTAGGTTAATTCTTGTGTGTCACAGTTATTCTGATTATGTACCTGCTCCGTTAGTATACGTAGGGATTCCTATCTTAAGCATCACCATCCCATACTTGCATACACACCTTAGATACTTAGTTTAATTTTCCTTTTGCATTCGTAGAGTAATTTAGTTTAGACTTAATTCTTTTAATTTTCAAATCCAAAAATACACTCATATTAACTACGACGCGTAGATCTTCAGGGATCTATTCGCATATACACTATCCTTTGGGTTCGATAATACTTGGTCATTATACGTACTTATACTACAGTGAACCCGTCCGCTTGCGGGTAAGCGACTAGTAGAAGTTAGTGTAATTCGCTTCAAGTCAGAGGTCCCTGAGAGCTCAGGCCAGAGAAAGCCTCAGCGAAAGCAGAGGAAGACTCAGGCCAAGAGCCCTCAGACTGGTCGGCGAGGGTACCATCATGCTTGGCAATACCAACAGGGAAGGCCAAATATGATGACATCCCCATGGTTTTGGCATCCTGAGGCCTTTAACTGTTTACCATTCCCTCACTTGTCTAGGGGGAATAGAACACAGGGCCGTTATCAAGAACAAGGCCCAAGACCTGCTGCACCCAGACCTAGGAAGAGCAGGAAGCCAGCCCAAAAGGCACCCACTCAGGCTCCTGTGAAGCCTAAGTCTAGCACTCATACACCATCTTCCTCTCAGGCAAAGAAGAAGAAAGTTGTGTATGTTGATGTTTTAGGGAGACAGATTTACCACTCTGAGGCAATCAGGGTTGTTAAGCAAGTCTGGATTCCGAAGGGTACAACTGACACGATAGGACCCAACACCCAATGGGTACCTAAAGTCTGATTTGTTTGCAGGCGACTGTGGACCACGACAGGAGGAGAGGAGACTCAAACAAAGTTGTTTGGTACTTAGACAGTGGATGCTCAAGGCATATGACTGGAATGAAGAGTCTTCTCCAAGAATATCAAGTTAAAGATGGTCCACAGGTAACCTTTGGAGATAACTCAAAAGGTGTTACTAAAGGTTTTGGTGTCTTGATAATAGGTACAGTCAGAGTGGAAAATGTATCCTTTGTGGAAGGACTGAAGCATAACCTATTGTCAGTAAGCTAATTCTGTGACAAAGGTTTCAGTGTTGAGTTCTCATCAAATATATGTTCAGTCAAGGACAAATCAACACAAGTGCTTCTATCAGGTATCAGGAAAGGTAACGTTTATCTCGCTGATTGAAGCAGCACTATTCCTAATACTTGTTTTGTTGCTAAAAGCTCTCTAGAGCTCAGTTGGCTATGGCATAAAAGGTTAAGCCACCTGAACTTCAAGATTCTTAACAAAATTTCTAGACAGTCACTTGTTGAAGGTCTACCTAATGAAGTTTTTAACAAAGATCATGTGTGCAAAGCATGTCAGGAAGGGAAGCAGGTTAGAGCTTCATTTAAAGAGAAAGCTTCCCACTCCACTAACAGGATACTTCAGCTCTTGCACATGGACTTATTTGGTCCCATAACACCTGTGAGTATGAATGGTAGGAAATATACCCTTGTGGTTATTGATGATTATTCTAGATATACTTGGGTTATTTTCTTGTTGAATAAAAAGGAAACACAGGTGAAGCTTCCAGAGTTGCTCAGAAGACTCAGCAATGAGAAGAATCAGTCCATTACTAAGATCAGATCTGACAAGTGCACTGAATTTATAAATTCATAAACTTGGTATAGCTCATGAGACTTCTGCAGCTAGAACCCCAAAACAAAATGGTGTTGCTGAAAGAAGGAACAGGACACTGAAGGAAGCTGCCAGGACCATGCTGGCTGAGTCAGGACTGCCCAAGAAATTCTGGGCTGAGGCAATCAACACCGCATGCTACACTCAGAACAGATCCATGCTGAACAAACAACATGCACAGACCCCATATGAGACATGGAATAAGAGGAAACCTCGTATTTCATACTTTCATATATTTGGTTGTAAGTGCTTCATTCTCAACAATGAGAAGACCCAATTGAAAGCTTTTGATAGCAAATATGATGAAGGAATATTCTTAGGATATTCTGAAGTTAGTAAAGCTTTCAGGGTTTACAATTGTAGGACCCTTGTTGTGGAAGAATCACCACATGTTGTGTTTGATGAATCTGCTAATGAGTTTAGGGTAAAAGTGTTGAATCCTGATACTGAGGAACATACTCAACCTGAGGTAAGTACCATCTATGAAGATGTGGTTGCAGCTGAGACGGTTCCTGAGTCATCTCATCAAGGGGGAATCAATGTCCCTGACATTGAGCTTGTTAATCCCTTTGGTATAGACTCAGGATCATCCCCTTCTGTTCAATTTCCTGAATTTTAAGAGCCTGTAGACACTAACATTGCAGGTACTTCAGGAACAACTGAGAACATAGATAGAGGACCATCCTATTGATCAAGTCATTGGTGATCCAACTGAGGGAGTCAGGACCAGACGGTTTCATGGTGAGAGTGCATTGTTCTGTTGCTTTCTCTCTGAGCAAGAGCCTCAGAACATTGAAGAAGCTCTCACTGACTCGAACTGGATCATTGCCATGCAAGAGGAGTTGAATCAGTTCACAAGGAATCAAGTTTGGGAACTGGTTGATAGACCTAGGCATCAAGGTGTTATTGGTACCAAGTGGATCTTCAAGAACAAGAAGGATGAGAATGGTGTTGTAGTAAGGAACAAGACTAAACTGGTTGCAAAGGGGTATTGTCAGTCTGAAGGAATAGACTATGATGAGACCTTTGCTCCAGTGGCTAGGTTGGAAGCTATCAGGTTGTTCCTTGCATATGCAACATACAAGAAGTTTAAGGTGTATCAAATGGATGTCAAGAGTGCCTTCCTAAATGGTGTACTCAATGAAGAGGTATATTTTGAACAACCTCTTGGGCTTGAGGTTGGAGATAGAGTATACCATTTAAAGAAAGCACTCTATGGACTTAAGCAAGCACCAAGAGCTTGGTATGATACCCTCTCTCAATTCCTGACTGACCATGGGTTCAAGAAGGGAACTGTGGATAGGACATTGTTCAGGATCACTGAAGGTGATGACATTCTCTTGGTCTAGATTTATGTGGATGACATAATATTTGGATCACCAAATCATCAGCTCTGTGAGAAATTCTCTAAACTGATGACTGGTAAATTTAAGATGTCTATGATGGGAGAGATGAACTTCCTCTTGGGATTGCAGGTCAAGCAGACTGATCAAGGTATCTTCATTAATCAGGCCAAGTATACAAGAGACTTGATTCACAAGTTTGGTGTTCAGAACAACAATCCAGCCAGGATCCCTATGAACACAAATTGGAAGATGGATCCTGACACTGAAGGGACTTCAGTAAATTAGATTGAGTATCGAGGGCTGATAGGTTCCTTATTGTACATGACTGCAAGTAGGCCTGATATTACGTTTGCAGTTGGTGTGTGTGCTAGGTACCAGTCTGATCCTAAGAAAAGTCATTTGGAGGCTGCTAAGAGAATACTTAAGTATTTGAAAAGGACAGTCAATATGGGACTATGGCATCCTTCAGATGACAACCTAGAACTGACAGGTTATTCAGATGCAGATTATGGAGGTTGTAGGATTGATAGGAAATCAACCTCAGGGACATGTCAGTTTTTGGGGAGCAAGTTGATCTCGTGGTTTAGCAAGAAGCAGAATTCAGTTGCAACATCCACAACTGAGGCTGAGTATATGGCTACTGGTAGTTGTTGTGCTCAGATCTTATGGTTAAGGCAACAGTTGAGGGACTACCAGGTATTTGCTAATGAGGTTCCAATCTATTGTGACAACAATAGTGCTATAACAATTACTCAGAACCCAGTGTTTCACACAAGGTGCAAGCTTGTGGATATTAGGCATCACTTCATTCGAGATCATGTGGAGAAGAAGGATATTAGGATGGAGAAAATTCACACTGACAGTGTTGGGACAGTGTCAGTTTTGATTAAGATCCCAAAGCCCCTGAAAAGATGATTTGCCTTATGTTTGTCTTTGTCAGGCTAGTCTTGGTTAGGTTTTGTACTTAGTCTTTTTACACTTCATAGGTACTCAGTAAGAGGAGCACTTACTGATGACAATCAAGACTTAGAGCCTGAAGACGCAGTTTACCATCCTGAACTTATGGCAGTCTTCTAAGCTGGCTGAGTAAGTCTCAGCGATGAAGAGTATGACCCTGAGGTCATTTACTACTCAGTCCTGAAGGGAACAGGAGGATACTGAGTTTATGGGAAGACTTGGAGTAGAGCCAAGCAATGCAAAAGAAATGTCAGCGTCAGGACAAGACCGGTGAGCTCAAGACAAAAAGAACTTAATAAGACAAGCCTGAAGCCCAGGAATAAGTTCTGACATTCTCACCAACCTGATGACGTGGACCAATCCTGGAAGGACACGTACGTACGGAACCTGACAGAAGAATGACTTCAGACTGCATATTCAACGGGCAAATATTTAATGTGCATTTAATGCAACTATCTAATTCCATGCAAGAACGGCTGCTGCATGAAGATATGTCCGTTTGAACCACTCTACATAGATGACAAGAAAGGCTATCTCTCCAACGGATAGTTTTTCAAATCACCTATAAATACAGAAGGCCTTGAACCCATTCAAGGTTACGGGAAATTTCCAAGTCAGAAATTACTCAAACTCTCAAGAACTCAAAGCATTCAGTCTTTAGAAGAAGCACTCGAAACCCTCTAAATTTTCCAAGTGTTTCTTAGCAACTGAGAGTTAATCTGTATTCCAAAGAGCGTACAAGCAATATCCTAAGCTTAGAGAGATTATCCAACCCTTAGCATAACTTTGTCTTGTAAGGATAATCTCAACCTAGTTGGAATCCAAACTGAAACCAAAACCCTAAGTTAGGTTTGTTGGGAGTAAGTCAGTTAGAGAGTTAGTAAGGAAGTTTGTATAGATCAGTGAGGTTAGCTGGTCTTGGTGCACCTTGGCACGTTAAAAACAAGAATCCCTTGAGTGGATTTCCTGTTAAATCAGGCCGTGGACGTAGGAGCTTGAGTCTCTGAACCACGTTAAACTTGTTGTGTTCTTATTGCTTTGATATATTGCTTACCTGCCATTTCAACTGTTCATTAATTGCATAAGTATTATCCGGTCTGAATCAATCAGCCTGGTCCTTAAAAAGAGCACTGCCCTTACTAAACACTTTTCAGTGGAGTAATCAAGTTTTTCAGAAAGCAAACTAAACAAGACTTTAAACTTTCAGGGCTCACGCATTTCCGCCCTGAACTTGAACTGATAGTTAGCCAACTGACCCGCACCTAGTGTAGTCAGTAGGTGTGTTATCAGCTCCTAGTTCTTTACCACTCTGAGTAAAGGGGACTCAGTCTGGCTTTAAGTTTGAAAATCTGTATACGTGTATTCCCCCCCCCCATACACGTATTCCTCAGTCTTGTATCGGGACCAACAGACATGCAAAGAGCTGACATCTTGACTAAGCCTTTGGCTGAAGCAAGGTTTATGGAACTGTCAGTGGAGTTAGGACTCTTAGATCCGGGAGAGCAGTCAGTGTAGGGTCTAGGGGGAACTCAGACCAGACTCGACTCAGCGAGATATCAGGGTGCTACAAAGTCTCCCTGACAGGTATGAATTCCATCCTGACTGTGAATTTCAAGCGTCTCCCTAAGTCCTTCATTCTGAAAATCTTTATTAAATGCATTCTGTTTTCATTAAAAGTGCGTCTTTTCATATTTAAACCCACGCGCAGCGGAGCATTTAATGCTTCAGTTATTTTTTCATATACGTGTCCGTTTTATACGGAATATGACTGACATGGGTAAATAATTGATGCTGAGATTAATCCTGGCCCTTCATTTCAAAACCTTTTAAATTCAGGAATTAATCTCAACCCCACGTCTGAGTAACTGATTTAATCTTATCAATCAAAGAATGCCATTGAGGTTTTTACGCAAACACAAAGCACATCTGCACACTAAGTATTCTCTTGCTCAAAATACTCACAGAATTCCTAAAAACCTCTATTTCTTTAAAAAATAATGGCACTTCTTGATTCCAACTGGACAACAGACAAGCTTGAAGATGTTGTCAACAACAAGCTGGTACACATGGAGCAAGTCATCTCCATGGAAGGTACATGTCTAACAGTTGAGGAAATCAAACCAGTTTTCAACTGGATTTCCAAAGTTGGTTTGGAAACATATTTCACCACGCGTCCTCTCTCTATACTTCCAAGGACGGTCGTAGAAGCCTACTTCAACATGTTCCTGCGTAGGGGGGAACTTTTCACGAAGGTGACCGCGCTCAAGCCGACGGGAGAGAACGACATCGACAACGAACCTCTCTATAACTCAGAAGTGGTTGACATTGACCTTCGGAGGGCAGTCAAGGAGGTTTTTGCTTTGCCATCCTCAGGAATCAATCCCAGGTTCTACAAGGAAAATTCGGAGGGAGAGTTCCTAAGGAAGTGGACCAAGACTGGCTCCCCTGAGTTCAGAGCCCGTCAAAACAAGAGTACTCTGAAGCCTGAGTACAGAGCTCTTGTGGACTTGGTGTCCAAGGTGGTGATGGGGTCCACAGGCTCTCATGAGCAGTTGAGCTTGCCCAAGCTGAGAATTATGAGAGCTATAGTTGATGGTGTGGAAGCGAACTGGGAGCAGTTCTTCCTTGATCAACTTCATCAGGCTGGACTGGACAAGCTGAAGCTGGATGAGGAGAAGAAGCACGTATCTGTTGGTGCCATCCTGCCCTTTGGAATGAGAATGTCCATCCTGATTGCTCATGCTTGCCATGAGTACACCTTCGACTTCGAGGACAATCTTTCCTCCAAGAAGGTGATGTTTACTTCATTGAGTGACACTTACTCAATGCTAGGGCTGACTGATCCCAATGTTAAGGCAAAGGGTCAGGCTAAAAGGTCAGCTGGGAAGGCCAAGAAAGTGGCAACCAGTCTCATTGAGAGAGTGGATGACCTCTTTGAAAGGAGTAAGGAGGTTGAGGAAGAGGCTGCCGCTGAAAGAGAGGAGACTCAGCCTGCAGTGGAGGAGGCCGAGAAGAGGAAGAAGGTGAAGATAGTGGTGTTAGGGAAGAGCACTAAGTTAGGGACTGAGTCACTTCCCAAGAGAGCCGACTCTGAGGCTGGGGGAACTGACGATGACGTCAGAAGAGATCAGGGAGAGAGGCCTTTAAAACGACTTAGGAAGGGACCAAAAAAGTCTCCTGCTAAGAGTCTGCCTGAGATAGAAGAGAGGGAGAAGTCAAGCTCTCCTAGAGCCTCTGACTTAGAGGAGGTTAGAAAATCTATCGAGACGGCTGAGTTGCTGCAGCCTGAGATAGTACCCACTCACCCTGAAACCCAAACACCAACCAACCCTGACCCCACACCTCAACCCACCAACTCACCCCAAACATCAGAGCCAAATATTCCAGAGTCAGTGCCATCCCCTTAGAGGCCTGACCAACCCTCAGATCCTATCCCCAACGCTGATGATTTCCCCTCATACCCCAACCCTAAAGATTGCCCCAAATCCCTGCCCAATGAAGAGGATGACTTCCTCGAGATGCAGGAGGAGGAGGAGCTGGATGAACACTTGATGGGTGGTATATTGGAGAACACCCTAAGGGGAAATGCCACGGAGTGGGCAGCTAAGTGCTGGCCCGGGCTGAATAGGTACAAGGAGCTGCTGGCTAACGTTGTTGAGCTAAAGGTGTGGCTGGAATTCAAACAATCCAACATGCAAGAGCAACATATGCTGGTGGATGCTCGAGGCTGGGAGCATTGGGAGACTGAGGAGGTAAGGCTGTGCACCTTCTTTGGACTGACTAGCTGGCTGCAATTACTAAATCTCGAGAACCTGAAGCAGCTAGTAGCTGAGATGATGTTCAAGCTGAAGGCTGACATTCTTTCTGGTGATGAGGAGGATAAGGATGAGGATGATGATGAGGCTCAAGGTGGAGCATTGGAGAAAGCTGTGGAGGAGACAGCCAAAGAAGTTGACAGTATGATCCCTGAGTCCCAGGCTCAGGGGGAAGGTGTGAAAGACACTGGTGCTAAGGGTGGACCAGTGGCTGAGGATGTTGTGAACATCTCAGCCGCCGATGACACATCTGTCGATGACGGGATTCCCTGCCCTGAGACAAGGGAGAAAGATGTTGAGGCGTCAGAGGAGACTCCCAGTTCCGAAGGACAAGTTCCTAAGGTTCGAAATGGCATGGCTGAGCCTGAGCAGGCGGCCACGACCACTCCACAACTGCCTTCAGTGCACCCTGAAGAGGGAACTGAAGCTGCAGGGGCTGACAAGGGAAAATAGCCTCCCACTGACGAGGCCACTGATGGAGACGAAGATGTGCTAATCACTGGGGTCAGACGTACTGAATTCACAAGTATTGTCGAGGTGAAGAAGGAGAAGACTACTGAGAATCTAGCTGAACTTCAGGAGGAAGTAATGAGGCTACGAGCTGAGAAAGATGAGGAAGCCAAGACCCTGGCCAAGCATATCAAGTGGACAAAATCAGCATACAACACTCTTGCAAATAAAGAGCTGGTTTTGTTGAAGCGCACAATGACTGACACGGCCAAATCAGTGAGGACTGAGAGGAAACGTACGAAGAAGATGTTGAGGCAAACTCTCAGACAGCTTGAAGAGTGGGATGCAATCAGGGAGGACAAACTAAATCAGGCAGTGGAGAGGCTTGCTGCTCAGGCTGGAGCACTCTTCACTCAGGCCTTGAATGACTCAGCGTCCAAGTTGGAGCTGGTGTCAGGGAAGATTGATCATACCTCTCAGACTGCTGCAGATGTTTTGACTAAAGCCACAGAGGAGTCAGTGAAGATACTGACTGAAGCTAGCAGAATCAGCGGTGAGTCCTTGAAGGTGGAGGAAAGGATCACCAAGGCTGAACAAAGTCTCCAACACAACATGGAGGTCTTTGAGAAAAAGGTGAACGCTGCTATCAGTTCAGTCTCATATGCTGGCACTGGGATTGCCACGGGAGTTGAGATGTTGAAGGAAGGTGTGCTTGAAGTTCAATCGTTAGCTTCCTTCGTAATCAACAGTGGAGCTGGAGGACTCCCATCCCAGGCCAATGATGATGCCAAAAATGGGGAAAAGAAGAAGAAAAGATCCCGCCCTGAGGCATCGGAGGCAGTCAACCAAGGCGAATCAATTCTAGCTGATCCTAAAGCCAATCCTAAAGGGAATGTGCTAAGGGTAAGGAAGTCAGCAAGGTTGGCAGCTGTAGAGAAGGAAGGAGAGGAGATTGTTGCCAGGCTGAAGGCGGAGGCAGCAAAGAAGGCAAAGGCTGATGAACCTTCTAAAGAGATCCAAGTATCCAAGCAACCTGAGTCAGTTCAGAAGTCTCCCCCCATGAACACAAGGAAGAACCCCATCACTTACTCTGGGGAGATGGTGGCGGAGTTATGCGCTGAGGCGTGGGGGACACCTTCTGAAAAGACTAAGACTGAGACTGAGTGCAGGGCTGAGATTGCACAGAAAGAAAAAATACGTATCTTGGAGAAGAAAGTGGAGAAGCTGACTGATCTCACTGAGCTTCAACAAAGGGAACTCGATGATGCTATGATCAGTCTGCTTAGGAGGAAGAAGGCGAAGCCTGAGCCTAGGAAGTACAGGAAGAGGCCTACAGCAAGGAAGTCAACAATTCTTCAGGTCAGAAGGCCAGAATCAGGTCAGAGGGAAGCATATGTTGATGAGTTTATCTCAGAAGCATTGAATGAGTTCTGGGCTGATGCAAGGGATGAGTTTGTGAAATTATGGTACGTGGTGAAGAAGTGGGGCGACTCTGAAGACATCAATACCCACTTCACTGACTACATGATGGACAATCATCCTGAGCTGATCCAAAAGATCTTGGAGGAGGCTGAAGCAGCTCAAGTCCAAGTGAAGGCCCCTGAATTCATTGTCAAATCGCCTCCCTTAGTCCCTGGAACTGGAAAGCATGATACTAAGGCCATTATGACTGAGGTGTTGAAGATTGCGAAGGTTGAAGGGTTTGTGAACCAACCTAGAAGACTTGGCGAGCTGAAGGCAAGAGTCTATGCAGGCTATGGACTTAAACCTGAAATGAGATTAGTCTAGGTGTTCACTACTTCCTTGTAATAGATTAGATTCATTGTAACCACTTTCAAATCATTCAATGAAATCTATTACTTTTGCCCACAGACAAAAACTCATTGTCTTTTTTGCTGTTATTTAAATTATGTACTTTATCAAGAATTGCTCTAACACTGTCTTATCTTATAGATAGGATCTTATATTTCCTCTAAGTGTTTTGAGAATCTTTCAGTGTTTTGGCATCATCAAAAAGGGGGAAATTGTTGGGACAATGTCAGTTTTGATTAGATCCCAAAGCCCCTGAAAAGATGTTTGCATTTGTTTATCAGGCTAGTCTTGGTTAGGATTTGTACTTAGTCTTTTTACACTTCACAGATACTCAGTAAGAGGAGCACTTACTGATGACAATCAAGACAAGAGCCCGAAGACGGTTTACCATCCTGAACTTATGGCAGTCTTCTAAGCTGGCTGAGTAAGTCTCAGTGATGAAGAGTATGGCCCTGAGGTCAGTACTACTCAGTCCTGAAGGGAACATGATGATACTGAGTTTGTGGGAAGACTTGGAGTAGAGCCAAGCAATGCAAAAGGAATGTCAGCGTTGGGACAAGACCTGTGAGCTCAAGATAAAAAGAACTTAATAAGACAAACCTGAAGCCCAGGAATAAGTTCTGACATTCTCACCAACCTGATGACGTGGACCAATCCGGGAAGGACACGCACGTACGGAACCTGACAGAAGACTGATTTCAGACTGCATTTCCAACGGACAAGCATTTAATGTGCATTTAATGCAACTACCTAATTCCATGTTAGTGTTGGGAAAATTGGGGTGCCCGGGAACTTTTCGGGATGAAATTTAAATACGAATTTAAATACAATTATTACTAGCATGAATTAATCCTAATTAATTCAAATAATAATTCCAACAACTAATTATCATCATGCATGTTGAATTAATTTCACATATTTAACTAGGCGGAATAAACAAGTAAATATGCGATTAACGTACCTCTTGTAGAATTGACCTTTGAATATACATGACAATTATAATCTCGCTTTATCAACCCAAAGCCTTCTCAAGTATTTCCCTTTTCACCTCACTTGATCGCCGGTGGGAGACGCTTTCAAGTAATTTAATAAACTAAGGAAAAAGAAAAATATCTATGCTTCTTGATTTTTCCAACACATGGAATTATGTACTTGGGGATGAAATAATCATCCCCTATTTATAAGAAGGAGTGATTGAAATTTACATGTGAATATGGGCTTGGAAAAAAATCTTTTCTTAGTCTCTAAGAAATCTTGAATATATCTCATATATTCTTTTCTCCATAATAAAATATTCCACAAAAATCTCACTCACCTCTTAAGAGGGTAATTTTCGAAAATTTCAAGGATGAAATCCAAGATTTGGATCTTCTTGAATTTATGAGATATTCTTGTATTCCTATATTACATATCTTCCATAATATCTTTCCAAGAAAATCAACAAAATCTTATTTCTTTTTTATTTCTTATTTTCGAAAATAATGATGAAAAATCAGCATTGATATATTCTTTATATTAATCACCTTATCATTATTGGGCTACTTAATGGGCTACTTGAGGGGCCTTAAGGAGAATTAAGATTGGACCTCCTAATGGACTTCTGAATTTCAATATTGAGCCCCAATATAATTCAGCCCATTAATATTAATTATTACCACTAATAAATTAATATTGCACTATCCATCTTAATCCATATTACGATAATATGGGCTCCCGGTTATTATTTCCCGCGTTTAAGATTATCAAGTCCATTAATTAATCAAGCTTCTGAATAGCTCTAAATTAATTAATATATTTCACCTTGGAGTAAAGACAGGTCAACATTATTATTCGTACCGAAGAAACTAATTCTTTACTTGCAAGATTTGGTACAATAAAACTTCTGAGCCCACCAAAGGGACTAATCACACGAGCCGTACTCGCACGCGTTTCTCCGTATTAAATCTTAACAACCGTCGTATGATTAATATTACTGCCCAAGACACAAAGTTCGAAGTCACAATGATTCTCACCCAACATGAATCAAAGCAGTAACTATTAAGCACACACGGTCCTATTTAAGTGACGGAGATTAAGAAATCAACAACCACTGAGGTCTAATTCTTCACCTTTCAGAACAGAAGAATTTATCCTCGCTGTAGGACCTCTTCAACACATACTAAATGTGCTAGTGCAATCTCTTAGTCAAGATAGACCAATCTGAGCCTTACACATCGACCTTTCACAGCGAATTGTTCAATTCCACCTAGGTCGTGAAATGTACGTTTAGTTACAAGTAAACTGTTAATGTTGTCTTCCGTGATCGGGTATCACCACATTAACTACAATGTAACATGTACTTATATTGAACTGTTTGCAATAGAAATTCAACATTCAATCATAACTAAAGCAAATGCGATAAAAGAATTATTCTCATAAAACGAGTGTTTGATACACGAGTTATACAAAGTAAAAGCATACTTTCACGTATAACTCCAACAATCTCCCACTTATACTTAAAGTCTGCTTTTAGTATACATCACGCATGTCTTAGTGTAGTAGCTCTACGTGACATCTCATGTCAACCTACACTAACCTAATAATTCCTCCCACTTATACTTAAAGCAGATTGGCAATCGTCTTGACTCCCATTCCATCCACATATCTCTCGAATGTACTCTGAGGCAGACCCTTTGTGAATGGATCAGCTAGGTTGTCACCCGACGCTATCTTTGCCACCTCTATATCTCCTCTCTTAACGATTTCTCGTATAAGATGGTATTTTCTTTCTATATGTTTGCTGGCCTTGTGGGCTCTCGGTTCCTTTGAATTTGCAACTGCTCCGGCATTGTCACAAAAGACAGTTATCTTGTCGGACAAATTCGGAACAACGTCCAAGTCCACTAAGAAGTTCTTGAGCCAAACTGCCTCTTTCGCTGCTTCACAAGCAGCTACATACTCGGCTTCCATGGTCGAATCGGCGATGCATTTCTGCTTAACGCTTCTCCATGAAATGGCTCCTCCTCCCATGCAAAACACACTACCCGAGGTTGACTTTCTTGAGTCTACGTCTGATTGGAAATCCGAGTCCGTGTATCCTACGGGAACTAGACTATCTGACTGGTAAATCAGCATCCGCTCACGAGTTCTTTTCAGATACCTCAAGATGCACTTTACGGCAGTCCAATGGTCTTTCCCGGGATTACTTTGATATCTTGCCACCATGCCTACGGCAAAGCAGATATCCGGTCTCGTACACAGCATTGCATATATAAGGCTTCCTACGGCTAAAGCGTACGGAACACCTTTCATGTCATCTATCGCCGCTTGCGTCTTAGGGCTCATTTCTTTCGATAGATGGATTCCGTGCCTAAAAGGTACAAAACCTTTCTTGGAATCTTGCATGCTGAAACGCTTCAAAACAGTGTCAATGTATGAAGCTTGCGATAAGCCCAACATCCTCTTCTTGCGATCGCGAGTGATCTTGATCCCAAGGATGTGACCGGCTTCCCCTAGTCCTTCATATCAAATTGTTTTGACAGCCATACCTTTACGTCTGACAATACCTTTACATTATTTCCAATGAGCAGAATATCGTCTACGTATAATACTAAGAATACCACTGCAAATCCGTCACGCTTCTTATACACACAACTTTCGAACTCGTTTTGATCAAACCCATAAGACTTAATCACTTGATCAAAACACTGGTTCCAAGTACGCGACGCTTGCTTAAGTCCATAAATGGATCTCTTAAGCTTGCAAACGAGGTGTTCTTGGCCTTTTTCAATAAAACCTTTGGGCTGTTGCATATAGATATCTATCCCGTCAAGACTTCCGTTAAGGAAAGCCGTCTTGACATCCATTTGCCAGATCTCGTAATCTAGGTGCGCAGCGATCGACAAGAGAATACGGATGGACTTAAGCATAGCCACAGGCGAAAAGGTTTCCTCATAATCGATCCCTTCTTTCTGAGTATACCCTTTGGCCACAAGCCTTGCTTTGAAGGTCTCTACCCTTCCGTCCGGTCCTCTTTTCCTCTTGTACACCCACTTGCATCCAATGGGTTCTACCCCACTGGGTGGTTCGACCAACTCCCACACTTGATTATGATCCATCGAACCCATCTCGGCTTCCATTGCGGTTTGCCACGCCTCTGCGTCTTTGTCTTGGATTGCCTCGTCGTACGTCCATGGGTCTGATTCATCACCGGGAACCAAATCCGAAGATTCTCCAATTCCAATGAATCTCTCGGGTTGCCTTGCAATCCTCCCACTACGACGGGGTTCCGGTTGTGAAGATGTGACGTGTGGTACATAATCTTGTATACTTGGTATCGAGATTTGACCTCTCAATTCTTCTAAGGTAATTTTACTTTTGGGTTTCCGATTGTTCATATAGTCTTCCTCCAAGAATTTAAAGTGTGTACTAATCACGGTCTTTTGATCCTTGGGACTATAGAACATACACCCTTTCGTTCCCGCCGGGTATCCTATAAACAGCCTTAATTCCGAACGTGGATCCAACTTACCGGCTTCTTTGTCTAGCACGTATGCCGGACAACCCCAAATCCGCAAATATCTTAGACTGGGCTTGCGCCCGGTCCACAATTCCATTGGGGTTTTAGGAACCGATTTGGATGGCACCAAGTTTAGAATATAAGCCGCCGTTTCCAAGGCATTACCCCAAAACGACTTGGGTAAATCCGAATAACTCATCATGGATCTGACCATCTCTAAAAGAGTCCGGTTTCTTCGTTCTGCCACACCGTTCTGTTGAGGGGTTCCCGGTGCGGTCAACTGGGATACAATCCCTTTGTCCGATAAGTAGTTCAAGAATTCATCGCTGAGGTATTCGCCTCCACGATCTGATCGTAGAAACTTGATACTCTTTTCCCTATGTTTCTCGGCTTCGGCCTTAAACTCTTTGAACTTATCAAAAGTTTCAGACTTATGCCGCATAAGGTAAATGTACCCATATCTTGAGTAATCGTCAATGAAGGTAACGAAATACTCATACCCCATTCTCGCTTTGATCGTCATTGGACCACACACATCGGTATGAACGAGTTCTAACACTTCCGTGGCTCTATTCCCCTTGGCTCCAAATGCCCTCTTGGTCATCTTACCCTCTAAACAGGATTCACAAGTTGGAAACGGCTCGACTTGGAGTGATTCCAAGGATCCGTCCTTCACCAATCTTTCTATCCGCTTTAGATTAATATGACCTAGTCTTAGATGCCATAGAAGTGTTTCGTTCATCTCCGAAGAACGCTTTCTTTTATTGCTCGAAATGATCGACGTGTTATTAGATTCATTATTTGAGTGGTGTGCACACTTAATCGTATAGAGATTGTTTACCAACGTTCCATGACAGATAACATCATTCTTAAATGAAACAGTAACAACTTTATTAAAAGTAACTGAATATCCATCAAAAAACAACTTAGAAACTGAAATTAAATTCTTCCTAAAGTTCGGAACATATAAAACATCTCTTAAAATTAAAACTCTATCTTCAAAAGATAGGTGCACGACTCCCACTGCTTCGGCTGCCACTCTCGTAGCATCCCCCAAAGTGATTGTGATCTCATTCTTGCTAAGTCGCCGGGTTAGCTGGAACCCCTGAAGAGTGAAACAAATATGATCAGTTGCCCCGGTATCCACTACCCAAACGTGGGCAGCATACGCCGCAACATATGTTTCAACGACTAAAGCATGAGACTTACCTTTCTTTACCGCCTTCTTAGGCTTAGAACAGGTCACCCTCCAATGTCCCTTCTCACCACAATTGAAGCACTTACCCTTAGCAGCTTTCTTTCCACCTCCTACTCCCTTTGCCTTGGGTTTCGCAACGGTTGGATTTGCTTGGGTCTGGCCTTTCGTCCTCTTCCTCTTCTTCCCTCCCTTAGGACCCGAAGAGGAAGACAGACCGTTTGCCACCATAGCAACGGTTTGGTGATCCATTAGAGTCTCCGTCGACACCAAAGCTTGCAAGAGCTCGGGCAAACTATTTGCCCGGTCATTCATTTGATAGTTCAATTGAAACTGCTCAAAGCTCTTCGGCAGAGAATGGAGAACGAAATCGACCTTAGTAGGGAGGTCAAATTGCGCACCAAGTACTTCCAACTTATTGAGATAACCCATCATCTCGATAATGTGATCCCTTACGGGCGTACCTTCCACCATTTTCAACGAAAGCATCTTTCGCATGGTGATTTGCCTAGCCGTACGGTTCTGATGTTGAAACATCGCTTCAAGATTTTGCATTATCTCAAAGGCGGTCTCCATGTGTTGGTGTTGGTGTTGCAACACATCTGACATTGAAGCCAGAATAGTACACCTAGCCATCTCATTGGAGTCAAACCAACTCTTATGCTCTTTCTTGACCGCTTTCGTGGCATCTTCGGCAGGCTCTTGGGGTTTAGGAGTGGTAAGTACCCATTTATGGTGTTGTGTGGTTAGGACAATGTCAAGGTTACGTTTCCAATCAACATAGTTCTCACCAACAAGTTTGTTATCTTTAAGTATACTAAACAGTGGATTAAAAGGTTGCGACATGATGAACTGAGAATAAAACATACATTCGTATCAATATCTAGAAAAATACGAAATTATCACATAATTCAATCACATCAATTATATTGAAACCTTAAAACAATATAATCATGTATCGGCCAACATCTCGAAACAATTTAAATGCGCCACGAGGGGTGGTCTATACATTTAAATACATTCAAGCGGATCACAAACTTAAAAGTTACAAATCCTTAATTCAAAATTAATAGTTGGCTCCCACTTTGACCACATAGAAATTGACAGGGACTCCGAGGGGAGTAAGTTAATATCAATTTCCTATGCCTAAGTAATAACCATAATTAAATACAGGATTATTATTTCGCTTTGAGCAAGCCACTCGTGGTGAGGGTCAATACCGCCACTAGTAATAATTCACAATCATCCTTTCGGAATTTATTCATGTGAAATCCGTTCTTTTGGCCGATCCGAGGGGGAAATGTATTCCAAAAGAACTTCACAAATAAATAAATTATGGAGGCCAAAATAATCCAATTTTAATATCCGGAATAAAATTGCGATTATAAAAACATACTTAGTAATTTTTGAAAGTAAGGTTTTTCTTGGACAATTAAATTCATGCAAACACATATTAACAAATAATAAAAATTGCACGAAATAAAACATCCATCAAAACAAAATTAAACACATTGGAGCACTCAAATCCAATTGTCACGGTTTAATTTCTTCACGTCTTGATGCGAAAAATCGTCCTTATTGCTTTCCGACGTTCGTCTCGACGTGCTCCCACTCGAACGGCAACACTTCATCAAAAACAGCATCGTTTGGGGTTCGGGACGACGTTTAAAATCACACGGAAAAAAAACCACGAACCGAAAAAATTCCACGGCCTGAGATACAGCGCGCGTCGGCCCACAAAGTGGGCCCGCGCGCTTCCCGGCCCGAAAAGCGCTGAAACGCTGCCCGAAGCGTGCCGAAGCGCAACTCCGAGGCGCAGCCGAGGCGCACCCGAGGCGCCGCCCGGAGCACCCCGAGGCGCTGCAGCCCGCGCCCGAGGCGCGCGCGCGGCGTGCGCGCGGTGCCGGCCTCCGTTGCGCACGGCGTGCGCCGTGCACCCCCGTGTGCCGTTTTTTTCGCCGTTCGTCCTCGTTTTCTTCACCCCTTGAATGATTTTACGTCCATACACGCGCCACGCTTGTATGCGTCGTCCGGGTACGCCGTTTTTTATTCTTCGTTCTTCGTCACGATCCGGTTACAATTTATTTTTACAAAAAAATAAATACTAGATCTAGACTAGTCTATTACAATGATCGAATCAAAATAAAAACAACTAATCTACTCGTGGATTTTCTCACGAGAAAAACGAATTTGAACGAATCGAATTAAAAAACAATTAATTCACACGCATGAAATTAACAACATTAAAACCATGACAATTGGATACCTGCAAAAAAAGATCTAACAATTCTACTATCCAATTTCAATTTAATGTTTAACAATTTAAATTCCAATTTAAAATTCAGAGCCCGAAACCGTGGCTCTGATACCAGTTGTTGGGAAAATTGGGGTGCCCGGGAACTTTTCGGGATGAAATTTAAATACGAATTTAAATACAATTATTACTAGCATGAATTAATCCTAATTAATTCAAATAATAATTCCAACAACTAATTATCATCATGCATGTTGAATTAATTTCACATATTTAACTAGGCGGAATAAACAAGTAAATATGCGATTAACGTACCTCTTGTAGAATTGGCCTTTGAATATACGGGACAATTATAATCTCGCTTTATCAACCCAAAGCCTTCTCAAGTATTTCCCTTTTCACCTCACTTGATCGCCGGTGGGAGACGCTTTCAAGTAATTTAATAAACTAAGGAAAAAGAAAAATATCTATGCTTCTTGATTTTTTCAACACATGGAATTATGTACTTGGGGATGAAATAATCATCCCCTATTTATAAGAAGGAGTGATCGAAATTTACATGTGGATATGGGCTTGGAAAAAAATCTTTTCTTAGTCTCTAAGAAATCTTGAATATATCTCATATATTCTTTTCTCCATAATAAAATATTCCACAAAAATCTCACTCACCTCTTAAGAGGGTAATTTTTGAAAATTTCAAGGATGAAATCCAAGATTTGGATCTTCTTGAATTTATGAGATATTCTTGTATTCCTAGAATACATATCTTCCATAATATCTTTCCAAGAAAATCAACAAAATCTTATTTCTTTTTTATTCCTTATTTTAAAAAATAATGATGAAAAATCAGCATTGATATATTCTTTATTTTAATCACCTTATCATTATTGGGCTACTTAATGGGCTACTTGAGGGGCCTTAAGGAGAATTAAGATTGAACCTCCTAATGGACTTCTGAATTTCAATATTGAGCCCCAATATAATTCAGCCCATTAATATTAATTATTACCACTAATAAATTAATATTGCACTATCCATCTTAATCCATATTACGATAATATGGGCTCCCGGTTATTATTTCCCGCGTTTAAGATTATCAAGTCCATTAATTAATCAAGCTTCTGAATAGCTCTAAATTAATTAATATATTTCACCTTGGAGTAAAGACAGCTCAACATTATTATTCGTACCGAAGAAACTAATTCTTCACTTGCAAGATTTGGTACAATAAAACTTCTGAGCCCACCAAGGGGACTAATCACACGAGCCGTACTCGCACGCGTTTCTCCGTATTAAATCTTAGCAACCGTCGTATGATTAATATTACTGCCCAAGACACAAAGTTCGAAGTCACAATGATTCTCACCCAACATGAATCAAAGCAGTAACTATTAAGCACACACGGTCCTATTTAAGTGACGGAGATTAAGAAATCAACAACCACTGAGGTCTAATTCTTCACCTTTCAGAACAGAAGAATTTATCCTCGCTGTAGGACCTCTTCAACACATACTAAATGTACTAGTGCAATCTCTTAGTCAAGACAGACCAATCTGAGCCTTACACATCGACCTTTCACAGCGAATTGTTCAATTCCACCTAGGTCGTGAAATGTACGTTTAGTTACAAGTAAACTGTTAATGTTGTCTTCCGTGATCGGGTATCACCACATTAACTACAATGTAACATGTACTATATATTGAACGGTTTGCAATAGAAATTCAACATTCAATCATAACTAAAGCAAATGCGATAAAAGAATTATTCTCATAAAACGAGTGTTTGATACACGAGTTATACAAAGTAAAAGCATACTTTCACGTATAACTCCAACAGTTAGGACGGCTGCTGCATGAAGATATGTCCGTTTGAATCACTCTACATAGTTGACAAGAAAGGCTATCTCTCCAACGGATAGTTTTTTCAAATCACCTATAAATACAGAAGGCCTTGAACCCATTCAAGTTTACGGGAAATTTCCAAGCCAGAAATTACTCAAACTCTCAAGCACTCAAAAGAATTCAGTCTTTAGAAGAAGCACTCGAAACCCTCCAAATTTCCCAAGTGTTTCTTAGCAACTGAGAGTTATTCTGTATTCCAAAGAGCGTACAAGCAATGTCTTAAGCTTAGAGAGATTATCCAACCCTTAGCATAGCTTTGTCTTGTAAGGATAATCTCAACTAAGTTGGAATCCAAATTGAAACCAAAACCCTAAGTTAGGTTTGTTGGGAGTAAGTCAGTTAGTGAGTTAGTAAGGAAGTTTGTAGAGATCAGTGAGGTTAGCTGGTCTTGGTGCACCTTGGCACGTTAAAAACAAGAATCCCTTTAGTGGATTTCCTGTTAAATCAGGCCGTGGACGTAGGAGCTTGAGTCTCTGAACCACGTTAAACTTGTCGTGTTCTTATTGCTTTGATATTGCTCATAACTGCCATATTGCTTATTCATTCATTGCATTCGGTTTTATCAGGTCTGAATCAATCAGCCTGATCTATTAAAAAGAGCACTGCTCTTACTAAACACTTTTCAGTGGAGTAATCCATTTTTAAAAGAAAACTAATCAAGACTTTAAACTATCAGGGCTCACGCATTTCCGCACTGAACTTAAACTGATAGTTAGTCAACTGACCCACACCAAGTGTAGTCAGTAGGTGTATTATCAGTCCCTAGTTCTTTATCACTCTGAGTAAATGGGACTCAGTAAGGTTTTATGTTTGAAAAATTGGAATACGTGTATTCCCCCCCATACACGTATTCCTCAGTCTTGTACCGGGACCAACAATAATTATTTTTAGATACACTTTACTTTAACCAATTAATATTCTTTAAATAAACTATTAATACTCTCTGTTACCATTAACTAAATTGGTTGTAAGGGAAAATTTGTTATTTTAGAACACTATCTTATGAGTGTTTATAGAATTATGACACTATCTTTACGAGCTTCCAAAATTGACATATCTTTATGAAATTACAAAATCGGGACATTATCTTTACAAACTTGCAAAACTAGGACACTATCTTTTAATTTTGGTAAATATATGCCAAGTTTTATAAAATAAAGCTATAAAAGCATATCATAATCGTGCTTTATTTGACCGACATTTTATAAAATTTGGCCTAAATTTTATTTAAATGGGAGTTGAGGTCGTAAATAACAACTCTACAACAAACATAGATAATTAACTTGAAAATAATTTTCATATATTAAAAGGTTTATTTAAAATTTATGAAATACGACCAACTGGGCATATCATAATCAAGCTTTATATGACCTATATTTTTTTAAATTTGATCTAAATTCTCCCAACATAAAAGATGGTGTATTTATGTTGCAAGATTGTAAAGATAATGTTCTAATTTTATAAGCCCATAAAAATAGTTTCCTAAATTTGTAACCCGAAAATATAGTATCCTAATTTTACAAATACTGATAAAATAATATCCTAAAAAATACTACATCCGTATGTGAGTGAGCGTGAAGTTAAACAATAAAATAAAAAATGTAGCGGTTCATGGCACAATTTTTAAGAAAAATGGAGTTTGTGTGTATGAAGTTAAATAAAAAAATAATATGTTTTATTGACTTTTATGAGTATGAATAATTTCCATTTTAAGGGTGTGAAAAAAGAGTTAGGATGTCACAAAAAGGAAAATGTAAGAAAGAGCTGGGAACGGAGGGAGTAATTGTTTCTTGCGTATATGAGTTAATTTTGTGATAAATTATAAGATATAACTTATTGTATACATATCAATTCGAAGTTGAAACAATATTGATGATAGCTTAGAAATATAGTTAACCTCATCTTGGTATTGTATATTGTAATCATAAAATATTACTATTGATAGTATGTTTTAGAATTAAATTATTTCATATATAAACCACTTTATAATTATTTAGATTCACTTTACTTTAACCAATTAATGTTTTTTAAATAAACAATTAATACTCTTCGTTACCATTAACTAAATTGGTTGTAAGGGAAATTTTTTATTTTAGGAGACTATCTTATGAATATTTGTAAAATTAGGGTACTGTCTTTACGGGCTTGAAAAATTGAGACATATCTTTACGAACTTGCAAAATTAGGACATTATCTTTACAAACTTGCATAACTAGAACACTATCTTTTAATTTTGGTCAATTTTATGCCAAATTTTATAAAATACGGCTATCTGGACATATCATAATAGGGCTTTATTTGACCTACATTTTATAAAATTTGGCCAAAATTTTATTTAAGCGGAAGATGAGGTCATACATAACAATTGTGCAACAAACGTAGATAATTAACTTGAAAATAGTTTACACATATTAAAAGGTTTATTTAAAAAAATGAATGGTACTATAATGTCTAATAGATGGATTAATTATGGTTTTGATTATACAAAACAACAACTGGAGATTGAGTAAACTCTCTCAACTCTTCTCTGAAGCGGTTATCATATAATTTTTTTTTTTAAAGTTCAATACTTTTCACCTTCAGTTGACCTTATTTTTTAGTTTCTCAATCTTGTTTTTCTTAAAAATATTGGTTATAAGCGAAAAATATTATTTTAGGACACTACCTTATTAGTGTTTTTAAAATTAGGACACTATCTTTAAGGGCTTGCAAAATTAGGACAATATCTTTACGAACTTGCAAAATTAGATCAATATCTTTACAAACTTGCAAAACTATTATACTATCTTTTAGTTTTGGCCAATTTAGGCCAAATTTTTACAAATTCGATGAAATGGGCATATCATAACCGGGATTCATTTGACCCATATTTTATAAAATTTGACCTAAATTTGCCAAACATAAAAGATAGTGTCCTTATTTTGTAAAATTTGGACATTATCTTTACAAACTTTCAAAACTAGGATACTATCTTTATATTTTGGTAAATTTATGCCAAATTTTATAAAGTACGGCTATCTGGACAATATTCAGTCAGAAAAGACAATATTCTGTATCCAAAAGAGTATCAGCCTTCACTCTACAAGTACTATTTTTTTGATGTAGTCTTTTATGTGCCGACCTTTTCAAAAAATATTAGATACCAACTGTGCAACTATAATTACACACTGTAATGTAATCTTGACGCAACCTTTGTCCCCGCCAAATTTGATTATTTTATTTTGGTCCATTATGTTTCGGTTATTTCCGTTGCCATTGTTGCTCTAAATGTGCATATATATATATATATATATATATATATATATATATATATATAATATGTGTATTTTGACCAATTCTTTCCACATCATTCTCCAAAATTCTTTTAATCAATTTTAAACATCATGTTTTCTCTATTGCATTATTATCTAACGTGTCACTAGACTTGAGGATAGCAAGTTTCGTTGCGATTCGAGTGAGTTTCATAAAAAGGTCTATTTTAATGGGACCCGTTTTGTGGACGATGTATTAAGTAAGAAATATTTGTGATGCTTTAGTATATTTTTAGGGAAAATTGCAAATTTGGTCCTTTGATAATTTTTTTATAACAATTTTGGTCCCGTTTTCTTTTTTGGTCTCATATTTTTCATAATTGGTCGTTTCGGTTAATTTTTGCGGCCAGAGATGCAATTTTTTGGGACTAAACCTGTAAATTATACATTCTTTCTGGACCAAAAGTGTATAACTTTGTTTGGGACCAAAATTGTCTAATAAAATTATGTGGCCCAAAATATTGGAAAAGGGTCATGTTTGCAGACCATCTATTCTCCTGGATCCAGAAATGTAATTTTCCCTATATTTTTAAGTTTCAATCGTCGGCTTTCTATTGTTCTTTTGAGAATCATTGATAAAAAATTTAGGTTGTGCAATGGGACGAGGATGATTGTTACTAGACTAGGAAACCATGTGATTGATGCTGAAATTATTTCTGGAAGAAATATTGGAAAAAATATTTTCGTCCCAAGAATGAATTTGAGCAACTCAGACGTAACTATGCCCGTGAAATTTACGAGGAGACAGTTTCCTATATTGTTGTGCTTTGCAATGACTATTAATAAAAGCCAGTGTCAATCCCCGACGACCGTCGGACTATATTTGCCAAAACCAGTTTTCACTCACGGACAACTGTATGTTACGGTATCGAGGGTTAAGAGCAAAGATGGTTTGAAAATCTTGTGTCTTGACTCCGAGGGGAAGCCTTCTAAGTATACAATGAATGTCGTTTATAGGGAGGTGTTTAGACATTTATGATGAATTTGATGGATTTAACTGTTTGTTTTGAATGAATAAATATATTTTTACGAAGAAATTGTGCATTTGACGTGACTGATTATTTAAAAATAAAACAACTACATTCCCATGAACATATTTCTATCGTGCTATTAAGCAAAAAAATGTAACAATATTTCTCCAAGCCCGCGAAATTCGCGGGACTACAACTAGTTTAATATATATATTCAAATTATTTTATATTTTATGATTCAATAATCATGTTCGGATATAAGAGTCAAATATATTTTTTTTCTATTTGATTTGGTATTTGAATAAAAAAATATTAAACATTGTATTGAAGATTAAATTTTAATCACGTGGATTAGTGGTTGTGTTTTTATTAATTTAGTGGATCATCAAACAATTATGTATGATTGATTACCACCGTTAATAGTAAATACTGAGAATCAGGGTTAGAATGGGTGAATACCAATGTTGCAGAAATTGGGCTAGGCGGGCACCTTGCGGCCCGAGCCCGCCGCGATTTCCACCAAATCGGCTATATTAGGCATCCGCCTACTATTCGCCGCCTAGGCACCCTCGGCGGTCCTAGGCGGCCAGTAATTTTTTTTAAAAATTAAGTTAGGGTTCTCCAAACCCAATTCATTCGGTTTGTAGCAAACCCAAACCCTCCAAGGACCAAGAGACGATGGTGCACCGCTCGTCCCCATCGCCTCCGTTCCGCAGCCGCGTCGCCGCTCACGCCGCTTACTTTCAATCTCAGGACTCAGGTACAAGTTATTCCCCAATTTTGCTCTATTTTTTAATGTTAATTGTTAAGGGTTAATTGCTTCTTTGTAATACCAAATTGCTTCTTTGTATTACGAGATTGATTCTTTGTAATACCAGATTGTTGCTTCTTTGTAATACCAATCTCAAAAAAATTAAAAATAATAAAAAAAAATAACTAGGCACTAGCCGGCCAGTAACCGTCTGACTGGCGATTTTTGACTTCTACAACATTGGTGAATACGTGTATTGATTACGTATTTCTTGCGTAAGTGTGTGGATTTGAGATGTATGAGTGTGTGTAAGTGTATTTAGAGTGTATTTTGGAATTTTGACTTAGTTTATTTCATTTAATTTATGGTTTTTATACATACCACCAACTAGGTGGTGGCAAGACCTCTCCCTTACCATGTGTGCATGCTTAACACATGGGTGAGTTGACCATTTGACCTTTTTTAGACTTAATTCTATCTTCTAAACATGTTTAGCTCGTAATTATAAGTTGTTCGTCCTATTTAGGCTTCTCGTTGTTGAGTTTTAGCTTTGTTTTCTTTTTTACTGTTCCACTCTCTTAGAACTTCTGTGCATCCTGTTCGACCAGCCTTTATAGGTTTTTGGGCAAAGTCCAGCTCATTTTTCATAGGTTGCTCTCCCACTGTAGCTATTCGTCCAAGTCTTAGTCATCTCTTGTTGACTGTGTAACTGGTGCTGCTCGTCAAAACAAAGTTGTTCGTCACTAATTGATGAATAATCAGATTATCCCTTAATCCTCAGATTATGAGCTCTAAAGTTGCTCGTCGTAATTCAAATCTTGCTCGCCTATCAACAATTGCCCCCAAGTCTGCCCTTATCTTGAGAGATTGAGGACGAGCAACTAAGGGTTTGGCTATATTCTGAAGCTCGAATGATGAGCTGCTACGCTTTGGCGAGCTACTCTAGTGGTGACGGTTGTGTTAGTGTTAGTGTCCTAAATATAATCCTTTGTGAGGACCTAAAACTAAAATGATATACAATTTTGGTTTAATATTTTTTTTATTTAATATTAAATGTATGGCGTTGCACTTATCTGAATATTATGTTTGATTGTTTGCATTTATTCATATATGTGTTCCCATGAATCACTACTGTCATTGAGTATGTGAGAACTTAGATACCTTAAGTATGATTCTCAAATGGCCTCAATCAAGGATCATCAAGAATGGGATATTGATGGTGCAATTGAGATTGGTATGCGGTCTGCATTATACTATATGGGAGAGTGTAGTAAGATCTCACTTACTACGAGATACTAGGTACCTCATAATGAATGCACAAATACCTTAGAGGGTATTGGTATACCCATCCGAGAAACCGTTTGATGTAATTCCACATAATGTGTCTACAGGTGTCTCGGTTACTGGGAGCGATGTGATACTCCTCTGACTTGAGGTCAATAAGCACGACATGTGTGGAGTGATGAATTTTAACCATGACCGACGCTTGCACCCTCCAAGGGTAGATATGGTATAGATTGAGTTCATCACGAAATACATGTGCGTGGTAGTTGAGCCAATAATATGATTCATTCCTCAATGTGGATTTAGAGAGAATGCTCTTTTCTCATCATAATTAGATCTAAGTCGTCGGCCGACGCACATCAACTTAGACTTTGTGGCTAAGTGTGATATACTTGATCAATTAGTGATTAGAGATAATATGATTAAGTTATTTGAACAGACACTTCATCATGTTCAAGATTTAATCGGGCATTCGTGAATGAAAGGAAGATATCACAATAGCCTACAATATTACAGGTAGTTGCAGATTTCCTCTCAACGTACCTCGTATATTGAGAATGTCTGATTTATTGTCTAGGGTTCAATTAAGACCGTTAGTTTGACTAATCACTCGATTTATGAGGGTCTATGGGTCACACAACAAGTAATGGCTATTTACCAATTATAGTTGTGTTGGTCCCGGTACAAGACTGAGAGATACGTGTATGGGGGGAATACACATATACAAAATTTTCTTTTCTTTCAACTGACTGAGTCCCCTTTCTCAGAGTGGTGTAGAACCCAGGGTTGATAACACACCTACTAACTGCAAATGAATGCTGGTCAGTTGGCTAACCATCAACTTTGAGTTCAGTGTGGAATGCGTGAGCCCTGAAAGTTTATAGTCTTGTTAAAGTTTGCTTTCTGAAAAACTTGATTACTCTTTTCTGAATTGGTGAGTAGAAGGGCAGTGCTCAGTTTAATGATCAGGCTGATTGATTCAAGCCTCAAGCTCTTACGTTAACGGTCTTGATTTAACAGGAGAATCCACTAAGGATTGGCTTGTTTTTAACATGCCAAGGTGCACCAGAATCAGCTATACTCACTGACCCTTACTTCCTCCTTCTAACTCACTAACAACCTCAACCAACAAACCTGACTAGAGGGTTTTGATTTCAGTTTTGTTTCCAACTAGAGTTGTGATTATCCTTACAAGGTTAAGCTCTGCTAAGGATGGATAATCACTTCTAAGCTTAAGATATTACAATGGACGCTCAGTGGAATACAGAATAACTCTCTTTGCTAAGAAACACTTGGAAAATTTATGGTTTTTGAGTGCTTCTTTGAACGCTGAATACTTTGAACACATGAGAGTTTGAGTAATTTATGGCTTGAAAATTTCCCGTAACCTTGAATGGGTTCAAGGCCTTCTGTATTTATAGGTGACTTTGAAAACTATCCGTTGGAAGAGATAGCCTTCTAGTCATCTACGTAGGTTTTGTTCAACGGATATTTCTCCCATGCAGCAGCCGTCCTAGCATGGATTTGGTAATGCATTTAATGCTCCATTTAATGCATACCCATTGAAAAGTGCAGTCTGAACTCAATCTTCATGTCAGGTCCGTACGTGCGTGTCCTTCCTGGATTGGTCCACGTCATCAGGTTGGTGAGAATGTTAGAACTCATTTCTATATTTTAGGCTTATCTTATTAAGTTCTTTTTATCTCGAGAACAATGGTCTTGTCCTGAC
Organism: Ballota nigra; assembly: GCA_947034835.1. Lineage (NCBI taxonomy): Eukaryota > Viridiplantae > Streptophyta > Magnoliopsida > Lamiales > Lamiaceae > Ballota > Ballota nigra. The sequence goes on from OX344728.1 coordinate 12,872,384, forward strand.
GCTGACATTCCTTTTGCATTGCTTTGCCCTAATCCAAGTCTTTTCTCATAACTCAGTGTCATCCTGTTCCCTACAGGACTGAGTTAGTAATGACCTCAGGGTCATACTCTTCATTACTGACACTTACTCAGCCAGCTTAGAGAGACTGTCGTAAGTTTATGATGGTGCTCTTGTATCTTCAGGCTTCAGTCTTGATTGTCATCAATGAGTAATCCTCTCATTAAGTTCCTGTGAGATATAAAATGACTAAGTACAAATCTAACCAAGACTAGCCTGACCACTAAGGCAAATCATCTTTTCAGGGGCTTTGGGATCTAATCAAAACTGACATTGTCCCAACAATTTCCCCCTTTTTGATGATGCCAAAACACTGAAAAGATCCTCAAAACACTTAGAGGAAAATAAAATCCTATCTATAAGATAAGTCAGTGTTAGAGCAGTTCTTGATAAAGTACATAATTTAAATAACAGCAAAAAAGACAATGAGTTTTTGTCTATGGGAAAATGTAATAGATTTCATTGATCAGTGAGTACAATGATCTTAATATATTACAACAGGTTGTGAACACCTAAACTAATCTCATTTCAGGCTCGAGTCCATAACCAACATAGACTCTGATCTTCAGCTCTTCTACCCTCTTAGGCTGGTTCACAAAACCTTCATCTTTGGCAATCTTCAAGACTTCAGTCATAATGGCCTTCGTATCATGCTTGTTCGAACCAGGGATTAGAGGTGGTGGTCGTGCAATGAACTCAGAGGCCTTCACTTGGACATTGGCTGCGTCAGCTTCCTCCAAGATCTTCTGAATCAGTTCAGGATGATTGTCCATCATGTAGTCAGTGAAGTGGGCATTGATGTCTCCAGTGTCACCCCATTTCTTCACTACGTACCAAAGTCTGACGAACTCATCACTAGCATCAACCCAAAACTCTTTCAGGGTCTCTGAGATAAACTCATCGACAAGAGCTTCCCTCATTGTTACCTCCGGCTTTCTGACTTGAAGTATTGTAGACTTCCTCGCCGTCGGCCTCTTCCTGTACTTCCTTGGCTCCAGCTTCGCCTTCTTTCTTCTCAACATACTCAGGATCCCATCATCCAGCTCCCTCTGTTGAAGTTCAGTTAGCTCTGAAAGCTTTTCAACTTTCTTCTCCAGGATGCGCATCTTCTCCTTTTCAGCAATCTCTGTCCTGCGCTGAGCCTCACTCTTCTCATGGGGCAAACCCCAAGCTTCTTCGCACAAGGATGCCACTTCATTGGTATCTAAGGAAATTGGGTTCTTCCTTGTGCTAAGTGGTGAACGCTCTGAGCTTCCTTCAGGGATGGATGGGAGTTGAGCTTGACCTTGTTTTGCTGAAGGGTCATTAGCCTTTGCCACAGCCGCCAATCTTGCTGACTTCCTTGGAGTAGACTGAGCCTCCGATGCCTCAGGGAGGCATATTTTCTTCTTATCTTCCCCCTTTTTGGCATCATCCTTAGCCTGAGGCAGAGCCTCCCTAAGGACCTTCTACCCGTTGTTAACAATGAAGGAAGCTAAGGACTGAACCTCCAATACTCCCTTCTTCAACATGTTTACCCCAGTAGCAATCCCAGTTCCAGCAAAAGAAACACTGGCGATGTTGGCCTCCACCTTCTTCCCAAAAATTTCCATGTTGGTATGAAGTTTCTGCTCAGCCTGAGTAATCCTGGCCTCCACCTTCCCAGTTCTTCGCTGATCCGATTGGCCTCTAAAGTGATTCGAGCAGATTCTTAAATGACTTTGGCTAAGTCCTGAGTGACGCTCTCAGAATACTGTGCGATCTTCCCTGACTCCTGTGCAACTTGGCCACTGAGTCATTAAGAGCCTGAATGAGCAACTCTCCAACCTCTTTTGCTAGCTGCTCCACCGCCTCAGTCATTCTCAAATCATGCTCCTCCTTGAGCTAAGCCAATGTCTGCACAAACAACTTCTTCATCTTCCTCCTCTCCTTCTTGACTGAACTTGCAGTGTCAACCATAGTTTTCTTCAGATTTACAAGCTCTTTGTTGGCGAGAGTGTTGTAGGCTGACTTGGTCCATCGAATGTGCTTATCGAGAGCCTTGGCATCTTTCTCTTTCTCATTCTTGAGTCTTTGAATCTCCTCTTGAAGCTCAGTCAAGTTCTCGGACGTCTTTTCTTGCTTTACCGTGATGATGCTGGTAAAGTTGCCATGCTGGGAACCAGTGATTTGCACTTTATCGTCAGCCTCTTCTCCTTCAGTCATCGGCTATTTTCCCTTGTCAGCCCCTACAGCATCAGTCCCCTCTTCAGGGTGCACTGATGGCAGTTGTTGAGTGATCAGGGCCGCCTACTCAGGCTCAGTCCCGTCAGCTCGAACTTTGGGTACGAAACCCTCAGAACCAGGAGTCTCCTTTGGTGCCTCCACATCATCCTCCTTTGTCTCAGGGCAGGGAATCCCTTCATAGGCAGATGTGTCATTGGTAGCTGAACCAACCTTGTTGGTCTCAGCGACTGCTCCACCCTTGGACGCAGTCCCAGTATCACCTCCCCCCTGAGCACTAGGCTCAGAGTTCATCTCATCCAACTCCTTCGCAGTCTCCTCCACCATCTTTTCATTCGCTCCACCCTAAGCATCATCATCATCATTGTCATTGCTATCATCCTTCGGCTCATCCTCATAGTCCTCATTCCTAGCTACCTTCATGCTCTCCACCAGCTGCTTTAGATTTTCAAAGTTAAGCAACTGCAGCCAGCTGGTGAGATTAAAGTAAGAGCATAACCTTGCCTCCTCCATTTCCCAGTGCTCCTAGCCTCTGGCATCCACAAGCATATGCTGCTCCTGCATATTTTACTGTTTGAAGTCAAGCCAGACCTTCAGCTCGATGACATTTGAGCATAGTTCCCTATACTTGTGAAGGTTTGGCCAGCACTTGGAGGCCCATTCGCAGGCATTCCCCCTGAGTGTGTTCTCGTACACACCTCCCACCAGTCCAGCATCTAGCTCCTCCTCCTCCGCCAGGGTAAGAAATTCATCAGCTGAATCTCCCTGAGTAGTGGATTTGGGGCAGTCTTTTGGGTTGGGATAGGAAGGGAAGTCTTTAGGATTTGGTGTGGGAGAGTTAGGTTCAGGATTATTGTCAGGCTCAAGGGTGTGGGATGTGTTTGGCTCTGACTCGGTTTGGGGTGAGGGTAGGTCAGTGTTTGGATTTGAAAGATCAGCGGGTTGTGATGATTGTTCAGGGTTAGATGAGGGTAGGGTAGGTTCAGTTGGGTGTGTGGGTTGGTCAGGGTGAGATGAGGTGGGTTCAGGGATGGATGGGTTTTGGGGTTCAGGTTGAAGAATCTCTGCAGTTTCAACCATCTACCGGACTTTCTCTAAGTCAGAGGCTCGAGGTGAGCTTGACTTCTCCCTGATAGGGCTTACCACCCTGAGTGCCTTCTTGGGCGATCCCTTCAGGCACTTCTTCAATATCTTCAGTGGTCTCATCTCCACCTTCGTTGGCTTCATTGGCAGTCTCCTCAGCCTCGGAACTGGCCTTCTTGGAGACTTTCTCAGCCCCCTTTTTTGAACTCTTCCCTGTGGCCTTCTTCAGCACCACCTTCAAATTAGCCCTCTTCTCCTCCTGGGCTTTTTCCTCTTCAGCTGCTTTCTCAGCTCGCTCAGCAGCCACCTCCTCCTCAGTTTCCTTCCTTTTCTCAAGGAGATCTTCCACCCTCTATAGCAAGTTGGTCACGACCTTCTTGCCCTTTCCTCCACCCTTCTTCCTCTTACCCTTTTGTGGATCATTGGGGTCAGACATTCCCAAGATGGCATATGTATCACCCTCGGTAGTGAACATAACCTTCTTGGAGGAGAGATCGTCCTCCAAATCGAACGAGCATCCCTGACAGGCTTCAGAGATGAGCAAGGACAGCCTGGTCCCAAAAGGAATAATAGCACCCACTGAGATGTGCTTCTTCTCATCGTCCCTCTCCAGTTTATCCAGGCCAGCCTGAGTGATCTGGTCCAGGAAAAACTGTTCCCAGTTAGCCTTCACGCCATCCACCAAAGCCCCCGTAATCCTTAGCTTTGGCAGGCTCAGCAGCTCGTGGGACCCAACTGTCCCCATAATCATCTTCGAGACCACATCCACCATGGCACGATACTCAGGCTTGAGAGTATCCTTGTGCTTCCTTGCCTTGAACTTAGAAGAGCCTAGCTTCGTCCACTGCTTCAGAAGCTCTCCTTTCTTGTTCTCCATGTACAACTTGGGATTGATCCCAGTACACTGTAGCCCATACACCTCCTTCACCGCCTTCCGGAGGTCAATATCATGAGTTTCTTCATTGTAGAGTGCTTCACCTTCTTCATTCCTTTCCCTAGTAGGCACCAGAACGGTCACCCTTGTGAACAACTCACCCTTGCGAGCGAATAGGTTCAGATATGCCTCCACAACTACCTTAGGAAGCACAGAGGTGGATTTTCTTGTGAAATATTTCTCCATCCGGGCCCTGGAGATCCAGTCGAAGACAGGTTTGATCTCCTTGATATTAGTGCAGACACCTTCCATGGTGATGACGTGCTCCATGTTCACCAGTTTGTTCTTGACAACATCAGAGATGTCATCAGTAGTCCAGGTGTTTTCAAGAAAAGCCATTGAGATTGAGAATTTAGAAATTTGCAAAAGAATTTTGAATTGAGAGATAATTCAGTGTGCATTGCGAGATTGTGTTTGCGTAAATTTCTCAAATGACTTGTCTAATTAATATGATGAAGTCAGTTACTCAGACGTGGGGTTGAGATTAATCCTGAATTTGAAAAGATTCTGAAATGAAGGGCCACGATTAATCTCAAGTACAATCATTTACCCAAGTCAGTCATATTCCATATAAAACGGACACGTATATGAAAAAGTAACTGAACGCATTAAATGCTCCGATGCGCGTGGGTTTAAATATCAAAAGGCACACTTTTAATGAAAACGGAATGCATTTAATGAAGATTTTTAGTACAGAGGACTCAGTGAGACACTTCAAATTCACAAGAGTCAGGATTGAACTCATACCTGTCAGGGAAACATTGTAGCACCCTGATACCTCGCTGAGTCGAGTCTGGCCTGAGTTCCCCCTAGATCCTATATTGATTGCTCTCCCGAATTTAAGAGACCTAACTCCACTGACAGTTCCATAAACCTTGCTTCAGCCAACGGCTTAGTCAAGATATCAGCTCTTTGCCTGTCAGTGTGACTTTTCTCCATCCTAATGTCCTTCTTCTCTACATGATCTCGAATAAAGTGATGTCTAATATCCACATGCTTGCACCTTGTGTGAAGCACTGGGTTCTGAGTGATTGCTATAGCACTATTGTTGTCATAATAGAATGGAACTTCATTTGCAAACACTTGGTAGTCTCTCAATTGTTGCCTCAACCATAAAATCTGAGCACAACAACTACCTGCAGCCATATACTCAGCCTCAGTTGTGGATGTCGCCGCTGAATTCTGCTTCTTACTAAACCACGAGATCAACTTACTTCCCAAAAACTGACATTTCCCTGAGGTGGATTTCCTATCAATCCTACAACCTCCATAATCTGCATCTGAATAACCAGTCAGCTCTAAGTTGTCATCTGAAGGATACCATAGTCCCATATTGATTGTCCTTTTCAAATACTTAAGTATCCTCTTAGCAGCCTCCAAATGACTTCTCTTGGGGTTAGACTGATACCTAGCACACACACCAACTGCAAAAGTAATGTCAGGCCTACTTGCAGTCAGGTACAACAATGATCCAATCAGCCCTCGGTACTCAGTCTGATTCACTGAAGCTCCTTCAGTGTCAGGATCCATCTTCCAATTTGTGTTCACTGGGATCCTAGCCGGATTGCAGTTCTGAACTCCAAACTTCTGAATCAAGTCTCTTGTGTACTTGGCCTGATTAATGAAAGTCCCCTGATCAGTCTGCTTGACCCGCAATCCTAAAAAGAAGTTCATATCTCCCATCATAGACATCTCAAATTTACCAGTCATCAACTTAGAGAATTTCTCACAGAGCTGATGATTTGGTGATCCAAATATTATGCTATCCACATAAATCTGGACCAAGAGAATATCATCACCTTCAGTGATCCTGAACAAAGTCCTATCCACGGTTCCCTTCCTGAACCCATGATCAGTCAGGAATTGGGAGAGGGTATCATACCAAGCTCTAGGAGCTTGCTTAAGTCCATAGAGTGCTTTCTTCAAATGGTATACTCTATCTCCAACCTCAAACCCGGGAGGTTGTTCAACATATACCTCTTCATTGAGTACACCATTCAGGAAGACACTCTTGATGTCCATTTGATACACCTTAAACTTCTTGTGTGTTGCATATGCAAGGAACAACCTGATAGCTTCCAACCTAGCCACTGGGGCAAAGGTCTCATCATAGTCTATTCCTTCAGATTGACAATACCCCTTTGCAATCAGTCTTGTCTTGTTCCTCACTACAACACCATTCTCATCCTTCTTGTTCTTGAAGACCCACTTGGTACCAATAACACCTTGATGCTTAGGTCTATCTACCAGTTCCCAAACCTGATTCCTTGTGAACTAATTCAACTCCTCTTGCATGGCTATGATCCAGTTCGAGTCAGTGAGAGCTTCTTCAATGTTCTGAGGCTCTTTCTCGGAGAGAAAGCAACAGAACAGTGTGCTCTCACCATGGAACCGCCTGGTCCTGACTCCCTCAGTTGGATCACCAATGACATGGTCAATGGGATAACTTTCTAACCATGTTCTCTTGCCTGGAGTTGTTCCTGAAGTACATGCAATGTTAGTGTCTACAGGTTCATAGAATTCAGGGTATTGAACAGAAGGGGATGATCCTGAGTCTATACCAAAGGGATTTACCAACTCAATGTCAGGGACATTGATTCCTCCTTGATGAGGTGACTCAGGAACCGTCTCAGCTGCGACCGCATCTTCATAGACGGTACTTACCTCAGGTTGAGCCTGTTCCTCATTCTGAGGCTCAACTATCCCTAATGTGTTAGGCTTAGGAGTGGCTATTGAGTCATCTTCCTGATCATCGTCATCATCCCATCTTGGGATTGATACGGTTTTGACCTTTGAATCAGTTTGATTCTTCAAGCTCAGCCTTGTCACTCTTCTTGTAACCTCCTCAGTGTCAGGATCCAACACTGTTATCCTAGACTCAGTGATAGATTCATCAAACACAACATGTGGTGATTCCTCCACAACAAGAGTACTACAGTTTTAAACCCTGAAGGCTTTACTGACTTCAGAATATCCCAAGAATATTCCTTCATCAGATTTGCAATCAAAGGCTTTCAACTGGGTCTTCCCATTGTTGAGGATGAAGCACTTGCAACCAAATATATGGAAATAAGAGATACGAGGCTTCCTCTTGTTCCATGTCTCATATGGGGTCTGTGCATGTTGCTTGTTCAGCATGGATCTATTCTGAGTGTAGCATGCAGTGTTGATTGCCTCAGCCCAGAACTTCTTAGGTAATCCTGACTCAGCCAGTATGGTCCTGGCAGCTTCCTTCAGTGTCATGTTCCTTCTCTCAGCGACACCGTTTTGTTGTGGGGTTCTAGCTGTAGAAGTCTCATGAGCAATACCAAGTTCATTGCAGAAGTCAGAAATATATGAATTTATAAACTCAGTGCCCTTGTCAGATCTTATCTTAGTAATGGACTGATTCTTATCATTGCTGAGTCTTCTGAGCAACTCTGGAATCTTCACCTGTGTTTCCTTTTTATTTAACAAGAAAATAACCCAAGTATATCTAGAGTAGTCATCAATAACCACAAGGGTATACTTTCTGCCATTCATACTCACAGGTGTTACAGGGCCAAACAAATCCATGTGCAAAAGCTAAAGAACTCTGTCAGTGGAGAAGGAAGCTCTCTCTTTGAATGATGCTCTGACCTGCTTCCCTTCCTAACAAGCCTTGCACACATGATCCTTGATAAAAACTTCATTAGATAAACCTTCTACAAGGGAAAGTCTAGAAATTTTGTTAAGAATCTTGAAGTTCAGGTGATTTAATCGTTTATGCCATAACCAACTGAGCTCTGAAGATCTTTTAGAAACAAAGCAAGTATTAGGAATAGTGCTACTCCAATCAGCTAAATAAACATTACCTTTCCTAATACCTGATAGAAGCACTTGTGTTGATTTGTCCTTGACTGAACATATATTCGATGAGAACTCAACACTGAAACCACCCTTGTTACAGAACTGACTTACTGACAATAGGTTATGCTTCAGTCCTTCCACAAAGGACACATTCTCCACTCTGACCGTACCTATTTTCAAAACACCAAAACCTTTAGTAAAACCTTTTGAGTTATCACCAAAGGTTACCTGTGGACCATCTTTAGCTTGAAATTCTTGGAGAAGACTCTTCATTCCAATCATATGCCTTGAGAAACCACTGTCTAGGTACCAAACAGCCTTGGTTGAGTCTCCTCTCCTCTTATTGTGATCCACAGCTGCCTGCAAACAGATCAGGCTTTAGGTACCCATTGGGTGTTGGGTCCTATGGTGCCAGTTGTACCTTTCGGGATCCAGACCTGCTTCACTACCCTGATTGCCTCAGAGTGGTAGATCTGTTTCCCATAAACATCCACATACACTACTTTCTTCTTCTTAGCCTGAGAAGAAGATGGTGTATGAGTGTCAGGCTTAGGCTTCACAGGAGCCTGAGTGGGTGCCTTTTGGGCTGGCTTCTTATTCTTTCTAGGCCTTAGTGCAGCTGGTCTTGAGGTCTGTCCCTGATAAGGACCTTGCTTTTGGTTTCCCCTAGGCAAGTGAGGGAACTGAAAATAGTTATAGACTTCAGGATGCCAAAACCATGGAGGTGCTATCATACCTGACCTTCCCTGAGGGTATTGCCATGCATGATAATACCCCTGTTGAGCAGTCTGAGTGCTCTTGGCCTGAGTCTTCCTCTGCTTGCACTGAGATTTCTTCTGGCCTGAGCTCTTAGGGGCCTCCTTTGGTTGCTTTCCCTTTCCCTTGGGTTTTGGCTTGGCAACCTTTGGGGCAACCCTGACTGTCTCATCAGTTTCCTTTTCCTTATCAGTTTTGCGGGCTTCAAATACAACTTTCTTTGTACCCTTGCCTGCCTGGACAAACACTCTCTCAGTGTTGCTTCCTGAAGCAACATGAGACTGACCTTGTGAGGATTTCTTAGGGACATATCCAAGCCCCTTTTTCTCATTCCCAAGCATCTGGCTACTATTTATTTCCTCTCTAGCCACTGTGGATTTATTCATTGTTGCAACCTTCTGCTTAAGAGAGTCCTCACTCTTTTTCAGGATTTCATGTCTGGCAAAGAGGTCATCAAACTTACTCTTGAGAGCTTTCAGTTCTTCCTTCCTGACCAGCTCTTCATCAGCCAGTTCTTTTAGAATCTTCTCTCTTGGAAGACGCTCAACATGGATCATGTCAATTTCCTGAGTTAGTCTCACAATTTGAGTTGACTCTTTCAGATCATGTCAATTCAGGTTTTGAACCTCAGTACTCAGTTTCTGGTTCTCCTCTACCAAGAAGACATTAGTTTCCTGCAGCCTGGAGAAATCAACCATCAATTGATCTAAACAGATCTGAAGGTTCATTTCTCTAGCTGACTCTGAGCTTGGCTCAGGATTTCTACCACTATGTGAACCACACACAGAATTTGAAATTACCTCAGGCTCATCCCTAGCTATAAGGCAAAGATCATCGTACTCATCGTCAGAAAAAAGTTCAGGCGACCTCTCCTCAGGACCATCCGAGTCTGGGCAGTCGTACTGATAGTGCCCACTTTTGTTACAGTTGTAACATGTAGCCTGTTCATCTCCTCTTTCCCTTCTTGGCTCAGGGTTCCTTCCTGAGTCAGGTTCCCTATGTCTTGATGAGCTTTCAACTTTTCCTGAGTGCATATCATCATGAGTACGTCTCTGTTCATCTCTACGATCGGGCTTTGGATCTGATTTTCTCCTTTCATTGCCACGATCACGTCTTGGTTCAGTGTTTCTTCTTTCCTCATATCTCCGAGAACTTTGGTGGCTTCCTTCAAGTTTCCTATCACGAGTATCCTGATAATATTTCTTATAACGACCAAACCTGGAATTAAGCTTTACGAAGCATCTGGCCATCAGGCTGTACTCCTCTGTGAGCTCTTCTTTGCTCATCTCCATTAGTGACTTTGATGAAGATTCGACAGGTTCTGACTTGGCTCTGAATGCCACACTTCTCTCAGGTGTTTTCTCTTCCTCTTCAGGCTGAAGTTTCTTCTTTCTAAGCCTTGAGCTCTGAAAAAAGTAAAGCCGAAGTTATATTACTCATATCCTAAGTGTTTTTCAACATAATGACACTATTATCCCATCTCTCAGGAAGAGCATTTAGGATCTTAGAAGCAACATCTCTTTTTGGAACATCCTTTTCTAACATCACCAACTCATTTATCATCTTGATGAATCTTGACTCCAGCTGATCTATAGTCTCATCAGGCAGCATCTTGAAGGCTTCAAACTTTTGAATGGCAATATTCCTCTTGTTCTTCTTTATCTTTTCTGACCCCTCACACATTATGGTTAGCTCATCCCAGGCCTCATTTGCCGTCTTTAAGTTCATCAACCTCGCTGACTCCTCGAACGGTACCGTGTGAAGAATAATGTTCCTGGCCACGTTGTCCAGTCCCACCATCTTAATCTCATCATTGGTCATATCCTTCCTCTCCTAAGGAACCTGTACGCCAATGTCGAGATCATTATATCCCAGTCCTCTGACATTCGGGATAGTGATATTGATCGGTCCATCCCTGATAACTCACGGTATTTGGTCATGGATGGCTTCTAGATGTGCCTCAAGTCTAAACTTCCAATAGACAAAGTTAGCAACAGAAAATTCAGGAAATGAAGCTTCAAGTCTCCTCGAAGTCATGATGATGCAAGTTTTATAAAAAGCAAACTCAGATCTGTTCAGTGACCACCAATAGATTCTCCTCTGAAACTATTAGTATTCAAAGTCAGTGGTCTTTTGAACCACTGCTCTGATACCACTTGTTTTTCTCGGTACAAGACTGAGAGATACGTGTATGGGGGGGAATACACGTATATAATTTTTTCTTTTCTTTCAACTAACTGAGTCCCCTTTCTCAGAGTGAAGTAGAACTCAGGGTTGATAACACACTTACTAACTGCAAATGAATATTGGTCAGTTGGCTAACTATCAACTTTGAGTTCAGTGCGGAATGCGTGAGCCCTCAAAGTTTATAGTCTTGTTAAAGTTTGCTTTCTGAAAAACTTGATTACTCTTTTCTGAAGTGGTGATTAGAAGGGCGGTGCTCAGTTTATTGATCAGGCTGATTGATTCAAGCCTGATAAACAATGCAATGACTGACTTAATGAATGATCAGTTAAGAGTAATAATCAAAGTAATAAAGAACACAAGGAAGTAACGTAGTTTAGAGACTCAAGCTTCTACGTCCACGGTCCTGGTTTAATAGGATAATCCACTAAGGATTGGCATGTTTTTAACGTGCCAAGGTGCACCAGAATCAGCTACACTCACTGACCCTTACTTCCTCCTTCTAACTCACTACCAACCTCAACCAACAAACCTGGCTAGAGGGTTTTGGTTTCAGTTTTGTTTCCAACTAGAGTTGTGATTATTCTTACAAGACTAAGCTATGTTAAGGATGGATAATCACTTCTAAGCTTAAGATATTACAATGGACGCTCAGTGGAATACATAATAACTCTCTTTGCTAAGAAACACTTGGGAAATTTATGGTTTTCGTGTGCTTCTTTGAACGCTGAATGCTTTGAACACTTGCGAGTTTGAGTAATTTCTGGCTTGGAAATTTCCCGTAACCTTGAATGGGTTCAAGGCCTTCTGTATTTATAGGTGACTTTGAAAACTATTCGTTGGAAGAGATAGTCTTCTAGTCTTCTACGTAGGGTTTGTTCAACGAACATTTCTCCCATGCAGCAGACGTCCTTGCATGGATTTGGTTATGCATTTAATGCTCCATTTAATGCATGCCCGTTGAAAAGTGTAGTCTAAACTCAGTCTTCATGTCAGATCTGTACGTGCGTGTCCTTCCTGGATTGGTCCACGTCATCAGGTTGGTGAGAATGTCAGAACTCATTCATATGCTTCAGGCTTGTCTTATTAAGTTCTTTTTGTCTCGAGGGCAATGGTCTTGTCCCGACGCTGACATTCATTTTGCATTGCTTGTCCCTACTCCAAGTCTTTTCCCATAACTCTTTGTCATCCTGTTCCCTACAGAACTGAGTTAGTAATGACCTCAGGGTCATACTCTTCATCACTGACACTTACTCAGCCAGCTTAGAGAGACTGTCGTAAGTTCAGGATGGTGCTCTTGTGTCTTCAGGCTTCAGTCTTGATTGTCATCAATGAGTACTCTTCTCATTGAGTTCATGTGAGATATAAAATGACTACGTACAAATCTAACCAAGACTAGCCTGACCACTAAGGCAAATCATTTTTTCAGGGGCTTTGGGATCTAATCAAAACTGACATTATCCCAACAAGTTGGTTGATTAAATATTGTATTAGATATAATATTTAATTTATGGAGAATATAATAATATTTATATTTGGAATTAGTTATTATGAATTCCTAATAATAATATTTGGAATATTATTACATATTATATATATATATATATATAATAACGGTAATCGGCCTACATTTGGAAACCATTGAATTTTCCCGCCAAAATTATTGCTAAATTTAGTAATATTCATTTTAAATCTTTGGTATATATCTTTGAAATATAATATTCATTTTAAATCTTGATATATACCTTTGAAATATATAATTACAAAATATATTGGATATATTTTTTAAATATAATTTATAATAAATATTGAGAAATAATATAAAAATATGTTGAATATATCTTTGAGGTATATGTTATGATAAATCTCTCTATTTTGTGGTATAAAAGAGATTTCAATTATTTTAGAATAATATTTATTAAATAGATTTGTGAAGGATTAATGTATTAAAATAATTCGGTATATAGTTTGTAGAAGTTTATTTTTTGTAGAAGTTATTAAAATAAAAAATTATTAATAAAAAAAAAAGAAAAGGAATAAGACCACTCTTTAATTTTTGGCAAAAAAATAATTTAAACATGAACCATTTGAAGTGTATTAGTTATTTTCACCGAAGGATATTGTTTTCACCGAAAGATGGTACTTCTTGAGGGCATTAGTTGTTTTCACTTAAGGTTATTATTTCTAGAGGGTATTCATTGTTTTCACTGAAGACCATTAGTGAATATTAGTTGTTTAGTTAAAGGGTATTAGTTGATTAGACTAAAACATATTAGTTGGTTATACTAAAAAGTGTTGTAAAGTATTATAAACCAATTTCACTCTATACATACTCTTAATTTTTTGTAGAAGAAAGATATTATGTAAATTAATTAATTCAAATAAAGATTATAATAGACATATAACAATTAATATATCTATATATTTTATTGGGCAAACCACCGTATACATATGAGCATGGTTTGGGTTAATTAATTAATACAGTTTGTCATCTACAAAGCAAAGGAAAGAGTGTGATCTTCAACAAACACCATATTTTCCAATATTTTTGCCTTTAGATTCAGGGTTATAATATGAAAAGTGCATTCCAATTGAAGATAGGGCAACATTTTGTATGGACTAACCCAATACAGGATAGAAATTGAGGTTTTCAACCTCAAACCTAAATTATTTGGAGGGTACACAATAATATTAGTTATTTATTTATAAAAAAATATATGTGAAATGTATACATACTTAAATTGCATAATTATTTTAATACATGCATTTATCTTAATATACTAAAATAAATCTTAAAAAAAATATGTACAAGTAACCGTATCAAAGGAAAATTCATAGATGGATTTTTTAATTGAAAAAAAGAAAGAAGCGTAGAGACTTCATTAATAATTTTAAAAATATTTCGTTCAAAGCAACACTTGAAGAATATTGTAGATGATCATAATTATTTGAAGGACATAGTCATACTTGCCCCTACTCTTTGAATAACTTGAAGTGTTATGGTGTGTCTAATCATGATTTGGATTTGAAAGTTGAGACTCCAGTTATGTTACTTAGAAATATAAATCATTCACGAGAACTGTGCAAACTAGATTGACTCTAATAAAATTAGGTGATAATATTTTGAAAGGTATAAACATAACCAGAAACAATTCATGTGACATGATGTCAATTTCTATCACTGACTCCATTCAAGCCGAGACTTCCGTTCAAGTTTCAGAAGAGAAGTTCACATTAATTGTCTCATATGAAATGTCAATAGATAAGAGTCAATGTCAATCACTCGCTAATATTGACATATTCTTAAAGAATCAGTTTTAAGTCACAACCAGATGTATGTGGATGTTTTGAAAGTAACCAATCACAATAATTTGAAGATTTTGGCATGTGGTGACTGGAGATTAACGTTCACCGAAAATAAATAAATAAATTTAGAGAGATGTCTCAAAATTTATAGTCCCTTTGATTCATAGCTGCTACTAATATTTATCAATGCGTAAACCATAAAAAGGAATTATATGGTGAAATACAAATAATATTAAGATTGTCTACTATAAATAAAATAAAATATTTATTACACTTTGTTTTCACAAAAGTTTCCCGATATTTGTATTACTTTTTTTTTAAAAGTAAACCTTCAACTAAAAAAATAATAATATTATCTATTTGAAATGAAAAATACTTTAATAGGAATACTAAACACTCTCAAACGTAAACAAACAAATTTCAATATAAACTGAGAATTCATTAATTAATTGTACAATTATGTTCGTGCATCGCACGGGTTCAATTGCTAATTATATAGTCAAGATAATAATTCGTAGGAATATATCTATAAGGAAATAAAATCCGTAAAGATTTTATTTGACGGGCTAGGCCTATTATCTTGCTTAGGAATTAATCCAAGATTATTCTTATAAATATGAGTCCTATGAGAATTTCAATAGACACACAAGAAATATAATTTCTCCATAAAAAATTTCAGTCAGAATTTTTCTAGCAAATTCGTCTAGAGATTCAATGCTGACAAATCGGTGCGAGTTGGTAGAAAGCTATTACGTGGATACCATAGTGGAGAAATCCGTGTACAAAACACTGTAAGGATTTATATTTTGTATTTATCTTTTATGATTTATGTTATACAACAATATACTCGATTCGTTGTTGGTGAATCTATAACTTCCGCTGCGGTGAATATGGTGTTCGTCCCGATAAAACCCAACAACCACCGTATAAAATTATATTCTATCAATCTCACAATTACTTTTACATTTTTCTTTTTTGAAGGTCCCAAAATATTTTACACACTTTTAACATTTACAAATTATTATTTTTAAGAATATGTGTTCGATCTAATGCCTCGAAAAAGTTTCTGAAAATTTGTGTTACTATTGGAGCAAATGTGTGTTACTATTGAAGAAAATGTGTGTTACTAAAAATATATGTTACTATTGGAGCAAATGTGTGTTACTATTGGAGCAAATGTGTGTTACTGTCAGAACAAATATGTGTTACTGTTAGGATATTTTTGTCCTAAAGATTTCTCTATTTGATTTTGATGATGTCAAAATATATATGTATATGTTTTGGATACTAACGTTGCAGGTACAAGAGATTTAAAGAACTTAGAAAATAATTTTTCTAAGGTTTACAGCTGAAGAGTCTGCATAAACCCTACAACCGCTCAAGTTTTGAAAGTCTACAGTTGCGGAGTTCAAGTCAAGTCCACAGCTGAAGAGTTCAAGTCAAGCCATCTATTGAATCAAGTGTTTACAGCTGAAGACATGAGTTTAGTAAAACTTATTAAGTGTAGTATATTTTGTACATTCACTCACATAGTTTGAAAGACTTCAGATATTATGTTAGCTAATTCCTAGCCAGTAGATACAGTGTGTTCAGTGATTAAGAGTTCATTTGAGCAGTCATCACTACAAGAAAACCTGTACTATTCAAGGACAAGCAACAAGACAAGAAGCTTTAATTAAGCTGAAGTCAAAGCTGGAGGTGAATTTCATTTGAATTCCAAAATCCCTCCAACGGCTAGAGGCCCCCTCAAGACTCCTATAAATAGGAAAGGAGACCTCAGAGGACAACAACAACAACCTCGAGCATTCAAGCATACATTACAACATATCTACAGACTACAGCTACAAAGTCTACAGCCTTCGAGAGAATAGAAGTTTAGGACTTAGAAGCTAGGATATATTATCTTGTTTCATTAATTGTTGTTCCCTCACATATTATTAAGTTCAAATTATTTCTCTGTGAGTGTAGTAAGTTCTGAGTGAGCCTGTGAGAATCTGAGTGAAATTTTGTATCCACCTAAGTTTAGAAGAGAGCTGAGTGAGAATTCAAGTTCTTAGGGGGAACAACTTTAGGTCTTTGTGAATCTTCTTAGTGAATTTGGCACCCGTAGTGGTGTAACAGTGGACGTAGGAGGGTTACAACACCTCTGAACCACTATAAACTCCCGTGTTCTTTATTGCTTATTGCTTTTTATGTTGTTGTTTTATATTCTTATATCAACTGCATACATTTTTTTTCCATATTCATAAGTTTTCAAGTGCATAAGATCTTAGAAAGTTAAAGCTATAGATTCTCAGAATCACTTAGCTTAAAACTTTGATCATTTGATTTTTTCACACACACTTTATTTATTCCGCTGCACAAAGGTGTCAAAGATATTCTAAAATATCAAGACATCTATTTTGATAAGTGTTTTATTGAAAAGATTTAGAACTTTGCAGACTTAACTGTTTATCAAAAGTCTGCAGCTGCAAACCTTTTAATCTCTACAGCTGCAGAGTTAAGTTTGTTAGTTTTTTAGAAAGTTTTTCAAAAAGTTTTTAAAACTCAAGGTCAATTCAAACCCCCCCCCCCCCCCCCCTAGACCTTGATAGACTTTTGGGACCAACAATTACAATTGGAGTAAGTGTATGTTACTATTAGAGTAAATATGTGTTATTGCAAATGTATATTAATGTTGGAGTAAATGTGTGTTACTTAAAATATATTTTACTATTGGAGCAAATGTGTGTTACTGTTAGAGAAAATAT
Source organism: Ballota nigra (assembly GCA_947034835.1). NCBI lineage: Eukaryota > Viridiplantae > Streptophyta > Magnoliopsida > Lamiales > Lamiaceae > Ballota > Ballota nigra. Next base: position 12,889,484 of record OX344728.1, read on the forward strand.
GTGTTATTATTGAAGCAAAGTGTGTTAATATTAGAGTAAACTTGTATTATTGCAAATGAGTGTTAGAGTTTGAGTAAATGTGTTACTAAAAATATGTGTTACTATTGAAGCAAATGTGTGTTACTGTTAGAGGAAATATGTGTTATTATTGAAGCATAGTGTTGTTAGTGTTAGTGTCCTAGAGACAATCCATCGAAAGGACATAATACTAAGATAATATTCATATTTGGTTTAATATTATTATTGATTTAATATTAAATGTATGGCGTTACACTTATCTGAATATGATGTTTGATTGTTTGCATATATTCTTATTTGTGTTCCCATGAATCACTACTGTCATTGAGTGAGTGAGAACTCAGATGACCTAAGTATGATTCTTAAATAGCCCCGATCAAGGATCATCAAGAATGGGATATTGATGATGCAATTGAGATTGGTGTGTGATCTGCATCATACTCTTAGAGAGTGTAGTAAGATCTCACTTACTACGAGATACCGGGTATCTCATGATGGATGCACAGATACCTTAGAGGGTATTGGTATACCCATCCGAGAAACCGTTTGATGTAATTCCACATAATGTGTCTACGGGTGTCTCGGTTAGTGGGAGCGATGTGATACTCCTCTGACTTGAGGTCAATACGCACGACATGTGTGGAGTGGTGAACTTTGACCATGACCGACGCTTGCACCCTTCCACGGGTAGATATGGCATGGATTGGGTTCATCACGAAATGCATGTGCGTGGTAGTTGAGCCAAGAATAGGATTCATTCCTCAATGTGGATTTAGAGAGAATACTCGTCTTCTCATCATAATTGGATCTAAGTCGTCGGCCGACGCACATCAACTTAGACTTTGTGGCTAAGTGTGATATACTTGATCAATTAGTGATTGGAGATAATATGATTAAGTTATTTGAATAGACACTTCATCATGTTCAAGGCTTAATCGAGTATTCGTGAATGAAAGGAAGATATTACAATAGCCTACAGTATTACAGGTAGTTGCAGATTTCCTCGCAACGTACCTCGTATATTGAGAATGTCTGATTTATTGTCTAGGGTTCAATTAAGACCGTTAGTTTGACTAATCGCTCGATATACGAGGGCCTATGGGTCACACAACAAGTAATGACAATTTATCAATTATAGTTGGTTGATTAAATATTGTATTGGATATAATATTTAATTTATGGAGAATATAATAATAATTATATTTGGAATTAATTATTATTATTATTTAATTAAATTAGATTTAATTAAATATGAAATCCCAATAATAATATTTGGAATATTATTATACAAGAATAATAGATATGGTAAAGATATTATTCGTAGGAACGTATCTAGGGAAATATAATCCGTAGAGATTATATTACGGGCTAGGCCCGATATCTTGCTTAGGAATTAAGCCAAGTTAATCCCTATAAATACGTGTCATGGGAATTCAGAAAAGACGATACAAGAAATATAATTTCTCCATAAAATCTCAGTCTGAATTTTCCTAGCAAATTCGTCTCGAGATTCAACGCTGGCATATCGGTCCGGGTTGGTAGAAAGTCGTTACGTGGATACCATAGTTGAGGATTCCGCGTACAAATCGATGTAAGGATTTATATGTTTTTATTTATCCTTTATATTTTATGTTATACAACTGTGTTTCAGATTCGTTGTTGGTGAATCGTATTCTTCCGCTGCGCCGAACATGGTGTTCGTGCCTCTAAAACCCAACAGTGGTATCAGAGCTCCAGGCTCGGTTGTATACATATATTTTTTGTGAATTATTCGTATATAAAATATTGTGTGTATTTTAAAATTAATTTTGCCCATAAATTTTGATTTTAGAAATCAATGAATTATTTTTAGTACAAAATTAAAGGTTCATAAAATAATTTTTTTGTTTGCGTGAATTACTTTCTGGGAAAGCAATTAAGTTGGAGATTTTGAAATTGTTTTCTAGGAAAGCAATTATATTATTTCTTAAAAAAAAAAAACGCTGGAATCATTTTTGGATTCTGCCTCTCCGATTCTTGGATGCGCTGCCATGGAGGGACTTGCTAGGCGAGTCTCTCCGCCGCGTCGGGACAAACGCCAGATTCTTCGAACAACGCCACGTCTCGACGAGAAGGAAAATCTCGCTGGGTGATTTTCTCACGGCCGCAGGTGCCGACTTCCGTGGACGGCGGTCGAGGACCACGGTTGCATCAAAGAATTGGGGCGCGACGGCGATTGGATCGCCTCACCCTGAGATGATGTTGGCGGCGTTGATAATTCTGATTGAGTGGACTGGATCGCTCGTCGCGTCAATAAAGCCAAGTGTCCCTCAATCTTCTTCTCCGGTGAAGGGGTTTTGGTCTGCGGAGGCGGCGAGCGCGACAGGACGGGAGAAATCGCTGGGCGATATTCTCCGTCGACTACATCTATTAGACGATTGCGATAGGAAACTCGCGGCGGATCTAATTTCGGATCGCGCCTCCGTTTTGGCCGATTCATTCCCGCTGCGGTTCGAATCGACCGCTGTGAACAGGCGGCGGTGCTTGAGCGACAGAAGTCGCACTATCGTCATCTCATGGCCAGCGCTTGGGGTTGGATCGGCGGACTGCAAGCGGCCGTGGCAGCAGAGCCAGGATGCCGGCGCGACCGCATCTGTCCTCCCTTGCCATGGTGAGAAGACGGAAATAATTGCTTGGCGGGCGGTGGCCTCCTTCAAGGAAGTAGAAGGCCCTGAGACCATTGCTTGATTGCTTGGGCCGTATTCTGGGAATATGATGGCCCATTTTGAACTTAGAATTTAAATGGGCTAGTTAGCCCAAATAGATTGATGTTAAAAAAAAAAAAAGATTTTAGTTAATTAAGGCACCATTTGGGTTCATTAAAATCTGGAAAATTGGTTTAAGGCATGTTTGCCTCTAGCTAAAATTCTGAAATTTTTATATTACTGCGAAGGGCTGTTTGGTTGGACCAAATACTAAAATTTTGTAATTTTGTGATTTTTTTTTTTTTAAACAAGGGCATATTTTGGTTAGACCAAAATAATATTTTGGGCAAAATAATTTTGAAAATGACTTTAGAAATTGACCGAAAGCTTGGAGCTTGTTGGTATTTCTAATTTTAGCAATTTTTTACCTACGAATAATTAATTGTTAAGCACGTTTATTTGATTTACGTGTTATTTATAAATATTGATTATTTATAAATATTAAATATTTTGCATGTTTATTTGATTTATGTGCTAAATACTTATTAGATGCTTTATTTATGCAAATTTAAATTTTGAAATAAAGCATGGGAACTTGATTAGTTGCTCCTCACTTGTATAACTGCTTATGTGAATCGATATTTGCATTATTAGTTATAGCCCGCATTAAATTGTTTGGGTAGGCGGCACCCAATATTTGTCGGACCGTTATATATGTTTGGGTAGACGGCGTCCAATATATGTTTGTCCGCACTTATCATGTTTGGGTAGGCGGCGCCCAATAATTGCTCAAATGTGACGTAGTTAACATGTTGGATCTCGATTAAGCAATTAATACCCCGCCTTTAAAATGATCCTCACTAAAATATGGTTTTCATTAGATTGAAAGATGTCTTCCATTAAAATTAAAAGTAAACCGGAGATTTCGTTCCAATGAGTATTTAAGGCCCTAGTCTTTTGCTCGGATCTACATCTAACGGGACTTTTATAGGGACACGTTTGTCACCGCTTAATGGTTGTAAACCAACTTAATTCTGTTTCACCAGCCCTAGCAGGGAAACGAGAATTAGGTGACATCCGATTGAACTAGGTTCAGTCAACTAGGAATTGCGTGAGGCAATTGGTTTAGAGACCTACCAGTTCTGCTGTTGCAATGTTCAGCCCTAGCAGTCATTGTAATAGTAGGAATGTGGATCCTAGTCCATTACAATTTATATAAGATATAAATTCGTACTCTTCCGATGAGGTCGTTGAGTATGTGAAAATAATGGAGACAAAATAAATTAAAAGACCATGTTTATTTTGATTGCTGAATATTGATCGTAGGAATTATGTGTTTAATTCCCATTTTAGTTTATTTCTCTATAATTGTTGAAATTAATATCTTGTCATTGAGAAATGTTTTGGAAACGAACAAATTGGCTGGGCCAAAATTTTCTGGACTAGCACTGAAACGTGCGTTTGGTGCTAAGGCAAGAAGAGATTGAGTATGTGTTAGACACGACAATCCCTTTACCCATGAGGCTGGTTCAGTTGAGGCTGCATCGTTTGACGTTACAGCTCAGAAGAAGCATCAAGATGATGTTTCCCAGTTCTATGTTATGATTGCTCGGCATGACTCCCGAATTGCAAGACAACATGAGAAAATGGATACCTTCGAGATGCTTAAGTGTCTGAAGGATTTCTTTGATTCTATATCTCGTTTGAGATTTATGAAGTGATGAGAGATCTGTTCAGATGTCGATTAGCGAAAGGAGGGAAGATTTCACCTCATGTGCAATCCTCAAGTCGCTCCCTGATTCATATTCTAGTTTCGTAGTAAATTTAATATGAAGAAGACGGAAGCGACAATGCCGGAGCCTCATAACATGCTTAAGACTTTTGAGTCTTCCACTGTTAAGGAAAGGCCCGTGCTCATGGTGAGTGCTTCTACTTCTTCTGACCCGAAAGGCGAGAAGAAGTGAAGGAGTAAGGCTAAGAGGGCTCCAAGCCCAACTTCCTGAAGGCAAAAGGTGGAGTTCAAAAGTAAGAGCGGGTTAATAAGGATGTGTGCCCCACTGCAATTGAAAGGGGTATTGGAAGAAAGACTATAAGGTTCTAGCAACTGAGAAGAAAACACAAGGTGTTTCAGATGCTAGAACAAGTATAGTTGTTGTTAAGATACACATGTTCACTGATAGTTCAAACTGCTAGGCATTTGTTGAGTTATGGACATGATGTTCTTAATGTACAAAGTAGAGAAACAGCTTGGTAAGAGTATCAAGACTCTTCGATTGGATCGAAGAGGTGAGTACCTTAGCCATGAGTTCATGGATTACTTGAAGCTTCATGGGATCCAGTCGCAATGGACTCCTCCCGGAACACCTCAGATGGACGGTGTGTCCGAAAGGAGAAACCAAACCTTGTTAGACATGGTAAGGTCCATGATGAGTTTTTCTCTCTTCCAACATTCTTATTGGGATGCGCATTACAAACCTCAATCCACATTTTGAATAGGATTCCATCCAAATCAGTTGAGCAGACTCCATACGAGCTATGGCATGACAAGATGCCATCTTTTCTACACATTAGAATGTGGGGTTGCCCCGCAGTTGTGAAGAAAATGCTAACTAATAAGTTGGAATCCGAAGGTGAAAATGGTTATTTTGTGGGATATCCTAAGGAGACAAGAGGATATCACTTCTATCTAGCGGAGAAACAAACAGTGATTGTTTCTAGGCAGGCTAAGTTCCTAGAAGACTAGTACGTTTATAAGGAACAAAGCCGTAAGAAGATAGAACTTGAAGAGATTCAAGAACCACAAATTAACATAGAGACTGATGATTTGTCAAAGCAACATGACAAAGAATCAGTGGGAGCATTCAGCGACTCTCATGGTGGAAGTTTATCACTAGGTGATCCTCTTTCAGCCAGTGGGAGCGTAATTGGAGTTGCATTGCCTTCGCAACAACCTCCAAGTGGGCTGAATGAGAATAACATAGTTCAAACTCCCGCCCAAGAGACATATGAAAATGTCGCTCTTGAGGACTCTCCGGTCAACGATGAAGTCGCTGCACCACAAAATTTTCACGATCAGAATGTACAGCCTGCACAACCACAACTCCGTAAGTCGACTAGGATTCGTAATCCAACCACTAGGTATTATGGTTTCCTCGTGGAGGAACATGATGACGTGGAGATTCTGGATAAAGACGAACCTAGAACTTATACTGAAGCAACATTAGATGTTGACTCAGAGAAGTGGCATAAAGCCATGAAATCCGAGATGGACTCGATGTACACCAATTAAGTCTAGGACTTAATTGAGTTGCCAGAAAGGGGTTAGACCCATAGATTGCAAGTGAGTCTTTATGAGTAAGACCGATGCAAATGGCAAAGTACAAACCTATAAAGATAGGTTGATGACGAAAGGTTATAGTCGATATGAGGTATTGACTATGATGAGACTTTCTCGCCAGTTGCTAAGATCAAGTCCATTCAAATTTTACTTGCGATAGCAGCACACCACGATTATGAGTTTTGGTAGATGGACGTCAAAACAGCTTTCCTCAATGGTAACATTGATAAGGAAGTGTTTGTGACTCAACCGGAGGGTTTTTTATATCTAAGCCAAAGTATAATCTTGTGTGCAAGCTTAAACGATCCATCCATGGATTGAAGCAAGCTTCTAGGAGTTGGAATATTCAATTTGATGAAGCTGTCAAATCTTTTGACTTCATCTGAAATTTGGAAGATCCTTGCGTTTATCGTAAACGCAGCGGGAAGAGTATTGTCTTTATAGTCGTATATGTTAATGACATATTGATTATAGGAAATAACATCCCGCCAATGCAGTCCATGAAAGATTGGTTATCAAAGACCTTCATGATGAATGATCTTGGTGAAGCATGCTACATCTTAGGGATTAAGATCCATAGGGATAGATCCAAGAAGATGGTAGGGCTGTCACAATCCACCTACGTAGATAAGGTGTTGAAGCGTTTTGTGATAGAGAACTCTAAGAGAGGGTCTCTACCAGCAAATCATGGGATATGGCTAGCGAAGTAGATATCGAGCACATGAAGGACATTCCATATCCATCATGTACGCCATGACTTGCATCATGCCAGATGTGGCCTACGCTGTCAACATCACTGGTACATACCAGCAGAATCCAGGTGAGTCTCACCGGATTGCTGTCAAGAATGTTATGAAGTACCTCAGGCGTACTAAAGAACATGTTCTTGTCTACGGTAGGCAGTCAGAGCTAGTCGTTGCAGACTATGCTAATGAGAGTTTCTAGTCAGACTGTGAAGATTATAAATCACAGTCAAATTATATATTCAATCTCAATGATGAGGCGGTAAGTTGGAATAGTTCCAAGCAAGATCTCACCGTAGATTCAACAACCGAAGCTAAGTACATTGCTGTATCAGAAGCCTTAGAGGCTTTCTGGATTTTAAGGTTCTTGAGAGAACTAGGGGTAGTTCCGAGTGCCAGTTGTCAAATAGAGTTGTATTGTGACAACATTGGTGCGATTGCATGAGCAAAGGAACCGAGATCTGATAACAGAAATAAGCATGTGCGGAGGCATTATCATTTGATCCGAGAGATCATATCGATAGGAGAAGTGAAATTAAAACATTTCCCATAAAGGATAATCTTGCAAATCCTTTTCACTGTTCATGTACACACTGGACATTTGATGGTCTAGGGGTTAGACATGTAGGTGATTGGCTCTAGTCCAAGTGGGAGATTGTTAGTGTTAGTGTCCTAGAGACAATCCATCGAAAGGACATAATACTAAGATAATATTCAGATTTGGTTTAATATTATTATTGATTTAATATTAAATGTATGGCGTTACACTTATCTGAATATGATGTTTGATTGTTTGCATATATTCTTATTTGTGTTCCCATGAATCACTACTGTCATTGAGTGAGTGAGAACTCAGATGACCTAAGTATGATTCTTAAATAGCCCCGATCAAGGATCATCAAGAATGGGATATTGATGATGCAATTGAGATTGGTGTGTGATCTGCATCATACTCTTAGAGAGTGTAGTAAGATCTCACTTACTACGAGATACCGGGTATCTCATGATGGATGCACAGATACCTTAGAGGGTATTGGTATACCCATCCGAGAAACCGTTTGATGTAATTCCACATAATGTGTCTACGGGTGTCTCGGTTAGTGGGAGCGATGTGATACTCCTCTGACTTGAGGTCAATACGCACGACATGTGTGGAGTGGTGAACTTTGACCATGACCGACGCTTGCACCCTTCCACGGGTAGATATGGCATGGATTGGGTTCATCACGAAATGCATGTGCGTGGTAGTTGAGCCAAGAATAGGATTCATTCCTCAATGTGGATTTAGAGAGAATACTCGTCTTCTCATCATAATTGGATCTAAGTCGTCGGCCGACGCACATCAACTTAGACTTTGTGGCTAAGTGTGATATACTTGATCAATTAGTGATTGGAGATAATATGATTAAGTTATTTGAATAGACACTTCATCATGTTCAAGGCTTAATCGAGTATTCGTGAATGAAAGGAAGATATCACAATAGCCTACAGTATTACAGGTAGTTGCAGATTTCCTCGCAACGTACCTCGTATATTGAGAATGTCTAATTTATTGTCTAGGGTTCAATTAAGACCGTTAGTTTGACTAATCGCTCGATATACGAGGGCCTATGGGTCACACAACAAGTAATGACAATTTACCAATTATAGTTGGTTGATTAAATATTGTATTGGATATAATATTTAATTTATGGAGAATATAATAATAATTATATTTGGAATTAATTATTATTATTATTTAATTAAATTAGATTTAATTAAATATGAAATCCCAATAATAATATTTGGAATATTATTATACAAGAATAATAGATATGGTAAAGATATTATTCGTAGGAACGTATCTAGGGAAATATAATCTGTAGAGATTATATTACGGGCTAGGCCCGATATCTTGCTTAGGAATTAAGCCAAGTTAATCCCTATAAATACGTGTCATGGGAATTCAGAAAAGACGATACAAGAAATATAATTTCTCCATAAAATCTCAGTCTGAATTTTCCTAGCAAAATTCGTCTCGAGATTCAACGCTGGCATATCGGTGCGGGTTGGTAGAAAGTCGTTACGTGGATACCATAGTTGAGGATTCCGCGTACAAATCGATGTAAGGATTTATATGTTATTATTTATCCTTTATATTTTATGTTATACAACTGTGTTTCAGATTCGTTGTTGGTGAATCGTATTCTTCCGCTGCGCCGAACATGGTGTTCGTGCCTCTAAAACCCAACAAGTGTATTAATGTTAGAGTAAATATGTATTATTGCAAATGGGTGTTAAAGTTAGAGTAATTGTGTTACTATTGGATCAAATATGTGTTACTCTTAGAGTAAATATGTGTTACTATTGAAGCAAAGTGTGTTAATATTAGAGCAAATTTGTATTATTGCAAATGTGTGTTAATGTTGGAGCAAAAATGTATTGATGTTAGAGTTAATATATGTTATCGTTTGGAGTAAATATATTTATATATATAAAATAATAAATTTAAATTTAAAGAGATGAGAAATAAATTAAAAACACATATTTATTCTTGTAAAAATATATATTTGTCATTAGAGATAATTGCATATCCCCCTACATTTAATTCCCTAATTGCAAAACCCCCTACCATTTTCCCTACATAACAAAAATATACACTTTATTACAAAAATCTACATTTTGTGTTTAGGAAGTGGGTCCCGCTGTACACTCTCTCTCTCCTATCACCCACCGCCTCTCTCTATCTCTACTCTATTTTTTCCAATAAAAATCATTCTCTCTCATATTAAAAATCAACCGCCTATCTCTCTTCTCATTAAATTCAGTTTATTTCTTCCTCTCTCTAATGTCGTCTCACCCTTCACCACCGCCACCGACCACCAGAGCGAGAGACAGCGGCGCTCACTATGTTACATCCCACCACTGTCGTCCACCACTGCTCTGATTCCTTATGCCGCAGTAACTCCGTCTTGCATTGCTCATCTCTGCAATATACGAGAGCAAGATTCGCCGCCACCGAGAGCAAGATCCACCGCCACGTTGCAACATCCGCGATGGGGGGACGAGGTCAGCGGGGAGAGAAGATCTACGCGCCACCACCGCAAGAGATCGACCACCACTGCGAGAGAGAGAGGGGCGCTACCATTTGGAGAATCGGGTATTGGTGTAACCCGATCCGTATCTTGGCGAGGCATTACCCAGATGGCGTTGCAACTAGGTAATTGCAGCCATGGCGGTGTTGCTTGCCAATTTCCCAGATCTAAAAACTCCAGAAAGGTTCGGTTAAATACAGTCCATCTTTTTTTAATACACCTCCAAAATTTGATAAGGCTGTGATGATAATTTCACCGGAGGGCAGGAAAGTGGGGGATTGGTGTGACCCAGCCCGTATCTTGGCGATGCATTACCCATATGGCGTTTTCTAATGCAACTGGGTAATTGCAACCATGGCGGTGTCGGTTCCCAAATTCCCAAATTTATATACAGATCTGAGCCTTGATCATCGATTCATTTATTCAATTTTTTCAAATGTTTTGACCATCCTTTGCCCAAAAGAAGGTGATTCGAAATTGATCCTTTTTACTGGGGTTTTTCCAACTAAGAATGAGGTGATAAGAGAGATGGGAAATTTCAAGGGTGGTTGCCCCTCTCTTGTTGCCGATGATTTCACGCTGACAAAGTCAACAACCCATTTTGGCAAACGGGCGGCGTTCTGATTCCCAAAAATATGTTGGTATCTTGTATTTTTGGTTTCTGGTTTCTGAATTTTGATGTGTTGTGAAGATTTCCCAACTGTGTTGGATTTGAATGAAATGCATATGTATATGTGAATTTTCTTGTAAATGTTATTAAGTAATGAAGGAAATGTTTATGCAAAATATTAACGCCTTTATTCAAAATGGTTTATATTGTTATTCAATAATTTATAGTGTATATTCATCTATTTTTTATCAATATTCAACTTTTTTATTTACTTATTCAACTTATTTATATTGTTGTGCAATAAGTTATATCATCTATTCAAATTAAAATAGACAACTCGAAAATAATAAGCAAATTATAAATTGTGTAAGATTACTTTTGGGCCCTTAAAAGGTGGATCCAAAAAAATTGAATTTTTACAACAAAAAAAAAATTTACTTAGGGTCGGACTCAGTTTTACAAAATTAATTAGGGGTGACATCAAAATTAAATTAAAAGCCTGAAAATTAAAAAGACGTGGGAAAATGAAATTTGAAGAAAGAAGAAGGCAAAATTCGAGGTTTAAAACAGTTTTGAAAAAAGGTGCAGACCAAAAATGCAAAAGCTGCAAGTTGAAGGGCAAGGGGGCCACTTTTGTAGGTTTTAGCAATATAGAAAAAATGGTAGGGATATTTGTAATTAAGGGTTGTAAATTGTGGGTATATGTTACTGCCCCTTGTCATTATTATTATTTTAAAATCTGTTTTTTTTAATGACTTATAACACACATTTGCCCATATAATAACATACATTTGCCCATACAATAACACAAACTGGGAGCGAAAACCCTGAAACTTGACTTGCGCGAGATTTTGGAAAAAAACCACCAAATTTTACCCGACCCGACCAAGATCCGCAAATTTTTTACCTGGAGCGACCCAACCCATTATATATTTAATATTTGTCTATTTTAAGTATATTTCACATATGAAGTATTTCACAAAAAAGCTCCTCATTATTTAATTATCGAAAGCGAGTTTATTATGGATAACTAGTGATCGTAAATCCCGTGCTTCGCACGGTCGGAATTTGTTACATTGTTTAAACTATAATAATTACCATAGTTTAATTATAAAACTAAAAGTTTACTAATTTTTTTTAAACAATATAACTTAAAATTTGCTTGAACTCAAATTAACAATATTTCTCATTAAATTTTTTATATTCTATTTATAATATTTAATATTCAATACTTTAAAACTGTTTCATGATAAGTTTATTATTAATTATTTTCATACAAAATTTACTCCTGAGATAGGATATAAATTAGACCTATCACACAAATATTTCAACATAGGCATATTTAAACTTGTATTATCTATTTCCACGAGACAAACTCACGCAATTTTAAGCTATAGTTGAAATACTGTAATATGTTTTTTTTCTAGTATTACTGAAAAGTTACCCTTTATAAAATGCATTTTCCTGTAATAGCAGGGGTAACTTTTTAGTAATAATATAAATAATTATTTAATAATACACTTGAATTGTACGGTGCATCCTGTGTTTTAAAAAGCGGGTTGGATTGGCCGGACCGACCGCTATTCGGATGGCATGCCGAACGGTCCGAAAGTATTGGACTTCTCTTCTCCTGAAGCATCCAGAAAGCGGCCAAAAGCGGAAAAATGGGGTCAGACCGGCCACCGGTTGGACCGGCCAACTCGACGCTTTTAACACTTTTTGTTTAAAATGAACTAAAAATATTGTTTTCTTTTGCAATTTAATTTGTTAATAGAAACCATAATTTCATTTTCCCTCAAATTTTGTATGAAACTTGGTGAACTTGTTTTGTTAGTGTTGACATTTGATTTAGATTGTTAAATTGAACTTTAAATTGTCATGTTAGATATATGTTTATTTAATTTTTAATGAAAATTATACATAATTTATTAATACTAAAGAAAAAATATTTATGATATCTTTAATTTTTATATTTAATTATGATGCCATCCACTTTACTAACGGTCGGACCACGGTCCGACCAGTCCGACCAAAAGCGCTAGGGGTGTCCGCTTCAACTACCGCTTCTGCTTTTAAAACATAGAGTGCATATGAAACTCACAAGACTATGTCATTCATATGATAAACTTATACTCCCTCCGTCCCACTCTAAGTGTCTCACTTTCTTTTTTTGGTTGTCCCACACTAAGTGTCTAATTCCATAAATGGAAAAAACAACACTCTACTACATATAAACTTTAACCTTCAAATTCACACAATATTACCAAAAATGTCACTCATTCAATCCACTTTTCAACACTATTCATTACTTTATTAAACACTATTCATTACTTTTCAACACTATTCATTACTTTTCCACCATATATTAATAAACAAATACACTTTCTTAAACCATTCAACCAAAAGAAATGGGACACTTAGACCGGGACGGAGGGAGTATTAGAATATAGAACAACATTTATGTATAAAAACGAAAATCTTCATAATAATAAATGATAGGATCATGTATGTATCAGGTGCACCGTGCAACTCAAATATATTTTTGAAAATCTGTCCCTACTATTACTGAAAAATACATTTAATAAATGATAACTTTTCATACATTTGAGTTGCACTGTGCATCTGGTTTGATGCACAAAAGAGTTACTCATAATAAATTATTAAAAGATTTTGTGCATGTATTGAAAATCTTATTTTTACAAAAAAAGAAAAAGATCAAATAAATTTTGATAAAGATTAAATAACTTTACTGTAAGATTCAAAATTCACCTATTAAATTTTTTTGGAACAAATTAGTTGGCCACCTTAGTTGAGTTTTTTCATATTTAGGCACATTCGAGTTCTTATTAATTGTTAATGAATATTCTTGAGTGCATAAAAATACATAAAATTTATAAGATAAATATATTTTTTTAAGTATTTAATCTTGGATATAATTCATTCTTAAAATTTCAAAATAAGATGTATCTAATTATTATAATAAAATATTAATTATTAGCAACTTATTATTTAATGAAATACATTTATAATTTCCAAATATTATGCCTAATACACATAAAGATTAATTTGACGAATATAATGGAATATGTGTAAATTGTGCAAACTACTTTTAATATAAAAATCAATGCATAAACTTAGAAAATTAGGTATTACAATGTGGAAGGTGGAAATTTTTAAATTAGTTATTAAAACTAAAAATATGGTGGCATATTAGGAGAATCATCATATTTTTTTGGCAAATAATTATAAAATCAAATTAAAAACAGTCACCTTAATATATAGAAAACTTGTTTCAAATTATCAATTATATTATTGTGGACATAATTTGTTGGTATTATGTACATATATTTGGAGATAGAAAATGGATTGCATTATGAGACATATATTTGGAGATAGAAAATTAAATATCGTGATTACACTAACCATCTAAAAATTAAATATTAATTTATATTATATTCATGTATCTTCTATATATAATTTTTTAAAAGGAACTCCTATATAATTAAAAGAAATAATATTTTAAATGGGTTGTGAATAATAATTGGGGCATGCATAATTAAATTGAAAATTTATTTAGCTGCAACCATATTATAAATTGTATATATTTTTTTCAAATAATTACTAACTTCTATAATATTAGAGCTAAATGTAGAAATTGTAAAGTATATTTTGATGAGTATGTATAGAGTGAAATTAGTTCATACATAAATTATTAAAATATATTAATTGTTTCGACTAAAGAGTATTAGTTGCTTGACTGAAGAGTATAAGTTGTTTTCACTGAAGAGTCTAAGTTTATTTTCAATAAACAACTAATATTTTTTAGTGAAAAAAACTAATACTCTTTCGTGAAAACAACTAATACCCTTTGATGGTTCATGTATGAACCATTTTCACTCTATACGTATTATAGAAGAAATGTACACAATGTGTATATACAACTAATAATAGAATTTCTATACTAAGATTTACATTGACTAAATAAAAAATAATTAATAGAGAAGATATGGAAAAATGTAATTTATCGTAATTTATGAGATTCTGTTAATCTCTTATGAGTATGTATAGAATGAAATTGGTTCATATATAACTCATTGTAGGGTATTAGTTGTTTTCACTAAAGAGCATTAGTTATTTTCACTCAACAATATGAGTTGTTTTCATTGAAAAGTCTTGGTTTGTTTTTAGTATATAACTAATACACTTCAGTGTAAATAACTAATACTCTTCTATGAAAACTACTAAGCACATGTATACACCATTTTCACTCTATACCTTGTCATCTCTTATAATACTAAACACATTCAAATCTGCATGAATATTCAAACATTCAATTTGTTGAACACTCGTCACTCAATTACATTCAATTTAAATTGACTTTAAAACATGCAATTAGTATAGATACTATAATAGCAAAAAAAAAGAAAAAAAAACTATTACATTAACATTAAAAAAAACCTTTGTATTCATACAATAAATATATTTTAGATAAAATATATGGACAAAGAGTTGGACTTGAGTAAGACTGTCTCATATCATGAGACAAATTAGATGGGGTATAAATTGAGCACAACGCGTCAACACTTTGATAGTATCAAATTTATATTGTCTCATGTCATAAGACGATCTCATGTAAATTTTTGTTATGAACATATTATATTGCTTTGTTGGTTTCAGTTAGACCCAATTTTAAGTCCTTCAGTCTAATAGTCACTATTGTACAAATACATTAACCAAGTATTTTACCACTGGAGTAAAAAGCTAGGAAAATGGGGTTGTATGGCGATTGTACTAAAATTGAATGAAATTAGTATGTGAGGATTTTTAGATATGTAGATGTAAATACTATATGTTGGGTAAAAATTAAAATCTTAAAAGTGGATATATTTAGTTAAAATTATTAATGAGGTGGTGGACTTATTTAAATAGTGAATACACATAATTGTGTCATATAATATAAATTTTGATGAATTGGTACCCGACCCAAGGATTGATTAATCGTGTGGACTAAAGTTGCGTCCTATAATATATTTTATTTGATTAAGGATTGATAATTTAAATATTCAATTTTTTATAAAAACTTATTCATTTTTAAACTAATTAAATAATAATAAAGTCAATATTATTTTTAAACTATTAATAAAATCAACTTTATACTAAAGGTTAATTGCAAAAAATCACGATCGTTATGATTTTTATAAATTACAATATATTATTTAAAAAATCAATTTGTGTAAAACTTCAATTTTAAAGTAAAAATCTAAGAAGAATCATTCTCTAATTTATACAAAACTTTGATTTTAGAATTAATGTTTACACAAAGACAAAGTAAAGAGTGAAAATAGTTCATACATGAACCGTTAAAGGGAATTTATTGTTTTCAATAAAAAATATTAGCTATATTTTACTGAATAGCATTAGTTGTTTAGTGAAAATAAATTAAGACTCTTCAGTGAAAACAACTAATACTCTTCAGTAATAACAATAAATATTATTTAGGAAAACAATTATTACTTTTCAATGATTCATATATATACTCTTACACAAATAACAACTTCAGTTGTAGATCATCCCAATGATTTTATTTCCAAATTCAAAAGTAATTTTTACGTTTCCCTTAGCTAGTGTAAAAAGTCTAACTAATCATTAAATTATTTAATTTTATTCAAGAGAGTTCCCAATTTGTTTGCAAAATTTTAGGATAACTTTAACTACCCAAAATTTAAAATTAATGGGTTAGCAAAATTATCTCTACACATCTTTAAATACATATATACACACATATAGATTAATACAAACAAATATTCAATAAAGAACAAAATCTTAATATTAATAATAATATAATTATATAGAAATCCTAATCATTTCAAACTTCTAATAAAACACAAAGTTTTTCATTAAGTCTTTAAATTTTTTAAAAATAAAAATCTATAATGAAGCATCTTTTAAGTTATAGAAATTACATAATATAATACAAAAGACAAAATATTTAATAAAAATTATTTATGATAAGCTTATTATGAAACTATATTAAAGTATGGAATATTTGATCAAGAGTATCGATAATCTCACCAGGAGTATTATTAATCTGGATCAGTGGTATTATATTGTAATTGTTAAAAAATTTCTTGAATTCAAATTAATAATACTACTGGTGAGATTATTGATACCATTCTGATCAAATATTCGATACTTTAAAATAGTTTTATGATAAGCTTATCATGAACCATTTTCATATAAAACTTACTCTTACAAATATGGCAAAGTTTTATATAAAAAATAGATCATGATAACCTTATCATAAAACTATTTTAAATTATCAAATAGTTGATCATGAGTAACTAATCCTATAATTTTGGCTATTTAATTTCTTTAACTTTAATAAAAAAATTATGTCAAATTAATGATATGTAAGATGTTGTCTTGCGTTATAATGACTAATTCCAAAATATATTTATACAAATTAAAATTATGTGTCATGATTCAATTATTGTAACATGGGTATATAAATTTACAATTAAAAAAGTTTAATCTTCGTATAATATGCTATTTGATAAATATATCCAGTATGGTTTAATTAAAAAAAAAAAAAAAAACTACCACAAAAGTTTATCATTATATATTCGTTATAATAATCACAATGGAAACTATCTTGGTCATTTTCGATATTTACATAATTTATGCAAATATATATTAAATTAGTTGCATATTTGCATAACCTTAGCGTAATATTATTGGTAAAATAAATTAATTTGAAAGCGAGATTACATGAACAAACTCTGTAGATTAATGCACTCACACACTACTTTTCCTTGATAATCGGACAATAATCAATCTTCATAAAACTATATTCATATTTTTATAAATTATCGAAATTAAAAATATTTGCAGAAATATTATAGAACTAATTGTATAATTGAATTCCCATGATAATTCAACCAATCAGTTCATATATTCGTATGAAAAAAAAGTGCATACCATTATATAAATGTTACAATTAATTAAGTAATTTTCCCTCATTAATTAATTAAAAAATACGAAGACAATGGAAATCTATTATAAAATACAGAATAATAAATTCATGGAAGAAACGCATTGCCTATATAATATACCTTATCACATAATTTGTGCCATTAAAAATTATCAGTTTAATCCTATAAAAATATCACAATAAATTTTTAACTGAAGTAGTATATAATTAACATATTTTACATAAAATATTTAGCAACCGCTCCCAATATTCTGTTTCTCGATCATGCTTCACTATCTCATCATGCTTCTCGGCCCCTCTATCTCATCATGCTTCTCTCTACATTCTCAGGAAATACCAGAAAAGCCCCTACTCGGTTACCCCTCTTCTTCATCAGAAACCATATATGGATTCCAATCAGTCGCTGCCATTAATGTGTTATTGTGAGGGGATGTTAATCTAAAAAACCGATAAAAAGATAACGTCCTGAATCGAGTAGCGAGATCCGGAAAAGACGATCCGGGTATGGGTCGGTACTCGAAACGTACCAAAACCCCAGAACCATGTTCCTACTTCCTACTCTCAAAGAGATGATACATAATGGAATGGATAATGGCTAGAATCGAAAAAATCAAGAATATATATAGCAAATCCTACACCAAAAACGGCAGCAACAATTTAGGAATCAAATTAAACAATTACAATCAAACATACTATAATAACAAATCAATTAAAGACGGACGGCCGAGAACAAATCGGAGAATAAAGATCGAAGGCCACAATTGTTTCCCACCTAAATTTAAAATTGGCAATATTGTTTGTATTATATAGTTATAGATTATAGATTTCACTTTCCCTTGATGAACTCATTTTGACTCTCTTTTAATTTATACAATTAACTTTTTGGGTCTTCCATATTTATTTCTTACTCTCTCCTAATTAACAAAAGAATGTTTAATTAAAAAAATCAAAATTCTCAAATATTATTGTCCATACCATTCTTTTATAAATTAAATGAAGGAACATTATTTTAAATAAATATCAGATATATAAATAATCCTTTAAGTCAACTTGAATTGCAATTTAATAACATAAATGATCTTTTGCAATATGAATACAAACAAAGTATAGAGTGAAACTGGTTCATATATAAATTATTAAGGATATTAGATGTTTTCACCAAAGAGTGTTAGTTATTTTCAATAAATAGTATTACTTATTTACACTGAAAAGTCTTAGTTGTTCAGTGAAAATAAATTAAGACTCTTTAGTGAAAACAACTAATATCTTTTAGCGAAAACAACTAATATTTTTTAGTAAAAACAACTAATATCTTTCATTTATTTAATATCATTTACTTATTATACTCAATGTACAAACCCTAATCCCTATACCTTCCTAACTATATCTTTTAATTAAAAAAATTGGAATTGACTTTTGTGATGAATAATAATTTATCTTTCAATCTAAAAATATCATTATTCGATATATACATATATATATATATATATATATATATATATATATATATATATATTGATAATTATGATTACATTGTTTTAGGAAATGACTATGCGTACATGGATCTAGGAATAATTTGAATATTTTAATACTATATAATGATTTTATTAAATAATTTGAATATGACCATTTTTGTTATATTTAAATATCAAACATTTTTACTGATCAGTTAACTGTATTTTCTTTAACTCTACAATTTAAAGTAAATGTAAAAAAAAAAATTATACCTATTTCAATATGCCAACTATATTAAGTAATATTATTATTACTCTTTAGAGTATGTATAGAATAAAACTTGTTCATGTATAAATTATTTTGCAACACTTTTTAGTAGAAAAACTAATATCATTTATTGAAAACAATTAATACTCTTTAGTGAAACAATTCATTATGTTTGTACTATTCAATTCACAATCCTTAGCGAAAATAACTTGGTATATAGAACTAATACTATTTAATAAAAACAACAAATACACTTTAGTGAAATGACTCATATTTTTCAAAATGATACATGCATAAATCGGCCTCATTCTGTACTATGTCTTACTCTTAATAATCAATTCCCTCTCAAAAGATTCGATCAAGGATGAATTTTCAAATATTAGAATAAATACATTTGCAAAATATAACATTATTTAAGAGATATTTAGTTGCTTATAGAAAATGAAGTAAATGGAGCATCCCGTCAATGTGTGATTTAAATTATTAACAAATTTAATCATGGTCAAATACTTTATTTGGAAATGACACCAGTTGATTTATAATTTAATGCACAAATAGCACATCAATTTAAATTACACAATTATAATTAATTGGATTGGCGAAAATCACGTCTCATAAATAATATGAGTAAGGCGTTGTATTATCAGTAAAAATAATCCATGATTTATAGATAATTTAATTACCATAATAGTTAGTAAAAAAATTGAAGAAACTATCCTCAAAATCAAATTTTTTGGGGCATGTGTTAGTCGGACCTCTTTGGAAATCAAACCCAATATGCCACATTCATGACCCAAGTTTAATTCACCGAGAAATAAAAGAAACAATATTCAAATTTTCCGAGATATTAAAATTACCTTTCGCAGACACTCACGGAAACAAAATCAACTCAATAAATTATATATGAAAATTCAACAATTTCTGGGAAAAAGACAATAAAATGAAGGAAACATACTGTAATCAAAATTTCATAAAGCTAGCAGAAATTTAACATTCTTCTATTTGACAAACGGGCAGAAAAACACACACTAAAAAACAGTGACTAAATACAATAATTGGATCTATAAAAGTATAATACCTAACTCTTAAATGTTTAGAAAATTTCCTTCTAATGTATTAAATCTTTGAAACATCGGATGAAATATGAATTGATACAAAAACTAAAAAATCAGTGATCATACAAATTAATTGGATCTATAAAAGTACACTACCTTCAACTCTTACATGTTCAGAAAATTTCCTTAGAATATATTAAGTCTCTGAAATATGAGATGAAATTCCCATGAACATATAAACTGTTCTATGTTTGAAAAAAAATTAATAAAAATAAGAACATAATACAATTGCTAACCTGTAAAAAATGATGAGATCTATAAACATATATATCCCAGCAAATCTCAATTCTTCAAGAAATTTCCCTCGAAACTATGAAATATCGGATGAATTTTGTTACATAATTGAATGGAAAATATTAAATACATGGAATAAACCTTCTACGACAAATCCGAAGATTACAAACTCATTGAACTATTTATATTCATTTGACCAAAGTAACTATAAGAACACTAAATCTATACATTTGTGGGACACCTATGTAATACAATTGAAAAAAAAAAATCAAAAGTAAAAAAGTGGAGTGAAAGAAGTGGTTGATAACTTGACTATGAAGCAGTATATATAGGCCGATTATTGAAACGGTTCCTAAATATAAGCAAATTAAAGAACAATTATATTCCATTATACCATATTTATAAATCAATCAAAGATGAACGGTGTGGATAAAATGAAGAATCGGTGATCAAGGGCTCACCATAGTTCCCGCCCAAATCTAAATAAGGAATAATAGCTTGTATTATATATTTATTATAGATAGATATGTACAGTTACATATTAATGGAGATCTTAATTGAAATTACCATCAATTCTTTGCATGCCAACTAAAAAACGACGGATTTTTTTTTTTTCCTAATATGTCTTAATCAAAACGATATTAAAATCACAATCAATTCTTTCTTCCTTATACATATATCATCCAAAACTATATTAAATATGTTTCCTTAAACAAATAGAACGTAGTTATTCGAATAAATTTTAATTTCAAGAGATAAACAGTCTCTGTGGTTCAGGAATATTTGGTAAACAAGATGAAGTCTACCAATTTTTTTTTTTTATTTTATCTTTACATATCAAATTATAATTCAGACAATAATATATATAAATGTAATACTATTTGTAAAATTTTGAATTTTTAGAGGGATATGATGGTGCTTTTGGTTTACAATTTAGGTTTCGATTGTTCAAGCAGTGAAACAAGACTCCCAAGATAATTCTAATAATTTTTTTAAATATTAATTACAATTTAAATCAAACTTAGAAAAACATTGTAACTTGAAGACATTTTAATTTTGAATTATACCATAGTGTTTTTTGTTTATAATTTAGGTTTCGATAAAGAGTCCCACTACTCAAACCCCAAAATCCTCTAAACAAACCCCATAATTTTAAAGACAAAAATAGACATAAATAAAATGACTAAGTTATCCTTATATATATATATATATAGAATGAATTATACTCTAAATTTATGTTGATTTTGACTTTAGTCATTTAAGTCATTTAATTTCAAAATTAGTATTTTAACTTTTAATTGATCAATTATTTTTCTTAAAAAATTTTAAACCCTAAAAATAATGTTTAAAACTGTATTAAATATTTAAATAATCAAATTAAATGAAATTTAAAAATCCTTAAAATTTTGAAAAACAAAAGAAAATAAATCAATTAAATCTTCAAAATAATTTAATTAAAACAAATCCATTTTTTTTAAAATAAACTAAAAAATAATTAAAAAAATTAATTAAATCTTAAAAAATTAAATAAATTAAGAAAATTATTTAAAAAAAATCTTAAAAATTCAATTGAAGCTAAATAAAAATAATTTTTAATTAATTATTTACGACATTTTAATTAACATTTATAAAATATTTTTCTGATTTTATTCATCTTTAGCCTTTTCCCTTTTGAATATTTTTTATTTTTTATTCTTTTTTAAATTTAATTTGTTTAGATTTAGATATTTTTCTTATATTTATGTAGTTATTTTATTTTTCAAATTTTCATTTTAACTGATTATTTATTTAATTATTTTTTTAGATTTTTTATTTTTTTATTTTTGTCAAATTTTATTTAGGTTTAAATGATTTTAAAAAATTAACTAGACTTTTTTTAAAATTATTTTTTATTCTGAATTATTTAAAATAATTGTCAAGTTTACTTTTAATATTTTATGTAAATATATTATACAATTTAATTGATTATTAAAATTATTTTTATTTTTTGATATTTTTTTGATATTTTTTTTGATAAATACTTATTTTGAGGAGTTAGTTAATTATTTATAAAAAAATCAAAATATATTTAATTTTTAATTTTTTTTTTTTTAATTTTGATTAAAATCAAAGAATATGAAAAAATAAAAAAATAAAAGAAGATTTTAATGTGAATATGGAATGGTGAGAATTTTTAGTAAGTTATGTAGATTTAATGGAATTGTGGTAATATTAATGGAGGAAGGATATTATAGGAATGAAATGTGGTATGTTTAGTAATATATGTTGATTTTTAAATTTTAATGGGGTATGTTTAGTAGGTGGGGTAGATTTAGAGGATTTTGGGGTTTGAACAGTGGTACTCTTCGATAAATTGTGAATCAAGACTCACATGAGAGTGATTAATTTTTTTTATATCTTAAAATATAATTATTTTTTATAGACAAAAAAAATGTAAATTGAAGATATTTAAATTTCGAGTGGTACAAAGTGTACAATTTATGACTTACGTTGATAGTTTGAAGATGTATATAGAGTGAAATTGGTTCATACATGAATCATTGAAATATATTAGTTGTTTTCAATAAAAAGTAGTAATTGTTTTCACTAAAGGATATTAGTTGCTTGCACTGAAAAGTCTTAGTTTGTTTTCACTAAACAACTAATACTCTTCAATCAAAACAACTAAGACTCTTCAATAAAATGAACTAATATTTTTTTAGTGAAAAACTACTAATATTTTTCACTCTATACTTTGTCTAGTTTAATTAGTGAATCAAGACCCACGAGATACTGAGTCTACTCATTTTTTTATTTATTTTTTCGTATATAATTGTAATCTAAAATAAAACTTAGACGAACATAGTAATCTGAACAAAGTTTAATTTTGAATGATACTGTGGTGTTTTGTGATTTTTCAATCTAGGGTTCAATAATCCAAATAGTGATTGAGACTCACAAGAGAGTGAGTCCGATGATTCTTAATTTTAGATTTTGCACATCTAATTATAATATAAATAAATTTTAAATAAATATAGTAATTTTGAAGAGATTTTAATCTTGGATGGTACAATAATGTTTCAATCTACGACTTAGGGTTCAATGGTTTGAATAGTGAACCAAGGCTCACAAGAGAGTGAGTCTCGTAGTGAACCGAAATTCACAAGAGAATGAATCTATTAATTTCTAATTTTATTATTTCATATCTAATTATAATCTAAAATAAAATTTAAACAAATTTAGTAATTTGAAGAAATTTTAATTTTAAACTATAGAACCATGGTTGTGGTTTACAATTTATGGTTCAATAATCTAAATGGGGAATCGAATTTATAATTATATAGTTTTTTTTTTTTACAGATATAATTATATAGCATTAACAGTGAATTAATTTAACATTTAATGATTCTGTCTTGGCCAGAATCTACCCATTTAGCATTGCCCTTGTCATTATTTAATTATTACTACCTCGTCCATTATTTAATGGATTAATTGCAAGAAAAATCATGACTTTATAGTCTTTATCAATTACAAAATGAATTTATAAAGTTTGTCATTCGATGCACGAACTAATATATTATTACAATTCAACACATAATATGTAACGCCCCGAATCCAGAATATATTAATTATATCGGATTCGAAGTGTTATTGTGATCAAAAGTCCGAACTATAAAATTTTTGAAGGAAATATAACGGAAATGAGAGATGATGGGTTTTTATGCAGCGGAAGAAATGAGTAGAATAATTTTAATAAGTATCTTACACACATATATGTGTACATAAAACGTAGTATCAACAGTAATGTTTTATTTAAGTGGGGAACTCCGTGTCGTCTCTATTACTGTCCTTGCTCCACGAAATCATAATCTGCAAGGGGTTAGGAAAATGGGGCGTGAGAATTGAATTCTCACATATGGGTGATTTGCAACAACATGGGATTGGTAAATCCGAAATATATTAAGTTATACTCATTAATAAAATATATAATTTATTTAAGCAGTTGACATATAATACAAACATCATATATCATACAAATAACAAGTTCACATAATAATCAGTTGGGCACAACAGGTTTCACATCATATAATTGAAATATCACAAGTTGGTTCACGTTAAGGGGTAAAGCCCACAATCAATTTCACATATAATAAATCTCTTCTCAATACAATATAAATAATTCCCCGTGACCATGCACCTGATCTATTATCAAACATGGCCACGCACCACTTCCACAAACGAATCCCGTGACCATGCACCTGATCTATTATCAAACATGGCCACGCACCACTTCCACAAAGTTACTCTTTTCAACTCCAACCATCAACAACCTTGATTCCGAGGGCGTCCAACGACAGCGTCCCCGGAGACCGGAAAATAATCAACAACCTTGATTCCGAGGGCGTCCAACGACAGCGTCCCCGGAGGTCGGAATCTAATCTAAATCAACAACCTTGATTCCGAGGGCGTCCAACGACAGCGTCCCCGGAGGTTGGAAAAATAAATACCCACATCACAACTCCGTACTTACTGACTTTCCATAAAACTGACACAACAAACTTCACAGAGAAAAATACTTGATTAACAACAGAACTGATTCATACTCACATAAGGTACTTAATCATACAATGGTGATCGATTCACAAAACAACAGGCATTATATAACATATATAGTTATATCACATAATTCAAACAGTTATATAATAGGTGTTACATTTATGTTGGATTAGGTATTTTTGATTTGATTTAATCGAGTTCAGGAAATACCGGCACGACGTTATTATTAGCAGATCAATCAACAGATCATCACCCACCTGATCGTTTCGAGTCCCGAGAATGATGTGTAGGCAGAGGGTCGAGTCCTCCGTGCGTGTCCCGAATAGTACAGAATCCTAATACAAAACCGTTTGATTAAAAGTTGACCTTTGAATTGTTTTAGGAAGACTTGAGAGTTTGTGTTACGAGAATCGAGAAAGTTGTGGTCTTATAAACTCAAAAAGGACTTGCTTAAGGGTCACTCCCTATTTTGGTAAATACACCACTTATAAAAAGGTGAGTGTATTGAGGGAGTGTATTTACTAGTATACTTGTGGTATGACTATTTCGATTACTACAAAAACAATCTTTTGATAAGTACACCCCTTTAAAAGAGGAGGTGTATTAGGGGGGTGTATTTACTAATTTCTGTTGTGTCCTTAACAAAAGCCTTTTATAAAATTAAAAGTATATTCATAATAAATATTATTCTTGGGAATTCTTAAAAGAATAATATAATTATTTAAAAAGTATTAATAAGACAAAAGAATAGGTTTTTCTTTTCTAATATTTCTATTTCTCATTTTTAAAAGAACTCTTGAATATAATTTATATTTTTATAAATAAAACCTCTTTATTAATCTTATTTGGTTTTTAGAGAAAACTCGTATAATAGTATCTATGTAATTTTCTTCTTATTAATAGTAATACTTCTAAAGTTGATTAGTGATACTTAAACAACTAATTCAATAATACTAGACAACTAAACACAATAATACCAAACTACAAAACCAACCATACTAAACCCACCAACTAACAATACTAAATACCAAATTCAATAATACTAACCAACTAAACTAATAATACTAAACACCTAAATCAAGAATACTAAACAGCTATTCCAAAGACACTAAACAACATATTCAATACAACCATTAAGCTAACAACTTAACTCATTCGAACAGTAGAATTTTAACAATAATAAAGTCCATCTACAAGCTCTTAAAGGCTCCAATTCAAAACAAATATTCTTAAACTTACAAAGTCTCAACAGGGGACTAAAAGTGATCAATTCCTATCTCAAATACTACGGAAATTAAAGAGAAAAGACTAGCAATCTTACGAGTCCCAAATCGGGCAGCCTAACGGCGTAGCTTGAAGACTCGTCGGGTAAATTTGAGCAGCCTAACGGCGTTGTAAAATGATTCGGTAATTCGTCGGATATTTTGGACAGCCTAACGGCGTCGTTCGGGGATTCGGAAAAATGAATCGAATGGCCTAACGGCGTCGTTCGAGGTCTCCAAAAATTTCGGCAACAGCAATCCGGTTTAACGGCGTCATATCAATCGGAAAATTGAACGACAAAAGGCTTCGGTTAGAAATCGAGTTTAATCGGTACAAATCGAATTACTCAAAATTGAAATTTGAAGACGAGAGAAAGGAGTTTTCATCTTACTGGAAAAAATAGAAGAAGAGAGAGGCGTGGCTTCGGCTCTTGCTCGGAGGACAGGGGAGGCGGCGCTGGGTTCGGTAGCGGCGGCGACGGCGGCTCGAAGCAGGGGGCGTCGCGATTGGGGTGTGACGGCGGCGCTTGCAGTTGGAAACAGAGACGACGGCGTCGCGTCGTGAAGCGGGAGGCGTGCGGTGGCGCCGGGGCTCGTCGCGACGGCGGTGCTGGGACGCGCGACGGAGGGAGAGAAAAGCTGGGCGGTGGTGCGACGACGGCTGAGCGAAGGAGGAGGAAGAGCGGCAGTCGTCGTGGCAGCGTGTCACCGGAAAAAGGAAGGAGGAGGAGGGAGTGTGAGGCTTTTGGCTGCGATTTTCCCTGGAAAAAAATCGAAGAGGGAGGGAGAGAATGAAAGTTGGGATGTGAATTTTGGGAATTGAGAGAGGGAGTATACGGTTTTGATTTCTTAGAGGAGAGAAGATATATTTTTATGGAAATTTATTTCTTAATTACTTAATTTAAAAGGAAAGAAATAAACATGTGGTAGGGATTTAATACTCTAATTAATTTAATTCAAAAAGGAAAGTAATTTATGTGGGTAGGGATTAACCCTCTTTAATTCGGATATTTTCGTTCCCACTTGATACGGTTCAGGGATCGTTTGATTCACGAGTTTAATCCCGATTCGATAATTAATACAGTTTTGAGATTCAATTAATATTTTAAAGTATTTTTAATTATTCTCAGTAAATTATACGGATCAAAATCCTTAATTTAAACTTGAATATTTAATTTCTCGTAGTCCTTTATTCGCTTTGAAAGATTCGATTCTTTCGACGAATTTAGGAATTTGTAAAAAGGGTATATATATTTAAATTACACAAAAGCACACAAAATAATAAAATAAAAAGAAACAAAGATAAGAAAATAAAATAAGGGTTCTAAGAATATAAAATGTATAAAACGGGACGGGGTATTACATAATAGTAAATTTTTGGCGATATGTATGCTTACGTGGCAGCTTTAGTCGATACCAAAGATGCGTCACATGCCATATTAGATGTCAAATTTACCAAATTTTATTTTTTTTAATATTTCAAAAATTAAGTTCTTTTATAAAATATTGCTCAAACACGTTTAATAATGAATCATAAAGATCGGTGTTGTCTATTTTAGGCAGAAAAAATATCTTACATCATACAAACTTGTACATATAATTAGAATTTCTTTATACTATCACTATTTATTATTAAACCGTGTTTGAGCAATGTTTTGAATTTTTTTTAAGAAAAGTTTTTTTTTTTTTTTGTAAATTGGCATTTGATGTAGCGTGTGACATATTTTTTGTGGAGGCTTCGGCATCCACGAAACATTAGTATCGCCAAAAATTTACCATGTATAAAGTATCCCATGAATTTATACCATCTATTAAATTGCAATAATAAATTAGTTCATGTATCAAATTGCAAGATTTATAAGTTCATGTTGTAATTGAAAAAAACTATAAAGTTCGTGAATTTTATTGTAATTAACCCTTATTTAATTACAAATTTGAGAAGTTTTCCGTTTTAATTTGTAGATATACAATTTAAAAAATTATAGCGATTATTAAACTATCTAAATTATCTTAAAATTACATATTCCATATATGGATCTTTTAATTTAGTGTATGTATATAGTGAAATTGGTTCATATATGAATTATTAAAGGGTATTAGTTGTTTCCCTAAAGAGTATTATTTGTTTTCATTGAAGAATATTAATTATTTTTACTGAAGAGTCTTAGTTTGTTTCCAATAAACAACTAATACTCTTCAGTGAAAATAACTAATACCCTTCAATAAAAACAACTAATATTTTTCAATGATTAATGTATAAACCATTTTCACTCTATAGATTGTCTTTAATTTAATTAAAATTACAATCATTTTCTTTTTTGCCAAAAAAATAAATCTTGGCATATTTTTCTTAATACATCTCATTAAAAAAAAAATTGAGATTTTTTCCCCAATATATCTCATCCATTATTTAATTACATATTTGATAAGTTTTACTCCCTCTGTCACATACTTGTTTGCTACTTTAGTGTTTGTACAAGTTTTAAAAAATTAGTTGTTTATTAGTATTTATAGTGATAAAGTAGATGTTTTTAGTTAGGTGTGTATTGAGAATATAATATTAAAAAATATTATTACTTTTTTGTCAAAATTGAATGTAATAAACAAGTATGTGACAGACCATTTTTGCAATGTAACAAACAAGTACAAGACAAATGGAGTGTGTTTGAATTAGTAGATATATGCATTTAAATGTAATAATGATTATTATCCAATTTGAATTTTCTTACAATTACATATTCTATACATGGAAACTAAAATTAAATTATTACAATCAATTTTTATTTTTTTTTTTGTCAAAATATAGATCTTGACAAATGATTTATATCTCCCGCAAACGATATTAATATTACATATGAACAGCAATGTCCATTTCAATTGTTCAAGTTGTGTTCATACTCTTCACTTCCATCTCGTTTTCAAAACACAATGTTGTCATTGCTGATACTCCTCCCTACTCCTTGGATGAAATTTGCAACAAATACAATGTTAAATCCGTTATAGATCCAAATATTTGTCTCAAAATCCTTCAATCCCAAATTAAAATTATATCGTCTAATAGTAAAATCGAGTTTTCACTTGCAGTCATCGAAGCAGGAATTTCAAACGCGACAGATACGAAGGCGTACGTGGATAAAATGCTCAAGACGGGAAATTTGGACGCTCGCCTCGAAGAATGCAAAAAGTCGTACGATTCAGCTATAGGGTCCTTGCTTAGTGCCCTCGGTGAAATTAAAGTCGGTGACTACCAAACACCAACTTACGATCTCCTGATTGCTAGCACGGACAACGTTCAACGGTGTAAAAAAGTCGTTGACTCAAAAAAAATAAAGGACGAAACTATTGTAGTTGGAAATAAAGTTTTGCCAATGTTTGGGTACATTGGTTATAATTTAGTTACTGATCTTTCTAGAATCCAAGCGGATGATGAACTCGCGCCATGATCTCAATTCTTATAAATTAGACTCAAACGTGTATGTCTGTTTGTATGTGATGGAAATGAAGGGATGAACTCATAATAAAAATAAATAAATTAAGGTTACTATCTTTTCACTTTTTTTCAATAGTTTTCAATATTTTACATGTAAGAATTAATATTTGTATATATAGTAATACATATTTATCCTTATAGTAACACATTTTACACTTATAGCAACATATTTCTCTATATAGTATACTAAATGTAGACCCCGCGATTAAATGAATAATAAATTATTAAAAGTAATTTTTTTTTGTTAAAGAATATAAAACTTCGACAAATTTACATTCCAATAAAAGAGAGAGGGGAGAGAAGGTGAGTAGGAAAAAACGTAAATTAGATAGAAATGTAAAAAACAGAAAAAACGATAATTATTTTGAAATAAACCAAAAAATAACAAACGAAATGAAACAGATGGAGTTGTATTTTATTTTTCTTTGCTAGATAAATGTAATTGCATAAGTAAATTTACATCATAATTAGATTATGACATCTTAAATTTTGATTTTTCATTTATGAATTTATCTAACTATATACATTAACAAAATAAAAGAGAATAAATAAATCAAGTGAATGGCCGCATCGTTTTGAGCTTTTTCAGTGGATCCAAGAAAATCACCATGAATAATATGCACATCATCAATTTCATGAAGATAAGCAATTGATTTGCAAATAGGTACACACTCGGTTCCATTCTCATCAGTTTCATATATAACTGTTAAGTATCCCAACTTCAAAAGCATTTCAATTAGTATGACCCTAAGGTTTAGATTTAAAACAATTTGTCTCATAAAATAGCAATAAAATAGTTTGAAGTTAATGATTATATAATTCTCCTATTTTCATGGGAATTAAATTTTCTCAGTTAATGTTCATAAATTCAAGGGGTGTATTGGTTATGGAGTCTGTAGGATTTTTTTAGTCTTTTAAAGTTTGTGGGTATTCAATCAGGATTTTCACACTACAAAAAAACATTCATTTGGAGAGGGCAATTAGTGAGGGGAGTGGAGCCCTCACTATTTGGAGAGGGCATTAGAGAGGGGAGCACAAAACGAGGGTATTAGAGAGGGGAGCACCCTCATCAAAATTAGAGAGGGCAGTTCACCCTCACAAAACTCGCTGTCAGGATTAGTGAGGGCCTTCGCCCTCGTTAATTTTCAGGTCAAACATGACCGTTCTGCGCGTGTGTCAGCGCATGGGGGGCTGCGGAAGTGGGTGCATTTGGCGAGGGCTTTGACCCTCGTTAATTCCAACACATTTAACCCCCACCTACCCCATCTCAGCACAAATTCGAAACCCCTTTAACATTTTTCCATTTCCACATTCTGCTCAAAAACGAGGAGGAGAGGAGGAAAAAGAGAAGAAAGAAAAGGAGAAAAAAGTGGAGGAAGAAGAGGGGGTTGCAACTTCGCCGTCCGGTGTTCGTTCTCCGTTCACAAGTATATTTATACGGTTAGTTTTTTTTTTTTTAATTAACTATTTAATTAGTATTAAGCTTGTTGAATTATTTATTTCAATATTGTTTAGTATTAGTATATTGATTAATTAGTATTAGTTGTGTAATTGTTTAGTATTAGTTGTTTATGTATTTATTATTAGTTTATTTAATTGTTTAGTATTAGTTGTGTAATTGTTTAGTATTAGTTGTCTTATTGTTTAGTATTAGTTGTCTTATTGTTTTGTATTAGTTTTTTAAATGTGTAGTGGTTTGTATATTGTGCGCATGCATATTTAGTATTAGTTGTGTAGTTATTTAGTATTAGTTGTTTATGTATATAGTATTAGTTTGTTTAATTATTAATTAGTTGTATATTTAGTATTATTTAACTTAATTTCTAGCTAATACGTCTAAACTCGTGGATATTATTGCTTGTTTCCTAGCTTAATTTAGGGTAATTAGCTTTATTTATCTTATTTATGTGTAGTATTAGTTGTTTAATTAATTATTTAGCATGTTTATTTATCTTATTTGTGTATATATAGTATTAATTAGTTTAATTAATTACGTTGGAGTGGAGGGATGGATGTTGATGAATTGGTTGCTTGTTGTAGATATTAGTGCGTTCCGACTTAATTAATTTTAATTGATTAAGTCGGAAATGGATGCACGTAGGATCTTGATTAATTGGGGAGCACGATAAAATGAAACGAAACTCTGCTGAAATTTTTAGGAATTATAAATAAATTAATTAATTAATGTTTTGGTTGGAATAAAATTATTAATTAGACTTTTGAATATTAATTAATTCGTATATGTAAAACAGGTTGATGATATGGATTATTCTAGCCGTTTTAGTTGGATGTATGGTCCAAGATCGATTAATGGTATTATATCTCCCGATTTTTACAACGGACTCCAGTCATTTATAGATTTCGCCATTAGTAATGGGATGAATATTGAGGGAAAGATTAGGTGTCCCTGCAACAAATTTAGATGTAGGAACAAGATGTATCATGAACCTGATTCTGTGAGAGCACATTTGTATACAAATGGGTTCATGCCCAATTATTGTAATTGGATTGATCACGGTGAGGAAATATGGGGTCTATACGATGATCATGCGTCTGCATCGACTTCACACGGGTCGCGGGGTGATAAGACATTTGGATCTAGCTCGTGCCACGACATGATGACAGATTTAACTTTTGGTCCTCACTTAAATGTGGATGATGAGCCCCCTAATGAGGAACCCCCTAATGAGCATGCTGCACATTTTTATAACATGCTTAATGCAGCGAATCAGGATATATTTCCTGGTTGTGAAACACACTCACAGTTGTCATACAATGCCCTATTGTTGAACATTAAAACTGAAAATAGGATGTCTGAAAGGGGCTATAATCAAATGGTTCAGGCGATTCGTGATCTTTGTCCGAATAGTTTGGTGCCGAAGAAATTTTCTGATAGCAAACAGCTGATGAGTGAGATGGGTCTTCCGGTGGAGAGGATTCATTGTTGTGCACAGAACTGCATGCTATATTGGGGTGCAGACAGTGAACTTGAATGTTGTAAGTTTTGCAGTCTGCCACGGTTCAAACCTGTTAGACGTGATGCAAATGGTCGATTGAAAAAGAACCGTCCTTTCAAGGAAATGTTCTATTTTCCTATCATTCCTCGATTGCAAAGATTGTATCAATCGAATGCTACTGCGAATGATATGACATGGCATGCACGTTGCTCTAATGACCACTCCGGCGTTATGCGTCACCCTGCAGACTCGCAGGCTTGGAAGCACTTAGACCAGTCGCATCCTGAATTTGCTTTAGAAATTCGGAACGTGAGATTGGGCTTGAGCACTGACGGTTTTCAACCGTTCGGGGCGCATGGGAAACAGTACTCATCATGGCCAGTGATAGTGACACCGTACAATCTACCCCCATGGTTGTGCATGAAGGATCAATTCATGTTTCTGACGGTTCTGGTACCCGGTCCCAAAAATCCAAAGGATAAATTGGATGTATTTTTACAACCACTGATCCGTGAGTTGATATTTCTATGGGAACATGGTGTTACAGCAGGAAATATCCTCGCCTGACAGGAGGTCAGATTCCTGAAAATACACTGACGCGACAAGATCGAGGGTCTACATCATAAAAGAGTGTTTAATGTATTATAGGTCTACTGTTGATCTTTATATTAATATTGTAAATAATCCCTAAAATGAAGGGTTGAGACGAATTTAGGGTCACTTTCAGGCCTTTAGGGGTGAACCTCTATAAATAGGGGGTCACCCCCTCATTGTAAGGGATTTTCTCTCATTTTTTCCTCTCATTTCTCATATATACGAAAAGCTCTCATTCGAGGGAAGAACGAAAGTTCTTCCCCCATCGTTCGTGTTCGATTATTATTATTGTTTGTCGGGCATACCCTAAATAGCCACATAAATCTACCCGTACGAAAATGCCTGTCAACAATTTGGCGCTAGAAGGAGGGTCAATTCGTGTTCATGTCAAGGAATGAACACGAAGATCTTCCCCTAAAAAAATCAAATCCCACAAACCAAGAGCCTGTTCGATCTAAATCACCCAAGAAAAAACTCAAGAAACCCATTTCCAACCTTTATTTACAGCAAAAAAGCTACGCATAAAAAAAAAAAAAGATAGAGTGGTTGTCGTTTCCGGCTGGGCTCGCGGAGCTTTCCACTGCACCAAGGAGCTCCGCCGCTGAAGTCATGTCCACCGAACCGCCGCTCCTTCACGATTGTGCCGGAGACACCGCCGTCACCGCCAAATCTTCAGGTGCTCAACCCCATCCGTCGAATCTTCCGCCCCATCTCAATACAAGGTTGGAATGAGCCTCCTGTTTAAAAACTCGCTACAAACCCAGTGCCTTCCTCCCAAAAATTCCTTAAAAAATGCATCTCCGTCGCTTGCCAGAATGAAATGTCCATGTGGTGGTACTTTCAAAGCAAAAGTCTAGCTACTGTTTTCGTTTCTAATCCCCTGCTGCTGCCTCGATCGTTGCGCCGACCTTTCCACGCCAATACAGCTTTTTCAGTCTTCTTTTGGCACATTTACCAACACATGACAGAGGCTTTTGTGCTAAAAAGTCAAAGTCTCCTGCTGGCATCGAACTGTGGGCCTCCATGGTCGACTCGACACCAATCCGCCATCGTGAAGCGGCCTCAATCTACCCGCACGGCCGACTCCCGCATTACTTGCCTTAGCCGGTTTTCTACCCGCGGCCGCCCAATTCCGCACAGCCAGAGCTACGCCCGACCGCGGGCCCCCGCGGACACGTCGCCTCCCCGCATCGCCTACCCGCGTCTCCTTCCCGAGCCAGTCTCCCCGTCGCCGCTATGGGCTGCCCGACTCGCGCCGAGCCGCCGCCTCTCGCGGCCTCGGGGCAGACCTCCCCGCACCTCGCCAGCCCTCGCTGTAGATCGACTCCCCGCATCACGTCCAGCCCATCAGCCTGACCGCCGCTCAGCCTCCCGGAGGCGCGCGCGCAGCCGCGCCCAGACGCCAATCGGGCCCCACCCTAATCGATCAGTCATACGGCCACCGGCGCCTGCCCGCTGCCCCCACGCCTCCTCGCGCCGCCCAGGGTTCGCCGCCCGTAGCCGCCCAGCCGCCTCCGACCACAGCTCGCGGCCCGCGGCCGCTCACTGCCCTCGCCTCCCCGGTGCGCCCCCTCGTCACCGCCTAACCGCGACCGCCGCGCGGCCTCCTCGACTCGAACCCGCGGCCCGATCTCCGGAAACCGCCCTTCGCGGCCAAACTTCCAGCGCCCGAGCCTCACACCTCCCCCAAATTCAGCTCGCGAGTCTTCGCCTGGAGAGTCGGCCAGAGTTTTATTTAGTCTGGGCTCAATATTGTTCATCTTGGGCCAGCTTTGTATTATTGGGCCCTTTCTTGTATTATTTATGGGGCCAGGTTTATCTGCTGGGCCCATATTAAATCATGGCATTAGTCAATTAAGCTGCAGGGCCTCCCTTTTAAAATGAAAGGAGGGGGCCCGGGCTTAAGTGGGCTGCTAAAAAAAAAAAAAAAAAAACCAGCAGCTTTGGAGACGAGTATCCGGGATCTCTTTATCAACGGAAAATTCTACGGGCAGTCCTTTGCCCACTCGAATCAGGTTTATTCCGATAATTTCCTTTTAATATATATCGCAACTCGCAAATTTTATATAAATTAAAAGCGGGGGCATATATTCATATTTCGAAAAATCAAAGTGGGGGCAAATTTTGAAATACAATTTTCATTTGATACTTCCTTTTAATATATATCATAACTCGTAAGTTTTCATATATATTAAAAGCGGGGGCACGGATACACATATCCTACTCATTTTGTGATATCAAAAACTAATTACTTGACACTGAGTATTATTAAATACAGTCAGTTGTTTAAAACTTCGAATACAATTTCGAAAAAATCATTGAGGATGCTCACCGGGTAATTAACTCATATTTAAAACATGGTCACATTCGTCCGCCTTCATAGGCGTTGACCAGTCCGCCTTCTAGGCGTCGACATTCCGCCTAGATTGGCGAAGTAATCCGTCTTCTCGACGTCGATTAGTCCGCCCTTTCAGGCGTTGACGTATCGATTAGTTCGCCTTCACCGGCGTCAACTAATCTACTTCTCGAGCTAATCCGCCTTTTAGGCGTCGACATTCCGCCTAGATTAGCGAAGTAATCCGTCTTCTCGACGTCGATTAGTCCGCCCTTTCAGGCGTTGACGTATCGATTAGTTCGCCTTCACCGGCGTCAACTAATCTACTTCCCGAGTTAATCCGCCTTCTCGGCGTCGACATTCCGCCTAGATTGGCAAAGTAATCCGTCTTCTCGACGTCGATTAGTCCGCCCTTTCAGGCGTTGACGTATCGATTAGTTCGCCTTCACCGGCGTCAACTAATCTACTTCTCGAGCTAATCCGCCTTTTAGGCGTCAACATTCCGCCTAGATTGGCGAAGTAATCCGTCTTCTCGACGTCGATTAGTCCGCCCTCTCAGGCGTTGACGTACTGATTAGTTCGCCTTCACCGGCGTCAACTAATCTACTCGAGCTAATCCGTCTTTTAGGCGTCGACATTCCGCCTAGATTGGCGAGGTAATCCGTCTTCTCGACGTCGATTAGTCCGCCCTTTTAGGCGTTGACGTATCGATTAGTTCGCCTTCACCGGCGTCAACTAATCTACTTCTCGAGTTAATCCGCCTTCTCGGCGTCGACATTCCGCCTAGATTGGCGAAGTAATCCGTCTTCTCGACGTCGATTAGTCCGCCCTTTCAGGCGTTGACGTATCGATTAGTTCGCCTTCACCGGCGTCAACTAATCTACTTCTCGAGTTAATCCGCCTTCTCGGCGTCGACATTCCGCCTAGATTGGCGAAGTAATCCGCCCGATCGGCGTTGATTAATCCGTCTTCTCGGCGTCGACATTCCGCCTAGATTGGCGAAGTAATCCGCCCGATCGGCGTTGATTAATCCGCCTTCTCGGCGTCGACATTCCGCCTAGATTGGCGAAGTAATCCGCCCGATCGGCATTGATTAATCCGCCTTTTAGGCGTCGACATTCCGCCTAGAGTGGCGAAGTAATCCGTCTTTCGACATCGATTAGTCCGCCCTCTCAGGCGTTGACGTACTGATTAGTTCGCCTTCACCGGCGTCAACTAATCTACTCAAGTTAATCCGTCTTTTAGGCGTCGACACTCCGCCTAGATTGGCGAGGTAATCCGTCTTCTCGACGTCGATTAGTCCGCCCTTTCAGGCGTTGACGTATCGATTAGTTCGCCTTCACCGGCGTCAACTAATCTACTTCTCGAGCTAATCCGCCTTTTAGGCGTCAACATTCCGCCTAGATTGGCGAAGTAATCCGTCTTCTCGACGTCGATTAGTCCGCCCTCTCAGGCGTTGACGTACTGATTAGTTCACCTTCACCGGCGTCAACTAATCTACTCGAGCTAATCCGTCTTTTAGGCGTCGACATTCCGCCTAGATTGGCGAGGTAATCCGTCTTCTCGACATCGATTAGTCCGCCCTTTTAGGCGTTGACGTATCGATTAGTTCGCCTTCACCGGCGTCAACTAATCTACTTCTCGAGTTAATCCGCCTTCTCGGCGTCGACATTCCGCCTAGATTGGCGAAGTAATCCGTCTTCTCAACGTCGATTAGTCCG
This sequence comes from Ballota nigra, assembly GCA_947034835.1. Taxonomy (NCBI): domain Eukaryota; kingdom Viridiplantae; phylum Streptophyta; class Magnoliopsida; order Lamiales; family Lamiaceae; genus Ballota; species Ballota nigra. The sequence goes on from OX344728.1 coordinate 12,926,907, forward strand.
CCCTTTCAGGCGTTGACGTATCGATTAGTTCGCCTTCACCGGCGTCAACTAATCTACTTCTCGAGTTAATCCGCCTTCTCGGCGTCGACATTCCGCCTAGATTGGCGAAGTAATCCGCCCGATCGGCGTTGATTAATCCGCCTTCTCGGCGTCGACATTCCGCCTAGATTGGCGAAGTAATCCGCCCGATCGGCGTTGATTAATCCGCCTTCTCGGCGTCGACATTCCGCCTAGATTGGCGAATTAATCCACCCGATCGGCATTGATTAATCCGCCTTTTAGGCGTCGACATTCCGCCTAGAGTGGCGAAGTAATCCGTCTTCTCGACATCGATTAGTCCGCCCTCTCAGGCGTTGACGTACTGATTAGTTCACCTTCACCGGCGTCAACTAATCTACTCGAGTTAATCCGCCTTTTAGGCGTCGACACTCCGCCTAGATTGGCGAGGTAATCCGTCTTCTCGACGTCGATTAGTCCGCCCTTTCAGGCGTTGACGTATCGATTAGTTCGCCTTCACCGGCGTCAACTAATCTACTTCTCGAGCTAATCCGCCTTTTAGGCGTCAACATTCCGCCTAGATTGGCGAAGTAATCCGTCTTCTCGACGTCGATTAGTCCGCCCTCTCAGGCGTTGACGTACTGATTAGTTCGCCTTCACCGGCGTCAACTAATCTACTCGAGCTAATCCGTCTTTTAGGCGTCGACATTCCGCCTAGATTGGCGAGGTAATCCGTCTTCTCGACGTCGATTAGTCCGCCCTTTTAGGCGTTGACGTATCGATTAGTTCGCCTTCACCGGCGTCAACTAATCTACTTCTCGAGTTAATCCGCCTTTTCGGCGTCGACATTCCGCCTAGATTGGCGAAGTAATCCGTCTTCTCGACGTCGATTAGTCCGCCCTTTCAGGCGTTGACGTATCGATTAGTTCGCCTTCACCGGCGTCAACTAATCTACTTCTCGAGTTAATCCGCCTTCTCGGCGTCGACATTCCGCCTAGATTGGAGAAGTAATCCGCCCGATCAGCGTTGATTAATCCGCCTTCTCGGCGTCGACATTCTGCCTAGATTGGCGAAGTAATCCGCCCGATCGGCGTTGATTAATCCGCCTTTTAGGCGTCGACATTCCGCCTAGATTGGCGAAGTAATCCGCCCGATCGGGGTTGATTAATCCGCCTTCTCGGCGTCGACATTCCGCCTAGATTGGCGAAGTAATCCGCCCGATCGGCGTGATTAATCCGCCTTTTAGGCGTCGACATTCCGCCTAGATTGGCGAAGTAATCCGCCCGATCGGCGTTGATTAATCCGTCTTCTCGGTGTCGACATTCCGCCTAGATTGGTGAAGTAATCCGCCCGATCGGCGTTGATTAATCCGCCTTTTAGGCGTCGACATTCCGCCTAGATTGGCGAAGTAATCCGTCTTCTCGACGTCGATTAGTCCGCCCTCTCAGGCGTTGACGTACTGATTAGTTCGCCTTCACCGGCGTCAACTAATCTACTCGAGCTAATCCGCCTGTAGTGGCGAGGTAATCCGTCTTCTCGACGTTAATTAGTCCGCCTTTCTGGCGTTGACGTATTGATTAGTTCGCCTTCACCGGCGTCAACCAATCCCTTTCTCGAGTTAATCCGCCTTCTCGGCGTTGATTAGTCCGCCTTTTATGCGTTGACATATTGATTAGTTCGCCTTCACCGGCGTCAACTAATCTGCCTCTCAAGACGATCCGTCACTCGGTCTTGATAAGTTCGCCTTCACCGGCGTCAACTAATCCGCCTCTCGGCGTGGATCCAGTCCGCATGTTAAGCGTTGACTTTCCGCCTTACTAGGCGAGGTATTGTTTGGTTCGTCCTCACCGGCGTTAACTAATCTATTCTCTGCATCGTGAAGTCGCTGCCCGTCAATCGGCTAAAAGCACTTCACTCATTAACCTGTTGGTTAATCTTTTAAGCGGTTGTTAAATCAATCCCATCTTCGTGAAGTCGCTGCCCGATCATCGGCTAAAGAACTTCACTCATTAACCTGTTGGTTAATCTTTTAAGCGGTTGTTAACTCAATCCCATCTTCGTGAAGTCGCTGCCCGATCATCGGCTAAAGCACTTCACTCATTAACCTGTTGGTTAATCTTTTAAGCGGTTGTTAAATCAATCCCATCTTCGTGAAGTCGCTGCCCGATCATCGGCTAAAGCACTTCACTCATTAACTTGTTGGTTAATCTTTTAAGCGGTTGTTAAATCAATCCCATCTTCGTGAAGTCGCTGCCCGATCATCGGCTAAAGCACTTCACTCATTAACTTGTTGGTTAATCTTTTAAGCGGTTGTTAAATCAATCCCATCTTCGTGAAGTCGCTGCCCGATCATCGGCTAAAGCACTTCACTCATTAACCTGTTGGTTAATCTTTTAAGCGGTTGTTAACTTAATCCCATCATCGTGAAGTCGCTGCCCGTCAATCGGCTAAAGCACTTCACTCATTAATCTGTTGATTCGTCTTTCGATTGATTGATAAGTCAATCTGTTATCCGTGAAGTCGCTACCCTCAAGCGGCCTAAGCACTTCATTAATTTATCATCGCGGTCAATAACTCTTTATTAATTGAACGTCACGGTTCTCGACTCGGGGGCACGACGGAAGATCGTACCCCACCTAACCCGACCAATTTCGAAAAAGTTTGACTATTCGAAGGTTACACAAAAGATTCGCCCAACAAGGACCCTATCATCGAAGATTCCCCCGGGGCATCCGAGCTATCCTGTTTTCAGGCTCGGGGGCAAAACCTATTTGAAGCACAGATCAAGATCGAACTCTGGCCGCAGTCAGAGCCCAATCTTGGGGGCAATTGTTACAGCAGGAAATATCCTCGCCTGACAGGAGGTCAGATTCCTGAAAATACACTGACGCGACAAGATCGAGGGTCTACATCATAAAAGAGTGTTTAATGTATTATAGGTCTACTGTTGATCTTTATATTAATATTATAAATAATCCCTAAAATGAAGGGTTGAGACGAATTTAGGGTCACTTTCGGGCCTTTAGGGGTGAACCTCTATAAATAGGGGGTCACCCCCTCATTGTAAGGGATTTTCTCTCATTTTTTCCTCTCATTTCTCATATATACGAAAAGTTCTCATTCGAGGGAAGAACGAAAGTTCTTCCCCCATCGTTCGTGTTCGATTATTATTATTGTTTGTCGGGCATACCCTAAATAGCCACATAAATCTACCCGTACGAAAATGCATGTCAACACATGGAGTGGTAACGTATGATGTTGCTACAAAGCATAATTTTACGATGCGGGCTGCACTAATCTGGACCATCAGTGACTTTCCAGCCTACTCGATGTTGTCTGGATGGAGCACAGCTGGAAGGCTTGCTTGTCCATACTGTGCAGAGTATACTGATGCTTTCACTCTAAAGCTCAGTCGCAAGCAGTCTTGGTTTGACAACCATCGTAAGTTCTTAGAGAGACATCATCCGTACCGAAGGAACAAAACTGCATTAAGAAAGAATGTAGTAGTTGAGGACGATCCACCTCCCATTCGTACAGGTGTTCAGCTCCTCCAGCAGATTGATTGGACTGGATTGATGAAAGTAACGGAAGTGGGTGCTGATGCTCACAACAAAGGTTTAGACTGTGGTTGGAAGAAGAAAAGTATTTTCTGGGATTTGTCGTATTGGAGCACACTGTTGATCAGACACAATTTGGATGTGATGCACATCGAAAAAAATATGTTTGATAATCTGTTTTACACGGTGATGAATGTCGAAGGGAAAACAAAGGACACGACTAAATCCAGGGATGAACTTAATGAATACTGTCGTCGACCCTCACTACAGAAAAGTCTAGTCACAGGAAAGTACTCCAAAGCTAGTTATTCCCTTGATAAGAAACAGAAGGATATGGTGTTAAAGTGGGTAGATCAGTTGAAATTCCCCGATGACTATGTGTCAAATTTGTCTCGATGTGTAGACTGGAAGAAATTGAAGATGTTTGGGATGAAGAGTCATGATTGTCACGTTTTTATGCAAAGATTACTCCCAATTGCCTTCCGTGAGATTCTGCCGCCTAACGTTTGGAAAGCTATCACTGAGATTAGTTTGTTCTTCAAGGAGTTAACATCGAGGACCATTACGGTAGAAAACATGACTCGGTTGGACAATGATATCCCAGTGATCTTGTGCAAGTTGGAACGTATTTTTCCACCCAGCTTCTTTAATTCGATGGAGCATCTACCTGTCCATCTTGCATATGAAGCAAAGATTGCTGGTCCAGTACAATATAGATGGATGTATCCATTCGAGAGGTACATAATTTATATTAACTCATTCAATTGTTCGATAATCTTTATTATTAGACAATTATACTTATCCATTCAATCGAATTAGGTATCTTCATAATTTGAAGTTAAGTGTGGGCAACAAGGCACATGTGAAAGCTTCGATTGCAAATGCCTATTTAACAAAAGAAGCTTCAATGTTTTGTTCCCATTACTTTGAGGAACATGTGTTGACGAGGCGACAAAATAGACCTCGCAATGTACCTCGTGAAGTCCCACGATCAGTGGCAGGTAGTCTCTCGATATTTGTGCCTCCTGGTAATACACTTGGAAAGAGAGGTAGAAGATCGTTTGTAGACTTGGAGAAACGAACAGCTCATACGTACGTGTTATTGAATTGCAACGAGGTGCAACCGTATGTTACGTAAGTTGATTCAATAATATGCATTAATTGATATTTACAATCGCAAGTTCTCATCGATATTTACAATTGTAGTATGTTTTATGAGAACCTGCATATCGTTCAACCGAATCTATCGAATGCTCAAAAAGATGAAGTTCTTCAACAACAATTCGCATCGTGGTTTGATCAACTTGTAAGTGAAATAGTTGCAGACTTCAGTTAATATACAATAGTATAAAAAATTATATACACAATCCTAATAAGTATCTCGTCAATAATATATAGGTGAAGACCAATCGCTTTTCAGATGAGTCTATACGCAATCTTGCGAGCGGTCCTCTTAGTAGTGTCACCACGTACCCTGGATATTACGTGAATGGTTTCAAATTTCACACACGAGCTTATGGCGCATCTAAAGCCACTATGAACAGTGGAGTTTGCATTAAGGGAACAAACTACGATTCAAATGAAAATGACTTCTACGGGATACTCGAGGAGGTGGTGGTATTGGAGTATCCGGGACTTACTGAAAAAAAAGTAGTGTTGTTCAAGTGTGAGTGGTTTGATCCAAGTGTGCCAGCGGGAACAAGAATACATCCCAATTATAAACTCGTGGACGTTAATCCGATTGGGCGATACGGTCGGTATGATCCATTCGTGCTAGCAAGTCAAGCTAGCCAAGTTTATTATTGCAAGTACCCTGGATCCGTGCGGGGCCGAGATTGGTGGGCTGTTTGCACCACCAAGCCGAGATCCTTAGTGGAGATTGATAGAAATATTGCACCGGAGCTTCCCCCATTGCAAGAGGAAGACATACCGCCCCAAATGAATGTGCAAATAGATAATGATCCTGTCATTTTGGCAGATTTGAACGGTGCACTTGTTGAAGAAGAAGAAGAAGAAGATGAAGAAGAAGAAGAAGAAGGAGAAGATGAAGAAATTGAAGAAGGAGATGAAGAAGAGGAGGAAGAAGAAGAGGAAGAAGATTATGATACTTCAGATTAGAATATAATTGTGAAACTAATTTTTATATATTAGTATTAGTTGTGTAATTGTTTAGTATTAGTTGTCTTATTGTTTAGTATTAGTTGTCTTATTGTTTAGTATCAGTTGTGTAATTATTAAGTATTACTTGTTTATGTATATAGTATTAGTTTGTTTAATTATTAATTAGTTGTGTACGTACGTAATTGTATTAATTGTTTCATGATATACGTACGTAATTGTTTTAATTAGATTATTATTCATATTTATATATTTAATTTGTTTAACTTACAGATGACTGGCAAAGGCATCGGGAAGCGTATTGGCCGATTATTTAACAGTGGGAGCGGGAGATCAGGCTCCAGGTCTCTTCGTGATAATGATGATGAAGACAATCAAGAGCAGGGGTATCAAGTACCGGTTCCTTCGATGGAGACAAATGAAGATGACCCACCTTCCAGTACTGCTGATGAGTCTACTGAAGGAGGGGACCATGAGTCTACTGAAGGAGGGGATAATAGTTCATTGAATTCCCTCGAGGCCGAGCTCAGAAACCATGGTCCACTAACCACCCAATTACAGATCGAGGTATTTCAGGATCAGTATGTTATATCTCTTTATCTTTGATTTTTATATCATATATATATATATATATATGTACATGTGTAACACTCTTTTAATTTAATTTACAGGTTGGTGCCATCTAATAAGTGCTCAAGGATAATCCGGAACATCATGTCCCGGAACATGGAGTTGGGCGGATTTAATTGGGCTGCAGTCAGTGATGATAGAAAAGAAAGGTGGTGGGAAACCTTTCAGGTATATATATATTCGTTTGATTAATTTAAGTATATCGTTCAGTATATTATTAATTACCTATATTTAATCAATTAATGTTTAATTTGTTAGAGGGATGTTATCTGGGATCAGCGGAGGTTTAATACGCAGCATGTAAAGGAGCTATTTACGCGGAAGGCAAGCCAACGATATTCAGATCTCCTCAACAAATGGAAGACGTTACATGCCAAGAAAGGAAGGGTGCCCCCGTGGGACAACAAGGTGTGGTTGGCACTGAAAGATTACTGGAATCGGCCTGACGTAAAAGCCAAAAGCGATCAGTGCCGTAAAAATCGTGCATCAAAAGGGGCTATGCACAAAGGCGGTTCAAAAGGAGCCGCAGATTATTCATATGAATTTGTAAGTATTTTTTTGCATATTTAACAAATTTATATTTTAATTACATTAGTTCATCATATATAATAACTTAATTATAATAATTAACAAAAAATATTCAATATTACCAGTACAAGCAGCATGGACGCCTCCCAGGTGCATGGGAGCTCGTAAAGCACTTTCACAAGAAGGGAGAAACATATGAGGAAATGGAAGCCTTACTTGTAAGTGCTTGAATTTACGTTTTTTTTTATCCAACATACAACTTAATTACTTGTAAGTGCTTGAATTAACGTTGTTTATCCAAAATATTTATATGTCAAGAACGTGTTCATCAGCGTATCCTGAATGAGATAGCCGAGGAGGCGGACGAGCTAGAGCGAGTTCGACAAGCCAGCCAGTTTTATACGAGTGAGGTGACCTATAGCCACGGGAAATACAAGGGCTTGGGTCAAATGGCGCAAATGGGGCGCATTCAATCTGGCCCAGGCGGGAGCTCTAGGGGCACCAGTTTCGGCGGCTACTCTCAAATTGACGCTGAGCGCTTGGAGGCACAGGAGCGTGAGCTCCAAAATGAAAGGTTGCGATGTGAGGAGTTGGCTAGACAGGTGGCAGCCCAACAAGAGATTATAAACACCATGCAGAGTCAATGGAGCCAGGTGAGCCAATTTCTAGGGCTATTCCAGGGAATCGGTGGTTCCCAGTCGACAGGTGCTACTTCTATGCTGGGGCAGGGAATGCAGGGAATGCTTGGTTCCCAACAGCAGGGAATGCAGGGAATGCTTGGTTCCCAACAGCAGGGGATGCAGGGAACCGGTGGTTCCCAACAGTGGGGTTTTGCTCCACAGGGGTTGCAGGGAACCGGTGGTTCCCAACAGTTGGGTTTTAATTCCCTATTAGGGATGCAGGGCACCGGTGGTTTTCCCGTTCCCACTCCTCAGTTTCGTGCTCCTTCAGGTCCCAGTGCTTCCAGCGCTCGCAATCGTCGTCGTAATTCCATTGACAATCCCACTCACAACCCTGCTTTATTCACTGAGCTTCTCAGAACAGGCACATATGATCCTAATTCATTGGTTCGCCAAAGAGATGCTGATGATTCCCAAGGACATGATGCTGATGATGATGATGATGATCGATGAATATTTGAACAATTTGTTATGTTATTTTATTTGTTATGTTTAATGTTTTATGTAAAATTTGTCATGATGATCACCGGGATATTTTATTATGTCTTAGGTTAATTTTTGAACATGATGCGGATAATTTAATTATGTCTTGATGAATATGATTGATGAATTCAACATTGTTTTATAATATTTTATTATGTATTAATTAATAGCGCATGTGAGTGTTAATTATTATTATGTGAGTGTTATGATTATTTGTGAGTGTTTTATAATATTTTACTATATATGATAACATATATAACAAACAATTAAATTAAATGAGAGAAAGAAAAAAAATAAAGAAAACATAATATATGATAACATATATAACAAACAATTAAATTAAATGAGAGAAAGAAAAAAATAAAGAAAACATAATATATGATACCATATATAACAAACAATTAAATTAAATGAGAGAAAGAAAAAAATAAAGAAAACATAATATATGATACCATATATAACAAACAAATAAATTAAATGAGAGAAAGAAAAAAAAATAAAGAAAACATAATATATGATAACATATATAACAAACAACTAAATTAAATGAGAGAAAGAAAAAAATAAAGAAAACATAATATATGATACCATATATAACAAACAATTAAATTAAATGAGAGAAAGAAAAAAAAATAAAGAAAACATAATATATAATATCATATATAACAAACAATTAAATTAAATGAGAGAAAGAAAACATAATATATGATACCATATATAACAAATAATTAAATTAAATGAGAGAAACAAAAAAAATAAAGAAAACATACTATATGATACATATATTAATAAAAAGAAAAGATAAGCAATAACTTGTCTAGCCCAATCGGTTAGACGGGAACACATAAGGCCTCCACATACCGGGAGGTCGCGTGTTCGAATCTCATGGGGGGCGAAAATTCGTCTATAATGCTACAGTACCGCGGAATTGCGGTGTCCCAGTGGTGGGGGGGTGCTCGTGGTGCCCCAGTGTCGCGGGGTTCGAATCCGGGTGCCCACAAATTTTTTTTTTTGGAAAAAATTGGCGAGGGGCCTGCCCTCACCAAAATGGTCACCAAAATGGTCACCAAATTGGAGAGGGCCCCCTCGCCCTCGTTAATTTCAGCAGAACCGAGGGAGTCAAACCTGCAACTTTAGAGAGGGCCCTAAGCCCTCTCTAAAAAGATGGTGTCAGAACCCTCTCTAAACCCCTCTCTATTTAGAGAGGGCTCACTTTTGCCCTCACTAATATGCTAACGACCAGCACTTTGGAGAGGGCTAAAAACCCTCTCCAAAGCCCCCTCTAAAGCCCTTCCCCTCTCCAAAGCCCTCTCTAAACTCCTCTTCAAATTGAACATATTTTGTGGTGTCAAAAGTCTTTAAAAATTCTAAGGTATTCAATACGGATTTTAAAAAGTCTTAAAAATCTTTAGATATTCAACAGTCTATGGATTTTAATACTCTATGGATTTTCTTTGATTCTCTTCCAAAATATTAATAGATTTCTCTCTCCAAAATCTCTTCTAATAACCATAAATTTCTACGGATTTTAAAAAATTTTAAAAAATCTTTAAGTATTCAACAGTCTATGGATTTTTTTTAATTCTCTTCTATAGGGATATCAACGGGGTGGAGACGGGGGGTTATTTCCCATCCTCATCCCCACAAAATATACTGGAAAAATTTCCCCCATCCCCGCCCCGCCGGGATCTCATATAAAATAGTATCTAAATTAAAGAAAAAATCATATATAACAATTACTTTAAGTTAGTGTTAAAAAAATTAATTTAAACAATTTGAAGAACATCTAATTCTAATATTTTTAGTTAACATATATATTAAAGTGAAAATTACATAATTTGGAACTAATAACATTATATTAAATAAAATATAGATGTAATTTTGAATAAATAGTTAATTGAATAGGAAATTATGCAATATTTATTTGTAATTTACTTTTAAATATAAATTATATATATATAAATATATTAATTATATAAAAAATAATGTTGATCCCACTATCCCCGTCCCCACCTACCGGGCAAAACAAATTCCCCATCCCCGTTTGCTTTGGGGATTCTCCGCCCCGTTCGGGGCGGATCCCCACGGGGATGAGAGACTCCCCGTCCCACTGCCAATTCTACTCTTTAAAAAATATAAATAAATTTTACTCTCCAAAATCTCTTCTAACAACCAGAGACTTCTAATGAGGCCGAGATATAACGGTGATAGAAATGAAGATGAGTATAATAATGATTAATAATATTTATTTTTTTTAAATTAATGTATTTTTTGTATTTTTTCTAAATAAATTGGATAACATTTTTTTATATACAAGTGTGTTTCATATACATTTGCATCAATAGTTTCAGCGCCGGAGTTTATGGAAATCCATGTAAATCACTTTTTTAGTGTATTCCACAATCATGTCAAGTCTATAAAAATCAATGTAAATCAATAAAAAAAAGTCAGCTAAACATAATCTCAATTTTTAAATTCACAGACTTTTTAAAGTCCAAAAAAATTCAACAGAATCTCAATTGAATACACCCCTCCTAATCTAGAATTTCCCTGTATATGTATAACTAATGCCCATATAAACATAAATTCCGTGATTAAAGGATTATAGAGTATTTAAAAGTTATCAAAAATATATATACATATCAATTGCGGTCACATAATTGGAGGCCACAATTTATTAGGCATAATTAAAGGATTTAATATCGATTCTGTATGAATAATCAGTATTGAATTCATCTTTAATTACTAAATCAACTTAAACAAAACTATATTACTACGAAACCAAAAAAAAAAAAAAAAAAAAAACCTCCTATAAAAATGCAGCTAATTAGATGGAAGAGAGTTTTATTTTGATTTTAAAGAATAATAATTTTAATAGCATAAATTTTATTTAATAATCTATAATAACTATAGTAACGTAGCAATAAATGCATTATTATTAATGCAACTATTTTCAAACATGTCATTTAAAATACCTTTAATTGAAAATCCTAATTTAGTAACGCAACGATAATAACATAGCAATTACATAAAGTTTAATGATCAGAATTTAAAAATTCATAACATTATTACATTAAAAAATTATTATATAATTTAACTAATAATTTTGGGTCAACGCTTCTAGTGTAAGTTTAAGTATAACATTGTAATGTAAAATAGCACATTTGATTCGATAAGTAAAATGACACACTTTATTCAATAAAGTTAGGTCAACTTTTCTAATGTAAAATTGCAAATTTGATAATTACATTATATGGATTGAACAATTGAGATTAAAAGTTATAGGATTGAATAAGATGAGAGTATTTTGAAATAGGATGGTGTGTTTTTGCCACATAAACATTCAAAATCATATGTTTTATAGTATTAGAGGATTCTAAAAATTATAAGCTAACATAGTAAATAAAATTCTATAAACGGACGATCAATTTAGAAATTGCGACACGGTAGAAACGATGTCTATTGTTTGATTCTTATCTGCAAAAGAAAAGAAAATATCAAAAGGTTAGAAATCAAACAACAAACACTTGCAGATGAATAGCAGAACAATGAGAAACTAAAGAACATGCTTGAATCTAAATATGTGAAGTTAAATCTAATACATACCATATGTGGTAAATTATAGTTAATCTATACTATATTAAAAAGTGACAACCCCTTGAGAAATATTTTTTGACCAAAATGCCCCTCATATCTTTCTTGACGGACAACTCGCCCCTAAGCCTCACCATGCCCAGTCCCCTATTTCTCTCCTTCTGAGGCTTCAACTGTTCGACCTAATCACGCCCAACCCCGTCTCTCCATCTTCCCGCCCCCGATGCCTTCCACGATTGCACGCCCAGACATCTCTCACTCGCCCAACCCCGTCTCTCCATCTTCCCACCCCCGATGCCTTTCACGATTGCACGCCCAAACATCTCTCACTCTCTTCCCATTTGACGTTTCTTCGACCACTTTTCTTCCCATCACCCCGTCTTCCTCGATCCCACGCCCAGTCCTCTCTATCTCTCTCTTCACTTGCCGAGTGGTGTTGATCCAGCGTGGCATTATAAAGACTATACGAAATGTGACAAGGAATGTGTCATCTGTCAACCAAATGTGCCAAGGCGCTTCAATGCGTCCTCGAGCCGTACCCCAGATGAGAATTTTAGTTAGTCTCTCCCTTCGCCGCCTCTTCGTGCACCCTTCAGGCCTCCTGCATCGCATAGTTTCTCCTTGAGGTAAACAATTACCAGTATTGTTCATATAAATTTACTGGTTTCTTTGTTTAATAGGTAAAGAGTAATTTATGTATATTATACCTTAGAGTGATAAAATCAAAATCAGAGGATGATGGAAAATCTACCGTCAGTTAGGGGGATGTGAATAATGGAGGAGAATATTCGGAAAGACAGATCATAACGAGGAATAGATTTTGCTGAGATTGTAGCGATTACCAGGTATTTTTTGTTAATTAAGGTTGGCCACAACTCGATCGAAGCCTGAAATATTTGAAAAGTATGTAGTCTAAATTATTTTAACACCGATCCTCCTGGCTTTAGCTTCGGCATCGCATAGTCGCAGTGTGTTGCAAGAGTTGTTCACGAATATAACTTTGGAAATAGAAGACCGGGAGGTAAATTCAGCCATTGATTTTGCTAATTGTGATGGAATATTATTTTGTGTTGATTATTTTCAATCATACTAATAAATTATTGCGCAACTATTGTTCAATTGTGCTGCAAATGACATTTTAGGTATAAAAGATTGATTTCTTTGTCTTCAGCTGCTTAAGCTGAGTGTGTGTGTTTTTTAGTTTTTATATTTTGATTCTATTCATGTTTCTTTTTTGTTCTGAAACTTCAAAAATAGACAAATAAAAAGCTAAAATCATTTTCAGCTTCTCACTGTAATTCTGCATTGTTATATGTTGTTTGCTAATCGAGTATTCACTCTCCTTGACGACTTAGTAGTTTTTTTTTTCTTTGATCAAGTTAATTAAGTAGCCTTATTGCTGTAATATTCCTAAATTTTCTACACTCTTGATGAGATCCTTGTTCTAAGTAACAATGCATTTGGTGTCATCCTTCCAGGTGGATTAGGGATGAACAAAAGGTTGAAGGCACACCTCTTGTTACATAATTCTCCGTCCAAATGGACGTGTTCGAAAATCATGGCGGGTTAGTGACATTTTCTTGCTTATAATTATAAACAATAAAATTTCAATGAGCTATATTGATCATCTGACTTTCATAAACTCTACATATATTAGGTAACCAAATTGATGAAAATTGTGTGATCAATAATATAATAACACAATTCTATGAAAGGTTTAGTGAAGAAATGATATCTTGTGTGGATTATTCCTTTAAATGATTTAACCAGCAACAACATTGACAAATGTTTCTTGCATACTTGCCCTTTGATCTCTTCTTAGATGTTATGCCAATGGAGAAGAGCATTCTCCATTTTATGTGATTGTAAAGTACCCCCTAAATTTACAAGATAATTTTTTGAAACAACCATAATATCAGTAATGGTATTATGAATCAAAGTGTTGGACTACCAATTTTGAATGATTGTCATGTAAAAAAGTCTTGTGAAAAAAGAAAATTGTACATTATCATCATTACTTATATGAGGATTTGTGAAATAGGTGATATTGCTCGAGGTTTCGTGGACAATTATTCATCATGGCTTGCTTATCATGTTTTCTGTCACTATACGAATAAAACGATTATGTCATGTGAAGTCATGGATTGAATGGGATAAAACAAGAACACGATATCAACGAGGGTAAAATTGTCATACTTAAACTATATAATATAAGTAGTGTCAATAAATTATGTTACACATTTTTTGCACTGTTTGCAGATAATCTGCATTAATTTAATTAAGTTTGGGTAACCTGGCCTCTCTTTTAATTTTTTTAACTATAATAACTGTGGAATTTTGTTTTGTCCTAAAACAAAATATATATGTACTATCATTCGTTCTTACGATATTAAAGTGGTCCTTTACCAAAGTTCATTTAAATTTATTTGCTATTGATGTCTTCTTGTGCTCATTCTTGATAAAATCATGTAAATTGTAGAATATAATTTAATTGGCAATCCGAAATTAATTTAAAGGTAATACGGAGGCTGCAATGTATGGCATTGAATGAGAAAAAAAAAGTTGACTTCCATGTTGTGAAGAGAAATATATTTTTGGAAGAGGAATTGGCAACTGTAGGAGTTGGTGCAAGTGGGGTGGGTTTTCTGTTTTTCTTATTATCGAGCATTGTTTTGCATGTGACTTTGTATAGTAGAGTGAGCTAAATGGTTCATTTAAGATGTTCCCCATTCCTCAGATTGAATGATAAATAGTTCTCTTGTGTTGTGTTATTTCGTAATCTGAATTTTGTGTTCTCCTTAAAGATCTAAAAACAGTGTGTGACACAATATTTTCATTAGAACTCTTTCTATACTATAGTACTGAAATGGCTAAAGAGATGTTGTTGTACTTTATTTATTCATATTCGATACTTTCCTTGGGTTATTGGATAATCAAAATGTGAAAGTAATTATTGTTGCACTAATTTATTAGTTAGTGCATGTTGATGCTATGTGATTTTTGTTTGTGTGAACACTTTTGTGTTAATCTACTTTGTTTACTCAATATTAATATGTGCATTGTTTATTTTCTCCTACTGTAACTTAATTTTCTAAACAATGGGTACATGTGTTTTGCAGGTGGGACACAAGATAGTTGTTAGCTATGCACAATGCATGGGGATTCCGTTGGTTTCTAAGTACATGAAGGAAGTTGTAAATTTATGAATCTTGTTTATTAATCCCTGTATTGTTTACCATAACTTTTTTTAGATGAGAGCTATCAAGGGCATGTATGCCTATTGACATGTCTAGCCCTTGTATTTGTAACATGTTTGGTGCTTGAATGTGCTACTATATGTGAAGATTGTTGTGATCAACAGAAGTAATGTCATTACTCAGTATCTTTTTACATTGAGTATGTCTTGTATGACACCGTCTCATCACATTAGAGCATCGACTCATTAATATTTTGGTAGGGGTGGATATTAATTTGTGTTGTCTTATGTCATGAGACGGTCTCATACGAGTTTTTGCTTTTTACATTTAAATTCTTAGATTTAGGACACGGAAATATCGTAAATCAGTATATTTTTACATTGAAACTTTTATGTCAAATGTTTCATCAAGTAATGTCATCAAGCGAAATCCTTCTGAAAATCGAGTTTAAGAGAATAAAATTTGCATGCCACAATGACACACAACAGTGTATCTAAATGGTTTTTACATACATTTTACTAACTACTTAAATACAACGTGCAACGCACGTGAGATACAACTAGTAATAAAAAAATGTAAAAGGGCTTTCCATTGGATGACTAATTAACTTGCCATTGAGGCTTATACTCCAATTAATGATAGCATCAACAATGATCAGGTTAATTTTTTTTCTTTGTTAATATAAATATAAGAGTATGTATAAAATGAAATTGGTTCATACATGAAACATTGAAGAATATTATTTTTTTTTACTAAAGAGTATTAGTTGTTTTTATTGAACAATATTAGTTATTTTCTCTAAAGAGTCTTAGTTTATTTTCAATAAATAACTAATACATTTCAATGTAAATAACTAATATCCTTAAGCGAAAATAGCTAATACTCTTTAGTGAAAACAACTAATACCCTTCAATGCACTACTAGAAAAATGACTTTTAGTATTGGAATTTTTTTTATACCAAAAATAAAATATTTGATACCAAAGACTTTTAGTATCAAATATATTTTTGATACACATCCGATACCTATACCCCCGATTCTAAAGACCTGGTATCAAAAAAAGAGTTCTGATACTAAAGGGTATAACTTTTTAGTATCAGAAAGGTTTTAGTATCAGATTATGGTATCAATTTTTTTGATACAAAATCGTATTTATAGCATCTAAAACTTTTTCCGATACTAAACACATGGTATCAATACATGTTTTCTAATACTAAAGGATTGAACTCTTTAGTATCAGAAAACTATTTAGTATCGGATAATTGTATCAATTTTGTTTGATACAACATCGTATTTATAGTATCTAAAATTTTTATTGATACTAAACATATGGTATCAATACATCTTTTCTGATACTAAAATTAATAGTATCATATTTTTTTTGATATTATAGTTATATAGTATCACCTATTAATATATATTTTCTGATACTAAATTAATAATATCATAATATTTTCTTACAAGATCTATGGTATCAACCTTAATTTTGAAATAACAAAAGCTACAATATCCAAATAAGAAAAGCTACAATAGAAATAAAATACTGTTTTTTGTTAGAACTGACTTTTGTCTACAATATCTGAATCACAAAAACTACAATATCCAAATGATCTTAGTTGCTTGAAACTTCTGCTCTCCTCGTTTCTAAATGACTTGTTATCAGATATCCATCTTCACAACCTAAAAGCATCAAGATTTAGGAATTAAAAGAAATACAAGCATAAATATTAGGTAAGCAAAACTTCCAATTTCAAAGGTTTATAATTGCTTGATTAAGCATAAGCATAACCAACAAATAGTCCAAGATTTCTCATGTTGAAACAATAAATCATAAGAACTAGAAATAACATTGCATGCAACTATTGAAATAAAATAAAAAATTACAATCTAATGTGTCACAAAACAACTCCACCATTTATAACCACAAACCTGTAAAACTAGCCTAAGTATTTTCTTCCACATATTAAAGGCTAATCCCTTGTACAGCTAAAAAATAAATTCAGAAAATAACACAACTTGCAAAAGAAAGAGAAGGGCCTCATTTCTAGTTGTGCTTGCAATGTTTGTCTATCTATACCAACAGTTTATCCATTTATAACAAATTCAAAGAAATATACACAAATTGTTGCCAATTTTAAAGTCTGGCATATATTATTCAGAACTAACCTCCATTCTTCCAAAAATGTATGAGCTTTGTCATCAAATTTCTTCCTCACAATCCCAAAATCCATAGCTTTCTCTAAGTTTTAGTGTACCAGTCACTGAAAGAAAGGCTAGTTATTATTAATATTTAAACTTAAGTTTTACGTATAGCAAGTAAACATATATCATCTAGCACAGATCGACGCTCTCAAATATAATAATTCAATTAAAAGAGCATAATACATCTAAAATATCTAAGCACCATCAAAATGTTACCACACATACCTGACAACCATTAGCTTGGATCTGGAGAACAATATTTGTCAACTTATGAACTTGGTCCTCTAGAGTTTCTCTCTTCTTTTTTTCACCTTACATTGCTTCTTCTAATTCCTTTCTCTTTTCTTCTTGGATGGCTACCTCATTTTCTAATTCTATTCTCTTTTGTTTCTCTGCAGCAATCTGTTCTTCTAGAGCTTTTCTTTTTTGTCTTTCAGCTTCAACCATCAATAATGCTTCAGTAGCTCTTTGTTTTGAAGTTCCAGCAGTCTGACTTTTTACACCAATTCCATAAGTCCTTTTGTATCCACGCTTATCATCTCCAAATGATTGTTGAAAAATCCTTTTTCGCTCACTAGCAACATCACAATCTGGTGGAAGGTTCAGTAACTCAGCCTCAATTTCAGCCTGCGAAATACATATTTCACATCAATACAAATCAAGTATTCTCAATATAATTATTTAAACATTGAAAAAACTATTTACTCATTCGTACAATTAGTTTGGCAGACTGTGGATCAACAGGTTTTCTTGTTGGTTGGCCATAAGCAATCATAAAAAGTTCCATATCATCTAACTCCACTCCATCGTTTGTCTATCATGAACAAAATATTCAAGCATAAGTAACTATTTATAGGAAATATGATTTGTAATTTGAAGAATGATATGCTCTTACCTTCTCTTCTCTAAGGCGAGCAAAACTCTTGGTGCCCAAATGGTGTGCCATAAGACTACTGTTACGATTCCCCGTATTTCTCTCACTACAGGTCTACATTGTCATATATCCATCAAATCCAATTTCAATAATTATATATATAAACAAAGCATAATAACATTCACTCTATACCTGTCCTTCTGGTGATTCCCAATAAAGAACCATCTTCTTCCATTGATCAGGGTCCACCCTACTATTCGGCGGCTTCAATAGCATTTCAAGAGTTGCATTTGCTTTCTTTGGTATTTTATAGTGTCTTTTCTTAAGTTTTACTCTCCATGATCTTAAGCAATGATCTAACTTATCCATTATCCAATCCATTGGAGAAGTTGGACCTTCAAATGTGAACCTAGTCTTCAAATATTTAACATGCGAAAAAGTAAATTTGAGCACCTTTAATATAATTCAGTTTTGAAAATAAGTAATAAATTAAAAGATGATACCAAAATGATCGTCCAAAGGGCTTCTTTTGTTCGTTCATCCAAGAACTTTCTCCAATCTTCTAAATCAAGAGGTATCAATTTTGGATCTCTTGCAAGCAGACCAAGGTAAGATGATAACTTCCTTGCATTTCCACATTTTGGTAGTCCATGAACATTAACCATCACTACAGTTTTACCTTTCAAGTTAGCACACTTATTCGGTCCTCTAGCAGCGTACTTCTTTTTAGTAGCCTCATTCTCTGCACCATGAACAATAATACTTGTTAGCCTCACTTTTTCTATTTATACTTTTAATTAATAAAAAAAAGATTATTAGCTACTCTACCAATAGTTGCAGCACTTGTACCACTAGCTGCAGTACTTGTTGCAGCATTAACAGATTCAATAGTAGTGCCAGTAGCAATATTTTTCCTGCTTTTAGTTTGTAACATGTGTTCTCCTTTTATGAACCTCTTAGATGGATTTGATTCATCATTCCTCTTAGATGAATTTGACTCAGCAATGCTCTTAGAATGGACACCATTCATACTTCTGATCATTGTATCCTACATTCAAACTTGATAATTCAAGTTCGCATAAAACTGGTTGTGGTTAAAACATCCACATGAAATTAGTAACGAGTAACGACATACACACAATAAAGAAGAACATATTAAGTACATGTTGTGGGAAGTCAAAGTCCTCCAATCGCTTTGTAGAGAAAGGGAGAGAAAAATGCTCTCACTAAAGGCTAAAGCAGATGAAAACATCAGTGTAATAGAAACTCATTCTTTCAGGCATTTCATCGAACATCATCACCATATCAACTAATCTCCAATTAATCAACTCAAACTCCTAACCAATCTCCAACTATAACTCTACTCCACTAACAAATCAGCAATTCAACCAAACAATAAGACCATTATTACCCTGATAGTCCTCTGCTAAAGAAATATTCATCAAGTAAAGATATTACTGATAACTACAAAATTTCGAAACGCAAAATTAGATAAATTGACAAACCAATGCTGAATTAGACTGGGTATGATAAATATTTGAAGCTCTAAAACAAAAATAAGGCGAGATTGAAGCAGTTTTAACACCATTGCCTCAGTAAAAGAAGCTTTAAATGCTCGCAATAACAAGTTGTGGAGTGTAATGCATTTCCGCCACAATGAGAGCAGAAAAGTGCATCAGTTTTAAGAGTATCATAGCTCCTTTGGTGCAAACTGCACCAGCTCTTTACAGGTTGTTGATTAAGCTGTCAATTTACAGAGGGAAAAAGGTGAAGTTTAAATTAAAATGAATTATAAATAAATAAGGACCCACATAAACAAAATTCAGAAAATCCATACTCTACAATTGCAATTTGCAAACCAGCTAATTTCAAGAGATTGATGATGGTAATGTGGGTTTGATATTAAGATGGAAAAATGCCCTAATATTTCATAAAATGACACATAATTCAATCAAATTGGTCACGAAGAATCTAAATGCAGCATGTGATCTGGAATACAAAATACTATACTTTCTTTTTATTCATATTTAATAAGAATAAGAAGGTCTCATTAACAGATTGCTCCTGCGGCTCTTTTCCGGCATATTGTGAAGTAAAATAAACCAGGTTCTTAACTTTATTGTTAACAGTTGCCAGAACAGTTTCCTTTTTTAGCACTCGCTCAGATTGTCTCTTCAGGTGCTGAACAGTTGATATCAAACAGAAAAGGACATGGTTGATTCATTGTAATAGAGGCTGCATAGTGCTATTAATGGTTACACAGTATCTGCAGTATAATTTCAACATGATTAATGATTTAATAGGTATATCATATATTTACATGATTTAAACAAGTAAACACAACTATGCATCAGACCAAGTGATATAACATTGCAAGAAAAGATGCCTTTCTGAGGTTCATCATTTTGGACCTCTGTTGCTTTAAACTTGTTATTAGAACAATGGATATTGGTGCTGAATTGGGATGAAAAATACTGTTTATATAAAAAAAATTCCTAGTAAAAATGCCAAGAAAGTGCTCAAACGCATTTGGCATAGTCTAGATTTTTTCTTACGTATATCAATGTGATTGCAATCAAATATTCATATATTCCATTGGAGAGTTTTATTTTATCAGTCATACGAATGTTTGATAACTTACTTAATGTGTCGTTGAAGTCAATCTCTACTGATATTTCTGGTTAATGATTTAGTCCAGAAAATAATTTATGAACTCAAACTGAAGGAAAATCTTTATTTCTTATTCATCTGACATACAGCGCATATTATCAGAAAGTTATTGTTATCTTCTCAATAAACACTGATTGATTCATATTAACACATATCTTAAAAGAAACTCCTGACAAATCCAGTACTAAATTGCATGTGCATAAACAGAAACAAACTCACCATCCAATCGATGAGTTTCAGTCCAATTAAATCAGTTTTGACACCATAACAATTTGAGGAAAGAGAATCAAAACCAGTAGTAGAATGTGGGAACAGGGCTCTCGACTAAAGCAGGGCTGGAGGAGGAGAACAGCAATCTGAAACATGTTAGTTGTTAAGAAAATTGAATAATAGTAGAATGTTTTACTCAAAATTTGATCCGTACCTTGTTCTTTCTTGAGAACAACTAAGTCATGCACCAGGTAAAGCCCAAGAATATCCAAGTTTGAAACTGATTTTGACACTAGAATAAGCAACCTGAGCAAACACCAAGGGCTTATAACAACTCATATAGTTTTGTGTGTGTATCTATGTGTACCGAATGAAATTAATTGGAGTCGTGTGTGTTTTTCTGGCCATTTTTTTAAAATAATTATTTTAAACAGTAGCTTAAGGTAGGACTGTGGAGGTATAAATCATCATATATTTAAGGTAAGGTAATCAAGTAAGGTAAAATAGAAATCATCATATATGTAAACGTATCATATATGTAAACGTAAGTTAATCAAAGTTACACACCTAATTAGCAAAAGAAGCATAGAAATGGAAGTGAATTAGTGGCAGAAGGTGGTTGGAAGAGGAAAAGGGTGCCTGAAAATGTAGAGACTGGTTCAGGCATTTCATCGAACAATGGAGATGCGGTTGGAGGAAATAAAATATCAGCGAATTTTCAATCGGAGAGCTCTATAGACACTGGGGAGCAAACACGAAGGTTATATTTCTTTTGCTTGGCTTTAAACGAAACGTGAAGAAAATCTATACACATATATTTTAATTTGAACAAAAATCATATGATATCAAATGAAACAATCAAATTCATATGTAGATTCATGAATTCAATTTTCAGGAACACTAAAAAATTGCTTAAATTACCGATTTCCTTTTACAAATCTGCACGGCGGTACTGTTTGTTGGGAGAGAAGATGGCAGCGGCCAGCCACAACAAACACGAATATAGCAGCACAAACGCACGAAGCTCTGGAGACGACGGCACTGGAAGTCAGTCGAGCAGAGACGACGGAGTCGGCGGTGTTAGGCAAGGGGCGACGGAGGGAATGGAGTACTCTGATATGTGAAATCCTTTTTCCCTTTTCCTTTTTTATGAAAAATATCTCACTTTTAAATTAAATAACTCAAATGGTATCGGAACAAATGCTGGATACGATAATAACATTAGTAGTTTCTTTTTTAAAAAGTTAATACCAAACTAGCATTAGTATCAAAGAAATGATGGATACTATAAATTTAATGGTATCCGAAAACAAATTTTCAATACCAAAGATAATTAGTATCCCAAGAAAATTTATGATGCTAAAATTAAATAGTATAAAAAAATAGATAATTGATACCATAATAATATTAGTATCAAAAAAAATAATGGATACTATAAAATCAATGATATCAAGAATTTAATTTACGATACCAATGATAATTAGTATCAGAAAAAATATTTGATGCAAAAAATAAGTTGTATCAATAAATATATTATTGATATAAAAATAACAATAGTATCAAAAAAATTATGGATACTATAAAATCAATGGTATTAAGAATTTAATTTCCGATACTAATGATAATTAGTATCAGAAAAAATATTTGATGCAAAAAATAAGTTGTATCAATAAATATATTATTGATACCAAAATAAGAATAGTATCAAAAAAATTATGGATACTATAAAATCAATGGTATCAAGAATTTAATTTGCGATACCAATGATAATTAGTATCAGAAAAAATATTTGATGCAAAAAAATAAGTAGTATCAACAAAAATATTATTGATACCAAAATAACACTAGTATCAAAAAAATTATGGATACTATAAAACCAATGGTATCAAGAATTTAATTTACGATACTAATGATAATTCGTATCCAAAAAAATATTTGATGCAAAAAATTAGTTGTATCAATAAATATATTATTGAGACCAAAATAACAATAGTATCAAAAAAATGATGGATGCTATAAAATTAATGGTATCGATAAATAAATTTCCGATACCAAATATTCATTGTCCATAAAAATAGTATCATAAGTGATTGGTTGGATACAAAAGAATATGATTTAGTATCGATAAATGCATCTGATACTAATTTTCCGATACTAAAAATGACTTTTCTAGTAGTGATGGTTCGTGTACGGACCATTTTCACCCTACACTTTGTCTAAATATTAATGCTATTATTTTATTGATAATTGACAAAGATCTTACATTTTCAATTATTTTCCAACTCAGACGCTCGAATTTTCAAAGCCAATTACTACCCACCCAATAGGGATTTTTCCAAATGTCGATAAATCTTATATCTTAATTTTATTAAAGCACACTTGGACAAAAATATATATGTACAACAAGTTTCAATTTCTGAAGATCACCGGCCCACATATATAGGCTATTCTAACAAAACATTGGACGCCACACCCATATATTCTTGTCTATAGAGACATTAATTACATGCACACTACAGCTATATATATATATATATATATATATATATATATAACAAAATTTGTGTGTAGATATTGAAGAATTAATCTAAGCAGTTGCAGAAGCCATGAATCCATGGTGGAACAAAGGTTGAGCAACTTGTGGTGCATTTTGTTCTCCCTCTTCTACCTCATCTTCTGTATCCCATAGAAAACTAGCGTACGCTGCGTGTATATGGCTGCACCATTAAGCTAAACATATCAACACATATTCTATTAAATAGCACTCACAAAGATAGATTTGATTTCTATTTTCATCCATGTCGTGAAGATTAAGATAGACTAGTTACTATGTTTAAGATATCATTAAATTTGCATAATTATCCACTACAAGAAAATAAAAAAATTGCATATAAAGTTAGAAATGCCTACAAAAAATTTCATAGTGGAATTAACTGCGATTTGTCTACCAAATTTTCTAATTATGTAGCCATCTTCCTTTCCTCAACCTACAAACAATAAACCCACAAAAATATACTCACAAATTTTTTGCCTACGGAAATTCTTTGTAAGTAAAAAATAAATATGTTTACATAATTAGAAAATTTTATAGGTAATTTCGCTGATAATCCCTACTACAAAAATTTTTGTTGGAAATTTCGCAGCCATTTTGACAATTTCCGTAGATAATTTTATATTTTCTTGTAGTGATCACTATCCTACATAATGTATTTTGTTAGTACTTACTAGCAATGAGTAGTTAATAAATAAAAAAATAAAATCTAATGTTGTAACTATAGTAATTTTCATTTTGCAATCAGTGTGAATATCTCATGAAGTAGTTTTGGGGATGTATTGTATTTGTAATTATACCTGTTGTCGGATGATAGTTGAACGGCTCTTTGGAAATAGTTGGCAGCTCTGTCTTTGTCGCGGTGAAGCTCCCATATTAATTT
This sequence comes from Ballota nigra, assembly GCA_947034835.1. Taxonomy (NCBI): domain Eukaryota; kingdom Viridiplantae; phylum Streptophyta; class Magnoliopsida; order Lamiales; family Lamiaceae; genus Ballota; species Ballota nigra. The sequence goes on from OX344728.1 coordinate 12,951,081, forward strand.
AGCATATTGGGACAGAATTTCACCATCTTCTCCTTCATCTGCCAATATTGCCCTCGAGTAATACTCTTCAGCTGCACCACTATCTCCCTTTACCTAAATAAAATATTTTGAGTTTATGCATGGATTTAAAGGGTGCAGTTGCCTCTTGTATTTTAAATTTTTATGTATGCAAGCACCAATTTCCTTCTGATTAAAATGTTGCGCCAAAACTCCCCATGATTTATCAAATAAAATTAACTCCTCTTTTTAACATAAGTACAAGTTAACGGATGTCGTTCATGGTATAGATTCAAGACTTCAATATTTATAAAAGTTACAACATGAGGGAAATAGAGTAAATAGATGAAACTGCTAACTATGTTTTGACAAAAAGAGAAAGTTCTTTTTTTCTTTTTTAATAAATCATATATGGATTCACTACGATTTCAAACCACGGGGAGTTTTTTTTGCTATTAATCCAAAAAGAAAAAAAAAATTATTTAGACTGTTGTTTCTGTTGTAAATTTGGAAGATTTAATATTCCAAATCTAGGAGATTTGGTGTGAACATTACTTAAGGACCAAGAAACTCAATGAGTTTTATCTATTAGACTAGGGTTTTAGTATTATAAATATACATTTGTATTCATTATTGTAATTACTCATACACAAGAATAATAGTGGAACTCCTGGCTTGAATCGCCCCCAGACGTAGTCGTTCCAGACGAACTGGGTCAACAAACGCTGTCTCTTTATTTACGCACTTATTTACAACACGTTATCAGCACGAGTCTCTAACCGAGATTATACGTTACGCCTTTAATTTATTTTTATATGAATCACATGATTTGTTGTGTACTTTGAAATTTAATTTCGTTCCTGAATATGCCTGCGTATAATTATTTTTCGTTAAAATTATTTTCGTGAATTGAATCAATGATCAACGGCCGTCGCCCGTAGACGATCGGCCGCCGACCGGCAGCAGCCGCGCGCCCGTAGCGCCGCTCGCTGCCGCCGACCCGAGCCCATGCCGCCTGCTCGCCGCACGGCGCCCCACCGCCGCGTGCCGCCCGCAGCGCGCGCCAGTGCCGAGTGCCGCCCAGCGCCGCGCACTCCCGCACGCGCTCGCGCCCAGCGCCGCGCACTCCCGCACGCGCTCGCGCCCAGCGCCGCGCACGCCCGCGCGCGATCGCGCCTCCCGTCGTGCACACCGGTGCCGCCTGGCGCGCGCGCCCTCGCCCGCACCTGCTGCGCCCGCCCGCGCCCGTCGCGCTCGCGCTCGCCCACCCGCCGCGCACGCCAGTGCCCGTTGCCGCACGCACGCGGTCGACCTACGACCGTCGCCCCCGTCCGCCGTGCGCGACTCACGCGACGTTTTTCCTCGGATTTCTCGTGATTTCTTAACCTGATTCGTTTGTGTTCTTGATATCATAAAATCCGTATTTTGCTTTATTTAATCCTGAAAATATTTCATTAAATTACGTTTTATGATTATTCCCTCTGTCTATTAAACTATATATTTTCTAGAAATTATTTTCATGTGATTATCTCTCTTATTTGTTTTGCATGTTTACGTGATTTTATTATCCTACATGCATTAATTTTACTCACATAGTTTATTTTATTTATAGTCCGCATATTATGCCCGGGTAGGCGGCGTCCGGTATTTGTCGGACCGTAAATTTATGCCTTGGGTAGACGGCGCCCAGTACGTGCATCTATGTGCCTTAAAGTAACTAATTAAATCCTTGTCTCCCCGTTGTCTATAAATTTGGTCAATCCTCTTACCCATGTCACTTTAATTGTAGTGAATAATGTCTGATATTACCAAAAGAGAATTTGATGAACTTACTCTTGATGGTAGTAACTACCTGACATGGGCGCTAGATGTTGAAATACATCTAGCCTCAAACAACCTTAGCAGCACAATTGTCGATGATCCAAAATCAACTGACGCCCAGAAGGCGAAAGCTTTGATTTTTCTTAGACATCATCTCAATCAGGACCTGAAAAATGAGTATCTCACTGAGAGAGATCCTGGAACGTTGTGGAAGTCCCTGAAGGACCGTTTCCAACAACAAAATGATATACTCCTCCCTCAAGCCCAATACGACTGGTTGAACCTCCGTTTCCAAGACTTTAAGTCCGTAACGGAGTATAACTCAAGCCTACATCGTATTGTGTCTCAGTTAAAGTTATGTAAGAAAACGATAACTGAGGACGACTTAATCCAGAAGACTTTATCGACTTTCCACGCAAGCAACCTTGTACTCCAGCAGCAGTGTAGGGCTAAGAACTACACTGTACACTCCGAGCTGATTTCTGCACTCCTAGTAGCGGAAAAACACAACCAACTTCTTATGCAGAATCATAATGCGACGCCGGTTGGCACGAAAGTGGTGCCCGAAGTACATGCTGTAGCTCAAAGTGATACAAGAGGTCGCAAGCGTGGAAGGAGGAGAGGAAGTAAACGAACTCGTAACCAAGGCCGAGGTCATAATAAATCTGGTGGTTCAGGTGCCTTGAATGACAATCAAGCTCAGGTTTGTGGGAAGGCTGCACCTTACACGAACTCCGCTACCCGAAAATCTGATAATCAAGATAAGGTTGAACAATCCTGCTACAGATGCGGATGCAAGGGCCATTGGTCTCGCACGTGTCGCACTCTCAAACATTTGGTCGAGGCTTATCAAAAGCAGCAGAAGGACGATAAGGGGAAGGCTCCTAGAGTTGAATCTCACCATGTCAGTCTGCCCGAAGCAGACTCTGACCTAGACAACGCAGATCGTACGGGCATTGAGCTTAAGGATTTTGGAGATGACGAGTAGATTTACGTATTTAGTTATTCTTAGTATTTTGTTTTCTGAATAAAACAAATTTTCATTATGTCTTGGATCCTTTCTTTCGGATATTTTATTTATGAATGAATTTATTAGCTTTGATATATTTACCTTAATAGCTATCCATGTATTTATTTTGGGTATTGTTGTTCTCATTTATGACTTGTAAACAAATCAGCTATTAGGTTTGGACTATTTCCTCTTGCATGATGGACGCCCATAGTGATTTATGTCTGGTAGATAGCGCCACCACACATACGATCCTAAAGGATAGGAGTTATTTTTATAACTTGATAGAACGTAAGGGGAGTATAACGATAATTGCTGATGATAGTTCGTTGATAGTGGGCTCTGGAAGAGCTTCCATTGTCCTCCCCATGGATACCGAATTAATAATTGATAATGCTTTATTGTTTCCGCAATCTAAGCGTACCCTACTCAGTTTTAGAGACATTAGGATAAATGGGTATCATATTGAAACTAAAACTGAGAACGATAACGAATACCTTTTGATGACTAGTACTCGAGGTAGCCGTAAGCAAGTTATAGAAAAACTTCCTTCATTCTCCTCCGATTTGTACTATTCCTACATATGGCCGTCTAGTTCCCATCTAGCGATGAGTATGAAATTCCATGACCCAAATTCCTTTAAATTGTGGCATCAACGGTTAGGTCATCCGGGACAAACAATGATACGTAGGATTCTCTCTAATGCAACTGGTAATAATATTTCGAATAATAGAATCTCTCCCGTTGATGAATATTTCTGTGATGCATGTTCTAAGGGTAAGTTGATAGTGCGCCCGTCGCGCACCAAGGTTGGACTAGAGTCTCCGATTTTCCTTGAGCGAATTCAAGGAGACATTTGCGGACCGATTCACCCTGTATCAGGACCATTTCATTATTTCATGGTCCTTATTGATGCCTCCACTAGGTGGACATTTGCATGTTTGCAATCCACCCGCAATCAAGCTTTTGCGAAGCTCATTGCGAAGACTATCGAGCTTAGAGCTCAATTCTCGGATTATCCAATTAAATCGATTCGCATGGATAATGCAGCTGAGTTTAGCTCGAAGGCCTTTACAGATTACTGTATGACCCTGGGAATTAAAGTGGAGCATTCGGTCCCCTACGTCCATACCCAAAATGGTCTTGCTGAGGCGCTAATAAAACGTATCAAATTTATCGCGAGACCATTGCTTATGAACTCTAAACTACCCACCTTAATTCAAATCCGTCCAACTGCATATAATGATCATTCCCCCCTACAGTTAGTGCGTGGGAAAGAACCTAGTATTTCCCATCTGCGTATTTTGGGATGTGCGGTATACGTACCAATAATGAAACTCAAGTGAACCTCTATGGGCCCACAAAGGAAACTCGATATTTACGTCGGATTTGACTCTCCATCCATCGTGAAATACCTCGAGCCTTTGTCCGGGGATCAATTAACGGCCCGGTTCGCTGATTGCACGTTCGATGAAGATTACTTCCCGGCATTAAGGGGAGATCCGAATTCAAAATTGAATGAATGTCGGGAACTTACGTGGAACGTAAGTAATCTTCAGTATCTGGATCCGCGCACTAATCAATCTGAACTGGAAGTTCAGAAGATCATTAACCTGCAGAACTTAGCAAATAACCTGCCAGACGCGTTCACTGACCATAGAGGTGTGACTAGATCGCATATACCTGCAGTAAATGCTCCCCAAAGAGTTGAGGTCCCAAGCAAAATGAGTACTCATGCCCCCACACGCCAAAAGCGTAAGGGACCCTCAAGAGATATTAACACACCTAAATGAAAGGCTAGCAAATCTGTTCAGTCGAATGGAAAATCTCTAGAAGAGATCCGTCTAGATAACTCCAAGTCTCTAGGAGACGAGAGTCCTAGTGATGAAGCACGTGCACAAAATATTCCATGCACTAGGACCGTGGAACGACCAGACCCAGATACAATGGGAAATGAGGAAGGTCTGGTTGACGTAAACGTCGAAGTCTCTGTGAACTTCACAGATACGGGAGAAACATACAATAGAAATATTACTGTCGTCGACGACACATTTGTAGCATCAATAGCCATTTCCATTATAAATGATCTAGATCCTGAACCCAAAATAATCGCATAGTGCCGGAAGCGCCCCGATTGGGTTAAATAGAAAGAGGCAATTGATGCAGAGTTCGTCTCGCTTAGCAAATGACAAGTACTTGGCTCTATCGTTCGTACACCCGCGCGCGCTATTCCCGTAGGATATAAATGGGTATTTGTACGAAAACGAAATAAGAGCAATACTGTGGAGAGGTATAAAGCGAGACTGGTAGCACAAGGGTTTTCGCAGAGATCCGGGATTGATTTTGATCAAACCTATTCTCCCGTCATGGACTCAATAACGTTCCGCTACTTGATATCTTTGGCAGTTAAGTTGAATCTCCAAATGAGATTAATGGACGTAGTAACCGCGTACTTATACGGATCACTAGATGCTGACATTTATATGAAAATCCCAGATGGATTTAACATTCCTCAGATGAGGGATGGTGAAAACCGCAGTATGTATAGCATACAACTGCAAAAGTCGTTGTATGGTCTAAAGCAATCAGGCCTCATGTGGTACAACCGACTTAGTGAATTCCTTCAGAAGAAGGGATACATATTCGATAAAGCTTTCCCATGCGTATTCTCGAAGAAATTGCAAGATGGTTTTTGTATCATATCCGTATATGTTGATGACCTAAACATAATCGGAACATGCAAAGAGATTGAAGAAGCCAGTTCAACCTTGAAAGCTGAATTCGAAATGAAGTCCTTGGGTAAAACCAAATACTGTCTCGGCTTGCAGATCGAGCACCTCCCAGAAGGAGTACTTATTCATCAGTCGACCTACGTAAAGAAGGTATTGGAGAGATTTCAAATGGATAAATCTCATTCACTTAGCACCCCAATGGTTGTCCGATCCCTCGAAATGGATAAGGACCCATTTAGGCCAAGAGAAGATTCAGAAGAAATTCTGGGACCAGAAGTTCCTTATCTTAGCGCTGTTGGAGCTTTGCTCTATCTCGCAAATTGCACCCGGCCGGAAATTGCATTTGCTGTCAACTTGCTTGCGAGATATAGCGCTTCTCCTACGAGGAGACATTGGAATGGTGTTAAGCACATTCTACGGTACCTCCAAGGATCTCAAGATCTTGGACTGTTTTACCGCAAGAACCAAGACAAAACCTTAGTAGGCTATGCGGATGCTGGCTATTTGTCTGATCCCCACAACGCCATATCCCAGACTGGTTACATTTTTCTCCGTGGTGGAACCGCGATCTCATGGAGATCGGTTAAACAATCCATGGTTACCACGTCTTCAAACCACTCAGAGATAATAGCTTTATTTGAAGCCGCACGAGAATATGTTTGGTTAAGGTCCTTGGTAAAACACATTGGTGACTCGTGTGGTATCGCCAAAGGCGATACACCTCCCACCGTTATATTTGAAGACAACGCTGCTTGCATCGCACAAATGAGTAATGGGTACGTCAAGGGAAACCTGACGAAACATATTTCACCTAACTTTTTCTACTCATACGAACTCCAGAAGAGTAGTGTGATTACCATTCAAAAGTGCAATCTAGTAACAATCTAGCAGATCTGTTTACTAAATCCTTACCTACGTCTACTTTTGAAAAGTATGTCCATGGTATTGGGATGCAAAAACTTAAAGTGTTGTTGTCTTCAGGGGGAGCGGTAACCCCGAAATAAATCTAGAAGATTTAGATCTAGAAGATCAATGACATTCCTCCCTACTTATCATTTGGCCGATCCCTAGCACGTGGAGTTTTCATGACAAAACATTTATGTTATGTCGTAATGTCTAAGGGGGAGTGTTGTAAATCTGGAAGATTTAATATTCCAAATCTAGGAGATTTGGTGTGGACATTACTTATGGACCAAGAAACCCAATGAGTTTTATCTATTAGACTAGGATTTTAGTATTATAAATATATCTTTGTATTCATTATTGTAATTACTCATACACAAGAATAATAGTGGAACTCCTGGCTTGGATCGCCCCCAGACGTAGTCGTTCCCGACGAACTGGGTCAACAAACGCTGTCTCTTTATTTACAACAGTTTCTCCCCTTTAAGTTTTAAGTATGCATAATTATATAATTCAATGTATTTAATTGAATTTCACCTCGTTTAAAAATTTGAACTTGTGTGAAATTAATTTATTTAATAATATGAAACCCATGATTATTGGATTGGGGTGATCCTTTTAGCTCTACTACCATGAAAAATTCCACCTCATTTAAAAATAAAAAAAATTATTGCAAAATATGAAATTAATTCATTTAATTATTTCACTTACACTACTTTAAAATGAGTATGTATAGAGTGAAATTGGTTTATATATGAATTACTGAAGCGTATTAGTCATTTTCACTAAAGAGTATTAGTTGTCTTCATTGAAGAGTCTTAGTTTGTTTTCAGTAAACAACTAAGATTTTTCAATGAAGACAACTAATACTTTTTTTTTAAACAAGTAGTACTTTTTAGTGAAAACAACTAATACCCTTCAATTAAATTATATATTAACCATTTTCGCTTTAATTTATACATTGTCTTTTAAAATAAAAATTAAGAAATGCAGTTGTGGAATGAATAGAATAGAGTAACCTAGGTACCTTATATAAGAAGTGAGCATAGTTTGTTAGCAACAAAGAATTCCCAGGATTTTGCTCCAACATTTTGTTGTAATGTTCTTCCATGCCGCCGCCCTTGTCGAACGCCACGGGCCGGTAGCTTCCACTGCCGCCGATTGCAAGATACATCTTCCCCTCATCACATGATCTCACAAAAGCATCATCATCACTCTTCCTCACTTGTTCCTGCACTCTCATTGCAGCTTCAAAGGTCTCCTCCTCGTCCTCGTCTTCGTCTTCGTCTTCGAAGGAAGCTGCAGGAATTGGCCTCATAGTGCAGCAGCTAATGCTGTTCCTCCTACCTAATTTATTGGAAAAACTTAATTCATCAGCGCCACCTAAGCCTTCCAAGTTACCATCAGATTGAACTCTTCGAAACCCTTTGATCCCAGGAGAATCAAAGACTGGTCTTCTGAATTCCCCATTGCCATTAGCATTACCATTAGTGCAGGAAATTGGAGAAGGGGGGTGTTTGTGTGTGGGGCCATGCACTTCGGATTGGTGGTGGTGATCTGCTGCAGGGATTAATGATGCTACAAGGGAATGGGATCCAAGAATCGGTGTCGAAGAGCTTCTCAGCATCCTTTTTTTTTCTTTCTTCTTGATTTGATTATTTCACTTCACCTTTTTTTTTTATCAACAAGATTAGACAATTGTGTGGAGGAGAAAAACACACAAGTCTTGTATTCACATGTAAACATCCAATTTAATTATATTTTTAAAATGTTATTCATACCATTATTAAAAAATATCTTTTAATAAAGAGTAACTTACCAATTATAATTGGAGTAATTTGTAGAGATAATTTTTTTAAAAATACACTTGAATAGTACAGTGTACCTTGTGTACAAGAAACTTACTAAAAAATATATATATATTCAAAAGTTGTAATTTAAAATGAAAGGATTAATTCTATGCTACCGTGCTGGTAGAGCTCAACAAAGTTTTATAGTGTTGTACCATATGCACAATTAATTATACTGTATAACACCACAATACACATGATACAATACCATAAAACTCTGTGAAACAGATAAAATAAAAAATGGGATGGTCAATAATTGCTGGTATATATCATGCTAATTTTGTGAAAAATAAAAGTTGGCAATGAATGAGCAAGTGGGCCTAATAATGTTTTATTTACGGAGACGTCGGTTGGTATCGTGAGGTGGGGTTGGATGGAATTAGATTTCTTACACAATGCATAACATTTTACAGTATAATATTAATTTCGGGGTTTAATTAATATATTATAGAAGTGTTCTCACAGAAAAAATGACATGATAAAAGTGGTCATATATATATTGTTAAAAATAAAAATAATCTTGTATAAAAGAGTATAAAATATGGGATTAATTTTTGCAATAAAAAGTCTGCTACCGAAAATGCAATGAGATATTTCTCTAGAAACCACTTTTGCATTTTTAACCCATTATTTTTTATTATACAATTTAGATGAATAATATATATATATATATATATATATATATATATATATATATATATATTGTATCGCAATTAATTACATTTAGCAAGTCAAATAATTTTTTTTTTTTAATTATACTGGAAAATTCTGAATATTTAAGTAGAATATATTTAATTTATTCCAAAAAAAAATATTTAATTTATTTCATCTCAAGATCTTTTTGAAATCACACGAACTAGACTGTCTAATAAACTTTGTGTGTATTAATAATACATGAATGTAAATTGCAGTTGAAATTAACATTAGTAGAAATTGAGTGTTTGGACAGACAAAAACTGCAAGACACTATTTCTTATTCTTCATCTATGTACACGTTTCTTTCATTGTATGGATTCAAAGTTAGTAAATTAAATTCAAAAGAAATATGGGATTTGGGATTTATTTTCTTTGATGATGTTACTATGTAGTCATTTGGAACAGCAAAAAAATATGTAATTAAGCATATACATAATTTATATAAAACATACCTTAATATGTGAGTGCTGCTCCTGTGGTAACGATAAATAAACCTGGGGTCAATGGGAAGTTGTAAAAGTTTCTTGGCTGCAAGGGTATATATATATAGAATATGTGTGGGCAAATATTGAGTTAATAGATTAGAATAAGTTAAAAAAGAAAATACTTGGTAGAGAGAGAGAGAGTATGCAAGGTGGAGAATTGGTGAAAGCAGCTGTCAAAGGAGGAAAATGCCCATTAGTATTGCAATTACCATATTCCTTTTCTTTTCTTATACTAGTCCTAATAGCCGTACACGTGTCCAAAATGGTTTTCTTTACATTTAATAAAAAAAAAAGGGTTAATTCCATGAGAAAGTATAAAGAAAAATAGTTCATATATGAACCATTTGAAGTGTATTAATTATTAAAATTGAAAGACTATTAATTATTTTTTATTGAAGAGTAACAGTTGAAGGGTATAAGAGTATTAGTTCGATACACTAAATGATATTAATTGATTATACTAAAAAGTATTTGTTACGCCCCGAATCCAAAACACAATAATTGTATCGAATTCGAGGTGCCACTTGTGACTAAAATCCGAACTATAAAATTTTTGATATAAAAAGGGATAATAAAAGAGAGATGAGTTTTTATGCGGCGGAAGAAATGAGTATAATAATTTTTATAACATATCTCACACATGTATATCTATGAATATAAATCTTAGTATTAACAATAACATTTTACTCAAGTGGGGAATTCCGTGTCGTCTCTATTACTTCCTTGCTCCACAAAATCATAATCTGTAAGGGTTGTAAAAAGGGGGCGTGAGATTTTGAATTCTCACGTATGGGTGATTTACAACGTCATGGGATTGGTAAATCCGAAGTATATTAAATTATACTCATTGATAAAGTATTTAATTCATTTAATCAATTGACATAATAATACGAACATCATATATTATATAAATAACAAGTTCACATAATAATCAGTTGGGCACAACAGGTCTCACATCATATAATTGAAATATCACAAGTTGTTTCACGTTAAGGGGCAAAACGCACAATCATTTTCACATATAGTAAATCTCTTCCAAAACAATATAAACAATTCCCCGTGACCATGCACCTGATTTATTATCAAACATGACCACATCCACTGCAAACAAATCCTGTGACCATGCACCTGATTTATTATCAAACATGGTCACCCACAACTTCCACAAACGAATCCCGTGACCATGCACCTGATCTATTATCAAACATGGCCACACACAACTTCCACAAACGAATCCCGTGGCCATGCACCTGATTTATTGTCAAACATGGCTACACAAACTTCATCTTCCTTACATAACTGTCAATTTGAACTGTACACATAATTCATACTTAAATAGATTCATGCTCACAAAATGTACTTAATCATGCAATGGTGATAAATTTAAATAAAATCAATAGACATTACGTATCATATATAATTATATCACATAGTTCAAACAATTATAATATAGGTGTACATTTATGTTGGATTAGTTTTTTTAGTTTGATTTAGTTCGAGTTCAGAGTATACCAGTATAACGTATTATAAGCAGATCAATCAACAGATCATCACCCACCTCTTAACTTTATAGCTAAGTTACAATTGTCTTGAAATTCCTTTGAAAGATAACTTGCGTTGTAAAGACGTCCCGAAAGTGATATACAAACAGAATGTCGGATCCCCCGTGCGTATTCCGATTAGCACAGAATCCTAGTACAAAAATCATTTGATTAATAAAAGGCTTTTTGGATTATCGAAAAGGAGTAGAAGTCCGTGTTACGTAAACGAGTAAGTAAGTCGTTGTCTTATAGACTTGTTGAATGTACATGATTAAAGGCCACACCCTATATTGGTAAATACACTACTTTAAAAAGATTGTGTATTAGAGGGGTGTACTTACTAAGTTCCTTGTTGTACGACTATTTCGATTCTATAAAGACGATCTTTTGATAGTCTTAGATTTTTAAAACTAAAAAGCTTTCATAACTTAAGAGTATAACCATATATTATTCTTCTTGAAATAATTAAAAGAATAAGAAGTTATAATTATAAAAATCTCAATTTAATATTTTTCTTTCTAAAATTCTCATTTCTTATTTTAAAAGAATTTTGAATATAATTTATATTTTTATAAATAAAAACTTCTTTGTTAAAACTTATTAATAAACTTTGATTTTAAAAAGTTTGTATTATAAACTAAAATAATATATATATATATTCTTCTTTTTTCTAATATTAGCAATACTTTTAAAGTTGATTAGTCTTACTTTTAAAACAAAAAAATTTATATTATTTTCTCAAATACTCTTTTCTATTTGTTACAGATTTTGAATTTGACTTGACTTATCTTTTTTCGTTCCTTTTACTCGAATTCAACAAATACGATAACTTTAATAACTCAAAGTATTACTAATAAAAGTCAACCGTATTAGTCTTTTTCCCAAATAATAAAAACAAGGTTTTAAAGAAAAGTAAAGTTTCACTTTGCCCATAAAAATTCAACTAATATTACTAACAACTAATTTCATCACCATTCAGCTAATTCAATAATACTAATCCATCAATTGAGTAATATCATCCAACCAAAACAATAATACTACCAAACCAACAATACTAAATAGTTATTCCAATAACACTAGTAGAAATTTAACAACAAAAGTCCATTTACAACTCTCCAATCCAACATCAGGAATTTAAAACTGTTCAATTCCTATTCCAACTAGGACGAGAAATAGAGAGAAGTTTAGAAATTCTTACGAGCCTAACGACGTCATTCGATGATTCTTTCGGATAATTTCGGCAGCATATCGGGCAGCATAACGGCGTGATTATGGATTTTCTGAAAACAAAACAAGCAGTTAATTATTACGACGACATCTCCATTAATACGAAAGAACGAAAATCAATTTAATCAAAATGGGAATTAATGGGGAAAATTGAAACCGAAAAGAAACGAAGGACCGAGGAGGAATCGACTCACTCAAGGAGGAGGGCAAATCGACCCAATTGAAACAGGAGAGGAGGGCAGCGGAGCACGACTGCGCTCGGTTCTGCGTCTAGAATAGGGGCGACGGCAGCGGGGCTTCACGGCGGCGAAGAGCAGTTTGGAGCCGCGGTGGGAGGAGGGAGGCGGCGACGCGGCCACCGGCAAGGAGGAGCGGCGTGGCTGCTCGGTTGCGCGACGGCGAAGGCATCTCTCCAGGGGAAGACGGCGGCGCTGGAAGCGGCGCGGCGGTGCTGGAGGAAGGCGGAGGAGAGGCGTCGCGGCTTTCGGGAGAGGAGCGACGGTCGCGGCGGCGTCGACCGGCGTTGGGTAGTACGACGTTGTGTCGCCGGAAGAACGGAGAAAGTGGGCGGCGTCGTGAGGCTGAGCAGGTAGATATTTCAAAGAGGCTTTTGGCTGAGAGTGAAGTTTGGGAAATGAATTGGGGATTCTGGAGAGAGACGTGCCCCCATTTATAAGGAAAACATCTCCATTTAATTAATTATTTTAAGTTAAAAGAAGGGATAATTTATGTGGGTGGAAATAATTTTAATTTAATTTAATTCAAAAAGCTAAGTAATTAATGTGGTTAGGGATGAAAGTAGAATACTTTGATATTTTCGTTCCCACTTGATACGGTTTAGAGATCGTTTGGTTCACGAGATTAATCCCGAATTGAAAATTAATACAGTTTTAAAACTCAAATAATATTTTATTGTATTTTAAGTATTCTCAATAAATTATACGAAACGAAAACATAATTTTAAACTTTAAATAATTAATTTCTTTTAGTCCTTTATTCGTTTGAAATATTCGATTTCTTTCTTCGAACTTGGAAATTTGAAATAGAGTATAAATTTAAATTACACAGTAACACTCAAAAATAATAAAATTAAAAGAAACAAGATAATAATAATAATATAAAATTATATAATTAAGGTTTCTAGCAAAATAAAAGGTACAAAACGGGACGGGGTATTACAGTATTGCAAAATAGTTCATACATAAACAATTTTCACTCTACATACTACAAAAAAAATTAATTTTTTGTGGCAAATTTTTTTGTCACAAGAACATAAATTTTGGTCACTAAAAACTTATAGTGATAATTTTTTTTGTCATAAGTGTTGTCACCAAAAGCCCGTCACGAGAGATTTGTGGTGACAACAAAAGGATGTCGTCACAACAGCTAGTGACAAAACATATTCGTCATTAAAGATAATGTTGTCGTGATGAATTTATCGTCACTACAACCCAATATTTTTGTCACCCAAATTATTTTTCGTCACAATATTCTTACATTTATGTTGTTTCACGCGACAAGATCTATTCGTCACCATAGATAAAGTTGTCGTGACGACATTATGGTCATTATAATTCTATATTTTTGTCACCCAAATTGCTTTTCATCACAATATCCGTACATCTTTAATACTTCACATGACAAAATATATTTGTCACTAAAGAAATAAGTTTTGTGACGAAGATATTGTCATAATACTAGAGTATTATCGTCACATAAATTTATTTTTGTCACACAAATTCTATAAGTGGGTTATATGTTGTGACAATTATATTTGTCATGTAAGAATCTATGATGAAATTATTGTCACAACAGAACATACATTCACCATAAGAGCTCATGTTTGTCACATTTACTTGTGATAGTCAACCAAAAACTACAATATAAAATATTTGTCGCTACAAACACATCAATACTAGAATATCTATAGAATTCACCAATTTAATTACGTCTGAAGATGTACACTTAAGTTTAACATAAATCCTAATATAAATTAATTTAAACACATAAAAAAATTGGTTTAAAAATTAAACGTCAATAAGTGTAAAATATTCATCACCATAAAAAAAGTCATAAACTACTAAAGTATTAAATGATCAAGTCAGAATTTCTTTAAGTTACAAAAGTATTTGCACTAAGATAATAATTTGATTACTTCGTGACATATCCAAAGCTCTAAACCAAATTGTGAAGTCCTCTTTATTCCATATGAATCTTATATTAAAGCAAAGATCCATTCTGCAAAACAAAAACATTGTAAACGATTAAGTTCTAAAATGTAAATTATTGACAATTTATTTATAAGGAAAAACATCACACACAGAGAAAAAACTCATCATCCAACATAGAAAAGCGATAAAATATAATTAGAACTAACTCCTTATCTTGAATAAAAAAAAGCAACAACACAAATACTTACTTACGCAAAATATCCACTAAATACTCCTTTTAAAGTTGAAGAATGGACACTCTTTATCTTAAGATGTTGCAGATTATAGGGAAATTCTTAATTAGTCAAACTACGAGGCATCTATAATCCCAATGCAAAAATCATGTGTATATGTAATACCATTATATAATATATGAACCAAAAAATAATACTGAAATTCACTAGTAGTATTTAATGTAACTTAGTACGAAATGTTTGGGAAGGAAAAATAAAATGTGCTTGAATAAGTAGAACTCGAATTTGTTCTGAAACTGCATATTAAAAACCAGACATATGAAAAATAACAAACTCAATAATGCTAAGCTCTAAAATATTTCTACACCAACGAAATATTCACATCCAAGGCTTAGATGGAGTAAATCCACAGATTGTGAAAGAGAGGAATTTGCCTTCCTGTCTCTGCATAGTTCTAGGAATGACTATTTTAAGACAAATACATAAACTCCGAAGCACATAAACTATAAATACACGACATAATTATACCTTAACGCCTTGGAACTTACATTATCTACTTGAACTAATTTTAAAGCCTAAGATCCTCAACACTATTATATCATAAAAAATTCATAAAGCCAAGAAATACCAAAGCCAGGACTCTAAATACAACGCATAGTTCTCCAGAGAATTTTTGTAATCTCGAGTTTATCAATATCAAATTTTTGTATAAATATTTCTAGTAACCTATAGAAACATATAAAAAATAATAAGAGGATTAAAAAAGATCAAATTACCCTAGGTATTTAGATGTGGAGTGTAAAATCAATTAGATAGAGTTATAGGGATATATATATAGGCGAAATATACTAATGAATGATCAAGATCGAATCTTGAAATCTAATGGATGAGATTGTAACATTTTAAGTGAATGCATGAGAGGAGAGAATTGGTTAAATAAATTAATTAGGCTTTGTCACATAAGCATGTTTATCCTTGTCTTTATAGATATATATATATATATATATATATATATATATATATATATATATATATATATATATATAAAAGCTAAAATTATGAATTGGGTCCGGCTAAACAAACTCCCGAATATTTTATACAGACCCCAATACTTTCTAGTCTAAAATATTCTTATATCATAGGACTAAACTACCCTTTAGACACATTTATAGAAATAAATTGGACATCTTTCACTTGCTCTTCCCCTCATCTTCTTCCCCCAAAAAATGTTCAATCTCAATAAAATAAAACAATTTTTTTAACCCTCGATCTTGATATAAGAGCAACAGAAATCGATTTTGAAAGTAGAAGGATTTAAATGGTAAATTATATTGAAAAATGTGATGCGGTTGAGGGATCGAAAACAAAGAATGGTGGGGATGCATTGGCTATGTGGTTAAATGCTTTAGTCAGTAAATGAAATATTTGGTCATGCACCTAATTGGTAGATTTTCACCATTTCTATTGTCTCGCCGAGTGTCGTTCCAGAGTTTGATATTAACTTTCATAATTCAAGATTTAAAATTTTCTTAAATTATCGGCTCAAATCAATTCAATATCAACAAATTGAAGAAGGTTGCAGATGTGAATCTATTTTTTAATGCACAACTACCATAATTTTGGGAGATGGTGTTTTTATTTGGTTGGGGATGAGAAGGATATACTTGTCAAAATATGGGGTGTGGTTAATAAATTTTCATAATTCTTATTTTTGACAAATTTTAGGGTGCGTCCAAGTGCATAGCATGCACTTGGAATTTGATTCTAATTTGAAATTAATTTTGACCAATTAAGATCCAACAAAAACTCGCGGGTCAGGCTCAACCTGACCAAAATTCGCGGGTCTGGCAACAAACCGGGTCGCAAATGGTCGTGCGCGCTTCGTACCAATACCCGAAGTTATATCACCAATACCCCAAGTTATAATCGCCAATACCTGAAGTTATAATCACCAATACTCGAAGTTATAATCACAAATACCCGAAGTTATAATTACCAATACCCGAAGTTATAATCACCAATACTCGAAGTTATAATCACCAATACCTCAAGTTATATCACCAATACCCTAAGTTATAATCATCAATACCCCAAGTTATATCACCAATACCCCAAGTTATAATCATCAATACCCCGAGACTTAACCACCAATACCTCAAGTTATAATCAACAATACTCCAATAATTACTCAACAATACTCAAATTATAATCACCAATACTTCACATTATAATCACAAATATCTCTAATCTGGAACATATCTTTGAATCTGAATTCCACATATAAAAAGGATTGAAAACAAAGATTAAAGCATCTGGACCACGCCCATTTTTTCCAGAATAGCACAAAGTTGCACAAGTAGTTTTAATTATTCTCCGTCGGCAAATGAATGTGTCTATCCTTTCACCCACAAAGTACATGAACCAACATGAAACAAATTGGACATTACATACCTAAGAAGAATAAACTAGACTTCAACTAACTTTATTCAAACAAATATAGGACAACAAAATAAGACAATAGAAGCAGGCTTCAATAATCTATGCCACCACATTCTCCACTGCGCTACTATATCAAATTTTGTAGTCAAACCCTTGAATATTAATTTTAGCCACCACATTCTTCTACATGAGGTGAAATAAGTATACAATCACATGATTTATAAATCCATCCAAGATTCACACATGGAGACCTTGTTTCATACAACAGAATTTACAATACATTTTAGCCGTAAGAGCCAATCGAGTATTAATCATTTACCAAGTATTAAATTCCTCTATTTCATTTCATTTGCAAAGTTGTCGTTTGGTGTTACGTAGCTCTTGCCCCATAAATTAACAAACAGTTTGAAGAGTTGTGGCAAAGACAACTTTAGGGTACATAAAATCTTGATGAGTAATAGACAAAATTGTGGCCTGGGGGAATTCAATATAACTTAGCAATTCTTCAAAACACGAAAATAACCACCAAAGGCAACAAAACTCCCAAAAGGTTAGTACCAAATATTCACCAGATAGTTACAAATGCAATATCTCCAATGGGTAAGCCATAAATCCTATCCATACAACCAAATGACTGCGATCAAGCCCCACGCAATAATGGTGGATTTTTTTTCAAAGGCCACATCACAGCCCCCGTTTTCAAGGGTTGGAAAATTGTGGCGGAAGGCGGAGGAGGGCTCCGGCTGTTTTTGGTCGCCGACGGTCGCCGCCAAGCATGTGATTTTCTAATGTTGCGATCTGGACATCGGCATTCACTAGTTTGTTGATAAGCTATCACTTGTTGCTGGAGGGGTCGACTCGAGATAGTGGGTCAGACTTGACCCACGAATTTTATTTTATTTTTGTCAAAATTGATTTGTAAATTGGGTGCAAAATCCAAGTGCATAGTATGCACTTGGATGCACCCTAGAACTACTCCTTATTTTTAATTGGGTACATTTAGCAATTGAGGTAAGTAAAGGAAATTTAGGGGTTTATTTAGCCGTTTCTTTAAAATGTTATGATTTGTATTTATAGTAATACACATATACACATATTATTTGATCATACATATATAATAGCACTAAGATTTCCATTTTTAGTTTTGAAGGGAGAATCTTTTGGCCCTTGATCATATTTTCTTGGATTGATCTTAACCGTTCATTTTATTTTCATAATAATTTTGGTAGATCATATTAATATTTAATCCTGGTTGCTACTAATTTGGAACCGTTATAATTATTTATGGTCTATTTATATTCTTGAATCATGAACTTCACAAAATAGTATAGAGTGATTTATCTTTCTTATGTATTAGACAAAATAGTCATTGAATTTGCATTTGTTATTCTTTAGAATTTTTTTGTCGAAAGAATGTATATATTTTATTGAATTTGTAATTGTTGAGGATATTCGTTGTAGATTTCTAGACTACTATCAGAGAACGAATCTTCTGAATTTTAAAGAATTACTCGAAGATTTAAAGACATTCATGGGAAATTTTAAGAGCTAAGGTTCCCAGAAAAAGTTTGATATACGTGAATCTTTGTCTTCTATTTATACTATTGGATAGTTAATTTCTTAACTATTGTATGAAGATTGGCAAAAGGTATAGATTTGTCGTTCTTATATATTAGACAAAAAAAGTCACTAAATTTGTATTCGTTTATTTGTAGTAATTTTTTATAAATAAAAATGTGTAAATCTCATTGAATATGTAATTGTTATAAATATCTTGAAGATATATTTGTCAATTTTTAAAAAATACAATTATCGGATATTTTTCTATTTCACAAGATACTCATTTAATAGCTAACTATCACACTTTGCAAGTATTCTATTGTTTTTGTTGTTTTTCAAATTTTCTGAATTTTATCTTCATATTTATTTATTAGTTGTAGAATTTATCAAAGATTTAAAAAAAGATATTAGAGATATTCATTCTATTCAAATATTTAAGATTTTTTATGAATAAATGTTCTTCTCATTTGTGTACCTGAGATTCAGGTTTGAATATTATTTTAACATAATTGCATGATTTATGCAAATATAGTCACCGTAATAAAGAGATGTAATAATTACAATAGAATTACTTAAAACACATTGTAATCCTAATAATGTTTATCTTCCAAAATGTTCATTTCATTTGAATATATATACTATTTTTCTATTTCATTTACATGAATAATTAATTTATAGTGTTAGTGGTAGTATATATTAACAAGCTAACTTTATAGAGTACACATCAATTAATAGTACTATTGAATAATACATTTTGTACTGTCTAATTTTAAATGAAGAGAATTATTTAATATAATATATATATATATATATATATATATAAAAGATTATAGGAGATAAATTTGCATTTTTTATTTGTAAATTATCCGTCTGTGGAACACTTTTTCATTAACATATTTGAATTAAAACTTCTTTGTTTGAGTTTTTAATTTTTGAATTTCCCCAATCCATTTATTAGGATACTAATTTTATAATTAATGTGTAATAATTTTAATCTCCGGATTACTGTGTAATTATTGGATATCGGATCATTTTATATTATTCTTTTATGATTATCCAACTTCATTCATGAATTTTTTTTTTTTTACAAGTTAATAATATTTTTGAGTTACATTTCATTTTATTACCTATTTTACTAATTTATTAACTTAATAATATAAATTTTAATGGAATGTTTGATTATCAAATGGTATTTATAGGAATTAAATCCTAAACTCTAATGATATGGAAGTGTGATTATTAGAATCTGCATTATAGGAATAAAAAACTGCATTTATTTAATTCTACCCATAAAATTTTTATCCTTTAATTTGAACATTAAAACTTAATTGTATTTCTATATTTATTTTAATAAGTCAACTAAATAACATAATCATGTTAATTTTCATTGATCTCTACGCATTAAAATATTCTAATATGGCATTTCAATTTTTTGTTATTTTAATAACAACCAATTATATAATAATTACAATATAAAAATTTATATAAAAGTGGTTTTTAAATCATCAATATAAATTTATTTAAATGGTTTTATTTTAAGACACATAAATTTTCGCAATATACAACGACTAATTGATATTCATGGTAACTATTATTGTGCATAATAATTTATCATTATCTTATGATGAAATAACTAATATTTTTGTGAAAATAACTAATTCCACTTTAGCTAATACCTTTATTGAAAACAACTAATACCCTTCGGAACTAATACCTTTAGTGCAATTCATTAATACCTTTAACATAATTTACTAATACACTTCAAATAAATTTCACTGTGAATTTCGTTCTCTTAATACCTTCTCAATATAAAAAATATATATTATATATCACAAATTCTAGCGTTCACTCAAATGTGTACTTGAATTATAAATTTAATTTTGACTTCAATTTTTTATGTGAGTATGTATAAAGTGATATTAGTTCATATATGAATCATTGAAGGGTATTAATTATTTTTACTAAACAATAATTAGTTATTTTCACTGAAAAGTATTAGTTTGTTTTCACTGAACAACTAATACTCTTTAGTGAAAAAAAACTAATATCTTTCAGTGAAAACAACTAATACCCTTAAATGATTCATGTATGAACCATTTTTACACTATACTTTGTCATTTGATTATTTTTTGAAACACACACTAACGCACTACACTGTGTGTATGTGTGTGTGTTTTTTCAATTGGAGTATTACTGATTACTTCATGAGGTAATACTAATTAATTCTTGGGGTATTACTTATTTCTATTTGGATTTTTTTTTTTTTTTGAAAATCCAAGTGCATACAATACACTCAAGTGTACACTAGAACGATTTATCATATGTAAATTTTAAATTTTTAATTAGATTAAATATGAATTTGTTAATAGATAAATTTATTATTTGGTGTAACTCTACACCCACAGTTTTTATTAAGTTCACCCGCCTTATTTTATATATTTACTAAATATACCCACTATAAAATTAAATTTTTATCCAAATGATAATACTTATAAATATTAATATTAATGTGATAGTCTTTTTTTTTAAATTTCTATAATATTATATTTTGGCAAAATATAGAGTGTATGAACCATTTTAGGATCTTAATTTTTTTTAATTATAGGGTATTAGTTGTTTTCACCGAAAAGTATTACTTCTGGAGGGTATTAGTTATTTTCATTGAAGCGTAAGAATAAATGATACGAAAAGTATTAATTATTTAACTAAAGGGTAGTAGTTGATTGCACTAAAGATTATTAATTTGTTACACTAAAAAATATTGTAAAGTGATTCATGTATGAAACAATTTCACTTTATACATACTCTTATGTTTTTTATAATTTTTTGTTTGATAGTGAGAAAAAAAATTCTAAGCGACCATATACAAATATTTTAAGTTTTCATCCAAAATATTAACTGACCATGTGTAAACAATTTAAGTTTAAGATTTGATTATATTTATGAAGAAATACTGGTCTTTTACACGGATCATCGATAATTCGTCTCACCAAAGCTTGATTTAAATTTATTATAATTGTTGTATTGCATAAAAACAATTAAATTTTTTTACTAAAGAAGTATAATGGTATTCATGTCGGAACAAGAATGATTTTCGTAAAGATAACTTGGGGTGACAGGAAATTAGGACTTTCAAACTTTGGGCATACATTTTAAGGACAATAACTTAAAAAAAATCGAGATTCGAGGCTAAATATGCTTTAATCAACGCAAATCTATAATCATAAATATATAGTAGCAAAATAATTTCCGAAAATAGTTTTGGAGGGAGAGTTTAAGAGTCGTTGATCATATTTTCATCATTCGATCACGACCATCCAAATTGTTAATTAGTCTTCACATGTATTTAGCCCTTGATCTGCTTAATTTTAGGATCAGTTACATTTTTTGGTACCTATATATATTCTATTATTCTCATTCACTTTGATGCATTGTGTAGCTTAGAAAAATTCAGTGAAGTTTTTTGGCTTCTTTGTAATCTTCAGAATTTTGTATTATTTATAAATTTCTTGTGTGTTTCTTATACACATTAACGTATCATAAACAAGTAATTTTTCTTCCCTATAAATTAGATGTTCCTCTTTGTAAGTATGTAAACTTAGTTTTGTTATTTTATGCAAATTTAGAGAAATTCTACTTTGATTTGAAGATATTAAGTGGTGATTTGATCGAAGAAGCTTCTTCCATGATATCTAGACGATCATCAAAAAATTCTTTCAAATTATTTGCAGATTTGAAGATATTCGTCGTTGATTTGAAGTGATGAAGCAATTATTTAATTGAAGATTAATCGTTTTTTATATGAAGACATTCATAAAAAAAAAATCATTTTGACGTATCTTCTATTTTTTAAATATTGATTCATATATATCTTTGTATACCAAGAGAAATTTGAGAATTATTTTATAAAATTATCTATGTAATGTATTGTATCAATATGAGTTAAAAAAAAATTGTGATAATAGTAAAATATTATGCATCTTATTTTTATTTATGTTTGTCTCCCGAGATTATATGGGTTTTTTTTTTTAGTGAAAGTCATTCTATAAATTCACAAGATTACCTGAGCAAGTTTGTAGATCATATTCATGTTTAAACGTGTTCACCAATTCTGTAAAAAAAAAAAATG
Organism: Ballota nigra; assembly: GCA_947034835.1. Taxonomy (NCBI): domain Eukaryota; kingdom Viridiplantae; phylum Streptophyta; class Magnoliopsida; order Lamiales; family Lamiaceae; genus Ballota; species Ballota nigra. Next base: position 12,973,874 of record OX344728.1, read on the forward strand.
TTTTCAGCAATTTTCCAAGATTTTAGGAACTATTTTTGAAATGTATATTCAATATATATATATATATCGTTTTACGGTTTCTATGTTTTGAACTGTTTCCCATAATTGTAGGATATAATTTTATTAAAATATTTTTTAAATATATAGATTCAATAAATGTTTCTCATATTGAATGAATATTTGTAATTTCAAAGCATTATACCCTATTTTAAACGGTATAGTTATAAAACTTGGTCAACTTTAGTAAATTAATTTAAGAATATATGGAATGACTGTTTAACAATTCCTCTTGGGTTCATGAGTTATTTCATAAAAATTAATTCAATTCATACATGTTTATCATTAAGGATGGAAATTATTATCATTAAGTGTTTCTAGCACTAGATTAGCGCATGAATTGACGCAACTTGCCTCTTTTATTGATTTCTTTAAATTTGAAATTAATGTAGTTCCTTTAATTTTGCAATATAAAAATATTAATTGATTTTGTCAATGTTTGAGTAATTTATGCTGGTATACTTAAAAAAATGTCATTTTAAGTCTCTTACTACAAAATAATTCAATTTGATTTGATTAATGATTTTTTTAAATATTATTATTCTCTTAATTAATTAAATTTTAATTTTAAAAAATATTTTGATTAGAGCTTTAAAAGTTAGGTGAATTAGAAAATTAAAAAGTACATTTATAATAGACCAAGATAATTTCTTAGAAAAAAAAAAGAATAGTTGAGGTTACTTGACTGTCCATTAATTCGGTTGAATTAGTTGATTTAATAAAAGAATAAAGAATGAACATAAAACACATATATTGAAATATTTTCTCTTAATGGAAAAATTGCAATTTTGATCCCAAAAGAATTGGTGCAAAACACTTTTGATACCTATATGCAAAAGTGGTTTTTTTTTTTGTTTTTTTTTTTTTTTTTTTTTTGCTATTTTAGTCCCATCCCTTAAATTTTAGGACCAGAACTAAAAAAATATGGGGCTAAAAGTATCTAAAAAGTGACCATTTTGAAATGGATGCATTCTCTTGGGACAAAAGATGCAACTAACCCTTCTCTTAATTAAAAAAACGGAAAAAATCTAAATTAAACAATTACTTGACCAAAATACAATCAAACAAATTTCATAGTTATCAAATTAACAATAGTTTTATGCTTATCAGAACATTTAATTGTTTCATATAAAATATTGTAATCAATCTTTTCAATTTTAATGTTATTTTTCATATTTTTAATATTTTTCATTCACCATAATTTAGTTTATTTAATGATACATTTACTATTTTAGCAAATCAAATTATGTCGATGTAGTATTATAAACTTTCACAATTTTCTTTTATTAACTTTAATGCCAAAACCCCTTATTTTCATTAAGATGTGTCTCATTTTAATTGGATTTACGTAAACTATCTTTTTAAATATCTATATTTAGTATACAAAGTGTAATTGTTTAATATATATAGTATCATTATTTAAAAATACTTAACTTTATTTGTTTTTCTTCTCAAAATCATTGAACAACGATATGTTGTTTATTAAATAGTATTACTCTGTATTGTAAATATTTACAATTCATAAACTAAATAGTGATACTGTAAAAGGGAAGTTTACGTGAAATTATATTCATATAATTTTTTTTGTTTTCTCTCATGGAATAGAGGATATTCATACACTTAAGAGTTTATAAATTGAATATTCATGATATGATGATTTCAATCAAATTTAAGTGTTATAAGGTGTAAAAAATGATAAAATTATTTTTAAAAAGTATAACGATATTGATGTCAGAGCAATAATTATTTTCATTGTTTTTGTACCAAGGTTAAGTACTTTATATTGATATTTTTAATTAAGTTTCTTTTGTTGATTCTCTTATTTATATTGCTAAATTTTAATGGTGATATAATATTTTGTTATTATATCTATGATCACAACTTTATGTGGATATTAAGGTTTATAAACTATATAATGTCGGGTTATTAAATTTTTTGTTTGCAAATAATTATTATTATCAGAGGTACTTAATTACTTTTGTTATATTTGTCTTAAATTATTTTATACTATTTGATATTTTTTATGTGTTTGATATCATTATTCATATAAAATTGCTTTTCTTAAAGTTTAAAAATAACATTAACTTTAAATAAACAAGTTTTTTCTTTGTTTTTTTTATTAAAAATAAAAAAGATTAACAATACTAAATCAAATCAAGTATGAAATTTTTTCTTATTAAACATTGTTATAGGGCATTACTTTGGTCCTCGGATTAGTCGATCCATGGACAGTATACCCAATTATAAAATATTATATAGCGTAGCTATCTACACTCACTATTTTACTAAAGTCACCCACCTTATTTATAATTGTACTAAATATGGTCATTTCAAAATTATAATTTTACCCATCGCATAATACTTATGCACAATCCCTAAAGAAATGGTCACCCATTAATTTTATTCAATTTCAATACAACCACTAAATACACCCACTCTCCCACCTCTTAAGTTCATGGTGTTCAGGATTATAATAAAAAACCACATCCTTTGATTGAGCTGCAATTCAATATAATTTTTCTATTTCCGACCTGTAACAGATGGTATTGCTGACTAAATTAGTGTATTTTGTCATGTTGGATGCCATATCGAATGAAATGTCTTAAAATATTCCATGTCATAAAATATAAAAAAAATGAAAATTTGTGAATCATTTTTAAAATCTATAAATTTAATTAAAATAAAAAAATTCAAACCCACCTGAATGAATCTTCTTGCCCAGGCCCAAACGTGAAAGACCTTTTTCCCAAGTTTCACTTTTTGAAATATGCCCTGATTTGAAGAATGATGTATAACCCTATATTGAAATACTCTTCAACACCTCTAACTCTACAAAGCAGTGATGCAAAAAATGGACTAGGCGCCGCCTAAGCGCTAGGTGGCCTCTTCCTGATCCAATTTCTGCAAAATCGGTAAATCTAGGCATTTTAGGACCTAGGCGTACCTAGGTGGCTCTAGGCGGCCCTAGACGGGTTCTAAGAAGCCCTATTATGTAAAAGGTAAAGAATTACAAAAAAAAATAGAAATTTCTAGGCGCCGCTTAGGCTGCTAGAAAATATCCGATTATTGATTTCCGACTTTTGCAATCTTGCTACAAAGAGAAAGTGCGGTCTACAACTCAATTTTTATTATATCAAATTTGTTGTACGGAGTAGACATTAATGACTACTGTGGCAAAACGAAGCATGAGAAGATGATTATGGAAGTGGTACTAGACGTAGAGACGACGAAGCACAAAAATTCCTGCCTTCAATGGATTTGGTGCCAAACCCAACTTGCATAACTCAATTTTGGGAATTCGTTGAATTCAATTTTGTGGGTTTTTTTTTTGTTGGTATTTTTAGACTTCAGGTTATGCATAATTATAGTGAAGATGTGGGGGAGGGGTGGAAGTGAGGCGGCGATAACAAGAAGGTGGGTGGGTTGCAGGGAACACTAGCGGGAGCTTGAAAGATGAAGATAAAATGTCTTTATAATTTTATTCATTTTTTTAAATTTATTTTTAAAAATATTAAGAATAAAAGATGTATAATATGATGTGGAAACTAAAGAAAAAATAATTAAATGTGCATATATTGCCAACATGACAAGAATTCACGTGCGAGACACGTTATTAGTTGTCGGTCGGAGGCGAAAACGTGTTTGGAATTGTAACTCGATCAATGGTGGAGATTTTTTTAATAATTCAAAAACTCGTGATTAAATTGATATTCAACCTAAACTTTGTGAATTAATATAGAATTAGCACTTGATTTTATTATTATGTAACTATATTAAAAATAAAAATATTTTTTTATTGAAAATATTATTTCTTTTATTCGCATTATTTATAGTTATTTGCTAAATATACCCACTTTAAAATTGTGTAATTTTCTTATTGAAACTGCAAATTTAATATGTTTTTCATCTTTTCTAAAACATATCAGTGTTGGGAAAAATTATTTTGAGGAAGAATTGAGTTTTACTATACTGAAATATTTAAGAACTGAAGATTTAGGTAAAAAATTTGTGTGAGACGGTCGCACAATAAGATAGTTCACAAACCAGTACGACCTATGCTTCATTTCACCGTTAGACCATCTCACGTAAGATCTATAAAAGATTTATTCCCAAGTTATAATGGATCCCACTTAATTGGTGAAACAAGTTGTCACATGCTTCGCCTCAATAAAGTACGTATAATATAAATATGTTAAAAATGTTGGATTGTGTAGTGATGATAAAATTATTTAAAGATAGTATAATGTTATTCATGTTAGAGCAATAATGATTTTTGGTATTTGTGTACAAGATTGAGTATTTGATATTGATCTTATTAACTAAATTCATATTTTTGATATTTTTATTTGCACTACTAACTTTCAAAGACGATATAATATTTTGGTATTGTATTAGTTTTAGTTTATGCAGATATTAAGGTTTGGGTTCACTATCGGCTTACAGAGATTTGAGTTTGGTGATTTTATTAAATGTTTGTAGTACTTATTTATGGTATGTTTGTCTTAAATCATTTGTTATTTAATTTTATTTTTGTGTATACTTATGTAATTAATAAAAAATTGAGTACTGAAATCTTTTAAAATAATATTGACTATATTATGTAACTATTTTATAAATAAAGGAAATCCAATTAAATATAAAAATGTCTATAAATAAGTATATTATAGGGCAAAATTTTTATACCCTGAATTATTTGGTTCTTGGGTAGTATACCAATTCACCAAAAAATGAATAGGGTAGACCTGTCTACACTTTCTGTTTTACTAAGTACACCCAATTTATTTCATATTTTTTTTCTTAAATATACTCACTTTAAGATATTAATTCTAGCCAACATATAATATTTGCACCTACATATCTAAAAAATTCTCACCCACTAATATCATTTAATTTCAGTACAACCACCGAACATACCTAATCACGTATCTGTAATCCAGCAAAATATGATTAATGTATTTGTACAAAAGTATCTATTGCGTATTAAGATTTAATATTTGTTGTAAAATAAACCAAAATCAAAGAGCTTTATGTGGAGTGTAAAAATGTTGAATTTAAACGTTGTTTGACGAGATATATATTTCTTTGGGTTCATATTATTTTTAATTTCTTACCATATGTAATTTTAATATGTTTTTCTTCCTTTTGTTTTAATAGCATATACTTGTGTTGATAAAAAAAACTTTTTTGATAAATAATTTGTTTTTAATATATGAAGTATGTCATAATTGAAAAGCTTACTGAAATGAAAATATTGTCATAATGGATTTAATCAATTGGGGATGGAAGTATTAGTTCAAGAACTGATTATGATTCTGATATAATAATCTCCGATGATATTCTGTCAAGTGATGGTAATGATATTGCAGCCATTGTAGATTATATTTATCCACATTTCTAATTTCGGATGTTTGATCATGAATTTTTACAAGACAGAGATATTCTTGCACTGACACTTGATGTCTTTAGATGTATAAATAAATACATGGTTCGGTTTAATCAAAAAGTGTCCTGTAAGTAATTACTATTTGTAGGACTGGTTTAAATTTTGATGTTCTTGCTGATGTGCATACATTTGATTCTCTTAATACATTACACTTTTTTTATGTTCCAAATCATGAACTTAATCTTAAAGTTGGAGCATCAGCCATACTGTTGAGAAATATAGACCATTCAAATGGATTGTGTAATAGAACCAGGTAAGTGCATAATTTGTGTGTGTGTGTGTGTGTGTATATATATATTTATACATATTTTTGTAGTTCTTTGTATAGTAATTTTTTTTTATAAATTAAAATTTAATATTTTTTTTAAATATAGAGTGATTGAGAGGAAAGTTCTTGTTGGTAGTAGTGTTGGTGAACTAACACTGATACCTAGATTGTCACTGACTCCTTCTGATCCGAGACTAGCATTCATTTTTAATAGTTTCCAATTATTATTTCTTAAGGTCAATCATTTTCTATGTTGGAGTCTTTCTCAAGAATCCTTTATATAGTCATGATCATCTTTATGTTACAGTCTCAAGGATTACCAATCAAATTTGGTTGAAGATAATGTTGTGTCATAATGATTTTCATGAATGTAATACTTCAAAAAATGTAGTATGTCAAGAAGTTTTTAGAAATATTTTATATTTTACAAACTCATAATTTTGTTTTTTTTTTCTTTTGTTATATATTTTTATTTTTTTTAAAAGAGCAAATATTGGAATTTAATTTTTAGGTAATCATTTTTTATTCATTTATCATATAACTTAGTTTGTACATGGTTGTTAATAAATTTCTGCTAATTTATTTTATAATTGTTTAGGTTTTATAAATTTATATATATATATATATATATATATATATATATATATATATTAATGTGTTGTTTATAGTTATATAATATTTATATATGAGTATGTATAGAGTGAAATTGGTTTATACATTTATCATTGAAAGATAATAGTTATTTTTATGAACTAAACCCTTCAATGAAAACAACTAAACCCTTCAATGAAAATAATTAATACTCTTTGTGAAAACAACTAATACTCTTTAGTGAAATGTTATAGCCTAAATGGTGTTTTGCGATACAAATTATACAGATATATATATATATATATATATATATATATATATATATATAATCATATATACATATATTGTTTAAATAATATTTTGTCATTAATGTATTTATGCTAATAACTATTTTATAAAAGATATGTAACTGTGATGTAATATTTAAATTATAAAGAGACATATACTAACATATTACGTATTTATCCAATTATTATCCCCGTTTAAGAATAAAATGTGAGGAATGTTAAATGTTTAAATAAGATGATATTTTATTGCAAAATTATTGAGTGAATATATAAGGAAACAAATTAGAGAAATATATTGATTTAATTGTAGTAAGAGTATAATGCATATATATAATTCTTTTGGAGAAATCTTTCCAAAGAATTTTTTTAATGTTATAAATAATGTATTTTTGGAGAGAATACTATATTGTGTTTAAAAAATTACAATTGTACAAATTTGTATTATATTTACACTTTATATGTGAGAAATTATTTGAATTAAAATATGTTAAAAATAAAAAAATTAATTTAGTATTTGTTTACTAATGTATATGTCATAATAAAAAAATATATTACCATATTACAATTACGTTTAATAAAAAAAAGTTCATATACAAATTTTCTTCAAATAACAAGTGAAACAAATAAATAACAGATATGAGACAAAGTATAGAGTGAAAATGGTTCTTCCATGGATCATTGAAGTATATTAGTTTTTCTCTTTAAATAGTATTAGTCGTTTTTATTGAAGAACCTTAATTTATTTTTAATAAACAACTAAAACTCTTCAATGAAAACAACTAATACTCTTTAATGAAAACAACTAATTCCCTTTAGTGAAAATAACTAACAATCCTTAGTGAAAACAACTATATCATTCAACATGAACCAATTTCACTCTATACATACTCTAGATATTAGGGTTAATGTAACGCCCCGAACCCAGAATATATTAATTATATCGGATTCGAAGTGTTATTGTGATCAAAAGTCCGAATTATAAAATTTTTGAAAGGAATATAACTGAATTGAGAGAGAGGAGTTTCATGCAGCGGATAAGTGGGAAGGAATATTATAACGTAAGTGTGTTTGTACATATATGTATATAAAGATGGATAGAGGGTTCTGTATCTTCAGAATAATACACACTGAGTTTGGGTAATTTAAACACACGGAAAGAGTATCGTCTTGCATAGCAGTAGCGATAACATTTATTGGGAAGTAGAAATGATAGGCATCATTGTATTAGTAATAATATATTTTAAGCAAAAGGGAGACTTTGTGTCTTCTGTGTCACTGTCCTTGCTCCCCATAATTGTAATCTGCAAGGGGGTTAAGAAAAAAAGGGGCGTGAGAATTGAATTCTCACTTATGGGTGATTGCAACATCATGGGATTGGTAAATCCGAAATATATATTAAGTTATACTCATTAATAAAGTATTTATTTTATTTAATCAGTTGACGTATATAAAAGATTATAAAGTTTTAAACGATAATTAAGCATATTTCGCATGATATAATTGAAATAGCACAAGTTGGTTCACATTAGGGCAAAACCCAAAGTCATATCACATATTATCACAAACTGACAAACCATAAACGTACGATCATTCCACTTCCAATAAAGTTACTCTTTTCAACTCCAACCAATCAACAAAGTTATCCTTTTCAACTCCAACCAAAACTTACTTCATCCAACCACACAAGCTCACATCATCCAACCTTATAACATCCCTCAAAATAAGCAAGTATCAATGGCATTCTTCCCAGTGCGTCAAACGACAGCTGACCGGGGACCGGATCTACTTGATCAACAACCTTGATTCCGAGGGCGTCCCCGACAGCAGCCCCGGAGGTCGGATTTAAAACTCGATCCCGACTCCGTACATACTGACTTTCCACAAAACTGACTCAATAAACTTTACAAAGAATAATACTTGACTGATAACTGAACTGATTCATGCTCACGTAAGGTGTTTACTCATGCAGTGGTGATCGATTCACAAAACAACAGGCAATATATAACATATATAGTTATATCACATAATCCAAATAGTTATATAGATAGGTGTTACATTTATGTTGGATTAGGTATTTTTGATTTAATTTAGTCGAGTTCAGAAAATACCGGCACGACGTTATTATTAGCAGATCAATCAACAGATCATCACCCACCTGATTGTTATGAGTTCCGGGAATATTGGGTAAGCAGACAGTCGAGTCCTTCGTGCGTGTTCCGAAAAGTACAGAATCCTAATAAGGAGTATTTCGGTTAAAAGGTTGACTTTTGAATTTGAAAAGCTTAAGAGTGCGAAACTCGAGGATTGAGTAGGTCGTTGTCTTCAGAAAACTATTGAAAACTAAAGTTTTCAAAGGTTGATTTCAAATTGATAAGTACACCTCTTTTAAAGGGAAGGTGTATTAGGGAAGTGTATTTACTAAATTCAGTGCTGCAACAGGGGGTGTATTTACTGAATTTAGTGGTGTAACAGGAGGGTGTATTTACTGAATTTGGTGGTGTAACAGGGGGTGTATTTACCGAATTTAGTGGTGTAACAGGGGGTGTATTTACCGAATCTGGTGGTGTAACAGGGGGGTGTATTTACTGAATTGAGTGGTGTTCTCAAAAAGGTCTTTTAAGGAAAAAAAATCATTATTAAGCTTGGAAAAATACTTAGAAAAATAAGATTATTATTTAATGAAATTAAAGAAAAGATTATTCTTTCTTAAGAGTTCTATTTCTCGTTTTTAAACGAAAACTTGAATATAAAACTTTTCTTTTCTAAACTTATTAAAAGACTTTATTTTGTGTTTTCTAAAATTCTAATAGGGGTACGAGGTGAAGACGAGTTTTCCTTTGATTACGAAATTTATTCAAACGTGTTTTTAATCCTTGAAAAACATCAAAACAAGGATACTATAGGATTTTGCTAATATCATCATAATACTAAAAACAATGATACTAAACATTCATAAGAAAAATACTAGTCCTCTAAGTCATTACTACCATTCATCTAAAACAATAATATTTCAACATTCAACTACTAATACTAAATACTAAACTAAGAATCCAATCTCATGGTTTGGGAAATAAATAAAACAAAGAAACAATCTATCCAAAAACTCACTTCTAAAGAGTGATACAAGTGAAACAAAACAATAATACTAAATAAGTCAATAACTAATACTAATTCATCTAACCAACTAACAGTAAGTTTTCTTTCATTTCTTTTCTTGTTCTAAGCTTCTAACAATTTACAATCTAACCCAAAAATTTACCCAAGATAAAACGAAGATAGAAACCTTACGAGCTTCAGTTTGAGGCGTTAAACGGGCGGCCTAACGGCGTCGTTTCGAAACCCGGAAATTGTTCACGAAAATTGGGCAGCGCGTTGTTCGGGAATTCGGAAAAACGATTTGGGCAGCCTAACGGCGTCGGTTTGAAATTCCAGAAATTTTGCAAAAGCAACCGGTTCAACGGCGTCAAAATCGATCGGAAATTAACGAAAAGAAAGCTATGGTTAGAAATTGAAATAGTTCGGTAATCGAAATCGAATTAAACGGAAATGAATTTCGAAGTAAGGAGAAGAATTCCATCTTACTGGAGATGGAGGAGGAGACGGCGGCGGCGTGCGGCGGAGCTACGGCTTCGGCAGCGTGCGACGGCTTCAACGGAGAGAGAGAGAGAGAGCGACGGGAGCAGGGGAGCTCGGAACGCGACGGCGGCGGCCTGGGCTTCGTCGCGGCGGCGGAGCTCGGCGGTGGGAGGCTTCGGCGGCGTTCGTCGATCGCGCGGCGGCGTCGTTCGCCGGAGGACAGAGGACAGCGGCGTTCGGCGGGAGAAGGGAGGAGACGTGAGGCGTGCGGCTGGGCGAGAGGTGGGCGGCGGCGAGACGTCAGAGGGGGAGAAGACATCGGCAGAGACGGAAGGAGGGAGGCGGAAGCCGAAGGAGGAGAAAAGGATTTTAGAGAGAGGAAATTTTTGTGTGCGTGAGAAAATGAAAGAAAGAAATGAGAGGATTTTGGCTTTTTTTTCCTTTTTATACTAATCCCTTTTAAAACTTATCTACTCCTCAATTCTTATCCAAATAATTTCGATATTTTCGTTCCCAATTGATACGGTTCAGGGATCGTTTGGTTCACGAGTGTAATCCCGATTCAGAAAATAATACAGTTTTTAAACTCAAGTAATATTTTATTGTATTTTGATTTTTCTCAATAAATTAAACGGATCGAAATCCTTAATTTAATTTGAATAATTAATTTCTCGTAGTCCTTTATTCGTTTGAAAGAATTCGTTTTCTTTCTTTGAATTTAGGAGTTTTATAAAAAGGGTATGTATATTTAAATACACAAATAGCACACAAAAATAATTAAAATAAAAGAAACAAGGAAGAGAAAATAAAATAAAATAAAAAGGTTTCTAATTAAGAAAAGGGTACAGAACGGGACGGGGTATTACAGTTAAAATATAGAACACTTATAAATCATTATATTAAAATGTTAATGATTAACACGACCGTCGTGCAAATCACGGATGGGCTTGATAATACATTGATGAGGAGCACCACAATGGGTGGGGGTCCTACATGAATTTCTACTCTCAGGATAGACGTGATTGGAAGAGTGATGATGCGGCAGTGAAGGATTTTTGGATGAGCAACAGTCCTCATCAGGAAGCACTGCTGAAGGGAGGAAAAGATTAATACTTCTTAATGAAAATAACTAATACTCTTTCATGGTTCATGTATGAATTATTTTTACTTTATACTTTGTCTTTTATCAAATAGTGCATACTTTTTATGCATTTTATTTTGTTTTTCTCATTTAGAATCAATCATCTTAGTTGTGTATATAATTAATTAAATTTAATACTTAATTTGTGAGTATGCTCTATTATGTACCAACGGCATACTATGCACTTGAACTTTAAACCCAAGTTTAAGTCCAATAAAGATGTTAAAAGTAATAATTACTTTATTAAAAAAAAGTAAATTGTCCAAACACTTGTAGATTATTTTAAAAAATTAAAAGAACGTGTTTTGATGTTAATATAATTTATTTCACACACACTTATATACATATAACAAAATGTTATAATGTGAATGAATTTCTATAATTTTTCTTATAGCATAAGATAGGTTTAAAACAATGAAAATGTTTTATCAGTATAATTTAATATAGTTAATTATTATATATAGTAAAACATTGAAAATAATTTATGATAGTGAATTATTGTCAAATAAATTAATATTAGTGGTAATAATTGGGCCATTACGTAATTAACATTTTGGTTGGACAAATTATTTAAATTCTTATTTGATAAAATGTACTGTGATTTTTTTTTTTTTTTGCCGTATTATAATACTCTCTCCATCCTAAAACTAACTTCATATTTTGGTTTGGCACGATTATTAAGAAAAATCTACTTTTATGTAATGTTATACCAATATGAGAGAATGCTTTTACTTTTTAGTATACAATGTAGTTAAATATAAATATTTATGTTGAGTTTTGTTTTGTTTTTAAGGATTTGAAGATATAGTTGAGACAAATCAAAATAGAAAGTGTGAAGATAAAGTTGGGACGTATAAAGTACCAATTAATAACCACTGAAACTAGAATGTTAACATAATAATATTCAGGTTATACTCTAATATATTCTATATATTCTTAAATTTGACATGTAAAAATTGATTAACTGAACAATAATTGATTATTTATTTGTTATATTATATGTAAATACAGTATATTCTTTTAAATTTTTAAATTTTATACACATTTTCGATATTATTAATTATTTGGTTTTCAATATATTAATTATCGTGTTTTTGTAGTTGTTAAGTATATTGTTTTTAAAAAACTTAAAATTTACTGATTAATATAAATGCATTAACATTTGAATAAATAACACTGTTTTGTGTAGAAGTTTAAATATTTATCAATTGATGTAGTGTGCAATTAAAAATAAATAGATTATTTTTGCCTATTGATAAGTATATTGTCAGAAATATTGATTCATGTATCTTTAGTTCATAATTTCATATATTTAACCACATCTTTTAAATTTTAAATTTTCATATATTTAAGTCATCTTAATATTTATTTTATATCTATATATTAGAATTGAAATGTTCACATTCACACCAATAGGTATTCCTTCCGATTCATTTTAGATTGTCCGTACTACCATTAAAGGAAGATTTTTTTTTCACTTTCTCAACGTGTTTACTAAAATAGTAAAAAAGTACACGTATAATTTTAACTTTATACCTTAAATAGTGAACGGACCCTTTTACCCTTGCTTTATATCTACGAAAAAAAACTTTATACCCACAAATACTAATAAACAGTTATTTTATTAAAATCCGTATCACTTTGAAAGTGTAAAAAAACATGAATCGGATGGAGTAAAAATTAATATATATATATATATATATATATATATATATTATTTTTATACCATGAATATAGTTCTCGTGTGTCTATAACCTTTTGTGCAGCAGTGTGAATTTCACCATTTTATTATTGAAAAATATAAAATGAAATATGTTAGTAATTAATAAAAAAATATAAGATATTTAATAATTTTTATAGATAATGTGTACATCGATGGTTAAATAAATGCTATATTTATTCTAAGATAAAAAATAAAAAATAATTGGTAGATTTCCTTACAAACAATAATAATTTATATGTTCAAAATTTAAAATACATTATTATTATTAGTATTAATGGTAAATAATTTCGTCCGTACGAAGTAGGGTGAGGAGAATACTAGTTTATAAATAATACTATTATTTGATTTATGTAATGCACTTTATTGTTTACATACTAGGCACTCTATTCTTTCTAAAATAATAATAAAAATAGCCGTGTCTACATTTTTTTAGGTTTGATGTGACTTTATAAATTTTTAGTAAGAAAAGAGATTGTAAAATGCCTCTGCTTAACATGTTGAACAATTTGGACCAACCTATTGACTCAAAGAATTTTCTCATATTTAAAAATTCAAACTTATAAAAGAGAGGGAAATTAATTTATTTGTATAGTAGTTTTCAATAATTTATAAATTTATTTGGTAAGGTTATCTTTCTCTTCACTTTGTTTTTTTTTTTTTTTCAGATTCTCGCCGCATCTTATATAATACCCGGTGGCGGTGCTTATTTTTCATTTGTAAGAAGTCTCATCTCTTTGGAAAGGTAAAAGAAAAGTATTAATTACTATGTTAATTCATGTGTTTACTTCCTCTAAAAAAAAAAGCATGTGTTTACGACGAGATTCCTACGGTTGAGTATTGCATTTAAATCTACAATTTTGTGAACTACTTTTTATCGTGATTTTAGATATACATTCTCATGTCTTAATTTGTCTTAGTTTATTATTATATGTGTGAAAACGTGCCCATGTATACGGCTTTACATCTGTTATTATTATTTTCGAAAATTCTCAAAAAAATTGTGTTGTATTCATACTCCATCTTACCCATGATTATTTGCACACTTTCATTTTTCTTCCGTCTCAAAATTATTTGCACATTCTAAAAAATAAAACATTGATTTGCGTGCACATTCACAATATTATACACATATTTACTCATATGCCACTATTTCATTCAAAAAATAATATTTTCTTTAAATGTGTACCCTTTTTAGTGTGCAAATAATACCGTGACGGGAAAGTAACTTTATTCATATGAGATTCACATTTTTCAAATCTTACTTTCATATAAAAAAAACCACGTTCCATTTCTAATTTCTCTCTTCTTAAAAATTGTTTAAATTTATAAAGTTGTATTCCCTTCGATTTAATTTTAATTATCTATTTTCTTTAAAGAGATTCTCTGCCCAAAATAGCAAAAAGTAATACTGTCTTGTCAAATTTAACCCTTAAACATCATTTATTTATATTATATGTCACTACATAAAGTTGAAAATAATAAAGTAACACCTCCATAAAGTAGAAAAGACTTATATACTCTTACTAAAAAAATATTTTTATACCCACAAAATACTAATAAATAATTCTTTTATTAATTTACATGTGTCATTTTGTTTGGGATAATCAAAATTGAATCGAAGGGGAGTATTGTTTATCTATGTGATTAATTACCCTTGTTTTTTATACTAAAAAGTTAACTATTGCAATTTAAGGTTTAAGTAAAATAAGTATAATTTTACGGTGATTTACAAAAATAAGACTTGTATTTGCTACTAATTACACTTGAAAGACCCCAACTTTCAATTTTTACAGGAAAAGTACCAAAAATTCATTTTGATGAAAACACAGGACTTGGGGCAAGTATTTGGAGGATATTTTTGGGTATTTCTGTTGAGAAAAAACACGCACATACAATCACAAAAAATAGAAAAATACAAACTAAGTTCACCCAATTTGTCTTATGATTACGTCTAAGAGTGATGCTAATTAAGCCAAAATTTCTCACTATATTTTTCGAATACAGGATAAAAGGAGAAAATATCTAGTTGGATTGCCGATTTTGGATTTTAATGTACAGTCCATTCAGGCTCTATACTCCAACAATTTCTATCCATTTACATATCACTTGAATAAAAACCAATTGCTCTTTTACCAAAAAAAAAATTGAAAAGCACAGTAAATTAAAGCGTGCAAATGGGGTTTATAGTCATCCAATTTCATCTTTGAATTAACATGAAAAATCACCAACCAACCTAAATTGGCAATTTGAGAAACATAGCAGCGGTTGCAGAAGAGTACGACGGTGTAGGTGGCGGCGAGTAGAGAAGAGATTGTTGTGGCGCCAATTGGAGAAGGGAACGACGATGGCTGCTGGCGAAAAAATCCTGCCCCAATTAAAAAATCTGAACTAATGGAAAAGTTAGTGAAATTAATTCATTTAATTATTTCTCCTATATTCCCCTTACCCATGACCCATGAGCTAGACTTTCAACTTTCCCTTTTTTGAGAGGTTCAATAAGTGAACAATTTAATATGGGTATAATTATTCTTAACGTGTATTGAACCAAGATCTTTGTCTGGACGTGAGCTTTATAACATGGAAGAATTTCGTCTAATCTAAAAATTCTAATTTATAAAAGAATTATAAAATTAATTTATTTAATAATTATTTTCCAACAGTAGGAGAAGGGAACGCCTGCAATAGGTGATTGATAATGAAACTGCGGTGGCATGACAATTAAAATAACGGTATCCGTGGGTTGAGAAATGGGTTTTTGTTTATGTTGCTAAATGGAGAATGGAACTGCATTTGGATTGATTATCATTTTTGAAAAATGAATGAATTCTCACATTTGTCAATTTCAAATGACATAGTTTTATTATTAAAATTCCTTCATTTTAAATTAGGATTAAAGCTAGAAATTTAAAATATTTTCATTTGAATATATTATTCAAACAAGTGAGTAATTAATTAAATTTTATTTCAAAATAAGTGTCGTTTTAAATATTTTTTCACGTTTCTTTGTAATTTACCTTAAATTTGAATTCAAGATATAAGAGATTTTTTTTTTGGTACATTAAAATATACTCCCTCCGTCTCATTATTATTTGCACACTTTCCTTATGCGTCTGTCCCAAAATTATTTGCACACTCCAAAAAAGGAAACATTGATTTGCGTGCACATTCACAATAATATACACATATTTACCCATATGCCACTACTTTACTCAAAAAAATACTATTTTCTTAATATGTGTGCCCTCTTTTGTATGCAAAAAATGCTGGGATGGAGGGAGTAATAAATTTTCTAGAGGTTTATGTAGGATATACATGTTAAAATTTTATAATTCTTAATTTGATAAAAAAAAAAAAAACACTTATATATTTTAAAATCGCATGACTTTTGATTATGGATGAATGGTAAATGGGGCAGCTCACTTCACTCTGTATATAAGATAAGTCTTCAAGAGATAATTATTTAAATTATCGAAGGAGAGTTAATTATAGATAATATGTACAGTTAATGGAGATCTTAATTAAAATTACCATCAATTCTTTGCATGCCAACTAAAAAAACGATGGATTTTTTTTTCCTAATATGTCTCAATCAAAATGATATTAAAATCACAATCAATTCTTTTTTCCTTATACATAATCATCCAAAACTATATTACATATGAATCCTATAAACATCCTCCGATCCAACATTAAACTAGCAATGTCTTTTTCAATTCTTCAAGTTATATTCATACTCGTGGCTTCCATCTCATTTTCAAAACACAATGTTGTCATTGCTTGTCCTCCTTACTCCCTCGATGAAAGTTGCAACCAATCCAATGTAAAATCCGTTATGGATCCAAATATTTGTCTCAAAATCCTTCAATCCCAAAAAAAAATTGTGTCATCTACTAATCAAATCGACTTTTCACTTGCGGTCATCGAAGCAGGAATTTCAAACGCGACGAATACGAAGGCGTACGTGGAAAACACGCTCAAGACGAGCAAATTGGACCCTACTTCGAAGGGTGCCCTCCAAGACTGCAAATCGTCGTACGATTATGCTATAGTATCGTTGCGTAGCGCCTTCAATGAAGTTAAAGCGGGCGAATACCTAACACCAACATACGATCTCCTGATTGCTTGCACGGACAACATTGAACGGTGTCAAAACGCCGTTTCCTCCAAAATAATTAAGGACAAAATTATTTTGATTGGAAATAAGGTTTTGCCAATGTTTGGGTACATTGGTTATAATGTTGTTGAGGATCTTTATAGGAAGCAGCCACCGCCGTCGGTCAAGAATCGGGATAATTAAGGCATGCTCGCTTATGTTAAGCACAAACTTATATGTGTGTTTGTATGTGATGGAAAGTTTTTCGATGCAATTTCGAATATGTTTATGATAGAAAACACAGGATGATTTCTCAATACAAATAAAATAAATAAAGGTTAATTGCAAAATAAATTAGGATCTTTTCAACTTATTTTTTCAATAGCAATATACTACCTCGGTCTCCTTTTATTTTTCTCGTTTTATTCATACACAAAAACTCTTATTTTTATTTATTGTTAAAGTCTCATATGTACCTGGTTTATGCACGTTGCACTAGCTCAATAATTGAAGTTATTTACACAGAAAATTTTATACTGAAAACCGATAGTAAAATATTTTTAGTGCAATCAACTCACACTTTTCATTGTAAACAACATGTTGAGTTGGTGCACCATGTCATAGGTGCACAAAAGACTTACTCTTATTTATTAGAGTATCAAAAGGTATTTAAACATTTATTTATTACTCCTATTTATTACATGATAGTATTAAAGGATATTATTGGAATAAATATGACAAATTTGTAAAAGTATTAGTAGAGTGACAAATAAAAATGCACAACATTCTAGATAGAATGAGACAATTAAAAATGGATGGAAGTAGTAACATATAGATCGTCCACTCATATCTTATAGAGAATGAACTCATCTAATGAAATGACATCTGCATTCAAATTATTCTTAAAATTACACATAAATCAAATTAATGTGAGAACAAATCATTAAGATTAACACTCTATCGGTATAATCAGGAATATTTATGAGAAATCTTTAGAGAGATTGGTGATGTTAAAAGAGTCACAGCTCATAGGATCTGTTCGTTTAAACCACAAAAAACAAGGTTCAGGACTAGCTTTTTCTAGCCTGTTTTCAAGGTCGTACCAAGCCATGTAAAATTGGGCTAGCCTGCTAAGCCTATTAAATATTTTTTCATTTATATTTTAATATAATTATATGATATATTACTAAAAAAAAAAAAAAACAATGAATAGGTTTTGTATGAATATGGTTCATGATAAGCTTATCATAAAATTGTTTTAAAGTATTGGATATTTGATCAGGAATATCATTAATCTGGATTCAAGAAAATTTACAACAATTACAATATGATACGACTGACTCAAATTAATGATACTCCTGATGATATTTTTTATAATTTAAAATTGTTTCATAATAAACTTATTATAAACTATTTTCATATAATACTTTGCTCTTTTCAATAATGCATGATTTTTCTTAATTTGATTTATATGATTGAATATAATTAATGACACATTAATTATATTATTATGTATCTTTTAATTTTATATGTTGAATTTAAATTACACCATATTATATCATAGATATTTTGAATTTAAATTTATTTTTTAATTTTTGTTAAGAAACTATTTTGATTGAAAATATGGTTTTGGAAATGTTAGGGACTATTGGTTTTAATGCGAAGAATTTTTTTCCCCACCAATATTCCCTAATATCCCCTAGTCCACCCTCTTCCATCCTTAAGTATAGTTATCATCCTCATTTCACTTTTCATCGAATTCTCCCAACAATACACAAAGTCCATCAAATTCTCCCAACAATACACAAAGTCCCTTGATCACTCTCCCTCTTCCTCTCCCTCCCTTCACTTCGGCACACACATACATTAGGGAGAAAGAACTCCCAATTATCACCATAGGAAGGATTCCACCCAAAGTTCCAAGCTCCTACTACTTCAAGGTTGAAGGTTGAATTCATCTACAAGCTTCAAATGAGCTCTCAATCTCCCTCATTTCTCCTATATTTTTCGAAAATCTTCTTCTTCCTCTAACTATAATTTTATCTTTTTTTAGCTCAAGGACAAGATTATCCACACCAAGGGACCCATTCCACAATCATTCCCAAAGAATTTCAAGAGCTATTAAGCCCCCCTTAGCTAAAGAAGAAAACTCCAAAGGTTGTAAACAACTCCAACTCTATAATTATTTAATTCTTGTGTTTAGATGAATATATGAGCATGATAGGTCCATTATGTTAGAAATATTGAAGTATTATGTGAGATATTATTTTGAATGTTTAGAGGCATGCTAGATGAATTATTATTGATGATTATTTCAGTTTTAGTAGTTTTATTATATTAAAAACATTAAGATAGAACTTGTGAGCATGTTATGCTAGTGTTTTGCTAAGAAGAAAATATTTCCGTGTAACCTATTAGAAAATCATTATTCGTATACTTTGAGTTTTGATGATTTATTTCCAGAAAATAAAATCTCTTTGAATTAACTTTTAAACTCCACTAGTCTTGTGTCATTTGGAATTTTTCTTGATAAGTTATAGATATTTGAAGAAAGTGTGACGAACTATTACATTTTCCATTTTTAGTAATAATTTGTACAAATATGTTCGAGCACAACTTTTATAAAATACATAATAAAATACTACGTGAAGTTATGTGACTATGATATATTTGAGAATTTTATGATTAGTACAAACAATTTTACCAAAATTATTTCGGTAACTCCATCCTGCTGAAAAACCTTCTGAAAAAGATTTCGGCTTTCTGTCATACTTTTTAAATGGACCCAAAACTAATATTTCTGAACACCAAATGACTTGGCACATATTTTTTTGTATGTATTCTATACTTGAAGGTGTACCTGCAACATGAAATTCATTATTTTTTAGCATGTTAAAACATTGAAGTTGGAGAAAAGATATTCAAGAAAGCAAACTGCTCATCTTGGAAATGTTACTCTCAAAGTAACTTCTTGTTTAAATGATTTATACTTGATGAGCATGTAGAATAGCAACTTAGAACTTCCAAATGTTATGTGAACAAATGTATTTTAAATAAATGACATGTTACTTGATATATTTCTTGAATTTAGGACTACATGTTATCTCAAGTGCTCTTAGATGAAAGAATAAATAAAACCTTATAAGTTTTTGAATGCTTAAGTATACCAAACATGTTTAGTTAAGAAACTCGGTTTTAGATGAACCCTTTAATGTTAAAAACTTTTTATAAACTCTATAAAGTGGGATAAAAGACTAAGTGAAACAAAAGTCTTTATCGGACCAACGTTACATAAGCTTGAGGAGATTTCTAAAATCTTGATAACTAAAATGAATAAAAATGTGCTAGGTAGAATGTTGTCTCCCGACCCGGACTTGGACGTTGCAATTTCTCAAGTTTTCAAACAAAGTTTTCTGCTTAGAGGTGGATAATGTTATCTGTATTGTTGTTGTAATGTCATGCAGACTGTTGGTGTGTTCTTTTGTTAAATTGTACAACCTGGTGGGTCTACGATATGTTGACCTGGATGGTCCAAGTTATGTCGACCTTCGGTCCAAGACATGTTCAACTACCGAGTATTGACCTAAGGGTACCTATTACACGGTAGTAATAATTTATGGTAGCCTCAGGTTACGACCTTCGGGTCATATAGAAGTTATGGGACCAAATGTCCAATTATGTATGGTATAGCTGACGAGTCATACATTTATAAGGAAGTTATGGGACCAAGTGTCCACTTATGCACGATATGATGTGTTGAATAATAATGTGTATGATGAGACTTTAGGATACTGCTAATCTGCATGACAATGTACGAATTACCCACTGAATTTCTTATTTTACCCTAAAATCTTTAACATTTTCAGGGTTACAATTCCGAGGCCCTGGATCTGCATAAGCCATTGATTAGTGTGATAACTGCTCGAAATTTATGCATTTTATTTGCCTATTTTATTTAGATTTGTGTGATTATTTGGATTAAATTATCTCATTGTGCTTAATTGTCGAGAAGATATTATTTTCTATATTTTGTAGGAAAATGGAGATTTTTAGAAGCAATCACGGGCCTATTTTTATAGTGGTCGAGATAGAAATCCACTCATAAGCTTGAAGAATCAAGTCAAAGTCGTGTTTAAAGTGGAGTGAAGCAGAAACGGGGCTTGGAGAGTGACTTGAACCGAATATACTAGCTTTCTACTAGTAGCTTCCCCGCAAGAGTACGAGTTCACTGTAGTATGAGTAAGTATAGGGACCAAGTATTATCGAACCCAAGGAAAAGTGTGTATGCAAATAGATACCTGAAAATCTATGCGTCGTAGTTAATATGAGTGTATGTTTTTGGATTTTTTTTTTAAAGAATTAATTAAAAGCAACTAAAGTAAACTAATTAAACTAAAGAACGAAAGAAACTAATTAACTAAGGTTTGTATTCAAAGATGTGATGGTGATGCTCAGGATAGGAATCCCTACGTATACTAACGAAGCGGGTACATAATCAAAATAATTGTGACGCGCAAGAAATAACCTAAGTTAAAGATCGTAAGATGAAAGCTCAAGATTTAAACCCTAATACTTTATCCTATCAATCGACTTCACTAATCCACTAACAAGTTAATAGATTGTGCTTAATTAAAGAGACCCTAATTTAACTAATGGTGATGCGGCCATCCTCCATAGCTAAACCGGTAGATTAATTAACCCCTTCGAAACCTTCTCGTTAAGACTACTAGTTGTTAAAGAGTGATACGGTCGTCCTCTCCCTAACATTTTCGTACGAATTTCAAAGGTAAAGTTAAGATTGATTTTAAGAATTCATTAATTAAGAGAATTAAAACTTAACGTCACGAATTACCCTAATTACGTACCCACAACCTACTTCTACGAGTTCATCATATCCCAAGCATGTAAGGGTTTTAGCTAGACATGGGTTTTACGTAAACAAGAACGATTGAATAAATAACGAACATGAACATAATGATTAGAACGAAGAAAAGATCAAACACAAACTAGGGTTTCAAAAAATAAAGGAATAAACTGAAATTAAATCAATAAAACGAAGCCTCAACGGTTCAAGAACAAAGGTCTGAAGAAACGAAACTAAAAAGTAAAATCGGACTAAGAATTCGTAAAGAAAAACCTCAAAAACGTAAAAGTAAAGCTTGCTCGTTCCTTCTTCTCCAAAAACTAACTCTAAAAATGATCTGGTATCAAGTGGTAAGTGGTGGTACTACCTAAAAATGAGCTCGGGACGAGTATATATAAGCATCAGGCCGAATCGGGATCTCATGGGCTGAAAATACGCATTCGGGGCCGCAACTTGGAAGCGCTCAAGCTGTCCCGCTCGAGCGGAGACGCTCGAGCGTAGTGGTCGAGTGGAACATGAAGTCGAACAGAGGCGCTCGAGGGGTTGTGCTCGAGCAGCAAAAAGTTTCTGTAAGTTTGGGGCGCTCGAGCTGTCGAGCTCGAGCGGAGGCGCTCGAGCACACTGGTCGAATGGAACAAGAGGTCGAGCGGAGGCGCTCGAGTGCTCTCGCTCGAGCACTTTTCAGCAGCAGTACACTTGTTCGTAAAATCTTCATATCTCCTCAACCTGGAGTCCGTTTTGGCCGATTCAAAGTCCTACGAACTCCTCTTTTCATCCTCTATCCATCTATGAAAACCAAACAGATAAATTCATCAGTTTATAGAAATGATACTCAAATGACTCCAAACACTCATAAAAAATACTCAAAACATGGGCAAATTGGGCACCAAAACATAACAATTTCACGTCTAATCAGAGAGACCGGAAAATGAGTTGGAGGTTCAAAGTGGGAGAAAACAAAGTCAATACAAGCATAAGTCAAGCCAAGAGGTGCAAACCGAGATGAGCATAGGCCAAACCGAGCACATGGGGCCGTAGCCAGTGTCTCGATTTGGGCCTATACGTCTCAGTTGAGCCAAAATGGGGCAAACGAGCCAAACATGTGAGTGGCTCGGTTTGCACCCAAAGCGTCTCGGCCGAGCCACAACACTGCAAACCAAGACGATGGCTACGAAGTCAGTGACTTGGTTTGCACTCAAGCGTCTCACCCGAGCCACTAGAGTCCAATCCGAGACAGTCTTCCCCTGCTTTAAAAGTCATAAATTTTCCAAGAATCGGGGGACTTAAATTCAATTTAGTCAAAGGGCTTTTCTCCCCACATATAAATACCTCTCTTTCTAATTTTACACTCAGTTTTTCAAGAGGGTTTAGATCCTCAATTTCATTAGGTTCCTTTAAAAGTTCTTTCAATTTCTCTTCATTGTAAGGCAAATTCCTTAAAATTGCACCATAGTTTACTTTAATCTAGCTTAAGTTTAGTTTAATTGGAGTTGTATTTGAAGATTCAAGCAAGGAGTGAGAAGTTTATGCTTTCTTTTAATTTGTGTAATCAACCAAGAGGTGATATCCATTTTATCTTTCAATTTTAATTTAATTCCATTATGTTTTTAATTTAAATGTTGTGTTCATCCATGGATTGTGTTAAAAATTAGCCATGGGCTAATCCCCAAATGCTTTGGGTGTTGAAATTGTGATGGAATTAGTGTTATTATGTTAGTTCAGCTTGGATTATGCTATTGATTTGGTTTAATTGCTTCTATTGATGTTTTATCTTAATTAGATTAATTGATTGAGTTTAGTAGCTCTTTTTAGATTGGTTCGTGCTACAATGAGAGTTGGGTGTGAGTTGATCGACCTTGTGTGAGGAATTTAATTTGTTCATTGGATCCAAATAGTAGTCTATTACATCGAGAGAGAGTAGATGGGTAGACCACCATCAATAGACACTAGGTGCTTAAATTCACGGGTTTAAGTGTTTAGTGAATGGGGAATTCATGGAGCACATCGTGTTTCTTCAAGATATTCACTATCTATTGGGCTTTTGGAGTTAATTAGGTGCTAGTTAACTCTATTGATCGGTTTGATAACTACTTGGTCGTGTACTTGCATGTTATATCGATCACATCCGCTTTTGGGATGCATTTATTTGCTTGTTAAAATTATGCAAAAATACGAAAAAGTCAATCATGCCACTCCCTACACCTTCTGCCGTTGTGTTATACAAAAAAATCTCTATGTTTAAATTTTTGAATAAAATGTTAAGTTTTAGAGTGACAAACTCTTTAGTCGCTCGATGTTAATTTTTAAGACTTCTGTTGTTTGACTTAACAATGTTAATAAACTATGTAAATGTTTTTCCTTTTAATCGTGTGTTTTTAATTAGGATTTTGTGCAAGTCATTTATGTTGCAAATTATTCTAATAACTGTTGTTTATGTTTATCTATTATTTTAATTAAAAAATGGCTCGATTTAATATTTTACTAAAGAACACCATAAGTTCGGAGAGCATATTAAGTTTTACAAAGGTTGCATTTCGGATTTGTGGCATTACAATTCTGATATAGAAAATTAATCACTACATCTTAGAGGACAGTGATCTTTTTTAATGCCCTAAAATAAGAGTAAGTCCTCCTTCTCTGGCCCCTTAACCTTACAAACTAGTAACAATTACAAAAAGTGTATTCACCAAAACCTGAGCTCTAATATTAACTTCTTCTAATTGGGGCGGTACTTTTTCTTCCCTCCCAAATTGAGTATCACAGAAGTTGACGTCTGAAAATGCGGAGCTCACTTGCGTCCCAAGATTAACGTCGGTCCGACGGCCACCTAACTCACCTTGGACTTGATTCAACGTACCAATGGCTGAGTTACACATGTCAACACATGTTGCGGCCTTTGGTTTGAGGGGACCACTCTCAAGTGAAGTAGCAACCTTCAGGGTGGCCCTAGTGGCTGCGATTGATAGGTCCACCGTGATTTTACCAAGGGCTAAAAGATCAGCCCCACGTGTACGTGAGTCCGATCTTAACGAGCTATTGCATACATCTGGATTGACTGATTTGGTGCAAATATCACCGATCAAATCAGCTTGAGAGTTGCTAAAAAATGCTAATGAGAGAGCGATCAATAGAAAGAAGGAAGCCATTTTGGGATGAGTATTATTGGATAATGAAATTGTGTGGAGTAATATATAGAAAAATTTTATCGTTCGAAATTAATTAGAGTTGTGGAAATCTGGTTCACCATGTTTATGGTAAATTTAAATGTTATGTTAATTTTGAATTTTTATGCTAATTCATTAAATTGTCATAAAGTTATGGTTTTTCAATTACCTTAATATTTGTAGCTATTGTCACTTAGCTAGTAATTTATTACTCTCTTCGTCCAATAATAATTGATAAGATTGTTATATTAGGATATTACATTATATGGACTTGTTTTGCATTCTAATAATCTTTAATTATATTTTTTCCTAAAATATTCTTATTTAATTACGTAATCTTATGTGAATTAAATAGAAGAAAATTACTGTATATTAAATGAAATAGAAGAAGAAAATTACTATATATTAAATGAGTTAATTATAAATTTTAAACTTGCCTATTATTATTCAACTTTCCTAATTAATGGGAGTATTGATCTTTATTGTCATACGTTTCAATGATATGCAAGATTTCCACGACCATCTGACACTACAAGGAAATAATGATTTGTCTACGGAATTAAATTGCCCACAAAAATTTAACGACAAAAAAGTTAGTAGTAAAAATTGTCACCGATTTGCCCACGAAATTTTCTAATTATAAAAGCATCTACATTTCTCAACATATAACAACTTGCCTACGGAATTAATTTGCCTACAAAATAAAATCCCTAGATATAATTATCTACAAGTCATTTGCCTACAAAAATTTACCTACTACACAATTTGCCTACGAAATTTCCGTAGGCAAATTATTTTATAGGTAGGAAAGGAAGGAAGATGCCTATACAATTAGAAATTTTTGTAGGCAATTCGTAGGAAATTCGTAGGTAATCCTCCCTACGAATTTTGTTGGTAATTCCGTAGCTATATTGTCAATTTTTGTATGCAAATTTATATTTTCTTGTAGTGTGAGATTTCCGTTACCATTTATTTTTATATACTATATATAGAGTAGTGAAAACAAAATAAATTTTATAATTTAAAAAATGAAATATAGTATTGTCATAATTTCAAAACATGATCTGATTATGTAATAGAGTGAACAAACCTTTTAAAAAGAATAACAATAAAAACTTTTAACGGCAAAATGAAAAAAAAAATGTATTGAACAAAATTAGAGTTAACAAATTGGGCAATCCGGCCCAACCCAGCTCATTGGGCCAAGTCAGGTTCATGGACTGGGTTAGGTCGGCCCATTTTCAGATCGAGCATATAAAAATAAAGGGTCCAGAGTCCAGACTAAATACCCCTCCAACTAATTTAGATACACCTCCATCAATATTTAAAATTGTAAAATTATATATATAACCTTAATAATTAAACAAAAAACATAAGACTACATACACCCCCATCTCATTCTTATGCAGTAGACGTTCAACCATATATGTGTGAAGGAAAAAAAATTAATCTTGTCTTCGTCTTAACTTGATCAGACGGCACAACAATGATTAATTCATGTTTTTAAACTAGAAAGAGGTGAAAATGGGAGCATTTGACCTTCTTGTGTATTTTTTTGTCCCTTATTTCATATATTTTCTCTTTAATGTATAAACCCTAGTTTTAAATGTTTAATGTTGTTTGTTGTTTATATTGTGTGTATTTGTGTACGAAATATTGATATTTTAGGCATTAAACGACATTGAAAGTTGTATGATTGTCAATTGATCTTTCTTTTTTTTCAAATTTTCGTCAAACCAATTTTCTGACCTGGTTAGTCGAAAATCTTACATATTTCTGGACACCAATTGCCGAAATTTTTAATAGTTTAAATTTTTGGTAACGAATTTCCAAAATCTGGTTAATTTTTTGGAAATATTTTTGCCAAAATACTGTGTTAATCTTTTGGAAACATTTTTGCCAAGAGTATGTATAGAGTGAAATTGGTTTATATATGAATCACTGAAGAGTATTAGTTGTTTTCACTAAAAAGTATTAATTGTTTTTACGGAAGAGTATTATTGGTTTACACTGAAGAGTCTTAGTTCATTTTCACTGAACAACTAAAACACTTTAGTGTAAATCAGTAATACTTTTCACTAAATACAACTAATACTCTGCAATTAAATCAATTAATACCCTCCAACGATTCATGTATAAACCAGTTTCACTCTATATTTTGTCTTTTGCCAAAATACTTTGTTAATCTTTTGGAAATATATTTGCCAAAATATTGTGTTAATTTTTTGGAAACATTTTTGCTGAAATATTTTGTTAATTTTTTGGAAACATTTTTGCCGAAATATTGTGATAATATTTTGGAAACTTTTTTTGCCGAAACATTTTCTGCGTAAGAAAGAGATGTGGGTGTATGTAGCATTAAGTCTTTTTGTTTAATTATTAAGGTTATACATGTAATAAAATATTAAAATATTGATGGAGGTGTATCTCCATTAGTTGGAGAGATATTTAGCTTGGGCCAAAATAAAGTTTAGTTCAGCCATATTTGGGTCGCGCGCTAATGGGCTAGTCCAACTCATTTCAATTTTTTTTTTAATTATGAATGATGAAAATATATAAAAAGTTGTACTATAAATATTACATATAATTTAATGAAAAAATATGCATAGAAGCATTTTTTTTTTTTTAACAAATATAAATCTCTTGAATCAATTTGTAATTATGGTTCCTTTTCTGAACCAATTTATAATTATGCTTTTTTCACTTGATACAAAAGAGACTATTTTTGTAACGAGTGTGTTTGATGAGGATGGTCACTTTGTAACTGTCGTGCATTTATAGTTTCCAATATTTTTGCGTAGATGAAGAGAAAAATTGGGTTAATATGAAGCACTAGTATGGATCAAGCCATCGGGGTATGAGTGGGTGATGTAAAATTTGTCTTTGAATCAATTAGGTCCTCTCAAATAGATATCTCGACATTTGGTATTATCATAATTTAGACTAGTGTTGGATTCATTATCTTATTTTAAGCTTGGTATAATGGCAAAGTATTATATAAAAATAGTTCATGATAAACTTATAATGAAACAATTTTAAAGTATCATTAATCTCATCGGGAGTATCATTAATCTAATTAGAGGTATCATTAGTCTGAGTTTAAGAAAATTGTTTTAAATTTATTTAAACTCAGACTAATGATACCCCTGACAGGTTTAATGATACTCCTGATGATATTAATGATACTCTAAAACTATTTTATGTTAAGCTTATGAAGCGTTTTTATATAATACCTACTCTGGTATAATCACTTATCATGTCATTTAAATGGCACACCTACTTACTAGGAGATCTAGGTCTTTTTTAATCTTTTCCTCCATCGAACTTCCGTATTTTGTGCATAATCTTTTCAACAGCACTTGCTTTGGTTGATTATACTATTAACTTTTTTAAGAAAAAATTACTAGTGTGAACAAACTGGATTTTTTCTCCTCCGGATATTCATTCAGAAGGTTTATTTAGATTGTTTTGATTTAGAGGGGTGTGTATTGGTTATAGAGTGTGTATGATTTTTTTAGACTTTTAGGCTATGTTCTTTTTGGGTTTTAAGTGGTTTTTAAAAACCGGTTTTTGAAAACCAATGATTTTTGTAATCCATGGGGTTTTTAAAATCTTTGTTCTTTTTGGGTTTTGAGTAGGGTGAGTTTTAACTTTATTATGTAAAAGTAAAGGAGTGTTGTATAGGTTATTTATAGGGTTGTAGGCTTAGGATTTCAAAAACTTATTTTTAAAACCCAAACTAGAATGAGTTTTAGATTTCAAAATCCAAATCCAGGTTTTTAAAACCCAAAAAGAACATAGCCTTAAAGTTTGGGGGTATTCAATTTAGATTTTCAAAAGTCTTTAAAAATCTTGAGGTATTCAATACGGATTTTAAAAAGTCTTAAAAATCTTTAGGTATTCAACAGTCTATGGATTTTAATACTCCACGGATTTTTTTAGATTTCCCTTCCAAAATATAAATAGATTTCACTCTTCAAAATCTCTTCTAATAACCAAAGATTTCTACGGATTTTGAAAAGTTTTAAAAAATCTTTAGGTATTCAAAAGTCGTCTATGGACTTTCTTTGATTCTTTTTCATTGGGATGTTAACGGGGCGGGGACGGGGGGTCATTCCCCATCTCCGTCCCTGCAAAATAAATGGTAAAAAAATTTCCCCCATCCCCACCTCACCGGGGATCCCCGTCTCGCGGCGATTCCCCGTTCCCCGCCTACTTATTTTTTTTATCTCATTTTTAAAATATAAAAAGATATTTAAATTAAAAACTTTAATCATACAAAACAATTACTTTAAGTTGGTGTTAAAAAAATTAATTTAAACAATTTGAAGAACCTCTAATTCTAATATTTTTAATTAGCATATATACTAAAGTGAAAATAATATAATTTGGAACTAATAATATAACATTAAATAAAAAAATGTAATTTTTAATAAATAGTTAATTGAGTAGGAAACTATGAAATATTTATTTGTAATTTACTTTAACATTAAAATTATATATAAATATAATAATTATATAAAAAATAATGCGGCTCCCCGCGGGGAACGAGACGGGGATCCCCCGGGCTGAGAATACTATCCCGATCCCCGCCTACGGGGCAAAAAAATTCTCCGTCCCTGTTTGCTTTGGGATTACCCGCCTCGTTGTCAAGTCTACTCTTCAAAAAATATAAATAAATTTTACTCTCCAAAATCTCTTCTAACAACCTGAGACTTCTAATGAGGGCGAGGTATAACGGTGATGAAAATGAAGATGAAATAATAATGTATTTTTTTAACTAATGAATTTTTTTTTTCCTAAATAATTTGGATAACTTTTTTTTATATACAAGTGTATCCCATATATACTTGTATCAATGGTTCCAGCGCTGGAGTCTATGTAAATCCATGTAAATCAATAAAAAATGTATTCCACAATCCTGTAAAGTCTATGAAAATCCAAATAAATCAATAAAAAGGTCAGTCAAACTCTACATGGAGTCTATAGATTTTATTAATCCACACACTCTTTAAAGTCTAAAATAATCCGATAGAATCCCAATTGAATACACCCCTCTTAGAATAGGTGTTCCTAAATGTACGTCACGTGTGAGTATGAATTTATTCAATAATTGGAGCGCATAAATGATTAGACGTGAAATTATTATGTTTTGGTGCCCGATTTGCCCATGGTTTGAGTGTTTTCGATGAGTATTTGGAGTCAAATGAGTATCATTTTTATAAAATCATTAATTTGTCTCGTTGTATTTCATAGATGGATAGAGGGCGAAAAGAGAAATTTGTAGGACTTTGAATCGGCCAAAACGGACTCCCGGTTGAGGAGATATGAAGATTTTACGAACAAGTGTACTGCTGCTGAAAAGTGCTCGAGCGAGAGCACTCGAGCGCCAGCGCTCGACCGATTGCACCATTCAAGCTACATGCTCGAGCGCCCCTGCTCTAGCACTATCCTATTTTTGCCTCCGGATGCATTTTTTCGGCCCATGAGTTTCCGATTCGGCCCGACGCTTATATATACTCATTCTAAGCTCGTTTTTTAGGATAATCAGAGACCACTTGATACGATATCGCTTTTAGAGTTAGTTTTTGGAGAGAGAAAGAGGAGAAGAGACGAGCAAGCTTTAGTTTTACGTTTTCGAGATTTTATTTACGAATTCATAGTTCGGTTTTGATTTTTCGTTTCTTTCTTTTAGACCTTTGTTCTTGAATACATTGAAACTTCATTTTATTAATTTAATTTGAGTTCTTAGCATTGATTTCTTGAAACCCTAGTTTATGTTTGATAATTTATTCGTTATAATCATTATGTTCATGTTCGTTACTTCTTCGATTGTTCTTGTTTCCGTAAAAGCCATGTCTAACTAAAACCCTTGCATGCTTGGGGTAGGATGAACTCGTAGAAGTAGGTTGTGGGTATGCAATTAGGGTAATTCGTGACGCTTAGTTTTAATTCTCTTAATTAATGAATTCTTAAAATCAATCTTAACTATACCTTTGAATTTCGTTCGAAAATTGTTAGAGAGAGGACAACCTTATCACTCTTTAATAACTATTAGGCTTAATGAGAGGGTTTAGAAAGGGTTAATTAATCTACCGGTTTATCTAAGGAGGACGACCGCATCACCTTAGTTTAAATTAGGGTCTCGTTAATTAAGCACGATCTATTAACTCGTTAGTGGATTAGTGAAGTCGATTGCTAGGATAAAGTATTAGGGTTTTAATTCTTGAGCTTTCATCTTGCAATCTTTTACTTAGGTTATTTCTTGCGCGTCACAGTTATTTTGATTATGTACCTGCTCCGTTAGTATACGTAGGGATTCCTATCCTGAGCATCATCATCTCATATCTGAAAACACACTTTTACATTCTTAGTTTAATTTTCCTTTTTGCATTCGTAGAGTAATTTAGTTTAGATTATATTTTCTTTAAAAATCCAAAAACATACACTCATATTAATTACGACGCGTAGATCTTCAGGGATCTGTTCGCATACACTCCTTTCCTTGGGTTCGATAATACTTGGTCGCTATACTTACTCATACTACAGTGAACCCGTACTCTTGTGGAGTAACTACTAGTAGAAAGTTAGTATTTTCGGCTTCAAGTCAATGGCGCCGTTGCCGGGGATGGCGTTGTATGTCTTTTGAATAGGACTTGTAGATAGCTTAGTAGTTAGTAGTGAGTGTTTTATTTTTCTGTTTTATTCCTACGTGTTTGGCAGTTGCGTTTTTATTCTTTTGTTAGTGTTTCAGGTTTATAAAAACACGCTCACAAGGTGATACGAGCGAAGAGAGACTACAGCTAGATCCTGGGACAATAGCAAGAAGAAACCGAGCCTTTTTATGAAGGATGAATGCTGCCGGAGGAGAGAACAATAACATGGACATTAATAATGAGTTGGATGATGCTGCAAATGAGTTTAATCAGGTAGTGGAACGGGTTGAGGGCACTGGAGGGAATACCAGTCAGAACCAAGTTCCGTTAGGGGAAAGCCAGAGCCAAAACCCAGGTACACAAAACGTAAACAATCCAGCTCACAACCTTGTCCAACATCCTCAAAATAACCCTTCTTACCCACAGAACAACTTCCCACAATACAACTTACCTTATCCTTACCGATACCCACCATATCCATATCCACCATACCCGTACCCTCCACCTCCTGTTTACAACCCACCACTAGTCTATCAACCGCCACCAGCCCAACAAGTACCCGTACCACCTGCTAATCCTCAACACGTTACTCAGAATGCAGATCAGAACATGGCTATTCGGGGAAGGTTTGCGGCACAACCGCAACGGTACTATGATGGAGTGGCATTGCCCCCTGTAGAGGCAAACAACTTCTCAATTTCCCCTGGAATTTTAAAGCTGCTTATCGAGAATCAATTCAAGGGTGAGGTTGGGAAGGAGAATCCTCATACCCATCTGAGGAGTTTTCTGATGATCGCATCCACGTTCAATTATAACGGCATGTCTGAAGATGCCAAGAGGCTCAGGCTGTTCCCATTCTCTTTGATGGGAATAGCAAAGGAGTGGTATGATAACACGCTCCCACGGGGAGGTGTAACTGTTGGGTTTTAGAGGCACGAACACCATGTTCGGCGCAACGGAAGAACACGATTCACCAACAACGAATCTTAAACATGGTTGTATAACATAAAAGCATAAAGGATAAATAACATGTATATAAATCCTTACATCGATTTGTACGCGGAATCCTCAACTATGGTATCCACGTAACGGCTTTCTACCAACCCGCACGGATATGCCAGCGTTGAATCTCGAGACGAATTTGCTAGGAAAATTTCGACTGGAGATTTTATGGAGAAATTATATTTCTTGTATCATTTTCGGAATTCCCATAAGACACATATTTATAGGGATTAACTTGGCTTAATTCCTAAGCAAGATATCGGGCCTAGCCCGTAATATAATCTCTACAGATTATATCTCCCTAGATATGTTCCAACGAATAATATCTTTACCATATCTATTATTCTTGTATAATAATATTCCAAATATTATTATTGGGATTTCATATTTAATTAAATCCAATTTAATTAATAATAATAATAATAAATTCTAAATATAATTATTATTATTATATTCTCCATAAATTAAATATTATATCTAATACAATATTTAATCAACCAAATATAATTGGTAGATTGCCATTACTTGTTGTGTGACCCATAGGCCCTCGTATATCGAGCGATTAGTCAAACTAAAGGTCTTAATTGAACCCTAGACAATAAATCAGACATTCTCAATATACGAGGTACGTTGCGAGGAAATCTACAACTACCTGTAATATTGTAGGCTATTGTGATATCTTCCTTTCATTCGTGAATACTCGATTAGGCCTTGAACATGATGAAGTGTCTATTCAAATAGCTTAATCATATTATCTCAAATCACTAATTGATCAAGTATATCACACTTAGCCACAAAGTCTAAGTTGATGCGCGTCGGCCGACGACTTAGATCCAATTATGATGAGAAAACGAGTATTCTCTCTAAATCCACATTGAGGAATGAATCCTATTCTTGGCTCAACTACCACACACATGTATTTCGTGATGAACCCAATCCATGTCATATCTACCCGTGGAAGGGTGCAAGCGTCGGTCATGGTCAAAGTTCACCACTCCACACATGTCGTGCGTATTGACCTCAAGTCAGAGGAGTATCACATCGCTCCCACTAACCGAGACACCCGTAGACACATTATGTGGAATTACATCAAACGGTTTCTCGGATGGGTATACCAATACCCTCTAAGGTATCTGTGCATCCATCATGAGATACCCGGTATCTCGTAGTAAGTGAGATCTTACTACACTCTCTAAGAGTATGATGCAGATCGCACACCAATCTCAATTGCATCATCAATATCCCATTCTTGATGATCCTTGATTGGGGCTATTTGAGAATCATACTTAAGTCATCTGAGTTCTCACTCACTCAATGACAGTAGTGATTCATGGAAACACAAATAAGAATATATGCAAACAATCAAACATCATATTCAGATAAGTGTAACGCCATACATTTAATATTAAACCAATAATAATATTAAACTAAATCTGAATATTATCTTAGTATTATGTCCTTTCGATGGATTGTCTCTAGGACACTAACACTAAAAATCTCCCACTTGGACTAGAGCCAATCACCTACATGACTAACCCCTAGACCATCAAATGTCTAGTGTGTACATGAACAGTGAAAAGGATTTGCAAGATTATCCTTTATGGGAAATGTTTTAATTCCATTTCTCTTATCGATATGATCTCTTGGATCAAATGATAATGCCTCCGTACGTGCTTATTTCTGTTATCAGATCTCGATTCCTTTGCTCATGCAATCGCACCAATGTTGTCACAATACAACTCTATTTGACAATTGGCACTCGGAACTACCCCTAGTTCTCTCAAGAACCTTAGAATCCAGACAGCCTCAAAGGCTTCTGATACAGCAATGTACTTAGCTTCGGTTGTTGAGTCCGCAGTTAGATCTTGCTTGGAACTATTCCAACTTACCGTCTCATCATTGAGATTGAATATATAATTTGACTGTGATTTATAATCTCCATAGTCTGACTGGAAACTCGCATCAGCATAGCCCATAACGACTAGCTCTGACTGGCTACCGTAGATAAGAAAATGTTCTTTAGTACGCCTGAGGTACTTCATAACATTCTTGACAGCAATCCGGTGAGGCTCACCTGGATTCCACTGGTATGTACCAATAATGTTGACAGCGTAGGCCACATTTGGCCTCGTGCAAGTCATGGCGTACATGATGGAACCCAATTGCAGATGCATATGGAGCGTCCTTCATGTGCTCGATATCAGCTTCGCTAGAAAGACAATCCTTCTTCGATAGCTTTATCCCATGATATGCCGGTAGAGATCCTCTCTTAGAGTTCTCTATCGCAAAACGCTTCAACACCTTATCTACGTAGGTGGATTGTGACAACCCTACCATCTTTTTGGATCTATCCCTATGGATCTTGATCCCTAAGATGTAGCATGCCTCACCAAGATCCTTCATTATGAAGGTCTTTGATAGCCAATCTTTCTCAGACTGCCTTGGCAGGATGTTATTTCCTATAATCAATATGCCATTAACATATACGACTATAAAGACAATACTCTTCCCGCTGCGTTTACGATAAACACAAGGATCTTCCAAATTTTAGATGAAGTCAAAGGATTTGACAGCTTCATCAAATTGGATATTCCAACTCCTAGAAGCTTGCTTCAATCCATAGATGGATCGTTTAAGCTTGCACACAAGATTAGACTTTGGCTTAGATATAAAACCCTCCGATTGAGTCACAAACACTTCCTTATCAATGTTACCATTGAGAAAAGTTGTTTTGACGTCCATCTACCAAAACTCATAATCGTGGTGTGCTGCTATCACAAGTAAAATTCGAATGGACTTGATCTCAGCAACTGGCGAGAAAGTCTCATCACAGTCAATACCTCGTATTGACTATAACCTTTCGCCACCAACCTATCTTTATAGGTTTGTACTTTGCCATTTGCATCGGTCTTACGCCTGAAGACTCACTTGCAATCTATGGGTCTAACCCTTTTCTAGCAACTCAATTAAGTCTTAGACTTAAATGGTGTACATCTAGTCTGTTGATAGACGAACATAAATCAATGATGGGCGAACAAGGATTAAAGCCTTAAAAAGAATTATGAAGAACCAACCTCAAATCAAAGATTATTAACAAAGAAAATCAAGATGGGGGTGCATAAATCAATCCAGAGAGTGTATAAACTGACGAACAACCGACGAACAACATACTAGCGAACAGGTTTTAAGACCCGAGACCAGATACGAACATTCTGCCAAGTCACTGATGACGAGCAACATTGTCAAAAGGTGGTACATCTACCAGCCTAAGAGGTGTATGTCGACGAACAAAGGACCAAGATCCCAAAGTCAATCTGTGTAAAACACAAAGGCGAACAACTTCTGAGCCATACACTCAAAAGGCGAACAACTTTTATGAAAAAACCCTTCTGGATCAACTAAGCCGACCTGGGCGAACAACAATGAAGTCCGAGATAAGACCAAAGAAGACTTTGTAACTAAGAATCAACTTAGATAAGGTCAAAATAAGGTCAAAGGACACTTGTCAAGCATGCAAGCTAGGGAGACCAAGAGTCATAGACACCTCATGCTTGCTAGTCACAATAAATAGTTGTTCTCCATCTTAATAAATACAAGTTAAAAATTCATAAAAACACTCCCAAAACACACACTAACACACCAAAACGTACACACACACGAAATTATTACGATTTCGACTTTTGTGTTTACAATTTCATAACCCGAATCCTCGATTTACCATTTACGGTGGTAACCAATCACACGTAATTGATTGGTGGTCTTAAACCGAATTAAACAGTCACTAATCCACCCGAATAAATTTGATCACCAACAATTTTGGCGCTAGAAGGAGGGATCGAACCTCCGGTTTAGTGTGATTACTCAAGAACTTCAAGTTGAAAACTTGAAGATTCAAAGAAAACCTCAAGAAATATTTGAAGATTCAAATAAAAGTGTTCTTGGTGTTCTTCATCATAAGAATTAAGACAAATTAATTCGGAATGCCTCAATCCAAGGAAACACAAGGATCACGCTTGTTGTTGGTCCCACTAGATAGATTAATTGCGGAAGCCTTTATAACCAAAATGTCTTTAGAGAAAATCTTTTCTAAGAGCACAAATAATAATCAACAGGTATTAAAGAAAGCAATAAATAACACCGTATTTATAGTGGTTCGGATCTGAATATCCTACGTCCACTCTCCCTTGATCAAAGGGGTCTCACTATCCAACCAACAAACTCACTACTTACTGGAATTTCCGAAGTACCAGCACCTTCTTACAATCTCTTTAGATCTAACTTCGATCTAAAGACAAACTTACTCTAACCTTGTCTAACAAGATGAACAGGTTGAGTATATAAACTCCTTACGAGTTGGATGAGTAATTTAGAACAAAGTGAGTGCAAATGCGTAGTGATCAAAAAGCTTAGTATGCTATGTGCGCGTGTAGAGTCTCTAGAGCTTTTTCTTGAACTGCACTCTTGTATATATAGAGGGGATTAGGGCTAGCCGTTGGAGGGCTAATCCAATCAGATCCTCTATATAAGGAAGCCTCAATCAATCAATTCCCTAATTGATTGATTGGGTTGGTGGGATCCTTGGATTGATTATCTTCAAATACTTTCCAATCCTGATCTTGTTGACTTGATCTGAATCACCAACGGTCAATAGCTTCCTTTGCCTAACTCTGATTTTCTCCAGAGAAGGCAGGACCAGACACCAGGCAACCTCGGTGTCTTCTGGTCCTTATCTGGTGAACAACCAGAATACTCAGTAGAATAAGGGGATCAAACTGAGCATCTTTTGTTCCACCAGACTCGTCTGGTCCGGACTCGTCTGGTCTGGGGAAGGTCCTCTGCCTCTGGTCAGATCTCATCTGGTGAAGTCTTCTGGTGAAGTCCTCTGGTGGGGTCTTCTGGTGACTCTTCTGGTGAAGTCTTCTGGTCTGGCAGTTCCCCCTAGACTAAGTCCTAATCTAGATCATCATCTGGCTAACAGGTCCAGATGGTCCTATTACATCTTCTGGTTTGTTTTAACTCATCAAAACTAACAATTTTTATCCTAACAATTTCCCCCTTTTTGATGGAGTTAAAACACTACCAGAACTGATCACAAAGAAGATTTAAGCAAGAAAACATATAAAGGATAAGACCTTAGAATAGATCTTATTAGGCAAACAATTAAGACAACAAGAGGTTGTCTTTTGAACAGAGAAGATATGAATTTCATTAGAAATAAGGATAAAGAGTTTACAGATTACAATGAAATTCTGGTCCTATCTAAGCATATCTTCTGTTATCTTTAGGTACCAGAAACCAGTCAAGAAACATGTCTTGAATGGCCTTCAACTCTGCAGAAGATGCTGGGGTGTAATTCACCAACACCTTTGTCTTGAATAACTTCTTCAACTCTAGCCAATCAACATGGTCCCCTATCATGGGAGTGTTGAGGTAATGAAACTCAGGAGCTGTGACCTCCATGTTGAACTCTATTGTTGAATCCATTAGCTGCTTGTAAAGCTCTGCATCGTAACACTTCATCCACGAATGGAAGGTCCTGTTGATAAGTGCTTCATCTTCTGGTGGTGGCCTCTGGATGTAATGTTGAATAAACCAGAGAGTCTTGGCTTCTCTCCATTTTTCAATCAGGGGCACAGGCACAGTAGAGTCAAAGGACTCTTCTGTCCTGAGAGGCAAGATATTCAACACTTCAGTGGGAGCTTTTCTCCTCTGGCTCGATCCACCTGCACCAGAAGAAGCACCAGCTTCTCTGCTCTTCTTCGATTGTCTCCTAACATATCTGAGCCTCTGCTCTTCATCTATGTTTTTCCTTATTCTGGCTTGTTTCTCCTCTGGAGTCTCTTCTTTGTATCTCTTCTCTGCTTCTTCAACGACCTCTTCCAAGAAGCTCTTCTTGACTCTTCTGATCACTTTCTTTGCAGGACCAGAGATGGAAATAGGATCCTGCTCTGCTTCTGATTCCTCTTCTGCAGCAAGCTGCTTAGCCATGGAAAGAGATTTGAGCTCTTCCTTCTTCTTCTTCTGCAACTCAGCCTGGGCCAAAGTGTTTTCCAACAGGTCCAGACGAGCTCCATGGCTAAAGAGGGTTTCAACAGTGGTCTTCGCCAGATCAGTTCTGGACTTCTCTTCCCCCTTTTTAACTTCATCAAGGAGGGGCTCCACTACCTGCCTTATGAGATCAGGCAAGGCAGTGTTGGAGGAAGAGTGAAGATCACGCAGTTGCCTAGCCTCCTCCAGGTAGGCTTTCGATTCTGCAACTAAGGCCTCCTGCCTGGCAAGCATCTCCTGGAGAGAATCCTTCAGCTTTGCAGTGTCCAGCATTTGAGTGGCCAACTCCACTTTAAGCACCGAAACTGGCCTCATCTGGTCAAGAACATATTGTTGAAGCTGCTTCTTGCTCTCATGTACATCCATCTTTAAGAACAGGCAGTCAGATTTGAAGGCAGCTTTGGCAGAGGCAAAAACATCCTTGATCTGCTTCAAAAACTTTCTTCGCTCATCTTTAATCTGGTGTTCAACCAGAGCAGGTGCCAAGTGCTGCATAGCCTTTGAAAATCTGCCAATCTGCTGGATTTGTTCATTGAAGAACAACTTCATCTTCTGGAGGATAGCCGGAGTGACCTCAAAGTCTTCTTCGTCGGAATACAACTCTGAAGGGAAGGCGAAGTGAGGACCAAACTTGTAAGAGGGGCCCTCAGGAGAGATC
Source organism: Ballota nigra (assembly GCA_947034835.1). Taxonomy (NCBI): domain Eukaryota; kingdom Viridiplantae; phylum Streptophyta; class Magnoliopsida; order Lamiales; family Lamiaceae; genus Ballota; species Ballota nigra. Next base: position 13,013,445 of record OX344728.1, read on the forward strand.
ATCACCCCCTGCTGGATGAGAAGAGTTCGAATCACCACCTTCGCTGCCTTTGGTGACTCTAGCTCTGCAGGATTCTGGAGATTTAGCTTCTGCTTCAGCTCGATCTCCCAAGCAGTGAAGTTGGAGGGATCCATTTCCTCAAGCAACATCATAAGGTCCTCCACATCCTCCAGTCTGGCCTTACTCCAAACTTTAGCATCAGTAAGATCCGCCAGAAGGGGTAAGTGCTCCAGAAGAACTGGAAAATGCTCTCTTAGCCAGAGCTGAGCACTTACACTCATACTCTGCCTAATGGGACCCATTTCTGCAGATGAGAAAGTGAAGGGTTTGGGCCCAGAGGCAGAGGAGGAAGGTGCTAAGTTAGAAGGCTCAAGTGAAGCTTCCTCATCTTCACTATCATTGCTGGTTGAACAGGTGGGAGAAGAGGGAGGGGCAGAGAATCCCAGAGCCATAGAAATGGTTGGGTCTTGTTCTGTATGGGCTTGTGAAGGGGTAGGATTTTGTGAGGTAGAGAATGTAGGTGTGTTTGGGAGAGTCTGCTCTGGTGAGAATGAAGGAACACCAGGAGCAGATGAGATGGGATGTGTTTGAGTATCTGGTGGGGAGGTAGAGGGGGAGACAAGATCAATGGAAGTAGAGGAGGGTAAGAAAGGGTTTACCTCTGCTGGGTCAACACCAGCAGGCACAACGAGCTCTGGAGTATCCTCCATAATCTGGGAAGCTTCATCAATAGCTCTCTCCAGGGCCTCACCAAGATCAGATCCAGAGTCAGGATCCTGTAGAATTGCCTTCTTGGCCCTGGGCTTCCTCTTAAGAGGTTCAACCTCCTCTTCCTCTTCTTCCTCTGATGGCTCATCCACCAGAAGGGTTTTCTTGGGAGCTCTTCTGCCAGTCCTTGGCTTCTTGGCAGATTTCTTCTTGGCCTCCACCGGCCTCTTCCGCTTGGCAGCCCCAGCCTTAACAGCTTCATCATCATCACCACCCTTCTTCTTAAGAATGTTAAGAAGGGGAATCTGGTCCTCCTCCGAGGAACCAGAAAAGGCAATGGTTGAGGAACCAGTTGCACCAGCAGCTTTCTTCTGGGCCTTCTGCCTTGGCTGCTGCTTCTGCCCCTTTGCAGGTGAGGGTACTGCCTGAAGAGGAGGGGCAGGGATGGCTTCTTCTCCATCAGAATCAGGATAGCCATGAAGGGGACCATCCTTGGAGAATAGCACCTTAGACTTGTGAAAGCCTTTGCACCAAGACTCCTTCCATCTCTTCTCTGGAAGCAAGGAGTTCAAAATCAAGGTAAGTTTCGTACCCAACGAAACATTAGCAGTGAAATAAAACTGCATCTCCCCTGGAATGGAAGGACAAGCTTCCTTGTTAACTTTCGCCTTATTCTTCCTCAAGACGCCCCAAAAGAATTCCGCCCAATTGCATTGGACGTCGTCATACAAAGCTCTCATCACACACATTCTTCCATTAAAGATCGCATCTGTGCTGTGATTTTCACACATCAACACCTTAACAACTATGTCAAAAAGTACCTTGTACTTTTGCCTCAGATGCTTATCCAGAAATCCCTTCGTGATATTCTGGCAAGAGGAACGAGCGAACAGTTTGAAGGAACCCACAATATCATCCTCCTTGTAGGTTAAAGGATCCACTCCTTCCGCCGAAATATTTCCAAACAGGGCACAGAAATCATGCTTGGAAAACACCAAATCTTCCCTGTCAATCTTTGAAGAAATATGGTGTTCATTGATCTTCATGCAAACCAAAAACTGGGCCGCATAACCGTCAAGAGTACGAAAATCTCTGGGAATGGTGGAGATCAACTTCTCAACTCCCGATCTCCTCAAAAGTTCCAAAATAGCAAGAACAGACGAGTTCTTGGTGGTGTAGAAGTCAACCACCATCTCCGTTTTGAGTTTCTTCATCATCAATTCATGGTCAAAATTACACGGAGGAGCCATATCTGTGTGAGAGAGAGAGAGAGAGAAGGGAAGAACTTTGCAGAGAGAGGTTAGGGCTTGAAAGTAAGAAAACGTGAAAAGACAGATTGTTCAGAAAATTAGATTTAAATAGGGTAATACGCGTGGCTCGAGTAATAAATGAAGTGTGAACGCGTGTAATACCAAAATTAAATTAGGGAACAAAATCAATATTTGAATTGATTGACATTTTGCACAGTGATTAAATCCGATGGCCACAAAGAAAGGCAAGATACAGATTTAATCTGGTGCGTTGGCATAGTCATTGGGACGGGGCATAAAGGGGTTTTGTGGCAGTCAAGAGAAAAAGCGAAATGATTGCCAAGGCCCTATACCCTAGTCTTAAATACACTCCGAAGTTGAAAGGTTTTGAGTGTACTTACTAATTTGAAAAGTGTATCCCAATGATCAGAGGCCAGAGAAGTAAAACCATACCTGTCACCTGATATTGTAACCAGATGATACCACAGCTAATCTGATGTCACATCTCCTCTGATGAAACTCATCTGGTCCTGGTCAGAGAAGATTCTGGACATTTGACCCAGCACCTCATCTGGGACAAGTGTCACCTGGTGCATACCTTATCTGGTACCTTCTCTGACATGTCTAATCTGCAGGTATGTTAGTTTTAAACGAAATAAAGAATATGCAATAAAGTGGAAATAAAGGATACTTCTCTGATGTTCCCCCTAAAACAAATCTGTCTCTGGATCCAACAATCCTAATTCAAAAGCTAACTCTCTGAATCTGGTCTCAGCCAAAGGCTTAGTTAAGATATCTGCTCTCTGCTTCTCTGTTGCAATCTTTTCCATCCTTATATCTCCCTTCTCAACATGATCTCTGATAAAATGATGCCTTATATCAACATGTTTACACCTGGTATGAAGAACTGGATTCTGGGTAATTGCAATGGCACTATTACTATCACAGAATATAGGAATATCCTTGGCTCTAATCTGGTAATCCCTAAGCTGTTGACTAATCCAAAGTAGTTGAGAACAACAGCTCCCTGCAGCCATGTACTCTGCTTCTGTTGTTGATGTAGCAACTGAAGTCTGCTTCTTAGAAAACCAGGATACCAATTTATTCCCTAAAAATTGGCATGTTCCACTTGTAGATTTCCTATCTATTCTGCATCCACCATAGTCTAAATCTGAATAACCACTCAATTCTAAATTGTCATCTGCAGGATACCATAAGCCTAAGTTCACTGTTCCCTTAAGATATTTCAAAATTTTCCTTGCTGCTTCCAAGTGACTTTTCTTGGGATTAGCTTGAAATCTGGCACAAACTCCAACAGCAAAGGTAATATCTGGTCTGCTTGCAGTCAGGTACAGAAGAGAACCAATAAGTGCTCTGTACTGAGTCTGGTCCACACTCTCTCCAGACTCATCTGGATCCATGTTGAAATTTGTCATCATAGGGATCTTGGCTGCTTTGCTAGATCCTACTCCAAATTTCTCTAACATGTTTCTGGTGTACTTTGCCTGATTAATGAAGATTCCCTTCTCTGATTGCTTAACCTGCAAACCTAAAAAGTAATTCATCTCACCCATCATGGACATCTCAAACTGACTCTGCATGAGTTCACCAAACTTCTCACACAGCTTCTTGTTAGGGGATCCAAATATGATGTCATCAACATATATTTGGACCAGAAGGATGTCCTTTCCTTCTTCTTTCCTAAACAAGGTTCTATCAATCTTACCCTTAGAAAAACCATTGTCCAGAAGAAACTGAGATAGAGTGTCATACCATGCTCTGGGTGCCTGCTTCAGCCCATAAAGAGCTTTATTAAGCTTGAACACCTTGTCACCTTGTTCAAAACCAGGAGGTTGTTCCACATACACTTCCTCAATGAGAATCCCATTAAGAAAGGCAGATTTCACATCCATCTGGTATACTTTGAACTTCATGTGAGCAGCATATACTAAGAACAATCTGATGGCTTCTAGTCTGGCAACAAGAGCAAATGTCTCATCATAGTCTATTCCTTCAGACTGAGAATAGCCCTGAGCCACTAGCCTTGCCTTGTTCCTAGTAATAACATCATTCTCATCTTTCTTATTCTTGAAAACCCACTTAGTGCCTATCACCTTTTGATGTCTTGGTCTGTCTACCAGCTCCCAAACATCCTGTCTGGTGAATTGATTCAACTCCTCCTGCATAGCAATAATCCAATTTGAATCTTTCAGTGCCTCCTTGATGTTCTTGGGCTCAATCAAGGACACATAGCAACTGAATAAGGCAGCTAAGTTAAGAGTTCTCCTAGTCTGGACACCCTTAGTTGGATCTCCAAGGATTAGGTCATTGGGGTGATCAACCAGGGTCCTCCTTCCCGTGGTCTTGCCTGGTTGGTCATCTTCTGCAGTACCTTGGTGATTATCACCACCTGCAGAAGAGCTTCCCCCTACAGGAGTTCCAACCTCTTCTGGTTCTGCTCCTTGTGAAGGCTTCTGCTTCAGAGAACCAGGAGATGGGTCATCATCTGAATCTGAATCTGAGTCAAGAACAGGTGGATTGACTTTGATAACTCTGGGTGTAGTCTGATTCTGGGTCTCATCAGAAGACTTAGAATCCACCTTGAACTCAAAAGTAGATTCATAAAAAACAACATGAGGTGTTTCATCCACACAAAGTGAATTCTTATTAAAAACTCTAAAAGCTTTACTGGTGCTGGAATATCCTAAAAATATTCCATCAGCCACTTTAGCATCAAAGGTTCTTAATTTAGATTTCCCATTGTCATGGATGAAACACTTACATCCAAAAACATGAAAATATGAAACAGATGGGGTTTTACTTTTCCATACCTCATATGGAGTCTTATTATGTCTCTGGGCAATCAGGCATCTGTTCTGAGTGTAGCAAGCTGTATTGATGGCCTCTGCCCAAAATCTCTGTGGAGTGCTGTATTCTGCCAGAAGTGTTCTTGCAGCTTCTTTGAGGGTCCTATTCCTCCTTTCTGCTACTCCATTTTGTTGGGGTGTTCTGGCAGCAGATGTCTCATGAAGAATCCCATGATCCTTGCAGTAATCTGCAATGTGTGAATTCAAAAACTCTGTTCCTTTGTCACTTCTGATTCTGACTATGCTCTGGTTCTGCTCATTCTGAATCTGCTTGAAGAACTCTGGCAGCTTAGTCATAGTTTCATTTTTCTTAAACAAGAACACTACCCAAGTGTATCTTGAAAAGTCATCTACTATTACTAAGGTGTACTTCCTTCCACTGAAACTAAGAGGAGAAACAGGTCCAAACAGGTCCATGTGAAGTAGTTGAAGTACTCTGGTTGTGGTTGTGCTCTGGACATCCTTAAAGGAAGTCTTGGGTTGTTTACCCTTCTGGCATGAACCACAAACCTGGTCCTTCTTAAACACTTCATTAGGAAGACCTCGAATGAGACCTTTTCTGGCAATCTTATTCAGTGTTTTGAAGTTAAGATGACACAATATCTTGTGCCAAATCCAGCTATTCTCTGCAGATCCTTTTGCAACTAGGCATGCATTTCTTGGGCAACTGTTAAAATCTGCAAGATAAATGTTACCCTTCCTCAAGCCTATTAGCAAAATATCATTATAATCACAAGAGAAAACAGTGCATGAATCACTAGAAAACTTCACTGAGTATCCCTTGTCACAGAATTGGGATACTGAAAGCAGATTATGCTTGAGTCCTTCTACGTAGTAGACTTCATCTACAGATACTCCATTGAAGGTCAACTTTCCAACTCCTCTGGTGACTCCATAGTTGTTGTCACCAAACATCACTCTTGGTCCAGTCAATGGCTTAAAATCTTGGAGATTATCTTTCTGGAAAGTCATGTGCTTGGAACATCCACTATCAATGTACCAGACATGGTTGCTTGAAAATACTTTCTCCAATGGACTCTTATCTACCTGCAGAGAAATCAATTAGGTCCCCTACTAGTGCTGGGTCTTGATTGGTTAGTTGCAGGTTTTGTAGGAATCCATAGATAAAGATCATCCCTTGGTGGATGAGGAGATCTTATCTTCCTTCCAAATCTATCTACCAGCACATGTCCTCTGACAATGACATATTGAGCTACTGGTCTGATAAGGACACCTCTCTTATAAACAGGTCTGGTGTACATTTTCTCAAATCTGGCCTTTGGAATGGCCTACCTCAAAGACATGGTCTTAAAGGTCTGGTTGTAAGGGTACATCCTAGAAGAACCATCTCTGGTGTCATAACTACCTAGATCAGTTGGTTTTCTATAGATGGGTCTAGAAGACCTCCTCTGGTTCTGATAATTAGACTTGCTCTGGTGATTATAGTTCCTTTGAGTATACCTATTCTGGAATTGATTCCTCTGAGAAAATTGTCTCTGGGGTACCTGGTTCTGTTGAACATTGTTCCTTCTCTGGTAGTTGTTACTCTGATTGGTATTCCCCTTCCTTGAGTGTTTCCTTTGAGGTCCCCTAATCTGTTTAGGTTCCCTTTGAGGATTTCTCTGGGGTCCTCCAATTTGAGTAATTTCTACTCCTTGGGACTCATTGTTCACAGAACCATCAATCTTTAATGATTCCCCTTTTTGACACTTATTTTCTAGCATCTTCTCTTCCAGAACAGTCAACTCTTCTGGACCATTTGTTATGTGATTAACAGAGTGATTCCTTTTCCAATCAGGATTGTGAACCACCTTGTAACCATTACCAGTTAAGTCTTTATCATTCCAGATTTCTACCAATTTACCAGCTCTTACAGACTTGTCTTTATTATAGAGGTATTTATGGGTTTTAGTGGTAATTCCAGAATATCCTAAACCACTCTTATCACAAATACGCTGAGAAGACTCTGATATGATAGATACAACAGATGGTATCTTAGGAGCTTCTCTGGGCATAGGTATCTCCTCTATGTTGTGAGCAACTTGTTTTCCCTTGATAAGAGTCTGGTATTTGGCTCTGAGTTCATTGATCTCATCTTCTTGAGAGGTCCTTTCTTTCATGAGTTGATCTACCAGAGTATCTCTTTCTGTGATCTTATCCTGAAGTTCAGAGACTTCTTTGGAATGATCTTTCATGAGTTCTCTGGTGGATTTGTGCTCATGAGAGAGTGATTGAACTTCAGCTCTGAGCCTACCATTCTCTTTCTCAAGTTTTTGACAAAGTTGTACACAATTTTGGAGATCTGATAGCATTTGTTGCATATCAGACTCTCTGGAGTTACCAGATGAATTAGAGGATTCAGTACATTTGGAATTTGATAAAACTAGAGTAGTTTCATTTACCTCAGTGATGTCTGCCATGAGACACACATCATCATCTGATCCAAAGTCAGAAGAAGAAGAACTGGAACTAGTATCCTCCTCCTCTGCTTCTGCCAGTAATGCCCTCTTATCTGCATATCTCCTGTCTCTCTTGATTCTTTTCTCTTCTCTTTCCCTAGGAGTAAGCTGAGGACAATCATAACTGTAGTGACCAGTCTTGTTGCATGTGTAGCAGGCATTGTCTCCTCTGGGACTAGGACTTGGCTCTCTCCTCCTCTGGTTGTAGTCTGATCTGGCTGGACTACTCTCTCTCCTCTGGTAGTCAGGTCTGCCAGAGCTACCATCCCTCCTCTGATAATCTGATCTCCCAGAGCTCCCAGGGTTGTCATCTCTCTTCCTCTCTGGAGTTCTGAATCTGGTCTCCCTTGAGTCTCCAAATACCTTCTCCTTCTCTGCAGGCTTGAAGGAACTCTTCCTGTCTCTGGTAGACTCCTTCCAATGCCTTTTGTTCCTGCCATATTTTGAACTCATTTTGTCTAATTTACGAGTTAGAAGTGCTACCTGCTCCTTGAGGCTCAAGTCATCTGCAGTAGACTCCTTTGGCTTGACATCAGGCTTGAGAGTTGAAGAGAATGCAACTCCTTTCTAGCCAGAAGAGGAAACCTCTTCTGTTTGATCCTCCTCTTGAAGATCATATTCGTAAGCTTTGAGATCAGACAACAGAAGATGGTGATCCAGAGTGTTGAGATCCTTGTTGTCCTTGATCACAGTGACTTTAATTCTCCACCTGCTGGTTAGTGAACGCAAGATTTTGCTATTAATTTCTTTTTCAGAGTAGGTCTTACCTAAGGCACTAGCCTTGTTTAGGAGGTTTGTGAGGCGCATGTCCAGCTGGTCTATGGTCTCGTCTGGTTTCATTTTGAACGTATCAAACGAGTGTTGAACAGCCTGGAGCTTGTTATCTTTAATCTTCTCTGTTCCCTCGCAGAGAAGTGCAAGTTTGTCCCACATCTCCTTCGCAGTGACACAGGTTCTGACTTTCTCTATTACCTCCTTGGTGAGAGTGTTGATAATCTCGGTTCTTGCCACCTGGTCCAGGTTATGTAGCTTTCTCTCATCGTTGTCAAGTTCTTCTTTCTTTTTTAGGATTCGTTGTCTGGGAACTCTATCCTCTGCAGCGTCGCTAGTTTCTTCTCTGGACTCTGACCTGCCACTATCAATAGGAGTCCAGTAAAATTTAATGGGGCCACTCTCTACCACATCTAACATGCGGTGGTGGATAGCTCCCAGATGATTACTCATCATGAAGCTCCAGTGGCTATAGTCCTCAAATGAGAACTCTGGCAATTTGCGACTCTTATAAGAAGATTTTGCAGACATTTTAAATAAAATTTGGGAAATAATAAGAACTTTAACAAAAGCACTTTAAGAGCAATGGATCTGCCCGGTGACCACCAAAAGCTTTACAAAGCAGTGGTCGTTGGACACACTGCTCTGATACCACTTGTTGGTCCCACTAGATAGATTAATTGCAGAAGCCTTTATAACCAAAATGTCTTTAGAGAAAATCTTTTCTAAGAGCACAAATAATAATCAACAGGTATTAAAGAAAGCAATAAATAACACCGTAATTATAGTGGTTCGGATCTGAAGGGGTCTCACTATCCAACCAACAAACTCACTACTTACTAGAATTTCCGAAGTACCAGCACCTTCTTACAATCTCTTTAGATCTAACTTCGATCTAAAGACAAACTTACTCCAACCTTGTCTAACAAGATGAACAGGTTGAGTATATAAACTCCTTACGAGTTGGATGAGTAATTTAGAACAAAGTGAGTGCAAATGCGTAGTGATCAAAAAGCTTAGTATGCTATGTGCGCGTGTAGAGTCTCTAGAGCTTTTTCTTGAACTGCACTCTTGTATATATAGAGGGGATTAGGGCTAGCCGTTGGAGGGCTAATCCAATCAGATCCTCTATATAAGGAAGCCTCAATCAATCAATTCCCTAATTGATTGATTGGGTTGGTGGGATCCTTGGATTGATTATCTTCAAATACTTTCCAATCCTGATCTTGTTGACTTGATCTGAATCACCAACGGTCAATAGCTTCCTTTGCCTAACTCTGATTTTCTCCAGAGAAGGCAGGACCAGACACCAGGCAACCTCGGTGTCTTCTGGTCCTTATCTGGTGAACAACCAGAATACTCAGTAGAATAAGGGGATCAAACTGAGCATCTTTTGTTCCACCAGACTCGTCTGGTCTGGGGAAGGTCCTCTGCCTCTGGTCAGATCTCATCTGGTGAAGTCTTCTGGTGAAGTCCTCTGGTGGGGTCTTCTGGTGACTCTTCTGGTGAAGTCTTCTGGTCTGGCAGTTCCCCCTAGACTAAGTCCTAATCTAGATCATCATCTGGCTAACAGGTCCAGATGGTCCTATTACATCTTCTGGTTTGTTTTAACTCATCAAAACTAACAATTTTTATCCTAACACTTGTCAAGGAGATCATCTCCTATCCGAGCTTCGTCGGCCGACCACCAAAATCGTAATCCCAGACATGCGAACAGGTCGCAGCATACGGCCATAACCCATAATCTCCCACCTGAAATGGAAGCCCTGGCGAACAACTCTAACGAACTGACTAAAACCATTGCTGCTCTCCAGGCTCTACAGAGACAGCAAGATCAGAATAGGCCTTCACAAGCAAGGCCTAAGGATAGACCCGTGGAAGTGGTTAGGGCCAGGTCGGCGAGGGGCGAACAACACGAGGTGAACAGTACCCAGGTCAGGCGGGATAAAGGCAAAGCTAAGATGGTCGAACCAAGAGAGGGCCAAGCAGAGTCTGCTCGCGGGCGAACAATAATGTCGAGCCACGGAACAACTCATTCCAGTGCCCAGGATAGACTTGGCCAACCCCAACAACAGGAGAAAGTTGCTCGCTAGGAAGTTGAGCGTGGGCGAGCAACATTTGAGCAACCACGCCCATCGGTTCATGAGAGACTCTCTCAATCTGCCTTCAGGCGTCTAGGGCCAAATGCGGTGAGCAACCCTAGAAAACAGCTCCAGGATTTGCCCACTCCGAGTGAGGGACTGCGACGAGCAGAAAGGTTAGTACCTTTGCTCGCCGAACAGCCTCCAAGTCAAGGGGCATCTTTGGATGAGCTATCAAGTTTAAGAAGGGCAGTGGAGAACATGCAGGGACAGTTGGACCAACAAAGAGGTGTGGGGACAACCTTTGTCATCCTCACCATTATCACCTGTCATTCTGAAAGCCCCGATTCAGAAGAAGGTCCAGTTCCCGGCAAGCATACAGTATGACGGTGTTGCTGATCCCAGAGTTCATCTGACGAAGTATTCAGATTATATGGTCTCGGTGGGGGCCAGCGACGCCACTCAATGCTGAAACTTCCCCTTAACTTTAGGGGATCGGGTACATAAGTGGTTTTCGGTGATGCCACCAGCATCTATCCATTCATTCACTCAACTAAGTCGAGAGTTCCTTTCTCATTTCTCAACGGCGGGGTCGTACTTGTCCCAGAAACACCGATTGTCTAATCTAAAATAAAATGACGACGAGTCAGATCTGGCATTCATGGAAAGGTTCGACAAGGTGCTGTTGGAAGGTGAACCCGTCAGCGAGGACACAGAAATTGTTACTGTTATGGCCGGGTTGAAAAAAGGATCAAAGCTATGGAAAGAGGTACATCTGAAGTGCCCAAGAAGTTATGCCGAATTCAGAAATCAAGCCGGCATATTCGTTTCCATGCACGAGGCCTTGCAATCAAACTTGGGGGAGAACAAAGCTGATCCTAAGGAGAATAACAAGAAACCTGGCGCAACAAGCTATCGAGTCCCTAAAAACATGAAGGCATTTAACGAAGGGACGGAACTCAAGGAAAAGTTAAATCAAGTGCTAACAGTGTCAGTCGATACTGTTTATGAAAATGTGAAGGATAAGGAGTTGCTCTCCCCTCCCCGGAAAATTCGTCAAGACACTGGCAAACTCAACCCTAACAAGTATTGTGCCTACCATCACAGCGTGGGGCACTTTACGAGTGAATGTAGAGATTTGCTCAAACAGCTTTTGGCGTTTCTACGAGGACGGAAAGCTCTCTGACTTTGTTAAAAGATAACCCGGGAAGAGAGTCCGGGAGAACAACTCTGAGGAAGAGGATGATCAACCTCGGAAGAACAATAAACCAGCGCGACCAGTTCCTACCATCCCTGCTCATCCGTTGGAGGACTTATACATGATGGAACCTGCAGGCCCCGCAGGAGGGTGTTCTGATGGACGACCACCAATCTCCAACCAAAAAAGAAAAGCTGAGTTACGAGCGATCGATCAAGTCCAAGAAATGGGGGTCAAACCATCTATCATGCAGACAGCAGAATTGACTTTCACCGAAAGTGACTTGGAAGGGATTTTAACTCCACACAACGATTCGCTCGTAATCTGCGCAAAGATTATGGGAACACGGATCCACAGATTGTTGGTAGACACTGGAGCCTACACCAACATCCTGTTCAAAAAGACGCTCGATCTTCTTGGAGATTATTCGGGCTATATCCGGGATTCGACTCACAGAATAGTAGGCTTCGGGAAAGCTGTAATAGTCCCTTTGGGAATAGTTACTTTAGCAGTACAACTTGTAACGGCCAACGAACCCGAGAAAAATATTACAAGAATGGTTGATTTTTTGGTTGTAGACCAGGATTTAACCTATAACGGGTTTCTTGGTCGACCCTTTTTAAATGAATTCAAAGCTGCATGTTCCACTTATCACTATTGTTTGAAATTCCCAACAGCAAGTGGAGCAGGCACCATCAAAGGAGATCAAAGAAAAGCCAGGGAATGTCTCCTACAGTTGCAGGCCAAACATGCATTAGTATCCATGGTGGAGGCCACAACTAGCTATCCTGCTGATGAACCATCAATACTGGAGAACATGATGGACATAGAGGAGGACCACATGGATACTGACGAGCAATATCTTGACGAGCAAGTGTTAGACGAGCAACTCATTACCACCCAGGAGGAACATCATCCCGACGAGCAACAAAGGGGTGGTGACGAGCAACACTCGCCAGATGACTTGGAGGGCCAGGTTTTGACTAACAACAATGAGTCAGAACCAACAGATGATCTAGATCCCCGCCTGGGAGAAGAGCCCACATCAAAAATGATTTCAACCCTGAGGGACCGATACTTGATCCTCGTTGGAAAGGACAAAAACGACGAGCAACTCCGGTTGAAGAACTGGAGGCGTTCAAAGTTAATCCTGAAAACCAGGATCTCGAATTATACGTAGGACCTGAGCTCCCTAAGCCTTACAGATCCCGAATGAAAGAGTTCCTCAGCAAAAATCTAGATGTTTTTGCTTGGTCTCATGCAGACATGGTGGGAATAGATCCAAAGCATGCTTGCCATAAACTCAACACCAATCAAGCAAAAAGGCCTGTCCATCAAAAACGAAGAAAGTATGGCCCAGACAAGTATCAGGCCTTGAACGAAGAAGTAAAGAAGTTGTTAGACAATGACTTGATCCGACAAGCACTCTGTCCACAATGGGTAGCAAACCCAGTCCTTGTGAGGAAACCAAACGGGACCTGGAGGCTATGCATAGACTTTACAGATCTGAATGCAGCATGCCCGAAGGACAACTTTCCACTCCCTCACATTGACCAGTTGGTGGACAGCACTGCAGGTCATGAAATGCTAACATTCATGGATGCCTTTGCCGGGTACCATCAAATTCCAATGCATCCAGACGATCAAGAGAACACAGCATTTTATACGAATAAAAACATGTTGTGTTGGAAGAGAATGCCCTTCGGCCTCATCAACGCCGGAGCAACATACCAGAGGTTGGTGAACAAGATGTTCGATGAACAAATTGGAGATACGGTAGAAGTCTATGTGGATGATATCGTGGTCAAAAGCCCCCGAAAAGAAGACCATCTTCAACATTTGACCCAGGTGTTCGAAATCCTTCGACACTACAACATGAAGTTGAATCTGAAGAAAAGCAGTTTCGGAGTTCATTCAGGAAAATTCCTGGGCCATCTTGTTAGTCAACGAGGGATTGAAGCCAATCCAACAAAAGTCAAAGCAATCGTGGATATGCAGCCACCACGTTCAATAAAAGAAGTGCAAAGGCTCACAGGATGCCTAGCAGCATTGAATCGGTTCATATCCAGATCGGGGGACAAATGTCGTCCATTCTTTGAAGCTATCAAGAAAGGACAGTTCACATGGACTAACAACTGTCAAAAGGCGTTCGACCAACTCAAAGACTACCTGGGAGATGTAAAAATCCTATCAAAACCCGTCCCAGGAGAAAAGCTATATTTATACTTGGCAGCGTCATAAGTGGCCATCAGCTCCGTTCTGGTGTGAGAAAACGGCAAATTTCATCAACCTATTTACTACGTCAGTCAAGCCTTACACGATGCGGAGATCAAATACTCTCCAACTGAGAAACTGGCGTATGCACTTGTTATGAGTGTGAGGAAGTTACGACCATACTTCTTTGATCATCAAGTTGAAGTGCTAACAACTTTCCCACTCAGACAAATTCTCCATCGCCCCGACACAGCTGGTCGCCTATTAAAGTGGTCACTGGAGATTAGCCAATTTGGGGTAACCTATGCTCCTCGAACAGCGATCAAAGGGCAAGCGTTAGCCGACTTTATTGTCGAACTAACCTTCCCACCAAATCCGACGAGAGGACTTGATCACCCCTGGCATCTTTACGTTGACGGGTCTTCAACCAACATAGCCTCGGGGGCAGGAGTGGTTCTAATCAGTCCAGACAGACAAGTATTCACCTCGGCAATCAAATTTGGTTTCATGGCGACCAACAACGAAGCTGAGTACGAAGCTCTTATTACTGGTCTCCACCTATCTCTTGCAGTAGGTGTTAGAATGTTACAAATATTTGGCGACTCACAATTGATTGTGAACCAAGTCCGAGGTGAATACGAGGCAAAAGACGATCACATGATCGAGTATCAGCGAATTGTTGCTTACCTGATGTCCTTGTTAGAACAAGTCTTCATTGAACAAATTCCAAGGACAAGCAACACGCAAGCAGATGCGTTGGCCCGACTGGCAACAAGTGAGGGACCAGCAGAGTTGGCAGACATTATAATTACAAAGATGAATGATCCATCAACAAGAAGTTATAATGTCAATCAACTTGATGAACAAGCAAGTGAAGAAGAAGACTGGAGAACAAATATAGTCAAATATTTGAAAAGTGGAGAAAAACCAAACAACCCTTTTGAAGCTGCCAAGCTAACAAAGCAAGCCGCCAGATATACTCTGGTGGGCGAGCAGCTTTACAAAAGGGGAATATCAATCTCACTTCTCAAATGTTTGCCTAGGGGGCAAGGACGAGCAATACTCGAAGAAATACACGCTGGAGTATGCGGAAATCATACTGGGGGGCAAGCTTTGGCATACAAAACTATTAGACAAGGCTACTATTGGCCGACTTTACGTCAAGACGCAATTAAGAAAGCAAAGACTTGCCATCAATGTCAAATTTTTGCCCCAAACATTCATACCCCGGCCCAACAGCTCGTATCGGTTTATAGCCCGTGGCCATTTGCAAGATGGGGGATGGACATTATTGGTCCCTTCCCAGCAGGAGTTGGAGGTGTTCGATTTGTCGTTGTGGCAGTCGACTATTATACAAAATGGGCAGAAGCAGAGGCCATGGTAAAAATCACGCAGCAGAAAATGATCAACTTCATTTGGAAGAACATTGTCTGTCGTTTTGGAGTTCCACAAACCATTGTAACAGACAATAGTCCGCAGTTTGATGGGAAAGAGTTGAGAGATTTCTGTATAAAGTGGGGAATCAAAAAACATTACTCTACGCCCTATCATCCCCAATCGAATGGACAAGTTGAGGCCGTAAACAAGATAATCAAGCATACATTGAAAGTACGGCTAGCGGAGAGCAAGAGCAGTTGGTCTGAAGAACTCCCGAAAGTCCTGTGGGCATACAGAGTTTCTCCCAGGTCAAGCACCGGAGAAACACCTTTTGCAATGGCTTTTGGAACAGAAGCTGTAATACTAATTGAGTTAAAAACTAATACATTCAGAACGACCAACTTTGATGAGCAGGCGAACAACTCCGCTCTAGCTACTGAGATGGATTTGCTCGAAGAAAAAAGACTGAATGCCGAGCTAAAAAATGCTACCTATAAGCAGCGAGCAGAACGCTATTATAATTCCCATGTTAAAATCAGGGAATTCAGAGTTGGAGATATGGTTCTAAGAAAGTTGCTCGCCCAACCTCTAGGTAGGGGTGTGCAAAATGCGGTCTAAACCGAATAAACCGACCAAACCAAATCGAATTATAAATTTTGGTTCGTTTTTCGATTTATGGTTCGGTTTACGGTTTTTTAATTTGAATTTTTTTAATTTCGGTTCGGTTTACAGTTTCTACGATTTAAAAACCATATAGACCGAACCGAACCGAAATATTTTTAATAATAATAATAATATATTTTATGTATATTAATATTCACTAAATAAATATTTTATAGCTTATATTCTAATATAATATAATAATATTTATATTAGATAATTTATATTCACGCATAAAAGACTTAAGTTGATTTGTGTTTTGCATAAAATACTTGAGGAGTGGTGTTTTGTGTTGATTATATATTTCTAATTGTTGCGTAGCTTTTGAAAACTATTATGTTGATGTTTTTATTGGATTATGTAGTAGGGTTATTGATTAATCTTTGCTTAAATTAGTATTTAAATGTTGACATGTTGCAAATAATTAAATGAAACATGTGTATTGATGCTAAAAAAAATTAAACTGATTTAAAAAAAAAAGTGTAAAAAATTTCGGTTTGTACGGTTTGGAACCGAACCGAACCGAAATATTTTGGTTTGGAACCGAACGGTTTTTTTAAATATGGTTCGGTTTTTGGTTTATAAAAAAATTTCGGTTTGATGTTCGGTTTGATTAATACGGTTCGGTTCGGTGACCGAACCGACCGTTGCACACCCCTACCTCCAGGTGTATTGGGACCAACTTGGGAGGGCCCGTATCGTATAATGGAAAAATTCGTTAACGGTGTATACGATATCGAAGATATGGAAGGCAAGCCGGCCCAATACTCCTGGAATGTTGTACATCTGAAGAAGTACTATCAATGAGACGAACAAATTCTTAATTGGGCGAACAAATTTCTTGGGGGGCTAGTGAACCAAGTGAGGCAAACCAAAAAACTTGCCTAATTTTTTGAAAATTTTGCTAAGTATAGAATTTAAAGTTGTTCGGCACATTGTATAGTTTAGTGTTGTTTCATCTTTTAATTTTAGACAGAGTTGCTCGGCAAAAATATTATAAGCGAGCATGTTTTTAGTTAGTGTTCAAAGTTGTTCGTCAGATTATATTTGTTAATGACGAGCAGTCTTACAACACTTGTAATTTTTTCAGTGTAAATATAGTAGTTGTTCGTCAAAAGGAAAAGTCCAAAAGCTCGAGGTACAAGTCCATTTTGAGGACCAAAGCCACTTAAAGGTTGTTCGTTTTTTAAAATGAATAGAACCTAAGGCTAAACCCTGATTCCATTAAAGGTAAAGTTCAATTCGAACAAAAGCCCAATACTAAATGTTATAATTTCAAAGTCATTGACAAAAATGTAAAGGCAATTAACATATAAAGAAAATGAGCGAACATAAAAAAGGCATTCCATTAAACAAAAGGCATTGAGCCTCAAAAATAGTACAAGGATAGAGTACTACAAAAACGAACAACTACGAAGAAGAGCCTACCGAGCAACTATTACAAAATAGAGACTATTCTAAGTCCTAAAAACTATTGCTGCTCGGCGGGAGGTTGATCTTGAGGTTGGTCGGCGGGAGGATCAACAATCATGTCTCTAGCCATGTCCTCCGCGACTTTTTGCTCCATTTCCTTGGCAGCCTGCTCGTCTGCAGCAGCTGGCTCCTCTTCTTGCTCGCCCTCATCAACTTGAGGTGGAGGACGAGTAATGATGATGCTTGGGTCAAGGCCATCAATCTTGACCCCCAGCTCGGCGATATCCCCCAGTTGGAGCTCGATGTTGTTCGGCGGGGGATAGTGCTCCAGAAACTCAGTCAGGTCTTTGCCCATCTCCTCCACCATATCTTTAAAATCGTACGCATCAGCCATGCGAATGCAATCGGCGTAGGCGCAGATATATCCTAAGTTCGAGATGGGGGGAGAACGGGCCTGGAGCTCTGCCTCGAGTTGATCGCGGGTGAAGGTGCTGGCCTCCACTTCTCTCAAGCGAGCAACTTCCGCCTCAAGCTCGGCGATCTTCTGCTCGGCCGCAGACAGTTTGCTCTTCTCCTCGCCGAGCATGGCTTCTTTGCCTCCCAATTCGCTGGATAAACCTTGAATTTCTTCAAGGTATTTCTTCTCATTGTCGATGTAGAGGGAGATCTGGTTGTTAAGCCGAGCAATCTGACCATTCAAATTGTTCGCCATTGTATCCTTCTCCTCTGAAAGGTGGCGAACAGTGGCAGCATGTTGGCGAGCAGCTTCTTCCAGCTCCACCACTTGAGTCATTCCCCTTTGAGCGGATACAAGAGAGTTGGCAGCTTGTACCATTGACAAATTAAAGTTATCAATGGCCCCTTGAGCGAGCACGGCCTTGTTCAACGGTTTTGACCAGGTGCGAGCAACAATTTCAGTTGCCCGGCGAACATGGTCATCCGAGATGTCACGAATACTCGTCGGGGTCTTCGAGCAAGCGTACTGGTGAAGTATGTCTATTCGCCCTGGGTGATCATTTGGCCGGTACCTGCGAGCATAAAAGGTTCCAACACTTAGTGAATTTTTTAACCAATTTAATTCTTGAAAGAGTTGAAAGAAGAATTCTTACTCGGCAAATTTGGCTCCGTCCCACCCAAGATAGGTGATGTCGTCAGGCCCACGAGGAGGTATATGCATGTCTTTGCTCGTCTTTTCTCTTTCATCGGTTGTAGGAGGGCGAACAGCTTCAGAGGAGGGCAAGCGACCAGATCCTCCCACCTTGGATTTTCCTTTATCAGTGGTGAGGGGCACCTGGGTGATGTATGTGCCATCACTCTTCTTCAGTCTTTTTAGACCATGAGGAGAGGCGGGGGCCGGTTTGGGGGATGTGCTCGGCGGAACGGACATCCGGTGGGCTTGCTCGGCGGCGGAGGCCTTGTTGGTCATCACCAACACCTTGGAAGGTGGATCACCCTTCTTCTTTCGTCCTTTGGGTGGCGCCATTTCGAATACCCTCTGTTCTAGGAGAGCAAAGCTGGGAGGGACAGCAACGGTGACTTGCTCGGCTAAAAAAAAGAAAAAAAAAGAGAAGTTAATCAAATTCAATTTAGACGAGCAAGTTCAGAGAGTGATGGCGAGCAAAGTTTATTTTGAAAGTTAGAAATTTTTATACCTGGGGGCACCTCAGCTTGAGCCTCCAAATGATGGGGATACGTAAACAGGCGAGCAGTTTTTTTACACTTCTCCTTGTTCACGTATTTGATGGTCCTTTCGGCTTTGTCCCGAGAGCGACCAAACACAAAGTGAAGAGGAATTCAGAGCCAATCTCCTTTTCCTCGGAATTCCACTTGAGCAACCGGGGGCCTGCAAGAAAACAAAAGAAGTTAAATTAGAACTTTATGCAAGAGCGAACAAAGATGACCTTACGTTTGATTTGCCCATAAGTGGTGGGTTCAAATATACGCCCGGCACCGCTGTGAGGGCCAGATGATGCTCGCCAGTCGCCCCCAATAAAGAAGAAGTGCTCCTTCCAATCCCGAATCTTGTTCGGCACCCCCTCCACCAGTTTTAGTCCAGTCCGGGCCTTTAAGTAATAGTATCCTTCCTCGCCCCTTGGACATTTGGTGATGGTCATCAAGTAGTTGACCTCTTCGGCAGTTATACGATCGACGTATCCCTCCAGGGCGAACAGGCCCATGATGCCGAGCAAGTTCATCCACCCAATAGGAGTTATTTGGGTGATGGCTAAGTTGGTCGCCTCCAGAAAACGACCAACAACCGGGGGCAACGGCAGCCTCAACCCAGCAATTAGGGTGTCAATGTTGATCGCCGTACACCCGGGTGGAGGCCGATCAGCTCTTTCCTTCCTCTTGGGAGCCCACATGAAGATGTCAT
Organism: Ballota nigra; assembly: GCA_947034835.1. Classification (NCBI taxonomy): domain Eukaryota; kingdom Viridiplantae; phylum Streptophyta; class Magnoliopsida; order Lamiales; family Lamiaceae; genus Ballota; species Ballota nigra. The sequence continues at coordinate 13,032,817 of OX344728.1, forward strand.
GAGGAATCTGATATGCTTCCCGTATGAGGTTGAGCTCGTCCTTGCGAACAACGCTTTTAATTTTGCTCGCCTGGTACTCGGTTCTCACCAGATCCAAAACTTGGCGCGGGGGGCGAGGAAAGTTGTTCGCATGTTCGTCGGAGTATGCTCGACAATTAAGGGGCGAGCAACACCAGTGGGGATCTCATTTTCGAGCATCTTAGGGCCTGTAAACCCTATCCCTTCCAAAAATTCAGGGGTAAGCTCGTCAAACTCCGGATCTTCCTCAGATTCAGAGCTAGATGAAGATTGCTTGTCGGAGGAGCTGCTCGTGGCCTCCTTATCCACTTCTCCAGATTGACGAGCACCAGAATCCTCCAATGATCAAACCACCAAATCCACGTCGGGTTGCGCTTCTGAGGAAATTTCAAACGGCGGTTGTTCGACAAACGGCACGATCGGGAATAAGGGGTCCAATCCTACCTCTGATCCTTTGTTGCTCGAATGGGAGGACATTAGTTTAAAAATGAAGATTTTGATTTTTAGCAAGGGGTTTGTAGTTTCCGATGACGGTTCTGGGCAGGCGAAGGCGGCGCAAATCCTTCCACAGCGGCGATGGTACGAATTTGGGAAAGAAAGAAGAAAAGAACGAGAGAAAGAAGAATAACTACCTGGAAAATAAGATTTGAAGTTGAATGTTGAAGAAATGGACGCCGGAAAGCTAAAAAATCGCCGGAGATGGTGAATTCGCCGGAGTTCTCTGTAGCAAATGAAGAAGAGTGGGAAAAATTTCATTTCCCACTCACCTTTATACCAAAGAAGAAAACGGGGTACAACCCGTATTATTTGGAAAAAACCGGGGCCAAAATATGAAAAAACGGGGATAAATTCGAGCAAGAGTAAAAATCAAAGGACCTATGAGCAAATACAGGAGCGCGTGACCTCGAGACTGCTCGCGCGTGGGCGGCGCGCAATCATACTTCCCATGTCATCCTCGTATATCCCCCAGATCGTGGGAAGACGAAGAGGCGAACCCAAAGTTGCTCGCCCGGTACAAAGATGTTCGTCCAAATCCTCACCAGTATAATATCCTAACTACAGTTGCTCGCCACATAGTTGCTCGCCTGGGACAACGTGTAGTCAGGATAGGGGGCAATTGTTGATAGGCGAACATAAATCAATGATGGGCGAACAAGGATTAAAGCCTTAAAAAGAATTATGAAGAACCAACCTCAAATCAAAGATTATTAACAAAGAAAATCAAGATGGGGGTGCATAAATCAATCCAGGGAATGTATAAACTGACGAACAACTCTACCGACGAACAACATACTAGCGAACAGGTTTTAAGACCCGAGACCAGATACGAACATTCTGCCAAGTCACTGATGACGAGCAACATTGTCAAAAGGTGGTACATCTACCAGCCTAAGAGGTGTATGTTGACGAACAAAGGACCAAGATCTCAAAGTCAATCTGTGTAAAACACAAAGGCGAACAACTTCTGAGCCATACACTCAAAAGGCGAACAACTTTTATGAGAAAACCCTTCTGGATCAACTAAGCCGACCTGAGCGAACAACAATGAAGTCCGAGATAAGACCAAAGAAGACTTTGTAACTAAGAATCAGCTTAGATAAGGTCAAAATAAGGTCAAAGGACACTTGTCAAGCATGCAAGCTAGGGAGACCAAGAGTCATAGACACCTCATGCTTGCTAGTCACTATAAATAGTTGTTCTCCAGCTTAATAAATACAAGTTAAAAATTCATAAAAAAACTCCCAAAACACACACTAACACACCAAAACGTACACACACATGAAATTATTACGATTTCGACTTTCATGTTTACAATTTCATAACCCGAATCCTCGATTTACCATTTACGGTGGTAACCAATCACACGTAATTGATTGGTGGTCTTAAACCGAATTAAACAGTCACTAATCCACCCGAATAAATTTGATCACCAACATAGTCCATCTCGAATTTCATGGCTTCATGCCACTTCTCTGAGTCAACATCTAATGTTGTTGGAGTTATACGTGAAAGTATGCTTTTACTTTGTATAACTCGTGTATCAAACACTCGTTTTATGAGAATAATTCTTTTATCACATTTGCTTTAGTTATGATTGAATGTTGAATTTCTATTGCAAACCGTTCAATATATAGTACATGTTACATTGTAGTTAATGTGGTGATACCCGATCACGGAAGACAACATTAACAGGTTACTTGTAACTAAACGTACATTTTCACGACCTAGGTGGAATTGAACAATCCGCCGTGAAAGGCCGATGTGTAAGGCTCAGATTGGTCTGTCTTGACTAAGAGATTGCACTAGCACATTTAGTATGTGTTGAAGAGGACCTACAACGAGGATAAATTCTTCTGTTCTGAAAGGTGAAGAATTAGACCTCAGTGGTTGTTGATTTCTTAATCTCCGTCACTTAAATAGGACCGTGTGTGCTTAATGGTTACTGCTTTGCTTCATGTTGGGTGAGAATCATTGTGACTTCGAACTTTGTGTCTTGGGCAGTAATATTAATCATACGACGGTTGCTAAGATTTAATACGGAGAAACACGTGCGAGTACGGCTCGTGTGATTAGTCCCCTTGGTGGGCTCAGAAGTTTTATTGTACCAAATCTTGCAAGTGAAGAATTAGTTTCTTCGGTACGAATAAAAATGTTGAGTTGTCTTTACTCCAAGATGAAATATATTAATTAATGTAGAGCTATTCAGAAGCTTGATTAATTAATGGACTTGATAATCTTAAACGCGGGAAATACTAACCGAGAGCCCATATTATCGTAATATGGATTAAAATGGATAGTGCAATATTAATTTATTAGTGGTAATAATTAATATTAATGGACTGAATTATATTGGGGCTCAATATTGAAATTCAGAAGTCCATTAGGTGGTCCAATCTTAATTCTCCTTAAAGGCCCCTCAAGTAGCCCATTAAGTAGCCCAATAATGATAAGGTGATTAAAATAAAAAGATAATATCATGCTGATTTTTTTTTATTGAAATTTTCGAAAATATGGCCTATTTAGGGGAGAAAAGATTTTGTTGATTTTCTTGGAAAGATATTATGGAAGATATGTATTTATGAAATACAAGAATATCTCATATATTCAAGAAGATCCAAATCTTTGGATTTCCTCTATAATTTTCGAAAATTGCAAGAATAATAGGTGAGTGGGATTTTTGTGGAATATTTTATTATGGAGAAAAGAATATATGAGATATATTCAAGATTTCTTAGAGTCTAAGAAAAGATTTTCTCAAGGCCCATATTCCATACAATTTTCGGCCACTACCCATTATAAATAGGGGGTGATTATTTCATCCCCAAGTACATAATTCCATGTGTCGGAAAAATCAAGAGCATAGATATTTTTCTTTTTCCTTAGTTTATTAAATTACTTGAAAGCATCTCCCACCGGTGATCAAGTGAGGTGAAAGGGAAATACTTGAGAAGGTTTTTGGGTCGATAGAGCGAGATCGTGATTGTCTCGTTTATCCAAAGGCCAATTCTACAAGAGGTACGTTAATCACATATTTACTTGTTTATTCCGCCATAGTTTATATGTGAATTAATTCAACATGCATGATGAAAATTTGTTGTTGGAATTATTATTTGAATTAATTAGGATTAATTCATGCTAGTAATAATTGTATTTAAATTCGTATTTAAATTTCATCCCGAATAGATTCCGGGCACCCCGATTTCCCAACAAATGTTGCTTCAGTATAAGTTCTAGATTCGTCTTTATCCAGAACCTCCACGTCATCATGTTCCTCCACGAGGAACCCATAATACCTTGTGGGTGGATTACGAATCCTAATCTACTTACGGAGTTGTGGTTGTGCAGGCTGTACATTCTGATCGTGAAAATTTTGTGGTGCAGCGACTTTATCGTTGACCTGAGAGTCCTCAAGAGCGACACTTTCATGTGCCTCTTAGGCAGGAGTTTGAACTATGTTATTCTCATTCAGCCTACTTGGAGGTTGTTGCGAAGACAATGCAACTCCAATTACGCTCCCACTGGCTGAAAGAGGATCACCTAGTGATAAACTTCCACCATGAGAGTCGCTGAATGCTCCCACTGATTCTTTGTCATGTTTCTTTTGATAAATTATCAGTCTCTATGTTAATTTGTGGTTCTTGAATTCTCTTCAAGTTCTATCTTCTTACAGCTTTGTTCCTTAAAGACGTACTCGTCTTCTAGGAACTTAGCTTGCCTAGAAACAATCACTGTTTGTTTCTCCGGTAGATAGAAGTGATATCCTCTTGTCTCCTTAGGATATCCCACAAAATAACCATTTTCACCTTCGGATTCCAACTTATCAGTTAGCATTTTCTTCACAACTGCGGGGCAACCCCACGTTCTAATGTGTAGAAAAATGGCATCTTGCCGTGCCATAGCTCGTATGGAGTCTGCTCAACTGATTTGGCCGGAATCCTATTCAGAATGTAGATTGAGGTTTGTAATGCGTATCCCCATAAGAATGTTGGAAGAGAGAAAAACTCATCATGGACCTTACCATGTCTAACAAGGTTCGGTTTCTCCTTTTGGACACACCGTCCATCTAAGGTGTTCCGGGAGGAGTCCATTGTTACTGGTTCCCATGAAGCTTCAAGTAATCCATGAATTTATGGCTAAGGTACTCACCTCTTCGATCCAATCGAAGAGTCTTGATACTCTTACCAAGCTGTTTCTTCTTGGTTGCTAAAACCTTATAGTTTTTCTTCCAATACCCCTTTTCTATTGCAGTGGGGCACACATTCTTTTCAACCCGCTCTTACTTTTGATCTCCACCTTTTGCCTTCAGGAAGTTGGGCTTGGAGCCCTCTTAGCCTTACTCCTTCGCTTCTTCTCGCCTTCCGGATTAGAAGAAGTAGAAGCACTCACCATGAGCATGGGTCTTTCCTTAGCAGTGGAAGACTCAAAAGTCTGAAGCATGTTATGAGGCTCCGGCATTGTCGCTTCCGTCTTCTTCATATTAAATTTACTACGAAACTAGAATATGAATCAGGGAGCGACTTGAGGATAGCACATGAGGTGAAATCTTCCCTCCTTTTGCTAATCGACATCTTAACAAATCTCTCATCACTTCATAAATCTCAAACGAGATCTAGAATCAAAGAGATCCTTTAGACGCTTAAGCATCTCGAAGGGATCCATTTTCTCATGTTGCTTTTGCAATTCGGGAGTCATGCCGAGCAATCATAACATAGAGTCTGGGAAACATCATCTTAATGCTTCTCTTGAGCTGTAACGTCTAACGCTGCAGCCTCAACTGAACCAGTCTCATGGGTAAAGGGATTGTCGTGTCTAACACGTACTCAATCTCTTCTTGCCTTAGCACCAAACGCATGTTTCAATGCTAGTCCAGAAAATTTGGCCCAGCCAATTTATTTGTTTTCAGAACATTTCTCAATGACAAGTTATTAATTTCAACAATTATAGAGAAATAAACTAAAACTGGTATTATACACATACTTCCTATGATCAATATTCAACAATCAAAATAAACATGGCCTTTTAATTTATTTTGTCTCCATTATTTTCACATACTCAACGACCTCATCGGCCTCACACAATTCCTAGTTGACTGAACCTAGTTCAATCGGATGTCACCTAATTCTCGTTTCCCTGCTTGGGCTGGTGAAACAGAATTAAGTTGGTTTACAACCATTAAGCGGCGACAAACATGTCCCTATAAAAGTCCCGTTAGATGTAGATCCGAGCAAAAGACTTGGGCCTTAAATACTCATTGGAACGAAATCTCCGAGGATCATTTTAAAGGCGGGGTATTAATTGCTTAATCGAGATCCAACATGATAACTACGTCACATTTGAGCAATTATTGGGCGCCGCCTACCCAAACATGACATGTGCGGACAAACATATATTGGGCGCCGTCTACCCAAACATTTAATACGGTCCAACATATATTGGGTGCCGCCTACCCAAACAATTTAATGCGGGCTATATAACTAATAATGCAAATATCGATTCACATAAGCAGTTATACAAGTGGGGAGCAACTAATCAAGTTCTCATGCTTTATTTCAAAATTTAAATTTTCACAAAATAAAGCATTCAATAAATATTTGGCACATAAATCAAATAAACATGCAAAATATTTAATATTTATAAATAATCAATATTTATAAATAACACGTAAATCAAATAAACGTGCTTAACAATTAATTATACGTAGGTAAAATATTGCTAAAATTAGAAATACCAACAAGTTCCAAGCTTTCGGTTAATTTCTAAAGTCATTTTCAAAATTATTTTGCCCAAAATAAATTTTATTAAATCATCCAAATTTTGGTCCAACCAAACATGATTTAATTTCGAAAAATTTTGGTCCAACCAAACAACCCCTTATTTCATATTCTAAAAATTCAGAATTTTGGTCTAACCAAACGAATCTCTATTTTGTTTTTCAGAATTTCTAAAATTCATTAAACCAAACAAGATCTTAATTCATTTTTCAGAATTTGAAAATATAACCCAAGGATAAAACAATTCTCATAAAATTCAGAAATTACACAAAAGTTCCAAGGGCCAAAACTGCAATTTTAAAATAAATCCAAAACTTGTAGAAAAGACTCAAGGATCAAATTGCTAATTTTCATAATTCACTTAATTGCACAAAAATCCCTGGAGGAAATCAAATTTCCAAAAATTGGTCTTTGGGTATTCACGCTCAATTACAGGGCACAGAAACATGGATACAAAATCCCATCTTGTATCTGCTACTCCCGATTCAAATCTGCCGTCACCAAACGTCGACCGCGATCGAAACCAGCGATAGGTCGGTGTATCACGATAGCACCGGCACCCGTGGCTCCTTTGCCCAGCGTTCGATATAGCGGTCATGGAGGCCCAGTCAAAACCGCCGCCACAACGAGCAATTAGCGCCACCTTTTCACCGTTATGATCGACGGACGGTGATGATAGAGCGACCGAATTGCCCAGAAATCAAATTCCCGGCAGCGACATTCAGAAGGCGGCAGCAAAATTTGTTTATTGCGTGTTTTTCAAAACCAGAATACATTCTTAGATTGTATATAATTTTTTTTTTTAAAAGAGGCGTCGGCTAACTGTTACGGGCAACAGGGAATCAAATTCCTTTCAACAGCCTTTTTTTTTTTTTTTTAATTAAATCAATTTCAAAAGGTTTACGAGTAAACCATCGTGCACTTTAATTATTTTCCAAAACTATTAACTTGCACACGGACAAATAATTGATTTCTAATCAAATTAGGATAAAAAATAAATTGAAAACCTAAGCACAATTTTAGTTACAAGAATTAAAATTATGCTATACCACTCAGATTTATTCCAAATAAATCTAAACTCAATTTTGGGGAAAAACAAAATTGAATCGCACAAAATATATTACTTAGAAATATACACAAAAATATGTATACAACCAATAAAAGAGCTTGAGCTCTGATACCACTGTTGTGTTTTAGAGGCACGAACACCATGTTCGGCGCAGCGGAAGAACACGATTCACCAACAACGAATCTTAAACATGGTTGTATAACATAAAAACATAAAGGATAAATAACATGTATATAAATCCTTACAGCGATTTGTACGCGGAATCCTCAACTATGGTATCCACGTAACGGCTTTCTACCAACCCGCACGGATATGCCAGCGTTGAATCTCGAGACGAATTTGCTAGAAAAATTCCGACTGGAGATTTTATGGAGAAATTATATTTCTTGTATCATTTTCGGAATTCCCATAAGACACATATTTATAGGGATTAACTTGGCTTAATTCCTAAGCAAAATATCGGGTCTAGCCCGTAATATAATCTCTACAGATTATATCTCTCTAGATATGTTCCTACGAATAATATCTTTACCATATCTATTATTCTTGTATAATAATATTCCAAATATTATTATTGGGATTTCATATTTAATTAAATCCAATTTAATAAATAATAATAATAATAAATTCCAAATATAATTATTATTATTATATTCTCCATAAATTAAATATTATATCTAATACAATATTTAATCAACCAACTATAATTGGTAGATTACCATTACTTGTTGTGTGACCCATAAGCCCTCGTATATCGAGCGATTAGTCAAACTAACGGTCTTAATTGAACCCTAGACAATAAATCAGACATTCTCAATATACGAGGTACGTTGCGAGGAAATCTGCAACTACTTGTAATACTGTAGGCTATTGTGATATCTTCCTTTCATTCGTGAATACTCGATTAGGCCTTGAACATGATGAAGTGTCTATTCAAATAGCTTAATCATATTATCTCAAATCACTAATTGATCAAGTATATCACACTTAGCCACAAAGTCTAAGTTGATGCGCGTCGGCCGACGACTTAGATCCAATTATGATGAAAAAACGAGTATTCTCTCTAAATCCACATTGAGGAATGAATCATATTCTTGGCTCAACTACCACGCACATGTATTTCGTGATGAACCCAATCCATGTCATATCTACCTGTGGAAGGGTGCAAGCGTCGGTCATGGTCAAAGTTCACCACTCCACACATGTCGTGCATATTGACCTCAAGTTAGAGGAGTATCACATCGCTCCCACTAACCGAGACACCCGTAGACACATTATATGGAATTACATCAAACGGTTTCTCGGATGGGTATACCAATACCCTCTAAGGTATCTGTGCATCCATCATGAGATACCCGGTATCTCGTAGTAAGTATCTTACTACACTCTCTAAGAGTATGATGCAGATCGCACACCAATCTCAATTGCATCATCAATATCCCATTCTTGATGATCCTTGATCGGGGCTATTTGAGAATCATACTTAAGTCATCTGAGTTCTCACTCACTCAATGACATTAGTGATTCATGGGAACACAAATAAGAATATATGCAAACAATCAAACATGATATTCAGATAAGTGTAACGCCATACATTTAATATTAAACCAATAATAATATTAAACTAAATCTGAATATTATCTTAGTATTATGTCCTTTCGATGGATTGTCTCTAGGACACTAACACTAACAGTAACCACTTAGGCCGAGCTCGAGCGTCTGTTCCTCGAGTGATTCTACCCTCCATCCAGAACCATAAGAGTAAGGATAGAGATCTCTTCCTTCCGCCAGAAGCAAGGAGAAGACTTACGTCAAGCGTGGGAGAGATACTCCAACATGTTGATTGAGTGCCCGCAGCACGGGTACAATGAGGGAGATATCATGGCATTCTTCTATAGTGGAGCCAGCAAGGCTGGCCAAGCCCATCTTGATGCGTGTTCTAGTGGAGCATTCCTGAACCAAGGAATAACGAGGTGTAGAGAAATCGTTGACAATATTGTCACAAATGCCGGGGCATGGAACGAGGACCCAGAATTTCAGAGAGCTTATCAGATTGAGGAGAGTGAAGGGACGAGAAAGCTGTTGATGGCTATGATGGAGAAGATAAGTAACATTGAGATGGGGCAGAATCTGGTTGGAGGGAATGTAGCAGTGAATGAGAAAGTGGACCCACACATGAGTCAGCAAGAAGAGGCCAACTATATGGGAGGACCTTACTACAATCAAGGCGGGTATCCACAAGGTGCCAATCAATTTGGAAGGCCTTCTTATGGCCAACCATTTGTACCTCCAGGTCCACAGCCTCCTCAAAATCAATGGAGGAACACACAAGGGTATCAAGGAGGCCAGCAGCCTCCTCAAAACACATGGAGGAAGAATGAGAATTTTTCATATGCTAATCCGAAGGCCGGAATTATAGTTCCTCCAAGTGTTGATCCAGATTCAAAACCCCCGGGTGGAGAAGGCGGTGCCTCAACTGAGGAGATGTTGAGAGCTATCCTTCAGAAGGTGGAGGAAAGAAGCAAGAGATTGTCATCTTTGGAGTATGATGTTAAAGAGTTGCATAAGAAAGGTGATCAGCGTGATCAAGAACTCCAGAAGAGAGATGTAGAGCTGAATCGAATTCAGCAAGAGAACAATAGGCGGTTCACTTCATTAGAGTACCAGATGAGCCAGATTGCAAAATCATTGGGAAGAGAGCCGGGTAAATATCCTTCCATGCCGGAGGGGAACCCGAAAGAGCATTGCAAGGCGATCCAGCTTAGAAGTGGGACCAACTATGATGGTCCTCAGATGCCTGCTGATTCTGAGACGCCTCAAGGAGAGATTGAGATGGAGGGACAAGAACATAAGAAAGATGGAGGTGACACGGTTGAGGAAGAAATTGAGATAGAGAGCAAAGAGCCTGAAGAGGAAGGCATTGAGAAGATTGAGAGAGTTCCTAAGTGGAAGAAGGCAAAGGAAGCAAGGGAGAAAGTGAAAGAGACCGAGCGTGATGAATGGGGGGGTACACAAATCGGTGATACCCGTCCCGTATCCACAGCGCTTCATGAAGAAAAAGCTTGATGAGAAATTCGCTAAATTCCTTGATATTTTTAAGAAATTGCATATTAACATTCCTTTTTATGATACTTTGGAACAGATGCCGAATTATGCCAAGTTCCTGAAGGACTTGATAGCGAAGAGACGGAGAGTAGATGGACCCGAGCTAGTGCACTTGAACCATGAGGTGGGTGCATTAGTGCACAAAGCGCTTCCACCAAATTTGAAGGATCCCGGAAGTTTCACGATCTTATGTGATATCGGGAACGGAGTTAAGAAGGGAGCGTTGTGCGACCTTGGAGCGAGCATTAATCTTATGCCCTTATCACTATTCAAGAAGTTGGAGGGTGGAGAACTTCAGCCGACAATGATGACGCTTCAACTCGCCGATCGGTCTATTACTTGACCTCAAGGTGTGGTTGAAGACGTCCTCGTGAAAGTTGGAGATCACATTTTTCCAGCCGATTTCATGGTCCTAGAGATGGAGGAAGACGAACACGTGCCTTTGATCTTGGGAAGACCCTTCTTAGCTACGGCCGGGATGGTATTAGATGTGGCAAATGGGAAGATCACGTTGAAAGTTGATGATCAAGAAGTGAAGATTTCCCTATATGAAGCCATGAAGCACCCGAAGGAGGATGAGAGATGTTATTGCATGGATGCCATTGATCCTTGTGTTGAAGACACACCTCCTATCTCTAACCTTTCTTATATTCATGATTTTGATAATCCTTCATTTGATGAGTTAACCCATGAGCATTACGATCTTGATTATTTTGGATAAAGGGAAGAAGTTGAAGGATGAAGAAGTGAAAGGTGAGGACATGGTCCAGTTGGAGAGGAAATAAGGAGTTAAGAAGAAAAAGTCCAAACTCAAGAAATTGCTTAGTAAGACTCCTCCAGATAAAGGTGAGAAGAAGTTGAGACCCCTACCACTTGGGGATGAGAAGGAAGCAAAGGAGCTCATGATGGAGGGGCATCAAGGAAAGGAATTCAACCACCACTCTTATGAGAGTAAGGGAGGTAATTTTGAGTATCATGTTCCATAAGCTCCTTTGAGCTCGGTCCGGCATGAGGACCTTAAAAATAGCGCTGAATGGGAGGCAACCCATTTTTATTTATTTTTTGAAAGTTTTATGTTATTAGGGTGTTGTTTTGAATCGTAAGTTTTAACCTCGTACTTGAGAGTTTATTTTGTAGGCTTGTCTCGAAGGAGTAAAGGTATCATGGAGTTATTCAGATTGAAGGGACCAACTCGAGAGAAGGGAGTGTGTCAAGTTGTTAAGAGGAACTGAATTACTTGGATGAGGTAACCACCACCTCAAACTTAGACCACTTCACAAGGTTGAAGTTTGGGGGGTGGAGTTTTTATATATTTTATGGTTACATTGCACAGGCGCACACCTTCACTTTAAGTTGAGTTTGGTTATATATTGAGCCTTGAGATGCTCCTTGAGCTGATAATATTTTGAGGTGCTACTACATATTTCATGCCTATCAATCATCTTATGCTTGTTGATTGCTATCTTTGAGTGTGAGTATGAGTTGATGAGTTGTGAAGTTGAGTTAGGAATTTTCTTATGTGAGTATAGGAGTAGAGTTGATTTGAGAGAGAACTAGTATGCTTGCGAGTTTTCATTTTGAGTGCTTGTGTGATGAGAGTGAGAATTCACTAGGACTAGCATGGATGTGAAAGCCGTGAGATTTGACCTTTTGAGATTTTGATGCATGAAATGATCTCTTCGTTTATGAGTGAATCGTCACCTTAGAGGATGCTAGAACTTGTGTGTGTTCTTGCTTCTTGATTGTGTCTAGTTTGATATGCCGAATGTGATCTTAGGCCATCTTTGTTATGAATGAGTCACTTAGCCAAAATTGTCCTTACCCTTGATATTTGTCCCTTGTTAGCCCCGTTGAGCCTTAAGTCTATTTCATTTGCTTGCACATTTAAACACTATTCCAAGTTCCTAAGCCTTTTTGTCCCAATTTGAGTGGAGAATAGGAAAGTGTGAATGCGAAGGGATTGATTTGAGTTGAGAAAAGGAATTATGATGGTTGAGATGTGATAAAAGAAGGGTGTGATGAAGTTTTGAGTTGTGGGAAAGAACAAAAAGTTGAGAATGAGCAAAAGAAAAAATGAGCTCATGTGTTTGTGCGAAAAAGAGAAAAGAAAAAAAAAATGAAGTGATTGAAAAAGAAAAAAAGTGAAATGAGTTAGAAAAAAATTGAAGTGATGAGAGTATTGGAATTGAAAGTGTGTTGATTGAAAATGTTTGAAGTATTTTGTTCCTAATCTCGAAGTACTAAAGTTTGAGTTTCTATTCTCCATTCACTTGAATCACTTATCCATATTATTATCCCACATGTCCAAAGAGCCTACATTACAACCTTGAGAAAAGTCTTTTTTGATTCGGCATTGATTTCTAGAGTATGGTCGAAGTTGAGAGCGCTTACAAGCCTATGACTGCTGATATGTGTGATTGATTGATTGAGTGAGTCCTTTATTATAGATATACACTTGTGAGAGAGTAAAATACATCGTTGAGTGCACATCCATGTTTGATCTTGGTGTTTCTTGTTGTTATTGCATGAGTATGATGAAGGGGGGTGAGTTAGTATACGTGTGATCGATCTTTGAAACTCGAGTCCATTTACTTGCATGATTTGATTCTTTGACTCATTCCTAACAATTTCACTTGACTTATTATTTCGTTGCTTGAGGACAAGCAACATGGTAAGTTTGGGGGGGTTGATTAGACGTGAAATTGTTATGTTTTGGTGTCCGATTTGCCCATGTTTTGAGTGTTTTCGATGAGTGTTTGGAGTTAAATGAGTATCATTTTTATAAAATCATTAATTTGTCTCTTTGGATTTCATAGATGGATAGAGGTCGAAAAGAGAAATTTGTAGGACTTTGAATCGGCCAAAACGGACTCCCGGTTAAGGAGATATGAAGATTTTACGAACAAGTGTACTGCTGCTGAAAAGTGCTCGAGCGCCAGCGCTCGACCGGTTGCACCATTCGAGCTACATGCTCGAGCGCCCCTGCTCGAGCTGCTCGAGCACTATCCTATTTTTTCCTCAGGATGCGTTTTTTTGGCCCATGAGTTTCCGATTCGGCCCGACGCTTATATATACTCATTCTAAACTCGTTTTTTAGGATAATCAGAGGCCACTTGATACGATATCGCTTTTAGAGTTAGTTTTTGGAGAGAAAAAGAGGAGAAGAGACGAGCAAGCTTTAGTTTTACATTTTTTAGGTTTTATTTATGAATTCATAGTTCGGTTTTGATTTTTCGTTTCTTTCTTTTAGACCTTTGTTCTTGAATACATTGAAACTTCGTTTTATTAATTTAATTTGAGTTCTTAGCATTGATTTCTTGAAACCCTAGTTTATGTTTGATAATTTATTCGTTATAATCATTATGTTCATGTTCGTTACTTCTTCGATTGTTCTTGTTTCCGTAAAAGCCATGTCTAGCTAAAACCCTTGCATGCTTGGGGTAGGATGAACTCGTAGAAGTAGGTTGTGGGTATGTAATTATGGTAATTCGTGACGCTTAGTTTTAATTCTCTTAATTAATGAATTCTTAAAATCAATCTTAACTATACCTTTGAATTTCGTTCGAAAATTGTTAGAGAGAGGACGACCTTATCACTCTTTAATAACTATTAGGCTTAATGAGAGGGTTTAGAAAGGGTTAATTAATCTACCGGTTTATCTAAGGAGGACGACCGCATCATCTTAGTTTAAATTAGGGTCTCGTTAATTAAGCACGATCTATTAACTCGTTAGTGGATTAGTGAAGTCGATGGCTAGGATAAAGTATTAGGGTTTTAATTCTTGAGCTTTCATCTTGCAATCTTTTACTTAGGTTATTTCTTGCGCGTCACGGTTATTTTGATTATGTACCTGCTCCGTTAGTATGCGTAGGGATTCATATCCTGAGCATCATCATCTCATATCTGAAAACACACTTTTACGTTCTTAGTTTAATTTTCCTTTTTGCATTCGTAGAATAATTTAGTTTAGATTATATTTTCTTTAAAAATCCAAAAACATACACTCATATTAATTACGACGCGTAGATCTCCAGGGATCTGTTCGCATACACTCCTTCCCTTGGGTTCGATAATACTTGGTCGCTATACTTACTCATACTACAGTGAACCCGTACACTTGCGGGGAAACTACTAGTAGAAAGTTAGTATTTTCGGCTTCAAGTCAATAAACAGGGACGGATTTGGGGCTGGGATGTTAAAATGAGCGGATCAGCCCTGCTTCGCTCATAGATCAGATTAGGCATGGATCTCTATATTTATTGCTTTCTCCGCCCTGCTCCATGTAATATTAAATATATATATAATATTATAATATATATAAAATTAATTTTATATTCAATTAAATATAGTAATAATATTATGAATCTCTAATACTTAATGTTTAGTTTTTTCAATTTTAAATTTTTCAAGTTTTTTTTTAATATATTGATTTTAAAAATTTAAAAACTTGAATAAGATGGAGAAGGGCAGATCAGATCTGCTCCGCGCGGAGCAAGCATGGATCACAAAATGCTGCCCCGCAGCGGCATGGAGCAGGGCGTGGCAGTGGCGCAGGGCAGACTTGAATATTGAGATATCCGCTTTGATCCGCTCCATTGTCAATCCTAATTTGGGGGAAGGGGAGTTCGCTTAGGATTTAAAATTTCTATATTAACTATGTATAATTTTTTATATATATATGTCTTGAATTCATTAAATTTTGTTATTTCGTCCCTCTTGGATTAATTATTTTACCCTTTATTTATTTCGTTCTTTGAACCGAAATCTTGGATCCGTCTAAAAAAGAATAATTGGGGCAATCCCCATGCACAAACTCTTGTTTTTTTTTTTTTTTTTTACATAATATGGACAAATATTTTGTATCAACATTGGACAAGCAATTGACTTCTCAAACCCATTCACTAAATAAATCCACCTTTAATTTTGCCCACCGCACAATGTAACATGTTTAGTTGCAATGTGCATCCTTTATTGCAAAATTATTATTCTTGTTGATTAACATACTTACGCAATAATTAATACTCCCTCCAATTTAATTTAGATTACCCCTTCTCCATAAGAAAAAATAAATAAAAAATTTCCCTACCTAAAATAGCAAAAAATAAATATTATCATTTTTAACTTACCCTTTAAAAACACAGTTTGTTTACACTCATGTCATTACTTTATCAACTTTATACCCACAAATACTAATAAACAACTCTTTTATTAAAACCTGTGTCATTTTCTTTGGATCAATCTAAATCGAATTTGAGGGAGTACACAACATGAAATATTATTTTGCAATAAGGATTTAAATTGGTTTACATCAATGTTGCACAAATTACTTTGTAGTACACAAATGCTACTCCCTCCATTTCTTATTATCTGTTTCATTTTATCCATTCACACAAATCAATATTCTCATTTATTGTGGTATCAAAAGACACTTACATCCTTA
The DNA here is from genome assembly GCA_947034835.1 of Ballota nigra. Classification (NCBI taxonomy): domain Eukaryota; kingdom Viridiplantae; phylum Streptophyta; class Magnoliopsida; order Lamiales; family Lamiaceae; genus Ballota; species Ballota nigra. The sequence goes on from OX344728.1 coordinate 13,048,721, forward strand.
TTTATTATTCTTATTTATTTTAAAATGACGACTAGTTTTACAACTTATTAGGGACATTGTTGGAAAAAGTAGGTAAAAAGTGCATTGATATTAGTGGAGTGACAATTAAAAAGTGACACCCTTTTGGATAAAACGGGACAGTTAATAAGGGACTATTAAATAATATGTAGGCATAAAAGTACTGGTTAATTTCTTAGTAACCCAAGACCTTTATGTTCAATCTCAATTTAAATTCAATTTTTAATATTTTTATGAAGATTAACGTTTTTTTTTTCAATTTGGTATACGCTTTTAAACTATGATATATTTTTCTCAACTATGCACCACATATATCTCCTTGCCTCCCTAAAACGATTTCCTCGATGTAGGGAGATTTCTAATCCAAGCAATAACACGCATCTATGCTTCTTTTTTTTTAAAGGGCAAGTCATATATTTGATTGAAAAACTAAACATTAGTGAATTTTTATAACATTATTCAAAATTGTGATTAAATTGAGATTGAGCTTAATGATTGTGAATTATTATTGAATTAACCCTAAATTTTTTTAATACTAATATCTTATAGATTTATTTTTTCAAATATGTTGGATCCCAAAATTATTTAAATAATATATTGTACATGTAAAAAATATTATATATGTGTCATTTAAAATATATAATATTAAATAAATTAATAAGCAATATTTCAGAATTTAAAAAAAACATTAACAATATAAATTTATTAGTGGGTTTTAATACGACTAGTCTATTTATAAATAAATAAAAATATTTATATATGTATGCAACATTCAAATTCATGTGATTGCATTTCTTTTAATTAGAGACAACATTATTACGCAAACATAATATCACATGCATGTTAAACACAAATAAACCAATAGAATTGACATCAAATTTGATTTAATATATACAAATTAAACAATTATAATTTTGGTTTATTATGTTTTCCAGACAATAAAAATTTATCAATTAAATGATAAAATTTCAAATAATTAGATTTTTAAAATAATTAATTAATTGTTTAATCAATAGAATACATCAAAATTATCTAATATTCTTAATTTTATTAATTAATTTTTTACAAATAAAAAATTTTAAATAGGATATTCTCAAATACATTGAGAATATAAAATAAGTTAATTGAGCATTGACATTTCACATAATTAATTTTTTTTAAATATATTAATCAATTTAGTAATAATACTGTAGAATTAAATATACTTAAGTTACTTTTTTGAATTAGTAATACATTAAAAAAAATTACAGATAGTATATCCTCAAATGTAGTTAAATAAAATTTGAATGAGTACAATCATAACAAAAATAATAATTTGTTATATTGTCAAGTTATATACAATAAATATTCAAATTTTATAAGAATTCATAGTATGACTAAATTGGTAAACATAACAAACCTAAAGACGACACACAAGCATGTCAAACTCCCTATTAGTATAATAGAAGATGTCATCCCATTATTACTTTTTAAGCCAGTTATTAAACAATTACCCAACCATCATCTCCTTAAACTCTATTAATTATAATTATTCATACCGTGCAATTTCATATATTAGTTAGAATTAAATGCATCCTAATACAATTCATAGCCCATAAATGCCAAATAAAATATGGAATATCACAAAATTCAAATTAATATATTTGTGTGTTAAATTGTATTTTAAAAGGTAGGACTCATATTTCTCTCTCCTCGACTTTTAATAATTATTTTTCATTTAAAAAACACCATTCCACTCATTTCTCTCTCTCTCATCTCTCTCTATCCGGGTGAAATCTCTGGAAACTCGATAAAGAAATCCGTCCACTCACTACAAAAAAACTCGCGTTTTAGCGATCGATATTAGCGACCGCCTAGAAATCAATCGCTAAATATTGTATTAGCGACCGCCGTAGACCACTGGTCTCAAATCAAATTATTTTGCGATTGATTAGATAAGCGGTCGCTGAATCGAAGGATTAGTGACCGCCTAAGCGGTCGCAAAAACTCAAAGATCAAAGTATTTACCGCCTGTTTAGCGACGGCCTAGGCGGTCGCTAAATTCAATTTTTTTTATTAGCGACCGCTTGTTAGCGATCGCACATCGGCCTGTTGACCCATTCTTGAAAACGGGCAAGAGTCATTTAATGCTGGGGAATTAGCGACCACCATTGGCGGTCGCTATTTTTTTTTGCACCGTCCATATACATATTTAGCGACCGCCTCTGGCGGTCGCTAATTTTTTTGGCCCTTTTTAGTCGAAGGCCGTACTCACTTTCGGCCTACGCTAAAAAAAAAGTCGTCGCCGCCGCCGATCACCGCCGTCCGTCGAGCTTTCCGTTCCAGTCAATACCCTCATTTCTTCTCCGTCTATCTAATAAACGTAAGTTTTTCAAACTTTAGCCGTTTATTATATATCTTTTGTATATATGTATATTAGATATATATATCTATATACGTATATATATGAATTTAATTTATATTCGTAGTTGTGAATTTTGTTGATTTATATTCGTAGTTGTGAATTTCGTTTAGGGATATTCGTAGTTGTGAATTTAGTTTAGGGATTTCGTAGTTGTGAATTTTCGTAGTTGTGAATTTAGTGATTTATATTCGTAATTGTGAATTTTGTTGATTTATATTCGTAGTTGTGAATTTCGTTTAGGGATATTCGTAGTTGTGAATTTAGTTTAGAAATTTTCGTAGTTGTGAATTTAGTTGATTTATATTCGTAGTTGTGAATTTAGTTTAGGGATATTCTTAGTTGTGAATTTAGTTGATTTATATTCGTAGTTGTGAATGAATTTTGTTGATTTATATTCGTAGTTGTGAATTTCGTTTAGGGATATTCGTAGTTGTGAATTTAGTTTAGAAATTTTCGTAGTTGTGAATTTAGTTGATTTATATTCGTAGTTGTGAATTTAATTTAGGAATTTTCGTAGTTGTGTATAAATATAATATGTTATGTTAATCTTTTGAATTTAAATTTATTACAGATGAGCTCTCATGATAACCCCGATCAGAGTGGGTCACAGGGTTGGGGGAAGAGGAGGTCGGGGTCGTTGAGACCGGTGCTCCCGGAGGTTCGACGGGCACCGGAGATGACACCATCCTCCTCCCAGCAGTCCAGTGCTGCTAGCTCTACTACTGTTGCCGGATCTTCGGCTTCACGATAGCATCCCCTGATTGATAGCCGTCTCACTGTTGTCCCTAGCGACAACATGTAAGTATTTTTAGATAATGAATTAAATAATTTTAATTGTATTCATTAATATTAATTTGAATTTTTTTATGTTACAGTATGCTTCCAGGCCATGAGACTAGCGGTAAAGTCTCAGAGGTCATTAAGAAACTCTCGTTCGAGGTTGGTGCCCACTCATGGTCCATGGTGCCCGAGCGAAAGAGGAGGGAGTACTTCGAGGAGTTCAAGGTATATTTATTATAATTTTAATTACATTTAATATTTTATATTGAATTTATTTGTTAATATTTTATTTTTAATTTAATTGCAGAAGATGTGCGTCTGGGATCCTGCCCATGATAGTGTTATGTACGGCCTGTTCTGCGCGAAAGCGTAGGGGCGGTACAAAAATATTATCTACGGGCTGAGGAAGAAGTTCAATAGTGGGGCGCAGCTGGAGCTGGGCACAGGGCCAGACGGACGTTCCGTCTGGGATGCTTTGGTTGCTCACTGGAATAGTGAGCAATTCAAAGCCAAGTCCGAGAAGTCAAGGGAGAATCGGTTGAAGGACCCCACTGGGCAAGACGTCGCCAGACATCGGGCTGAATCCTGGTCCATCTACGAGCACTCCCTCGCCTTTGTAAGTATCTATTGAATTTTAATTACATTTGAATATTAATAAATTTTTAAATGTTTAACATATCATTGAATTTGGTTCGGAACAGGAGAGAGAGCACGGACGAAAGCCCTCTCTCTATGAGCAGATGGAGATCTCCCAGAATCCGGAGACTGGGACATCTACCTACGCCCGCACCACCGAGATCCACGTAAGTATTTTCTTTATTTTAATTAATTTTAATTTAATTATTATAATTGTAGTTTAATTATTATAATTTTAATTTCAGAACCAGTTTAAGGATCGTATCGCCCAGGCCTCGCAGCAGGTGGCCCCCAGAGACGACAGCGGGGAGAACCCCATCCCTCCCCGGATTGACGAGGACCGCATCTATTTAGATGTGGTCGGAGTCAAGAAGGGGATGTTCGTGGGGCAGGACGGTCACAGTAAGGTCATCCTGCAGACCTACCGCCAGAGCAGTAGATCATTCTCCTCGATAGACTCCGCTCCCTCTCAGGTAGAGCGTGAGCAGAGAGCCGTACGGAAGCAGATGGAGGCCCTCACGAGCTACAACATGAGTCTTCGGGATTGGTTCACCAGCATCACTCAACAGATGGGAATTAACGCCCAACCCCCACTCCCACCACATTTTGATGCCGGGGTGAGCGGTGTCGGGGGGAGCGGTGCCGGGGGGAGCGGACATGGAGGTGGTGAGGGCGAGGGCGAGGGCGATGGTGGGGATGTTGATATTGATATCTACGAGTTCCTCTCTAGAGAGGAGTGACGAGAGAGAGATGAACTTTTTACATTTTTTGTTGAATATTTTAATTTTTTTGAATATTTTATATTTTTTATTGAATATTTCACTCTCTTCGATTCTCTTCCTTTTTCTCTATCATTTGTCCTAAATTCTCCCCCTTCTACTCTCATAATCTTCATTGGCTCATTCGAATTGTCATTTTTACTTTTGCAAGTTTGGACCTGAAAATCCTCACGGGTAACTTACCACACAAAATATGATTCTTCTCTGTAAATCTAAATTGGATTCAACTTTCTTTATACCCAGTCTGTATTATACATATTGACTAATGCGTTTTACTTACTTAGAAACTCAAATCCGATCGACCGTTTTAGTGTCAGAAACAAGAAGCGTACGGAGCAATGCAAAAAATATTATTTTGAATAAAGTGGTTTATACGGAAACTCTATTTTCGCTTATTAGTCCTATTCAATCATTCGATTTTACAAAAAAAATTCTTTAATTTGTTTTTTGATCTCCTTTTATTTTAATGTGTGTTCGAATACAATGTTTTTAATTTTTATTAGGCAGTGAATTATGATCACGGGATTACAACTTCGTATGGTTTGATACGTTGCACCATTTTGATCCGAATCCATTGTATATCAAACCAAATTAACTGTGAGAATGATTCAAGAACCTTCACTGGATTGTCTTCAAAATTATTGTGCATAAATTCCAATTATGTTGTTTCACCCACTGCTGTTTTCCTCTTCGTAGAATTTAGCCGTCGGTTTATACTCCTTATGTTGGTGCCCTCAATAATACAGATATGAAATATTTTTCAAAATCCATTATTTTTCTCTTATTATAAATCATATACTCTGAATTTATAATATTTTTATTTATTAAACATATATCTCTGTCTGTATTTTGTTTGTCCCGATTGTTTCCATCATTAAACAAAGGTATACGCCCTCATATTCCTGAAGTAGATCTTTCTATTGATTTGAATAGGCAACTCAAATCTTGCTACTCTCAGTACAAGTAGCTCCAAGAATTTTATAACTATTTAGGTAGTAGTTTTTTGTTCACCCACTCTGAGTTTACCGTGATACCATTTTTCTAATATTTTTTTATAATTTTTTGGTGGTTTATGAGATTGCAAATTTGGATGAAAGATTTGCAGTCCATTATTTTCAACGTAATTATATTAAATTTCCAAATTATTTGGATAATTTTTGGGAAACTCCAGAGTTATATTAATTTCCTGTATTATAAGATATATTTTAGGATAAAGGAAATTACTGCATTTTCTATTTATATCGTGACATTTGAAGAAGTTTGAAACTTTCAAAAAAAAAATTAGATACATTTATAATTATCTGCATATCCATTTTACAATTTAAATTAGAGTAATTCTTGTATGAGACCGTCTCACAGTATGAGACCAATAATATTTGATCCACTTTTAATTTAAATTGTGTCACTTATTAATTAAAAAGTTGTCACTTTTAAAAAGTGATAAAGTTTAAACAAAAAGTGATAATATTTTTGTTAAAAGTGACCTATCACTTTTCTTTAAAAATATTATCACATTTTATGATAATCCTATCACTTTTTTTAATTTGATAGGTCTCATATTATGAGACGGTCTCACACAAGTTTTTGCCTTTAAATTATAAACTAATGTTAAAAATCAATTAAATTTTCAATTTTACTATTTTGCTATATATTTTTTGGCAAAGTATTATACGAAAATAGTTCATGATAAGTTTATCATGAAACAATTTTAAATATTTAATCAGGAGTATTAATAATCTCATCAAGAGTATCATTAATTTGGGTGGTGCTATATTGTAATTATTGTAAACTTTTTTTAACTCGGACTAATGATACTCTTGATGAACTTTTTGATATTTCTGGTCAAATATTCGATACTTTAAAACAATTTCATAATAAACTTATCATAAATTATTTTCATATAAAACTTACTCATATTTTATTTACCTTTTGCCGCTTTATAGTTGCAAAATGTCAAGGATGTGCCAATTATTGACCCTAAAAACACTCCAGTATAAATGATTTAATTGTCACTCCACAAAATAAAATTGCATTACTAACCAGTTGTTTTTTTTATACACATTTACAAGTTAATGCATTAGTAAATTAAATGATCAAGAGATGCATGATTAATTTTTTGTTAATTTTTTTATAATATCAAAATATTTATTATTATTTTTATATTCACATATTTATATATGACTACATTGGAATTTAAGAATTTATTATCATTTTATTTATTTTCAATTACCTAAATTTATTTTAAAAAATTGGATACATTTATAAATCTCTACCTTGCCAATTTATAAAATTAACTTAAAAAATATATAATGACCATACAATTATTTTAAATAAAAATTATTTACAACTCCGCGTAGTACGCGGGTTTTATACTAGTTAATACTCCCTCCGTCCACTAAATTTTTACCCGCTTTCCTTTTTGGTCCGTCCACCAAATTTTTACTCATTCCTCTTTTGGAAATAAACTACACTCACAAACAAAAAATGGGTCTCACAATACCCACCACAATACTCTTACTTTATCTACTATATTCACTTTTTTAATAAAATATATTTTTCATTAAAAACTGTGCTCAACAGTAACTGGGTAAAATTTTCGTGGACGGGGGGAGTACTATACAAGAATGTTACTCTTTCATAAATTACCCGACCCCAATCCCCCCCCCCCCCCCCCCCCCCCCTTTTTTTAATATCACCCCTCCTATTATTCAAATTTACACACAATCCTAACGCTCGTATCGACCCTCGACTCCCTTTTTAATTAGTGCCGTGAAATTTTTAAAGTTAAAAAAAGTTCACTAATTTTTTTTCAATTACTATATCGATCATATTAGTTTTGTTAAATCTAATTATTTCGCTTCCAACATAATTAAATGAGTCTTCACAAAGTTGATATATATTCATGAGGATGTATAGAGTGAAGTTGATTCATACATGAATCATTGAAGGGCATAGTTATTTTCACTTAAGAGTATTAGTTGTTTTTACTTAAGGGTATTAGTTGTTTTCACTAAAGAGTCTTAGTTTATTTTCACATAATAAATAAGACTTTTCAGTGTAAATAAGTATTACTCTTCAATAAAAACAATTAATAATCTTTAGTGATAACAATTAATATCCTTCAATAATTTATATATAAATAGTTTCACTCTACATTTTATCTTTATTCACCACCTTATACGCTAGCGCCGTTGAGTTTGGGCATAATCATACAAAGTCATACAAAAATTTACACGTGTCTCTTTATGCAATGGAAAATAAGGTTTACATATATTTATGTAGTTTTCACTATATTTGTGACATGTGTAACATGATGAACTCGTGTATAATATGATCTTATATGTTTAATTCTTGAAAAATTAGTTTCAAATCTTTATCTAAAATAGTTGATAGTTCATATTGTGAGACATCACTCCACCAAATCCGTCTGATTTGCAACAATTTAGTGCTTGGAAAATGATTTGAGACACTCTGTGTGAGACAATTTTATATATAAAACTATACTCAGCTTGGGTATTTAGAACATACTCCCCTTTAAAATATAATTTAATAGGAGCCTTATAAACACATGTGTCATATAATACAAGTAAATACATAAAACCGTCACATGCGAGTTTTTTTTATATGATTTTGTACATTTTAATGTACATTTTCAAATGAAAAATAAGATACTTCTTAAGTGTAAGAAATGAGGAAATAAAATGTATTATTGATTTTGTGTTATGTACATCCTAAGTAAATATTTACATCAGAATTGATATGCTTTGTAACATACAACTCCTATAAAAAATATCATCACTCAAAGCCTCTAACACTAACAAATTTACATCATATATAAAAATCCTAATCAAAGAATATATATATATAGCCATAAAAAAAAAAAAAAAAAAAAAATAAAACTCAAGTGGAAAGATACTCATTCATACACTATTTCTAGTGATTTCATCATAATCAGAGGTATAAGCAAAACTACCTAGATCCATTTTTGAGATCTCAATTTGACTTCCGGACGTACTTTCCCGCCGCCTCTCGTCTTGAAACTCTTTCAGGGAGTTAAACCTCACGTCAGTAGTGTACGGGCTTCCTTCCGGAAGTTTATTCGGGATTGCCATATCGCCATCCATCATCTGCACGACTTCGGACATTGTTGGCCTAACAGATGGGCTTGCACTTGTGCACAGAAGTGCGATTTTGACTACTTTTTCGACTTCCTCTTTGTCGTATTGAGAACCCAACCTTGGATCGACTAGTTCATCCAGTTTCTTGTGTTGTTGCAAGTAAGCAGCCTACAGTAACACATGAGCTCCAACATGCAAACAACTATGGGAAAAGGAAATTGCCAAAAGTAAATTCTGAAGTTTTAATAGCCATGATATTTGTCGATTTCGTGTAATATCATTTTTGGCCCCTACATTTTTTTTTTTTTTTACAAATGTTGCTCTCTCTCTCTCTTCTAAACTTTGATTCATTTTGGAAGTACACTTTTACTTCCACATTTGTCCCACCATTAGTTGACCATCCGTTAACTGATGGAATAAACTATTTGGAGGTGCAAAATTAGTTTGGGGGTTCTAAATGTAATTACTAATTATTTTGGGGTGTTCTGTGTAATTGATAATTTCCAATAACTATATTCAGCACCCCAAAATAATTAATTTCGCCAGTCAATGAACGGTCAACTAATATTATAGTGATATGTGAGGTAAAAGTCTACTTTGAAGGCCAAGATTGATAGTGAGTGAAAGAGGGACTAAAACTGGAAAAGAAATATTCATTAGGGACCTAAAATGATGTCGTTGGACAAATTGTTGAAAATTACCATATTAAAGAATCGATTAAAATAGCAAGCACAATGCGATAATAAGATGGAGAGGAGGATGTTTTTGGTACCCAATCTAGAAGGCAAATGAAATCCTCGCTTGGCATGTAGTTATTGTTGCTTTTCCCACTGACGATTTCCAAAAGCACGACCCCAAAGCTGTAAACGTCGGCCTTGTCTGTCAGATAACCCCATAGCGCGTACTCAGGAGCCATATAACCTCTGCAACAGCAACAGGGTTAAAAAGGTAAATTACGCTATGTGAGCAATAGACAAAGTTTTCTAATAAGATGAAGCATACATTGTTCCAGCAACTTTGGTGCTGATGTGAGTCTTCTCGTCTTCGTTAAGCCTGGCCAGTCCAAAATCGGATATTTTGGGGTTCAGATCTTTGTCGAGCAAAACATTAGTGGCTTTAATGTCTCGATGAACAATTTTCAGTCTCGATTCGTCGTGAAGAGAAGCTAATCCTCGGGCAATTCCAATGCAAATATTGAACCTTGTTGTCCAGCCAAGCAACAATTGGGTTTTGGTCGAATCTGGAAATTAAGTAGAGGTTATTATCGGCTAACAAATGGAGAAAGCATTATATTATTAATATGTTCATATAAAAAGATAATTCCACTAATATACACTTGGATAAATTTTCGCATGGTGATACAAAATTAAATTTTGTTAAAAATGTGTTAAATAACGGTCCATTGGAAAATAGTTAATGTTTTAACATGGGAGTGTATCTAAGCAGGGTGTGGAGGGTACTTTAGTCAGAATATTAGCACTTTTTTCAATATACAAAATTTTTTAATACTGACAACATGCGCAAGTTGGTCAAAATTTGGCGCTGACCCAAATGCTAGTCGTAGACAAATATAAAATTGCGAATCACATAAGACTGGAATACGAAATACTTACTAAACAAAACATGGGCAAGGCTATTGTTTTCCATATACTCGTAGACGAGTAGCAATTGATCTCCTTCTATACAGCATCCTAGCAGCTTCACAAGGTTCGGGTGTTGTACGCATGAAATCATGCCAATCTCATTAAGAAATTCACGGTTTCCTTGCCTTGATCTAGACGACAGCTGCTTAACAGCAACAACGGTGCCATCGGATAGTTCACCCTGCACCACTTTTCCTATCAGAAACCTAAATGCCTAAATGTAACATAATTTTAAAGACATCAAATATTTAGATAGCTGATTATTCAATTTGGCATCACTCCTGTTGAAATCTCATAGCCACCCATTTTACCATAATTTTTAAGATACTCGCTAAGACTAGAAATTTGGAACTAACAATGTTTAAGTAATGTAACATACCTTGTAAACAGGGCCAAAACCGCCTTCACCAATCTTGTTAGCAGAATCGAAGTTTTTAGTAGCAGCTTTGATTTGTTTCAATGGAAAAATTGCTGTTAGCAGGCCTTCAAATTCTGAGCATGAAAATACAACGAGCCTTTAGAAACCCCGTATTCCATTACATGTTACATGTGTTGTATCGGTAAGTTTTACTTTTTCAAAACCTTATACCCGAACAAAGAATCAAGAAACAAGAGGTACTTATTTCAGCTACCAACCCCTTTCTTCTAAACTCAATTTTATTTTCATAAAAATGAGACGTCACCTTTTCCTCTTCGTTTTCTGCGTTGCAGATAAAACTTCCACCAAAGAATTCCCAGTATCAACGAAACAACACACACTGCGGCTACTGGACCTACGATATAAGCCGTTATATTCTTCTTCTCCCCTTCTGAACAAACTTTGAAATCTGCACAGATAACATAATAAAAGGAATTATTTGCTTTAGTAGTGAGTATCAATTATGTCTCACACCAACAAAAACTACATTTTAATGATCATTATGTGTAATGATTGTAAAGTTGAGAAGATGAGGACACTATAAAGGGGGACAAGCTTAAAGAACTTACTTGGATAGACTGAAATAGCTGATATAAGAGAACCATAATCTCCTCTATTAGGAATGCGAGTAGTTCCTTTACTAGCCCAGTAGAATCGGATCTCCAAAGTACCATCATGCACCGTGGCGTTAAAATGTTTAACCACGGGTCTTCCCGTCCCATTAGCCTCAACTTCAATGTCAAAATCTTTCCTGACTAAATTATTCTGAAACACAAAAACATCACAGAAGAAACACATTATAGACCAGTCACGCTATATCGCTTTTTAATATAAAACAGTTAACATTTTTTTAGTAAAACAACTAATAATAACAACCTAATACTTTTTAAAAATACAAACCAGTTGCACAAAGCAGCTAGTGTACACAAGACTTTGCCAAGATTATGAATTTATAGAAAAAAAGTCTTTTTAGTCCACTGGTTTTCAGTCCTTTAGACTTTCAAGAATTTAGAATAGTCCTGTAACTTCTATGTTTTTTAAATTTTATAGGTAGCAGGTCATAGGAGGTGAAACATTTGGTCGATCCACGTGGAAAAATCAGACCGTGCCACATCAGCATCAACCGGATGTTTCAACTCCTATAGCTCATTACTGGACAAAACTGTCGAAAAATTGTAAGTTACTGGACAATTCACAATTCTTGAAAGTTGACAGGACAGAAATCGAAATAGGGGGAACTTACAGGACTAAAAAACTATTTTCCCGAAGTTATCAATTTGAGAAGATAACCTGTACATATAAATCAAACATCCGCCTTCCAAGACTGAAATACGTGCTGTCATTTGTGAAGACTATTTCAGCAAAGTGCAGGCTCACGTTGTAACTCCCGTTCTCCAGGCAATAATGGAAATATGTAAGCGAAATAGGACTAAGGCGTGCTGTGGTGTACAAGTCAGAGAGACCGAGATTCATTGTAGATTTAATAAAACGTGAATATTGGTAATTAGGTTCGTCCAAGAAGTCTCCGGTGTTAACAAAGCCCCAATTACTATCACTTAGAAATCTTGCAACATTGCCTCCACCATCACCTTCGTACATAACTCTCCTGTTGTTTTCTTCGACGGTGATATCACCACCACCACAATTAACACGTAAAGAACATCTGTCTGCCAAGAAAACCGTAACATTTTTTTAAAACAAGACAAATTTAAATATTAACTGGATATCTACTTTACGTGAAGAGTTGGTCTTATATAAAACAGTTATACCGTATAACTAGTTTGCAACTATATACACTATATAGTAAAACAACCAATACTTTTCAATGAAACAACTGATACTATCAAACTAATAACTTTTAATGAAACAACTAATACAATCAAACAACAAATACTGTCAAACTTATATCTTTTTATGAAACAACTAATATTGCTCAAAATACACACAAAAATGCAAATCAGTTGCACAAGAAAACTGGTTTATATAAGACTTTTTCTGACATGAAATTAACGAGAACATCAACGATACTTACATCTTGGACATGCTACATTCCTAGTACATGGAAGCATTCGTTGTCTGTTGAAAGTAAGCGGAAGCAGTTAGCAAATTAGAGTACGCAAGCTATAATTCTACATCAAACGAAGAAAGTTCATTCTTACAACATATTCGCATTTGATGAGCCCTTGTACAAGTTTGTCTGTCGGTTCCTGATACAAGAAAAAATTCAACAAGAAACATTTTTTAAAGGTACAACACTGAAAGTTAAGATAACAGATAACTATATAAAAAGATATACTACATGTTCGATTGACAAGCAGGTTGATCAGGTCCTCGCCAAGTAAAATTGTTGTAAGATAGATCCCTGCATACAAAATGAGAAATATATGATTTTGTTCAAGGACTGGTTTTTTATGATATAACACGATATCCAACGAATACAAAACATACGTGTTGCTTCCATCCTTCAAGATTGCATCAGGAATATTTCCACTCAGCATGTTGCCAGTCACAAATCTATTTGCAGGAATATCATGTTTCTGTTAGATTGAAACAGCAAACAACATGTATCTACCAAAAGCTCAAAAAAAAATCAAAGCTATATTCACTTGTCAAATATATATATATGTATATATATTTATATAAAGTGATCCAAGATTAAGATTAAAAAAATAAAAAATAAAAAGCCGAATATTCAGGTGATGTAGATACTCATACAGCATTTGCTATTCATTGATTTTTTTTTTTCCTGACTTTATAAAGTTAGATAACCTGCAATTTATCAGAAACTGCATGAAACTGGATAATAAATTTGCACTCACACAGTTTTCAGATTTCTTGCCATGTTATTCGGAATCCCTCCCACTAGCTCGTTGTAACTGATATCCCTGAAAATAGAATGAAATGCAAAAAAGTCAATAAGAAAAACAAAGCTGTTTGCATTGCTTTATTTTTATTTTTTTTATTTTTTTTGAGAAATAGGTGATATTCAACAAGAAAATAATGTCAGAAGTAACAATAAAATCTCCCTGCTCTCCAATCTAATTTAAATAAAGAAATTTAATATAGACTTGCACTAGTCTTTAAGGCATAAAATCCACAAAGCCAGTAGCTTTTTCACAGGAAAAAAGTCTGATTTCTCCTTTTTCTTTTTCAGTCGGACAAAAATATACGCTTTTTTTTCCCAAGTTATAGATTGGTTACTCACAACAAAATCAGAAGTCGAAGTTTCCAAATATACTCGGGGACTGCTCCGGAAATGTTGCAGTTTCTCAAGATCCTGTATCGAAGAATTTGTTATATTAATAGCTTTACACAATAACAACAATATCCATGTGGCCTTTTCAATTATTATCGTTAAACATACAATATTGTTAGGCCTGTCACACTCCTTAGTATTGGAAACTGCTGAGGGGGGCCCCTTAAGTCACTAATTCTCCTGCATATGGAAACTCCAACAGTCAACAAAAGCAGTACTTATATACCCTTAAGGAAAGTAAAACATTGGTGAAACTTATTAATTCGGTGCTCACACTTCAGTTAGTGAATTCAGAAGCGAAATGTTTAACGGGATTGGCCCCACTAGTCCACTTGCCTGCATTTCTCTTCATTGGACAGTTAAAAAGTCAATATCAGAACATATTCAAGGAGAAAAGGATCTAGGATTTGGGATAAGATTATGGTCTTACAATCTACGAAGTTTTTTCCAATTCTGAATGAAGTTGGGGACTCGTCCACTTAATTTATTATCATTTATCCTACTGCAATTCAAAAGAATAAACATTAAACATACAAAGGAAAATTTGATGTTAAAAAAGGGACGAGGTGGTATATACTAATATGCTTACAAATCATTTAGATTTGTTAGTGCTGAAAATGAGTTCGGCAAATGCCCCGTTAATTGGTTGGAAGACAGCATCCTGCAATTTAATCAACAGAAATTGTCTATCATCGATCGACTTATGCATCATATAATGTACACATTATTAGATATATGAAGTCTTACAGAGTATTTAAATTTATCAACTTCCCAATATCAGAAGGAATACGCCCTGAAAAATTGTTTGCTTCTAGGTTCCTGATCATATAAATGAATGCAGAATAAGACCAAATATCATATACTTAGATTAAAGAAAAAAAATGAGGAAAAAAAGAACCTACTAGAAAAAGAAAAATTTAATCACCAAATTCATATAAAGAAACTGATAACTCAAGAAATGATGACTTACAAGAATGTGAGGCTAGTAATGTTTCCCAGTTCCCTGGGGATTGGTCCGGACAAGCGATTTACAAGAACCGAGCTGCAATAAAATTCAAGATTATTGAGAAAACGTCGAAGAAAACGAGCATGTAAAGTTACAGGTTCATGATGAAGCATACATATTAGTGAGTTGTGTCGAAGCCCATTCTATAGGGATTGTTCCACTGAGGAGGTTGTACGCAAAATCACTAACAAAAGTTGGTTATATCAGATACATAATGTTTGTTGACATCATAAATCATCAAATATACGAGCATAAAAAGTCGAGGAAAGGTCCTCACATCTCGTGAAGGTAAGGGAGCTTCACAATACTAATCGGGAGAACTCCAGGAAGATTGTAACTCTTAATCACACTGCAATAAGTTAATGAAGACATGCAAACGATATAACGATACATTTATGGTATAGAAATAAACTATAGATAGTATTAGTAAGCTCAGATTTGATAAGAGAATGACAGCAATACATTGTTTTAATATGACAGATGGTGTTGTTTGCAAAATTGCAGTTGCAGTCAACATAACCCTCCGAACCACTTGGGGGCGTCGGCGTAATTCCGAACATTTCAAGTTCGCATTGATCATGATTGAAATTCCAATGTGTTGCACCCATCTCTTTGATAATTTGTTGAAGAGCATCCACTAAAAACGATAAAGAACCAACGTTATACTTAATACTCCCCCAGTTCAAAATACGTGACGTTTTGAATCAATGCACGTATATTAAGAAAACGATTAACTTCCTATCATACCCTTGATAAACGGTTTGTGTTCATTACCTATTACATTAGTTATTTAATGGTCTTAAGGGCGATTTAGGGAGAAATTCCACTAACTTATTTATACATCAAGTATTCTTCCTATATCTATGTGCAATACAGATCAATCTATTACACATTCAAAATGCAGATTAACTCCACAGATTCTAGTTTCCCATAAACAAAAAAAATAAATGTCAGGATGACAATTAACTTCCTAACATGCCCTCAATAAATTTTGTGGGGAAGTGGTTCATTGCCTATTCATTACATTAAGTAATTTAATGTGTTCCAAGGGCAATTTAGGAAGAAACTTTACAAATCAATATAGAAATCCGCAGAATAGACTTATAATTCATCCTATATAAAACAGAGCAGTCTATATAATTCAAATTGGAGAATTAACTCAACAGTTACTAGTTTTCCTATCATGCCCTTCATAAATGTTTGTGGGAAAGTGGTTCATTACCTATTACATTAAACAATTTAATATGTTCTAAGGTCAATTCTTCATATATCTATTCCGTCAAATTCTTGTATACACCGTTTGCACCATTAATTCTTTTTTTTACGGTATTACTCATTTCACTGAAGAGTATTACTCGTTTTACTGAATGATATTACTTGAAAACCAGTTGAATTATGGTATTACTCATTTCTCCAGATGGTATTACTCGAAAAGCAGATTACACGTTCATATTGAAGATTAACTCTAATTTTCCAACAATTACAGACAAAATTAAATTAACTCTACAAAAATTATATGTTTCCTTCACAGTCACACCCATCTTTCAATTTTGGAAACATACGGATTAAACCTGGTCATGTTTCCAATCAAGCAACTAAGCAAACACTTGCTTCTCTCTCATCAACAAAATGCACAAATTTGAGAGAGAGAGAGAAAGAAGTTAAAAGCAAGTGCTACTAACCTTCTTCCTGTGGCACCTGGGATGTGGATAATCTCAACAGCCCCAAATAACATACTGTAAAAACCCAAGAAGCAACACTGTGTCCGAACATCGTCTCCAAGAATCAAGATTGAAGAATTTGCACACACTTTAACGCAATAGTAAATAAGTTAAAAGTCAATAATTAAGTGCGGAATGTGGTTTTACAAATCTAAAATCTGCGTGAAATTTGAGGTAACTGTATGCATATGTTGAAATGTGGGCATTATTGAGTCGGCCAAGATGGAAGTGGGTGAAAGAGACCCACAGAAAAATATTGACATTAAATAATCATAGTATATAATCAATGACAATACAAGTCATTCTCCATTTTAACATTTTCAAGAGAATTCCACCTCCTCCTTCACATGTACGTGATTAAATGGGTAACATGTTTGCTACACTTTTGACGCAGACAAAGACTTAATATAATTATAAGCATACGCCGTGATTTTATATTTTTATTGCAAAAGTATAATTTTAAATCTCCTGATTTATTATATATTCTTTTAAGGATGCGGCTACTCTTTTGAGGTGGAAATATATTTTTGTTTTTTTTTTATACAATCAAGGCTATTCATTAGAGGTGGAAAAATATATTAAGGCTTTTTTTTTTTTATAATCAAGTTGAGGTTAGTTTTTTTTTTTTTTAAGTCTATTAATTTAAACAGGTTGGGACAAAGGTTCTTACAAAAATATTTTAAACTCTCTTGGTCGGCTTGTTTAAAAGTATAATTATATATTATTCAATATAAATATTATATATTTTTTTAACTATTTTTTAATCAATAAATAATTGGAAATTATCTATAGGGTACACACTTTTAAAACAATTTACTCTAATGTAGTCAAATTTTCCAAACTTATCATGAGACACAAATTTGTTTGAACTTAATTAAGTTATATTAAAGTTAAACTTACTTATATTATTATTGCACTTTGTACCCGAATATAATTAAAAATTTGAAGTATGTTCCTTCCAACAATATTTTGTCCAATTGTGTTCTTCCCAACAATTCACTCATAAAAATTATAAAATTAATTACATAAATTAATATATAAATAAATGAAATATACGATTAAATAAACTCAAACATCAATAAATCCCTAATCTCGACAAATCTTAAAATTACAATATTATTATAATTATGTTTAAATTTGATATTTAAGTATGAATTTTTTTTAATACACCTATACACTTACAACATTCTCAACTTTTAAGTATATTGTACTCTCACATACAACTGGAACATGAGTGTACTTAGCAAAAATTCGAATGTTAAATATTCCTCAATTTCGTGATTTATAAATATAGATGGATATCTAATTCTCGTGTAATACACCGGCGAGCCACAGTATAGAATGATCACATCATTGTAGAATATGTTGACAAAGCGATTTGAACTAATAACGTTGGAGTATAATTTAATAGTGTTTAAAAGTGTGAAATCATTTTATTTCAAAGTTGATAACGTTTTCGACAAAAGAAAAATGATTCTAATTTTAAACTCTTGTTTGCAAACGCTACTTTCGTGATACCATCTCCTCGAACGCCTCATGAGTTCGAGATTTATATTTTATAGGGAAAAAATTAAAAAAATTCCCTAAAGTTTCTCAAATTACAAATATATATATATATATATATATATATATATATATATATATATATATATATATATATATAAAAAAAATCTTGTGTTAAAAAATATTTCAGTTACCTCATGCTTCAACCAAAAAATGTTTTAATTGATCGAAAGATAACAAAAAAAAAAAAAAAAAACTATATCATATTTTCATTTTGGTTATTTCGTAATTTTGCATTAACGATCAGTCGAACAAATAATTGTTAAGTGTTAAACTTTTAAACAAAATTATGGAATTTTGGTAATTTACGTCTTTTTGTATTATACTATATTTTAAGTTTCTCACAATGTATGAAAAGTACACAGCTACACATTAATAAATTATAAATATAGATATTATTTTATATAAACAAATGGTCAATTTAAAAGAATAGTTGTTACCATCATAAATTAAGAAAAGCAAAAAAGGTTGTTACGTGATTTTGTCGCGTGGCGGGGCATCTATATATATAGTGTATTTATCTGGTTCATTGGCCGATTAATATACTCACCGCAAATGTTTTAGTGACACATGAGCTTGGAGCCCACAATTATTTTAATTGATTGTTTATATCTGCTTATGTATTATTAACACATTTCGGTGGGTATATTAATATGTGTTCATTGGTGGGCATATAATCAATTCTAATATATATAAAACTTATTTTCATATGTAATTTACGTCATTGTCAGAAAAGCAAATGGTATTATGTTTATCGCATAGTGATAATATTCATAAATCATTTGAAATTTAACTATTCTCTTTTTACAAGAAGCATGAATATCTATGTATTGGAGCAAAATCCCCTTTTAGAAGTTGTACAACATCTTGCGTTGTAAAATATAGGGTTACATCTATATTAATTTACTAAATTTTACCTCAATTTTAATTTAATAACGATTTTCAAAATTTAATAAAAATTCATTGCATCTTTAAGTGCTTCAATTTAATATAGTACAATTTGCATTTTAAAAAAAAAATGTTGCATAAGTGCAACACTGTGTTTAGTTTAAAGATCTCCCTACATGAAAGATATCGTTTTAAAGAGGACGAGAAAAATATTAGGCATCCCACAATAATTTTTGCATTTTAAAAATAGAAATAAAATACTATTGATCATATATACTACCCACTTTAATTTAAAATATTCTTTATTTATATATTAAAAAATTAATAAAACAATTTTTCTTCACACTACGTGAAAAATAAAAAATAAAAAATAAGACACGGAAGGAGTAAAAATTACTACAATTTGCTCGAGACCAATTTTTCACAAATAATGTTTTAAAATGAACACATGTTCAATTTGAGATAGAGGGTGGCTGCAGCATGATTTATGATTAAATAACTCATCAATCATCATGCACTTAATTGCTTGAGTTTTGAAGTTTGAAATAACGAAATGAGGAGACGTAAAACATACAACAATCATGAATCTAAACATACGGGTGGCCACGATTATTATATTATATCTTTGTGATATAAGTCCATGTTGGGGAACAAATTGCTTACTCCACATTTAACAAATGATAGATTGATGAAACGAGTCAAAGTCTCTAAGTTGAAGTATTTGTTAATAATATTTATTTGAAAATTACGGTGATTTTTTTTCTTCATTAAATATGTTTAATAGCATTAACAAATCTATAAAACTGCTAAAATTCAAGTATATACATGTTTATGTGTCAAGTACATATGAATTCTACATCTTCTTCTAACCTTTCAAATCTCTCAATTTCTAAATTTTAATTTTCTTATTCCTTTTCATATATGTGTTATGGTTTACCATTTAATTCATTCACATTCATTATTTTAATTTCTCCATTATGATGATAATTGAATGACTAGTTACAAATTAGTTTACCATTTCATTTTCCCCCATATTTACACTCTCCACTCTATTGCTTATCTTTACCAAACTATTGTGAATCTTTAATATTGATATAGGTTTTTCATATTGTGTTCATTCTTTTTTTAGTTTGAATTATTAATTTTCAGATGATATTTAGATTTAATTGTATTATTCTTCCAATACTCATGTCTCCTTTTTCTTTTTTATGATATTTATATGTGAAGATCCAACTAATTTCAATATTTTTTATTTGGAGATTTTACTTTCATATCTATTGTATATTATAGATGTAATCTTTTTATTCTATCTCTGTTCGTAGGTTTATATACGTTGAAGATTTCATTTCGAACATTGTTTTTACGCCACCTTTCAAATTCCAACTCAAGATTATCTGTACAATTATTTAAACGGACTAAAATGTAATTTTTTATTTTATTTTTCAGTTTAGGTTTTATCATTTCTATATGTATTATGGCTCATTCGTTAAGTATTTTTTGTAATCGGGTCCAGAATTTGATTGTGGAATAAATTGTGATTCTGATCATATTTTTTTATTACACGAATTTAGTATTTCATTTTTTATGCTCCTCATAATAATGATGATATGTCAGAAACATTGCATTAAAACAATATGTAGTTTGAATCGTGTACCTGAATATTCATATGTAGTTTCACACGTAATATATATCCTTTGAATAAAAAACTTAATTAAATCTTAACTTTCGCACTTAAATATTATATACTATATGTGGTTAAATTTTCTTAAATATCACATGTAAGATTTATGTATTTTCGATGATTGATTATCCTTAATGTTAGGGTTTTATTCATATTTATGTTTTTTTTTTCTTCTTAAATGATGTTCATATTTATGTATGAAAATTATGCAATCAAAATAGATGCACCAATTCTTAAACTATTGAATTTTATTCATTTTCTGTAAATAATAAATAATGTGCATGAATAAAAGTCACCTACATTATTTCTGTGTAATATATATACTATAATTACCTTAATTATCTAATTTAATTTATAAATCAAATTAAAAGATTAACTAAGTATTATACTGATTAAATTACAAGTAACAATAATAGAAATTAAAATTGTTAAGTAATTTTTTTTCAATAAAATTAAGTGTTTGATTGATTGATATACTACTTTGTGATCTTCCATAATTTAAAAAATAAAAATCATATTCCAATTTACCTTTATATATTAAGGGTTATCTATTGGTTTCATTACCGAAATTATATCACAAGTAATATAATAATGTTACCTTTATTTTGCAAGTTATTACGTAATAAGTCAACCTCATTTGTTCTTCAATTTTCCTTATTATGCATCCATTTACTCTTTCTATTTATGTATGATCAATCTTTGTCTTCTATTTTTATTTTTCAAGTTTTTTTTTTTATTTTGTTAAATTTGACTACTAATTAATGTATCATGTAACTATGTGTCATTTATTATTAACTATGAGATTTTATTTATATTGTGTCAATAGGTCTAACTTTCAAATTAATTATTTATTATATAATAAAAGAAATAATTCCTTAAATATTTTAGGCGAGAAGTATTTTGCAATACAAGTAAAGAATTATGTAAATAATGTACACCGTGAAACTTATTTGAAGGGCATTAATTTTTTTCATTAAAAAATATTAGTTGTTTTTCCTAAAGGTATTAATTATGAAGGATATTAGTAGTTTTTATTAAAGTCATTAGTGTTGATAGTAAATTATTTACCATGAGTATTATTCACATAATACATTCTCTTTAAAATATAATGATGGTTAATGATTTAAAAAAGGGCATGTTCAATTTTATTTTATTTCCACTGAAAATAAAGAAGAACACATCATTGTTGTGTTTACACTTTATGTTGAGGTTTTCAATATTTTTATTATATGCCATGATTATCTATCTTATAATTTATTATATCTTTTAGAAAAAAGTTAAGTCATAAATATTGCAATGATTATCTCTCTTATTTATTACTACAATTTATGTTTGAAAAAAGTGAAGTCATTTTTTTATTTTATAAAAAGTATAAATCAAAGCAAATAATTAGCCTAATTGATTCAAAATAATATCGATAGTCTATTTAATTTGATATTAATTATTTAAAATAATTGTTAATTTCATTCTAACAACCATCTTAAATTTTTTGGACGTTTTTAACCTTTTTAAATAAATTAGGCAATAATAACAAATATACCATGATTAAATTATTATTTTTTTAAAGAAGAAAAGTCATTATTATTGTGTACACACTTAAAGAACGGTCACATTTTAACATATGTTATATATGGTGATGGTTAATTGAATTAATTGGTTAGTATAAGACAAAAGGACAATTCAGTATCTAAAGAAATTAAAATGATATCTTGCAAAACCTACTATAAAACTTGAAAACATCTACTATCTCCGTTCTAGATTAATTTTCACAATTGACTTTTTAAGACTTTAGTATGAGAGTTGATTTATAATATTTAAATGGATAAAATAGTTTTTTTATAATGAAATATTGTTCAATTTAAGTGAATGAAACAAAATAAAAATATTTTTGTGTGTAATTATTAGTAAAATGAGATGTAATTTCGAGGTCTTTGTAAATGATGAATATGGGATGGAGGGAGTAATTGATACCTTGCAAAATCAAATACAATTGAACATTCTAATATCGAATAGTCACATTTAAGTAGAAGATTGAATGTGGAATGTATGTTTTATGTATTTTATTATTTTAATTATTTGTTACTCCCTCCGTCCCAAACTCGTTTGCTACATTGCCAAAAAGGTTTGTCTCATACTCGTTTGCTACATCTACTTTTGGCAAAAAAGCAACAATATTTTTTAATATTATATTCTTCATAGACTAATAACCAAAAATATATATTTTATCACTTTACCACTTTAAATACTATAAACAACTCTTTTCTTAAAACTCGCGCATACAGTAACAGGAAAAATGAGTTTGGGACGGAGGGAGTAATAAATTTTATTTTTTTAATTATTTGTTAATAAATTTCATATAGTTTTTCTTAAAAAAAATTAAAATTAATTAAGATACCTTAAATGACTAAGTTTAGAGATCAAATAATTTAAAAAATTTAAATAACATATATCATTTTATAATTATATATTTACTGTTGTTGTTTTTTCCCAAATTTGCATCTAAGTGATGAGCAATTGAAAATATGATGGGTCTATTTCTACTTTGCCATTTGGTGGAAAAATTGTTGTTTTAGGAGGTGATTTTAGACAAATTCTTCTTGTTATACCAAAGGGTAGTAGGGAACACATTGTGAACTCTACTATTAATCTGTCTTATCTTTGGTAGCACTGCAAGATATTAAGACTGAACAAGAATATGAGGTTGCAGTCTGGAATTCATGATACTCATACATTAGATGAGATTGCTGAATTCTCACAGTAGATTTTGAAAGTTGGTAATGACAAACTTGGGAATAGTCAAAATGGTTATGATGATATTGAAATTCCCAAAGAAAATTTGATATTAGATGGAGATGATTATGTTGCTTCCATAGTGGACAGTATTTATCCATCCATTATTGATAATTTAAGTATACCTAATTACTTTAAGGATAGAACGATATTTGCTCCAACACACAATGAAATGCATTAATGAAAGAGTATTGAGTATGATGTCAGGAGATACAAAAGAGTACTTGAGCTTCGATAGACTATCCAGAGAAGAATATAGAGAATATGGTAATGGGGATTTATACTATACAATTTTTTTTAAATTCTATTAAATGTTCAGGACTCCCAAATCACAGTCTAGTATTGAAGACTGGTGTTCCCATAATGCTTCTTCAAAATATTGACCAAGATGCAGGTTTGTGCAATGGAATGATATTGGTCGTGACGTGGCTTGGAGATCATATAATTTCTCCCACGGATGACCTTGATTAATTCTGATAACACATTGACAGTCAGTTTTCAGTGGAGGCAGTTACCTATACTTTCATGTTTTGCCATGACAATAAATAAAAGTTGAGGTCAATCATTGTCAATTGTTGGTGTGTATCTTCTAAGGCAGGTGTTTACACATGATCAGTTATATGTTGCGGTGTTTAGAGTCAAGAGCAAGAGAGACCTCAAAATTCATTGACTTGATACAAATGGAAAACCTTGCAATTATACAACGAATGTAGTCTATAAAGAAGTGTCTCGAAATTGATATTTTTTAATAAACTGATCAATATTTACTTTTTCACTCCCAAACATGTCAATATTTAATTATTTAATTTTCACATATATTTTATATATTAAAATTTTAAATATGGATATATTTAAACAAAATTGAATATACAACTTATAATGAATATATTTTAAAAACTATTTTCTAAATTTAACAAATTACACATAGATAATGGTTTCATTTAGTTTTGAAATTTTATAAAGTATCTTGATTTTTTAGTATTCAATTTTAATTTTTAATTTGTATATAGTTTTCAATTAATAAAATAAGATATACAAACAACATCAATCTAAAATTGATTTTATTCATCCCACGTATTACACGGGAGCTCGAACTAGTATTAATAATGTATTAGAAGTAAGTTTGGCATTGGGTAGATTTTCGCCGCAAAGATCCACTCCTTTTGGATTTTCCACCAATAATCGGTTAAAATGAACCTATGTTATTCAATTTTATAGATGGATATCATTTAGACCCCATTTGGCTAAGGTTGTTTGAAATATCTTTATAAACTCTAATATTTTATTAGTTGTTTTAAGAGTTTATAAGATGTAATTTTAAGTATTTTATAAGTTGCTAAAATATTTGACTAATACAACTTATAAGATATTTAAAAATTTATAATAATTATTTTTTTAAATTTTAATTATAAATATTTATTTATTTATTATGTTGAGGTAGAGGTGGGTGGGAGTGGGGGCGAGGGTGGGGTGGTTTCGGGATAGGGTGGGTGGTTGGGGGTGGGGGTGTTAGGAAAATAAGTTGGGACATCTCAACTTATTTTTTTACAGCTTATAAGTTGTTTGTGTTGGGAAAATAGGGGTGCCCGGAATCTATTCGGGATGAAATTTAAATACGAATTTAAATACAATTATTACTAGCATGAATTAATCCTAATTAATTCAAATAATAATTCCAACAACTAATTTTCATCATGCATGTTGAATTAATTTCACATATTAACTATGGCGGAATAAACAAGTAAATATGCGATTAACGTACCTCTTGTAGAATTGGCCTTTGGATATACGGGACAATTACGATCTCGCTCTATCAACCCAAAAGCCTTCTCAAGTATTTCCATTTCGCCTTACTTGATCACCGGTGGGAGATGCTTTCAAGTAATTTAATAAACTAAGGAAAAAGAAAAATATCTATGCTCTTGATTTTTCCAACACATGGAATTATGTATTTGGAGATGAAATAATCATCCCCTATTTATAATATGAAGGGGCCGAAAATTTAAGTATATTTGGGCTTGGAGAAAATCTTTTCTTAGACTCTAAGAAATCTTGAATATATCTCATATATTCTTTTCTCCAAAATAAAATATTCCACAAAAATCTCACCCTACATATTAAGGTCTAATTTTCGAAAATTACAAGATGAAATCCAAAGATTTGGATCTTCTTGAATATATGAGATATTCTTGTATTCCTAGAATACATATCTTCCATAATATCTTTCCAAGAAAATCAACAAAATCTTATTTCTTCTTGATTCTCTTATTTTCGAAAATCACTTGAAAAATCAGCATTAATATATTCTTTATTTTAATCACATTATCATTATTGGGCTACTTAATGGGCTACTTGAGGGGCCTTAAGGAGAATTAAGATTGGACCTCCTAATGGACTTCTGAATTTCAGTATTGAGCCCCAATATAATTCAGCTCATTGATATTAATTATTACCACTAATAAATTAATATTGCACTATCCATCTTAATCCATATTACGATAATATGGGCTCCCGGTTATTATTTCCCGCGTTTAAGATTATCAAGTCCATTAATTAATTAAGCTTCTGAACAGCTCTAAATTAATTAATATATTTCACCTTGGAGTAAAGACAGCTCAACATTATTATTCGTACCGAAGAAACTAATTCTTCACTTGCAAGATTTGGTACAATAAAACTTCTGAGCCCACCAAGGGGACTAATCACACGAGCCGTACTCGCACGCGTTTCTCCGTATTAAATCTTAGCAACCGTCGTATGATTAATATTACTGCCCAAGACACAAAGTTCGAAGTCACAATAATTCTCACCCAACATGAATCAAAGCAGTAACCATTAAGCACACACGGTCCTATTTAAGTGACGGAGATTAAGAAATCAACAACCACTGAGGTCTAATTCTTCACCTTTCAGAACAAAAGAATTTATCCTCGCTGTAGGACCTCTTCAACACATACTAAATGTGCTAGTGCAATCTCTTAGTCAAGACAGACCAATCTGAGCCTTACAGACCGACCTTTCACGGCGGATTGTTCAATTCCACGTAGGTCGTGAAAATGTATGTTTAGTTACAAGTAAACTGTTAATGTTGTCTTCCGTGATCGGGTATCACCACATTAACTACATTGTAACATGTACTATATGTTGAACGGTTTGCAATAGAAATTCAACATTCAATCATAACTAAAGTAAATGTGATAAAAGATTTATTCTCATAAAACGAGTGTTTGATACACGAGTTATACAAAGTAAAAGCATACTTTCACGTATAACTCCAACAGTTTGGAGCTTATTTTATAATCTTAAGTTGTTAAACATCTTATTTTGTCAAACACATTGATAGTGCTTATAGTTCAACCAAACATCCTCTTAGGATTATCATGCATAATATATATATCCAACAATTGGGTGGGGGTTGGGTTGTTATTATCTGAATTCTATAACGAGGCACATAGAGTTGTTATTTGATCCAATCCGAGTCGAGTACTTGAAAATCAAGATCGATTCGAGCTTCTATCGAGTCCAACTGACCCTAACAAGTCTAGTAAAATTTAAGAAAAATATCAATTACCGAGCCTAACAAGTCAAACTCGAGCCAACTAGCTAAAAGTCGAGTATCTAACAAGCTCGAGTCGTTTAGTTGTACTAATCGAGCCTTAATGAAGCGAGTCAACTTGAGCTCTCAAACAATTTGGTTCGCATAACAAGACATTAAACACAACATCCTAGCTAGATTAACAAATTACTAACTTGTGATTTAACGAATTGTAGATTGATAAGACAAGTCAAAGTCTCCAAGGGGATATTTTGAATATTTAGGCGATTTTTTTTTCATTAAATGGTTTAATAGTATTATTTAATATTAATGAAGTATAAGAAGTAAGCTTACCTAGCATTGGGATGTGAAAAATCTATGTTCTCTGCGGAGATCCACCCCGAAAGGGAAGGAGAATCATCTTGCGTGAGGTTTGTATTTTGAATTTAGAGAAATTTGATACAATACCACTTTTAGATTTATAATTCGAAAAATATCACCAACCATTTTCTATTTTGTAAAAATGCAATTGAAAAAAATTGCACAAAGGTTATACAGAGGTTGCACAAGAAATGCGTGAAGGTGGCATAGAGCATCTTATATATTACTAGTATTGTACCCACCCGTGCGTTGCACGGGAGCTAGTTTTGTCGGTATATTAATTTTTTTTTAGCAATTTGTTTAAGATACAAAAATCGTACCACTGTACTGCATTATTTGAATTATATATATATATATATATATATATATATATATATATTTGTCTATATTTCAATATACATTCCTGCAATATATCATAACTATGTAGACAAATTAATACTCATAATATTTAAAAATTGAGTAGTTCTAGTGTGCACTTGAATGCATGACATGCACTTGAAAAAAAAATACCCCAACAGAAATCAATAATACCCCAAGAAGTAATCAGTGATACCCCAACCGGAAAAAAAATATAGTTCGCTGTGTTTGTGTGTATTTAAAAAAATCAAAATTGAAGTTAAAGTTGAGTTTAAAATCCAAGTGCATAGTGCATGCTAGAATTTTTGTTAAAAATTTATTCATTCTAATTCTACGTTTATTAACTTTTTTTAAGAAATATTTTTTTGTTTTAATTTGCTCATAACACATTAACAAATGCACCATACATGCAAAATACATTTCTAAATATCAATATAATAAAATTACTACACAACAATTAAAAAAAATCTAAAGAAGCTAATAAATCAAGAGAAGTATACTAAAAAGTAAATAACAAATTCAAAACCCTAAACATTTCTAAACACCTCTTGATATAAAACATTCTTTGGTGTGTTATACACAAGATGATGGCCATTGCATAACATAATCTTCAAGCCACGACGATTGGTAATCCTTGCAATTGCAACATAAAGCTGTCTATGACTAAACATCGGCTTCTTAAAAGATACACCAACATGACTAAAAGATTGACCTTGGTTTTTATTTATAGACATGGCGTACGAAACAATCAAAGGAAACTTCCTCCGTGTAAACTTAAAAGATTATTTAGGATCAGAATGTGTCAACGATAGCCGCAGTATCAATGCTAGCTCTCCCTAGTGATTACCATCATGTATATACAAAAAAGAGAAAGAAAATCATAAACGTACATTTTAGAAAAAATGATAAATAATAATAAATACTACCATAAAATTACATAATAAAAAAAACTAACTAAACTCGTTACATTGCACAATCCTCTAGAATGATCAATATTTTTCAATAACATAACAGGTGTTCCAACTTTAAGATTTAGTTCATGATCAGGAACACCAACAAATTTTAATGTATTAAGGAACTCAGGAGTATGAACATCAGCAAGAGAATCAAGATTGGAATCAGACTTGCAAATACTATCAGAACTGAGATACTTGCGAGACTCCTTTTCATTTAACTTCACCATGTAATCATTAATACTTCTGACAGAATCAAGCGTCGATGCAAGAATAGCTCTTTCCTGTACAAATTTATGATCATACATCTTTGATTTAAAATTAGGATAAATACAATCCACAATAGAAGCAATAGGATCATCACCACCTATCAACAAAATATCTTCTAGAATAATAATGTCAGAATCGTAACCAGTTTTTGCTCATGTAGTTCCATCATCAATTAATTCAATTCACTTTGAAAAACAATTTCATTTCATTCACCCATTCAACAAAATCAGACTGTAGCAATCTTATATTTTTTTCAACTTCAAAATCGTGCATTCATTCCATAAATTAGATGAATTAATAGTGACATGCACAACATCCTGTCTTTTTCCCTTTGGAATGACAGGTAAAATTTATCAAAAATCTTGACAAAAAAGAATTGTCTTCCCACCAAATGGTATTGCAGAACATGATGGATTAGATAACTGCATAATATCACACAACGATGTATCTAATGCTTCAGTACAATGTCTTTGAACTATTGGGGCTTCATCCCATATAATAAGTTTGCATTTAATCAATAGTTCTGAAAGATGACTACCTTGCTTAATGTTACACATAGAATCCTCTAAACAATTGATTGGAATGCAAAATCTAGAATGGGTTGTACGTCCACCGGGAATCAAAAGAAAAGCTATCACACTTGATGCTACATCAACACAATCTTACCTTCACAACGTGGTTTTGTAGATAAAAAATTTCATAAAAAAGTTTTTCCAGTACCTCATAGTGCGCCACATACAAAAAATACATTTCCAGTATCCAAAGACGCAGATTCAATTATTCTATAAAAAATAACACGTTGCTCATCATTTAATTTGCTTACCAAAACTTCACATTTTGTCCGTAATTGAACTCTATCATACAACAACTCACTCAAAAGTATCGTATATCAACAACAACTACTGGCATTCCATCAAACTCTTACAAAGAGAACGCAACATATTTTCGATCTCCAAAAGACAATAATTTTTTATCCCACCGTCTGTCATCCTCATTCCTAAACATTCAGAATATAATAAAACAACTTTCGAAAATATATAAATGTCACAATTTTTTTCACACAATGGTTTAGTTTTAAACAAAATTTTCTAATTATATGTAAGTATAACATGAAAAAGTATTTGTTATATTATAAAGGCTTAATTGCAAATAAAATCTCAATTTTTCCATAAATTGCAATCTAATCTAAATTTTTGAATTGGTGCTAACAAAACCTCAATTTAAAATTTGTTAGTAATTCTAACCAAAAGGCCGATTTCATTTTGTCCGAACATAATGATTAATTATGCGTTTTCTTTGAACCAATCTAAACATACTAATACGATTAATTATTCATTGTATAGTAGGTGAATATTCATTTTCGGACCGTAAAGAATTTGTTTGTTAGTTCAAATTGCAATCAAATATTAAATTGAAGTTTTGTTTGCATATATTTATAAATTTAGACTGGATAGCAATTTAAGAAAAAGTTGTTATTTGTATGCAATTAATCTTATTATAAAATAGATATTTATAAAGAATAATAAATTATTTTATAATTCTTACCATCAACTCATCTTAATCAAATAGTGTATATAAATCTTAAATGTAATCAAACCTGTACAATTTAAAATTATTTTTATAATATTGGATTACCACCAAAGACATTTGAACATGTCCTTTCTATAATCATATTTTCTAAGATGCTGGAATAGAGAACTATTAGAGAATGATATACATTGGAAAATACAAAATGTCAAGTCAATCAATATTTACCAAAATAATTGGTTAAAAACACATAATACATATCAACAAATTACCTTATTTTGTAGGTATCTTTCATACCAATTTCTCAACTCCTTTACCTTATAACAATAGATAGTTTTGGGCAAAGATGCTAATCATTTTTTTCACTTGCTAGAGCAGAGAGTTGAGGGAGTAAGTATGTTTAGTATGTATTGAAATTAAATAAGATTGATGAGTGGATATCTTTAGGAACGTGAATGAGTGCAATTATTATATATTGGATAATATTATAATATTAAAGTCGTATATTTACTTTAAAAAAAATGGACATAAAATGATGTTGTGAGATATGCTATTTTCATTTTAGGCATGCGAACATGTGAGAATAACAAAAAAGAAAAGTGTGATGTTTATTGTGAGACGGAGGGAGTAAAATGTAATAAAATTTTATATCCACAAAACTCTTGGACCAAAATATATAAAACATAATTGAATTGCATAATATTAATTTAATAATAATAACTACAATTATAAACATATGCTACTTTAAATAATATAAGTAATATTATAGATAAATGATACTTTTAAAAGATATAAGTTATATACTATAATTTAGAAATTATAACTAAATAAGAAATTCGATAAAATTAATTAAAATATAAATGATAACAAAATATTTTTAAACATAAAGTATAGGCAAAGTATTGAGGGAGTGATATTAGTTGTTTTCACAAAAGGGTATAAGCTCTGGATAGTATTAGTTGTTTTCATGGAAGGATATAAGTTGAAGGAGACAAAGAGTATTAATTTTTAAATTAAAGGATATTAGATTATTACACTAAAATGTATTAGTTGATTACACTAAAAAATATTGCAAAGTGGTTCATGTATGAACTAATTACACTTTATACACACTCTAAAGTAAATGCTAATAAAATAAAGTAAATAATTTGGAAAACAAAATATTATGTGAATGATACTCACAGTAACTATTACCGTGAACCACAATTTATAACCTTATGTTGAAACAATTAATACCTTTAGTGGTAATAACTAATACCACTTCAACTAATACCTTTAGTGAAAATAACTAATATCTTTCAGAGTTGATACTTTTAATGCACTTCACTGATACCTTTAGTATAATTTACTAATACCTTTTAAACAAATTTCATCTTGAATATAGTTCACATAATACATTCTCAATTTGTAAATGAGTGCTGACAAAATTCTATGATTTATGTATCATGAATGTATGATTAAAACGTGCAAAGTGAGATGTACAAAAATACTACCACTATAAATTTTTCGTTTTTTTTAATGTCCCATGATAAATTTCTCATTCTTTTGAAAGAAAAACCAACACTAACACTTTATATATTAAAAAAAAAACTTTCTTAAACAACTACTCTTTACTTTTTTACATCTCCATATAAATTTACGCAAAAGTCTAACATAAACAAAAAAAACATAATAAATAATTCAGCTAAGTTAATTGATTCATTAATAATTCTAAAATACAAAAAATAAATTAAATAATTTCCATGAATGTATTGGGCTTGAACTATAGACAATAAAAACAATTTTTTTTTATTTGATAAATAAATACTTGAGAAGAAAATTTACAAATTAACATTTGAAAAAGTTAATTTCATATTTATATACACATCAATTTTTTTATTTGTTCATAGTTTATCCAACTAAATGTACACGAATAAAGAATGACAAAGTATAAAGTAATGTATAAACCATTTTAGGGTATTAGTTGTCTTTACTGAAAATAAAATAAGACTCTTCAGTGGAGACAACTAATACTCTTTAGTGAAAACAACTAATATCCTTCAATAATTCATGTATAAACCAATGTCACTCTATACATACTCATAAAGAATTGGTTTCATGATCTAGTGCTTACCATATTTAATATCATAATTATGATCTTATTATTTTGTAAATTGGTAAGAGTATATATAGAGTAAAATTAGTTTATACATGAATTATTTAAGAGTATTAGTAGTTTTCACTACATAATGTTAATTGTTTTCGCTAAAGAGTATTATATGTTTTCACTAAAAAGTTTTAGTTTATTTTTTGTAAACAACTAATACTCTTCAGTGAAAAAAACTAATATTCAATTTAGAGAAATCAACTAATACTCTTTAGTGAAAACAACTATTACTCTTTAATAAAAACAACTAATATTCTTTATTGGTTCATGTATGAACCATTTCCCTCTATACTTTATCAATCAATAATTAAAAGATATGGTCAATATATATTTTAACTACACAATTAAAAGTCAATAATCGAGTCTATTAAAATCAAGCACCTTAATTAGCACAATTATTAATAAAAAAATACATCTATGATTAAGTCTTTGATATATGATTCAATTTTTTTCCTAATTTTATGGCTTGTGGGAATTAAATATAATTCAACAATTCACTTAAAATGTGATTATTTTTAAAGTTTCGGAAATTAAGATTTGTTTAAAAAATTTATATCTTAAAATTTACTAATTGATGCAATGTACACATAATACATATATCTTCAAAATCTTTCCCATAAAATAAAATAATTTAAGCAATGTTGCAATACAAATTTTTTATTTTACAGAAACTATTAAGACATTCAATTTATTTAAAAAAAGACGTAATAAAAAAATTAATGCTGATTTTTTTAAGTATAATTAAACTATACGTTTCAGTGTAAACAAAATATAATTTTAACAACAAATGAATAATTAATTTATTGGTTTGTTTATTACTCCCTCAGTCCCTTTTTAGATTGCTCAAAACTACGGAAAAACTGTTCCGCACTCTAAAATTAACCACTTACAAACATCCATTATTTACACCTATATCAATCAATTTTGCAATATAACATTAAACAATAAACTAAACTCACCTAATTAAAGTTGAAATTACCAATATATTCTCAAATTTATCCCTTTTAATACTTACAATATATATTTATGTAAAAAACCAGTTATTGCAAAAAAAAAAATATAATAATAATTAAATAATAGTAAATGTAATAATATATTCAAAATATACAATATAATCGTAATATATAAAATAGATTTCCTTAGATTGTATATATTCAAACGTGACTTTATCTAACATATATATTCTATCAAATTGGTAGAAATTTTATCTATAAATATTATTTCTTGGACTCAGTCAATTTAATTTAAAAATTAAAGACTACAGATAATTAATCGATGCCCTCATCTTCATCTATACAAAATAGAAACTTAAACCAGGCGAAGAAATACAGAATTTGCAAATGAGAATTACAAAGACTTACAAATGTATTAAAACTTAAAATTATGTTTCACTACTAAACAAATCTGGAATAATTTCTATCTTGCAACCTCTTTTATCCTCATATTATTACTTCAAGCGAAGAGAATTATTGTCTCAGGATGAACCGTCTCTGAAATTTCAATTGAAATCGAATTTAAGTTGGCTGCTGAAACTTTCGCGAAAGAGGAACTATTTTAACAAATCCGGCGAAGGAGAAGTTGCACTAATTTCTAAAATTATTTTTCCACATGATTTCTCCCTATCGGGTGATTAAGAAAAGGCCTAATTTTCTAATTTTCTTCATGGATTCAACATAAATATAAATAAACGAATATGAATGAAAAGAAAATCAAAATTAGATGTATGAGATTGTCCTGTGGAAATTTGAGAAGATTTTGTGACATAAATAGACAAAATTAGACAGAAGTGAAGGCATGAATGAGGAAAAAAAAAAAAAAAAACATCTGCATAATTATTGGAATATCTTTGATGATGAGTAAATCAAAATTACCTTAATTACTAATAAACAAATGGATGGTGATGATCAATTCTTAAAAAATAGATCAAAGGTCAAAAACTCTTCCCGCCCAAACTATATATGGAAAAGTTGGGTGTATTATATATTATAGATTATAATTATTATAATATAATAGGAGAACCTCCCATCTTCAAACGCTGCCACGTGTAGCCCCTCATACGCCGCCACATGTCCCAATAAAAAAACCTATTTTTTCTCAACCCTATTTTCCTTATAGAAAATCCTCATTTAACCTTCCAAAACCGCCAGCCAAGTCACTCAAAATATAAGCGATTAATATCAATAAATCCTGTTAACTTGAGAAACGCCAAAAACTCGCTCTTTCCTTTACCCCTCTTCTGTAAGAACTAAGAATACGAAGAGCGCACGATGAATTTTTTATCAAACACCTCCCACTCTCTCTCTACTATAAATGCATTAATTCTGCTACAAGAAACGTTCACTCTCTTGACTTTCTTTCATCACGTCGACCGACTTTAAGGATTAGAAACGTGCTGATAGCAGCCCAGGAGAAAGCTCGATCTTCATATTCTCGAATTATTTTTCCGCTCTTTCATTATCTTGAGAGGCCTTTTGGATATGGATGCTAGGAGTTCCAACACCGGTGAGTCCACTCCTGTTATGGTAGTTTTGTATTTTTTTTTAAATCATTTTCTGCGAAAGAAAATTATTGAATTGCCTTTGAAAAACGAAGTTATTTTTCCAGGTTCTGAATCATGGAGTGCCTTCAATGTGTTTGATGAAATGATTGATGGCGTTAGGACTTTTTTTATTTGGATGTTGAGGAGAAAGTAAGGCGCAATATTTCAAAAAAATGGCTACAAAATTCATCATCTTCTTACGAGTATACTTTCCCATATTTGGTTTTTCTTAATAGATAATTTATTGATAACTTAATTCTATAAATTGAAGCAGAGAATATGCTTTGAGGGACGTTACACAAATTCATGTTATTAAGGGACGTGTTACACAAATTCATGTTTAGTTTGGAAGAATGATGAGATGAAATGAATATGAATGTGTGGAGTTGGTTAAGATTAATTTATTTGTAAGATCATGATGAACCTATTGTAATGAAAAAAACTGAAAAAACAGGTATTTAATTACAAGTAATTTGAATTATGACCACATGGATTAAGCATTTTTTTTATCTGGAACAGGGCTAATCTTGCTTCTATACATACTTGATAATTGGTATTTACATTTTATTTTGGATAGTTAGTTTTTTTTGTATTTTATATTCCTCCGACATTTAGGTTGAGAAGATTCCTGCATCATTTGAAAGAGTGGAACACTATCTTCATGTATATGTCTCCATTTGGATTGAAGAAGAGTAGGAAGTCTTCTAATCCTCCACATGTAAATTCACATTTTATTTTAATAACATATTATTTATTTAATATCTTTGTGAAGCAAAATATATTGTTAGTTTAATAGATTTGACATTCATGATTAAGAGTGTGATTTGAAACTCTATTCATTATGAAGAAGTGATATTAATTGATTTTTATAGTAAAATTAAAAGCGTTAAGTGTTTGAAAATAAATTAATTTTAAATTAAATTTAGGAAGTAATGTATTTACAGAAAAAATCATTTTTATTGATAGTGGAGTAGTTATTTGTGGGGTAGTTATGCTAGAATAGATTTTGACAAAATTGATTTTAATTGCTTAAAATAGTGATAGCAAACATTGTAAAAGTGGTTTTTTTTTTAAATAATAATAATAATTCTACATATAGAGTAGAGTTTGCAAACAATCACTAAGTATTGGTGGATGAGGTGAGAATGCAAAATGATTTCATTCTATGGTAAATTAACGACATTTAGAAATTTTGAGTAAAATATGTGATTTATAATAAGTTCCTCATTTAAAATGCATACAATTTGTCAGTGTCATAAGATTTTACTTATTGAATGAAACCAATTAACCGCGCGCGTCTAGAAGGAATTTCAACTGACCAAAGTGTATTTCACTGGTCTACATCATTCAAATTTAATTGGTTTTGTGTTGTTTTCCTCAATAAAATTCAGATTGTGCAATGGAGTTTTAGCTATTTTACAAAGCTCGGTCTTCAATTAGGTGCATTTGGGGTGACAAATTGAAATCATCTTATATTTATAAAATTTATGCGGACATTTTTACACCTAAGTTCAGTGACTCAGTACGGCTTATGAGGAAAATCATGAGAAGGATGATGAAATAAATATATGGTGATTTAATCAGCGAGCTCATGGTTCTTTTTGCCGGATAACAATGAGTTCATTTCATTGTTTAAACTGTTCTTTAAATATCTCCATTGCAAGACAAGTTTATATGGTAGGTTTTGGGAAACTTGTGTTGTTGGAAACATTGTTTTAATCAATAAGGTTGTTGTCACGGTGAGATCACAACTAAAATGCTGAACAAAAGCTGAGTAAATTAGATTTATTTATAAAAAAAAAAAAAAAAAATTGAATCAGATGATGATCTGCTATTGATTCATTTAAAAGGTATGCAAATTTTTTGGAGAAGAGGACTAAAAAAATTCTTTAGATGAAAAGCAGTTGTATCAACGCTGATGGTTTATTCGAGAACATTTGCAAGTTTAGATATATGAACCGCAAGATTGTGTCAATTGAATAGTGTTTTTCCTGTTCTATTACACGCTGTCAATTATTTTTCATTTGAACCCTTACGCCATTGTTCTTTACAAAAATCTAATAAATATTCGTACATTAGTTGTTTGTCAAAGCTGGCATTGTAGCCATTTAACTTGCCATTTTTCTTAAGTTCATTATACGCACAACCCATCAAGACTATAACATATATTCCTGGTAATAAATTTGTATTACAAGTATTAATAGAATAATATTAATCAATCAAATATAGTTCAACATCACTGGTAGAGGCTTAAATTCTAAACTATTAAGGGTTCGCTTGGTTGAAGGTAATGATTATAGAATAATGAATTAAAGTGATTGAAAATTCATTCAAGTAGGGGTAATTATTTGATAGGTAAATTATAACTTATTTTTAATCTTATTACAATGTATTGATAATATTAAGCACTACTAATGAAATCATTCTCATTACCCTATAATCACCACTCCTAACCAAGCGGCCCCTAAATTTAGTTCTATTTGATACTTTGTGGTTTGTGTTTTTATGATGAACATACAGACACATCTAAATCTAATATAACATATTAACATTATCATTATCATATACAATATCTTCTGGGAACAATAGATACAAAGAACTAACATAAAAGTTTAATTTGAAAGGGAGAAAATAGAAGATATTGCATTTGATCAACTCTTTTTTTTTTTTTTTTTTTGTAATGGAGCAGAATGTGAAAAAGTATGGAAGAACTAGACAACTAGACACTTGCAAAAAAGAGCTAAAGTTGGGGGGGGGGGGGGGAAGCCAAAATGACTTCAAGCTTAAGTGAGAAACACATAAATGATGAAGGTGATATTAAAAATAAGAAGTTATAGTTTATTGAGGAGGTGCTAAAGAAAAACTTGATGGCTCAGTTTTATTTTTTTTAATCAGGACCTTATTATAAAGGCATAAAGGTTATTTGATTATCCTATTAAATATTTAAAGTTTTTCAGGGCTCAGAATACATGTTTACTGATACTCCACATAAATAGAAGAGAGTTCAAATTAACTATTAATTAAGTTTTGATTGATACATAAAAATATTGTCCACCATTGGGTACACCATGTTTACAAATCAATTATTTTGGTGATTTATTATAGCACAATGTTAGTATATTCACAAGGTGAGCTTAAGATTCAGATTTCAGGTAAACCAAGAGTGGTAAATATATATAAGTGTGTGTAGATTCT
Organism: Ballota nigra; assembly: GCA_947034835.1. Classification (NCBI taxonomy): domain Eukaryota; kingdom Viridiplantae; phylum Streptophyta; class Magnoliopsida; order Lamiales; family Lamiaceae; genus Ballota; species Ballota nigra. Next base: position 13,087,325 of record OX344728.1, read on the forward strand.
TCCATTAGAAATAAGCTTTGGCGGAATCAAATAGAACTGGAAAAACATTATCTAAAATACGGTAGATTTCTTTATTGAGATTTAGAAGGTAGTATCCTAATGCACGGGCAAAAATCTAGCTTTTACAAAAAGAATAAAAATTATATTGAGTGATATTTAATTACACACTTAAAAGCGGTTTTTTTACCAAATTTTCGAAGAATTTATTACTCAAGTGGTGAAACACAGGAATCATACACCCGCCCATACATACTCTGGAGGATTTTACATATTATATACATTTATTATATTACTTAATATGGTGTATTTATAATTAATTTTAACTTTAATTTCTTATCAAACTTCATTTTTATAAATTAATGTGAATTTTTTTATATATTTTTAATTAATTCTCATAATATAGTATAAAAATAAGAGTATGTATAGAGTGAAATTGGTTTATATAAGAATCACTGAAGGGTATTAGTTGTTTTCACTGAAGAGTATTAGTTGATTTTATTGAAGAGTATTACTGGTCTACACTTAAGAGTCTTAGTTCATTTTCACTGAACAACTAAGACTCTTTAGTGTAAATCAGTAATACTCTTCAGTAAATACAACTAATACTCTTAAATGAAAACAACTAATACCCTTCAGTGATTTATGTATAAATCAGTTCCACTCTGTACTTTGTCTAAAAATAAATATGAGTCGGGATGAGAAATCTGAATAGAGAGAAAACAATCCCATATAAATAGTAGGGACGGAGATTGATCCGGCGTTTTTCTCCTATAAAAAGTCCTAATTAAAAATAGGGCTGTGAAATGTGAATAGATTGAGTAGAGTTGTGTTGTTTGGGCCTGGTATATAAGTGTAGGTCCAAGTTTAGCTTGTTCATTGTGATAGACTGTTTAGTAGGCTCAACTCAAGTTTGTCCATTTTAATAAGGGTCCAGGTTATTGGCACCAGCCTTTGGGTTAAATACCCTACCCAGATTAATACACTACTTCTTTATTTTCAAAATATCCTTTGAAATACATACACTACCTAAAATACACAGTTTTCTACACTTTTGAACGAGAAGGGTAGGGCGAATCACAAGGATCCACCGAAATCGCAAGGCCACAGCCCGCTTCGCGCTGCCGCCGCCCGCCAACCCGTACATAGCAAATAAATGTTTGGAAAAAATTTGAGAATTTTTCATTAAATTTCGAAAAAAACTGCAGAAAATATCACATTTTTTCTCAAAAAAAAAAAAAAAAAAAAATCAAAACAGAAAGATCAGAATTTTAAAACATATATTCTCTCAAAAAAAATTCGAAAATTATGAACTTTATCGAAATTTTTTAATATTTTCATATATTTTTTCCGAAATATTATATTCGAAAAAATCTACCAAAAATCTCCCATTTTTTCTCAAAAAAAGTCAAAACAGAAAGCTCGGAATTTTAAAACAAATATTCTCTCAAAAAATATTCGAAAATTATGAACTTTTTCGAAAAAATTTGCCGAAATTGTGTATCAATTTCAATTTTTTTTTTCCGAAATTGTGTATCAGTTTCGGCAAACCAGTCATGAAAATCGAAGTCGCGATTTTTTTGAAAATTTAACACTCAGTATGATCAACCAACAACAACATTATCACACCCATTCAATTTAACATTCTCAAACAACAAATAAATGCATAAAAAACATTCCAAATACAATAAACATCATCATATTCAAGATTTTAAAAACCTAACTTTACAAAAAATTATGAACACTTACATATGTGTGATTAGGGCTTGGGGTATTCACCATCCTGAGTACATAGGCGTTCAACAAATAATACAACACACAAATTTTCGTTCGTGGTTCAATAAATTCATGGAGTTCAAAGTTTCATTAGTTTTTGTAAAAAATTTGAGTGATTTTCGACCAAAATTGTAGAAAAACTGAGTAGTGTATTTATTACATTAATTTTGGAGGGAATTCATTAAAGGGCATTATTGACATTTTGTATAATTATTATGATATGGTAGTGTCTTTAACCAGGAGGCTACTGCTAATAACCGTGGCCTTTAATAAGGATGTGGATATTTACTCCCTTTATTCAGTAGTTTACCCTCTCTTCTTTTTCTACTTTTGAAAACACCCTTGAAAAGTCCAAACTACCCTTAATTTTTTCCATGTTTAGAAAATAAATTCCCAATTTATATCATGTACAAACATTGAAAAACCACCCGAACCAAGGGAATTGCACCGGAACCAAACCATAAGATCTAAAAAACAATCTAAGCTACCGTATTATATATGCGATTTGAAATTATATTATAAAAAGCATAAATTGCAAACCACAATAGTGAAATCCCATTTAGGAACTTGTTAGGTCTTACATTGTTTTAAACCAAATATAAGGGAGTATGTATGAAGTGAAATAATTTATACATGAACCACTTTAAATATATTTTTAGTGTAATTAATTAATACTACTTTTTATTGTAATTAAGTAATACTCTTTAATTAAAAGACTAATACTTTTTGTACCCTTCAATGAAAAAACTATTAATTTTAGTAAAAATAACTAATACCCTTCAAATAGTTTTAATTCAGAAACTTATTAGAATGTTCTAATTCACTTTTCCCGTGATTTTATGATGTTTGAGAATTGTAATTTGATTATTTATTTTTATAATTATACTAGAGTGTACCCACGCGAATTTCGCGTACTGAAAAAATATATTATATTTATTTTCTGTAGACATTTAATATAAGAGTATTTTTGTTTAAAAAATTTCGAGGTATATACAATAAATTATGGGGTTTATTTAGCTGTGTCTCGTGCCCTTCACTAAACCCTATAGGTATATCCTACAAACTAAATAATTAAAAAAAAATCACATAAATTAATAACAATTATGGAATAACATTACTTAGACTAATAATGTAATAATAATCAATTTCCATTTCAATATTGAATAATTTATAAATTAATCAACATTATTAGTTATTGGGAGTATACGGTAAGAAATTAATTTATCTTAGAAACAATAAAAAATTTGAAATAAACTTTAACGTTACAAATACCTGTTCATCGATCAAAATGAGTTCCAAGTAGAACTTGTCTCTATTAAAATTATTAAAAAATATTGTCCAACTTTTTCAATCCTAACTTTAACGGTCAATTTTTTGCTCTCACCCTTGATATTAGAAATCAGAGAAAATTGAGGTGTCATACTCTTGAAATCTAAAATGAGATTTAAATTACAACAATTAAACCATCATAATTATTCAGATAAAAATATATGGTATATTTAAATCTATTATTTTAGCACATGAAAAATATTTAAACTGAACGATGTAGAGCATAAATCAACAATCATTATTACATTCATATTGATATTGATATTTAAATCTAATCAAATTGTGAGCACTTAAAATGATGAATTTAATTATAAAATAAATATACTAATAACAATAGATATATAACTAACCAACAATTGATGGGAGAAATCTCAGCAAAAGTGTGGAACAAATGAAACTTTGATGTGAAAAAAATAAAATATAATATGCTCTTATTTATAATAAAAAAAAAGCATGCAATATTATATCTTGTCCATAATAAGAATATATCACATAAGAATATTCTTTGGAATATATAATTATATACCTTTTATTTTAGAAAAAAAAAATTGAACATTATATTATATTATATATACTAACTCAAACTTAGAAATGATAAATTTAGATTAATTCAATAAGTAGATCATATTTAATTATATTAAGGTTTGGAAAAAATATGATTTATAATAAATTCTAAAAATAACTAAATAAGAAAATGGAAAAAATATATATTTGCATTAATTATGTAGATATAAATTAATAGTTTAGATTTAATGATATAGAATGAAGCGTCGAGATTAAAAGTTTAACCGCAGTATTTCAAAATGGAGAGATTTGAGACATGCCACATCAGCCTAAGAATAAGGTGGTGTTGACACATCATCTTGGAGAGGTTCGAAAATATATTATTATAAGATAAGATGTACGAACTTTCCAAACCGCCTAAAACCGTCATTAACTTGTCCTATTGGTTTACCTTGATAAAATTGTTTGAAAATTGAAATACACATTTTTTAAGGGTGTTTGAAATGCACATTTAATAACACAGTAAGTAATGTTAAAAAAAAAAAAAAAAAACACAGTAAGTAATATTTCAACTTATAATTTCCAAAAAAAAAAAAAAAAGGCTAAGCGGACTACAATCATACCTAACCGAAGCAGTCTGCTGTTGGATTAGTACTCTCTCTCTCTCTTTATTTGATTTCTTTGCTTAAGTTAAGGCGAGTGTTTTAGTTTAAATTTTTAAATTGGGCTTTATAGGTGTAGCATTTTTTATTTGGGTACATATATTTTCACCCCATAATTTAGTACTTCACCCCGCAAATTTTTTGTTCGAGAAATTTTTTAGAACATTTGTCATTTATTTGAAAAACGATTAGAATTTTAGACATTTTTTGGGATAGTGAACTGAACCGTGCGGTGAACAATCAAATTTTTGGGGTGAAAAGATCCGTGCCCTTTTTTTTTCTTCTGTAGATTTGGGTTTTCAAAATGGGCTTTGCTTATAGGCTTATAGCCCAATTTGTTCTCTAGTTTCTTTGTGCCCTCTGATTTTAATTTTATTCTTCCGTTCTCTTTAGCAAAAAATTATGTTAAATTGTCTTATAGGATAAAACAATATAAATCAACTATGTTAAAGTGTTAATGAGCTATTGTGATTCGTGAGTTTATAAAAGTTAGTCGTTCTCTTTTTATAGTAGCAACAAAGTAGACAAAAGGTATTGTAAGTTAAATAATATTAAGCTTCATTTACAAAGTAGCATAAAAAATGAAGCTTCATTTACATGCTTCGCATGTGACAATTGTATTGGCAATTAATATTATGTGTCATGGAAAAATGAATAGTCAGAAGACATTGGGATGTGTCGCACAGCTGTACCACCTCATGCCTACGGTGATACGTTGACTTGAGGGCAGCAAGTGCAAGGTGATCTTTTGCACATGACCCCTAATTTTTCAGGGTCTCATTTTTTAGTGTCAATTTTATTTTTTATATATGTATTTTTAAAAAATATATATATAATCATTTACATTTATATATGTATATGTATTTTTATGGAGCATAATCAATAGAAAATTTATTTTTTAGTGACTTTCTTATATTGTGAAACTCTTTACTATAGATATAAATATTTGATTGATGAATTTGCTTCAAAAAATGCTCGGAGGACGAGACTTTTTAAATGATACTTTTGTAAATCAATTACTTTTGTTAAGATATTGAAAATATGTGTTTAATAAAGGGCCTTATTTTTTAATTTTGCTCGGAGCCCAAAAAATGTTTGAGACGGCCCTGCTTGAGGGGTCACAATGTATTATATTATTCTATTATATACTCTCACCGTCCCGAATCTTTTTTCTCGTTTTTCTTTTAGGGACGTCCCAACTCTTTTTTCATATTCTTAAAAAGAAAATAATCTATACTTACAAAAATCAATAAAACAAATTTTATTATTTAATTTTACACTCACACAACTCCACTTTTCTTAAATATTGTGCAAACTCACATATGAATTAAGATCCGGGATGAAAGGAGTATAATTTACAAATACAATAGGTATCTACAAATAAGGAAGATAATATACATACATACAAAAGGATATTGAAAGGTATTCACAAATATTTACGTATCTTCCAGATTTGTTTTCTTAAATAACGATTTATTGTTTGACAATCTTTCTTATTATTTACTCAAACATGTACCCTGATAATTGTTAGAAAAATAAAATAAATGAAATTAATTTCACATCTCTTTATAAATTTAAATTTTAAAAGATATAAGATTCTTTCAGGCTATCAAAGCCTCTAGCTAAATACTAGATCTTAGGTTCGATTCTTGTTGGAAGCAATTCTATTTAAGGAAATTACCTTTAGAGTACATTGTTTTAAAAAAAAAAAATCCTCCCCATTAGTTACATTTCTCCTTCTTACAATGAGATGCAAAAATGGACCTTGCCCAATTAATATTATTTTCTCTCACATAGTATCACACATACCTCTCTTTTATCTCTTTAAGTATGTGTGTCTCCTCAATGATCGAGTGGTCAAAATCACTCAGCGCATCCCACTCTCCTCTTAATCTCTTTCTTCAATTTCCTACACTGGTCACTCGGATAATGTAGCAATTATGCGCCGGAGGATGCCAATTTTAGGACTTTGGAGAGGCGCGACTGGCTTCGACCCGCTTTGGAGAGGCGAATTTGTGATGTTGAGGAATTTGAGAGCTTCGTGGACGACATACTTTCCGGTGAAGCACGAGTAATCGACACTAACAAACAATAATATTAGTATTGCTTGTTTGTCAACTCCAGTCCAAATATCTATAGATATATAGAATCGATTGGTACTAAGATTTTGATACATATAGATATAGAATTCAACTTCATTTATTGATCATTACATAGAATTCAATTAATATATTGTATGAAAGTATGATTTCTTCTATCCTCCTTTGAGAATTGGAGGATTTTTGGTTGGGTGGATTCAAAGAAAAAGAAGGATTTTTATCTACCTTACTTACTTTCTTTTTCCTTATATCAAAAACGCATTCGATTACCCGAAGCTCGTAGCAAAAGAGCAGGTAAATAAAAGGTTTTTTAGAATTGATTTTTTTTTATCATACATAATTGAAAACAAGAATTTGGTTCTTTTTACGAACCTGATGTTGAGAAATCCGCGAGTCTAGAAATTCATTTCGGCCAATTGAACCTTCTCGAACTGTTTCTTTTTAAGAACCAAAAAGATTTGGGCCAAAATAACAGATGCCAAGAAGACCAAAAGACCTTGGACACGTAATGGATCTTGAAGTACTATTTCTGCATCTCCCTGACCAAATCCACCCACATTAGGAATTCGCTTCTATATTTCTATTTTTTTCTCGGATCCATATATTATTTAAGACTTTTTCAGAAAAATCGTTCCACATATCATATATTCATATATAGAAGAAAAGTCTAGATTACGATGTCTATGGACAGCTGAACCAGTGACTATTCATGATTCCACAATTGAATCAATTTCATACCGGTTCCAAATTAGAGGAATGTTATGGTAAAACATATTCCCAGAATAAATACAGAACTTTTTCGTAAATTAACAAAAAAAATTCTTGATAAATCCATTTACAATAATGAAAGAAAACAAAAAAGAATTAATAAAAAAAAGAAAACTCCAATTCCGTCTATTTCGAGTATAATAATGGCACTTGATAATATTAGTAATATTAAAGGAAATTCACATATTTTTTATGACTTATCCTACGTGCCGCAATCATATGTATTTTCCAAATTAGGAAAAATCCAAGTGGCGCTGAGGATTATTGTGGATTGAGTTGATTTGCGGCTTGTTCGTCTATAGCATAGTAAAGCGGTTGTTCTACGAAGATGATGTCCGAGATCTCAATTTTTCCTACTTCGATGCCCTGTTTGCCGTCGCCAAAAGGTCCTATTTTGGGTCTAAATATTGATGTTAATTTTGCTAATTTGTGTGCATAATATGTTGGGGAAATCTTTGCGCGGATCTATTTTAGGATGATAATTATATACGAATTTAAATACAATTATTACTAGCATGAATTAATCCTAATTAATTTAAATAATAATTCACCAAAAACAACTTATTTCATGTATACAAAATCATCACGTGAAAGACCTATAGCGAAAAATATAGGAATTTCACTATTACATACCTCTTGGAGTGACAACTTTTTAATAGAAATGGGTCAGTAACACAATCAAACCAAAAGTCTTCTCAAGTATTCCCTTAACCTTTACTCGTTCACCGCTGGGGAGGCTCACAAATAAATTAAATAAACAGGAATAAGAAAAATATGTTGCACCACCTTTGTGGATTTCTAATTTTTCCAACACATGGAACTGTTATAATACAAGGGGGCCAAAGTTTTGGGCGTGGTATAGGGATTGAAAAAATCTTTTCTTAATCTCTAAGAAATATTGAATATATCTCTTTTTTTTTTCTCCATAATTAAATATTCCACAAAATATCTCACCTCCTTATTTTATGGTCAATTTCGAAAAAATAGAGAAATATAGGATCCAAGATTTGAATTTTCTTGAATTTATGAGATAATCTTGTATTTCAAGAATACATATCTTCTATAATATCTTTTCAAGAAAATCTTTCATTTCTTTATTTATTCAAATTTTTTTAAAAATCACTAATAAGATGCCAAGTGGGAGATTTCTTGAATTAATGAGATAATCTTTGTGTTGGAGTTATACGTGAAAGTATGCTTTTACTTTGTATAACTCATGTATTAAACACTTATTTATGAGAATAATTCTTTTATCACATTTGCTTTAGTTATGATTGAATGTTGAATATCTATTGCAAACCGTTCAATATATAGTACATGTTACATTGTAGTTAATGTGGTGATACCCGATCACGGAAGATCACATTAACAGTTTCCTTGTAACTAAACGTACAAATTCACGACCTAGGTGGAATTGAACAATCCGCCATGAAAGGTCGATGTGTAAATCTCAGATTGGTCTGTCTTGACTAAGAGATTACTCTAGCACATTGGAGAATGTGTTGAAGAGGACCTACAACGAGGATAAATTCTTCTGTTCTGAAATGTGAAGAATTAGACCTCAGTGGTTATTGATTTCTTAATCTCCGTCACTTAAATAGGACCGTGTGTATCTTGTGGTGGAAGTGAAGAATCGGATTAGAAAGTGGAATGGTTCGAATCTCTCTTGTGGTGGAAGACTGACGCTGCTAAACTCGGTGCTTGCTTCAGTGCCTGTGTATCTTCTTTCCATCTTTCATGCGCCTAAAAAGTTTTGAGTGAGCTTGAATCTTTGCAAAGAAATTTCTTTTGGGGGGTGGTGAGATTTTCTTAAAAACTCCTTTAATTAATTGGCACACGATTTGCAAATCAAAAATGGATGGGGGCTTGGGGGTAAGAAATTTAGAGTGTTTCAACTTAGCACTCATTGGGAAGTGGGTATGGAGATATTTTAATGAGGGAGACAGGTTGTGGGGTCGGGTTATTTAGTCTCGTTGGGGTTCGTTGAGGGAGTGTGTGAGAGGGGGGACTAGGAGTGAAAGGAGAGGAGTGGTTAGGGGTTGGTGGGGAGAGATTTTGAAGTGTGTGGGAGAGGACCAGAGTGGGTGGTTTTTGAGTGGGTTGGAGAGATGTGTAGGAGAGGGGAGTGACACATTCTTTTGGAAAGATAAGTGGGCGGGGGAAAATTCTCTTAATGACAGATTTAATCGACTTTTTAGATTAAATCTGGATAAAGAGGCAAAAGTGGGGGAAATGGGTGAGTGGAAGGAGGGAGTTTGGGAATGGACTTGGAGATGGAGAAGGGAATTAAATGATAGGGATATGGAATTGTTAAATGATCTTTGTGCAGTGATTAACATGTTTAAACCAAGGCAAGAAGAACCAGACGCATGGAGATGGAAATACGCGAAGAACGGGGAGTACAATGTAAAGGAAGCATATGGATGGCTATTCGATAAAAAGTTTGGAAGGAATAACGATCAAAGAGAGGAATTAAAGGCTATATGGAGCAGTGGGGCACCACCAAAGGTCCGAGTACATGCTTGGAAAGTGGTAAATGAAGGATTGCCAACAATGGAACTGTTGCAAGGAAGGAACATTCTTCCGATGTCGGTCAACAGCTCTTGTATTTTTTGCAAATTGGTACCGGAATCAGGTAGACATTTTTTCTTTGAATGCATTATATCTCATGAGTTGTGGATGAAATGTGTGAATTGGTTGGGGGCATACACTGCTCTAATTTCGTGCCCGCGATTAAACTTGATTCAATTTCGTGGACTTTGGAGAAGAAAACGAAAGAAAAGGTTGGCAACATGCATTTGGGAATGCGGGGTCTGGTTAATTTGGAAAGCAAGAAATGGGATCATCTTTAGAGGAGAACAAACGTCAACGGAAAAGATGTTTAAAGAGCTCAAGATACATTGTTGGAATTGGTTCAATCAGGACAGACATTGGAAGAAGAACTCGAAATATGAAGACTGGGAGTGGAATCCTTTTAATTGTTTGCAGCCTTAAGTTAAATTTTTATGATGATGGACTTGGAGTGACAATGATTTATGTGGTATTGTATTGTGATTTTGGTGTATCTCACACCATTGTGTAACTGTTTGTGGTTTTAATAAAATTTTCTTCTTTCTTGATAAAAAAAAAAAAAAAAAAACTGTGTGTGCTTAATGGTTACAGTTTTGATTCATGTTGGGTGAGAATCATCGTGACTTCGAACTTTGTGTTTTGGGCAGTAATATTAATCATACGACGGTTGCTAAAATTTAATACGGAGAAACGCGTGCGAGTATGACTTGTGTGATTAGTCCCCTTGGTGGGCTCAAAAGTTTTATCGTACCAAATCTTGCAAGTGAAGAATCAGTTTCTTCGGTACGGATAATAATGTTGAGCTGTCTTTACTCCAATGTGAAATATATTAATTGATTTAGAGCTATTCAGAAGCTTAATTAATTAATGGACTTGATAATCTTAAACGCGGGAAATAATAACCGGGAGCCCATATTATCGTAATATAGATTAAGATGGATAGTGCAATATTAATTTATTAGTGGTAATAATTAATATTAATGGATTGAATTATATTGGGGCTCAATATTGAAATTCAGAAGTCCATTAGGAGGTCCAATCTTAATTCTCCTTAAAGGCCCCTCAAGTAGCCCATTAAGTAGCCCAATAATGATAAGGTGATTAAAATAAAAAGAAAATATAATGCTGATTTTTTCCTTGTGATTTTCAAAAATTTGGTTTAATTAGGAGAGAAAAGTTTTTGTTGATTTTCTTGAAAATATATTATGGAAGATAAGTATTCTTGGAATACAAGATTATCTCATATATTCAAGAAGATCCAAATCTTGGATTCTACTCCTAAAGTTTTCGAAAATTACTAGTTAATATGGAGGGTGAGATTTTTGTGGAATATTTTATTTTGGAGAAAAGAATATATGAGATATATTCAAGATTTCTTAGAGACTAAGAAAAGATTTTCTCCAAGCCCAAATACACTCTAATTTTCGGCCCCCTCCTATTATAAATAGGGGATGATTATTTCATCCCCAAGAACATAATTCCATGTGTTGAAAAAATCAAGAGCATATATATTTTTCTTTTTCCTTAGTTATTTAAATTACTTGAAAGCACTTCCCACCGGTGATCGAGTAAGGCGAAAGGGAAATACTTGAGAAGGCGTTTGGGTTTATAAAGCGTGTTTGTGATTGTCCCGTTTATTCAAAGGCCAATTCTACAAGAGGTACGTAAGTCACATAATTTCTTGTTTATTCCGTCATAGATTTTATGTGAATTAATTCAACATGCATGATGATAAATTTGTTGTTGGAATTATTATTTAAATTAATTAGGATTAATTCATGCTAGTAATAATTAAATTTAAATTCGTATTTAAATTTCATCCCGAATAGTTCTCGGGCACCCCTATTTTCCCAACAACTGGTATCAGAGCCACGGTTTTGGGCTTCGATCTTTAAATTGGAATTTAAATTGTTCGACATTAAATTGAAATTGGATAGTAGAATTGCTAGTTTTTTTGCAGGTATTCAATTGTCATGGTTTTAATGTTTATTTTTTCCATGCGTGTTAATTAATTGTTTTTAATTCGATTCATTCAAATTCGTTTTTCTCGTGAGAAAATCCACGAGTAGATTAGTTGTTTTTATTTTGATTTGATCATTGTAATAGACTAGTCTAGATCTAGTATTTATTTTGTAAATAAATTGTAACCGGATCGAGATGAAGAACGAAGAATTAAAGACGGCGTACCCGGACGACGCATGCATGTGTGGCGCATGCATGGACGTAAAATCATGCATGGGGTGAAAAACGAGAACGAACGATGAAACCCGGTGCACGGGGTGCGCGAGGCGCACGACCAGCGCACGACGGGCAAACCAAGGCACGGGCGCGCGCGCTTAGCGCCGGCGCTCGGCGGCCGCTGCTCGGCGTCGTGCCGAGAGGCGCGTGGGCCATTCCGTGGGCCGATGCGCGCTGTATCTCGGGCTGTGAAATTTTTAATTTCAGTTCTCGGTTTTTTGTGTGATTTTTGAACGTCGTCCCGAACCCCAAACGGAGTTGTTTTTGATGAAGTGTTGCTTTTCGAGTAGGAGCGTGTCGAGACGAACGATGGGAAGCAACAAGGATGATATTTCACATCAAGACGTGAAGAAATTAAACCGTGACAATTGGATTTGAGTGCTCCAATGTGTTTAATTTTGTTTTGATGGATGTTTTATTTCGTGCACTTATTATTTGTTAATATGTGTTTGCATGAATTTTATTGTCCAAGAAAAACCTTATTTTCGAAAATTACTAAGTATATTTATTTAATCGCAATTTTTTTGGGATATTAAAATTGGATTAATTTGACCTCCATAATTTATTTATTTGTGAAGTTCTTTTGGAATACATTTCCCCCTCGGATCGGCCAAAAGGACGGATTTCACATGAATAAATTCCGAAAGGATGATTGTGGATTATTACTAGTGGCGGTATTGACCCTCACCACGAGTGGCTTGCTCAAAGCGAAATAATAATCCTGTATTTAATTATGGTTATTACTTAGGCATAAGAAATTGATATTAACTTACTCCCCTCGGAGTCCCTGTCAATTTTTATGTGGTCAAAGTGGGAGCAAACTATTAATTTTGAATTAAGGATTTGTAACTTTTAAGTTTGTGATCCGCTTGAATGTGTTTAAATGTATAGACCACCCCTCGTGGCGCATTTAAATTGTTTCAAGATGTTGGCTGATGCATGATTATATTATTTTAAGGTTTCAATATAATTAATGTGATCAAATTATGTGATAATTTCGTATTTTTCTAGATATTGATATGAATGTATGTTTTATTCTCAGTTCATCATGTCGCAGCCTTTTAATCCACTGTTTAGTATACTTAAAGATAACAAACTTGTCGGTGAGAATTATGTTGATTGGAAACGTAATCTTGATATTGTCCTAACCGCTCAACACCACAAATGGGTACTTACTACTCCTAAGCCCCAAGAGCCTACCGAAGATGCGAGCAAGGCGGTCAAGAAAGAGCATAAGAGTTGGTTTGACTCTGATGAGATGGCTAGGTGTACTATTCTGGCTTCAATGTCAGATGTGTTGCAACACCAACACCAACACATGGGGACCGCCTCTGAGATAATGCTCAATCTTGAAGCGATGTTTAAACATCAGAACCGTACAGCTAGGCAAATCACCATGCGAAAGATGCTTTCGTTGAAGATGGTGGAAGGTACGCCCGTAGGGGATCACATTATCGAGATGATGGGTTATCTCAACAAGTTGGAAGTACTTGGTGAGGAATTTGATCTCCCTACTAAGATCGATTTCGTTCTCCATTCTCTGCCGAAGAGCTTTGAGCAGTTTTAGTTGAACTATCAAATGAATGACCGGACAAATAGTTTGCTCGAGCTCTTGCAAGCTTTGGTGTCGGCGGAGACTTTAATGGATCATCAAACTATTGCTATGGTTGCAAATGGACCGTCTACCTCTTCGGGTCCCAAGGGAGGGAAGAAGAGAAAGAGGATGAAAGGCCAGACCCAAGCAAATCCAACCGTTGCGAAACCTAAGGCAAATGGAGAAGGAGGTAGAAAGAAAGCTGCTAAGGGTAAGTGCTTCAACTGTGGTGAGAAGGGACATTGGAGGTCAACATGTTCTAAGCCTAAGAAGGCAGTGGAGAAAGGTAAGTCTCATGCTTTAGTCCTTGAAACTTATGTTGCGGCGTATGCTGCCCACGTTTGGGTAGTGTATACCGGGGCAACTGATCATATTTGTTTCACTCTTCAGGGGTTCCAGCTAACCCGGCGACTTAGCAAGAATGAGATCCTCGTCACTTTGGGCGATGTTACGAGAGTGGCAGCCGAAGCAGTGGGAGTAGTGCACCTATCTTTTGAAGATAGAGTTTTAATTTTAAGAGATGTTTTATACGTTCTGAACTTTAGGAAGAATTTAATTTCAGTTTCTAAGTTATTTTTTGATGGATATTCAGTTACTTTTAATAAAGTTGTTACTGTTTCTTTTAAGAATGATACTATCCGTCATGGAACGTTGGTAAACAATCTCTATACGATTAAGTGTGCACACCACTCAAATAATGAATCTAATAATACATCGATCATTTCGAGAAATAAAAGAAAGCGTTCTTCGGAGATGAACGAAACACTTCTATGGTATCTTAGACTAGGTCATATTAATATAAAACGGATAGAAAGATTGGTGAAAGACAGATCCTTGGAATCATTCCAAGTTGAACCGTTTCCAACTTGTGAATCCTGTTTAGAGGGTAAAATGACCAAGAGGGTATTTGGAGCCAAGGGGAATATAGCCACGGAAATGTTAGAGCTCATTCATACCGATGTGTGTGGTCCAATAACGATCAAAGCAAGAATGGGGTATGAGTATTTTGTCACCTTCATTGACGATTACTCGAGATATGGGTACATTTACCTTATGAGGCATAAGTCTGAAACTTTTGATAAGTTCAAGGAGTTTAAGGCCGAAGCCAAGAACCATAGGGAAAAGAGTATCAAGTTTCTACGATCAGATCGTGGAGGCGAATACCTCAGCGATGAATTCTTGAACTACTTATCGGACGAAGGGATCGTATCCCAGTTAACCGCACCGGGAACCCCTCAACAGAACGGTGTGGCAGAATGAAGAAACTGGACTATTTTAGAAATGGTCAGATCCATGATGAGTTATTAGGATTTATCCAAGTCGTTTTGGGGTAACGCCTTGGAAACAGCGGCTTACATTCTAAACTTGATACCATCCAAATCGGTTCATAAAACCCCAATGGAATTGTGGACCAGGCGCAAGCCCTGTCTAAGATATTTGCGGATTTGGGGTTGTCCGGCTACGTGCTAGACATGGAAGCCGGTAAGTTGGATCCACGTTCGGAATTAAGGCTGTTTATAGGATACCCTGTGGGAACGAAAGGGTGTATGTTCTATAGTCCCAAGGATCAAAAGACCGTGATTAGTACACACTTTAAATTCTTGGAGGAAGACTATAAGAACAATCGGAAGCCTAAAAGTGAAATTACCTTAGAAGAATTGAGAGGTCAAACCTCGATACCAAGTATACAAAATGATATACCACACGTCACACCTTCACAATCGGAACCCCGTCGCAGTGGGAGGATTGCTAGGCAACCCAAGAGATTCATGGGAATAGGAGAATCTTCGGATTTGATTCCCGACGATGAATCAGACCCATGGACATACGACGAGGCAATCCAAGATAAAAACGCGGAGTAGGGTAAAATCCATTAGATGCAAGTGGGTGTACAAGAGGAAAAGAGGATCGGACGGGAGGGTTGAGACCTTCAAAGCAAGGCTAGTGGCCAAAGGGTATACTAAAAAAGAAGGGATCGATTATGAGGAAACCTTTTCGCCTGTAGATATGCTTAAGTCCATCTGTATTCTCTTGTCGATCGCTGCGTACCTAGATTACGAGATCTGGCAAATGGATGTCAAGAAAGCTTTCCTTAACGGAAGTCTTGACGGGATAGATATCTATATGCAACAGCCCAAAGGTTTTATTGAAAAAGGCCAAGAGCACCTCGTATGCAAGCTTAAGAGATCCATTTATGGACTTAAGCAAACATCGCGTACTTGGAACCAGTGTTTTGATCAAGTGATTAAGTCTTATGGGTTTGATCAAAACGAGTTCGAAAGTTGTGTGTATAAGAAGCGTGACGGAACTGCGGTGGTATTCTTAGTATTATACGTAGACGATATTCTGCTCATTGGAAACAATGTAAAGGTATTGTCAGACGTAAAGGTATGGCTGTCAAAACAATTTGATATGAAGGACTTGGGGGAAGCCGGTCACATCCTTGGGATCAAGATCACTCGCGATCGTAAGAAGAGGATGTTGGGCTTATCGCAAGCTTCATACATTGACAATGTTTTGAAGTGTTTCAGCATGCAAGATTCTAAGAAAGGTTTTGTACCTTTTAGGCACAAAATCCATCTATCGAAAGAATTGAGCCCTAAGACGCAAGCGGAGATAGATGACATGAAAGGTGTTTTGTACGCTTCGGCCGTAGGAAGCCTTATGTATGCAATACTGTGTACGAGATCGGATATCTGCTTTGCCGTAGGCATGGTGGCAAGATATCAAAGTAATCCCGGAAAAGACCATTGGACTGCCGTAAAGTGCATCTTGAGGTATCTGAAAAGAACTCGTGAGCGGATGCTGATTTACCAGTCAGATAGTCTTATGCCCGTGGGATACACGGACTCGGATTTTCAATCAGACATAGACTCAAGAAAGTCAACCTCGGGTAGTGTGTTTTGCATGGGAGGAGGAGCCATTTCATGGAGAAGCGTTAAGCAGAAATGCATCGCCGATTCGACCATGGAAGCCGAGTATGTAGCTGCTTGTGAAGCAGCGAAAGAGACAGTTTGGCTCAAGAACTTCTTAGTGGACTTGGACGTTGTTCCGAATTTGCCCGACATGATAACTGTCTATTGTGACAATGCCTGAGCAGTTGAAAATTCAAAGGAACCGAGAGCCCACAAGGCCAGCAAACACATAGAAAGAAAATACCATCTTATACGAGAAATCGTTAAGAGAGGAGATATAGAGGTGACAAAGATAGCGTCGGGAGATAACCTAGCTGATCCATTCACAAAGGGTCTGCCTCAGAGTACATTCGAGAGACATGTGGATGGAATGGGAGTCAAGACTATTGCCAATCTGCTTTAAGTATAAGTGGGAGGAATTATTAGGTTAGTGTAGGTTGACATGAGATGTCACGTAGAGCTACTACACTAAGACATGCATGATGTATACTAAAAAACAGACTTTAAGTATAAGTGGGAGATTGTTGGAGTTATACGTGAAAGTATGCTTTTACTTCGTATAACTCATGTATTAAACACTTGTTTATGAGAATAATTCTTTTATCACATTTGCTTTAGTTATGATTGAATGTTGAATATCTATTGCAAACTGTTCAATATATAGTACATGTTACATTGTAGTTA
Source organism: Ballota nigra (assembly GCA_947034835.1). NCBI lineage: Eukaryota > Viridiplantae > Streptophyta > Magnoliopsida > Lamiales > Lamiaceae > Ballota > Ballota nigra. The sequence goes on from OX344728.1 coordinate 13,104,462, forward strand.
ATATGGTGATACCCGATCACAGAAGATCACATTAGCAGTTTCCTTGTAACTAAACGTACAAATTCACGACCTAGGTGGAATTGAACAATCCGCCGTGAAAGGTCGATGTGTAAGTCTCAGATTGGTATGTCTTGACTAAGAGATTGCACTAGCACATTGGAGAATGTGTTGAAGAGGACCTACAACGAGGATAAATTCTTCTATTCTGAAATGTGAAGAATTAGACCTCAGTGGTTATTGATTTCTTAATCTCCGTAATGTGTGCTTAATGGTTTCTGCTTTGATTCATGTTGGGTGAGAATCATCATGACTTCGAACTTTGTGCTTTGGGCAGTAATATTAATCATACGACTTCGAAACGCGTGCGAGTACGGCTCGTGTGATTAGTCCCCTTGGTGGGCTCAGAAGTTTTATCGTACCAAATCTTGCAAGTGAAGAATCAGTTTATTCGATACGGATAATAATGTTGAGCTGTCTTTACTCCAAGGTGAAATATATTAATTAATTTAGAGCTATTCAGAAGCTTAATTAATTAATGGACTTGATAATCTTAAACGTGGGAAATAATAATCGGGAGCCCATATTATCGTAATATAGATTAAGATGGATAGTGCAATATTAATTTATTAGTGGTAATAATTAATATTAATGGATTTAATTATACTGGGGCTCAATATTGAAATTCAAAAGTCCATTAGGAGGTCCAATCTTAATTCTCCTTAAAGGCCCCTCAAGTAGCCCAATAATGATAAGGTGATTAAAATAAAAAGAAAATATAATGCTGATTTTTTCCTTGTGATTTTCGAAAATTTGGTTTAATTAGGAGAGAAAAGATTTTGTTGATTTTCTTGAAAAGATATTATGGAAGATAAGTATTCTTGGAATACAAGATTATCTCATATATCCAAGAAGATCCAAATCTTGGATTCTACTCCTAAAGTTTTCGAAAATTACTAGTTAATATGAAGGGTGAGATTTTTGTGGAATATTTTATTTTGGAGAAAAGAATATATGAGATATATTCAAGATTTCTTAGAGACTAAGAAAAGATTTTCGGCCCTCTCCTATTATAAATAGGGGATGATTATTTCATCCCCAAGAACATAATTCCATGTGTTGGAAAAATCAAGAGCATATATATTTTTCTTTTTCCTTAGTTATTTAAATTACTTGAAAGCACTTCCCACCGGTGATCGAGTAAGGCGAAAGGGAAATACTTAAGAAGGCTTTTGGGTTGATAAAGCGTGTTTGTGATTGTCCCGTTTATTCAAATGCCAATTCTACAAGAGGTACGTAAGTCATATAATTTCTTATTTATTCCGCCATATATTTTATGTGAATTAATTCAACATGCATGATGATAAATTTGTTGTTGGAATTATTATTTGAATTAATTAGGATTAATTCATGCTAGTACTAATTAAATTTAAATTCGTATTTAAATTTCATCCCGAATAGTTCCCGGACACCCCTATTTTCCCAACACTTTGTTGCTCCCACAAGAAACAGTTTTAACGGATTAAGAAGTCTAGAAGAGGGGTTGAATAAACTTCTGTCACCAAAACTTAATTTTCATAACTTATGAAAATATCAGAAGACTTGATGTCTTCTGATTAGAGTCGTCTGATATATATAAATCTATTTGAGATGCGGAAGCGACTAAGATATCTTTTGATAAAAATCCTTTATGAACGAAAACCTTAATATACAAGATAAGATAAGGTGCAGTGCAGGAAAGTAAAGATCACAAGATGTATAGTGGTTCGGATATAAAATTCTACGTCCACTCTCCCTTCGTCAAGGGGCCTTTCTTACTAACTCACTTACTCACTCATTCACTCACTGGAATTGACAATTACCAGTTCCCTGTACACTTTAGATCTCAATGATCTATTTCGATATAATAACCTTTTCTAACTAGATGAACATGTTGAGTATTTCGAATCCAACTAACTCCTTAATGAGTAAATATAAAATCGTGAGAGTAGCTTGAGTACTAGAATACTTTTTGTTATATTAGTGTGTATGAATTCCCTTGCGCGTGTGTGTTCTCCATTCCAGGATTTTGTATTTATAGGGTTGGATTAGGGTTAGCCGTTGGAGTGACTACTCCAATCAGATCCCTTATATTAGGAAGTCAATCAATCAATTTCCCTAATTTGTTGATTGGGTTGGTGAGATCCTTTGTATTTGAATTATGTTGACTTTCTAATCCTTATCTTCAATTAGCTTCAAATCACCAACAATTGAATATTTCCTTTAATAACTTCTCTTCTGGTTTGCGTGAGTAGAGAACCAGAAACCAGAAGACTTAAGGTGTCTTCTGGTTTTAACCAGGCCAGTGATCTAAAGATATGCCTAGATTCTTGAAGTGTTTCTAAGACATTTCATAAATCACCAGAATTGTCTGGTCTTCAGGACTCATCTGGTTTGGGGAAAGCTTGGAGAGCCTCCTGCTCTGGAACCTCATCTGAAAGAGGTCTTCTGGTCCGACTTTTCTGGTACACTGGTTCCCGCTAGACTAAGTCCTAATCTATTCATCAGCTGACTAACAAGTTCAGTTGGTTCTATTACATCATCTGGTTTTAACATCTTAAAAACTAACAAAATATATCCTAACAATTTGTATTCCAAGAATACTTATCCTCATTCCATAAAAAATTTAAAGAAAATATTTCTCCCTCTTTCTTATTAATTTTCAAAAATTAAGGAAAAGAATAGGCAACACTATTTTTCTTTTATTTTAATCACCTTATTATTATTACGTTATTATTGAGCTACTTGAGGGGCTTTTAGGAGAATTAAGATTGGACCTGTGATGGGCTTCTGAATTTTTAATATTGAGCCACAATATAATTCAGCTCATTAATATTAATTAATATCACTTTTAAATTAATACTGCACTATCCATCCTAATCCATATTACGATAATATGGGCTACTGGTTATTATTTCCCGTGTTTAAGATTATTTAGTCCATTAATTAATTAAGCTTCTTAATAACTCTAAATTAATTAATATCATGTACCTTGGAGTAAAGACAGCTCAACATTATTATCCATACCGGAAAACTGATTGCTACTTGCAAGATTAGATTTGGTATGATAAAGCTTCTGAGCCCACCAAGGGGACAAATCACACAAGACGTACTTGCACACATTTAACTATATTAAATCTTAGCAACTGTCGTATAGTTAATATTATTGCCCAAAACACAAGGTATCAAAGTCACAATGATTCTCACCCAGCATGAATCAAAGCAATAAGTAATAATCACAAACAAAATCCTATCTAAGTGACAGAGATTAAGAAATCAACAACCACTGAGGTCTAATTCTTCTTCGTTCAGCAGAGAAGAATTTATCCTCTCTGTAGGTCCTCTTTAGCACATACAAAACGTTGTTGTAAAATGATTCAAATCTCAAGGATTAATGGCTGTTTTTAATCGTTAATTAGATCACCAAATTATAATATGTGATTGATTATTACCGTAAATAGTAAATACGATAAATTGGGGTTAAGAAAATGTAAATGCGAGTATTGATTTCGTATTGATTTTGTATGTGTGTGTAAATTTAGGTGTATTAGTGTGTGTAGGCAAAGTTTAGTTGTATTTGTGAATTAGTACTTAGTTTTACTATTGAAAATTCAAGGTTTTTATACAAGTCCTCCAAGTAGGAGGTGGTATGACCTTTGCTCTCCCATATGTGCATGCTTGACACATGGAGTGTTGACTATTTGACCTTATCTAAGCTAATTTCTACCCTCTAAGCTGGATTAGCTCGTATTAGTAAGTTGTTCGTCTCTTTTGGACTTGTTCTTGGGGAGTTCTTAGCTTGATCTTGTTGGTCGGTTAGCTTTCTGCCTTGACTCTTTGGCTAAAGTAGTTCGCCATGGTCTTATTTGTATTCGCATGGTTCTTACTTTGATGTAGCTCGACTTGACAAAGTAGCTTGCCTAGCTGGAGTAGCTCGTCTGACTACTCCAGGTCGGCCAAGCTTGACTTGTCTTGCTTAATCTTGCTTCTTGTGGGGTTAATCAGCTTATACCTGTTCGCCTTAGGTGGGATGTAGCTCGCCTATCAACAAACGTGCTAGTACAATCTCTTGGTCAAGACAGACCAATTTGAGAACTACACCTCAATATTTCACGATGGATTGTTCAATTCCACCTAGATCGTGAAGTTGTACTTTTATATACAAGGAACTGTTAAAACGATCTTCTGTGATCTGGTATCATCACATTAACTACAATGTAACACATACTATATATTGAACGGTTTGCAATAAAAATTTATATAACATTCATTCATATTTAAAGCAATAGGGATAAAAGATTTATTCTCATAAATAAATATTTAATACATAGTTTATACAAAGTAAAAATATACTTTCATGTATAACCCCACATAATAGAGGGGTTTTGAAATAGTTGTCTATATTTTCACTTAATTTCGTGGTATTAATATTGGAGATTTTGTGTGGATGTTGATGTTTGGATTAATTATGGTTGTGAATTGTTTAGTGTTTAGTGAATTGATGAATTATGGCAGTTGTAATTTGTTTGAGATCTTTTGTTCATTATTGCATTTAATATAATTTAATGTTCTTCCCTTGTTAATAGATTTCATTACCATTAGCTTTCTGCATAAGAGGCATTTGCTTAATGGAATGTAATCTTTATTTCATTACTGATATGAGCGCCGTTATTCACCCACATAAAAATGCTTTGTACACCCACCAATTTTTTTAACAAGAATATGTGTAATAAAAAAATATCAATATACCCTTTAAAAATGAATTAAATTTATTAAATGCTCATACTTTCAACACCCCCCCTAAAATCTCATAATTCACGTAAATTTTTCTACTCATTCACACACTATTACACCATTAAAGAAGAAAAAAAAAGGTATAATCATAAAATATAAATTATAGAGCCACAATTTAAATGAGATTAATTTTTTTTCTATAAATTGGTAAACCATGTAAATGAAAGGAATTGGATCTTTTGTTTCAGATGGTCAGGAAGAAGGCGCTGCAGAAAAGGAAAAAATATATACTGGTTAATTTTGAGGAGGAAGGGTGAACTAGTTTGTTGGGGTGGTTTGCAAAAAATGAAAGAAAGGAATATAGAGAGACGTAATGGTGGTTTCAGTCTTTCAGATTTGGGAGAGGAACTGTGAAAGAAAGAAAGAAAAAAGAAAATGGGGTTGGTGATGGTGGTTTTTGGGGTTAGCACTGTAAAAAAATGAAATTGTTGGCATGCTATTTTTTTAATTTTAAATTAGTGGGTGTGTATATTTAGTGAATGATCTAAATATTATATTAAGGTTATATTTGTAAATTTTAAGGGGGTATATTAAGCAAAATAAAAGAATAAGTAAAATATATGGTGAATTAACTTAGTAGTGTGTTGATGACCTTTTCTAATCGGTGGTGATTAGTGGCTGTTTTCTCAAACTAAGATCATCAAACAAATACTAAGATCATGATATATAGTTGAATATAGTGCAAGAAATAAATTTGCAAGAGTTTGGCAACTTTTTTATTATGGGAAAAAATCCTCCCTCCCTTCATGCAAATGGAGGGGTATTTATAGGCATACAAAGAGGCTAGGTGTCACTATCTTGATGGCTTAGCCATTGGGATTTTGCCAAGTGTTATGACTTTTGTACAACATCTAATCTATTGCCCAATGAATGGGTGCCAAGTGTTAAGACACATTGACTATTTCTAAAGTTAGTGACTCTTGACATTCCCAATGTTGTACTTGGTCTTTGAAACCACTCAGCTACTCTCCTTGGTGCCCAGCTACTCGTCTGTACGTCTTCGTTGGGTGTTGGAAACCCTTCTAATCCTAGTTGCTCGCCTGCTCGCCTCTTGTTGAGACTTTGGATCTTCTTGTTCTTGTTGTTTGCTACCTCGTAATGGCCTTTATGACCGGTTGATCGCCGCCTTCAGATGGGTGTTTGTCCCTGCTGCTCGCCTCCTTCATTAGGATATAGTCCCTGTTGCTCGTCTTCAACTATTTGGTCAGCAGTCCCTGCTGCTCGCCTCCTAAGGCATACAATCCCTGTTGCTCGCTCTCTTTCATATTATTAATTCTGATGATCTCTTAATCTTATTAGATTAGTATCTTTATGTTAATCTCGTTGCCCGGCTGTTCGCCTATCAACAATGCCCCCTAGTTTGGCGTAAAAGGATATATATTCTTTTTGTCAAACTATAGGATAGGCTGTTATTAAATAGGAGGTGAGCAACAGGGAAAGTGGGTTTGATTTTTGTAGGGAGCGAGCAATAAGTTTTCAAATTTCTTTTAGGCGGGAACTTTTGGGGAGCGACCAGTGGGGAACTCCTGGAGGCGAGCAGCGAGGAACGACCCTTGGATTTGCGTCATTTCGCTTCCCGAGGCACAGAATTCGAGGCGATGTGGGCGGTTGGTGACATCACTGCCGCCCACGCGTGTTCCCCCTAAATTGCATCTAGGGGCTTTATTTTTCGAAACTTTTCACTTTCGCCCCCGAATCCACACTTATAAATAACTCTTTCTTTCATTTTTCTTTCTTTTTACGAATTTTCACCATTGACGATCCTTAAGCTTTTCTCTTTGTCATTTCCTTTGATTCTTCAACCGATTTCGTCCATATCGAAGGTGAATCCTTTGATTTTTCTTGTTTGTTTTTGTCAATACTTGCATTTTCCTTTCAATTTCGCAATTTCCATTCCTCATTTTACTTATCTGCCATCGCCGCCGCCGCGTCGCCGCCGCGTCGCTGTCGTATCGCCGCCGCGCCGCCGTTGTACTCGTTCACTTCTTGATCAAACTTCATCGTTTGATTTGTTCGGGAATTTTTCAAAAAATTTCAAAAATTTTCGAAGATGATGTCACCTTCCTCAAGTCATACGCCATCTGTTGAGATTGTTGGGCGAAATCTGGGAAAAAGGCCCATGGAAGATGAACCGTCAGCCCCTGTTCCTCGCCGTTCGCTTCCGCGAGCAGCTGGGCAAAACCCTAGGACCCTGCTCGTTGATGAAGAGACGGGCTCTGAGGCGAGCTCCGTTGCTCGCTCCGTTGATTCATTCTATGCTGTGGAAAGCTCGGGCGAGCAGGACGTCCAAAGCCCTGTTGCTCGCTCCTCGGCTCGAGAGGGGACTAATTCGGACTTGGGTGAAGATTCTTCCGAGGTCGCTGCTGAAATAGATGGGATGAGTCTTCCAGAAGAGAGGGGAGCGAGCAGCGAGCACCAGGTAAGGAGCGAGCAGCGAGCAACTGGACCAGGGGGCGAGCAAGAGGGAGTCACATGGGAATTTCTCCGAGAGATAAACTTTCCCGTTTCAAGGTCAATGCCCGAGTCTCTTATTCCTAAAGCCGTAGTCCGAAGACAAGATTGGATTGATTACGCCAATAAGTATCATAAGACTTTCCCCACTCCCACTCGACCTATCATGGAAACCCGTCCATCGCCATATACAGCAGGGAGGGTATCCAGTGAGGTTATAGAGGAGGATTTAGTTCGGATACGATCTCGCTATCGTATTCCGTACGACATCCATTTGTATGCCCCCCAACCAGGAGAGAGAGCTGACGACCCACCTCCAGGTTGCACTGCTATCAATCTCGACATACTTAAATTGGGGTTCCCTCTCCCTCTACATCCTGTAATCGGGCAATTCCTGAAGGATATAAACCTGGCAATCACTCAGATTACTCCTAACGGTTGGAGTACTCTGCTGTCTTTTATTACCCTTTTCGGGTTGGAGGGGTACCGGAATAAGATCAGCACGACGGAGATACACTACGCACTGACTATCTCTTCGGCTGCTCATGAAGAAGGGCTTGGTTGGTATTACATCAAAGCCCGTAGTGGCGTTAAGCTAATTGAAGGAGTGCCCAACAAGGTCAAGGGTTGGCACAGGCAGTTCTTTTATATTGGCGGCGATTGGCGGGCGTCCTCCGATTTTTCGGGAGGACCGGGGCGTATAGACTCTCCTACGCATTTCGGCGAAATTCGGCGTAGGTTTTAAATCTCAGTTCATCGAACTTTTAGGTGAACTAATTTTAATTTTTTTCTTTATTTTTGCAGGTCCGCGTATCCTGAGGTGGGGGCATCCGGATTTGAGTGAAGAGTTTCTATACGTCCTTGCGTTGATTTCTCTTCGGGACGTTAAAGATCGGAGTGTTGAACATCTCTCGCAAGCGCACCTTCGCAAGCACGCTCAGTTTATCACTAGTGCTCACCATTTGGAAGCACAAGCAGAGGTCCCTGAGGGTAAGCATTACTTGTTATTTTTCCCGTGTTTTCTATTATCTGTCCTTGTTGGTCGCCTTGGCCTTGCTGGTCGCTTAGACCCTGCTGGTCGCCTAGGCCCTGCTGGTCGCCTAGGCCCTGCTGGTCGCCTAGGCCTTGTTGGTCGTTTTAGGATAAGTTTTACCTGCCAATTTTACTGATACTTTTTGTATTGTTTTCAGCTCAAAGGGTAACGGTCGCTGTTCCCCCCATTCCCGAAAGCTATCATTTACTCGCGCGTCGAGTTAAACAAATGGCAGCCAATCATCCTTCAAGGAAAAAGAAGTTTGATCCTTGTACTTCTTTGATCAGACTTAGAGCCGAAGCCGATGAGGATGAAGAAGAAGCTCCTCAGGACCCTCTCCCTGTTCCTCAGGCCCCTGTTCCCGCTCCCCGCCCTCCTGCTCGCTCCTCGCCACCCCCCCAAGATACGAGGGGCAAGAAAAGACTTGCCAAGGAAACTGCCCCTCGTAAGGGGGATGACCGTGCCAAGCGAACAAGAGGGCAGGGTTCTTCCCAGATGGGCAAATCTACTGCTCGCTCCTCGCCGGTGGAGGAGGTGACCGAGCAGCAAGTTGTGGGCGCTATGATTGCCGGTCAAGGAAGAAGCACATCTCCTGACAACTCATACTTGGGCTACGACCCCGTGAAAATGAGGGAGTGAGTATCTTCCTATTCAGTTTGATCGTTTACTCCTTTGACTTTGTTTTCTGACGACTTTTTCTTTTGAACAGGTACCGGAAAAACGACTATCCCGGTCGTTCAAAGGTGCTTCACCAGTTTAGCTGTGTGAAGTCTCCTCCCGCACCCCAAGAGATTAAGGACTCCCACGTCCGCAGAGCCATGGAATACGTCCCCCGCTCATGGACCAAGACCGGCGAAGAAATTATTCAGAGCCAAAGTCTCAGTGATAATGCTCGTCTGTTGAGCTACAACTCGAGCCATCAATCAATTACAGCCCAACGAGTCTTGGATCAAGCCGTCGAGTTAGAGCGAACAAATCGCGGTCTGGGGCGACGGCTCGAGCAAGTTGAAGCAGATCGTGATGCTCAACTTGTTCAGTTGAAGAAGAGGGACGAAGAGCTGAAGAAGAAAGATGAAGAGTTGGCTAAGATGAAGGCTGACTTCGAGCGAGCCAAGCTCACATGGGCGCGGGAGGTAAAGGCCGCTGAGGACCGGGAGATGATAGCGTCTAACGCTTCAGAGAAGCTTAGACTGGATTTAGGTGTCGCCACGGATCGTTTGCAAGTCTTGGAGACCGAGCGGGTGGGTCTGGTGGAAAGGGTGGAGTCGTTGAAGGTCCACGTCGACCAATTGGAGAAGAAGAACAAGCGTGCCATTTCTTACACCACTTATGTGCAAGATGTAACTGATAACACCAATCTTGGTTACATCTGCGCATATGCTGATAGTGTGAGGAATGTGAAGTATGCTTTGGATAATGGTCTGGACGTGATGACCTCGACTATCAAGGACTTCACGGATTATGTCACTGAAAACCCTCCAGCACCCGGCTTTGAAATCCCAGTGGCTGATTTGGGAGAGATGGGGGTTGATCTGAGTGTTTTTAAAGATGACGTCCGTGTTGTGGCCCCCAGAGAAAGAGTAGAGGCGGATAGGGACATGACTATTTTTGAGGCTCTGGGCCCCCTCCTCCCGAATCCTCTTGGTGAAGCAAGCTCCTCTGCTGCAGTAGGCGAGCAGCAGGCCTCTGGGGTTGATGTGCAAGATGTTCAACCTCCTCCTTCTTCCCAAGATCCTTCGGTGCCACCTGCTCCGCCAGCTCCCGAGATTTAGGCTTAGTTTCTTTTTTGTCTAGCTGATGTAATAGGATGATGGTTGTATGTTCATCTCTTATAATTTTTTGGTGCTAATGAATGGGAATTGCACTTTTATTTTATTGTTCGCCTCTTATTTGCCCTTTAATTATTTTTTGCTTAAGTATTTCTTTCTTAAGTTGAAAGTAAAATACTTTTCCTTGCAAATTTATGCATGTTGTTCATGTATGGGTCTATTTTGTTCTTTTAAAAACTTAACCCCTTATCATGCTTCTTTCTATGCCTTGTTGCTCGCCCCTTGCTATATTTGTGCATAAGTGCCTTTAGCTTTGGAACGAACAACTATGTATTAGCATGTGCCCTGTTGCTCGCCTCCACTATACTTGTGCTTTATGCATTTAGTATCTTGGGCGAGCAACTTCGTGTGATGGGGCGATCTGGTGGGCTCCTGAGTTTCATGGACCCTGCTGCTCGCCTCCTTTTGGACTTGTGCTTTCAACACCTGCTTGTCCTCCGGCGAGCAGTTTTTCTTCTTGGCGAACAGTTGGGTTTTAACACCTTTTGCTTTCTTATGTACATAATTCACTGAACCATCATTCATCCACTTACAAATTTTGCCCAAAAAAGTGTAAAATTTTCATCGATCTTACACCTTACAAAAATATAAACGACACGATAGCCTATAAAAAACTTTACATTGGTTTCCTAATTATTGGTAATATTTCTTCAATAAAGCCGCGTTCCAGGTGTATTGGGCCGAGTTGCCTTCCATGTCTTCGAGATCATATGTGTCGTTGTGCCACTTTGAGTTATCTTGAATGGGCCCTCCCAAGTCGGTCCAAATACACCTGGAGGTGTTGCTAGGATTTTTCGGAGCACCAGATCCCCGACTTCAAATTCCCTGACTTTTACTTGTGAGTTGTAGTACCTTGCAATCCTTCTTTTATATATCTCATTTTTTATTTCTGCTGAGATTCTTTTTTCGTCGATCAAATCCATCTCTGCAGCTAGTGCCTTGTTATTTTCCTGTTCATTGAACTCGGCTACCCTCTCAGTCGGTATTTTGAGCTCTATAGGTATAACTGCTTCTGTACCGAATGCCATAGCAAATGGTGTTTCTCCAGTGCTTGTTCTATGTGATACCCTATATGCCCAAAGTACCTCGGGCAGTTCTTCCGACCACTTGCCTTTCTTATCTACCAGACGGATTTTGAGGATATGCTTGATTATCTTGTTGACTGCTTCGACTTGACCGTTAGATTGAGGATGATACGGTGTTGAAAAATGTTTCTTGACACCCCACTTTTTGCAAAAATCTCTTATCTTCTTTCCTTCGAATTGCTTTCCATTGTCTGTCACTATTGCTTGTGGGACTCCGAACCGGCAAACTATATTTTTCCAGATAAAATTGATCATTTTCTCTTGTGTTATCGTTACCAGTGCTTCAGCTTCGGCCCATTTCGTGTAATAGTCCACGACCACTACTGCAAATCTGACATTCCCCTTTCCCGTTGGGAAAGGTCCTATAATGTCTATTCCCCACTTTGCGAACGGCCATGGACTATTTACCGAAGTCAGTTCCGTTGGGGGCTTATGTATGTTGGGGGCGAATAGTTGGCATCGATGACAAGTCTTCGCAACTTTGATTGCGTCTTGTAGTAAAGTTGGCCAGTAGTATCCTTGCCTCACTGTCTTGTATGCTAGTGCTCGCCCCCCTGCGTGATTTCCGCATACTCCTTCGTGAATTTCTTTTAAAACTTCCTGACCCTGCCCCCTTGCTAGGCATTTTAATAGGGGCAGTGAAAATCCTCTCTTGTAAAGTTGGTTATCCATGATTGTGAATCTTGCTGCTCGCTTAGCCACCTTTGCTGCTTCTTGAGAATTTTCAGGTGTCGTGTTATCTTTGAGGTATCTATATATCGGTGTTCTCCAGTCATCCTCTGTCAGTTCTTCTTCGATCTGATTGATCTTGTAGTCACTGGTGGATGGGTTGGAGATTCTTGTGATGATGACCTCTGAAAGTTTTGCTGGTCCTGTACTAGTAGCCAAACGGGCAAGTGCATCTGCTTGCGCATTATTGTCCCTTGGCACTTGCTCGATGTAGATTTGCTCGAAAAGCGAAGCCAGGTGAGCAACAATTTTTTGGTACAAGGCCATGTTTTCATCCTTGGCTTCGTATTCCCCACGGACTTGGTTGACTATCAGCTGGGAATCTCCATAAATTTGAACTTTTCGAACCCCCACAGCCAGAGCTAACCGTAACCCGGCTATCAATGCTTCGTACTCAGCCTCGTTGTTTGTTGCCATGAACTCAAACCTTACGGCTGAGGTGAATACTTGTTCGTCTGGACTGATCAACACTATCCCGGCTCTTGCTTCTGTGTTATTCGATGATCCGTCTACATACATGTGCCATGGGTGATTATGACCTCTCGTCGGATCTTGAGGGAATGTTAATTCGACAATAAAGTCGGCTAACGCTTGTCCCTTGATCGCTGTTCGAGGTGCATAAGTTATTCCAAATTGGCTTACTTCGAGCGACCACTTGAGGAGGCGACCAGCTGTGTCAGGCCTTTGTAAGATTTGCCTTAATGGAAAAGTTGTTAAGACTTCCACCTGATGATCGAAGAAGTACGGCCTTAGCTTTCTCACACTCATCACCAGTGCGTAGGCTAACTTTTCCATAGGCGAATACTTAATCTCTGCTTCATGCAAGGCCTGACTCACGTAGTAAATTGGCGAGTGAAATTTCCCTTCTGCTCGAACTAAAACTGAGCTGATTGCCACCTCTGATGCTGCTATATACAAGTACAGTTTTTCTCCGGAGACGGGTTTTGATAGAATTTTAGTATCACTCAGATACTCCTTCAACTGCTCAAACGCTTGTTGGCAATTATCCGTCCACTTGAACTGTCCTTTCTTAATGGCATCAAAGAAAGGTCGGCATTTGTCTCCGGACCTGGAAATGAACCTGTTTAGGGCTGCTAGACATCCGGTTAGTCGTTGAACTTCTTTAACAGACCTTGGCGGCTGCATATCCATAATTGCTTTGACTTTTGATGGATTCGCCTCAATACCCCGTTGACTGACCAGGTGCCCAAGAGATTTTCCCGAGTGTACCCCGAAGCTACTTTTCTTTGGGTTTAGCTTCATGTTATATGCTCGAAGTATTTCAAACGTTTGTGCAAGGTGTTCCAAATGATCTTCTTTTCTCGGGCTTTTCACGACTATGTCGTCCACGTACACTTCCATTGTCTTGCCGATGTGCTCATTGAACATTTTGTTAACGAGTCTTTGGTACGTGGCTCCTGCGTTAATCAACCTGAACGGCATCCTTTTCCAACATAACAAGTTTTTGTTGGTATAGAACGCTGTGTGCTCCTGGTCATCTGGGTGCATTGGTATTTGATGATACCCAGCAAATGCGTCCATGAAGGTAAGGAGCTCGTGTCCTGCCGTGTTGTCCACCAGTTGGTCAATATGAGGCAGTGGAAAGTTATCTTTAGGGTAAGCGGCATTCAAATCAGTGAAGTTGATACATAGCCTCCATGTACCATTTGATTTCTTTACTAACACCGGGTTTGCTACCCATCTAGGACATAAGGCTTCTTTGATAAGATCATTGTCGAGTAACTTCTTCACTTCTATGTCCAATGCTTCATATTTGTCGGGCCCAAATTTTCTCCTTTTTTGCCTCACCGGTTTTTTAGTTGGACAGATATTTAGCTTATGACAGGCATGCTCAGGGCTAATGCCTACCATATCAGCATGCGACCATGCGAATGCATCGAGATTGGACTTGAGAAACTCTTCCATTCTGGATCTGTATGGCTCAGGGAGCTCAGATCCAATGAATAATTCCAAGTCTTCTCGGTTTTGGTCAATTCTTATCGCCTCCAACTCCTCTACCGGGGTTGCTCTCCTTTTTTGGTCTTTCCATCGAGGATCGATAATGGGCCCTTCAAAGTTGATCTCATCCTTGATTACTGGTTCTGCCCCCAGTCTTGGCTCCAAGTCTTCAGCCTAATTTAGTTCGGGTACGGCCTCTCTTCGCTGTTGCTCGCCCATGCCCTCCTGCTCGTCCACGCCCTGCTGGTCGTCCACCTCTATCATTTCAGTGTCGACGGACTCCATGACTTCATCTAGGATGGATGGTTCACCTTCGTCCCTGCTGCTCGGCTGCTCGTCCATCATGGACATTCTGTTGTCAGTGGGTTGAAATTGCAGGAGGCATTCTCGGGCTTTCCTTTGATCACCTTTAACCGTACCTGACCCTTTTGGTGTTGGAAATTTAAGACAGTAGTAGTACGTCGAAACGGCCGCTTTGAATTCATTTATGAAAGGTCGACCAAGAAACCCGTTGTAGGCAGACTGCTGATTTACAACTAAGAAATCTACCATTCTAGTCAGTCTCCTTTCGGGATTCTCAGTCGATACAAGTTCGACCGCCAACGTAACTAGTCCTAAAGGAACGGTTACAGCATCTCCAAATCCTACTATTTTATGATCACATTCTCTAATATACCCCTCACAATCATCTATCTGATCTAGTGTGCTTTTGAACAAGATGTTTGTGTAAGAGCCTGTGTCCACAAGCAAACGGTGAACTCGGGCTCCCATGATATTAGCACAGATGATTAGTGAGTCATTGTGTGGGGTAAGTATCCCGTCCAAGTCCTTCTCAGAAAATACCAGTTCGCCTGTCTTTGTAGTAGCCTGGTTTACCCCAACTTCCCTGATTTGAGCTACCACCCTCAGCTCTGCTTTTCTTTTTCTCTTAGACATCGGTGGCCTACCATCAGAACAGCCCCCTACCGGTCCGGATGGTTCAAGCATTAGGATTTCTCGGACGGGTTCGGCTGGGGCTGTTACCGTTTTCTTTCTTTTTTGATCCCTCCTGCTCGGCTGTTCGTCGCTCTCATCATCTTCCGAGCCGGAGGATATCACCACCCTTGGTTTCTTTCCCGGCTGTCGCTTCACAAATTCTGACAACTTTCCTTCTTCGTAAAATCTCCATAACTGTTTCAAGAGATCCCGGCATTCGCTCGTGAAGTGACCTATAGTCTGATGGTATGCACAGAATTTGTTGGGGTTCATCTTTCCTCGTTCTTGTCGTATCTTGCGGGGTTCGGACAGCATATCCTTATCTTTCACGTTGTTGTACACAGCTTCAATTGATGTGGATAAGACATGGTTCAACTTCTCCTTCAATTCGGACCCTTCACTAAAAGCTTTCATGTTCCTAGGGGCCTTGTATTCCCCTCCTGACTTCTTTCCCGATTTCTTGGTATCAGCCTTGTCTCCTAGCTCTCTCTGTAGAGTTTCTTGCATCGAAATGTACACTCCAGCCTTGTGCCTGAATTCAGAATAAGTTTTAGGGAAAGCTAGGTGCATTTCCTTCCACAGACCTGTCCCCTTCCTAAGCCCTGCCATAACTGCCACTATCTTAGTATCCTCACTTACTGGTTCTCCTTCCAGTAGAACTTTGTCGAATCTCTCAAGGAAAGCTCTATCAGACTCCTCGTCTCCTTGCCTCAGATCTGCCAACCTGTGTCTCTGCGTAAGGTAAGATCCGACCGTGGAGAAGTGCGAGAGGAATTCCTTGCTGAGTTGCATGAACGAACTGATGGAGCCCGGAGCTAGTGCGGAGAACCATCTGTGGGGACCGTCACCAAGAGTCAACGGAAAATTCCGACATTGAGTTGCGTCGGATGCCTTAACCGATATCATGTAATCGGTATACTTGGACAGGTGTACTTTCGGGTCTGAATTTCCTTCGTACAAATTAATGGCTGGGAATTGTACTTTCTTTTGTACCGGCGCATTAAGGATATCCAGGGACAAGGGTGATGATGGCAACATCGTCGATCCGTCGCCTTTCTTTTCCTCCAACTGTTTTTGCATCTCTTCCACCGCTTTTTTCAAAGCTTGCCACTCATCTGGAGACGTTTTTCCGCTAGAAGGCTGTTCGTCATGATTGGGTTCAATGACCTTTTCATGACGCAGTCCCTTGCTAACGGGACGTTTCTCTTGAGTGGCGTGCCTAGCGATGTTACTGGCTCCATTGGGACCTAATCGCCCAAAGGCTGATCTTCTTAGCCTTTCATGCACTGAGCGGCGAGCAGCAGGGTGTGTTGGTCCAGTTGCTCGCTCCTCGCCTCTCAGTTGATCCTCCCTATGTGTCCCGCGATAACTTGCCCTTCTTGTGTGATGGTGGCTTATACTCCTTGTGTCCCCGCTGCTCGACTCCTCACCTGTCCCCGGAGTGGACTCTCCTCGACTTCCAAGTCTTTCACTTAAAGGAGCTTTCCCTTTATTCCTACGGATTTCTTCGCTGTCAACCTCGTCATTTCGTGCGTCTTTTCTTCTTTCGCTTCGCTGCTCGCTCGCCCTGTTGGTCGCCGCCTGCGTCCCTGATGGCCCGACCATTTGTCGTCTTTGCAATGCTTGTAAAACAACAATCGTTTTTGCTAGCTCTTCGGGATTTTGAGCAAGAGCTTCCACTTCTGGCGGGATTGTATCAATGGTAACTTGGACATTTCTTTGCGAAGTTGCTTTTACCGTACGTGCATGTCCTTCGGTAGACGAAACCCTCATTTTTAACCTACGACTTGGAGACGTGCTCAAATGTCGTTCTTCTTGTGATCGAACCATTTTGGTTGCCGAAGTACAAGTGGTAAGCAAATGAATGGGGTGATTATGCCTCCAACAAACACCTTTCTTAAGAGTTACTAGCTTTGTTTGTATGAATATAGTGGTTTGAAAACCCTAGTTCATACACACATGCATTTAAACCCTCAAAGTGATGATTATATGGATGATTTTGCTTCAAATAGTGTGTACACTTGATCTCCGATGGCTTCCTCCCGGATTCCGGCCGGATTTTGCAGATTCCGGTGGAGTTCTTCAACCTTCCTTCGACTTTTTTGTGAAACGGAGGTTCGAACCCTTCTTCTAGCGCCAATTGTTGATGACCTTTTCTAATCGGTGGTGATTAGTGGCTGTTTTCTCAAACTAAGATCATCAAACAAATACTAAGATCATGATATATAGTTGAATATAGTGCAAGAAATGAATTTGCAAGAGTTTGGCAACTTTTTTATTATGGGAAAAAATCCTCCCTCCCTTCATGCAAATGAAGGGGTATTTATAGGCATACAAAGAGGCTAGGTGTCACTATCTTGATGGCTTAGCCATTGGGATTTTGCCAAGTGTTATGACTTTTGTACAACATCTAATCTATTGCCCAATGAATGGGTGCCAAGTGTTAAGACACATTGACTATTTCTAAAGTTAGTGACTCTTGACATTCCCAATGTTGTACTTGGTCTTTGAAACCACTCAGCTACTCTCCTTGGTGCCCAGCTACTCGTCTGTACGTCTTCGTTGGGTGTTGGAAACCCTTCTAATCCTAGTTGCTCGCCTGCTCGCCTCTTGTTGAGACTTTGGATCTTCTTGTTCTTGTTGTTTGCTACCTCGTAATGGCCTTTATGACCGGTTGATCGCCGCCTTCAGATGGGTGTTTGTCCCTGCTGCTCGCCTCCTTCATTAGGATATAGTCCCTGTTGCTCGTCTTCAACTATTTGGTCAGCAGTCCCTGCTGCTCGCCTCCTAAGGCATACAATCCCTGTTGCTCGCTCTCTTTCATATTATTAATTCTGATGATCTCTTAATCTTATTAGATTAGTATCTTTATGTTAATCTCGTTGCCCGGCTGTTCGCCTATCAACATAGTGGGTGAACAAAGTATATTGATATTCCATTATGTTAATTTTACGAATGGTAAAAATGGATTTATGCAAATGAGAAAATAGTGGAATCTTTGTGTAGTAAAAATTTTTGAAGGTACATAAGTTGAAGATGAAGTTGAAGGTTGGATATAATTTTGAACTTTTTCATAATATAAGTTTGAACTTGTAGCTAAATTAGAATTGAACTTAACAATAAAAATTTGAACTTTATGCATATATTTTTGAATTTTTGCTGAATTTAACATTTATTTGAACTTTTGTTGAATCTTACACTTATTTGATGTCAAAATTTATTCTTTTTCCTGCTAAGGAACTGTCATTTGTAAATGTTTATTGATTTTGAAAGTGTTTAACTTGATTATAGACCATTTTTAACTTTTTTTTATATAAAAACTTATAAAAAATATTGAATGGAGTGGAATTATATTTAACTTGATTATATATAATTTTTTTTAGATTTATTTTGTTTCCAAATTATTTTGATTTGCACTTAGTGATAATGAAACATGAATATGGAAATGTGAGTAATTTTGGTATAAGGAAAAATGGATATAAAATGTGAGTAATTTTGAAGAGAGGGAATGAAATAAATTCAAGAATATGGGGAATGAATTAAAATAAAAAAAATTCAATTAAAAAATGAGGGAAAGTATTCAAAATGAGAATAAAAGACAAAAAGAATATCGTGGGGACCACTTTTTGTATGTTTGGGACATGAAGGATTTTTCAGCAAGTTGAGAGCAATTTGTTCTAAAAAAAACAATCCCAAAGTGACTTGAATGCAAAATACTAGTATTACCAGTAGTTACCCCACAAGAGTATGGGATCACCGTAGTATTAGCAAGTATAAGGACCAAGTATATCGTACCCAAGGGAAGGTATGTATGCGAATAGAGCCCTGAAGATCTACGCGTCGTAGTTAATATGAATGGATGTTCGGTTTCAGGAATGGAATTAAACTACACTATATTTTACCACTAATATTGCAAGTAATGAAATCAAAAGAATAACTAAGGTTTTAATAAAATATGAGATGGTGATGCTCAGGATAGGAATCCCTACGTATACTATTGGAGTTGATGTGCAAGTATTAATCCTAGGTGTACTAAAACTAGGCAATCAACTTCCCTAATCTAGCACAAGATTGAAATACTAAAAGCTCAAGAATTAACCCTAATACTTCGTCATCTCAACCTACTTCACAACTCACTAAACAAGTTATATGGATTATGCTTAATTAATGAGATCCTTATTTAACTAAGGTGATGCGGTCGTCCTCCCTAGATAAACCGGTAGATGATAAACCCCTTCTATAACCCCCTTGTTAAGCCTATTCGTTATTAAAGAGTGATAAGATCGTCCTCTCTCTAATAATTTTCGTACTCAATTCCAAGATAATTCTAGGGTTTATTTTAGTAATCAATTAATTAAGAGAATCAAAACTAAACATCACTAGTTACCCTAATTACGTACCAACATCCTATTTCTACGAGTTCATCCTACCCCAAGCATGCAAGGGTTCTAGCCTAACAGGGTGGATATGGAAACAAAAGCAATTGGACGAACAATAAACATAAACATGATGAATTTAGTAGAAGAACTCAAGAACATAAACTAGGGTTAAAACAATAAATCAAAGTCTCAAAAAACGAATCTCAATTAGTAATGAAAACTAGGTCTGAAAGTAATAAGTGTCGGAGAAAGAAATAACTAAATGAAACTCTAATCTAAGAATTCGTAGTTCAAAAACCTCGATTACACGTGCAAAACCTCTTGCTAAACTTTCCCAAGCTCCTCTCTATCAAATTCTATTTCTAAGTATGAGGTGGTGTCCAAAAACGTGCTCGAGACGATATATATATAGGCATGGGCCGATTAAAAACGTCATGGGCCAAAAAATCCCGCAAAACGCTCGACTTGAGCATGTACTCGAGCACTGAAACTTACAGAACCAAAACCGCTCGAGCTCCCTTTGCTCGAGCACTTAGTGCTCGACCCGCGACTACTCGAGCACACCGCTCGAGTGATACTTGCTCGAGTGCTAACATCTTACAGAAGCTCAGGTGCTCGACCTCATATGCTCGAGCACTTAGTGCTCGACTTGAATCCACTCGAGCACCCTGCTCGAGTACTTGAGCACTTAGTGCTCGAGTCTTCTTGCTTGAGCACCTCCAAGTGACATTTTTGCTTGTTCGAACTAATACTTTTCGTATTTCTTCCATATCTTCTCATCCGGGCGTCCGTTTGAGTCGATTCAAAGTCCTACGAACTCCATTTTTTGCCCTCTGTCCATCTATGAGCATCAAAGAGGTAAATTTTTTAGTTCATGAAATAGTACTCAATTGACTCTAAATACTCATCGAAATCACTCAAAACACGGGCAAATCGAGCTATAAATCCTAACAATTTCACGCCTAATCAACTCCCTCAAACTTATCATATTGTTTGTCCTCAAGCAATGAAATCATAAGTCAAGTGAAATTATTAAGAATGAATTACAGAATCAAATCATGCAAGTAATAGAGCTCAATCTTCAAAGATCGATCACCCACACACAAACTCACCCCCTTCATCATACTCATGTATAATCAATAAGAACCACCAAAATCAAACATGGATGTGCACTCAACGATGTGTTTCACTCCCTCACAAGTGTTTAGCAATATTATGGGACTCACTCAATCAATCAATCACACATATCAGCAGTCATAAGCTTGTAAGCACTCTCAACTTCGACCATAGTCTAGAATCCATGCCGAATCAAAAAGGACTTTATTAAGGTTGTAATGTATGCTCTTTGGACAAGTGGGGTAACTATATGGGATAAGCGACTCAAGTGAATGGAGAATAGAAAATTGAACTTTGGTATTTTGAGACTAGGAACAGAATACTTCAATCATCTTCATCCAATAAAACTCTCAAGTACGAGGTTAGAACTTACGATTAAAAAAAAACTCTAATAACTAAAAATACTCAAAAACAAATAAAAAGTGGATTGCCTCCCACACAATGTTATTTTTAAGTTCCTAATGCCGGTGGTTTCACTTTCTTTTTCACTCTCTGCGGAAGTACCCACCTCTTGGATTTTGTCTTCTTAACATCAACTCCTATTTTTTTCTCTAATCTGGCCACCTCCACCCTTTTAAATTCTTCATCCTTCAACACCTTGTCTTTATCCCTATCAAGACGATCAAGATCATAATGCTCAACGGTTAAATCATTTAGTGAAGGACTAACATAATCACGTATATAAGAAAGGTTAGAGATAGGAGGTGTGTCTTCAACACAAGGATCAATGGCATCAATGGAATGACAGCTCTCATATTCCTTTGGGTGTTTCATGGCCTCATATAGGGAGATTTTCACCTCTTGATCATCTACCTTTACCGTGATCTTCCCATTCACCACATCTAATACCATCCCGGTCGTGGCTAAGAAAGGTCTTCCCAAGATCAAAGGTACGTGGTCATCTTCCTCCATGTCTAGCACTACAAAATCAGCTGGAAAAAAATGATCTCCAACTTTAACAAGGACGTCTTCAACCACACCTTGAGGTCTAATAATAGACCGGTCGACGAGTTGAAGCGTCATCATTGTCGGCTGAAGTTCTCCACCCTCCAACTTCTTAAATAGCGACAATGGCATTAGATTAATGCTCGCTCCAAGATCACACAACGCTCCCTTCTTGACTCCATTCCTGATATCATATAAGATCGTGAAGCTACCTGGATCCTTCAATTTCGGGAAAAGCACTTTGTGCACTAATGCACTCACCTCATGGTTCAGATGCACTAACTTGGGCTCATCTACTCTCCTCCTCTTAGCTATCAAGTTCTTCAGGAACTTGGCATAATTAGGCATCTGTTCCAAAGCATCATAAAAAGGTATGTTAATATGCATCTTTTTAAAAACATCAAGAAACTTGGTAAATTTTTCATCTGATTTCTTCTTCATGAACCAATATGGATACGGGACTGGTATCACAGATTTGGGTACCCACCATTCGTCTCGCTCGGTCTCCTTCACATTCTTCCTAACTTCTCTTGTCTTTTTCCACTTTGGAACTCTCTCGATCTCCTCAATCTCTTCCTCCTTGTCTTTTACCTTTCTGAGCATCTTCTACCTCAACCTCCTCCTCAACCTTCTCATCTCCACTTTTCTTTTCCTCATCCTCTATCTCAATCTCTCTATGTATCTCCTCCAAATCAGCAGGCATTCGAGGATTGTCATACTTGGTTCCACTTCTTAGTTGGATCGTCTTGCATTGCTCTTTCGGGTTCCCCTCCGGCATAGAAGGATATTTCCCGGGTTCTCTACCCAATGATTTTGCGATCTGGCTAATCTGATACTCCATCGAAGTGAACCATCCATTGTTCTCTTACTGAATTCTATTCAGCTCCATATCCCTCTTCTGAAGATCTTGATCACGCTGATCATTCTTCTTACTCATCTTCTTCACATCATACTCCAAAGAGAACAGCCTCTTACTACCTTCTTCCACCTTGTGAAGAATGACACATGACATCTCATCAGTGATAGCACCTCCTTCTCATCTGGGGAGTTTTGAGCCAGGGTCGACATTTGGAGGTACAGTTATCCCCGCTCTCAGATTACTATAAAAGAAATTTTTATTCTTCCTCCATTGATTCTAAGGAGGTTGTTGGCCTCCTTGATACCTAATTAAGCGTGAAATTGTTATATTTTGGTGCCAGATTTGCCCATGTTTTGAGTGTTTAGAGTTCTTTGAGTATAATTTTCATAAACTAATTAATTTGTCTCTTTGGTACTAAGTACTCGACCACTCGAGTATAGTACTCGAGCTGAAGCAGGTCGAGTACTAGTACTCGAGTAATTGTATTTTTGGCCCAAAAATGCCAAAATTCGATCTCAAGCCTATTTATACCCATTTTCAAGCATATCCACACATACCAACATATATTTTGAGATAGTTTTCGTAGGAGAAGAGCTTAGGAAAGAGTTTTGAAGAATTTTACATCTTGTAATCGAGGTTTTAATTTACGAATTCTTAGTTTTACTATTTCTTTTGAATGTATGAGATTAATTCTTTCTTTCTTTACTCTTTGAGACGATAAACCCTAGTTTTTCAGATTTATATAGATTTCTTTGGAGACTTTAATTTGTTCTTTCGTTTATGTTCTTGATTTATTTTATTAATTTAATTATGCATATATCTATTGTTCTTGTTATTGCTTTTGTTATCCAAACCACCATGTTAGGCTAAAACTCTTGCATGCTTAGGATAGGATGAACTCGTTGAAGTAGGATGTTGGTACGTAATTAGGATAATTCATGATGTTTAGTTTTGATTCTCTTAATTATTGAATTCTTAAAATAAACCCTAGAATGATATTTGAATTGAGTACGAAAATTGTTAGAGAGAGGACGACCGCATCACTCTTTATTAACTAATAGGCTTAACGAAAGGGTTTTAGACGGGGTTTATCATCTATCGGTTTATCTAGGGAGGACGATTGCATCACCTTAGTTAAATTAGGGTCTCATTAATTAAGCACAATTCATATACTTGTTAGTGGATTAGTAAAGTCGATTGATAGAACGAAGTATTAAGGTTTAATTCTTGAGCTTCTAGTCTTTACATCTAACACTTAGGATTAGTACTTGCACATCACGATTATTTTAGTTATCGTACCAACTCTGTTAGTATACGTAGGAATTCCTATCCCGAGCATCACCATCTCATATTTTCATACACTTATTTATTTATTCAGTTTAATTCAGTTATTAGAATAGAGAGTAGTTTATTATAATTTTCAATCCCAGAACATACACTCATATTAACTACAATGCGTAGATCTCCAGGGCTCTATTCGCATACACACTTTCCCTTGGGTTCGATACTACTTGGTCCCTATACTTGCCCATACTACTGTGATCCCATACTCTTGTGGGGTAACTACTAGTATAGCTAGTATTTTGCATTCAAGTCAATAGTGTTGTTGCCGGGGATGGCGATGTATGTCCATTGAGTAGGACTTGGAGATAGTTAATAGTTAATAGTTAGTAGTGAGTGCTTTTATTTTCTGTTCTATTACTTGTAGTCTGGTGCATTTGATCTTTCTTGTTGAGTACTCAGGTATATGAAAACACGCTCGAAGGGAGAAACGAGTGAAGATCGAACAAAGTTAGACCTTGAGACTATAGCCAGAAGGAAACGAGCCTTCTAGAGAAGGATGAATACCGCAGGAAGTGGTGACGAGAATTTGGATTTAGGCGGAGATTTGGGTCTTGAGACAGAAGGGCTTAATCGTAATGTGAAGAGGGTTGAGGGAACTGAGGGAGTCAATAATCCAAAGCTAGCACCCCAAAGGGAAATAACCAACCAAAACCCAAACCCACATAACCAGAGCAATCCCGCTGAAAACTAGAATCAAGTTATCCACCAAAACCCACAAAACTCAAACAGCCCATTTAACAACCCTATCTACCAACACAATAACCCATACCACCCATACCCATACCCACCATACCCGTACTCACCATACTATCCTCCACCTTCTCCACCTTCTGCTTATAATCAACTTCAAGTTCCATATATACCTCTACCGCCAGTCTACCCTCAGCACGTTCCTCAGAACGCTGATCCTGGTATGGCAATTCGAGGAAGGTTTGCGGCACAGCCGCAACGGTATTACGATGGAGTATCATTGCCTCCAGTAGAGGCAAACACCTTTTTTATCTCCTCAGGAATCCTGAAGATGCTAGTCGAGAACCAATATAAGGGGGAGGTCGGAAAGGATAATCCTCATACTCACTTGAGGAATTTTCTGATGATTGCCTCAACTTTAAACCATAATGGCATGTCTGAAGATGCCAAGAGGCTCAGGTTGTTCCAGTTCTCTTTAACTGGAATCGCGAAGGAGTGGTATGATAACCCACTCTCAAGGGGAGGTGTAACCACATGGGCCGAGCTCGAGCGTCTGTTCCTCGAGCGATTCTACCCTCCGTCTAGAACAATCAAAGCAAGGCTAGAGATCTAGTCTTTCAAGCAGAAGCCAGGAGAGGACTTACGTCAAGCTTGAGAGAGATACTATAATATGCTCATTGAGTGCCCCCAGCACGGGTACAATGAAGGTGACATCATGGCTTATTTCTACTGTGGAGCCAGTAAGGCGGGTCAAGACCACTTTGATGCATGTGCTAGTGGAGCATTCCTGAACTGTGGTGCAGCTCGGTGTAGAGAGATAGTTAACAATATTGTCAAGAATTCGGGGCAATGGAATGAGGCACAAGAATTTCAGCGAGCTTATCAGATGAAGGAGAGTGAAGGTACTAGGAAGTTGTTGATGGCAATGATGGAGAAGATAAGTAACTTGGAGGTCGGCCAGAGTTTGAGTGGTCAGAATACTGTGGTGAGTGAGAAGGTGGACCAGCCAGCAAGCCAGTATGAGGAGGTCAACTATATGGGAGGGCCTAATTATAATCAGAATAGCTATCAAGGTGGAAATTATCAGGGGCGACCAACTTATGGGCTACCATTTGTACCACCGGGTCCACAGCCTCATCAGAATCAATGGAGGAATACTCAGGGGTATTAAGGAGGCCAGCAGCCTCCTCAAAATCAATAGAGGAAGAACGAGAACTTGTCCTACAGCAATCCGAGAGCGGGGATAACTGTACCTCCAAATGTCGACCCTAGCTCAAAACTCCCAGGAGGAGAATGAGGTGCTACCACTAAGGAGATGTTACGTGCCATTCTACACAAGGTGGAGGAAGGTAGTAAGAGGCTATCCTCTATGGAGTATGATGTAAAGGAGATGAGTAAGAAGAATGATCAGCATGATCAAGATCTCCAGAAGAGGGATATGGAGCTGAATAGAATTCAGCAAGAGAACAATAGGCGGTTCACTTCGATGGAGTATCAGATTAGCCAGATCGCGAAATCATTGGGTAGAGAGCCCGGGAAATATCCTTCTATACCGGAGGGAAACCTGAAAGAGCAATGCAAGGCGGTCCAACTAAGAAGTGGAACCAAATATGATGGTCATGAGATGCCTGCTGACTCAGAGATGCCCCAAGGAGAGATTGAGATGAAGGGTAAAGAACAAAAGAAAAATGGGGATGAGACAGTTGATAGAGATGAGATTGAGGAGGTAGAAGTTGAGAAAGGGGTTGAGGGTGAAGGCACTCAGAAAAGTAAAGATATGGATGAGTCCTAGAAGGGCAAAGACCTTGAGGAGGAAAAGATTGAGGAGATTGAGAGAGTTCCAAAGTGGAAAAAGGCAAGAGAAGCAAAGAAGAACGTGAAAGAGACCGAGCGAGACGAATGGTGGGTACCCAAATCTGTGATACCCGTCCCATATCCGCAGCGTTTTACGAAAAAGAAAATAGATGAGAAATTCGCTAAATTCCTTGATGTGTTTAAAAAGCTACATATTAACATAACTTTTTATGATGCTTTGGAACAGATGTCTAATTATGCCAAGTTCCTGAAGGACTTGATAGCTAAGAGGAGGAGAGTTGATGAGCCCAAACTGGTGCAGCTGAACCATGAGGTGAGTGCATTAGTGCACAAAGCGCTTCCCCCGAAGTTGAAGGATCCCTGTAGTTTCACGATCTTATGTGATATCGGGAATGGAGTCAAGAAGGGAGCATTGTGCGATCTTGGAGCGAGCATCAATCTTATGCCCTTGTCACTATTTAAGAAGTTGGAGGATGGAAAACTTCAGCCGACAATGATGATGCTTCAACTCACCGATCGGTCTATTACTCAACCTCAAGGTGTGGTTGAAGACGTTCTTGTTAAGGTAGGAGATCATATATTTCAAGCTGATTTTGTGGTGCTTGACATGGAGGAGGATGAGCGCGTTCCTTTGATCTCGGGAAGACCTTTCTTAGCTACGGCCGGGATGGTGTTAGATGTGGCGAATGGGAAGATCACGTTGAAAGTTGATGATCAAGGGGTGAAGATTTCCCTATACGAGGCCATGAAGTACCCTATGGAGGAAGAGAGTTCGGAATTGAAAAGGGTAGATGTGGCCAAAGGAGAAGAGAAAGGAGGATTTTGAGAAGAAAAAGTCAAAACTCAAGAAATTGCTTAGTAAGACTCCTCCAGATAAAGGTGAGAAGAAGTTGAGACTCCCACCACTTGAGGATGAGAATGAAGCAAAGAAACTCATGATGAAGGGGCATCAAGGAAAGGAATTCAACCACCACTCTTATGAGAGTAAGGGAGGCAATTTTGAGTATCAGGTCCCATAAGCTCCTTTGAGCTCGGTCCGGCATGAGAACCTTAAAAATAGCGCTGAATGGGAGGCAACCCATTTTTATTTTCTTTTGAGTGTTTTTAGTTGTAGGTGTTTTGTTTTGAGTCGTAAGTTCTAACCTCGTATTTAAGTGAGTTGTTTGTAGGATTGTCTCGAGGGAGTAAAGGTACCATGGAGTTATTCAAAAGGGAGGAACTCAAGCAGGGGAGTGTGGCAAGTTGATTAAGAGAAACATTAATTATTTGGATGAGGTAACCCACAACCCCAAACTTAGACCACTTCACAAAGTCGAAGTTTGGGGGTGGAGTTTTTATATGTTTCATGGTTACATTGCACAGGTGTACACCCTCTTTTTTAGTTGAGTTTGGTTATATATTGTGACTTGAGATGCTCCTTGAGCTGATATTGCTTTGATGTGCTACTACATATTTCATGCTTATCAATCCTCTTATGCTTGTTGATTGCTATCTTTGAGTGTGAGTATGAGTTAGTGATTTGTGGAGTTGAGTTAGAGTCTGAATTGTGTGAGTGTAGGAGTTAGAGTTGATTTGAGAGGGAACTCGTATGCTTGCGAATTTTTCTTTTGAGTACTTGTGTAATAATAGTGAGAACTTACTAGGACTAGCATAGATGTGAAAGCTGTGAGATTTGAGCCTTCTTGAGATTTAGATGCATAATTTGATCTCTTCGTTTGTGAGTGGATCATCACCTTAGAGGATGCTAGAACTTGTGTATACTCTCGCTTATTGATTGTGTCTAGTTTGATATGACGAAAGTGATTTTAGACCATCATTGATTTGATTGAGTCACTTAGCCAAATTTTCCCTACCAATGATATTTATCCCTTGTTAGCCCGTTTGAGCCTTGACCTATTATTTGCTAGCACATTTTAACACTTATCCAAATTTCTAAATTCTTTTTGTTCCAATTTGAGTGGAGAATAGGAAAAGTGTGAATGAGAAGAGATTGAGTTGAGTTGAAAAAGGAGAATTATTAATGCTTGAGTGTAATTGAGAAGAAGGAGTAATGAGATTTTGAGTTGTGGGAAAGACCAAGAATTTGAGAATGAGCAAAAGAAAAATGAGCTCATATGTATGTGTGAAAGAGAAAAAATGTGGTGATTGAAAAAGTGAAATGAGTTAGAAAAAAATTGAAGTGTTGAGAGTAGTGGAATTGAAAGTGTATTGCATGAAGATGTTTGAAGTGTTCTGTTCCTCATCTCGAATTATTGAGTTTGATTTTCTATTCTCCATTCACTTGAGTCACTTACCCCATATAGTTTCCCCACCTGTTCAAAGAGCCTACATTACAACCTTGATAAAGTCCTTTTTTATTCGGCATTGATTTCTAGAGTATGGTCGAAGTTGAGAGTGCTTACATGCCTATGGCTGCTGATAT
This sequence comes from Ballota nigra, assembly GCA_947034835.1. Taxonomy (NCBI): domain Eukaryota; kingdom Viridiplantae; phylum Streptophyta; class Magnoliopsida; order Lamiales; family Lamiaceae; genus Ballota; species Ballota nigra. The sequence goes on from OX344728.1 coordinate 13,132,923, forward strand.
GTGTGATTGATTGATTAAGTAAGTCCCCTATCATTGATATACACTTGTGAGGGAGTGAAACACATCGTCGAGAGCACATCCATGTTAGATTTTGGTGGTTCTTATTGATTATGCATGAGTAGGATTGAGGGGAATGAGTTTGTGTGTGAGTGATCGATCTTTGAAGCTTGAGCTCTATTACTTGCATGGTTTGGTTCTATGATTCATTCTTAACAATTTCACTTGACTTATTATTTCATTGCTTGAGGACAAGCAATATGGTAAGTTTGGGGTGGTTGATTAGGCATGAAATTGTTATATTTTGGTGCCCGATTTGCCCATGTTTTGAGTGTTTTTTATGAGTGTTTAGGGTCCTTTGAGTATCATTTTCATAAACTCATTAATTTGTCTCTTTGGTGTTCATAGATGGATAGAGGGCGAAAATTGGAGTTTGTAGGACTTTGAATCGGCCAAAAAGAACTCCCGGTTGAGGAGATATGAAGATTTTACGAACATGTGTACTGCTGCCGAAAAGTACTCGAGCAGAGTTACTCGAGTACTAAGTACTCGACCCCTCGAGTATAGTACTCGAGCTGAAGCAAGTCGAGTAATAGTACTCGAGTAAAGTACTCGAGTAAAGTACTCGAGTAGTCATACTTTTGGCCCAAAAACGCCAAAATTCGATCCCAAGCCTATTTATATCCTTTTCCAAGCATATCCACACATACCAACACATATTTTGAGATAGTTTTCGTAGGAGAAGAGCTTAGGAAGGAGTTTTGAAGAATTTTACATCTTGTAATCGAGGTTTTAATTTACGAATTCTTAATTTTACTATTTCTTTTGAACGTATAAGATTAATTCTTTCTTTCTTTACTCTTTGAGACGATAAACCCTAGTTTTTAAGATTTATATAGATTTCTTTGGAGACTTTAATTTATTCTTTCGTTTATATTCTTGATTTATTTCATTAATTTAATTATGCATATGTTTATTGTTCTTGTTATTGCTTTTGTTATCCAAACCATCATGTTAGGCTAAAACCCTTGCATGCTTAGGATAGGATGAACTCGTAGAAGTAGGATGTTGGTACGTAATTAGGATAATTCGTGATGTTTAGTTTTGATTCTCTTAATTATTGAATTCTTAAAATAAACCCTAGAATGATCTTTGAATTGAGTACAAAAATTGTTAGAGAGAGGACAACCGCATCACTCTTTAATAACTAATAGGCTTAACGAAAGGGTTTTAGGCGGGGTTTATCATCTACCGGTTTATCTAGGGAGGACAGCCGCATCACCTTAGTTAAATTAGAGTCTCATTAATTAAGCACAATTCATATACTTGTTAGTGGATTAGTGAAGTCGATTGATAGAACGAAGTATTAGGGTTTAATTCTTGAGCTTTTAGTCTTTTAATCTAACACTTAGGATTAGTATTTGCACATCACGATTATTTTAGTTATCGTACCAACTCCGTTAGTATACATAGAAATTCCTATCCCGAGCATCACCATCTCATATTTGCATACACTTAGTTATTTATTCAGTTTAATTCAATTATTAGAATAGAGAGTAGTTTATTATAATTTTCAATCTCAAAACATACACTCATATTAACTACGACACATAGATCTCCAGGGCTCTATTCGCATAGACACTTTCCCTTGGGTTCGATACTACTTGGTCCCTATACTTGCCCATACTACTGTGGTTCCATACTCTTGTGGGGTAACTACTAGTATAGCTAGTATTTTGCATTCAAGTCAATACCCCTGAGTATTCCTCCATTGATTCTGAGGAGGCTATGGACCCGGTGGTACAAACGATTGGCCATAAGTTGGTCGCCCCTGATAATTTCCACCTTGATAGCCATTCTGATTAATATTAGGCTCCCATATAGTTGGCCACCTCTTGCTGGCATCCTGGCTGATCCACTCTCTCACTCACTGCAGTATTCCCTCCACTCAGATTCTGCCCAACCTCTAGATTGCTGATCTTCTCCATCATCGCCATCAATAGTTTTCTAGTACCCTCACTCTCTTCCATCTGATAAGCTCGCTGAAACTCTTGTGCCTCATTTCATTGCCACGCATTCTTGATAATGTTTTCAACTATCTCTCTGCACCGAGCTGCACTACAATTCAGGAACGCTCCATAAGCACATGCATCGAGGTGGTCTTGAGCTGCCTTGCTGGCTCCACAGTAGAAATAAGCCATTATATCACCATCGTTGTACCCATGTTGCGGGCAATCAATTAGCATATTAGAGAACCTCTCTCAAGCCTGACGTAATTCCTCTCCTGACTTCTGCTTGAAAGATGAGATCTCTTGCCTTGCTTTGATTGTTCTAGACTGAGGACATAATCGCTCGAGGAACAGACGCTCGAGCTCGGCCCATGTGGTTACACCTCTCCTTGGGAGCGTGTTATCATACCACTCGTTTGCGATTTCAGTTAGGGAGAACTGGAACAACCTGAGCCTCTTGGCATCTTCAGACATGCCATTATGGTTGAAAGTTGTGGCTATCATCATAAAATTCCTCAAGTGAGTGTGAGGATTATCCTTTCCGACCTCCCCCTTGAATTAGTTCTCGATTAGCATCTTCAGGATCCCTGGGGAGATAGAAAAGTTGTTTGCTTCCACTGGTGGCATTGCTACACAATCATAGTACCGTTGAGGCTGCGCCTCAAACCTTCCTTGGATTGTCATACCAGGATCATCGTTCTGAGGAACGTGCTGGGGATAAACTGGTGGTAGAGGTACTTGTGGAATATGAGGTTGGTTATAAGTAGGAGGTGGAGGGTAGTATGGTGGATACGGATATGGTGGGTACAAGTAGGGGTAAGGTGGGTTGTTTTGTGGGTAGACAGGGTTGTTTAGAGGATTTGGGACTTGGTTTTGAGCTGGGTTGTCTCGATGCTATGGGACCGGATTTTGGCTCTGGCTTTCCCCTGAAGGGACTTGTTTCTGACTGTCGTTTCCTTCAACTCCCTCAACCCGTTCCACTACCTGATTGTAATTAGTTGCATCTCCATCCAACTCATTCCCTAAGTCCATGTTTGAATTTTCTCCACCGGCAGTGTTCATCCTTCGATAGAAGGCTCTGTTTCTTCTAGCGATTGTCTTAGAGTCTAACTTTGTTCGGTCTTCGCTCGATTCTCCCTGCGAGCGTGTTTTCATATACCTGAAACACCAAAAGAAATATCAAAATGCAACTGCCTAATGAATACGAATAAACAGAAAAATAAAAAGACTCTCACTACTAACTACTAAACTATCTCCAAGTCCTACTCAATGGACATACATCGTCATCCCCGGCAATGGCGTCATTGACTTGAACGCAAAATACTAGTATTACCAGTAGTTACCCCACAAGAGTATGGGTCACTGTAGTATTAGCAAGTATAAGGACCAAGTATATCGTACCCAACGGAAGGTATGTAAGTGAATAGAGCCCTGGAGATCTACGCGTCGTAGTTAATATGAATGGATATTCGGTTTCAGGAATGGAATTAAACAACACTATATTCTACCACTAATATTGCAAGTAATGAAATCAAATGAATACTAAGGTTTTAATAAAATATGAGATGGTGATGCTCAGGATAGGAATCCCTACGTATACTACTGGAGCTGGTACGATAACTAAAATAACTGCGATGTGCAAGTATTAATCCTACGTGTACTAAAACTAGGCAATCAACTTCCCTAATCTAGCACAAGATTGAAAGACTAAAAGCTCAAGAATTAACCCTAATACTTCGTCATAATAACCTACTTCACAACCCACTAAACAAGTTATATGAATTGTGTTTAATTAATGAGACTCTTATTTAACTAAGGTGATGCGGTCGTCCTCCCTAGATAAACCGGTAGATGATAAACCCCTTCTATAACACCCTCGTTAAGCCTATTCGTTATTAAAGAGTGATAAGATCGTCTTCTCTCTAATAATTTTCGTACTCAATTCCAAGATAATTCTAGGGTTATTTTAGGAAATTAATTAATTAAGAGAATCGAAACTAAACATCACTAGTTACACTAATTACGTACCAACATCCTACTTCTACGAGTTCATCCTACCCGAAACATGCAAGGGTTTTAGCCTAACATGGTGGATACGGAAACGAAGGCAATTGGACGAACAATAAATATAAACATGATGAATTTAGTTGAAGAACTCAAGAACATAAACTAGGGTTAAAACAATAAATCAAAGTCTAAAAAAATGAATCTCAATTAGTAATGAAAACTAGGTCTGAAAGTAATAAGTGTCGGAGAAAGAAATAACTAAATGAAACTCTAATCTATGAATTCGTAGTTCAAAAACCTCGATTACACGTGCAAAACCTCTTGCTAAACTTTCCCAAGCTCCTCTCTATCAAATTCTATTTCTAAGTATGAGGTGGTGTCCAAAAACATGCTCGGGACGGTATATATATAGGCATGGGCCGATTAAAAACGTCATGGGCCGGAAAATCCCGCAAAACGCTCTACTTGAGCATGTACTCAATCGCCTAGTGCTCGAGTGATTGCACTCGAGCACTGAAACTTACAGAACCAAAACCGCTCGAGCTCCCTTTGCTCGAGCACTTAGTGCTCGACCCGCGACTACTCGAGCACACCGCTCGAGTGCTCGAGCACTAAGTGCTCGAGTGATACTTGCTCGAGTGCTAACATCTTACAGAAGCTCATGTGCTTGACCTCATATGCTCGAGCACTTAGTGCTCGACTTGAATCCACTCGAGCACCCTGCTCGAGTGCTTGAGCACCTCCAAGTGACACTTTTGCTTGCTCGAACTAATACTTTTCATATTTCTTCCATATCTTCTCATCTAGGCGTCCGTTTGAGTAGATTCAAAGTCCTACGAACTCCATTTTTTGCCCGCTATCCATCTATGAGCATCAAAGAGGTAAATTTGTTAGTTCATAAAAATAGTACTCAATTGACTCTAAATACTCTTCTAAATCACTCAAAACACGGGCAAATCGAGCTATAAATCCTAACAATTTCACGCCTAATCAAAAAGTAACTCACCCTTCTATTTATATGAGCAAGACGTATGTACGTCACTTTGCATGGTTGCCGATAAAAGAGGGTGATAGGTTTTTTTGGTGGAGTGAGTATTCAATTAGGATTCAATTGGATTTTGTGGATTTAGAAAATCCATAGACTCAATGCAGAGTTTGACAAACGATTTTAAATGATTTACATGAATTTTTATAGACTTGATAGGATTGTGGAATGCACTTTTTTTATTGATTTACATGGATTTGCATAGACTCTGAAGCTGGAACTATTGATGCAAATGTATATGGAATACACTTGTATATATAAAAAGTTATCCAAATTGTTTAGAAAAAATACATTAGAAATACATTATTATTCTCATCTTAATTTCCATCACCATTATACCTCAACCTCATTTCCCACATAGCATTAGCAATACTCGTTCTCTATGCATTAACTTTCGTTCTTTATTGTAGTTGGCTTTGAGAAAGCAATTCCAATTTTTTCTCTTCCATGTCGAGATGCGGTGAATCTTGATCTTCTTCACATTCGACTGGAAATTCATCAGAGCGGCATTCTTTCCGAAGAAAGTTGTGTAATTCAGCACAAGTCAATACTAACTCTGCTTGTGTTTGAAATGAGAACGGATGTGCGATTTTGAAAATTGTGAATCGCGATTTGAAAATACCAAAAATTCTCTCAATCACATTTCTTAATGATGCATGACGAAGATTGAATAACTCACTTGCATTTCTGGGGTGATGACCTTGACCATAAAAAACTTTTAGATGATATCGAACACCACGTAATGGAAGAGAATCTCTGGTTTTTAGAAGAGATTTTAGAGAGTGAAATCTATTTATATTTTCGGAAGATAATCAAAGAAAATCCATAGAGTATTAAAATCAATAGATTGTTCAATACCTAAAGATTTTTTAAGACTTTTTAAAATCCGCATTGAATACCTCAGGATTTTTAAAAACTTTTGAAAATTCGGATTGAATACCCCCAAACTTTGAAAGTCTAAAAAAATCCTACATACTCCACAATCAATACACCCCCCTAAAAGTCCAAACTTATAGAGAAGTGTAAAGTTAATTAATTTAATATGGGTGGAGTTGCTCTCAGTAACAATCGAATCTAGGATCTTTATCTGCGCGTGAATCTTCTAACTTTGATATCATGAAAGAAAAGTTCGAATTTATAGAGAAATGTGAAATTAATTCATTATTTTCTTTGATGAAACAACGAAAATGAGTGTTGGAATAATTGTGCTTGATAGTGAAGGAAAAGTTGTTACTTGCTGCACCCTTGTTATACCGTGATACTTTTGGATTAAACATTTGGGGTTCAAAAGCGTTTTAAAGCTCTATCAATTCAAAAGAAAAGTGAGGAGAAGAATTCAACACTCATTTACAGCTAGTGATATAATAACGAAAAACTGAATTAATCAAGGTTCAAGACGGTAAAACATCTTATACCAACTTCTCATCTATTTTCCATAATCATCTTATACCAACTCTGGTACCAACGTTTTTGTTAGTTTTGGATGATCTCCCCAATGTTCATTTGTTCTTGTTAGTTAGCTATTTAATTTTTTTTTTGAAAGAGATATTGTTAGTGTCTATACTATGGAAACTGAAATAAAAACGACAGACCCAAGATGTTGGAAACAATATGATCACACCACATCCAATATCTACATAATACACAGCAGAAAATAAATAGCCAATGAATAAAAAATTCACAAGTTATATGTAATAACTTGTGAGTGTCTTAGGAAAAAATCAATCCACTATAAAATTGTGAATTACAATGAGTTCTTTTGAAATAGAAAATAAGCTTAAGGACTTTAAAACAGACTGAGAAAAGTATAACAAAAAGAACCAACAGTTGAAAACAATTTTCTCTCGATTGCTCACAACAGTAAGTATAACTTCTCTTTCTTTCTATTCTCAGTGCTCGATGCTTCTTCATCTCATGGTGAGTTCCTTTTATACACAATGTTGATTCCCCGCGTTTAGCCATGATTTAACCACAAAGATAATGAAGCACATGGGTTTAAAAAACTTGGACACAAAGACTAAATCCACTCCGTTAACTCCTCCTAGAACATCTCTAATTGATCTTATCTTGAATTATATGACTTAGTCAATACTCTCTCACCTGCAAAATATCAAATAAATATCCCACATAAATATCATCAAAATCTTAATAAATTAAATGTGAATAAAGACAAAATAAATAAAATAAAATATTAGAGTTTAAAATAAACACTAACAATATCCCCATTTTTGTCTTTCTTCATAAAACCTATCAATTAAGCGCAATAAAAAAATAGAAACTCCCCATGAAATGAACTTCAATCTAAACTTGATACAAAAAACACATTCCCCCTAAATAAGATAATAAAACCTTCAAAACAAAATTCGGGTGTTGAGTGCTCTCCCCCTTTTTGGGAAGAAAGAAAGTTTTCCATCTTAGAGCAAACCCAAGACAAGTAAGAAGACATTTACGAGATCACAAAAATAAACAAGAAAGAAAAAAATGGATAAGAATTTTTTTTATAGTAACTTATAATACTCCTTGAAACAATTCAAACCACATGTAAAAATTAAACATAAATTCTCAATCAAACACATAACCAATAAGATACGGTAGTCCCTCACGGAAGAAAACACACTCAACTCTCAAGTGTATAAAATGGGTAAAAGTATCACTCAAACTCAATTCCTAATGAAAATCTACCATAAGCTTGCATCTCTTCTAATTTTCAACTGTTTAGAGCACGCACTTGACAAAAATCAAAGGGTCTTACAAAAGGTTGTGATGGGGCTTTTGGTTAAAGGTGTGGATACTTTTGGATTAGTAGCTAAAAATCATGATCCAAATAGAGACATGAAGCATCAACATAGACAATCTTTACTGGACTCGAAATGTTATCTTCAGTGTCCCAACATTAGGGACAACATTCTGCACAACAATTTCAGTCTCCACTTCTTTAAAATCTATAAAGATACGCAATAATCATTCATCTTCTTTCAACACTTCTTTGCATAGAGTAATTCAACTCCTTTTTCTTCTCCCCTTTTTTTAAATGGTTCACCTTTTTTTTTTCTTCTTTTGTAGAGAAATTTTACCAAAGTACCACCATACAATAAATGTGCATTCCTTATCGCCATCACTTTTAACACAATACTTCCCCCAACAAAATGCTCAACACAAAACTCTAAATGGACCAAGTAGGGTAAAGACATGGTATAGAACTCAATTTATTTTGGGATAAGAAAAAAAAAATGGCTTTAAGCTCAAAATGGCAACTAGGGATATCACAATATTAGGTGGAAAAATATGGGAAAGTAACTCATAAACAAAAATATGTTGCCCATATCATTTTATTGTCAGTGTACACAATTCAGTACAGAAAAGAATCAAGCAAGTTCTAGAGATACTAAACATAGGAAGAGATAACACTAAAAAAAATAAAAATATAGTTGTTAACAATAAACAATTTTAAAAGGATCAAATCTCACGGATTATTTGGACTACCAATCTTATCAACTACATAAATGACATTGAATTCACATCTAATTATTCACATATAGCAGAAAGATCAATCGTATTAAAAGAAACTATACTGTAATGCAAATGTTGCTAAATATGTGATCACATTGGGGGCAATATTTACTACAGACAGCAGCATCATGCAAGACAGAGACCAAGAGATTTATTCAAGCATGAAAATCCCCCATTATCCATTGTATTTTTACAAGTATCTTTTCTACCAACGAGGTAACAATTATCACTTGACTTGTTTCCTATCATGACACAAGAGTTTAAACTATCAAAGACTTCACAAGAATTTTTATTAAACTTAACCTCCAAGTCTCGTCGCATAATTGACTTATGCTAATCAAATTAGTCATAAGACCATCAACATGAAAAACATTCCTTAAAGAAGGAAAACCAGGAACATCTAATGTTCTTTTACCAACGATATTTCCTTTAGAGCCACCACCATAAGTCACAGTTCCACCACGAATAGATTTGTAGTCTTTCAAAAATTCTTTTGTGCCTGTCATGTGACGTGAACACCCACTATCAAAGTACCAGGAACCTGCAATGTTAGTCTTCAAAGCAGTACAAATAACATTGCATTTCACATCAGATTTGGGTACCCAAAATTTCTTGTAGACAATTTTTTTATTCTGGACAGAGATGTTGTCGTCCGTGTTGGGCAACATCGTGGACAACACCTTTTCCCTGAACAAATTATGAAGTTTGAAACAAAAATGTTTGATATGTCCCGGAGTAAAATAGTAATGACAAACATATATTTGTTTCCTGGACTTAGTCAACGACTTAACAACTTCATTACCTTTTTCTTTAACAAACAAAACTTCATCCTTATTTCCAAAAATATTGGAACAAATATTGTCTAAAGAATTCCAAAACCCAAGACCTTGTGTTGGACTTACCCAAGTTTAGTACCTCAATTAATTTTTGAAGTGCCAGTGTTGAGTTTGGTAAAAATAGCCTTGGCTAAATCAAGCTTGGATCGTACTTTACTCAACTCAACATCCTTTTTGGTAAGAAGTACTTCTAGCCTTGTGACGAAGCTTCTAAGATCGTCATTTTCTTTGGACATCTTCTCAACCTTCAAAACTTATTTCTTCCATTCCTTTAGTAAGGCTTTATAGAGATCTTGCAATTCCATGATGATTGCCTCTTTGTTCAATCCTTCTTCCTCACCAAATTCTGCATCATTAACAGACCCATGAAATCAATTTATATTAGAAAAACCAAAACAGTTATACCTGCTGGATGTTAACACCGATGTGGTCACATCTGGGCCAACATCATCACAATCTGATAGAGACTGCTCATACACTGTTGCTAGCATCATCTTTTGGTCGGAAACTTCCACCTCTTCTTCCTCCTCATCATCATTGACAGATACCCACCTATTCTTACCAAATATTCTCAAGGTATTTGCACATTCATTCGCATAATGACCCCAACCCGAACATTCATGACATTGAATAGACTCGAGCTGCTTGGGATCAAATTTGGCTTTCGGTATTTGACCAACAACTTTAGTTTGTTTCTCTTTTGATATGTATTATGCATTTTTCTTGTTGAACTTTCTCACCATCGAATTGTATTTTCGAGTGAGTAAGGCAACATCAGCCCCTTTACCAATTTCCTCAAAAGTTTCATCCTCATCGTCGGTTTTATCCTCCAAGGAACTTTTAAAAGTTTATTTTTGAAATGCAAGATTCGTCTCAAAAGGTTTAAGGATATTCATCAAAGTGTTGAGATCCATGACGACAAGATTATGAGCTTTTTCAATAGAGGAAATTTTTATATTAAATTTTTCGAGGAGGGAACGAAGAACTTTAGAAACTAGTTGTTTGTTGGTCATTGGCTCACCAAGCATTTGACATTCATTTGAAATATCAATCAATTTTTCAAAATAAGATGAAATATCATCATTTTCTTCCATTCTTCAACGTTCAAATTTACTCATAAGCATACAAAGCTTCATTCTCGGACACCAGCACTGCCCTCACAATGACTTTGAAGGGTATCCCATGCATCTTTAGATGTTGGACAATTTTGAATATGCTTGAACATGTGTATGTCCACCCAAGTAAAGATTGCATTTAGTGTCTTTTCATTGAAACTAGACAACGTGATTTCCTCTTGCATCCACTGAGATTCAGGCTTAAAAGTAACATCGTCATCCTCATCTGGTGGATTCTTGGGAACTACATAACCACTAACAATGGATCTCCATACACGAACATCAATTGATTTAACGTGTGAACGCATTCGGATCTTCCAATAAACATAATTAGAACCATCTAGAGTAGGAAGTTTCACAGTAATGGAAGCGGGATGATCCATAATAAGACAACCAGGACCAAACACTTATTGAATTAAGTGTAGGCTCTGATACCAATTGTTAGTGTCTATACTATGGAAACTAAAATAAAAACGACAGACTAAAGATGTTGGAAACAATATGATCACACCACGTCCAACATCTACATAATACACAGCAGAAAATAAAATAACCAACGGATAAAAATTACACAAGTTATATGTAATAACTTGTGAGTGCCTCAGGGAAAAATCAATCCACTATAAAATTGTGAATTACAACAAGTCCTTTTGAAATAGAAAATAAGCTTAAGGACTTTAAAACAGACTGAGAAAAGTATAAAAAAAAAACCAACAGCTGAAAACAATTTCAAAAAATAAATGTTCTCTCAGATGTGGTCACATACTCAGTCTCACAATAGTAAGTATAACTTCACTCTCTTTCTATTCTAAATGCTCGATGCTTCTTCATCTCATGGTGAGTTCCTTTTATACACAATGTTGATTCCCCACGTTTAGCCATGATTTCATCCACAAAGATAATGAAGCACATGTGTTTAAAAAACTTGGAAACAAAGACTAAACCCACTCCATTAGCTCCTCCTAAAATATCTCTAATTGATCTTATCTTGAATTATATGATTTAGTCAAAACTCTCTCACCTGCAAAACATCAAATAAATATCACACGTAAATATCATCCAAATTTTAATAAATTAAATGTGAATAAAGACAAAATAAATAAAATAAAATATTAGAATTTAAAATAAACACTAACAGGTATGATTTAATTAATTTCTCAATTTTTTTATGTTCCCTATGCATGAGCCATGATGATTCAAAATTTGAACGAATGGTACAAAGTTGCACGAAAGTAAAATCCTTCCTTTCTATTACATTTGTTCATCGAAATGTAAATAACGTTGTAAGATAGACAATCATGCTTGGACAAAGATTATGAATTCGATTCCCAATGAGAACAATTTTATTTATACTAATTGAGCCTTCGTAGAATAGAGAAAATTGAGTCTGACATATAAATGGGGGAATGTTTGAATATTAATTAAATGAATTAATTTAATACCTCTTTATAAATTTAGACTTTTTGATGAGATGAAATTATTTGTGGATTCAAATCATGTAAAGTTCTCAAGCTTTTCTTTTACCATCCCATAATAAGTCTTTATAAATAGCAAACAACAACTCTATATATATTTAATAAACAAATATGTTCTAAAACAACTATTCTTTTAACTTTTTACAATTGTCTACTATTCCCTCCGTTCAATTTTAATAATCTTGTTTTTTGGGCTATTATTTTTTGTCATAAGTTGGAGCGTAATATGAGGTATTGTGGGGTCAATTTAAGAATAAAGTGATTGTTTATAGAAAAATATGATACTTATATTTTCCATAAACAATAGCTTTATTAATAAATAAATCTCACAATACCTTATAAAAACCCTCAAACTTATGATAAAATATAACAGCCCAAAAACATGACTATTAATACTGAACGATGGAGTATCTTTTACAAAAATATCAATTATATACTAATAAAATATTTTCTTAAAAAAAAAGTGGGGAGGGGACAAGGAGTACTATATTTTATTCCAATCCCCATATTTTAGGTTCAGTTAAAGCGTGCGTCTTGATTCTCCGACTTTAGGTCACGCAACGACGATCCTGTGATTCAACTCAAGAAGCGCTGTTATCATATAAAACGGTTTTCTTTGACCACAAATTTCACGTACAACTCATGAAGCAGGATGTATAATACCCGGCTACAGCCTACAAGAGGACCTGCTTTAATTGCACGGAATTCAGGTGACAAATTTATGGAGGACACGAAATCGATCAAAAAATCCCGCGACGAAGAGGAATTTCACGATTCCTTCGATGATTCAACTTTCGATGAATTCCTGGACACTTCTTCTGAATCAATCGAATCCAGCAGCGACGCGTCAATAACCGATGGAAACCCTAATCCGTCGCCGGAAGATAATGCCCCTCCTTTGGAGGGGATCCGCCGGAGAACTCACGCTCGTCCTAGATCTTCCGCCTCCGACTCAACAGAGTTGTCAAACATTAGCTCGACGGAATCTGTGGATAATTGCTCGGGCGAAAGAAAGGCTGAGCCTCCTCGAAAAGTTAGTGATTCTGAGAAATTTTTTGGAAATAAGGATTCCTTGGAGATGAAAAACAGCTCAGAATCTGTGGATAATTGCTCGGGCGAAAGAAAGGCTGAGCCTCCTCGAAAAGTTAGTGATTCTGAGATTGGAAATAAGGATTCCTTGGAGATGAAAAACAGCTCAGAATCAGAATTTGAATCTGAATCTGAATTTGTTGGAGGGAAGAACGAGAAGAGTGAAGAGCATTCCACGATATCGGATGCAAATGCTGATTCACGTGGAGATTTAGGAGAGGCTGAATCGAATTTGAGGGGAAGCGATGATGCAAATTCCAGCCTTCTGTTTGTTTTGACTGGTATAGTAATCAAGTCCATTAGCTTCCAGTTTTCGTTATTATTCAAATCTTTTATGTTTCCGGTATACTTTGTGTATTACTTGTACCTGCTTGTGTTTAATCCTTTTGGGCTTGTGAAAAAACTCTACCGTGGGTATCTGTTTCAGAACATGAAAAGAATTTGGAATTTTCTGTTTGGACTTGTTTCAGAATTTATGTATGAATGGCTGAAAGAACACCGAACGATTTGGAAAATGGGTATGAAGTGTGGTTGGGGATTGTTATGGTCGGCGTACGTGTGTGCAGTGTTGGTTTGTTTATTGGTTTCAGCTTTTGTGATGGGAGGGGTACTGATAAGAGTGGTGGTTGAGGACCCGATTAGAATAAAGAGCAGTTTGAATTTCGATTATATGCAGAAGAGTCCAGTGGCAATTGTACCAATAACACCACACGCGAAGTTGAATAGTGATATGTATCTTGTGGAGAAGCATGATTTGAAGGCTAGCCAATTAAGAGTTCTACCATATAATCACAAGTTGAAGGTTACTGTATCTTTAACGTTACCTGAGTCAGAATATAACCAGCATCTTGGGATTTTTCAGGTATGCTTCAATGTCGTTTTGTTAGACTTATTACTGGTTTCAGTTAATTGCATTAATATGTTCACGTGTCGAGTGTATAGGTATAGGATTGGTATTTGGTAACTTGCATAAATGAGAAAGGATGTTGACATTAGAATATTGTTAATAGTTATACTCTTCGTGTTTCATGCACGTATCCGTGCTTGTTTTAAAGGGATATTTTGTATGACGAGCTTTTAATTTTTCGGCATTTCAACTGCAGAACTTGGCCTTTGCAGCAAGTTTGACAAGATTTCTTTCTATACAAAATTATAAATATCATTAGCAACTTAATTGTGATTTAGAGTTTGTACCAATTTTTGACATCTTCAGAGTTAACTTTTGCTGCTGCATAGATCTTGAATTTGCATCTTCTTTTATGCGTGAACCCCTAGGATGGGAAATATGGACCACCTCTTAGACTTGAGAGTTGAGACTAGTAAAAATCTCTCTTTCTATTGTATTTCTTGGAAGATCAGGATCTTCCAATCTGCCAACCTACTAGCAAAGGAGAATATGATGCTTTATCTTTTCTTTCTTCATGGACCTCTTCAGATTCTTGCCTGTTAAGCTCATTTTAAGTTTGATAGACCTATTAAGATACACTCCATTAGTGAGGCTTCATACAAAGTAGTTACATAACATGCTCATTCAACTCATACACAATATCGAGATGAGTCCATGTTATATTTGATTCATCCTCACTGGTTTTTACACGGGATTTTTTTGTGTGTTATTCCTTGAAGGTCAGAGTAGATTTCCTTGGTGCTGATGGCAAAATGCTTACAACTTCAAGGCGTCCATGTATGCTGCAATACAAAAGCCATCCCATTCGCTTCCTGTTGACTATCTTCAATATTGCTCCTATTTTAACCGGCTATACATCAGAAACCCAGAATTTGAAAATAAGTTTCAAAGATCTTACCGAAGGCGAGACGCCAACTGCCGCCTTAAGGGTAGTTCTTGAACAACGAGCTGAGTACTCGCCTGGTGCTGGTATTCCTGAAATATACTCTGCATCTCTGTCCCTAGATTCTGAACTTCCTTTTCTGAAAAGGATCTTGTGGTTTTGGAAGAAAACAATATACATATGGGTAAGTATGTCTATCTTTGTAACAGAAGTGGTTTTTGCTCTCCTCTGTTGTAGACCCATGATTATCCCGAAAATAAGGTTGAGGGAGGCGACTAATCGAGGCGCTCCTCAGAATAATCCTCCTGGTGGAACTTAGTTGTCCGAGAAATGCGATACTTAGGCACATGTATGGGGTTCTTAATGTTGTTTTATAGTTGAGATGTCCTGAATTTTTTTGTGCATAAAAGCTGAAAGGTAGATTACCATTATTTTAGACTCCATTTACTGTATGTATGTTTTGACACTGAAGTGAAAACAAGATTGTGTAAATTTTTAATATTTTTATTTGTAATTCTTTAGATTGCATTCCATTGGTGTGAAAGTTACAATAATGGATGATTCTGATTTTAAGGATTATAATTGCATATCATATTAGTCCAATTTAGTCTTAAATTATATTCCAAATGCTATACCTTGTTTGCTGTATCAATTATCCATCCATAAACATCATGCATATTTTATGGATTTTTATTACATAATTCACCCCATATTAATCATCAATATGCATTTTTATTAAATAATTCACCCCATATTAATCATCAATATGCATTTTTATTAAATAATTCACCCAATATTAATCATCATGACAAATTGATTTGAATATAGCATTTATGTTTTAACATAATTATTGCCATTAAATTGGCCAATTCGTAAGATATCCTTTTAAGTAGCTAAACGTCTTAAAAGCGCCAAATTAATGGCACGAAAGTGAACCAAAAGGACGATATTATCCCGCCAATAAAATTTGAATTACCCCAGCTGTGTACAGATTACACCTTGTGTAAACTCACAAAATTATTCAAAAATTTATAGGACAATTGTTTTTTATTCAACTTTTTAAAATATATATTTTAGCCAGTTTTTTGCCAAATTTTTTGTCAATTTTCTTTTACAAAAAAATATCTTCTTTAAAAAATTGGACAAAAAATAATTATTCTATAAAATTTTAGGTATATATATTGTTTTTCCTTTATTTCTTTTTATCTACTTTAATTCCCTTTACGCTTGCCGCTTGCCCTTTTTGTCCGACAAGAAATAAATTCGACCGTTGCAACCTATGCCCTTTTAAAAAAAAAATACCCCCAAAACCACTTCAAAAAACGTCTCTCTCTCTCTCTTTCTCTCTCTCACTGTTGTTCACCAACAAAAATGGTGTCCAAATTAGTGAAAAGAACCCCTACAAAATCTCTGAAGAGCCGGAAAAATCTCCCCCACCGGCGCAGCCACAAGAAGTCTCCGATCAAGAATGCCGCCGCCGTTGTAGTTTCGTCCATCAATAAATCAATCTACACCTGCCACCGCCGCCTCATCAAGATCTTCGCAAAACTAACCCGAATAACCACCCCCAAGAAAACCCCACGAAAGAAAGGCTACCAAGTTCTGGCCAAAACCCCCGCAAACCCGCCGGAAAACGACGCCGTCCGGCGATCCCTCTTCACCGAAAGAACCACGCTCCCTCCCCTGCTTTCCACAAGGAAGACCGTGTTCCTCGATTTAGACGAAACCCTGGTGCATTCGACGGCCCACGCCCCGCCCGAAAAGTATGATTTCGTGGTGAGGCCGGTGATCGAGGGGCACAAGGCGGAGTTCTATGTCCTTAAGAGGCCGTTTGTTGATGAATTCTTGGAGTTTTTGAGTGAGAGATTCGAGGTTGTGGTTTTCACGGCCGGGATTGAGGAGTATGCTTCTGTCGTGCTCGATAAGCTCGACTGGAGGAAGGCGATTTCGCACCGGTTGTACCGCGATTCCTGCAATGAAATCGATGGGAAGTTTGTGAAGGATTTGTCCAAGGTTGGGAGGGAGATGGATAGGGTTGTGATTGTGGATGATAACCCCAATTCGTATCAGTTTCAGCCCGACAATGCCGTCCCCATCAAGCCGTTTTACGATGATGGTGGGGATGATGAGTTGAAGAAGATGATGATTGAGTTTTTTGAAGGGTTTGATTTGGTTGAGGATGTACGGGATGCTGTGAGGTCGTATGTAGGTGATTTGAATTGAAGGGGGGAGTTTAGTGGTGTTGGATTTTCGTTTTTGATTCTTTTGTTTATTTTTTTAGTTTGATGGAGACAAGAATAGAGAATTGAACACCTTGTTGTGTTCAATGTGTTGGGATTTTCTGGTTATTTCACAACAAGTGAATTAAGATTTGGTTGCTTTTGATTTGATTCATCATAGTTGGACCATATTCCTTTTTGTTTTTAATTCACACGAGAAGTGAATTAAGATTTGCTTTGTGCAATGAAATGAAGCAAGATTTGATAATAGTTAGAAGGGAAAGACCATTTACCTACACTATACAATACAAACCAATGGAACTTGTTTACCTTTGAGTATATTGTGTTTGCCTCGAAAAAAATGTGGTTTGCAGTTTCCGGCACATTTAAAAATTGAGATTCTTGTCCTTTGTCTGTCTCCAAGGAATAGGAATAGGAATAGGAATAGGAATAGGAATAGGAATAGGAATAGGAATAGGAATAGGAATAGGTAGGCTGCTTTTGTAGCGCTTCATTGCTTCCATCGCAATTCGTCTGCTACACTTGTTTTAAGTGACAATTTGTCCAACAATCAAATTAAATCACTAAAATACGCACCACCCCTATCCAACTCACCAAACTCCCTTTATCTAGACTAATTCTCTACAATCTAAGAAATAAATGGTTTAATTCACCTGTCCAAATAAGTGAAACAAATCTCTCCAACTTAGTAACCCAAAAATTTCAGCCATGTGAATTATAATAATTATACAATTGGAAAACAAATACGTTTGTATGACTAGCAAACTTTGGTAGGATCTGAGCTAAAATGGAATTTAAAAAAAAAAACAAAAAGATTTGGCCCATGCAGGTCTCGAACCTGCGACCTTCGCGTTATTAGCACGACGCTCTAACCAACTGAGCTAATGGGCCATTGTTAATGCAATAATTTTTATTTTTTATTTTATCGTATATCATATTAAGCTCTACTTTTGATTAGAAGAAAGTAATTTGCATGTTCTGACATACATAGTTAGATTAATATTTTATTGCTGTAGTTTTTCTAATTATGCTCGTCTTTATTTTTACTCAAGGACTCGATACTACTAACGGCGAGTTTTTTTTATTTTCTTTAATGCACCTTGCAAAACTTTTCTTTCTAGCTAGGGGTGGGCATTCGGTTTCGGGTACCCGATCCGAATTCGAAAAAAAAAATCAATCGGTTCGGATTTTTTAATTATATAATCGGATTCGGGTTCGGGTATTAAATGTCTACCCAAAAAATTCGATCGGGTTACCCGAAATTACACATATAATTTAATATATTTATTTATGTTAATTATAATAATTTCAAAAAACATGCAATTTATATATTATAATGAGATCAAATGTTAATGTTAATTTATATATTTATAGAAATTTGAATCGGTCAATTTATATACTAAATAATAATTTAAAAGTAAATCTTATCAAATATTCTAATTATCAATTATCAAGTATTGGTGTTTCATGGTTGCAATTTCAATATTTGATGAGTGGAGGATGAGTTCAAGTGTTGTTATGTTTGCCCGTTCATTCATGCTTTGATGCCTCGATGAGTGAAGAAAGAAGTTTGCTACAATTTTAGTTGGAGTTGATGCTTAATAGACTATTTGTATTAAGTATGAAATATTCACTTTTTTAGTTGTATTTGCTCGACTTTGGTAATTGGTATTGAAAACCTATTTAGTAACTTTTTAAAGTTGTTTATGTTATTGTTTGGTGAAATAGGATCATTTATTATGTTTGATGAATGAAATGACTTTGTGAGGTAGTTTATGTTTGAACGTTTAAACAGGAAAAAAGAACAAAAAAATTCGGGTTACCCGCATTGGGTACCCGAAAAATCGGGTAACCCGAATTTCGGGTAACCCAAAAATTTTGGGTCGGGTTCGGATAATGTAATTTCCAACCCGAAATTTCGTTTACCCGAATCAAAAACCCGAACCCTCAAAATCCGACCCGATGCCCACCCCTATTCTAGCTAGTGAATTTTTTGCACGTATGTGTTCTTGCTCGTTTTCCTCTTTCAACAACTTCAAATACACGTCGATATTCATCTATTTGTTTGGACACTAGTAGCATAAATTTTTAATAAATTAAAATAATGAAGTATAAAAATGAGAGATTTTTTTAAAAGGGAAAATAAGTTAAATAACGAGGGGAAAAAAAGAAAAGAAAAGGAAAGGGGAGATATTAAAATAAAAAGTAAAATAGACCTTCACGTTTGTAACAACAAATTTCGTGAAAACACGAAAAATATTACAACTTGAACTTTTGTGAATTCAATTTAGAAATTTATGCGGGTTTGACCAACTCTAAACTTAATCCTCTGATTCTTCTCTTTAAAGCTTGACTCTGAACTTTGATCGAATCTTGACTTCGATTTTGGACTTGAATGTTTATAACGTTAATCCAAGGGTGAAAACACCTTGTTTTGGATTAAACGTTGTTTCTGGATGAACGCTCTTGAATCTTCAAGAAGAACGCTCTTTGAATCTTCGAACATTGATGAAGAACGCTTTGAATGTTTCTTCAAATCTTCGAAGGAAAAACGCCGGATCGGAGGGTTTTGAGCCTTAATCTCTGATAAGGATTGATTTGGGCGAAGAACAACGACGAACACCTTTGAATATTCAAAGGTCTTGAAGAACGTTCTTGGAGTTTCTTTGAATCTTCGAGAACCAACGCCGGATCGGAGGGGTTTTGAGCCTTAATCTCTGTTCGAGAACCAACGCCGGATCGGAGGGGTTTTGAGCCTTAATCTCTGATCTGGAGCTGTTTTTGGCGGGTTTGCACGAAGAACGGCGAAAAAACTTTGAGTCTTCAAGAACGGCTGCAGAGGATTCGCTTGATGATCGTCTGAATGCTCGTTCACTTCGGTTGTGTGTGTAAAATGAATGATGAAGGGGCCCTATTTATAAGGTGGAGGGTGGAGAACCTTCCTTTTTTGTCATGCCACGTGGCGCCGTCTGATTGACCGGTGCCATTTGATTGACTTGATTTACGAATTAATTAGATTTGATTTGATTAATTTAGTTCGCTTCCCCTTTTAACGAGATATCATTTAATTTCCGATCATATGACAAATAAATTGTATTTATTACCCAATATGAGTACCGAAAACTCATTTAATTTGACCGACTTGTATCGTGTACATTTAATATCAAGTTTAACTATTTAATTCGAGAATTAATTTAATTAAATTCTCAAAATGTAATAGTAAATTTAATTTGATATCAATATTTACTTACACTGCACACGCGTCATCATTTAATTGGGTGCAAAATTTATTTGGTTACAACGTTATTTAACACAACACGCTTAACAAACTGAGTAGAATTAGACCAATAATGTTAACATAATTATTTTTAAATAATATTTGTTTGTATTAGTAGAATAAAATTTGAATAAATTTTAATATCACATGGATTTGTGAGTTTTCATGTGATGACATGGTGAATTCTTAGTCGTCGTGTCTCTTTATCATTCTAATTTCAATATTATTTATATTTGTTAATTACGTCTTTTATTTTCATTAATTTCTTCAACCTTTAATAAGCTAAGGATGATAAAATGTATTTTATAATATTTGTTAGTAGAAGCATAAGAATAAATAAATATAAGGATAAAAAAAGGATGAGGTATAAAAAGGAGAACTTAAAAAAAAACAAAAAAGTAAAAGAATGAGGACAAAATGTTAATAATATTTTTCCCACTAGATTAACCCCCGCGTAATACGCGGATTCTTGTGATACACCTGTAAAATATATATATATATATATATTAATGTAAAAACACTTCATTTTATACATGATTATTCATTAGCTTTTGGCATGAGATTTAATGTGAAAATTGTTTCTTAGTATTTGAAGGCATAAAGTAAGAATATTTCAATTCTTTTTACTTTGTGGTTATAGTAGATGTTTCTTTATGGGTAAAAGTAATGACATGTGATGTATTTTTAAGATGTTGGGAGGGAATAATTAAAAAAAAGGCTTAATTTGTTTTAATTATTTTTTGTAATGTACAATCTAGTATTAGACAATTTTTTTGAGCAAATGGTCAATCGAGTATGGGACAAAGAGAGTAGTAAATATAAATTGATTAAATACTTTTCAATTGACAAAAAATATATGAAGTATTAAAATATATCATATAATTATAAAATTATATATTTGATATAAAAGAATTATGAGAAGGTATTATGTGAATATTCACGCTAACTATTACCATGAACAACAATTCACTAATACATTATAGTTAAACAACTAATAAATTTTACCAAATATTACTTTAGTGAAAACAACTAATATCTTTAATGAAAACAACTAATATTATTTAATAAAATAACTTATACCCTTCAAATGTATTTCACGGTGAAATTGTCATATATTACTTTGCCAAAATTTATATGTAAAAAGATCTCACGATTGACCGCACCAATTAACATTTTCACGTTTATTCAAATGTAGGTTTGAAGTCTAAATCTTTTACATATTTATAAAAATTAGTGTATTTTAATACTATGTAGATTGATATTTTTATTGAAATGTAGATTTGAATCTAAATCTTATAAATCTTTAAAAAAAATATAAAGTGTGTTTTGATACTATGTAGATTGATGAGTAAATTTTGATAAAGTTGATTTTAAAGTATAAGCATATCAACAATGTGTAGGCTGGACATTTTATGTAAAATTAATAATAATGTAAAAGTAGATTTTGACTTCTTCCCTCATCCTTAAAAATAAAAAACTGCAACACCATATAAATTTAAGGAATGTAGAAAGTAGTTATTCAAAGCATGCAAAGATTTGTATAGTGGTTTAGTTGGTAAGTAATATAAAAATTACCTAAGAGGTCCTAGGTTCAAATCTATGTTAGTACTTTTTTTTTAATTGGACTCTATATTAACATGACACATGTATGCCACATATTCAATGACAACCAATAAAATTATAACACATCACTACAATATATTACTCACTTCATAAGAACGCGACACATCATCCAAATGCTTCTCAAGATGACACATCATCAGCATAAACTCCCTATTAGTATAATAGAGGATAGTAATTCATAGATTGGTCTTCTTAATTATTCATACTATACAATATTAATATTCTCGCCTACAAATCAACATTACTTTGGAAAATATGCTAGAAAAAGAGTAAAAAAAAACTAAGCTTAACTAATTTAGCCGTGCTAAGATAGAAAATAAAATTAATATTGAATAGTAATTTTAAATTTTGTAGTTTTGGCAAATTATCCTTACCCAACCGATTCAATAGTGGAAGTTGAGTTTGATTGAGTTGGTATTTTTCAAATTTTGTTTGGTTTTGAAGTGTTCCTCGTCCTCTGTACGATACTGTCTATCTGACCAGTGTTGGTTTCTTCTAGCATGTGTTTCCATAAAATTCTAACAATTTACAAATTTATGTAGATATGCAGTTCAATTCTTGTATGCCAATTTTAGTATTTCATCCTGTATCTATCCTACTTACTAAATTTTGGGTTGAAGTAATAATTTAGTGCATAGATTATTTGATCTCAGTGTATAGATAATTATGATACTCTATATAACTTATTCAATTTCGTATTCCAAAGTGTGTTAATTTTTGCAAATCTGAAGTCTTTTGGGTAAACAATTTATCTACTGTTTTAAGTAACATTTAAAAAAATTATTCATCTCATGATCAAGATTGGTTAATGATATAAGAGCAAGTTCAAGAAATTATTTCTCATTACTACCATATAAATTAACCAACATAAATCATTCATGTAATAAAAAAACTATAAACAATCTAACAATCCCATCACCACAATTCATCTATCTAATCAATCCCATGATCAAAATAGGATCCATTCTTTAGAAAAGGATCAACAAACGCCCCTTTCAACTCAAACCACACTTGTCGAAAAACCTTGATGATCAAATCATGATATTCATCACAATTCAATGTCAAATAGCAAGCTAAAAGTTCTTCAAGATCTTCAGCCTTTTCTATCCCTCTCTCCTTTATCATCTCCACCATTGATTCTCTGAAATCCTTCTGCGGATTATATGAACTCTTCACAACTGCAAAGCTGTCAAAAATGGTGTTTTCTTCCAAGATTTGATCCTCCTTCTTCTTCTTCTTCGTTTTCGACCTCGATTTCTTCATCTCTTCGAGGGCTCTGATTTTGCACTCTGTTCTTGGAGAGTATGGTTTGATGACCCCTCGATTTATTTTCGCAGAATTCTTCTTTGAATCGGATTTGATCTTTATTTCCTTGAGCTTTCTCCCTTCGATTTCGAGCCACTCTGAAACTGAATTTGAGAACCTTTCTTGTAAAGTTGAAATCTTTTCTTCTTCTTCATCAAAACCCCTTAATTTTCTTGGCAAATTTGGAATCTTTTCTTCTTTATCATCCAAACCCCATGATTTTCTTGAATTTTGATCGATCAAATTTCTTCGTTTTTGAGCTGAATTTGTAACCCTTTCTTGAAAAGTTGAAATCTTTTCTTCTTTACCAACAAAACCCCTCGATTTTCTTGAAGTTGGATCATTCAAATCTGGCAAATTTGAAATCTTTTCTTCTTCATCACCAAAACCCCACGATTTTCTTGAAGTTTGATCGATCAAATCCATTTGCTTTCGAGCCGATTTTCTCTCCCCTGTTTTAATCCTCTGTTTCCCCCTGCTTTCTTTCATCTTCTTTATATCAGAAACCATCTCATTAAAATTCCTACACTCCTCACTTCTTCGAATCTTCGATTCGAAACCCGGGACAGAGAGTTTGAACTCGTGATCTTTGATCCCACCGGTGCTCTTTCTCCCCGGAATTCTTTCATCACCAAAAGAAAGCCTCCAGAAATAGTCATCTTCATCCATGCTGTAAAAACGGCCTTCTTTCCAACCAGGTGATTTCGGGACTGCAAATTCAAACTGTTTGCCACCTTTTTTCTTGGACTTAAAGAACCAAGAAACAGGAAAAATGCGAGAGATTGAAGAATGGGGAACTGCAGATTTGTTTGTAGCCCACTTCATAGTTTAATTATGGTGATGAATGATTGAGGGAGAGGTGAAGAAGATGAAGAATAATGGAGGAGGATTATAATACAGTTAGGAAGCGGTAGAGGGTTTAAAGAGGGACGTGGGTTTCATATTGAGATGAATAATTTCAAAAGGAAAAGTCACGCCTTAAATCTTGTGACCACTTCCCCACTTTATCCTACTTTCTAGTTTGGTACTTGTTACCTTTTTAGAATAGGTCTTACTTACTTGGGGGGACCCAATTATTTCATCATATAATTGAAAATTGTATTAATTATTTTCATCATCATCAAAATAATATATTTTAATAAAATAATTAAAACTATAAAAATGCACAGATATAAACAAATTTCACAATATACTTTGTCTTTTATCTTTAAAAAAGAATAGTAGTTTGTAAATCAATTAATAAAAAGGGTTGGATTAAATTTGATTGGATCATCTAGTGTTCTTTTTTACTTGCATGGGATGAACAAATTTGAATGGAGATAAAAAGTGAATGAACAAATACAATGTATAGTAAATCTGTTTTATAGAAATGGATGAAACCTTAGGACAAATAAATATTTATGATTGATGATGATGTATTATTTCATACTTCCTCAGGTTTCATAGTTGTTTTCTATATTACTATATGCACATATTTTAAGAAAATAATTATTTTTTATTTTTACAAGAATAAAAAAAGAGTTGTTATTAGTATGTAAAGTGATAAAGTAAATACTTTTGGTTAGGAGTGTATGATATTTATATAATATTAAAAAGTTTTTTTTTTTTTTTTACCAAAAATAGATATAGGAATTGAGTATGAGACAAATCTTTTTGATAATGAAGCAAATAACTTTAGGACGGAGGGAGTAGTTGCTAATAGTAAAGTAATACTTATGTTAAAGTAAAGTAAAAGAGAAAATAAATATGTAAAAAAAATTCAAAAAAGAATAAATGAGTGAGAGAGAAATAATAATGTGATAGTCTTAAATATGTAGATGTATAATATGAGTAAATATATATTTTTTGAAACATTGAATTTACAATCCAAAAATGTATGAGTTTGGTGAATCAAATGTAGAAAAAAAGGAGTATGTATAGAGTGAAATTGATTCATATATGAATTATTGAAGGATATTAGTTGTTTTCACTAAACAATATTAGTTGTTTTCACTTAAGTGTATTAGTTGTTTTTACTTAATAGTTTTAGTTTGTTTTCACTATACAACTAATACTCTAATGTACAACTAATACTCTTGTGAAAACAACTAATTCCTTTTAGTGGTTCATATAAACCATTTTTACTCTATACTTTGTAAAAAAAACATGGACTAACATAAGATAACATAAAAATTAAATGTTCTCAATAGGATAACATAAAAATATTATTAAAAGTAAAATGTGCTAAAAATGGATATTTTGGTATATTTTTTAATTTTTAATGTTCTCAATAAGAAAATATGACATATACTGAGAGAACATTTATTTTTATTTATTTACAATTGTCCTTGTTTATATAAAATAATAAAAATCTATATAATAAATTTAAATAAATATAATATATGGACCGTAATACGGTATATAATATACAAAATTTTCAAAATTAGTAAATATTTATGGAGTTGATTTTGTGTAAACCAATTCGCCAATTTTGAGTATCTTTTAATGAAAGAGTAAGTTTTTTGGGCATCAAGTATATTATGCAATTCAAGTATATTTTTGAAAAATTATTCTTATTATTACCGAAAAATTATTCCTTATTAAATGCACTTTTTAGTAATAATAAGGGTAATTTTTTAGTAATAGTATGAACAACTTTTTTTTAAAAAATACACTTAACTTACTTGGTGCATACAAGACTATGCATTAATGAAATAACTAACATAATCAAACTAATATCTTTTGATGAAACAACAAATATTATTTAAAGAGTATATATAATGTGAAACTGGTTTACAGCTAATATTCTTTAATAGAACATCAAATACTTTTTAATGAAACAAACACTTCAACTAACTTTTTAGTAAAAACTATTCTCCCCGTTCTCTCTTAATATTCACACTTTCCTATTTGGAATGTCCCACAATAATATTCACACCCAAAATATAAAAATAAAACACTCTCACACTACCTACTTTAATTCAAAATACTCTTTATTTATTGGTTCAAAAAGTCAATAAAACAGTTTTTCTTAAAACTTGTGCCCACACAAGTGTGAATATTAATAGGGTACAGAGGGAGTATTATTTAATGAAAACCACTAATACACTTCAAACAAGTTTAACGTTGAAACTTGTTCACACAATACTTTATCTTGTTTAAGAATACACCAAAAATGCAAATTAGTTGTACCGTAAAACTAATTTACACAAAATTTTACATAATTCGTGATAGTAAATCTCACCTATGCTGGATCTGTTTGGTACCATTTGAATTCATTCTGCTATATTCCTCAACAAAGTGATTTTGAAATTGTTCACAATATAAAATGTCACCACCTTTTTCTTTTAGAGGATGGAATATGACAAACTAAGTTACCATCAAAATTCAAAATTTATTACTTTTTCTAAAAATGAATGAAGAAGAAGATAAATTGGTTTCTTGATATAGAAATTGGCCACTCCATGAGTTCATAGTAATCTTGTCTCATTGACCTATTGTAGTTTCCTTTTCCTTGATTAAATTGGTGATTCTATTATTGTTTTTAATGATCAAATTATACTCTGTCCCACCTGTTTTCTTGTACCATATTTGTTTTTCTCAACTTTTAAAGCTTTGAACACTCTACGTCTAATAATTGTACTTTTTATAGTGGAGTTGTGGGTAGTTTTCACTATTCAATTTGGTAGTTGTATAATCAATCTCATTGTATGCTTAGATTATTTTCACCTCCAAACTTTAATTGTTCACTACACAATCAGTTCACCATCTAAATTTTCAATTCATCCCCCACAAAATAATTTAAAACTAAATAATCTTCGAATCATTTTTCGAATGATAAACGTTCGAAAAAACTTGCCAAACAAGAGTTTGAGGGTTAAACTACTGAATTTTGGGGTGAAAATATCTGTACTTGTATGGTTAAGCTGTCTCTTCTAAGTAGGCCCATTAAATCTCAACTTGGGCCGATATTTATGAGTGGCCCAATTACTTCTTTAATATTTGACACAAGTTATTTGCACTAGCCTCTCTATTAAATACACTCCTAGGATGAATACACCACTTCGTGTTTGGAAATTCTTTTCGAAATTTTTTCACTTTCGAAAAGAAAATTGAATATAGTGTAATTGAAAAAAAATACCGGAATTTTTTGTAAAATTTTCGAAAAAAAAAGTCGAGGGTTGTATATTTTAAAAAAGGCTGGTGCAAATAACCATGGCCTTTATTTATTTTGTTAAGGCCCAAGTTAAATTTCCCCACTTTTGTGGGTAGACCACCCACCAATTTTTTTTTTTTTTTTTTTTTTTTTTTTTTTAAAGCTAAGCGTTGAAAAGACACTACCTTTAAAACCCTAGTTTTTTTACCCTCCCTCCCCTAGAATATATCCTGCATCCGTCGTGGAGTAAATTTATGCACCCACCATTATTGTCGTCTGCTCATGAAACAAAATTAAAATAAAAAAGTTAATAATACTGCATACTAACTTTTGAAAACATTAGAAAACAATGAAATCGAATGCAAAAATTAAAATCGAGAAGAAAAATAGGAAAAAAATCAATACTTTCGACAGGAAAGCTAGAAAAAAAAAACATATTTCGAAAAAAAAAGTTCCAGCTAAATTTTCAGAATTTTTTATTCTGAAATATAACCAGA
Source organism: Ballota nigra (assembly GCA_947034835.1). Classification (NCBI taxonomy): domain Eukaryota; kingdom Viridiplantae; phylum Streptophyta; class Magnoliopsida; order Lamiales; family Lamiaceae; genus Ballota; species Ballota nigra. The sequence goes on from OX344728.1 coordinate 13,160,873, forward strand.
TTTTCAGAATTTTTTTTTTTTTTGAAAAAGTTTCTAAATTTCGGAATTCTTTTACGAACATCGTAAATTTCGGAATTCTTTTCCGAATATTATAAATTTCGGTAAAAAATTCCGAAAAAATCCATAAATTTCGTCATAAATATTGAGGAAACTTCAATTGAGAAGAAAGAAGATGAATTCTTTGTTCAATAGATTCTGTTTACAGGCCGATGAATGATACAGTTGAGTTTCTAAAATAAAGACTTATTCTATATATAAGAGGTAGATAGGAAAACTAACTCTTAACTCCCTATTTTAAAATACTAATACATTTACAAAAGGAATAATACTATTACTCTTTAGACCCCCCCTCAAAATGAGAGTGGATATCTATCAATCCCATTTTGGACTTGAAATTTGCAAATGTAGAAGGTTATAGAGGTTTGGTCATGATGTCAGCAAGGTTTTCTTCAGTTGGTATTTGGATTAGTTTGATCACCCCCTCTTGAATTTTCTCTCTTGTGTAGTGGCAATCAATTGAAATGTGTTTGCTCTTCTCATGTAAGCATGGATTGTGTGCAATCTGGAAGGCAGCTTTGCTGTCAGTATATACCATAGCTGGGTGTTTGAATGGCACTCTCAAGTCCTTCAGAATGTATATAATCCACTGAGTTTCACAGGTTGTTGATGCTAAAGCCCTGTACTCAGCTTCTGCTGAACTTCTACTTACAGTGGTCTGCTTTTTGGACTTCCATGAAATTATTGCGTCTCCCAAATAGATTGCATAACCTGTTATACTTCTTCTAGTATCTGTACATTTTGCCCAATCACTGTCAGTGAATGAATGTAACTTAAAGCTATTAGAGGAAGGATATAAAATGCCTTGTCCTGGTGTTTGCTTTAGGTACCTTAGTACTCTATGGACTGCACTCATGTGTTGTGCAGATGGATTACTCATATACTGTGATAGTGACTGTACAGCATAAGAAATATCTGGTCTTGTGACTGTTAGATACAGTAATCTACCAACAATTCTCCTATACAACTTACTATCAATGGATGAAGAAGTATCAGCTTTAGTGAGTTGAATTTTAGAGTCCATTGGAGTAGAACAAGGCTTACTCCCTAAAAAACCACATTCATTCAATAAGTCTAGAGTATACTTCCTTTGGCAAAGAGATATACCTGTACAAGATCTAGCTACCTCTATTCCCAACATATACTTAAGCACTCCTAAGTCTTTGATTGTAAATTTATCATGTAAAAAGGATTTGACTTGCATTATCTCATCAATTGAATTTCCAGTCACAATCAAATCATCAACATAACAAAGTACAACAGTAAAAGAAGTGTTTGTGCATTTTGTGAATAATGAATTATCAGCAAGAGACTGTATGAAACCAATTTGTATTAAAGAGTCAGAAAGTTTTGTAAACCACTGCTTTGAAGCTTGTTTCAAACCATACAAGCTTTTCTGTAATTTGCAAACTCTTGTATCATTACTTTCACAATAACCAGGGGGAGGGGACATGTATATTTCTTCAATCAAATCACCATGTAAGAAAGCATTGTTTACATCTAATTGATGAATAAACCAATTTTGTGATATAGCAACAGATAATAGAATTCTAACAGTAGTAATTTTTGCTACAGGACTGGAAGTATCAAAATAGTCAATACCTTCTTGTTGTGTGTATCCTTTCGCAACAAGTCTGGCTTTATACCTTTCTACGGATCCATCTTGTTTGTATTTAACTTTAAAAACCCATTTACACCCAATGCAGTCTCTGTTTGGGGGTAAACTAACTAATGTCCATGTGTTAGTTCTTTCTAAAGCATCTAATTCAGCTCTCATAGCCTTTTGCCAGTTAGGATTGTCTTTTTCTTGTTTATAGGTCTTAGGCTCTTGTATCTGACTTATAGAGGCAGTAAAAACCCTATGATTATGAGATAACTGGCTAATGGACAAATAATCACTAATAGGATATTGTTTTCCAGGTTTTACAACTAGAGTAGCAGCAGATGGTTCATGAGTTATGGATTTAGGTAACACAGTTTCATAAACTTGTAAATAAGCAGGTTGTGTTCTAGATCTTGTTGATCTCCTAACATCCAAATTCTGATCTTGCAGAATATTTTCATGCAAATTAGGAACATTATCAGTAGAATCATTACTAATTGAATCATGTACATGGTTTCTAATCTCAGGGGAATCAATCACATGTTCCATATATTCATCCATCTCTTCTCTATGAATAATAGTAGAGATATCATTAATACTGGGAAAGTGATTAGAGGTACCTGGATTAGGACTTTCACTGTCAATTATTGATTCTTGATCAGCCAGAGCAGATTCTCTTGCTATTATTTCCATAATCAGCTTCTCAGAACCTTTCTTATCAGCATAAGGAAATATTGTTTCAAAGAATCTCACATTTCTATAAACAAATACTTTACCATTAGTGATGTCAAGGAGTTTGTAGCCTTTTGTACCAAAAGGATATCCAAGTAAAACACATTTAATAGCTCTTGGATCAAATTTTGTTCTATGAACAAATAGTGTATTTGCAAAGCATAAGCAACCAAAATTTATGAGATAAGAATAAACAGGTTTCTTTCCATTCAAAATTTCAAAAGGTGTTTTATTTTCTATAACAGGAGAAGGCATTCTATTGATTAAATGTACTGCTGTTTGAATGCAATCAGCCCAATAGACAAGAGGCAAAGATGATTGAAAAAGTAAGGCTCTAGCAACTTGTAAAATATGTTGATGTTTTCTTTCCACTAACCCATTCTGTTGTGGTGTTTCAACACATGAAGTCTGATGTATAATGCCTAATTTATGATAAAAATCTTGTAGAATGAATTCAGCCCCATTATCAGACCTTAATATCTTTATTTTCTTGTTAAATTGTGTTAAAACCATGTTGTAAAAGTTTTCTAAAGAGACTTTTACTTCAGATTTGGATTTTAACAAGTAAACCCATGTACATCTTGAAAAATCATCAACAATGGTCAGAAAAAACCTATAGCCAGCATGTGAAGCAATAGAAAAGGGGCCCATATATCACAGTGTATGAGATCAAACAGAGCAGAAGTAGTGGAAACACTTATAGGAAAAGACTTCTTCTTCTGTTTAGCAAGTGGACAAATATTACAATTCTCATTCATATCCATAGTCTTTAGTCATAATTCTTTTATATGAATCATACTTCTAGGAGAAATATGTCCTAATCTACTATGCCAAAGATCAAAATTACCAGAAGCCAAAACAGTAGGCTGGTAAGCATTGTTTGCAGTATGTATGACTCTCAAGTGGTAAAGCCCCCCATGTTGTTCAGCAGAACCAATCACATTGTGAGTGTCCTTGTCCTGTAAAACACAATGGGAAGCCATAAAACTTACTGTACAATTGGAATATTTTGTCAAATGGCTAATAGATAATAGGTTGAATGTAAAATCAGGAACATATAAAACATTGTACAATGTTAAATGTTCATTAAGACTAATATTTCCAATATGTGTAGCTACTGAAATGGCATTGTTTGGAAGACTAATTTTAATATTTGCAATAGCAGGAGGGGATGTAAAACAATTAATGTCACAACACATATGGTCAGTAGCACCTGTGTCAAGAATCCATGAAAATATTCTTGAATTAGTTTCAACTGATAGGCAGGAATGCATACCTTGATCAGAAGTATTATCAAGTTTTGTAAATGCACCAGCTGCTGTATGTACAGATTCCTTTGCCACATTCCCTTGCTTAGCAAAACTCAGAAATTGCTCAAACATCTCTTGTGTGAACAAGGGATTAGAAGCCACAGGCTGTTCTTCCTCAGGAGTAGACATAAGTATATTTGCAGATTTTTCCTTTGAATCAATTCTACCCTTATCCCTACCACTAGGACCCTTCCACCCTGGGGGATATCCAATCAACTCAAAGCATCTATCCTTAGTATGATTGTTCCCATTGCAGTGAGAACATTTCAATGTCTTCTTTTTGTCTTTATAATATTTTGAGTTGTTATTAGCCATCATAGCAATAGACTCATTCACAAGATTATTTGGTAAACTAAGAGACCTCTGTGATTCTTCTTGCAACAAAAGAGAATAAACTTTGGCTAAAGGGGGCAAGGGTTTGTTTAACAAGAATTGACTCCTAATGGCAAAATAGGACTCATTCAGCCCAATAAGAAATTTCATAACAGAATCTTGCTCCTGGGAATTACTAATCATAGCAGCCAGATTACAAGTACACGTTCCACCACAATGGCACCTAATAATAGGCCTATGACTCATCCATTCATCCCAAACAGTCTTGAAATGATTATAATATTCTACAATAGATTGACTACCCTGAGCCATATTACTTAGAGATTTTTCCAACTGAAATACTTTTGTCAAATCAGAACAAGAATACCTAATATGCAATTCATCCCATACCTCTTTGGCAGACACAAAGTACTTGAGAGATTTCTTGATATCAGGGGACATAGAATTGAGAATCCACTGGAGGACCAAATCGTTTGCTCGAAGATAAGCAGCATAAATTGCCTTGTCACCATCTTTTGCAAGTACAGGCAAAGAACCGTCTATGAGCGGGAGTTTATTTTTGACACTCAATCCTCGAGTCACAGCATGGCTCCACTCAACAAAATTCGCCGCACCAGTGAGATGATCCAGTACAATAGCCAAGGCCGGATTATCATTGTGGTGTAAGGCATATGGGGAAAAGGAATTAATTGCCGGATTAAGAGAATCTGTAACCAGATTGATTTCGGTAGAATTCGAAGCCATGGTAAAGGGATTCGAAATGAAATCGCAGAAATATTGAAATCACAACAGACTGAAAGGAATTCGGAGTAAAAAAATCCGATGGAATCGACCAAGAACTGGTCAATAATATGCGAAGCGTAAAATCCCCAAAATCTAGGGTAAAAAAAAATTCAATCGAGCATAAAACTCAATGAATTCGCGGAAGCAAGGATCGAACGAGCTTGTGATTAGGTTGAATCACAAACTGATACCATATTGAGGAAACTTCAATTGAGAAGAAAGAAGATGAATTCTTTGTTCAATAGATTCTGTTTACAGGCCGATGAATGATACAATTGAGTTTCTAAAATAAAGACTTAGTCTATATATAAGAGGTAGATAGGAAAACTAACTCTTAACTCCCTATTTTAAAATACTAATACATTTATAAAAGGAATAATACTATTACTCTTTAGAATAAAATTCTAGGAAAATTTCAGATCAGAAACTGAAACAAAATACCATGAATAAATATTCCAGATTTGTATTTATTTTTTGAATTAAACTAGATGAGAGGAAGAGAAGAAAAAAAAACATAAATTAGAGTTGGACGACATTTTGTGGAGCTTGGGTGGCCGGCGGCGTCAAAGTGAAAAAATGATAAAAAAAAAAAGTGGGTGAATGCTGCGCAGGTGTAGGAGGAATGGGGGCGCAGGGAGAGGAATTAGCGTATTTTAAGATGGGGTATAAATGCTACTTTTGCTATTGGTGTTCTAATCATCGAGTGGGCGTACTACCCACAAAAGCGGGCGCATATAACCTGGGCCTTTTGTTAATGTAAGGCAGAGCTACAAGAACTAATACCACCGGTTTTACAACATGTTTTTGAGGCAAGCAATTTAGGGTGAGTTTTGGAACTCCAAGGAGCCTAGTTTGGCAGTGGGGCGGAGAATCCCCAAGCAAACAGGGACGAAAAATATTTTTGTCCCATAGATGGGGACGGGGGCAGGGATAGTATTTCCCGCCTCGTGGGGATCCCCACCCGTTCCCTGCAGGGATCCACATTTTTTTATATATAATTAATATATTTATATGTATATATTATATAAATTTTGAAGTAAATTACAAATAAATATTTCATAATATTTTACTCAGTTAACTAATTATTCAAAATTACATCTACATTTTATTTAATATTATGTTATTGGTTTCAAATTCAAATTATATAATTTTCACTTTAGTATATATGTTAACTAAAAATATTAAAATTAGAGGCTCTTCAAATTGCTTAAATTAGTTTTTTTTAACACCACCTTAAACTAATTGTTGTATCTAATTAATAATTTTAATTTAGATATTTTTTTATATTTTAAAAATGAGTTAAAAAAATAATGAGGCGGGAAACGGGGAATTCCGCAGGGAAAGGAATCCCCGTGGGGTGGGGATGGGAAAAAAATTTCCCGTTTATTTGGTGGGGACGGGTAAAGGAATAAATATTCTATTACATAAATATTATAATTTGTAAAAGATTTGATTAGTTTTCCTTATTTACACTATTGTAATATGTATATATAGGGCAATCCCCTTTTCATAATAATATACTCCCTCCATTCCAGTTTTGTTTTTCCAAAAGATATGTCTCAATTTTATTTTCTCATTCCCAAAATAGAAATAAAGTACATTCATTTTTTTAAACTTCACTCTACAATTCAACTATTTTATTCATTTAAATACTACTTTATCCACACTACAAAATACTGTTGAAATAAAGAGGGATATAGGGAGGGATTTAAAGAGGGGGAGAGGGTTAAATAGGGGTTTAAAGAGGGGGGGGGGGAGAACCTCGACAAAATAGGCCTCGTTAGGGTCCCCCTCGGCTCGCCCCTCTTTAACTAACGAGGGGAGAGAGCCCTCGGCTACTAACGAGGGGGCTGCCCTCGTCTGGTTAAAAAACCGGGCCCTCGTGTAAGCCCTCGTTTGTTCACGAGGGGGAAGCCCTCGCCTCGGTTCCCGTGGGCCTTGCCCTCGCCTCGCGGTGCTGGAGTTTGGCGAGCACGATCGCCCTCGCCTGGAAGCGCCCTCGTCTCGCCCCTCGTCCATGCACGAGGGGGCCTGCCCCCGTCTACCAGCGCCCTCGTCTCGCCCCTCGTTTGTTCACGAGGGGGAGGCCCTCGTCCAACACAATTTTAAAAAAAAAATCGCGGGCCGCATAAGCGGGGCGGGCGCAACCCGACCCGACCCGCGAGCGACCCGCGAGAGACAAGTTTCGAACCCGTGACCTCCCACGCATGGAAGATCTATTGCCCTTTGATTAGGCGTGAAATTGTTATGTTTTGGTGCCCAATTTACTCATGTTTTGAGTGTTTTCGATTAGTGCTTAGAGTCAAATGAGCATCATTTCTATACATTGATAAATTTGTCTCTTTGATGCTCATAGGTGAATAGAAGACGAAAAACGGAGTTCGTAGGACTTTGAATCGACTCAAACGGATGCCCGGATGAGAAGATATTGAAGAAATACGATTGGTATTAGTGCGGACGAGGAAAAGTATCATTTGGAAGGATTAGAGATCACTCGAGCGCATTGCTCGAGCGCCATCGCTCGAGCGCCTTACTCGAGCGCGCAAACGTACAGAACAATTCTTGCGCTCGAGCAGCTCGAGCGCCACCGCTCGAGCGAATTGCTCGAGCGCCCAAAACATACAGAGAAGATTCAGCGCTCGAGCAGCTCGAGCGCGACCGCTCGAGCGAATGCATCATTCGAGCTACACAGCTCGAGCGGGACCGCTCGAGCATTTTGCTCGAGCGCCCATATACTTTTGCCTCCGGATGCGTATTTTCGGCCCATTAACTCCCGTTTCGACCCGTGCCTATATATACCTCATCCAAACACGTTCTGAAGAATCCCCAACTTTAGAAATCACTTTTAGACTTAGTTTTTAGAGAGAGGAAGAGGAGAAGAACGAGCAAGCTTTACTTTTACGTTGTTGAGGTTTTTCATACGAATTCTTAGTTTTCTTTTCGTTTCTTAGTTTCTTTTCATTAGCTTGATTACTTTAAACGTTTTAAACTTCGTTTTAGTTAATTAAATTTCAGTTCTTAGAATTATTTTCGTTTAAAACCCTAGTTCATGTTTCTTATTTTCTTCGTTCGATTCATTATGTTTTTATTCGTTGTTTCTTCTATTGCTTTTATTTTTGTTATAACCATGTCCGGCTAAAACCCTTGCATGCTTGGGGTAGGATGAACTCGTAGAAGTAGGATGTGGGTACATAATTAAGGTAATTGGTGACGTTAGTTTTAATTCTCTTAATTAATGAATTCATATAATTAATCTTAACTCTACCTTTGAATTTCGTACGAAAGTGTTAGAGAGAGGACGACCGCATCACTCAATAACAATTAGTAGTCTTAACGAGAGGGTTTAGGAAAGGTTAATTCATCTACCGGTTTAGCGAAGGAGGACGACCGCATCACCTTAGTTAAATTAGGGTCTCATTAATTAAGCGCTATCTATTAACTTGTTAGTGGATTAGTGAAGTCGATTGCTAGGATAAAGTATTAGGGGGAGAAATCTTGAGCTTTCATTCTACGATCTTTTACTTAGGTTAATTCTTGTTTGTCACGATTACTTTGATTATGTACCTGCTCCGTTAGTATACGTAGGGATTCCTATCCTGAGCATCACCATCTCATACTTGCATATACACCTTAGATCCTTAGTTTAATTTTCCTTTTGCGTTCGTAGGATAATTTAGTTAGCTTAATTAATCTTTCCAAAAATCCAAAAACAACACACTCATATTAACTACGACGCGTAGATCTTCAGGGATCTATTTGCATATACACCATCCCTTGGGTTCGATAATACTTGGTCCCTATACTTGCCCATACTACAGTGAACCCGTACTCTTGCGGGGTAGCTACTAGTAGAAAGCTAGTATATTCGCTTCAAGTCAATGGCGCCGTTGCCGGGGATGGCGTTATATGCTTTTTGAATAGGACTTGTAGATAGCTTAGTAGTTAGTAGTGGGTGATTTATTTTCTGTTTTTTTTTTTTTTTTATATTCAATCGGCAGTTGCGTTTTGATCCTTCTGCTAGTGTTTCAGGTTTATGAAAACACGCTCACAAGGCAATACGAGCGAAGAGAGATTACCTGCAGATCCTGAGACAATAGCCAGAAGGAACCGAGCCTTCTTGAGAAGGATGAACGCTGCCGATTTCAGGAAGGAACCAATGGACATCAATAATGAGTTGGATGATGCTGCCAACGATTTCAATCAGGCAGTAGACCGAGTTGAAGGCACTGGAGTTAGTGGTAGCCAGAATCAAATTCCATTAGGGGATAGCCAGAGCCTAAACCCGGATACACAAAACGTAGGGAATCCAGCTCAGAACCTTGTCCATAATCCTCATAACCAAAACCCTACTTACCCACAAAACCCAAATAACCCTTTCAACAACCCAGTATACCAACATTACCCATACCCACCTTATCCTTACCCACCATACCCGTATCCTCCACCCCCAGTCTATAATCAACCACCTGTTTACTCACCACCACCCCAACAAGTACCAGTACCTGCTGCTAATCCTCAACACGTTCCTCAGAACGTAGATCATAATATGGCGATTCGAGGGAGGTTTGTAGCGCAGCCACAGCGGTACTATGATGGAGTGGCTTTGCCTCCTGTTGAGGCGAACAACTTCTCGATATCACCGGGGATTTTAAAGTTGCTTACCGAGAACCAGTTCAAGGGGGTGATCGGGAAGGAGAATCCTCATACACACTTGAGGAGCTTTCTCATGATAGCCTCAACATTTAATTACAATGGCATGTCTGAAGATGCCAAGAGGCTAAGGCTGTTCCCATTCTCACTGACGGGAATAGCTAAGGAGTGGTACGATAATACGCTCCCACGGGGAGGTATTACCACTTGGGCCGAGCTCGAGCGTCTGTTCCTCGAGCGATTCTACCCTCCATCTAGGACGATCAAGGCTAGAATTGAGATCTCGTCCTTTCGCCAGAAGTCTGGAGAAGATTTACGCCAAGCGTGGGAGAGATACTCAAACATGCTGATTGAGTGCCCGCAGCACGGGTACAATGAGGGTGATATTATGGCATTCTTCTATAGTGGTGCCAACAAGGCGGGGCAAGACCATTTAGACGCATGTGCGGGCGGAGCATTCCTGAATCAAGGCATAGAGAGGTGTAGGGAGATCGTGGACAACATTATCACGAATGCCGGTGCTTGGAGTGGAGATGCAGATTTTCAGAGAGCTAATCAGGCTGAAGAAGGTGAAGGAACGAGAAGGCTGCTGATGGCCATGATGGAAAAGATCAACAACCTCGAGTTGGGGAAGAGTTTGGTTGGAGAGCATGCAGTAGAGAATGAGAGAGTAAACCAACCAAGTGGACAGCAAGAGGTAGCCAATTACATGGGAGGTCCGTATTACAATCAGAATGGCTACCAAGGTGGAAACCAGTATGGAAGACCTTCTTATGGTCAATCATTTGCACCTCCAGGCCCACAGCCGCCTCAAAATCAATGGAGGAACACACAAGGAGTTCAAGGAGGCCAGCAGCCTCATCAAAACACATGGAGGAAAAATGATAATTTTTCTTATGCTAACCCAAAAGCTGGTATTACTGTTCCTGCAGGTGTTGATCCGGGGTCTAAACCTCCTGGTGGAGAAGGCGGTGCATCAACCGAGGAGATGTTGAGAGCTATTCTTTAGAAGGTGGAGGAAGGTAGCAAGCGGTTGTCGTCCTTGGAGTACGATGTGAAGGAGTTGCATAAGAAGGGTGATCAACGTGATCAAGAGCTCCAGAAGATGAATGTTGAGTGGACTAGAACTCAACAAGAGAACAATCGAAGGTTCACTTCTTTAGAGTTCCAGATGAGCCAAATTGCAAAGTCAGTGAATAGAATGCCAGAAGGGAACCCGAAAGAGCAGTGCAAGGCGATCCAGCTAAGAAGTGGAACCAACTACGAAGGTCCTCAGATGCCTGCTGATTCTGAGACGCCCCAAGAAGAGATTGAGCCTAAAGGAGATGAAGTTGAGAAGGGGATTGAAAGTAAAGGGATTGAGAAGCATGAAGACATGGATGAGTCCCAGAAGGGCAAGGAAAGTAAGGAGGGTGAGAGAGTTCCTAAGTGGAAGAAGGCAAAGGAAGCAAGGGAGAAAGTGAAAGAAACAGAAAGAGATGAATGGGGGGTACCCAAATCTGTGATACCCGTCCCGTATCCACAGCGCTTCATGAAAAAGAAGCTTGATGAAAAATTTGCTAAGTTCCTTGATGTTATTAAACAATTGCATATTAATATTCCTTTTTATGATGCTTTGGAACAGATGCCGCATTATGCAAAGTTTCTGAAGGACTTGATTGTGAAAAGACGGCGAGTGGATGAGCCGAAGTTGGTGCAGCTGAACCACGAGGTGAGTGCATTAGTGCACAAGGCGCTTCCACCGAAGCTGAAGGATCCCAGGAGCTTTACGATCCTATGTGACATTGGGAACGGGATCAAGAAAGGAGCGCTATGTGATTTAGGGGCGAGCATCAATTTGATGCCTTTGTCACTTTTCAAGAAGTTGGAAGGTGGTGAACTTCAACCCACAATGATGACGCTTCAACTTGCCGATCGGTCTATTACTCGACCTCAAGGTGTTGTTGAAGACGTCCTAGTGAGAGTTGGAGATCACATTTTTCCAGCCGACTTTGTAGTGCTAGAGATGGAGGAAGATGAGCACGTTCCATTGATCTTGGGAAGACCGTTCTTAGCTACGGCGGGGATGGTGCTAGACGTGGCGAATGGGAAGATTACATTGAAGGTTGATGATCAAGAAGTGAAGATCTCCCTATATGAAGCCATGAAGCACCCGAGGGAGGATGAGAGCTTGTATTGCATGGATGCCATTGATCCTCGTGTTGAAGACACATCTCCTATTCCTAATCCTTCTCATATTCATGAATTTTATAATTCTTCACTTGATAATTTAACCCATGAGCGTTATGATCTTGATTATTTTGATAGGGATAAAGTGAAGAAGTTGAAGGATGAAGAGGTGAAGAAAGTGGACGTGGTCCAGTTAGAAGGGAAAGGAGGAGTTAAAAAGAAGAAGTCAAAATTCAAGAACTTGTTTGGTAAGACTCCTCCAGATAGAGGGAAGAAGGAGTTGAGACCCATAACACTTGGGAATGAGAAAAGAGGAAAGGAACTCATGATGGAGGGACATCAAGGAAAGGAGTTCAAACACCACTCTTATGAGAGTGAGGGAGGTAAATTTGAGTATGATGTCCCATAAGCTCCTTTGAGCTCGGTCCGGCATGAGGACCTTAAAAATAGCGCTGAATGGGAGGCAACCCATTTTTTATTTGTTTTTTAGTGTTTTTAGTTATTTTCCTTTTATGTTACTAGGATGTTGTTGAGTCGTATGTGTAACCTCGTATTTGAGTAAGTTGCTTGTAGGCTTGTCTCTAAAGGAGTAAAGGTATCAAAGAAGTGGAGATTGAAGGAACCAACTTGAGACAAGGGAATGTGCAAAGCTATTGAGAGAAACTGAATTGTTCGGTTGAGGTAACCCACAACCCCAAACTTAGACCTCTAGCAAGGTCGAAGTTTGGGGGGGTGGAGTTTTTTTTATATGTTTTCTTGTTACATTGCACCGGAGCACCCCTTATCTTTGAGTTGAGTTAGTTATTTGGTGCCTTGAGATGCTCCTTGGGCTATTATTAATTTGTTTTGTTACTCAATATTTTACGCCTATCAATCACCTTATGCTTGTTGGTTGCTATCTTTGAGTATGATTTGAAGAGTAGGGTGAGTTGTAAGGTTGAGTTAGAAATTCTTTTGTGTGAGTGTTTGAGTTTGAGCTGATTTGAGAAAGAACTTGTATGCTTGTGAATTTTTCTTTTGAGTACTTGTGTGATGATTGTGAGAATGCACTAGGACTAGCATGGATGTGAAGCTGTGAGATTTGAGCCTTATGAGATTTTGATGCATTATATTGATCTCTTCGTTTGTGAGTGAATCATCACCTTAGAGGATGCTAGAACTTGTGTGTGCTCTTGCTCCTTGATTGTGTCTAGTTTGATATGCCGAATGTGATCTTAGGCCATCTTTGATTTAATTGAGTCACTTAGCCAAAATTTTCCTTACCAATGACATTGATCCCTTGCTAGCCCCTTTGAGCCTAGAGCCTATTTTATTTGCTAGCACATATGAACACTATTCCAATTCCTAAGCCTTTTTGTCCCAATTTGAGTGGAGAATAGGAAAGTGTGAATGTGAAGGGAGTGAATTGAGTTGAAAAAGGAAAAGGTTGTTTGTTGAGTGAATATGAGAAGAAGGTGTGATGAAGTTATGAGATGTGGGAAAAATGAAAAAAATTGAGAATGAGCAAAAGAAAAAAAAAATGAGCTCATGTGTTTGTGCGAAAAAGAAAAAAAAAAGTGATTGAAAAAAAAAAAGTGAAAGAGTGAGAAAGAAAAAAAATTGAAGTGTTGAGAGAATTGGAATTGAAAGTATGTCGATTGAATATGTTTGAAGTAGTCTGTTCCTTATCTCGAAGTGCCAAAGTTTGATTTTCTATTCTCCATTCACTTTAATCACTTTACCTTATATTGTTATCCCACCTGTCCAAAGAGCCTACATTACAACCTTGAGAAAAGTCCTTTTTGATTCGGCATTGATTTCTAGAGTATGGTCGAAGTTGAGAGCATTTACAAGCCTATGGCTGCCAATTTGTGTGATTGATTGATTGAGTGAGTCCCTTTATCATTGTTATACACTTGTGAGGGAGTGAAACACATCGTTGAGTGCACATCTATGCTTGATCTTGGTGCGTCTTATTATTGTTGCATGAGTACGATAGAAAAGAGTGAGTGAGTATACGGGTGATTAACTTTTGAAGCTTGAATTCATTAGCTTGCATGATTTGATTCTTTGACTCATTCCTAACAATTTCACTTGACTTATTATTTCGTTGCTTGAGGACAAGCAACATGGTAAGTTTGGGGGGGTTGATTAGGCGTGAAATTATTATGTTTTGGTGCCCAATTTACTCATGTTTTGAGTGTTTTCGATTAGTGCTTAGAGTCAAATGAGCATCATTTCTATACATTGATAAATTTGTCTCTTTGATGCTCATAGGTGAATAGAAGACGAAAAACGGAGTTCGTAGGACTTTGAATCGACTCAAACGGATGCCCGGATGAGAAGATATTGAAGAAATACGATTGGTATTAGTGCGGACGAGGAAAAGTATCATTTGGAAGGATTAGAGATCACTCGAGCGCATTGCTCGAGCGCCATCGCTCGAGCGCCTTACTCGAGCGCGCAAACGTACAGAACAATTCTTGCGCTCGAGCAGCTCGAGCGCCACCGCTCGAGCGAATTGCTCGAGCGCCCAAAACATACAGAGAAGATTCAGCGCTCGAGCAGCTCGAGCGCGACCGCTCGAGCGAATGCATCATTCGAGCTACACAGCTCGAGCGGGACCGCTCGAGCATTTTGCTCGAGCGCCCATATACTTTTGCCTCCGGATGCGTATTTTCGGCCCATTAACTCCCGTTTCGACCCGTGCCTATATATACCTCATCCAAACACGTTCTGAAGAATCCCCAACTTTAGAAATCACTTTTAGACTTAGTTTTTAGAGAGAGGAAGAGGAGAAGAACGAGCAAGCTTTACTTTTACGTTGTTGAGGTTTTTCATACGAATTCTTAGTTTTCTTTTCGTTTCTTAGTTTCTTTTCATTAGCTTGATTACTTTAAACGTTTTAAACTTCGTTTTAGTTAATTAAATTTCAGTTCTTAGAATTATTTTCGTTTAAAACCCTAGTTCATGTTTCTTATTTTCTTCGTTCGATTCATTATGTTTTTATTCGTTGTTTCTTCTATTGCTTTTATTTTTGTTATAACCATGTCCGGCTAAAACCCTTGCATGCTTGGGGTAGGATGAACTCGTAGAAGTAGGATGTGGGTACATAATTAAGGTAATTGGTGACGTTAGTTTTAATTCTCTTAATTAATGAATTCATATAATTAATCTTAACTCTACCTTTGAATTTCGTACGAAAGTGTTAGAGAGAGGACGACCGCATCACTCAATAACAATTAGTAGTCTTAACGAGAGGGTTTAGGAAAGGTTAATTCATCTACCGGTTTAGCGAAGGAGGACGACCGCATCACCTTAGTTAAATTAGGGTCTCATTAATTAAGCGCTATCTATTAACTTGTTAGTGGATTAGTGAAGTCGATTGCTAGGATAAAGTATTAGGGGGAGAAATCTTGAGCTTTCATTCTACGATCTTTTACTTAGGTTAATTCTTGTTTGTCACGATTACTTTGATTATGTACCTGCTCCGTTAGTATACGTAGGGATTCCTATCCTGAGCATCACCATCTCATACTTGCATATACACCTTAGATCCTTAGTTTAATTTTCCTTTTGCGTTCGTAGGATAATTTAGTTAGCTTAATTAATCTTTCCAAAAATCCAAAAACAACACACTCATATTAACTACGACGCGTAGATCTTCAGAGATCTATTTGCATATACACCATCCCTTGGGTTCGATAATACTTGGTCCCTATACTTGCCCATACTACAGTGAACCCGTACTCTTGCGGGGTAGCTACTAGTAGAAAGCTAGTATATTCGCTTCAAGTCAATGGCGCCGTTGCCGGGGATGGCGTTATATGCTTTTTGAATAGGACTTGTAGATAGCTTAGTAGTTAGTAGTGGGTGATTTATTTTCTGTTTTTTTTTTTTTTTTATATTCAATCGGCAGTTGCGTTTTGATCCTTCTGCTAGTGTTTCAGGTTTATGAAAACACGCTCACAAGGCAATACGAGCGAAGAGAGATTACCTGCAGATCCTGAGACAATAGCCAGAAGGAACCGAGCCTTCTTGAGAAGAATGAACGCTGCCGATTTCAGGAAGGAACCAATGGACATCAATAATGAGTTGGATGATGCTGCCAACGATTTCAATCAGGCAGTAGACCGAGTTGAAGGCACTGGAGTTAGTGGTAGCCAGAATCAAATTCCATTAGGGGATAGCCAGAGCCTAAACCCGGATACACAAAACGTAGGGAATCCAGCTCAGAACCTTGTCCATAATCCTCATAACCAAAACCCTACTTACCCACAAAACCCAAATAACCCTTTCAACAACCCAGTATACCAACATTACCCATACCCACCTTATCCTTACCCACCATACCCGTATCCTCCACCCCCAGTCTATAATCAACCACCTGTTTACTCACCACCACCCCAACAAGTACCAGTACCTGCTGCTAATCCTCAACACGTTCCTCAGAACGTAGATCATAATATGGCGATTCGAGGGAGGTTTGTAGCGCAGCCACAGCGGTACTATGATGGAGTGGCTTTGCCTCCTGTTGAGGCGAACAACTTCTCGATATCACCGGGGATTTTAAAGTTGCTTACCGAGAACCAGTTCAAGGGGGTGATCGGGAAGGAGAATCCTCATACACACTTGAGGAGCTTTCTCATGATAGCCTCAACATTTAATTACAATGGCATGTCTGAAGATGCCAAGAGGCTAAGGCTGTTCCCATTCTCACTGACGGGAATAGCTAAGGAGTGGTACGATAATACGCTCCCACGGGGAGGTATTACCACTTGGGCCGAGCTCGAGCGTCTGTTCCTCGAGCGATTCTACCCTCCATCTAGGACGATCAAGGCTAGAATTGAGATCTCGTCCTTTCGCCAGAAGTCTGGAGAAGATTTACGCCAAGCGTGGGAGAGATACTCAAACATGCTGATTGAGTGCCCGCAGCACGGGTACAATGAGGGTGATATTATGGCATTCTTCTATAGTGGTGCCAACAAGGCGGGGCAAGACCATTTAGACGCATGTGCGGGCGGAGCATTCCTGAATCAAGGCATAGAGAGGTGTAGGGAGATCGTGGACAACATTATCACGAATGCCGGTGCTTGGAGTGGAGATGCAGATTTTCAGAGAGCTAATCAGGCTGAAGAAGGTGAAGGAACGAGAAGGCTGCTGATGGCCATGATGGAAAAGATCAACAACCTCGAGTTGGGGAAGAGTTTGGTTGGAGAGCATGCAGTAGAGAATGAGAGAGTAAACCAACCAAGTGGACAGCAAGAGGTAGCCAATTACATGGGAGGTCCGTATTACAATCAGAATGGCTACCAAGGTGGAAACCAGTATGGAAGACCTTCTTATGGTCAATCATTTGCACCTCCAGGCCCACAGCCGCCTCAAAATCAATGGAGGAACACACAAGGAGTTCAAGGAGGCCAGCAGCCTCATCAAAACACATGGAGGAAAAATGATAATTTTTCTTATGCTAACCCAAAAGCTGGTATTACTGTTCCTGCAGGTGTTGATCCGGGGTCTAAACCTCCTGGTGGAGAAGGCGGTGCATCAACCGAGGAGATGTTGAGAGCTATTCTTTAGAAGGTGGAGGAAGGTAGCAAGCGGTTGTCGTCCTTGGAGTACGATGTGAAGGAGTTGCATAAGAAGGGTGATCAACGTGATCAAGAGCTCCAGAAGATGAATGTTGAGTGGACTAGAACTCAACAAGAGAACAATCGAAGGTTCACTTCTTTAGAGTTCCAGATGAGCCAAATTGCAAAGTCAGTGAATAGAATGCCAGAAGGGAACCCGAAAGAGCAGTGCAAGGCGATCCAGCTAAGAAGTGGAACCAACTACGAAGGTCCTCAGATGCCTGCTGATTCTGAGACGCCCCAAGAAGAGATTGAGCCTAAAGGAGATGAAGTTGAGAAGGGGATTGAAAGTAAAGGGATTGAGAAGCATGAAGACATGGATGAGTCCCAGAAGGGCAAGGAAAGTAAGGAGGGTGAGAGAGTTCCTAAGTGGAAGAAGGCAAAGGAAGCAAGGGAGAAAGTGAAAGAAACAGAAAGAGATGAATGGGGGGTACCCAAATCTGTGATACCCGTCCCGTATCCACAGCGCTTCATGAAAAAGAAGCTTGATGAAAAATTTGCTAAGTTCCTTGATGTTATTAAACAATTGCATATTAATATTCCTTTTTATGATGCTTTGGAACAGATGCCGCATTATGCAAAGTTTCTGAAGGACTTGATTGTGAAAAGACGGCGAGTGGATGAGCCGAAGTTGGTGCAGCTGAACCACGAGGTGAGTGCATTAGTGCACAAGGCGCTTCCACCGAAGCTGAAGGATCCCGGGAGCTTCACGATCCTATGTGACATTGGGAACGGGATCAAGAAAGGAGCGCTATGTGATTTAGGGGCGAGCATCAATTTGATGCCTTTGTCACTTTTCAAGAAGTTGGAAGGTGGTGAACTTCAACCCACAATGATGACGCTTCAACTTGCCGATCGGTCTATTACTCGACCTCAAGGTGTTGTTGAAGACGTCCTAGTGAGAGTTGGAGATCACATTTTTCCAGCCGACTTTGTAGTGCTAGAGATGGAGGAAGATGAGCACGTTCCATTGATCTTGGGAAGACCGTTCTTAGCTACGGCGGGGATGGTGCTAGACGTGGCGAATGGGAAGATTACATTGAAGGTTGATGATCAAGAAGTGAAGATCTCCCTATATGAAGCCATGAAGCACCCGAGGGAGGATGAGAGCTTGTATTGCATGGATGCCATTGATCCTCGTGTTGAAGACACATCTCCTATTCCTAATCCTTCTCATATTCATGAATTTTATAATTCTTCACTTGATAATTTAACCCATGAGCGTTATGATCTTGATTATTTTGATAGGGATAAAGTGAAGAAGTTGAAGGATGAAGAGGTGAAGAAAGTGGACGTGGTCCAGTTAGAAGGGAAAGGAGGAGTTAAAAAGAAGAAGTCAAAATTCAAGAACTTGTTTGGTAAGACTCCTCCAGATAGAGGGAAGAAGGAGTTGAGACCCATAACACTTGGGAATGAGAAAAGAGGAAAGGAACTCATGATGGAGGGACATCAAGGAAAGGAGTTCAAACACCACTCTTATGAGAGTGAGGGAGGTAAATTTGAGTATGATGTCCCATAAGCTCCTTTGAGCTCGGTCCGGCATGAGGACCTTAAAAATAGCGCTGAATGGGAGGCAACCCATTTTTTATTTGTTTTTTAGTGTTTTTAGTTATTTTCCTTTTATGTTACTAGGATGTTGTTGAGTCGTATGTGTAACCTCGTATTTGAGTAAGTTGCTTGTAGGCTTGTCTCTAAAGGAGTAAAGGTATCAAAGAAGTGGAGATTGAAGGAACCAACTTGAGACAAGGGAATGTGCAAAGCTATTGAGAGAAACTGAATTGTTCGGTTGAGGTAACCCACAACCCCAAACTTAGACCTCTAGCAAGGTCGAAGTTTGGGGGGGTGGAGTTTTTTTTATATGTTTTCTTGTTACATTGCACCGGAGCACCCCTTATCTTTGAGTTGAGTTAGTTATTTGGTGCCTTGAGATGCTCCTTGGGCTATTATTAATTTGTTTTGTTACTCAATATTTTACGCCTATCAATCACCTTATGCTTGTTGGTTGCTATCTTTGAGTATGATTTGAAGAGTAGGGTGAGTTGTAAGGTTGAGTTAGAAATTCTTTTGTGTGAGTGTTTGAGTTTGAGCTGATTTGAGAAAGAACTTGTATGCTTGTGAATTTTTCTTTTGAGTACTTGTGTGATGATTGTGAGAATGCACTAGGACTAGCATGGATGTGAAGCTGTGAGATTTGAGCCTTATGAGATTTTGATGCATTATATTGATCTCTTCGTTTGTGAGTGAATCATCACCTTAGAGGATGCTAGAACTTGTGTGTGCTCTTGCTCCTTGATTGTGTCTAGTTTGATATGCCGAATGTGATCTTAGGCCATCTTTGATTTAATTGAGTCACTTAGCCAAAATTTTCCTTACCAATGACATTGATCCCTTGCTAGCCCCTTTGAGCCTAGAGCCTATTTTATTTGCTAGCACATATGAACACTATTCCAATTCCTAAGCCTTTTTGTCCCAATTTGAGTGGAGAATAGGAAAGTGTGAATGTGAAGGGAGTGAATTGAGTTGAAAAAGGAAAAGGTTGTTTGTTGAGTGAATATGAGAAGAAGGTGTGATGAAGTTATGAGATGTGGGAAAAATGAAAAAAATTGAGAATGAGCAAAAGAAAAAAAAAATGAGCTCATGTGTTTGTGCGAAAAAGAAAAAAAAAAGTGATTGAAAAAAAAAAAGTGAAAGAGTGAGAAAGAAAAAAAATTGAAGTGTTGAGAGAATTGGAATTGAAAGTATGTCGATTGAATATGTTTGAAGTAGTCTGTTCCTTATCTCGAAGTGCCAAAGTTTGATTTTCTATTCTCCATTCACTTTAATCACTTTACCTTATATTGTTATCCCACCTGTCCAAAGAGCCTACATTACAACCTTGAGAAAAGTCCTTTTTGATTCGGCATTGATTTCTAGAGTATGGTCGAAGTTGAGAGCATTTACAAGCCTATGGCTGCCAATTTGTGTGATTGATTGATTGAGTGAGTCCCTTTATCATTGTTATACACTTGTGAGGGAGTGAAACACATCGTTGAGTGCACATCTATGCTTGATCTTGGTGCGTCTTATTATTGTTGCATGAGTACGATAGAAAAGAGTGAGTGAGTATACGGGTGATTAACTTTTGAAGCTTGAATTCATTAGCTTGCATGATTTGATTCTTTGACTCATTCCTAACAATTTCACTTGACTTATTATTTCGTTGCTTGAGGACAAGCAACATGGTAAGTTTGGGGGGGTTGATTAGGCGTGAAATTATTATGTTTTGGTGCCCAATTTACTCATGTTTTGAGTGTTTTCGATTAGTGCTTAGAGTCAAATGAGCATCATTTCTATACATTGATAAATTTGTCTCTTTGATGCTCATAGGTGAATAGAAGACGAAAAACGGAGTTCGTAGGACTTTGAATCGACTCAAACGGATGCCCGGATGAGAAGATATTGAAGAAATACGATTGGTATTAGTGCGGACGAGGAAAAGTATCATTTGGAAGGATTAGAGATCACTCGAGCGCATTGCTCGAGCGCCATCGCTCGAGCGCCTTACTCGAGCGCGCAAACGTACAGAACAATTCTTGCGCTCGAGCAGCTCGAGCGCCACCGCTCGAGCGAATTGCTCGAGCGCCCAAAACATACAGAGAAGATTCAGCGCTCGAGCAGCTCGAGCGCGACCGCTCGAGCGAATGCATCATTCGAGCTACACAGCTCGAGCGGGACCGCTCGAGCGTTTTGCTCGAGCGCCCATATACTTTTGCCTCCGGATGCGTATTTTCGGCCCATTAACTCCCGTTTCGACCCGTGCTTATATATACCTCGTCCAAACACGTTTTGAAGAATCCCCAACTTTAGAAATCACTTTTAGACTTAGTTTTTAGAGAGAGGAAGAGGAGAAGAACGAGCAAGCTTTACTTTTACGTTGTTGAGGTTTTTCATACGAATTCTTAGTTTTCTTTTCGTTTCTTAGTTTCTTTTCATTAGCTTGATTACTTTAAACGTTTTAAACTTCGTTTTAGTTAATTAAATTTCAGTTCTTAGAATTATTTTCTTTTAAACCCCTAGTTCATGTTTCTTATTTTCTTCGTTCGATTCATTATGTTTTTGTTCGTTGTTTCTTCTATTGCTTTTATTTTTGTTATAACCATGTCCGGCTAAAACCCTTGCATGCTTGGGGTAGGATGAACTCGTAGAAGTAGGATGTGGGTACATAATTAAGGTAATTGGTGACGTTAGTTTTAATTCTCTTAATTAATGAATTCATATAATTAATCTTAACTCTACCTTTGAATTTCGTACGAAAGTGTTAGAGAGAGGACGACCGCATCACTCAATAACAATTAGTTGTCTTAACGAGAGGGTTTAGGAAAGGTTAATTCATCTACCGGTTTAGCGAAGGAGGACGACCGCATCACCTTAGTTAAATTAGGGTCTCATTAATTAAGCGCTATCTATTAACTTGTTAGTGGATTAGTGAAGTCGATTGCTAGGATAAAGTATTAGGGGGAGAAATCTTGAGCTTTCATTCTACGATCTTTTACTTAGGTTAATTCTTGTTTGTCACGATTACTTTGATTATGTACCTGCTCCGTTAGTATACGTAGGGATTCCTATCCTGAGCATCACCATCTCATACTTGCATATACACCTTAGATCCTTAGTTTAATTTTCCTTTTGCGTTCGTAGGATAATTTAGTTAGCTTAATTAATCTTTCCAAAAATCCAAAAACAACACACTCATATTAACTACGACGCGTAGATCTTCAGGGATCTATTTGCATATACACCATCCCTTGGGTTCGATAATACTTGGTCCCTATACTTGCCCATACTACAGTGAACCCGTACTCTTGCGGGGTAGCTACTAGTAGAAAGCTAGTATAATCGCTTCAAGTCACCCTTCTCCTTACCGTTTGGGCAAGGCTTATCATTTGAAATGTTTTCTATTATAATAGTATATATATTATTTCTTATTTTGTTTTCTTTGTTACTTAACACTCCTATTTTATTTATACCTTTAATTAATTAATATTATTATAAATCATTTTATTTACTATAACACCTTAAAAAATTAATTAAATTAATATATCATTTTAAATTACATACATTTAATAATTTCTATTATGATTACACTTTTAATTAATTATTATATATCATTACAATTATGGTAAATAACTTAAAAATGAAATTTATATTATTCTCACATATAAAATGAAATTAACACTTGCAAAATTATATTTTCACTTATGTATATATCTTTTTAAATATAAAAAATTAACCCCTTTGTGCATATATATATATATATATATATATATATATATAATATATATTATTTTAATTAATATATTTTGAATATATTATGGTTAAATTAATCAAATATTACTTATAACTAAAGCACATACACAGATTAACCTAAATAATTAATTAAAAATCTTACTAAACACGATATATAGCTCCGAATTTCACAAACATTAATGAAAATAAACATCACAATCATAATAAAGACGATGCACAATAATTCATACTCTAAGAAACATTCATCAAACATTCATGAAAATAGTTAATCCATACTCCAAGCAATACTCTCAAACATCAGGATCTCGGTCCCTTGCCACGGCTCGAACCCGGTCCTCGGGGTGGGGTATACTCATCGGATGGAGGCGGGGGTGGTGGTCCTCCAGATCCCTGTTGTGATGCCCGCATCCACTCGGTAAACTGGTTTTGGAAGTTCTGGGTCATCTCATCACGCAGTTGCCGTTGTCTCTCTTCCACTTGCTCCAGCAATCGTCGATTCTCATCAGCCGCCTCTCTGCGCGTTCTCTCACGCTCCTCAGTGAGTAGTCGGTCCACATCAATTTGGCTATAGGCTCCAATATGATTCCCAGCTGATGTCCCGCCTGGGCCGGATACTATGCGTCTGGACTTTCCCAATTGTCCGAGCCCACGAACTTTACCGTGTTTTTTCCCCACAGTCTTGACGTACATCTGAGATAACTCTGGAAGACTGGGCTCAGGAGGTTGCTCGTCAGAGTTAGAGGTAGCATGCAGTTGGGAGACTCTCGCTTGTACATCAGCCTGCACATTTTTTAGAGAATTATTTTTCTAGATATATAAATATTCTTAAATATTCATATTATTTTAAAATGTAACAAGAATACTTACCAATGTATCAGATATAAGGCCGTATGTATACTATCCTGGACCACGGTAGTGGAAGTGCTCCACAATTTCCCAATTTGTGGCGGGGCGTCCCTTCTTCCTCTCCTATAATTTAGAACATGATGATTAAAACTTAAAATATGTATACATATTATAAAACTTTACCGAATTTGGTATCAATAAATGACTTACAATATCCAGAGCAACCTCGACGGCACCACGAGATCCACCTTTATGGGTGGAGATGCCAGTACCCGGGCCAGCAGGCTCAGATAGTCTGTTCCGTCTACACATAGTTATCAGGAAACTTTAGCTCATCTACCCATCTACACACAATATCATTTTGTCTCTTATCAAGTGAATAACAAGCTTTGGGGGACTTTCCTGTACGTGGACATTTCACAAGTGATGGACGACGACAATATTCATTAAGTTCATCTCTGGACTTATTCGTGTCCTTTGTTTTCCCTTCCACATTCATTACAGTGTAGAACAAATTATCAAAGAAGTTTTTTTCAATGTGCATCACGTCCAGATTATGACGGATCAACAAGGTACTCCAATACGGTAAATCCCAGAAAATACTTTTCTTCTTCCAACCAGTTTCCAATCTCTTGTTGTGGGCCTCGACACCATCTTCTGTCACTTTTCGATATCCCACCCAATTGATTTCATTTAGGAGTGATTCACCTGATCGAATGGGTGGTGGTGGGTCATCCACTATCACATTCTTTCTGAATGCAGTCTTGTTTCTCCGATACGGATGGTGTCTAGGTAAGAATTTACGATGGTTATCGAACCACGACTGTTTACGACTGAGCCTCAGAGTGAAAGCATCAGTGTATTCTCCACAGTAAGGACAAGTTGTCCGTCCAGCAATGCTCCATCCAGACAACATTGAGTAAGCTGGAAAGTCACTGATGGTCCAAATTAGTGCAGCTCGCATCAGAAAATTTTGCTTTGTAGCAACATCGTACGTTTCCACCCCAATTTCCCACAAATACATCAAATCACGGATCAACGGCTGTAAAAAAAATATCCAATTTATCCTTAGGATTTTTAGGACCAGGCACTAATACCGTAAGAAACATGAATTGATCTTTCATACACAACCACGGAGGTAGATTGTATGGTGTCACTATCACTGGCCATGAAGAATATTGTTTCCCAGACTGTCCGAATGGTTGAAAACCATCGGTGCTTAGGCCCAACCTTATGTTCCGAATCTCGGAAGCAAATTCAGGATACGAATTATCCAGGTGTTTCCAAGCCAATGAGTCTGCAGGGTGACGCATAACACCAAAATCATCGTTAGAGCAACTTACATGCCATGTCATATCTTTTGCAGTAGCAACAGACTGATACAATCTTTGCAGTCGAGGAATGATAGGAAAGTAGAACATCTCCTTGTAAGGTTTTTTCTTTTTCCATTGTCCATCAACACCACGCTTACGGGGTTTAAACCGTGGATGACCACAAACCTTACAATGTTCAAGTTCACTATCATTACCCCAATATATCATACAATTATGTGCACAACAATCAATCCTCTCTACTGGAAGACCCATCCCACTCATTAGTTGTTTGCTATCAGAAAATTTCCTGGGCACTAGATTTTCAGGAGGAACAATTTCCCGAATCAAGTCAACAACTTGATTATAACCCCTCTCAGAAAGTCTATTTTCAGTTTTAATGTTCAACAGTCGGGCGTTGAATGATAATTGTGAGTGTGTTTCGTAACCAGGATACAAATCCTAGTTTGCTGCACGAAGCATGTCATAAAATTGAGCAGCATGCTCATTTGGGGGCTCCTCATTAACGGGTTCTTCCACATTTCCAAAATGAAGGTTAGGACCAGTTAGATCTGTGATCATGTCATGGTACGAGGTAGACCCTGCAGTATTATCTACTCCGTACGAAGTCGACTGATCATAGTTTTGGTGTGGTAGATGACCCCAATTTTGTTCACCGTGTAAAATCCAATTGTGATAATTGGGCATAAACCCATTTATATACAAATGTGTTTTCACGTCAATTGGTGCTCTAAACCTTTGGTTCCTACATCTAGATTTCGAGCAGGGACACCTAATATCTCCTTCACTCATCCAATCAGGATTGCTAGTTGCGAATTGTATAAACGATTCAAGACCACTAAGAAAGTCGGGAGCTATCATTCCATTAATTGTTCTTGGACCATACATCCAATTACGACTTGAATAACTCATATTATAATTTGTTTCAAATTAAAGAATATTCAAAATTTAATAAAAAATTAATATATAAATCCATGATAATTATCCTATTGTTAATTTAATATAGTTATTCTAAAATTTTCGGCAGAGTTTCGTTTATTATTATCGCATTCTCCAGTTAACTAAGATCCTATAGTGCATCCATTTTTGACTTAATTAAAATTAATCAAGTCGGACCGCACATTCTACAGCTAGCAAACAATCAACAATATATTAATCAACCCCCTCCACTCCAACATAATTAAATATAAACTTAATTTAAACATAACTATATACAACATTCATCAAATTAATTATTAATGTCAATAATCGAACATCGATATTCATCACATATATAATTAATTAAATATATATATATGATGCAAAATTAATTAATTTTAATACAACAAATATTAGTAATATTTCTAATTAACATAAATATATTTTCAAATTTATAATTAATTTCATACTAATTAAATAACAAGCTAAACATTATATAATTAGCAACTAATTAACACCTATACATACACATATATATACATATATACATACATATAAACATACATGAATTTACATTTTACAAACAATTTAACTAATAAATTAACAGATTAAAATAAAAAATGTTACCGTAGAAATGTTCACGGGGACGAGTAGGCCAAAACCCAACCGGTGGAGTGGCGTTTCCGGTGATGGCGGCGCGGCAGGGGAGAGCGGCGGCGGCGGCTGAAAAATGTGGAGGGGGAGGGTTTTGTTGCTGCTGAAAATGGTGGGTGGGGTATTTATATTAAAATTTACCGAGGGGGTTAAAGAGGGTAAACCCCCTCGGTAAGTACCTGGAATTTACCGTGGGCGAGGGGGATAACCCTCGGCAGCTTCACGAGGGTAACATCCCTCGGTACGGTTCAGGCGCGGAAAAGGGCGAGGGGCCTGCGCTCGCCAACTCACGAGGGCTTAGCCCTCGGCCCGTGAATTTTTTAAATTACGCGAGGGCTCCGCCCTTGTCAACTAGAAAGGGAGCCCGCGCCCTCGTCTAGGCCCTCGCCCCGCTCAAATTTGAGGTGCCCTCGTCTCTGCCCTCTTTAAGAACGAGGGCAACCTCTGCCCTCTTTAACCACCCTCTTTATTTGAGGTTTTTTTTTGTAGTGCCATCATTCACTATTCCCAAGACTATTTTATTAATTTAAATACTACATTTCAACTCTCGTATTAAACTCCGTGTAAAGTCAAACGAGAAAATAAAAGTGGGACGGAGGGAGTAACAATTTCCATAGAAATAGTTATCTTTAGGGAAAATTACTTTTTTTGTCCTATAACTTTACCACTTTTTTATTTTCGTCCTGCTAACTTTCAAATTTTGATTTTAGTCCTGTAACTTCACCTCTTTTTTATTTTCGTCCTGTTGACTTTCAATTTTTGATTTTCGTCATGTAACTTATATATATTTTTTGATTTTGGTCCTACAACCTACTAACCCCTATAGGACTAAAATCAAAAAGCGATAAAGTTACAGGACTAAAAAAAATTTAAAAGTTAGTCGGACGAAAATCAAAATAAAGTAAAGTTATAGAACTAAAATCAAAATTTGGAAGTCAGCAGGACGAAAATCAAAATGAGGTAAAGTTACGGGACGAAAAAAATCATTTTCCCTTATCTTTATATGGTACCAGAGCCAAAAGGCTCACGCCCGGACAAAGATCTTGGGTTCGATTCCACTCATATTACATTGTCCACTCATTGGGTCTCTCCAAAGAGGAAAAGTTGAAAGTCCGGCCTATGAGTGAGGGGGGGTGTTAGGAAAATAATTAAATGAATTAATTACACACCTCTTTATAAGTTCGGACTTTTAGATGAGACAATTCTTTCATGGTATTAGAGCCTACTCCGATTCGAATTTTGGTGGAAACTTAAGTGATGGTAAATCAACTTCCGCTTATATTATTTTTCTTGGTCCTAACCCAATTTTATGGAGATCTAAGAAACAAAATGGGGTTGCAAGATCATCCAGTGAAGCAAAATATAGAACACTTGCGTTTACCGCTGCAGAAATTTGTTGGATTTTCCAACTTTTTTGAGAGCTTGGGTTGTCCCTAACCAATAAAAACCAGAATGTATTACTTCAAATCCAGCGTATTACATGGGTATAAGGAATACCCTTAAACAACAGATAGAGGGATTAAATCCCATGCATCATATCAACAACAGAAAGAGGGAATAAATCACATACATCATATCAGCAATACATTACATAGAAGGTTTAGTCTTCAAGAATAAGATTTGGTTTAACAGCCCACTCTTGAAACTTTAAAAACTTGCACCTTTTCTCCTTTTCCACGTCTCTTATGTGACAACTTTGGGGCGTTCTTAGGGCCAACACGTTTGGCATTACATCTTATTATGCACTCACGAATGAAACACATTGTTTTGGATCTACATTTTATTTGAGATCTTTCATCCAAGTGTATATTTTCAGTTGCATAAGTAAATATTATTGACCAGTTGGCAGACCTTCTCACGAAACCTTTGAACCGGACACAATTTCACTTACTACGCCCCAAAATTTATGTTGCTGATGGAAAATCAATTTTGCGGGGGCGTATCAAAGAATAAATATTCTATTACGTAATTATTGTAATTTGTAAAAGATTTGATTAATTTTCCTTATTTACACTATTGTAATCTGTATATGTAGGGCAATCCCCTTTTCATAATAATATAACAAATTTTTTCATGAAAATAGTTATCTTCATAATGGGGACCGGGTCATCCCCATCCCCGTCCCCGCCCCGTTCCGTTGACATCCCTAATCGAGCCTAAAGAAGTGATATTAAGCGACTTTTATAGTAAAATTGAAAGTGAGTAGAGTTTGACAATATATTAATTTTAAAAAGTGAATATGGTTGCAAAAAAATAAAAAATTAAGAGTATTTCAAGGGATAAACTGTGAAACAAATTTATATTATTTATGGGTAAATGTAAGAATCGCTTTTATAAAATGGAAAGTCGGTCTCAGCTGCTTTGCTCGTATGGATTGTAAATACTTAAAATAAATGTTGCAAAACCTTGAGAACTGTTTTTTTTCCTTCTTATAAAAAAATGATTCTACTAATAGAGTGGAAACGTTTCACTTAATCTTATCGTAAAAAGATAAATTTATCGAAATGAAAAAGAAAAACACGAGGAATGGGGAAGAAGGTGAAAGAATAGAAGCACAACGGTTTTATTGTGTTTTCTTTAAACATTTCAAACATGATTTTGACCCGTTAAGTGGATATTTTATAAATATCAAATCACCTGGTACTTTAGGTGATTTGAACAAAACTCGAAAGAT
Organism: Ballota nigra; assembly: GCA_947034835.1. NCBI lineage: Eukaryota > Viridiplantae > Streptophyta > Magnoliopsida > Lamiales > Lamiaceae > Ballota > Ballota nigra. The sequence goes on from OX344728.1 coordinate 13,189,828, forward strand.
TATTTGGTAATTTGCTCTTCTTATAAAGATTGTTACAGGATAAAAAATAACATGTTGAGAGTAAAATGCACGAATTTAAAGTTTTGTGTGTTGGTATGGCGCACATAGATTTTTATAATATGAAGTGTGAGCATAAATTTTCGTTTCATATATGAGATGAATTTTAATATTGTTAAACAAGTATATATGGAGATGCTTAAAAAAACAAGTAAAGTAATTCATTGTCCAAACATGACTTTTTTTTCTATGTTTATTTTTAGAAAATTTGTTGTTCAAATAAAATAATTGTTCAATAAAAAGATAAAATACTCTTAATTTAACTGTCTATTTTGCCGAGTGTCTAAATTTGGAATTGGTATGAATCTAGTTCCTATAACGTGTAGCGAATGAATTCAACTCATATCTTATCGTCACTATAGAAAGTGTGGAAATATGCATACATTAGCATGCACTGCATGCACATCCTAAGGCTCACTCACATCATGCATCAAGTCTCACGGACGTTTCCAGATTCTTCTACATGCATACGGACTCAACAAACTATTAGTTAGAAGTTAGTTAGAAACAGTTATAACTGTATTCTATTAGACGGTTTCCTCTCCATGGTATGCACTCCTTAGTGCATTCCTTCAGTGTATAAATACATGTACTACTTCCACATTCATTAAATAAGATTTCTAGCTTTTCATAATCCTTTCTATACGTATGCATATTCCGATTATCAACATGGTATCTAGAGCTTAAACTCTGAATTTTTTTGGGGGAGTTCCATGGCTTTTCCCCATTCTTCCAATGCTTGGCCTGCTCTACAGTCATCTTCTACTTCCGATTTCTTTCCCCACAATGATCCTACACACTTTCATACCTCGGATTCCCCTGGAATGAAGCTTATTTCTATCATTTTGGACGAACACAACTTCGTTTTGTGGAGCAAGGCTGTTCATCTTGCACTTGGTGCAAAGGCAAAGTTAGGTTATATTGATGGATCGTTACCAGCTCCGGCGGATCCTGATTCAGCTGAGTTCAAAGCTTGGAAGAGAGCTGATTGTATGGTTTCATCCTGGATACTTGGTGCTATGTCAAAGGAATTAGTTGAGTCTTTTATTTCTTGTAAATCGGCTCGATCTCTTTGGTTAAACGTTTGTGAACGTTTTGATATTGCCAATGGTGCCAAATTGTTCCATATTCAGCAGAGTGTTTACAACCTTAAGCAAGGTCATGATGCTATTCACACCTTCTTTGGCAAGATGCAGAAACTTTGGGATGAATTGGATGAGTTCTCTGGTATTAAAGGTTGCACATGTGGTAAATGCACCTGTGAAGTGGAGAAACAGATTTAGGAAAAGGAAATGCAATATAGGCTCATGCAGTTTCTCATGGGTTTAAGTACAGAATATGAAGCTGCTAGGAATCAGTTACTGATGCTAGATCCATTACCATCCATCAATAGAGCTTATTCTACCATTCAAAGGCTTGAACAACAGAAGAAATTTGAGAAACTCGAAGATACTACAGTGCTCTTTAGCAAGGCAAAGGGGAATTTCAAAGCTCCTGCTCCTAATCCTTGGTCTAAACCAAATGCCTCTAACTCTTACAGATCTAAGGAGGATAAAGCTAAACTGACTTGCTCTCATTGTGGAGGAAAACGCCATGATGCTTCTCAATGTTTTAAACTCCATGGATATCCTGATTGGTATGATAAACTGAAGAACAACAAACGTGTTGTTGCCAATTGCTTGAATGACAGTAGCTCTATCACTGATCCTCACACTACTGGAAGTATTTCCCAAATCATCCAGCAAGAGCTGGCTAAGTACTTCTCTACTGCCTCTCATGAACATCAACCTGGTCCTTCTCATGATACTTTTGCTCACATGGTAGACTATGCAGGTATCTCTCATTGTGATTTGCCTATTGTTGATTATAAGCATAATGGTAACTGGATACTGGATACAGGTGCAAGTAGGCACATGTGTTTTGATAAATCATTGTTTTCTTCTGACCTGAAACCTTTACATGTTCCTATTTCCATTTATTTACCTGATGGAAGTACCAAACCTGTGTCACATTATGGACATATTCATCTATCACCTTCTGTTATTCTTCTGGATGTCCTGTATGTTCCTTGTTTCAAATACAACCTACTGTCCATTTCTTATCTGCTCACACACTCTAACCTCAGTTGCTTGTTCTCTTCCTCTAATTGTGTGATCCAGGACCTTCTGACTAACGAGACTGTTGCTGTTGGTCACTTGATGGGGAAACTCTATGTGCTCAAGACACCTTCCAGACCTCTGCATTTAGCCACTTCTTTTACCTCTTATGATACACCTACTGGTAGTTCTTCTCTTGTTACTTGGCACAGAAGATTAGGCCACTTACCTACTTCTGTACTCAAACATCTGTCTTTTTTTCCAGATATGAATAAAACTGTTCCTATTGATCCTTGTTCTACTTGTCACTTTGCAAAACAATCTAGATTATCTTTTAAATCCAGCTCAATACATACTAATAAACCTTTTGATCTCATACACTTGGACATTTGGGGGCCATATAACCATCCATCAGTCACTAACACTCCCTATTTTCTCACCATTGTTGATGATTTTACTAGAACTACCTGGACATTCCTCCTTAAACACAAATCTGATGCAATACTTTCTATCAGAAACTTCCTTACTCTTATACAAACTCAATTCAATACATCTGTCAAAGTGATTAGATCAGACAATGGTTCTGAGTTTTTGAGTAATAATGCACAAAAGATGTTCAAAGATCTTGGTATAATACACCAAACCAGTTGCTCTTATACACCCCAACAAAACGGGGTAGTGGAACGAAAACATAGACATTTACTCAACGTTGCCAGATCATTAATGATTGATTCACATGTACCTCAGAAACTTTGGCCTTATTCAATTCTTACTGCCACTCATATCATCAACATAACACCCAGTGCCCTTATATCCTGGAAAACTCCTTTTGAACTTCTATACAATAGAGCTCCAGATTATTCACACCTAAAGACATTTGGATGCCTTTGCTACTCTACTGTTACACACCCACTCCCATCCAAATTCACCCCTAGAGCTGTTAAGTGTGTGTTGCTTGGTTATATGGCTACCCAAAAAGGATATAGACTCTATGATCTTGATTCACACTCAATTTTTGGATCAAGGGATGTGAGATTCTATGAAAACATCTTTCCTTTCCTTCCTGCTACCAGTGCACCTTCAGACCATACACCTATCTTTGATCTTTTCCTTGATGACTCAGACAATGACACACCTCCTACATCTATACCCTATATCCATACAGCTGGTACAAACACTACCTCTCCACAGGCACCTACTCATCCTACAACCCCTATACCATCAGGTGGTATAATCACTATCATTCCTCCAAACCCACATCCTTTACCAAGACCTTCCAGAACCACTTCCAAACCAGGTTGGCTTAAGGATTTTGTCTTGACCGGAGTTGCCTCATCAGTGCCAGCTTCACATTCTCTCTCAACTTCACCTTCTCCTACTCTATCTTTTACTTTTACTCCTTCATATGTTGCTTTTACTACTAATGTTTCCAGTTCCAGAGAGCCTTCATCTTATCATCAGGCTGTGGGCATTCCTCAATGGGAGGAAGCCATGAAGCATGAATTAGATGCACTAGAATCGAATGATACTTGGGACTTGGTCCCCTTACCTTCTGATAAGTCTGCTATTGGATGCAAATGGGTTTTTAAGTTAAAGCTTAACCCTGATGGTAGTGTTGAGAGACATAAAGCTAGATTGGTGGCCAAGGGTTACCATCAACAATTTGGGATTGACTATGATGAAAGCTTTTCTCCAGTTGCAAAGCCGGTTACTGTCAGATTCCTAGTTGCTCTTGCTACTGCCAAAGGTTGGCCTATTTGTCAACTTGACATTAACAACGCTTTCCTTCATGGATTCTTGCATGATGAGGTCTACATGGATCCTCCTCAGGGTTATGTTTCTCCTCCAGGCTTTGTTTGCAAGTTAAAGAAGAGTTTATATGGTCTAAAACAGGCGTCACGGGAATGGAATAATGAATTCTGTGCTACTCTTCTTCGTTATGGTTTCACTCAATCTCCTTCAGATCATTGCCTATTCACTATGGGTGAATCCTCTCATTTTGTAGCTCTCTTAGTATATGTTGATGATGTGCTAATTATCGGCCCTTCCTTGGATGATATCAATGCTTTGAAACAACATCTACACAAAGTATTTACCATCAAAGACTTGGGATTTGCTAAGTATTTTCTAGGGGTGGAAATTGCCCGTAATGATCAAGGTACCACACTCACACAACGCAAGTACGTTCTTGATCTTCTTAAGGATTCAAAACTGGAGGATTGCAAGCCTACACCTACTCCTCTTCCTCAAGGCCTTAAACTTTCAAGTGCTTATGGTGAATTACTCTCCTATCCGGACAGATACAGGCGCATCATTGGAAGGTTACTTTACCTTGGTTTCACTAGACCAGACATCACCTTCTCTGTTCAACAACTAAGTCAGTTCGTGAACTCTCCTAGAACATCACACTGGGATGCAATGATACACCTTCTCCGATACCTCAAAGGAACCTCTTCTCATGGCCTTTTCTATGCTTCCTCACCTTCTCTAACTCTCTCTGGTTTTTGTGATGCAGATTGGGGGAGCTGCATTGATACACGAAGATCTGTTACAGGTTATTGTATATACTTAGGGTCTTCTCTGATATCTTGGAAGTCTAAGAAGCAATCCACTGTCTCTCGTTCGTCTGCCGAAGCCGAGTATAGGGCCATTGCCTCTACAGCTATGGAGCTTCAATGGATTAGCTACGTTGCTCATGATTTAAATCTACCTCTTGATCTACCTATCTCTCTAGCTTGTGACAACAAAGCTGCCATTCACATTACCGAAAACCCGGTCTTTCATGAACGAACCAAACATATTGAGATCGATTGTCACCTTGTTCGGGATTTATACAAGCGCGGATTCCTTACACTTCACCATGTACGCACAACTGATCAAATTGCTGACTTATTCACCAAGACTCTTCCTAAGAAATCCTTATTTGCTTTTCGGGACAAGTTGCACTTATTCTCCATTGAATCACGTCCAACTTGAGGGGGGCGTGTGGAAATATGCATACATTAGCATGCACTGCATGCACATCCTAAGGCTCACTCACATCATGCATCAAGTCTCACGGACGTTTCCAGATTCTTCTACATGCATACGGACTCAACAAACTATTAGTTAGAAGTTAGTTAGAAACAGTTATAACCGTATTCTATTAGACGGTTTCCTCTCCATGGTATGCACTCCTTAGTGCATTCCTTCAGTGTATAAATACATGTACTACTTCCACATTCATTAAATAAGATTTTTAGCTTTTCATAATCCTTTCTATACGTATGCATATTCCGATTATCAATAGAAAGAACATCTTAAATTTGATGACATCATCATATTTGTGAATATCATTAATTATATAACTGAGTTATAATGAAGATGAAAAGATCTGCTAATACAATTTACAGCCAAAACCAAAGATGGTGAAGTTATTAATGACTTTGATTTGTATCAAACCAACCAGTCCACGGTACTAGTTCAGTTATACTTACAGATAGGGTGCTAAGAGATTAAAACACAAATCCTTATTAACGATTTTGACCCAATGTTTTAAGAAACTCAATTTAAGATTTTTAGTTGATATAATTGCATTCAATTGTTTCTTAAAATCTTATACTAACTTGATTATGGGCATTTGGATTGAAGTTACTTGGGAAAATAGAAATACATGAAGAAGACGTATTCATTTTGGATATTTAATTTAGTACTTAATTTATTTGGGAGTTAGTTTATTCTCCCATGTACTTTTTTCATCTTACTTCATCCCATTTCATCCACCACTATACATCTCCAACCAAATAGTTGAATTCATTAATCAGTGCCAGATCTTACTAATATTGCATTCATTTTGCCGAAATTTAAACTCTGGGATTTATCATTTGGATCTATCCAAATTAAAGTATTCATAATTTATACTCACTTTTATTGTCGCTGGAAACTTACCCACCCCACCCTTCCCTTTTATATGATTTATATACACAAGATGCACAGGTTTAAAGACTCACCAATTTTTATTAAAATTAATTTAGGGTCACATTTTATTTCACATTTGTCACACTTCGATTATATTAGTTTACACGATTCATTTTAAGTTTGTGTCATATTTCAGTCAAAGACACTACAGGAAAATAAAGATTTGCCTACGGAATTAGAATTGTCTACTAAATCTTTCCAACAAAAAAGTTTGTAGTAAGAATTGCCTACACAATTTTCAAATTATGAAAGCATATATATTTCTCAACCTAGAAACAACTTGCCTATGGAATTAATTTGCTTACAATTTCTAGGTATAATTACCTACAAAAATTTACCTACAACACAATTTGCCTATGGAATTTCTGTAGGCAAATTATTTTGTAGGTGCGGAAGGAAGATGCCTATACAATTAAAAAAAATTGTAGGTGGTTCGTAGGCAATCCCCACTACAATTTTTTTTGTTGGAAATTTCGTAGCCATATTGACAATTTCCGTAGGCAAATTTATGTTTTTTTGTAGTGAGATAGCATCACGTTTCACCATTGTGTTCAATTGCATAGTGAAACTGGTGAACAAGAGGCTGACTCTTATTTATATATTTTTTAGAATAAAAACATAAATTTAAGAGTAGGTCTCTTGTAAACCAGTTTTATCGTTGTTGATAGTTGTTCTAATCTTGTGGATTATCTAAGTGGATGTGGCTCGATGAACGGCTTCAACTAATATATGTGAATGATTGAAATATTCAATGCAAGGTGAGCTATAAATGGTGAAGAATAAGAATAGAAAAAGTCATATATACTCAGAGATTTGTCAAGTCTTGCGTGGACTTGGGCTTTAATTTTTGTGATCATTTATTATGAGTCAATAAGGTTGTATTTATAGTATATTTGGATGATCTTTGTGTTGCCCTAATATTTTGGGGAACCCAATCCATAAATTAAATACATGGATTTGTACGTACTTTTACAAAGACTTCGTCGAATCCTCTTTGGCAGATGGATTCGATCCAATGCGGATTTGACATCTGTACTATAGTACAAGATCTCATTTTTTTAATGAAATTTACTTTCTAAAATAGGGCTTGAAGAATCACCCTCAATATTGATTCTCTAAGTTCCCTCCAAATGATCTTGATTTTGTGTATTGAACTCGATGTCATCTTTGAACTTCGTCTTGGTCCAATCGGCCCAATAAACTTTCATATAACTTAAGTCAATTAAATAGCTATATAAGTGGCACAATATCATAACCGTACTAATGTATAACTTGAATACTTGTATGTACAACTAAATGTTTTGTAGCTTCATTAAAATAAAATTGGTATACTTTCAATTTTATTTCTATATATTCTTTACTTTTATATTTCAGATTATATATGATAAGTATATTTTATTTTATTTTTTTTACAATTAAAAATTGTAGAGTATGTATACACTGAAATGGATTTATGTATAAATTTGGATCCTAATAACAAACAAGGGTCCAAATAGAACCCGCCAACCCATTGCTACTAGGGCCCAACTTGCGGATTTGCGAGACTTGCGGTATTAGCTTAACAATCCATTAATTTTGGGGAAAAATATCAGCGTGTTAGGTTAATCAATTTTTTCATAGCATCGAGAACTCAAAGTAATTCACGGTGATGTTCAATATTCCAGACAAAAAATAAGAAGACTGAGATGGAGCTAGTGGGATTAGGCATCAAGCATTTCTGTTATTTTTGTAAGCTTGCTCCAAATTTTATTACACAACTCATAGCATCTTTCTTAACATCAATTAATATATCTTGCAACTCCTACAATTAAAAAATAAAAACAAATACATTAAAAACAGTAAAGTGAATTATTACACTTTAGTGAAAGGGACTAATATTATATCCTTCAGTTATTACGCTAATACCCTTTTATAACGTTACTCTTTAGTGATCACGGCTAGTACCCTTCTATAATGTGGGTTATACCCTTTAGTTATCACAACTGATACCCTTTTGTAATGCGGGTCATACTCTTCAATTATAACGACTAATACCCTTTTATAATGTGGGTTATAACATTCTGTTATCACGATTAATACTCATTTGTATGCTAAAATAATATTTTATATTCATATAATTAAAAACTAATTATGTATAACTAATAATTCTTTGAATTTATAGAATATATAGAAAAGGAGTATGTATAGAGTGAAATTGGTTCATACATTAATCACTAAAGGGTATTAGTTACTTTCACTAAAGAGTATTAGTTGTTTTCACTGAAGAGTATTAATAGTTATCACTGGAGAGTCTTAGTTTGTTTTCAATAAATAATTAATTTTCTTCAGTGAAAACAACTAATACACTTAAGTTAAAACAATTAATATTTTTTAGTGAAACAAGTAATACTTTTTAATGAAAACAATTAATACTCTTAAATGGTTCATTTATGAACTATTTTTACTCTATACTTTGTCATAGAAAAATTGTGAATTTAAAAAAAAAAAATTAAATTCAAGTAAATTTTAAAAATATTTGGATCCAAAAAATAAATAAAAAAAAAGAATGGTAAAAACAATTAAAATAGAAGGTCACAGGAAAAAAAAAAGAAATATGGTTAAACAAAAAAATAGAGTTGTCATATAGCAAGCCATAATGATTTGTTATACTAACTCAGTTTAACAACTATAACCCGCGAATTATATTACGGATAAGCAGATTCAATTTTATTTATAAACAGGATTCACGCTACACTTTGCCTTTTAAGAAAACATAAAATAGATAAATCAAAGATATATGAATTGTGGTACATTTATGAATTAAGTGGTTGTTTATGAAAATAAAGTCAATGACATGTGAAGTACACTACAAGAAAACATAAAATTGCCTGAGGAAATTGCCAATATGGCTACAGAATTTCCAACAAAATTTTCGAAGTAGGGATTGTCTATGAATTACATGCAAAATTTTCTAATTATATATACATTTTCGTTCCTTTACCTATAAAGTATTTGCCTACGGAATTTTCGTAGGCAAAGTGTTTGTGGATAAAATTTTTTAGGCTAATTGCTTGTAAGTAATTAATACCTAGAAATTTCATTTCGTAGGCATTGCTTAGGTTGAAGAATAAAGTTTTCTATATGATTAAAAAAAATTGTAGAAAGTCGTTGTCAGTCCTACTATGAAATTTTTTTGTTGGAAAATTCCGTAAGCAATTCTAATTTTGTAGGCAATTTTTTATTTTTTGTCGTGGTAATTAAGTGATAGCTGGATGATGAATTTTTTTTTTTTTTTTTGTTGAGAATAACATATTGAGCATACTTTTGGACAACCATGAGTACTTATGTGATCTCCTATTCCAAGTATCACGTCATACTCTACCTTCTTGAGGTATTAGGAACTATTAAAAGTAAAAAACTTAACCATTACCACAATCTTACGGGTTTCAACATTTAGTGTAGTACTTTCCAAAAAAAATGGTCGTGTTACCGATTGTTTACAACAAATATCCACAACTTAATTTTTCCATTGAATCAAGATTTTGGAATCTTCAATCAATGAGGTTGGATTGCCGCCACTCTTTCGTTTTTTATTTTGTGAATTTTTCACAAAACACATGAAGGATACACAAAGATTCAGAGTTAACACAGAACTGCATATATAACACTCAACCAAATTTTATATGCGTCATACTTTCTGATTATATCCATAAAATTTTGCTACCATCACTATGCCATGATGAATTGTATGGACTTAATATATATATATATATATATATATTAAGGATTTATTATTATTAGAATTATTTCTTAAGCTACAAACGTGAAGATATACGTGTAGGGCGTAGCAATAATTTGTACAAGTATGTGTGAGTTATAACAATATTCAATAAATTGTAGATCACTTGAAATCTTTACTTCTAAGGGAAATAATCAACTCTCTGTGAATATCATAATAAGGACAAAAGAAAAATTCATGAGTACGCTTATTTCGAGTTTTTCAATGTGAATGGATTTTTTTTTTCACCGTCCTCGAATATATAGAATAAATGATTGTCTATATGGTGGTTACATAAATAATTAATGTTATACTCTAGTTTGGTAAAAATATAAATAAAAGGAAAAATAAAGGTAACCAAATGATCAGATAATGATTAATTAATTCTCATTAACTACTATAATTACTATATATTTATTTTTATTCTTATTAACATAAAACAATTTTTAAATCAAGCGTGACGTAAGTGTTATTCATAAAAACATTAGAAAACAACTGTCGATTTACTTTTTGCAAAATGTGTCAGATAACATCATGAAAATTTAGTCACAATCGAGAAGGAAATCATAGTTAAAATGTCTTCAAAGGAAGATATGCAAAAAATAATTACATTTGTTTAATTTAGTTTTTTTTTATTTTTATATTCTTTCCATGGTATTATTTAAGTGAAGTAGAATACAAAAAAACATAAGTATCTATTCTCAACCTCTCCATAAATTTTTTGGTCCTCAATTTGACCATAGATTGGTGTGGGAACTGGGAACAGATAGCATTAGTTGTTGGTGAACTACTCGTTGACATTAACGGATCCAGTTGGGGAAAATATATTCATTGGTAATGGTAACAATTACTCATAATGAAAATGATTTGTGCTTCATTATTTTTAGGAAATGGGAACGAATAAAGTGGGTTAACGCCTTAACGGTATACATGTATAATTTTAGTTGATGATACCAATTTGTATATTCTCATAATTTTCCCCACCTTTTTGTTTTTTAAAAAAGTTAGTTTATTAGAATCTACTCTTCTTGATCATTTGTAACTCCGTATGATATTATAAATTTTGATTTGTGTTTATACTCTCATTTTGGAGTAGTAAGTCTCCAATGTACCCATTACTAATACTTTTTAAAACTACGCACCAATAATATAATCTATGTGAAAAAAATTTGTCCATTCACTAAAAAGTGAAAAATCAAGAATCACCATGATCTATTCCTATTTTTTATCGTTCGGTCAAAATGTTTTTTATTAATTTGTAAGTCCATTCAACTTTAATAAAGAACTCAGTGTTACTACAAATGTTTTCACGGAATGTTAAAAAGGGGCACCATAAAAAAAAAAAAAAGTGATCTTCTAATTTTAAAACAAAAATCTTGATATTTTATGATAAAGTACCCCTAAATTAAATTTCTGTAAATTGAGCCGAGTAACCTAAGCCAATAGATGAGTTGAACAGTTATCAGTTTGGTTGAAAGTGGAACCCTTTTTTTTGATTGATTTATTTTGTTAGAAAAGTATCTCTGTAGCTCAAGCCATAATAGTCCCTCTTACTTTTTCTTGCTTCAAACATGATTTAAGCATTACTTCAATATCAAGAATCCCAATTTCTTTCTTTCTTTATTTTTACCCTATTTTAATTTTTAATAACCAGAGAATCACAACTACTAATATAACATGCACTGAGTTAACATACTAGTTAAAAATCCCCTTTATCCCTTTCCTTCAGTAAGAAATACACATATGGAAATTGACACATCAAGATTGTTAAGCTGTCATTAAAGTATCAGATTCAATGATGATTTTCTGGTGAAAAAGTTCAGTTTTTGACAATGATTTTTTTTTTTTTTTCAAACTTCTAACCTAACCAATTATGGTGAACAACTGTAAACACCAACTACTTGAAGTTGAACACTTAATCCTCTATTAGGCTACTCAAACATAAGCAATTTGGTCAAGACTTTCTCCAGATGGAGATTTTGTCTGGTTAAAATTCGAAATCTCTCCATCTATATCAGAACCTTTCCATGGTTGCATTAAAAAATATGCATGCATTATCTAAGGGTTCTAACATGGTTATTCTTGCTGTTCTGGTTCTGATCTCTCTGTCTAATGCTGTACATTCTGAAAACGAGTATGTATCAGCAGTGGGCGATCCTGGGATGAAACGGGACAGTCTGAGATTGGCGATAGAGTCGTGGAATCAGTGCAATGAAGTTGGGGAAGAAACTCCCAGTATGGGAAGCCCAAGATCAGCTGATTGCTTTGATATCTATAAAGCTTCTCCTCAACAAGGTCAGTTTTCATTGGGAAAATTCTTTCTTTAGGGCCCCCCATTGCAATAAGACATTATATTTACGGGCCTGTAATCAAGGAATTTTTTAATTTATGTAAATGTAGGCCAAATTGACCCGAATTAGCCTAAATCGGGTTAAAAACGCATGTGTCTCACGTGAGGACATGAAATCGGGCTCTGATTTGGGCTACATGTACATAAATTGTAAAGTATTGTCCTTAATTTACAGACTCAAACATAACGTCCTTTTTTTTGCAACTCTTAAAGTTACAGGCCTAAAAAAAAATCCCATTTCCATTCTGTCTTCTTTGTGTCATTAACGAGACTCTAAGATCAAATCGTCTGTGTTTACTTCTATCTGCAGGGAAAAACGAATGCTCGCTCTGTAAATACATGCCATACGTAGTTGTGCACAGAGTTACTGAAGAAGAAAACAGATTAGGAATCGGGCAACCATTCACAGGAATTCAGCAAGAATCGCTCACTAACGTTGATCTATATGCAGCTGAGAAAGAACTCTATCTAGGAAGCAAATGTCAAGTCGAAGACACACCAAATCCATGGCAGTTCTGGATGATCATGCTCAAAAACGGCAACATGGATACATATGCAGCTAAATGCCCCAAAAATGGATTTAAAGTTGGGCCTTATGGCCCAGATAGCCGATTCCCTTGCTTTGGTAAAGGTTGCATGAATCAACCATTGATTTATCATGATTACACGACGTTACAAGGGCCTAACAGGAATCTACTCACGGGTCGTTTCTATGGGTCGTGGGATTTGGATGCGGGTTTGGGTAAGGGGATGGTAGGAAGCAACTTTTCTTATCATTCAGTGACTTGGAAGAAGGAACTTGGAAAAGGAAGCTGGATTTTTCATCATGTTTTACGTACCTCGATCAAGTATCCATGGCTGATGCTTTATTTTCGAGCTGACGCCACGTCTGGAGTTTCCGGAGGGTACCATTACCCTACAAGGGGGATGCTCAAGACTGTAAGTCAATCATTATGATCAATGAAATAGATTTTCTAGTCCTGTTAAGTTATTCCTAATTTGGTTTTAATCCTGTCGACTTTCAAAGATTGAAAATAGTTCTGTAACTTTCAATATTTTGACATTCTTGTTCGATAACCGGCTGTAGGTGGTTATAGAACCAAAATGTCGAAAAAGTAAATTGACAGGACTACTTTCAATTTGTGAAAGTAGACAGGACAAATCGAAATAGGGGCAACTTACAGGACTAAAAAAACTACTCCCTCCAATTCACAATAAGTGAAGTTTTAGTGTAAATCTTTTTATTCAAATTATTTGATGTCTCACTTAATTTTCACTTGTTTTCTCCATTATACTCCTATCTCAATCTTCCAAAAAAAAAAAAAAATCATTCATGTTTTAGTTTACCTTTAATAAACTTATTTAGCTAGAATTGAGTAATATGAAAAAATACTAAATAAACCATGACGTTATATTTGTCAATATACACCAACTCTCAAATTCAACAGCAGATGTTAAAAACATCATTATTGTGAACCAGAGGGAGTATTTCCCCTTATGATTTTCTGATTTTATTGAATCACATTCAATCTATTCACTTACAAAACCTTAAAAATTAAATGCAGATACCTGAATCACCAGATTTTATAGTGAGATTCACTCTGAATGTGATCAGGGGAGGTGGTCCAAACAGCCAATTCTACCTGATGGACATGGGAAGCTGCTGGAAGAACGACGGGCAGCCCTGCAACGGCGATGTAACCTCAGACGTAACTCGTTACAGCGAAATGATACTGAACCCCGACACGCCATCATGGTGCCGTCCAGCCGACTTCAAGCTCTGTCCACCGTACCACACGTTCCCCAATGGGAGCCGAGTTCATCGCAGTGATACTGCTCGATTCCCATACGAGGCATACCACCTGTATTGTTCGCCTGGAAACGGGGGACACATTGAAACACCTAATGTAATGTGTGATCCATACAGTAATCCTCAGGCACAGGAGATACTGCAGATTCTGCCTCACCCTGTTTGGGGTGATTATGGGTATCCAACAAGGAAAGGAGAAGGTTGGATTGGAGATCCCAGGACTTGGGAGCTCCATGTTGGGAGATTGTCAGAATCCCTCTATTTTTACCAGGTTTGTTGTACACCAGAAATACAATATCTACCACAGATTTACGGGAAAATAGTTTGGTCACATCAGTTTTCACAAATAATTTCCAACTTTTTTTCGACATTTAGTCCCTGGTTGTAGGAGGTGAAACATCCGATTGACCTATCAAGCCCTGCCACGTCAACGTACACCAGATGTTTCACCTTCAGTAGCCGGTTACTGGACTAAAATGTCGTACAATTGAACGTTATTGGACTATTTTCTATTCATGAAAGTCAACAGGTTTTGAACTGAAATAGGGCAACTTACAAGACTAATGGTGCTATTTTTCCTAGATATATACATACTGAATAATGTGCTTTATGCAGTTTTCACCAGATATAGTATCAATAATAGTAATGGTAAAAAGTTGTGGTGATTTGCAGGATCCAGGGACTGCACCAGCTAGGAGGCAATGGAGATCCATAGACTTGGGAACAGAAATTTATAAAGATCCTAATCAAGTAGCAGAATGGACTGTTAGTGATTTTGACATTCTTGTACCCACAAAATAAATACACTTCAAAAGAAGCTGTATATCATTCTTCAGTTTCAATTTTCTTCATCTTGTACAAACTGGATGAAATGAAATGCAGAAAATAACAACATAGTTCTCACTCTGCACTATATGAGACATGATTCGAGAATGTATGTAACTGATCATTTGAATGAAAAAATGTTGAGTATTACAGAACAAAAAAAAATAAAAAATCAATAATACGGCTATAATACAGGCACGGAAATAGACACAGACATAACAACATCACCAGCAAAACCTGTATCTCTAGGTACATTTGAGTTTCCAGCAAACGCATAGCCAACGCCTAATCCACCAAAATGCAATGAGGCATTTTCGTACCTCTGGAAGACTCTAGCAAGCGACGCTGCCTTTCTTCTTGCTCGTTTCGTCCCCGTAAAGAGCAAACTCTGTAGTAATCCGGCCAAAGACGGGGCTTTCACCACCCTCTCGGTGGCGGAGGCACCACCACTTCTGCATAATTCGAGCAATGCCGCCACAGCATTTTCTTTACCCTTCGGTGTCCCGCATCGCATCATTCCAATCAGGCCCTCGACGGCCATTTCCTCGCTCCCGACTGCTTCAGCCCCAACCGGCTGACGCACGATAAGAGCCAACGAGCCCGCTGCTTCTTCGGAGACGTTTTCGCTTCCCAATGCCTCGACTAGTGCCTTAACTGCACCTGATTCTATCATCGTTGCACAATTCTCGGTGTGTGTAGATAAGTTGAATAAAGCCGTCACTGCATCTTTTTTCCCTCGAGGCGTTCCCTCTCCCAAGAGCCGAGCTAAAGCTCTGATCGCCCATTCTTCTTCTGCTATTCGTTTCTTGTAGTCGTGAACGGAAGAGAGGCTGAAAAGTGTCGCAGCAGCATTTTCTCTGGCCTCCGTTGTGTGGCCGTATCTCAAAACTCCGACAATGGCTCCTATACATCCTTCCACATTCATAATCAAGCTCTTATTCTTATCATATATAGACAAGTTTAACATAGCCGTTACAGAATTCTCTTGTGCAAAGATATCTGAAGATGAGAGTAGGTTCTTCAGGAGAGGAATAGCACCAGCTGCAGCAATGCAAGCACGATTCTCTCGTCCCGTTTTTGCCAACAACCTTATCTCCATTGCAGCGACAGTTTTAGCCATTGACGTCCCATTTTCCAGCTGTTCAACGAGCAAACGAGCAGTTTCCTTTGTAGCTTCGATAGCTGCCTTGCTTGGAAACGCAGTCACCGTATTTTCAGATACATAATCGGGGTTCTCAGGTGGATCATACGGTATATCATTAGCCATACACCACTGCATGATTAAGTTTCTCAGAGCCCGATTTGGAACCAGCTTCGTGTGAACAAGCATCTGTCCTGTTTTCGGACAAGTGGAATGCCCTTCCTGCATCCATCTTTCGATTGAGGAACGCTCGTACGTTTGCCCTGTGGATATTATCACCGGATCTTTCATCAAATCCAACGAAACGGGGCAACAGAAATCCTTCGGGATTGTAATAAAGGTGTCTGAAATCTCCCGCGTGATTCCTTCCTTTGTGTTCTTATGGCTACACTTTCCTAATTCACTTTCATCTTCAAATCTAAACAGCAAGAACCTACAATAACGAATCAACGCAACGAATCCGTTGAGAACAGAGCCCGCAGGCTCGATATCCCCATCATGATTCACAATCTGCTCCTCTAAAAACTCAATCTCATATCTACAACTTTCAACATCATAAATCCCTAACTTCTCCACAAAAAAGGCATGCAATTTAGCCTTCTCAGGGGTCCTTCCATGCCCAAATTCATTCAAGAAATAGTACAACTTCAACCTTAACAAATCATCATTCCTATCTATGAACAGTTTCGACTTTCTTGATTGTTTACACAGCAATTCCATGTGTTCTTTAACATCTTCAGATAAATTGACTTCACTCAGAGGAAAAACATCCAAAAGGGTGGATATTTCCTGATTCAAATCATGGAAATTCCCAGAAATAGTGTGGTTTTGAAGTAAAAGCCACAACTTACTCGACCCTCTAACATAATCAATCAAAATTTTAGACCTGTAAAGCAGGAGGTACAACTCCTTCAAGCATACAAACACAGTCGACGCTGTTTCCAAAATTCCGACGTCGTGAAAAGCATCCAAGAGAAGAGAAATCACCTGAATTTTCCGAATTAAAGATTTCGAATTCTTTACTTGGAAAAAAGGCGACTTCTTATCACCGGAAAATGATGACATCATCTCCGCAGAAATAGCACGCGAAATCTCCAAAACGGCGCCGGTGTTTAAATCCACCGGCGCCAGAAACGCCTCCGGCGACGGCGTACGCCGCCTCTTCAACGACGAGAATATCGCCGCGGACGCCATAAGCGACCCAGAAAAAAAATTGAATTTAAAAAAAGAAAAGAAAAACACACAGGAATTTCTACAAACACCTTATGGGCGTTCAGGCTTCAATGCACACACGCGGAATTCGGTAGTATGAGAAAGGTTTGTTTGATTTTCCTCCGCGTTTTTTATGGGTATATAAAAAAATCTACAGATTCTGAATCCGCGTGGGAAGAACAAGACGAAGGGGGGAAAAGAAGAAAAAGGATATGATCACTGTACATTTGATTAATGATGGATTGACTGAATTTTTCCATACGGCATTTTTTTTTCAGGAATTTAATATTGTTGGGTTATTTTCTTGGAATTGTTATGCAGGGCTGCTCGAAAGTGACCTCCCAAAAAAGTGGGGTGGGGGTGGGGGTGGGTTATGTTATCACCATGGATTTTCCATACATTATTACAGAAACTTGTGGGTGATTGGAATGATAAGGCAGAGCTGTAAAGATGTTTGATGGTTTGCTGGTATGATTTTGTGAGTTTTGTGGGTATTAATTATGGAGAATATATATTGTTTCACTAAAAAATATTAATTTTGAAAGTTACAAATTATTTTTATTAAGGTGTATGAGTTCAAGAGTGGGTATAGTGTGAATTATTTCATTGGAGGGTATAAATTGTTATAATAAAAATATAAACAAATTTCATATTATGCATGCTCTTTTTTTATAATTTGTTCAAAGTTTTTTTTTTTTTTTCATTTTCAGCAATTTGAAAACTCAGTATCTTACTCAAAAGCCAAAATTAAAGTTCAGTTTTCAAAGTGTAATTAATTGCGTATATAAGTGATTTTTTCCCAATTTGTCTCAATTATAATTAATTCTTAAATAAGGAAAAATAGAAAAAAAAAGTGTATTTTGCTTTGATACTAGGTGTAATATTTGATTAATTATTACACCGTTGACTAAAGAAAACTTGCCTTTTTAACAGTTTTAAACTTGTGTAATTGTCGTGTTCTATCCGGTCGGAATTTTCTAAATGATGTTGTCCTTTTCGCAAGCTCAGTCCAAAATTTTCTATTTTATGCGGCAAAATAGTTCATGATAAGTTTATCATAAAACAATTTTAAAGTGAGAGAATGTGAATTGCGTACATGTAATTTACAAAAGTTTAATATATATATATATATATATATATATATATAATATAAATAAATAAATAGATGTATTATGGAAGTTATAAGTAGGGCTTGAAGATTTCTGGGTGTATTTGGGGACTTGGTGAACTAATCTAACTACTAACCACTAACATTTACCGATAAAAATAAAATAAAAAAAATAATAATAAATAAATAGATATATATATATATATCCAAATCACAATAAGCAATAACGCAATAAGCAAGATAATTACCCCTTTAGTTTTTTCATATTTGCCCACATTGCTTATAAGCTATGTTGCATGGGTGCAGTAACGATACAATATGTATATGGCGATATAATTTTTATTTCAAAATTTGGGATGTGATTCGGATATATATGTTTATTTATTTATATTTTATTATATATAACACCTAATATATATATATATATATATATATATATATATATATATATAATCTTATTATACTATATTTCCAAACATCTTTAAGATAATGTGTCAGCACCACCTTATTCTTAGGTGATGTGGCATGTCTAAAATCTCTCTATTTCAAAATAATGCGCTCTTATTAAAATTTATTTTATGCATGTTTTAAATTTTACTAAGACTTAATCTACACCATATATTTTACACTTTTAATCACAACCATTCATTTCATTTTGTATTTTCTATAAATGTCAAATATCACTTTAGTTTTATTCTAGTTCATAACCCTAATCATCATCTCTTCTCTTCATTTTTTTTTTATTTGTTGTGTACTATGTGAAGAAATATGATTTTATTTTTTATTCGTTTATTTGGATTATTTCTGTAATTTTTTGTGTAAATCATATCTTTTTTTTTTTGCAGGTAAACAAATTTAGTATGCACATGGAGATGAGTAGGCGCACACTAAAAGAAAATTATATGTGCATCTTGAAGATCATTCGAGCCGTAAGTTTCTAAAGTATATTCATATTCATATCTTTATATTTGTATTTTTTTAGAATCCACCATCAATAACTTTTTTCTCTTTCAATTAAAAAATTCTTTCATCGCACGTCTACGATTTTGATCCAACTATTATTCTTTCTCGAATAAGCTGTGCGTTATTGTTGAAATCTGATTAAATTTTATGTTTTTCCATTTTGTATTGTAGGTAACCTAAAAGTGATGTAGAGATATTTTTTCATGGTCGCACCATATCTCTTCTTAGATATTTTTGGAAGTTATTTTTGTAAAATATTGATAGATGTGAAATTTTTGTAGGAGGAAAATGAAATAATTTGGAAAAGATATTGTCACCGAAATAATGTATAATACAAAAAATATTATGTCATCAAATATAATATCTTGCCTTCAATAATAGGTTGTAATACAAAAGTTTATTTTTGGATAAAATTATGTGGTCAAAATAGACTATTAAACTGCAAAATACAGATATTTTTTCTATACTGGGATATCGATTTGAATGTGAATTAGTTAATATTTTTAAAATTTTCTATTTATTTATGTTTAGTATTTTTTTTATTGTTCATTGAATTATAATTACAATTTTAATATTATATCAAAATTACAAGATATTTTAAAAAAATTAATGTCTATAATTTGAAATAATAATAACAATTTTTTTTTCAATCCGCGAAATTCGCGGGGATACGCACTTGTTAAGTAATAAAACATCAGTTCAAGTTTTATTAGTCCAATACATATATAATAATTGTGAACTTAATCTAAAATAAGTGTCACATTATCAATTTAAATTATATTATATAGTAAAATTTGGTTGAAATAACATATTAATTAATTTAATGCTTAATGAGTAAGCTACACGAGGCGGATTCGAGAATCCGTTAGTTGGATTCGCCACGTGGCAGCCAGATTCGTCACGTGAAGAATTGGATTCGCGAATTCAAGAATCTCACCCTTTTTAGGTGACGGGTGCAAATTCAATACTATCTTATTATAATATATTTCTAAACCTCTCCAAGGTGATGTGTCAACACCACTTTATTTTAAGGATGGGGTGACATGTCTCAAATCTCTCCATTTCAAAATAATGCGCTCTCATTAAAAGTTGGTTTAAGTTTTGATCTCAACCATTTATTTTATATAATTACATCTAAACCATTAATTTGTAACTAGGGTTAATATAATTATTTATTATTTTCATTTGTCCATAAGCCGTCTTTCTCTCCACTTCTATCTCTCTCACACCGTCATACTCCTCTTCGATATTTTTCACAGCGCCGCTTCCACCCCCTCTCCAATTAGCGTGGACCAGTCGTGGATGTTAGGTTATAACTTTCTCTGTTATTTTTGTCTTTTAATTTCTACTCATCTCACGGTTCATTTTCTCAAATTTTTCATTTTCTAACGCCCTTAAGCGACTGACTTCCTTGCCGCTGCCTGCCATGACTGCACACGTCGCCTCATTTCCAGAATCTTTCAAAGGTTAGAGTTTTTTTATAATTCACGATTTTTTTACGAAATTATCTTCGGTATTAAGTTTTCTCTGTGTATTAAGTCGTTCCTCCGCCTAGCCCAGCGTCATGCAAGGTATGTAGGTGTTGCCTCACTGCTCTACTCCCGCCGCCTCAAACCGTATCGGATACCGCGGCCTTGAACCGATGGTATGATACTGATTTTTTATAGCATTTTTCTTGGTCTTAGGTTTTTTCTTCTTGCCTCCTTTTTTAGTTTTTGTCATCCTCCATTGAACAGTCTCGGCGCCGCCGCCATGTCCTCTAAGATGTAAAACATATATTTTTTACACAATTCAACGATTTTCTTACTTAGATATTTTTGAAATTTATTTTTGCAAAATATTTATATATGCTAATTTTTGTAAGAGGATATTGAAATATTTTGCAAAAGATATTGTCACGTAAAAGATGACAAGATTCCCAAAGAATTTTGTCATCCAATCATATCTTACCATGGATAATAGATTGTAACATTAATTTTTTTGGACAAAATTTTACTATCCAAAAGATATTGTCACTGAAATAGCATATTATTCCCAAAAAATCTTGCCATGAAATGGAATATCTTACCATGTATAATACAATAATAGATATATTTGGAATAAATATTTTTACAAAATATTTATATATGCTAATTTTCTAAGAGGATATTGAAATATTTTGCAAAAAATATTGTCACGTAAAAGATGGCAAGATTCCCAAATAATTTTGTCATCCAATACCATATTTTACCATTGATAATAGATTATAACATTAAAAAAAATTTGGACAAAATTTTACTACCCAAAAAATATTGTCACTGAAATAATACATTATTTCCAAAAAAAATATTGTCATGATATACAATTAATATCTTACCATGTATAATACTATGATACGGAAAGTTAGCAATTTTTTTTAAAAAAAATTCGATTTTTTTAATATTTTTTTTCAATATACATGTATACACGAAATGTTTAGGAGAGAATTAAATTTTTTTAAATAATTCGAATTGACATTTAATATTATATTAAAATTACAAGATATTTAAAATAAAAAATATTTATACTTATAATTTAAAAATAAAAATAATATTTTTTTCAGTCCGCGAAATTTGCGGGAATACGCGCTAGTATTATGATATTTTTAGAAAACTCGGTGCATCATAACTTTTGATTCTACTATTTATTGTAAGTTTTGAATGCTTATTTAATTTAATTTTAGTTAATTTTCTTTCGTCTAGATTGAAATAATTGTTTGCTAAAGGAATATACTATTTGCATTGTGGTTGACTATGAAGAGAGAAAATAACAGTGTAATAATTTCATAAGGATGAGGATTGCATATGTCATTAATTTTGATTTTTTTTCTTTTTTTGATTTTAACTTATCGTCACTATTCCAAGGTGACTCGAATATACCCCTCCCTCCCAAAAAAATAATAATTAAACACTTATCTTTTTTGGTCTATCCCAAAAGCACTTTCACTCTCAAAATAAAAAAATTAATTTATATGTATATTCACAAAAATATATTGTACACATATTTATTCATATACTACTATTTTAATCAAAAAAATATATGTGCAAATATATAAGTTGATCGTTCTTACCATTTGTTCCCTCACGTATAGCATTTGTGAAGGGTCAAATGTGAAGTATGTAGTCTGCTGAGCTTAATTCAATAAGAGGCTAAGTTGATAAAGTGTTAGCCGTGGGAGTTAGTGAATTTGGGGTACCAGAGGAGGTGGACCAGATGAGGTTGACCAGAGAAGCCTGATCAGAGAAGTCTGACAGGAGAGCTATCAGAGGAGGTCCATCAGGTGAGGTCTGGTCAGACGAGTCTGGTAGATAAGTCATCAGAGGAGGTCTATCAGAGGAGGTCTGGGACCAGAGGTCATCTGGTGTAAGTGACCAGAGCCAAAGGAGGTTTGTCATCTGATCCTGAAGTCCGTTTTACGCAAAATACACCAAATTGGAGCTAATTCGAAGGCGGTTCTAACTGAATCAACCATGGCGGTTATTGAAGTTGTTAGCCAGCTGGATAACTACCTTTACTTTGAGTTTGTTACAACTGATTCGAACCTAGGGTTCGTTTCCAATCTCTGTATTATAAAAGGGGGTTTTCTCAACTGAGAGAACAACTTGAGAACTTCATCTGTGAGCGCAAACACGAGAGATTGATTGTGATTGTAACTTGTAACTTCCAATTTCTCATCTTAGTGAAAAGATATCCTCTCGGATCCCGTGGACGTAGGAGTATTCATCTCCGAACCACGTAATTCTGGTGTTCTTGTGTGATTTCAATTTCGTGCTTATTGTTTCCAGATTCCGATTCCCGGAAACAAGTTTTCTTGTGAATCTAAAACGTGATTAACAAGTGGCGCCGTCTGTGGGAAGCAATCATGGCTGCAACTAAGTTCGATATTGAGAAGTTCACGGGGAAGAACGATTTCAGCTTATGGAAGATCAAGATGAAGGCTCTCCTGGTACACAATGGTTTGTACGAAGCCTTGTTGCCACCGGCTCAGGTGGCTTCTGGATCTAATCCGGCGAAGGTGGAGGAGAACAAGAGGAAGGCGCATAGTGCCCTTATCTTGTGTCTTGGGGACAAGCCATTGAGGGAAGTATCGAAGGAGGAAACCGCTCTTGGGATCTGGAATAAGTTGGAGCAGTTATACCAGACCAAGTCTGTTACGAACAAGTTATACATGAAACAGAAGCTTCAAGTCTTCAAAATGAGTGAAGATAAGAATCTTGGTGATCAGTTGGACGAGTTCAACAGATTGGTGGATGATCTGGAGAGTTTGGATGTTACAATTGATGATGAAGATAAGTCATTGATGTTGTTGAATGCCCTACCTAAGTCTCTGGAAAATTTCAAGGATGCCTTGTTATTTGGTAGACAAGATCAGGTGAAATTTGATGATGTTCAAACTGCCCTGAAAACCAAGTTTCTAAAGATCCAAACTGATGGGAAGAAGCCTGCTGAAGGATTGAATGTTCAATCCAAGAAGAAGAAGGGGTTTCAGTCCAAGAAGAAGGATGGTGGGAAAGGGAATAAGGGTGGGAAGAAGTCTGATTTTGTTGAGAAGAGGAAGTGTTTCACTTGCCATAAGGAAGGTCATCTGAGAAAGAATTGCCCTGAGAGAAGGAAGAAAGACAATCAAGGTGATCAAGATGGAGATGCAGCTGTTGTGGAGGTTGAAGGATATGATAGTGCAGAGGTCTTGATGGTTAGTCATGAGAGGCTAAGTCAAGAGTGGGTCCTGGACTCAGGGTGTACTTTTCATATGTGTCCAAATGAAGACTGGTTTCTGGATCTTGAGAAGATTGATGGAGGTCTTGTTCTTTTGGGTAATGATGAGAGCTGTAAGGTGCAAGGATCTGGTTCTATCAAGATCAAGATGTTTGATGGAGTTGATAGGATCTTATCTGATGTCAGGTTTGTTCCTGAGTTGAAGAGAAATCTGGTTTCTCTTGGTACATTGAATTCTAAGGGCTTTGAATTCAAGACAGAAAAGGGAATTCTATCAATAACCAAATCTGGAAGAATTGTTATGAGGGGTATGATCAAGAATGGTTTGTACACTTTGATTGGAAGAACTGTAACAGGATCAGCTGATGTTACCATGGGGTCTTCTGAGGTCAATTTGTGGCACAAGAGATTGGCACATGTTGGTGAGAAGGGTCTGGTGGAGTTATCCAAGAAGGGAGCAATCCCCGGGAAGAGGATATGTAAGCTGGAATTCTGTGAGAGGTGTGTTCTTGGGAAATCAAAGAAGCAAGCATACCAGAAAGGGAAGCATACCACCAAGGAGGTGATGGATTACATACATTCTGATGTATGGGGACCAGCTAGGGTATCCACTCATGGTGGAGGCAGGTATTTCCTTACCCTTATTGATGATTATTCCAGGAAAGTTTGGGTTTACATTCTTAAACAGAAGAGTGATGCCTTCTCTAAGTTCAAAGAATGGTTGATTGAACTTGAGAATAAGAGAGGCAGGACTATCAAACACTTAAGGACTGATAATGGGCTTGAATTCCTATCAGAGGAGTTTCAACAATTTTGTAGGGAGAAGGGTATTACTAGGCATAAAACTGTTCCTTCAAACCCTCAGCAGAATGGTCTAGCAGAGAGGATGAATAGAACCATTCTGGAAAGGGTTAGGTGTATGTTATCTGATGCTCAGTTACCTAAGAGTTTTTGGGGGGAAGCTGTTAACACAGCAGTTTATCTCATTAATAAAGTGTCATCATCTGCTATTGAGTTTAAAACCCCAGATGAGGTCTGGTATGGAAAGATATCAGATTACTCAAAGTTGAAAGTGTTTGGATGCCTAGCTTATGTTCATGTGAAGCAAGACAAACTTGAACCTAGAGCTTTAAAATGTGTTTTCATTGGGTATCCAAAGGGTGTTAAGGGGTATAAGTTGTGGTGCCTGGAGCCTGGAAACCAGAAGTGTATTACCAGCAGAGATGTTGTGTTTAATGAAGTACATATGGGATACAAGTCTGGTGGAGGTGATGGAGAGCCATCAGCAGAAGAGATGGATGGTGTTATTTCTGAGCCAATTACTCAAGTTGAGGTGGAGCCTGGTCATGACAATCATGAGAGAGCATCTGGTTCTGAACCAGAGCAGGAAACCGGAGAGAATGAGTTATCAGATGAGGATAGTGCACCTGCAGAAGAGGAGGAAGAAGTGCCAGAAGCAGACTTGAGAAATTATAGTCTGACAAGAGACAGATCCAGAAGACAAATACATCCTCCAGCAAGGTTTGGCCGTGTGGATCTGGTCTCCTATGCACTTGTTACAGCAGAAGCCATAGAGTACCAAGAACCTAATAGCTACAAGGAAGCCCTTGAGTGTGATGATAGGGAGTCATGGATTACAGCCATGACAGAAGAGATGGAGTCTCTTAAGAAGAATCAAACTTGGATTCTTGTTGATAAGCCACCTAGGTAGAAGCTAATCAGTTGTAAATGGCTGTTTAAAAGGAAGCTTGAATCTGGTGTGAAAGATCAGGTGAGGTTTAAAGCCAGGTTAGTTGCCAGAGGATTTACTCAGAGGGAAGGAATTGATTACAATGAGGTTTTCTCACCTGTTGTTAAGCATTGTTCAATCAGATTACTTCTGAGCAGAGTAGTCCAAGAGGATCTGGAGCTACAACAACTTGATGTAAAGACAACTTTTCTGCATGGTGATCTTATTGAGGATCTGTACATGCACCAGCCAGAAGGGTTTGTTGAACCAGGGAGAGAAGGGAAGGTGTGCCTGCTCAAGAAATCATTGTATGGCCTCAAGCAAAGTCCAAGACAGTGGCACAAGAAGTTCAATGAAGTTATGCTATCCATTGGTTTTGTAAGAAGCAAGTATGATACTTGTGTTTACCTGGAAAGGCAAGGTAATGATGTGATAGCCTATCTTCTGATCTATGTGGATGACATGCTTATTGCCAGTAAGAGTCTTCTGAAGATTCAGAGTATCAAAAGGAAGCTAAGTGCCAGATTTGATATGAAGGACTTGGGAAATGCTAAAAGGATTCTTGGAATGGATATTCTTAGGGACAGGAAAGCTGGAAGACTATTCTTATCCCAGAAGAGTTACATTGAGAAGGTCCTGAAGAGGTTTAACATGCATGAGAGTAGAGTTGTGTCAACTCCTCTGGGACAACAGTTCAAATTATCTAAGGAAATGGAACCAAAGTCTGATGAAGAGAAGAAGACTATGATGAAAGTACCTTATGCAAGTGGGGTTGGAAGCCTGATGTATGCTCTGGTCTGCAGCAGACCAGACTTAGCTTATGCATTGAGTATGGTGAGCAGATACATGGCTAATCCTGGAAGATTACATTGGGAAGCTTTGAAATGGATATTCAGATACCTTAAGGGGTCATCTGATCTGGGTTTGATGTTTGAGAGGATGGTTGACCAGAAGAGTCCACTGGAAGGATTTGTAGATTCTGATTTTGCTGCTAATCTGGACACCAGAAGATCCTTAACAGGGTATATTTTTACTCTGTACAATACTGTTGTAAGCTGGAGATCTGTCCTGCAGAGTGGAGTTACATTGTCTACTACAGAAGCAGAGTTTGTTGCAGTATCTGAGGCTGTTAAGGAGGCCTTGTGGTTGAAAGGCATAATCAAGGATTTTGGCATAAGTCAAAGGGTTGTGGTCATTCATTGTGATAATCAGAGTGCAGTTCATCTGGTGAAACATCAAGTATTCCATGAGAGGTCAAAGCATATTGATGTAAGGTTGCATTTTGTAAGGGAAATCATTGATAAAGGAGTGGTTCTCATCCAGAAGATATCTACAGAGGACAATGCTGCAGATATGTGTACAAAGTCTTTACCAGGTACGAAATTCAAGTTCTGTGTTGAATTGGTAAAGATGAGTGTATGGGATGTTCCTTAGGCCCAAGCTGGAGTATGGAGGAGAGGTGGAGAGGATTGATACTTCTCATCTGAGGTGGAGAATTGTGAAGGGTCAAATGTGAAGTATGTAGTCTGCTGAGCTTAATTCAATAAGAGGCTAAGTTGATAAAGTGTTAGCCGTGGGAGTTAGTGAATTTGGGGTACCAGAGGAGGTGGACCAGATGAGGTTGACCAGAGAAGCCTGATCAGAGAAGTCTGACAGGAGAGCTATCAGAGGAGGTCCATCAGGTGAGGTCTGGTCAGACGAGTCTGGTAGATAAGTCATCAGAGGAGGTCTATCAGAGGAGGTCTGGGACCAGAGGTCATCTGGTGTAAGTGACCAGAGCCAGAGGAGGTTTATCATCTGATCCTGAAGTCCGTTTTACGCAAAATACACCAAATTGGAGCTAATTCGAAGGCGGTTCTAACTGAATCAACCATGGCGGTTATTGAAGTTGTTAGCCAGCTGGATAACTACCTTTACTTTGAGTTTGTTACAACTGATTCGAACCTAGGGTTCGTTTCCAATCTCTGTATTATAAAAGGGGGTTTTCTCAACTGAGAGAACAACTTGGGAACTTCATCTGTGAGCGCAAACACGAGAGATTGATTGTGATTGTAACTTGTAACTTCCAATTTCTCATCTTATAAGTGAAAAGATATCCTCTCGGATCCCGTGGACGTAGGAGTATTCATCTCCGAACCACGTAATTCTGGTGTTCTTGTGTGATTTCAATTTCGTGCTTATTGTTTCCAGATTCCGATTCCCGGAAACAAGTTTTCTTGTGAATCTAAAACGTGATTAACAGCATTGATTGACAATGACGATGATTTTTTTTCGTCCACTCTCATATGCACCTAGTGCACAGTGCACTCAACAGCTGATGTTATTTACACCGAAAAATGTAGGTTGATTATACTAAAAAATGTGGATTGATTACACTAAAAAATAAAAATCAATCACACTGAAAATTTGTCAGTGTAATCAACTCATATTTTTCAATATAATCAGACTTGTTGATAGGTGAGCAATTAATCAAGACGGGTGGGCAGCTTTGAGGTACTTAATATATAATTAATGGTTCAATCCAATCAAGTGAAGTTTAAGACGAACAAATGTGATGAGTGAGCAACTCACACAAACAATTTTACTTATCTTTGGTTGCCCAGAAACTAAGCGAGCAAGTAGCTAAGGGTTATGCAATAGTCAAGCAACATGGAGAAAGAACCGAGATAAAAATTTCCATCAAAGTGGCTCTGGGACGGCAACTAATTACCTTAGATTATACCTAGAACACTCTTGTATTTAGTTACTATATTAGAAGATAACAACTGTTTTAACTCTCGTCACGTGTGTAAATATAATAATTAATAGGTTAACAACTGTCTTAACACTTATCAAACATGTAAGATAGGTGATTGATAGGTTGACACATCCTTCTTGCTTGTACTTGTATAAATATCCACATTTTTAACAATAAAAAGGATGAACAAATTCACAAGTAATACACATATGCTGTTCAATTAGTACTTACATATTCTCATCAAATTATTTCTTTAAACACAATTAGATGTTTTAATTGGTGATCCTCTTAAGTAAAGGATCATCAACAAGACTATATTTTTCAGTGTAAACAATTATTTGTTGAGCGAGTGCAATATGCATTAGGTGCACACATTTTTATTTTGTTAATGACCACATTAAATTCACAATATAAATATTGATAATTCAAGAAAATCGCAAATAATATACACTTCTTTCACCTATGTTTTGCAATAAGTAATTTTAAAAAAAAAATTATAATAAAATTTAGACACACACATATTTACTCTCAACCAATTAAAAGGGTAGAGTTATTCTTGATATGTCGATTTGTGGTTTACTTTCCATATGTGTTGTTCTTTTGTTCAGCCTTATTCGATGTGTGACAATTTTATTGAGTCAGTTAGTGTTTTTTTTTTTTTTTTTATTTGATGTGTGATGATTTTATTGATCCGTGCCATATATGGAATAATGGAAATAATATTATTATGGCAAAAACTTGTATGAAACGGTCTCATGGCATGAGACAATACAAATTAACATTTACCCTTACTAAAGTGTTAATGCGCCAATGCCCAAATTATATCACATCTCATTGACTCATGCTATGAGACGATTTCATACAAGACCTACACTATTACTATTGGTTAAGAAGCAAATGAAAAAAGAACAGTAGAAAGGGGATTAATGAAGATGAAAAGGAGGCTTCATCATTATGCCTGTGTTGACTTATTCACAAGATAGGCTTGTGCTTTCTTTCAAAGATTTCAAAATTCACAATTGCTAGTTGACTTTTGTAGAAAATAAAGGATGATTAGATAGAGTAATAAACTTTATATAATTTTTTTTTTTTAAATGAGAATTCATAATATTGATTGCGAGATATTGGAAGAATGGGGTTATATTATAGCAAATTAACTTTTGTAACTGTGAACTAATGAAATGCATATATTTTTTATAATAAAATTTTCATGTAATAAGAAAATGTCAAATTCTACCGCGACATTTATTCGTCGTTTGAAACTGAATTTTTATTAATACTATGATATCTATTTACTAACATTAATACTCTTATAAACTTAGTTCAAGAAACATTACACATACAAACACGTCGAATTGTATGTGATATTAAAAATAATAATATTATTAAATGAATATTTATGGTATTATTAAATAAAAATTTCATATGTTGAATAAGTTTTGCATCACTCGTTTCATTAAATGGTATTACTCAATTATTAGTTACGTTGTTCACACCAATTAAATGATATTACTCTTTTCACTTACTAGTATTACTCGTTTCACTAACTGGTACTCCCTCCGTCCCCAATCACTTTTCACAGTTACTTTATCTTCGTGTTTTAGTGAGCGAGTTGTTTATTAATATTTGAAATGATAAAATAATTTTTTAGGGTATAATAGATCTACCTCTTCTCTATTATAAAATAATTTTAAAATTACTTTATTATTTCAAATACTAATAAAAAACTTGCTCGCAAAAATACGAAATGAATAATAACTGTGCAAAGTATTGTGGGACGGTAGTATTAAAAAAAAATCAATTGCACATGTTAATTGTTTCACATAAATATTACTCATTGTTATTGCGTACTACGAAGTAACATGATCGTTTACTTTGCCTTCAAATTAACTAGCTTGAAAAAGTCCAAATATTATGCATGTATAATATCATTTGCTTCATAGATGTTATATATTAAAAAAAAATTACATACATTCGACATAATTACTATTCATATTATCAATTTATTTAAAATAATTATCATACACACGCATATGGGGAAATTAAAATAAACGGTAAATTTAATTACACCCGTTGTCCAGTGGATTTGGATAGGATTTATAAAATTTAATGCATCCATGATATACATCGCTATCTTTACTTTTAAACTTAAGACTAGTTTTTGCTTAATCCCCTGTTTGGTTTGCTTACAATTCAACTTATTAAATTTGAATACATAATAATATGACACGTACGTGCCTTTGCTGCATTACCATGCATAAAGAAAATCGTACAAAATAGTCTGATTTAATCGTACATAATTGGTATATTGACCAAAAAAAAATGCAAAATAAAGAGTCAAAATAATAAAATTTACGAGAATTATATTATTAATCAGTCCACATATGCTTAGTATTATTCAACATGAGGATTTACGTAGAAGTGGTACAGAGAGTTCTTAAATTCACACTTAGAAAAATGGAACTAATTAATTGGAGACGTTTGCATGGTTCTATTAATTTCAGTTTTTTTCTAGACTTACTAGAAGAAACAAATTCAAGATAGTGAAAATTATCTTTGAGAAAGTTTATTTAATACTAAGTAAATGATTACATATTTGCCTGTTGTCACTAATTTATATGTCCATCACTTACAATGTAATATTACATAGGCAATTAATTAAATAATTGTGAGTTTTCCTACTGTGTAGCATCAAAACATAAATATGATGAATATGTAAGCACAAATTCTTGTATGCACTTAATGCATAACATACATTTGAATTTTGAATTAAATTTCAGATTAAATTTGATTTTTCAATTCTCAATTTATTTAATGAGCTTTGAAAAATGATGGAAATGAGATACATATAGCAATATGTGATACTTATGAGAAAATTTGGAGAATCAGGAAAATTTATATTTTCATTGTTAGTTTTTTATTTAATAAAATTAAATTTGATTTATTATATTTTTTATTCTGCAAGTTGTTTAAGTATTATAAATAAGAGTTTTGTAATCGTTGTTATTCAATTGTTTATTGAAATAAAAAATATTGGGGTATACTAGTCTTTCACGTGTTATTAATCGTTCTTTGGTATTGATAGGTTGAATCAACTAAGTTAAATTTATATCGCTTATGCATATATTGTATTCACAGAATCAGTGGATAATAAATATGTAAATGTAATATCGTGCTCACGCAGCATTAAAAAGTCAAAATTGACAAGATAATTCATCGCAGCTTCATCCTCATCAATATATATATATATATATATATATATATATATATATATATATATACGAAATTGATCATATGTCCACCGGTGGGTATAATATTATATACCCACCGCGAATATGTTAATGACACATAAACAAATTTAAATAATTAATTAAAATAATAGTGGGCCCCTGCTTATGTGTCATTAACACATTCGTGGTGGGTATATAATATTATGCCCATCGTGAGCATGTGATCATTTCCGTATATATATATATATATATATATATATATATATTTCACACATATTAAGACACCTAATATTTATCATAATTACCCTATACAATTTTTTTTTTTTTTTTGAAAAAAAATTGATTTAATTAGTTCAGAACAACTTATAGACTACTTTATATGCATTAAAAAGTATTTAAAAAACTAAAATAACATTTATTTTATAAAAAATACAAAATACTAAAATTACATTTAATTTGGAACCAATAAAATCTCGACCTACTTTTCTAATTAAAACCATAAAACCGTCTCAATGTAATACCTAGTCAACATATATCTTCACTATAAATCTTTCCATCACAGAATTTTGAAACCTGAATTTTCTTGCTCCCTTTTATCCCTCACCAAAGCAAAATTCAAGTGATTACCACCTCATCCTCAAAATTCGATCATTCTTAAAAAATAAAAAATAAAAAACAAAACATTAATTATAACCACCTCAAGATTCCACTTTTCCCAATTTCCAAGAGCAACATATGTTGTCTTAAAATCACAAATCATTACCGAACACATTCATCTCGAAACAGTGGTAGGGTTCTTTTTTAAGTTGCACCAATTTCCATCATACACACACAACCAACCAAAGTGGGTTTCACTAGTACTTCAATATACTTTATAAGTTCATCATTGGAAAAAAAAAAAGAGAGAGAGAGAGAGAGAGCATTACAATTTCTTGTATTCACCATGTTGTGTACACTCCTATTAAACATTATTACTCAATTTATTGAATAACATCACTCATCATATTTAATAATATTACTCAAAAGTTCAATTGAATAATGTTACTTATTTTGTATAATAATATTACACAATTTACTATGGTTATTATTGCACGGTGTAATTGATTCAAAAAATTATTACTTCTCCATATAATGCGAAATTTTAATTTAAAACAAAAAATCTATATATGTCTTGTTTGGGAATTCCGGGTAGATTGCGGGTAGGCCAGTTACTGATCTATTTTGACAGTTTTATTACTCCCTCCGTCCCAGAACACATTGCGGAGTTCACTTTATCTTCGTGTTTTAGCGAGCGGGTTGTTTATTAGTATTTAAAATGATAAAATAATTTTTAAGGTAAGGTATGATAGATCTACCTCTTCCCTATTATAAAGTAATTTTAAAATTACTTTATCATTTCAAATACTAATAAAAAACTAACTCGCGAAAACACGAGAGGAATAGTAACCCCACAATTTGTTGTGGGACGGAGGGAGTATTCTATTTTTTATTTTTTTAGGAATAAGATTTGTATGAAAATGCTTAATGTTAAAGCTTATCAAAAAACTGGTTTAAAGTATTGAATATTGATTGGGGAAATTGCAGAAATGGTCCCATAAGAATTGGTCCTCATGAATTTGGTCCTTTTTTTAGCGCAAATAGTCTCATACGATTTTTCCGTCAAAAAATAACGGATTAAGGAGCATGAGGCGAACACGCTCGTTAGTATTCTTCCAAAAACTCGAGCGTATAATTCCCAACTTAAAAGTAATTAATTTTCAACTTCTTAAAACTCTACGAACTAAAGTTGCAGAATCGTCTTCATACTTGCATTTTACATTGAAATGATTGTTAATAGCAAAAGCTGGTCCATTTCCCTCCAAAAATCAAGTTGAAAAGGTTTTTTCATCCAATATTCCTTAGAAAACTGTAAAATATTTTACGGATGTGAACTTTTCTGCTAAAATTTGGACAAAAAAAGAACATGAGACCAAATCTGTCAAGTACAAATTCTCATGGGACCATCCTTGCAATTTACCCAATATTGATTAGAAATATAAAAAAAATTCACCAGAGTATCATTAATCTGAATTCAATTTTTTTTATAATAGTTACAATATAATACCACTGACCCAAATTAATGATACTTCTGATGAAATTTTTGATATTCTTGATCAAATATTTGATAATTTTAAACTGTTTCATGATAAGTTTAGCATAAACTATATATTTTCATATAATACTTTGTCTTTTTTTGAGTATGTATATAATGAAATTGGTTCATACATGAATCATTGAAGATGTATTAA
Organism: Ballota nigra; assembly: GCA_947034835.1. Lineage (NCBI taxonomy): Eukaryota > Viridiplantae > Streptophyta > Magnoliopsida > Lamiales > Lamiaceae > Ballota > Ballota nigra. Next base: position 13,223,822 of record OX344728.1, read on the forward strand.
TTGTTTTCATTGAAAAGTATATAGTCGTAGTTTTTCATTGAAGAATATTAATTTATTTTCACTAAAAAACTAATACTCTTAAGTAAAAAACAAATACTTTTAAATAATTCATGTATGAAACATTTTCACACTATACTTTATCTTTTTTTTTTTTCATTTTTTTTTATACAACTCAATTATTTCATTTTTCTAAAATGCCAAAACCACTTGGACTGTAGATAAATCATAACCAAGCATGGCATGAATTTTTCTGTAACGTCAACTAAAAGAACAAACGCCAGAAAACAGGTTACAGCTGCCGTACGCAACACTCTATTTTATTAAACTGCACAAGACTTAAACTAAACTAAATGAAAAACTCCTATTTATTCTTGGAAATAAAAAAATAAGAGCAGTTTTACTCCGCGCCAAGGGTATACTATATATTTAAATTTTAAATTCAACTGTAAATTCAAGTCAAAATTAAATTTTAATGTGTTTTAAAATAAAATAAAATTGAATTTAAAATTAAAATTAAAATTCAAGTGTATATATGCCCTTAGTACATTCGATCCCTTGTACAGTACTTATGTTATTTTAAATTTTACCTCCTCTTACTTTTATTTTTCTACTTTATCCCTCATACTTTTTTTTTTCTCAATGTCTTAGTCACGATTAAAGTGCAGGGAATAAAAACAGTGCATATTATGTACTTGAATTTTTCTTTAAAAAAAATATCAAGTAGAAATCAGTATTATCTTAAGAAGTAACGAATAATAACACAAAAAATAATAAGTAATACCCCAACTGCCAAAAGAAAAGTCATATAGTTCAGCGTGTTAATGTATATTTTGAAAAAAAAAATTAAATTTAAAATTAAAATTGAACTTAAAATCCAAAATGTACTTAAATGTATTAGGATTTATGAAAATAAAAAATTTGAACGCACATGACACTACGTATCCGACGTAAAAAAAAAACCTTAAAAAAATTGTGTCCTAATTAAGGACGACTGCAGACTTTATTTATACTACGTAAACTTATCTAGTGTGTCCTGATAAAATAAAATAAGGAAATTAGAAAAGAAAGCAAATTCCGTCACTTTCGGAGATTCAAAGGAGCCGACCACGGACTTAATTGGGTATTAAAAGTCCAAACTTAGTCCAGTCAACCCTGTCGACTAAGGAAACTAACCCAAAATATGGTTTCTTTTTTTTCCTTTTAAAGATTGTTCAAACATATTTGAAAAATCCTACACAAACATTAAATATTGGAAAATTATGTTTTCTTAGCTGATCGACAATATAGTAGTCCCTAAAATTACAAGAAATAACAGACCCTAACTCATGCATTGAAATTTCTTCCTTAAGTTCAAATAAACGGGGCAAATTTTTTTATTTGGGGAATTTTTGAAATGGAGTAATGAAAATAGGGTGGAAGGGCAGGTATTTACGAAAATAAAGGGAATCGCGCCTGGCGGAGGCGATATAATCTTAAATCGCGCCTACCAGAGGCGATATAATCTTAAATCGCGCCTAGGCTAAACACGCCTCTACCAGAGGCGCGCCTGCCAGTCCCCATGTGCCGTGCCAGAACCCATGTGCGTGCCAGAAGCTGTTCTCGCGCCTACCAGAGGCGTGACCTGAGTGCTTGGCTTTTTCTCGCGCCTGCCAGAAGCTGTACTCGCGCCTACCAGAGGCGTGACCTGAGTGCCTGTACTCGCGCCTACCAGAGGCGTGACCTGAGTGCTTGGATTTTTCCTCCTGGCGTTTTGCATGGCGTGATACTCCCCACCAGTATATATAGTTCGATGCTCCTTTCACTCCTCTCCTCATTATCTTTCTCCTTCCTACCTCATTCCTCCCCTCTTCGTACTCCTTCCTTTCCTCTCTTCTTCTTCTTCTTCAAATAAGAAAAATAAAATTTGCCCTCCAAACTACAAACTTGCAGTCTCACGTACTTGAGGAATTGATATTTTGCTATCTACCTGAGGAGTACAGACACTACAAATTAAGTGGTAAATATTTCAATTTTTTTTTTATATTTTTAGAATTATTTTGCATGCAATTTTTTGAAATAGTGTATATATATAATGTCGATATATATATGTTAGAGAAATTACATGTTTTAGCATGTTACTTTTGATTTATTTTGATTTAAAATTGGTAGTAGTGTTGCTATTTCGATTTAAAATAACATTAATAAGGTCATAGTGTTGTTATTTTGATTTAAAATTGGTAGTAGTGTTGTTTCTTTTGGTTTATTTAGTGAATGTTTTGGTGATGCATAACTTTTATACATTTGAAGAATTGAAGAGTAAATTAGACATTTTATCAATCAAAGTTATTAAAGTAAAATTTGTGGAGGTTTATTTAACGTGATGTTAATAAGCATTATGTATACAATGTAAGTTTATTTTTTTATAAAATTCTAGTGTTTTTATTGTTTTAAAAAATCTATATTTAATATATATATATATAGTGTATTAAAAAACTCTAGATTACTTACTTGATAAAAATATTGATCATCATTTTAAATTTTAATATAACTAACAACTTACTTAATGAAAATATTGATCATCATTTTAAAATTTAATTTTTGCAATCATAAGATAATTTTATTTAACTATAATAATAAAATAAAATGAAATAAATGAAATTAAATAAAATATTAAAAACGAAATAAAAAAATAAAAAAATAAATAAATAAAATAAACGAAATAAAATAAATTAAAAAAATGAATTAAACGAAATAAAATAAAATAAAACTAATTAAAATAAAAAAACGAAATTAAAATAAAATAAAATAAAATGAATTAAATAAAATAAAACTAATTAATTTTATATTCTCATTTGAGGCTAAAATTCCAATACTGCAAAAAAAAAAAAAAACACTAAAAATGTATGGAAATTAGGGTGTTGGGTTTGATTTACTATACTAGACGTAAACATAATTGAGGCTAATAATTAATTTAGTGCCTATAGATAAATATTTTATAAGTGTTTTGTGTTGTTGAAGATATGTCAACCTCTCGCGACATTGGAATCATTGTGCGCTCTTGCGGAGCTGTTATTGGAAAAAGAAGAGTTGATCGTATGCTTGATTTCTACGATCTATTACGTGAGTTGTCTGAGGTTACGGGATTAGATTTGCGAGTGTATTCTTTGAATGTGTCTTGCATAATAAAAAATGGGAATGCCTCGTCTAGTTGTCCTATTAGGAACAACAACGACCTACGATACTTCTTCCATCCACAAGCTGGGCTCAATTCCGTTGAGCTATTAGTGGAGGTTGAAATGAAGGTGCAGTACCCAACATCCCATGGCCAGTCGGGGAACCAGTACTATCCTTCTGAATGGCCAGGTCATGGTGGTGTCAATATGCACGGGGGTTCCAACGTTGAATATCAGGCCCTACAAGAGAGCCATAATGAGTGGGGTGCTTGGGAGGATGAGCCATACCAACATTTAGGGTCTAGTCATGCCGGTGGTTCAGATCCTAATATTGGACCTTCTGGTATCACTGAGATGGCCCCTGTTGGGACCTCCATAGTTGATATAGCTGGTGATATATATCCAGACTTTACTTGTAATTCTGAACCAAGCGATAATGGTTCTGAGGACGAGGGGTCGTCTGATGAGGATGGTACCACTGACAATCCTTGGATGCCAACTGTTGCTGTACCAAATTCCCTAATGCCAAGAGTGAGACCTCATCCAAATTTGGTTGGAGTGCCATTTTTTGATAGGTCATGTGATGATGTACCTGTCGATTCAGTAGGCGTTCGAAGTGGTGATCTAAGCTATGATGCGGATGATGGGGTTTTGAGGTTAGGGATGATTTTCAAAGACAAAGATGCTGTGATCAATGTCGTGAAGGATTATTCGGTCCGACATGCAAGGCGTGAGTATAGAGTCGAAGAGAGCAACTCGAAGACAATGAAGTTGGTGTGTAAGCAGAACTATGCCAGTGAAAATGATAATTGCTCGACATCGCAACGTTGTGAGTGGCATTTACGCGCATCGTACCGTAAAAGATACGATTATTGGGAAATCACTAGGTTGGGGCCGCCACATACCTGTTTGATGAATATTGACTCGCGCAATCATTCAAATCTCTGTAAAAACTTGCTTGCAGCTGACATGGAGAGTCTCATACAAGTTGATCCAGCATACGACGTCAAATATGTCGTGGAGCATGCAGATAAGAAATATAATTACATTATTTCATATCAAAAGGCATGGCAAGCGTTGAAACGTGCTAGGGAGAATGTGTTCGGAACTTGGGAGAGTTCATGTCAGTATTTGCCCAAGTACATGGGAGCCTTGCAGAAATACAATCCCGGGACCATTGTGGAGTGGAAACACAGGGATACGATTGAGTGGAATGTGCACACGTTGGGATATGTCTTCTGGGCATTCAAGCCATGCGTTGAAGCATTCATGCATTGTCGCAAAATACTTTGTGTAGATGGTACTCACCTTTACACTAAGTACAAACACAAATTGCTGATTGCTAACACCCTTGATACTAATCAGAAAATCATTTCAGTAGCATATGCCATTGTTGATGACGAAAGTTATAGGTCTTGGAAATGGTTTCTTAGAATGTTAGCTACACATGTTGTGGGTGATATGGAGGGGATATGCCTTATTTCTGATAGGCATAAGGGTATTTTGAAGGCAGTGGAAGAAGTCCCAGCATTTTCACCACCAAGAGGAGTGCACCGTTATTGTTTAAGACATGTCGCTTCAAATTTTAATACTCAGTTCAAGAGTCAAAAGATGAAGGACTTGTGTTACAATGCGGGAACAGCATTGTCGGTTAGACATTTTGAGACAAAGATGAATGAAATCCGAGTTTTAAGTGAAGAGGGTCATCAGTATCTACGAAATATCGATCCTGCCAAGTGGACATTTAGTCATGATGGAGGTCAATGTTATGGGGTTATGACAACTAACATCTCCGAATGCATCAACGGTGTTCTTAAGGGTGCACGACGCCTCCCAATTACAGCTATAGTTTGTGCAACCTTCACACGATCCAAAAATGTATTTATGGAACGTGCTAAAGAAGCAGGGATTTTAGTGCAGAGACATCGGATGTGGCCTGATCATGTTAGTGACAAATATGATTCAGCGCAGCGAGAGGGGATGAAACATCAAGTAGAACTTTATAATCATTCGGTGGGATCAGCCAGAGTTACTGCCCGTATTAAGGGCTCAGTACAGTGTCGCACATATAGAGTTGCATTATCAAGACGAGAGTGCGATTGCGGACAGTGGAAGTTGGATGGTATCCCATGCTCACATGCGTTGGAGGTGTGCAGAGCGTTCCAAATCGATCCAAGTGTATATGTGCCCGAATGCTACAGTACAACAGTGTATTCCTCAACTTACACCTCTAGGTATTTTGAGCCATTGCCGGATCCTCAGGAGTGGGATGAACCCTATTTTCAGTTGAGACATAATCCAGATCGCAGGATAAGGCGTCGTGGTCGGGATGTGACGTCCAGGATTCATAATGAAATGGATTGGGCCCAAACCCGCGCTAGACAACAGTACCAAGCACAAGATAGAGCTGGTCCTTCACATTGATGTTGTAAATCCCTAGGAGCTATCAAAATGCTATCAAAATATTGTCAAAATGTTATCAAAATGTTGAATAAAATTAGTTTGTAGGATTGAATTAAAATGTTGACAATAATGTTGACAATAATGTTGAATAATTTCATATACATTATCCTTTATGTGTTTGAGCTTTATGTTTTATGTGTATGATTTGTGTTAATTCTAATACATCTGTTTGAATGTTTGAATTATAGATGAATTCTGATAGAGAGGCACTGTTATATGGACCGAAGAACAGATCTGTACTCACCATGCAACAAACCCATCGGTCGAGGCTAGATTATATTAATAGGAAAACAAGCGAGACAGTGCTAAGTACATACAATGGAGGTGATGGGCCATTCTGGACATTTAGACTAGAAGACCCAAATCCTTATAAGATCGCACTCCATTCTCGTGTGGTGGACAGACTCAAGACGATGGGTTTTTACGGTCCCCTTCGTTGTGGGACATTCAGACTCGATCGTCATCTTATCACTGCATTAGTGGAGAGATGGCGTCGAGAGACGCATACGTTCCATTTTCCCGTCGGAGAGGCGACCGTCACATTGCAAGATGTTGCCATTTTATGGGGTTTACCGATAGAAGGAGAGCCCATTATACGGCGAGATGAATATAATAACTTTGATCAGTGGAAAAGCTTGTGTGAAGAGTTGATGGGCATCACCATACAACAAGATGATATGAGGGGCAATAGTGCGATCAAATTGACTTCCCTAAACGAATTGGTGAGACATTCTGTTGATATTGATGACTATACACCACAGGAGGTCGTTGATCAATATGCACGGGGGTGTGCACTTTTACTCCTGGGAACTACAATGATGCCCGACCATTCTCGAAATGCTGTCCCATTAGTCTATCTGTATTTTCTGCGGGACGTGAATACAGTCGGGGAATACAGCTGGGGAAGTGCTGTGTTAGCGAGTTTATATCGCGAACTCTGTATGGCTTGCAACTATAAATGCAAGAGCATCGCTGGACCATTATGCTTGTTGCAGGTAATTCTTGGTTAATTTAAATTACTTTTAAATATTTCATTGATTAATTGTACATTGAAATAAATTTATCATTGAACAACAGATATGGGCATGGTCAAGGATAAAAACGATCCAACCATCGAACGCACATCCGATGCTCCAACAAGGGCAGATAAGTGTAGATGGTCGTAATTTGGGGCCTCCACCGTATGGAGCTAGGTATTTTTCTATAGACACATTTATCTATAATTCGTTTGGATATACATACTTATTTTTTTACCTACTATAGGTGGATACATTATCACAGTCATATTGACAGCACGAGGTTTTCAATTCGTGTATATCGCGACATATTTGAGCGTTTGTCTAATGGTCAAGTAAGTTATTATTATAATGATTCAAACTAATATAAATTATTTTTTGAGAATATTGATATTAATGTTTTGTGTGTGTCTTTACAGTTTATTTGGGATCCCTATGATGTGGACGCTGAGGAGATCAGGAATCTCGAACCTCGTTGTTGGACCTTAAATTGGAGGTCGCAATGTCCATTGATCAATATTTGGATAGTGGAGCTTCACTATCCGAATAGGGTGCTCAGACAATTTGGAATGGTCCAAAACATTCCAAGTCATGTAGAGGAAAGGGACCAGAGCTTGCATGAGTATAACCGCCAGGGGAGAACCGGCTTTGATTGGACGACCAAGCATGACAAATGGATTAGATATTGGAGAAGCAGGCAACCATTCATGCCTTGCACGCCTATCAACGGGGGTGATCAGGTCACGGAAGACTATATGCAGTGGTACTATGACATTACACGACGATTGATTTCACCAGAGGAGTATACTGCAGCACCGGTCCGAGGCTTCCAACCACCAAGAACATCTGCCAGTGATGTTTTGGTAAATTATATATCACAAATTTAATTATATATTGATTTTTGATGTTTGAAATATGAATAACATTCTATTATTTTTTTTGTTACAGGTAAGCTGGTTTCGAAAATTTAAAATCAGTAAACGACGGGCTCACATTGATAATAGACCATCAATGGTGGAATTTTTAGAAACAGCTGAGAATTTCATCACTCAAGTGGAGCCTATTATTGAATCTCCTACTTATCTTGAACATCCACGAGCCTCAGTTGAAAACGTAGAAGTCGGGGAAACAAGTAGAGGACAAACAAGAAGGAGGTCTGTAGAGCGTGACGGCGATGAAGGTCCTTCAACGTCTGCGAGTCGAAGAAGACATTCCTCGGCAGTGCCATCAGATTCCCCTTTTCCCCGACAAGGTACTCAATACCGAGTTCCTCAATCAGCGCCCCGCACACAACATACTGCTGGAAATGGTATGCAATTTACGGAATTACACTTGTAAATATGATATTCCTTTGGTTTATATTTATTTAATTATTAAATATTTTTATAACATGTTACAGATGCTTCTACATCGATGGGCCAACAGTATGGAGCGTCTCGAATTTTGGGCAACACACCAACTGCATACGGTGTGTAATTCAATATTATCAAAGTTACAATAATAAATTAAAAATATTCAAGAATTTATATTTACTTGTTTATGTATATTTCTATTAATTTGATAGATGCTCGGCAATCAAATGAGTGGCCACCTCAGCCTACGCCTCACACAAGTTATGAGTTGCCCTCATTTGGATTTGGAGCTTACGCACATCCTGCTGGAAATGGTATGAAAGTTACACATAACCCTTAATAATATTTTTTAAAGATTATGTTTATTTACTTATGATATGTTATTGTTAACTTGATAGTTGGTTGGGCAAGCGTTGAGGGGGTACCCCAGCCTGCTTCTACATCGACGTTGCAACAGGAGATACCTCAACCCAGTTTTCAGACACCTTATAATGAACCAGGTATATAATATCAACTTATAAATAATATATATTTTAATATATATATATATTATTGATCTAAATTAACTAAATCTGTGACAGATCTTCTTACATCATGGCCTGGTTCATTTACTGACATATTAAATACGGGTATTAATATGAGTACCTATTATCAACATCGACCTCAATTCGCACAACGCCCAGTTTACAGTTCAACGCCTATACCATATGCGGACACATACGGAGAGGAGCCCGGCCCAAGCCAACATGAACAACAACCTCGTCGTAATTATCGTGAAAGACGTCCGCCGCAATGTGGAACGGGTGGTCGATTGGGCCATCGCTAATTGTATTGGTACTATTATTATAAATGTCATTTTTTTTACATTTTACATTTATTACTTAAAAATATTATTTAGTGTTTGAAATAATTTTCAACTTTTATGAAATAGTTTATAGTTTATTCTGAACCAATAAAATAATTTTTTTTTTAAGATAGTATAAATATAAACCAATTTCAATACACAATTATATTTATCTCCACTAACAATTAGGGTTTTACACCATCCCAATAGCAATTTGGGTTTAGTTATAATATATCATTGAATAATCATCACATAATCATTGAACAATAATTACTAAATCATACAAAAAAGGGGACACGCCTCTCCCAAAGGCGAGATAAAAAAAAAAAAAAGGGACACGCCTCTCCCAAAGGCGTGAGGAAAAAAAAAAAAAAAAAAAAAAGGACACGCCTCTCCCAAAGGCGTGAGGAAAAAAAAAAAAAAAAAAAAAAGGACACGCCTCTCCCAAAGGCGTGAGGAAAAAAAAAAGAAAAAAAAAGGGACACTCGCCCCTCCCACAGGCGTATCCCTCTAATTTCATAAAATCTCTCTCAACCCCTCTATATTATCAATACCACTTACTGTTCACAATATATACATAAATTTGCCAATAAACGGCCTAGCTGAACAGTGATGGATCCAGGATGCGACCAACTTGAAAGTAAAAAATATCAGATGAAAGAAAATGACGATTAAAGGGTAACCGCACTTTTTTTCGAGCAGATACGAAACATAGTATTATATCTACGAGGAGGCACATACAACTTGCAACAATAAAATTAAATATAGACAAAAAACTTCTCAAACAAGTTTCATGGTGTAATATTGATTAACATACAAAATCAAGCATTTTTTTTAGCGTGATATTTTGTATGCTAAACAATATTACTTTATATGTTAAACATTATTACTTTGAAAATGAAAATTTTGTACAGGAAATTTGATCTTCTAAATAAATGAATTTATTCGAGTCAATCAAGGAAAACATACATGATGTGAAAAGGTAACAATTAAAAAAATTCAATGAGAATAACTGTAATCCTTCATTTAATCTATTCTAAGTTATTGGGATGTCCTCTACAATAAGACCTAAAAACAGCTCGACCAGAATTTAAAAGGACAACCAAATACGGTTGCTGGCGTAACATTACCTTGACCTTGGAGATCTACTAGAGAGACACCTCCCACACGACACAAATTTCAGCAGAGCTTGTGGCCTTCTTGTTCGAATTTTTAAACGTGAAAGCTGCACATTTAGAAAACCGGATAAATATGCAGAATCTGGAAATAGTTTCAATTATGAAATCATAAACGCCAAAGCCTTCAATAGTTAATGTGTTTGCAGAATCATAATCCACCCAAATGTATGGGAACTTTAGTGAGCTTGGAATTTGTATCTAGATCTTGTTTATAGTTGATAGCGATGAGTAAAGATAAAGGAATAATAAAGACTTAATTGTGGTAAAAATCACAAATTTTAATATATTCATTGCAATCGAGACATTGGGTATGTTATTTCCATTCTGCCGTTACCATAGTAAAGCAAAATTAGAATCAAATTCTCTTCCTTTAAATGCTTTCCTTCCAAAGTGGAACCCATAATTTCCCGTTTCATATACTCCCCCTATCCATGAAAAGTATGCATCATTTTCTGCACGTGGATTAATGCAATATGTCGGAGGGTTTTTAGGGGTCTTGTGAGGTCCGTTTATGAATAAAGTGATTGTTTACGGTAAGTATGCATAGAAACGTTACCATAAGCAATTACTTAAATAATAAACGGACCTCGTAAGACCCATAAATACCCTCGACATATTGCATTAAATGATACATATTTTCATGGACAGTGGAAGTATATAGTTTCTCGACTTTCTTGACCAAATTCTCGATTTTCAGTGATTTTAGAACTTAATTGGCAAGATATATGTGTAGTCAGCAGAAAATAATATCAGATTTTGCAATCAAAATGTAAAATTTGTATTCTTTTTTTGTAATTATCCAAAGGAGTTAAAATTGCAATTAAGTCAAATGTGGCAAATTTTGACGCAATTATGCCAAAAATAAATGATTTATTTAAATTAAAAAAAAAACTGTTAGCTAATACCTTGCCAGCTAATTATTTCCTCAAATTAGCTCTATCAATAACACACATCTAAAGCTACTTATTAGACGAAGAACTCACCACAAGACTTCAAAACAAACGAAACAAATTCTCAGATAGGGAATATTACAGAGTAACTATAAGCTAACATATGGTATTGGCTCTTAAAATCTGTGAAATTAACAATTTTTTTAACTAAAACATCCAAATTTGCTACAACGCTATATCATTCTAACCAAAACCTATTAGCACTAAATACACAATTTGAATGCTTAAAAATTCTAGGCAAATTCTTGTATGAGGCCATCTCATGCAAGACCTACTCAAGATTCTATTTAATAACATCAGGCACATACTTTTTTTTTTATCGGCAATGTTGTGACTCAAACCCATGACCTCTCGGCCATAAATAGTGGAACTCTAACCACTTGAGCTATACCACTTCGTCATAACATCAGGCACATACTATTTATATATTTAGCAACCATAATTGTGAAACAATAATAAATAAGATTATTTTATTTCCTACTTGTACCTTTCGTCGAGTTACTCTAGGAGGGTTCCAACACAGCAATCTCCTTGAACTTGGTTCCAGTCTCCTGCAGAATAAAACATATAATAAAATGCTTACAACATTATATTTGAGTTAATTGGTTGAGTCTTGTACATAAAAAGAACTGAATACCAGCAATAACCTTATCACTGAATTTTATTGAGCCATTTATTTTTGCATATTGAGTTGTTAAAAATCATATATAGCAATAATGAGAGTTTTAACGCTTTTCGGTCTCATAACTTTTGGCTGTCCAATTTTGGGCCCAAAAATGTTGACTTTTTTTTATCAAGTCCCAGAACTTGTCAGATTTTGCCCCAAAATTGCTGAAAATTTCAAAACAGTGTCGTTTAATGTCATGCGAATGCCCAATTTAGGCCCCAGAACTAGTCTGCTGTCCAATTTGGCTTCACCACATAAAATGGTTCTGTTTTCAAATTACAGGCGATTTTGGGATCAAATTTGGACAATTTTTTAATATTGGGAATTAATCGAAAATGGACAATAAACAAATTGTGGGACCAAAGAATTTTTAACTCGCAAAAATTAGGGAAGCGATACGTACAAGTTTTCTTGTTCGAGTTTTTCAGCAATTGAAACAGCTTTGCGCCTCGACCATCCACTATGTTGTGAACTTCCCTCGGCGTGCTGAATCACCTGAGCGAGGGAAACCTTGCTTTTAACAATGCTAAGATTTTGATTTCTCTCACCAAACATAGTAGATATCTTCTGTGTAGATGTTACTCTGTCAGAGTCTACCTTGTCATCTTTGTGCTTAACTTTAGGAGAAGCTTCGATTTCAACGATTTCTCTTCTATTGATTCCAGAAGATGAGGCATCTCTAGTTTGGAGTCTATCGATATCATCACGATTTCTGGTGGGATGAGAGGTATAAGGAGACTGAGCTGCTGGTAACAGAATGGGTCCAACACCGAAGCCTTTTCTTGATTCACATCGGAGCTCTATTGTCACTGGGGATCTAAGAACTGATTCAAATGCTTGTAAAATGTGCAAGCTAAATTTTTCTGCCTTGGATTTTGTTAGCTGTGAGCTGAACTGCAACTGCACAGTTGGAGCTGCAAAAAAGGACAAAATATAAGATATGCAAGTTAAATGGAAAGAGAAAAGGCAAAAAAATGGGAAAATATTCGTCATTTTTCAATAGATTTGGCAACTCTGATATTACCGACAGTTAACAGATCCCTTGCATTTAATTATTGGCAAAAATATTTTAACACTTTCATGCAAAGTATGTTATACAGTAAGGTGCATTTTTAGTACTAGATTTGGCATGCAAAGTATCACATTTTTGTACATATAAACTCTATGTACGAAATCCATCGTGGTAACTTTAGTAACGACTAGGATACGAGCAGTTCTCTATCAGAAATTCAGAATCCACAAATGCAAATGAATGGAGTTCAAATATGTAAAGTTTTTAGATGCAAGATGTGTGACGAATTTCAAGGAATGAATCCAGCAAAATGGGAGACTGATATATAAAGCAACCAAAGAAACATTTTGCACTACCTAAACTAAAAAAAGTTAACGGAGACGAATGAGCGAGAACAAATCTTACATTAACGATGTACAAAAACTCATACTGCCTTAGTAGCCATCACTTATCTTCCATGTAATATTTGTTTTTAGACATCTATGATCCTCGTTCACAGAAGTTTTATGGTGAACTCAATAATACTGTTTAGTATATGAAGTAATACTGTTTAGCATACAAAATACCACAGTTGGTGATTTTGAGAAGAACGGCACATAAATCAAGCATTTTTTTAAGGTGATATTTTGTTTGCAAAATGGTTATACTTAGAAGAAGAGAGTCCATGTGAACTTAGTTCACTGGAGATCTACTCTTGTTTTTAACTATTGCTACCAAAGCCGACCCCACATAATAGGATAACGGAGTAGTTTAATATATTTTTACTACAATGCTACAAAGGAGATACGTGGTTATAGTGCACATTAACGATACCTGCACCATAATTGATTGAGATCAGCTTTCCTTCCTGATACATGAACTCTCGTACGCTATTAATCGGGATCTTCCGAAGCGCAGCCAACCAAATTTCTTCATTCGGTATACTTTGTAACCGATCCTTATTTATTTGAATTTTATCGTTGGGGATAATCTGCAACAGTTGAGAACTCGCCCCACCTCCATCATGTTCATTTCCATCCATACCCTTCAGTTTAGCATTGTAATGAACATTTCCAGAACTTCCAGCTTGAAGATTAGCCATTTCAGCATTGCTTTTTCTGGGCCGTTGTCTTAAAGAAGCGTTGTTCAAGGCTAAAGGACTATGATTAGAACTAGTATCTCCCGATGAACTGGGTAGCATGTAATGTTGATCAGGAGCCAATTGCAGCAGAGCGGCGGTTAACCAAGTTATCTTGTCATTTGATACCCTCAATTGCTTTTCCGCTTCAGATAATGTCTTCAGGGCTTGACGCAGTTTTTCCATATCTTCTTTGGATACTGTTGTCAAGATATTTTCCACATTAGGTACAAGGTAAAACAAATTATCGGAAATGCGTATGAAACGAAAAGGGTAAACTGCAACAAAATTCACGACCTTTTCACGCCTTCTCAGGTACAACGTATGTTTTTAAAATTTGCTTTTCGATACAGACTTTTTATATTTTACAATAATCATATGACTATTTTCTGACAGCTTATGTTGACGTGGCAGCCAGAAAATCTTTGAAATAATTGCAATAAATTCACAACCTTTTAATTTTTTTGCAATTTATATATTGCCATGTCAGCAGGACTTCATGTGATAGAATTGCAACAATATGAAAGTAGTGAATCAAATTATAAAATTTTAAAACATATGTTGTAATTAAGAAAATGTGAAAAAGTTGTGATTTATTTTGCAATTGAAAATTAAAATTCTGCATTTGCCAAAAATAACAATGAAGCTATAAACATATGATAGGATCAGATTATATTGGATGAAAGTATTACATTCCCGTCGCCGAAAAAACTTCCTTCTAGGCCGTTCTTTCATAAAATCGTAGCTTCCAGCAAGAATATCGGTTATGACAGTAGCAAGCTGCGACATTAGTGCCAATGGCTCAACACCAGATTCCATGATATCTCTCAGATTCTTCACCGTGTTGACAGTGTCAGCAGATAATGCTAAATCAAGCAGGTCTACTAGCTTCTCATCTGAAACAAGCCCAACCTGTAACACAATAAGAAAGCACACAACTACTTAAACGCCATGGATCATAGTAAGCTGATAGTCTAAGTATATAAACGATGGTAATTCACGCACACACAATATGATACGATTAGCAAGCATAATCCTATCAGTTGCAGGAAAAGTGAAATAGCGATGAACATACCAGTTCCTGTACCAGGCCTACAGACACTCTCTTCCCAAGTAAACTCAATTGCTCCAAAGTCATTTCAGCATCTCTCAGGGATCCATCTGATTTTGACGCAATAAGCTTCAGGGCATCCTTATCGATTTCGATATCTTCCTTGCTTGCTATCCACTGCAAGGTGTATATGATGTCTGCATCCTTTAACTTTGGGAAAAAGAATTTCTGGCACCTGGTTATTATCACATGAGGTAATGCATCGAGACTTGAGCAAACAAGTACGAAAACGATACGCCTAGGGGCTCGATCAATGAACTTCAATATGGCACTCCAACATTCAGTAGACACACTATCACATTCGTCGAATATGAACACTCTGAATTGAGATTGATGCTGGGAAGAAGTGGTCACACGGTCGAGAAGTCTGAGTATGCTTTCAGAGTCAATATTACTGACCGGGCCTATTTCTGTTACATTTCGGGCCTTTCCTTTGCTTTGGGCGATGCAAGAGTTGCAATATCCACACGGCTTCGGTTCCTCAAGAGACTGGCAGTTCAAAGCTCTAGCGAAGATACGTGCACAGGAGGTTTTACCCGTTCCATGTGGCCCGTAGAACAAATAGAGCAACCCAACTTTCCTTTTAATAATAGCATTGGAGAGAGCTTGAACCACCAAGTTCTGTCCCACCAAATCTCTGAATGTTTTTGGAATGTACTTTTGCGTGAGATTTTGATGCCTTTCATTGCGATGCTTTCCCTTTCCAAATCTATGTTGCTCGCGAGATCTGCCTTCTGATGCAAGATCAGAATCAGTTTCTTGCTTCAGCAAATTGCCAGCATAAATGCCTAATTCTCCTGAATAATCATGCAACCAAGCAGCACGATCATCGCTTCCCTGAGAGCCATCAAGTAGCAGAGGTAATGCTTCTCCATCAGATTTAGTAGATGAACTTGATGACATCACACGCATGTCTGCCATATCCATTCCCCGAGAATTTGGACCACCTTTCCTTAACCTTGGATCAGATAGACCACATGAAAGGCTTCTGCCAGCTAAGTCAAGAAACGACTTCCCCCTGTGATGGATCCTAGACCAGTTCCAAGGAATACCACAGCCGTTTCTAGGAACCCCACTTACATTATGATCGTAGTTCTCTTGCTCTGCCTCCTCCATTGGAATTTTCCCACCTTGACCAAACGAATTAGAAGCCACGGACATTTCGTTTTGCGCCTCAGCTTCTCGGGTAGCTATAGAAGGCCGACTTCTTCTTGCACCTCGAAATCTTCGCCTTTTTCCCCTATTAAGACTACTCCGGTGACGAACATTTATTCCCGCTTCTTCAGCAATTCTTTCCATCTGGCTGTGCCTTCCGTTTCCATGATTATGAGACGAAGCTGCATCGTCACTTTCAGCAAGAACACGATCATTTAATTGGTCAGAGAGGGTCCTAAGCTGCCCATCCTGTCTGTAGCTTTCTCTTGATCCAGAGTTTCCAGAAATATGGGCCCCACTCAAATCATCCCCATCTTGTGGATGTTCACTATTCCGAAGAAGATCAGGAAACTTTTCACTCGACTCGGGTCTCTTGCCTCGTCTACGTTCACTAACACTAGCAGCTGGTACTGCACCCTCACTATGCCTACCCATAGGGGAGCTTACCGACAACCTTCGTTGCTCTAAGCCACCAGATCGTCTTCCATTGATGAAGTCATCAGTTTCCCCTCTTCTGAGAAGAACATCAACCCCAGATGGAGAATGCCTTAAAGTTGGACTTGCAGTAGGATCACGCAGAGACCTCGATCTCTGAAGAGCAACGAGGTCCCTCATGAGACCTCTGTCGGCCATGATGGGACTGCTCTTGTGGATGTGGTTCTTCAGATGAATGCAATTCGTCAAATGAATGTGATTTCGTAAATGATCACTAATATCTCCATTCACATCCTTAAGTATACGATCTCGAACAGCCCTGGTCATGATCACAACATAAATCGGTCCACTGGATATATTCTTGAATTAGGCCAATACACTCATTGCCTGGGATTTCAAAGATTCAGCATACTCTATTTCAGGCACTAAATTTTCCCAAATTCAAGCAAACAAAGATTCTATGTCTACCCTATCACCTCTAGCTTGTAATAAATACCTTTCTCGTTTTATTTTTCAATTAAAAAGCCTATATTAGTTGATGAACCCACCAAACAACATAAAATTTAATTTATAAAATCCGACAAAATATATGAATCATCATTTATAAGAATCCAAAATCTTCTGCTTGTATGACATCAGAGATACAACTACTCTGTTTTATGCAGTAATTTTGCCCAAGTTCAAGCAATCAAAGATTCTAGGTCTTCATTTTTTTTATCTTTTTTCTTTTTGCCAATGAAAAAGCCTAAATTCCAGGATGAAACCCCCCAAAGAAACAAAAAAAAAAATCAACTCAAAATCCGAAAAAAACCTAAGAATACGCCAATTGGGATTTAGAAAGAAAAACAGAACAAGAACAAAAACCCGCATTAATTACAACTCAAAAAAAAAAAAAAAAAAATCTCAAACAAGCCCATTAGTTCAAACACAGCTGCATGCAATTCGAGCAACCTAACTAACTGAACACTAAAAAAAACTCTTATTCCGCAAATTCTCACAAGCTTCTTGGGTCAGGCATTTTATCAAACAGGTGGAAGAATTGAAGAAGTTTAGGAATTTGGGAGTTGGCGGCATGAAATCTATAATGACAAGTGATGAAAAGGGAGTTGAGTAGACGGCATTCACCTGAATCTTGAAGTTAGAAGCAACTACTCACAAGCGACCCGTTACCATCATCAAGTGGAACTTTCTCTCTCTCTATCTGTCCCAGATCTCTTTCTCCATATCTCAGCACATGAACTTCACGAGGGGCTCTCTGGAAAACGATGGAACAAACCTCCAATTTGCGGTCTTTCTTTAATTCAGGTAAATTAATAATTAAAACAAGGTGAGAAAATTGTAGGAAGTTTTCTGTTTGGAGTAACAGTAATGGTGCTTTTTTTTTTACAGAGTGAGATTTAGAGTGTAGAGAGAGGGAGAGAGGGCTGGAGATTAAAAAGGGAATAAATATGTTTGTTTTGTATCGAAGGCGGGTGGGGTGGTGCTAAATGCATTGCTGACACATTTGCTCTACAAATTGAGGCACCTCGCAATAAAAGCGTGGAGGCTTTTGTTTTTTGTTTTTTTTACCGGGGAATCTTCTATTTGCAATACTACATACTATATTTATTAGTGACACATATTATCTCCTCTTTTCAATAATTTAAACACATAGATAATGTTTGTGATAAAGAGTTTGATAAATAGCTAACTACAATAATTATTACATAGAGAGGGTAAAAGTCAGAGGATTACATGATATAAACTAATTACTATATATAAAAGAGAAATTCAATGTGAGAAATTTGAAAAGATAAAAAAAAAAATTGTTATGCAACTAAAATATAGTTGTTATACTATTGTTATAGTGAGTGTTATGTGTATCGTTTGAAATGAGAGATTTATTAAAGATTCAATTACTACCAAATTTAGTGTACATATTTCAATTTTATTGTTGTTTCTGACTTTTTACAACGAGTAACATGTAGGAGTCTGGATTTTCTAATGAAATTTTTCTTATAGCTAATTATGATTGAGAAATCGTTTAAAAAAATTAAAGTATTATGAAGAAATCATTGATTTTGCTTGGTAAGCATAATGGAATTGCAAAAATAATTTTGGTTAGTTTATTTTATATGCGAATATCACAATTGAAATTCATTGATTTAACTTAATCATTACTGATTTTAAGTAAATTAGGAGTTTTATTAATTTAGGGCTAGTAAAACTATTAATTTAGGGTTCTTATTGAAAGAAAGAAAATATTAATTCAGGACAATAAAGGTAAAAAAATATTAATTTAAAACTCACCCGTTTTAAAAATATATTTGATATCTTATTATTCCTACTTATCCCATTATATTTTTTAAAATCACAATTCCAACAATATAAAAATAACTTCACAACATTGAAAAACATAAAAAAAAAGTAATAATAATAAAAAAATAACATATATAAAGTATAATATAAAATATAAGATATCAAATATGGTCTTAATAATTTATTTTATTAAGTCATAAATTGATAGGTTATAACCTCATATTGTGGATTAATAATATTCTATTTTTCAGTTTTGAATAGATAGGAAACATCTTTTAGAACGGTAATTTTACTATTTTTTACTTTCTTAATTGACATAAAAATTACTAATTTTTTTTTTAAGTAATATTGGAATTTGGAATCCAAAAATAGTTATAGATAAATTAAAAGTTAATGATGGATTATATATCATAATGTTTACATGAATCAAACACTCGTTCTATAGTTGTCAGCTCTCAATTGAGAGTTATTTTGATGAATTACATTTTTATTACTAGACTCATGCACATCCGAGTTAGATATACGTTGTTTTTGTTGCTTGTTATCGGGCATCCAGTTGGTGGTCGTGATTAAAGATCATTTATTTACAATTTTCCGATCGATCAACCTCGCCATATAAAACTTGTTTCAAAAGAACTTGCCCACATTATAAAAAATAATATTAATTTGTATGCACACTCATTAAAATATATATATACTTATTCATATATCACTATTTTATTCAAAAAGTAATTTTTTATTTAAAAAAATATATGTTGATACAAATGTGCAGATTGATTTGTATCATATAGAGTTTGATTGGTGAAACCTAGACTATTGACTATGGAGTTATAATTCATTTGCAACTTTTAAGAGGAACCACAAATTCTTTTATAGATATTTTTAATAGTGTTATATATGGTCATGAATTATAAAATCCCCCTCCATGTCAGTAAATGACATTAGTTCTAAAATAAACTACAATCAACATTAAATAAGAAAAATCATTTGGGGGTGAAAATACAGTATTAAAGCAACGGTAATGCTACATAGGCAGAATCAGCCCAGGGCAGAAGGAGGTATTATTGGTAATCTATATGTAAATAGGGGTATTAATGGCAATGCACATGATAGTTTGAAATTAATTTAGCCTTGAAAAAATCGAAACTCAAATTCTGTCTTCTCTCTCTATTTTCAAATTTGAAATTTGAAAATGTCTTCTATCTTCTCTCTCCAGTTAATTACTTCGTAACTTTCAAGATAGTGGAGATGTCAAATCTATTATCCATTAACAAGCATTACTCAAATCTATCTTCTTTTCCATAAAAATTTCGTTTTAATTTTTTTTTTAAAAAAAAACAATGCATCAAGGCCGCAAGAAATTTTATGTTGTATTCAAGGGTGCTCGTGTTGGCATCTACACAAGTTTTTATTAGAATTTGTATCTTTTAATATTAGAATTCGTAGAAATCATTAATATTCAAAGAAGTAAATAACAATAATATTAAAATTTGTATCTTTTATTATTTTTTGTAAAATTTATATTTGACAAGTAATACAGCAATATAAAAGAGAAAAGAGAAAAATATCAGTATTGAACTATACTAATCGTACCAATAAGCAAAATTTAATTAAAATTTATTTATTAATATTTCAATAAAATTTATATACTAACCGTACCAATAAAGTTAATATACTAACTGTACCAATTAAAATTTCAATAATATTTATATACTAACTGTACCAATAAAGTAGCAAAAGTTAATATAATTTATTAATATAATTGAATTTCATTTAAAATAAAATTTGGAATAGAATAGCAAAAGTTGATTAAAAAATGAGTCTGGAATTAAAGTTTGATATTCAATCCTAATCCGTTTTAAATCTGATTTAAAAAAAATTAAAGTTGTTGTACAATTTTAAAAATTGATTTAAATTGACTAAGTCCTACACAATAAATCACAGACATATATACAACCCCACTAAACCCTTAATGTGGCCATTTTTAACTATCCATTTTTTTCATTTTAACCGTCCTACACTATATGTCATGCATCTCACGCTCCCTCATTTTAATCATTCAACCGTCCATTTCATCCCCACCACCAACATCTACTACAAGTACCATAAAATTAAAATGTAAAAATTTGTCAAAAAATTAACATTAAGAACCAATATCAAAATCTCAAATAATTAGAAACCGAACTAAAATTATTCAATAATAATTGCCATCATTGGAGGTTTTCATAAATAAAATTTTCAAGCGTGCAAAGTGAGTTTTGAATAACCAAACGTCGAAGACAAAGAGATGGAAGGAGTGTGAAGAAATTATTAAATAATTGAATTTAATTAAAAAAATGCTGAATATGGGATTCAAAAGTAGGTGTGAGGGGAACATTTAAATTTAATTTTTAATTGAATGCCTTACAAAATTGAAATGATCGTTTTTTTTTTTTTTTTTTTGGATAAGTGGGAGAAATGACATTGAAAATTAGATTGAATTAAATTCAAAAAAGATTTTATTTGTTTAACTTCCCACTATCATGTGTCCATCTTCCCCCTCTAATTTGAATCTCACGTATCTGTCCAACTTGCCCCTCTAATTTATGTGTTATTCTCTTTAAATTATTTGTTTGATATATGCTTGCACCCCAAACCCAAAAAATATTAATTTTAATTCAAACCGTTTGAACTTATTGGGATATTGAGTAGATTAAGATATAAATAAATATTTGTATATTGAGTAGATTAATTTAATTTCGAAATTTAATTTTAATTCCAAACCATAAAAAACATTTGTACATTGAGTAAATAAATAAATATTTGTACTTATTGGGATTTTGAATGAAGTATTTCGAAATTAATTTAACATTTTTCATCTTTAATTACCATATTGCAATCAAGTATTTTTATGTCAGATAATTTTTATAAGAGTTTTTCAATGTATTACTAATAGTTTTTCAATGTATTACTAATAATATTTCAATGTATTACTAATAATATTTCAATGTATTACTACTAATTTTCTAAATAGTTTTTCATCTAAGAAAAAATTACTAAGAGTTTTTCAATGTATTACTAATAGTTTTTCAATGTAATACTAATAGTGTCTATAAGTATTACTAAGAGTTTTCAATGTATTACTAATATTGTTAGAGATTTAGGGTTTAGGGTTAGGGGTTTAGTGTTAGGGTTTAGGGTTTATAAGAGTTTTTCAATGTATTACAAATAGTGTTAGGGTTTAGGATTTAGTGTTAGGGTTTATAAGAGTTTTTCAATGTATTACTAATAGTTATTCAATGTATTACTAATAGTGTTTATAAGTATTACTAAGAGTTTTTCAATGTATTACTAATAGTGTTTATAAGTATTACTAAGAGCTTTTCAATGTATTACTAATAGTGTTTATAAGTATTACTAAGAGTTTTTCAATCTAGTATTAATAGTTTTTCAATGTATTACTAATAGTGTCTATAAGTTTACTAATAGTTTTTCAATAGACTCAAATTGAATGTAAATTAGGTTATAACTTAGTGATTAAGGAAGAAACTCAATTTTTAATAATGTATCCTTTTGAAAACTTAAAACTAATAGTGTATGTAAGTATTACTAATAGTTTTACAATGTATTACTTATAGTTTTCAATGTATTACTAATAGTGTTAGGGTTTAGGTTTTAGGGTTAGGAGTTTAGTGTTAGGGTTTAGGGTTTAGGGTTAGGGGTTTAGTGTTAGGGTTTAAGGTTTATAAGAGTTTTTCAATGTATTACTAATAGTTTTCAATGTATTAGTAAGAGTTTTTCAATGTATTACTAATAGTTTTTCAATGTATTACTAATAGTATTTATAAGTATTTCTAAGAGTTTTTCAATGTATTACTAATAGTTTTTCAGTGTATTACTAATAGTGTTTATAAGTATTACTAAGGGTTTTTTAATGTATTACTAATAGTTTTTCAATGTATTACCAATAGTGTTTATAAGTATTACTAAGATTTTTTCAATGTATTACTAATAGTGTTTATAAGTATTACTAAGAGTTTTTCAATCTATTATTAATAGTTTTTCAATGTATTACTAATAGTGTCTATAAGTATTACTAAGAGTTTTTCAATGTATTACTAATAGTTTTTCAATGTATTACTAATAGTGTCTGTAAGTATTACTAATAATTTTACAATGTATTACTTATAGTTTTCAATGTATTACTATAGTGTTAGGGCTTAGGGTTAGGGGTTTAGTGTTAGGGTTAGGGGTTTAGTGTTAGGGTTTAGGGTTAGGGGTTTAGTGTTAGGGTTTAGGGTTAGGGTTTAGGGTTAGGGGTTTAATGTTTATAAGAGTTTTTCAATGTATTACTAATAGTTTTCAATGTATTACTAAGAGTTTTTCAATGTATTACTAATAGTATTTATAAGTATTACCAAGAGTTTTTCAATGTATTACTAATAGTTTTTCAATGTATTACTAATAGTGTTTATATGCATTACTAAGAGTTTTTCAATGTATTACTAATAGTTTTTCAATGAATTACTAATAGTTTTTCAATGTATTACTAATAGTTTTTTAATGTATTACTAATAGTGTTTATAAGTATTACTAAGAGTTTTTCTATCTATTACTAATAGTTTTTCAATGTATTGCTAGTATTATTATTCTAGTTTGCTAGTATTACTATTAAGTAATAAAATTATTATTAATATATTTTATTTCTGAAAAATTCAAATTCATTCTTTAAAAAAAAAAAAAAAATCAATTTCATTATAATATTAGATTAGACTTTTTAGGTTTTTTTAGATTCAAAATTAACATTCAATTTTTTTTCCGTATTTTAGAATTTTCATATTCAATATTTTTCCTCGTCGTCATCATCACTGCTGAATATTTCATGAATGAGAT
The DNA here is from genome assembly GCA_947034835.1 of Ballota nigra. NCBI lineage: Eukaryota > Viridiplantae > Streptophyta > Magnoliopsida > Lamiales > Lamiaceae > Ballota > Ballota nigra. The sequence goes on from OX344728.1 coordinate 13,247,444, forward strand.
CGGGATATGAATTGACATTTACATTATCGTGGTTAACATAATTGGTGCTCATATTTTATCCGGATTGAAGTGTAAGGAGAAGATTTCTTGAGACTGCTTTCGAACAAAAAAATGTTGATGAGAATTTTTTTTGAAGTATGAAATCAACGTATGAATTTTTTGAAGTGCAAGAAGAATTTTTTTGGAGACAGACTATATTCAATTTTTTTTTTTAAGTATGAATTTTATTTTCTGGAGGTAGGCGGCTTTCGAAGCAAAACATTATTGGGATGATTTTTTTTTTAATAATGAGACTAAAATTTGCTAATTTGATGAAAATAGATGCTTGAATAATGAGACTAAACGCTAATTTGCTGCTTTTTCTTTTTCTTTTTTGAAAAATACCCGTTTGATAATGGAAGAGTAATTCTGTCATTAATTATATTTTGAGAATGTCAAAGATCATTTTAGGAGAAACAAAAGTTGATTATATATAAAATTTGAATAAAATTTCACTCATTGCCGATATTTATGTATATATATATCAAATTTGAATAAAATTTTAGTTTAACTTGAATATATATTATATACAATTGGATTTTGAAAAGAAATATTAAATTTGATTATATATTAAATTTGAATATATATTATACACACTTGATAATATCATTATTGAACTATACTAACGTACCAATAAGCAAAAGTTGATTAAAGAATATTTTATTAATATTTCAATAAAAGTTGATTATATATTAAATTTGAATAAAATTTCACTCATTGCCGATATTTATGTATATATATTAAATTTGAATAAAATTTTAGTTTTAATGTTTGGGTTAATAATTTTATGTATAATACAAGAAAATTCCCCTTGAACAATTCAAACTTACTGCTGAAGTTTTTAATAGGATTTGTATCTTTTAATTGGAATAAAGTTTTTAATAGAATTTGTACCAATAAAGTAGGGAAAATTAATATAATTTATAATATAATTGAATTTTATTTAAAATAAAATTTGGAATAGAATAACAAAAGTTGATTAAAAAATAGTCCGAAATTAAAGTTTGATATCCAGTCCTAATCCATTTTAAATTTGATTAAGAAAAAATTATTGACTAAGTCCTACATAATAATGGAAGGGTAATTCTGTCATTAATTGTATTATGTCTTTAACGGCGTATGTATATGGAGTGGAGGGAATGGACGGAGGGAAAATAGGGAGGGAAGTTAGTGGATGGAGGGAAATACGGAGGGAAGTTAGTGGATGGAGGGGAAACTAGGCACCTAAAACTAATAGTAATTATCTAATATAATTAACATTTAATTATTATTTTTTGGGTTCTGCTCTAGGTTGAGTCTGCCTACTTAGCATCACCCTTATCTAATATAATTAATATTTAATAATTATTTTTTGGATTCTGTCTTGGGCTGAGTCTGCCTATTTAGCATCACCCTTAAAGTAAAACAATAATAGATGAAATTACTTTTAATGTTTTTAATGAAGAGCAATAAATACATGGTTTGAGCTTGAATGATTACATGATTGTGTCGTATATTGTTAATTGAACTAATTATTTTATTCCAAAAAATATTTTTGAATTCAGTGATACAATTAATTTTTTTAATTCTTCAAGATACCGTTGAACTCTGTGGAACCCTGCACTTCAAAAAGGGTAGGTGGGGCATTTGCGTCTCTTATAATTAGGATTAAAGATTCCATCCATCCGCTAATACTATAATTTTTTTTATTTGGATGTTTATTAAAAATGTATCTATCAATCAATTTATTTTTACTTTCTATTTTGTTTATATGAGCTCTACAATTTTTATCTATTTATTTATCTACATTAACTTCTTTTTACTTAAAACTTATGTCCAAAAAATCAAACATAGCTTTGGTGGACATGAGTAAAAAAGTATTCTGATAAATGCAAGAAGTAATCATGTATTTCATTAATTATATAAAATATCTCTATGCTTGATAAAGTATGTAAGGAACTTCCTCAGATTTCATTAAATGTATAAATTTTCATTATGTTTGATAACTGTTTGTACGTAAATCCACTTATGTTTCATAAAATGCATGAAAGTCCTTGTATTTAGTAAAAGTATGCACGAAATGCCCACCGTCCACTTCTTGCCATTATTGATATGCATATATATTGTGTCTATGTATTATTATTTGGATTTGTATAAGTGATTTTATTTAAATATATGACAATTATATGAATTCAAGCTTCAATGATGTTGCTAGTGTTCTTTGAATGAAAGTGGTTAATGAAAAATTTTGCGCCTATTTTTACTAAATATATGAATGTTGTATGCAATTAATAAAAACATATGAATATTTTATGAATTTATCATTAAATACAGGAGTGTTGCTGGCTTACTTAGAATCGGTTGGTAGGACTTGCTAAAAACTGGGAAAAAAAAAAGAAAAAAAAAGTGGTAATATTATAATGTAAAAGAAAAGGCAAATTTGCACTTGTGAAAAAAATAAATTCCTACCAAACTCAACTAGCACTAACAAATGCAAATAAACTAGAAAATAGAAACGAAATAAATACCATTAAAAAGTAATTTAGTATTTGTTGTAGAATGTAGGGTCGAACGTTCATTTTTGAAAATAATGGTTCCTTTGTAATTTAGTATTTGAATTTATTAGAACAAGAATTAATTTAAAATCTTGGTAAGTAGATTTCTCTGTTCGAAATTATATTTACTCAAGTTTGTTAGAAAACACTCTTTAATACTTTTATACTCAAAATTCTTTTGGGTAGAAATATACACTTGTAGTGGAACATATAGTTGGGGATGCTGGAAAACGCGCATCATTAGACCAAAATGATATAATGGTAAGCTAGTCAAACTTGTCTCATTGATGACTTTGATAAATTAGATTTTGACTTGACTCTGTTTAATTACTTGTATAAATATTAAATAGACACTAGCGTAATTCCATTAAATTTAATTTGACATTCTATAAACACATTTGTATTATATGCATGTGCATGTTTATATGCATATTTGTGTATAGAAATTACCTTAGATTTTTATTTTTCATCTTGACCGTACATTCTCTTCATCAATCTTAGCCGTCCATTTTATTTTTTTCCCCCTATAAATTGCATTATCCTCCTACACATTTATCATCATCTTTCTCAATTTCTCTACTACAGATTAACAAGATGTGTGAATCTCTCATGTTCGGATCATGTAAGTCATCGTGCATTTTTTCAATTTTTGTGAATATCTCAGATTTAATATTTTTTTACCATCATCTTTCTCAAATTTTCTCTTTTGTTCTAATATATTCTTTATGTTTTGATGCAGATTAACTAAATTTATGAAATTCGTAGGCTCCGGATTGTGCAACTCTACGTTCAGATCATCAAGTGTACTAAATTTCATAGACTTCATATTCTTCTTGTGCTTATACTTTTTCTGATGCGAATATTTTTAGGGTTTTTTGGTCTCCATTGTCAAGCTTTTTAAATCTCAGAGACTTCGTTCTTGATTGCCATTAATTTTTGATGAATATTGTACCTTAATCATGTCGACCTCAAGTTATCATCTTCTCCTTCATGTATGGTCTGTGACTTTGACTCTAGGTTGCAATAATATTAATGGTCGGAAAATAGTCAAATTCCGGATATGAAATTGTAATCTCATTGTTATATTGTCTATCGTGTAATTTTATATTTAATGGTGTTAATCTTAATCGATTATGTATTATTCTTTAATATAAAATTTCAATTAATATGAAGATGTTTCAATGTATTCTATTACTAATTAATCTACCTTACACTATTCTTTTATGATCTTAAGCAATTACTAATTTAGTTTAAAGAAATGACATCTCATTACTATCTTTGAAATGATTTTTTTTATGGAATTTTACATTGTCTTAGATGCAAAAAGTTATCCCTAAATTAGTTGCAAAATTTGTGTCATTAAAGAAAATATCATAAATGCAGTAAATGTATTATATGTCATGGTTGAAATATATTTTAATTTCCCACAATTTTTACCTAGACTATGTTTGTGTTATGAATCTTTTATGGATTTAAATGACTAACTTATCACATACTTTTCCGTATAAATGAGTGTTTCATGTACGTATCTAAGTTTTTTTAAAACTATTGTCATAGTACATTCATTCGAATTATTTTAATTTACTAATATCTAATCAAGAATGTTTAACAAATCATATGAACATTATAATAGTCACTTAAAGATAATGTCATAATATTAAAGATAATTATAATTATTTTAAAATACAATAAAAAATATTATATTAATTGAATATTCCTAAATTTAGATTCACTGTTAACACTTGGTTTGTGTGTATTAATTTGCTTGATCATGTTTGTATTCATTAGCAAATAGGGTATAAATTAATTCACCCTAATTTGATATATAACTTATTAATGATAATAAATTTTATTTAAAGTTATTTAAAAAAAATTGACTCTCATACATATGATCACTTAAATTAAGCACCTAAAATTAACGGTGAGTAATAACTGTTAATCCTAATAATATTGATTTAAATGTAATTAATATTTCCCTAATTTAAGCAAATAAATTTATTATTGACAAACATTAAATTAGTCAAAATATTAATTGTACCTGCAAATTAAATGTTTCTAAACATTTGCTATTGATAATCGTAATGATAGTGATTTATGTTAATGTAATTAATTTTTTCTCTAATTCAATATAATTATTTTTACTGTTAACATATTATATTGCAGTCAAAGAACTAAGTTTACTCACATATTGTATCTATAAGATAGTTAGAATATACTTTATACTCCCAATACATTCCCTCAGCTTTTAAAGAAACCACAACTTACAAATTAGTTCAATTTATTAACTATGAATTTTCTTCTTCAATTTTGATTTCTTCAATTTAGTTGTCATTTGGTTGTGATGATTTTTAGTTTCTTAAGAATAAATGAAAAAATTATTAAATCTATATTTTGATAAAATTTTCATTTTTAAACTAATTTTGCATGTATAAAATATATGAACCATATTTGTATTTTATTATTTGAATATTTAAAGTATTAATGTTAATCAAAAGGATATATTTTCTATTTGATAATTGGTCATTATTAAATATTTTGTAGGATACGTACTCATCTATGTTAGAAATTATTTCTGATGCTTAGAATAAAAAAATTAAAGTAAAAATTGCAAGATGTTGGTTAGTACTCTCTAAAGATTCAAATAGGGAAAAATATTTTTTGAATTAATTCTTATAGATGAAGAGATATGTTATCTTTATATTTTTCGTATTTCAGATTATAATGTACTTATATTAATACAAACCATATCTCTTAAAATAAAATGGGTGTACGAATAATTCCATCTGTTTCTTTTGAGAAAAATATTAAAAATTTTCTGCATGAATGTTTTCTTAAACTAAATGTGATAAGTGTGTGTGTTATTATAATTATTCCACCTGAAATTTTCACGTGTTTTGTCTTTTGTTTCTGCGTGATGCTCTAAGTCAATAAATATTATCCACTTCACTTTCCATTTGTATAAATAAGCTGGAAACATGATTTCTTCCTATTAACATGAACCTAATCTAATTCAAAAGAAGTGCGATGTGAATCTAATTTATTGACTTGGAACACCACATAAGCAGTACCACTGGAGCACATATAAATTATGGGCGATATTTTAAAATTTCCATCGAAATTGATCTTTTTTTTTTATACCAAAAGGATCATAATTGAGAAATTAAGAAGATAAAGGATCGTATTGGACTCGGGCAAAGTTACATGACCAATTATGATATGTTTTCTCTTTTTTCCTCTATTGTAGAAAACCTTGAGCTTTCCAGGGTTTGACTCTTATATGTTTTTCAAGTTCTACATGTATGTTACAACACCTTTATTTCATATCAAAATGACTTTTTTTGTATTATTTTATTTGGTTGCATGGAATAATGATTGTTTAAGTTTACATTATCGGATATAGGTTATTATTATTAAATTCTCATTCTAAACAACCAGTTGATTTGTTACAGTATCTTGTCCCAATTCTATGCAAAATGTTATGTTTGAATTTGTTGCATATCTTTAAATTCTTCCATTCAATTTTTTTTTAGATAAACTTTACCTAAAAATATACTTGAAAATTTTCCACATTGAAAATACTAGTGATCGTAAAACCCGTGCTTCGCACGGCCAAAATTGTTACATTGTTTAAATTATAATAATTAATAAATTTTAATTATAAATTTGAAAATTTACAAATTTTTTTTTTTTTTTTAAATATAACTAAATTTCTTCTTGAACTAAAATTAAAGTGATGTTATATCACTGGATGTTACATTTGATACTAACTTACCTTCAAATCACTGTCCTACAAATAATGTCTTCCATAAAAAAAAAATTCCAATACCATCAGATATATATATATATATATATATATGTATATATATATATATAAATTTCATCAATATTCAACATTACTAATTATCTAATTATTGTATCATAAACAACACGATGTTTATAATTTAAGTTTTTTTAGCAAAACTTTATATTCAATTCTCAATTCAGACCTATTATATGATAAATCTTGTGAAATCATTCTAATACGGAATGTTAAATTGTTATCAACAACTACTACAAACATCCCATCAAAATCATGCAGACTCTATCAAGAAACAAAATATATTATCGATTTAAAAAAGACAACAATTTTTAATCTCATCAATTGTCATTCTCAATTACATAAACATAAAAGAAAAATCATTAAGAAACATATATAAACTAATAAACTATTTATTTAGTTAGATATTAATCAATTACACACAAAATATAACATAAAAAATTATATCCATACTAAGAAAAAATAATAATGATTTCAAACACAGTGATAACATAAATATACAATTATGCTTGATTTAAAAAAAAAAAAACTAAACATTAAATTACGAAACAACTATAAATTTAAAATATTTGAAAAAATATAAATACATATATACATATTAGTATAAATTTTGTCAATATCTATAAAGCTGACCATGACTAAAAAATAGATTTTTTAAGAAATACTCCAACATGTTAAAATGATTGACCTTGAGTTTTATTTATTTACATAACATACGAAACAATCAAAATTGCAACATGTAATCAAAATGAGGCAATGACAATCTTGCTATTAATGTTAGTTCACCAACGTTGCTACCAATAAGAACCTTGACCTCAATTAGTCTATCACTCAACCTAGTGATAACCAACCTATATAATAAAAACAAAATTATAAAAAATATTATATGGTCATTGAAATTTAGAAAACCAAATAAAATATCAAAATGACTTTATAAAAAAAAATCAATATAGAGTACTCAATTTTGATACACAAACAACATAAATTAATCTTGCTCAAACATCATTACCGTTACTCTTTTTTTAAATAATTCTAAACTTTTTACACCAAGTTTTAGTGAGACAAAGCATGTGATAACTCATGTCACCAATAAACCTTAATTCAGAATGAATCGAGAATAAATTTTCAATTTTGACATACTTCAATATAATAAAACCTGATTCTTCTCCAAAAAAGAAAAAATAAAATCACAACACAGTGTTTTATGCCAAAAAAAAAAGATGAAAAACAAATAGATTTACAGTATCAATAAAAAATTAATGAAAATAGATATGCATCCAAATAAATATAAATCTCACAAACGAATATTTAAATTCAGCATTATTGCATTTCTAAAAAGTTCAATGATTTCATCAATATTTGTTGGTTCAAATTTTTCTTCAAAATGATCAATTTGACTTTTTGTTGAAACATTAGTAGGATAACTTACAGTATCTATAAATGGTCCTATAACATTTCTCATCACTGTTCAAACAGATTATTTAATATTATATAATAAATCAAAAAATGGCTATTACATTTTCAATTAATAAAAAGCATATTAATATTCAAACAAATAATCTTGTTTGATTGGCTTCTTTCAAACTCAATTTTAACCCCTCTGCCTAATAGACACTTTTGTACAAAAGTGTTAATCATATTTTTTACTTTTAGATTAGAGAGGTAGGTGAGTGGATATGCTTGATGGTTTTAATAAAATTATATGAGATTGATAAATGGTATGTGTAAATATTATATATAGAATAGAATCTTAATTTTAAAGTGAGTAAATATAGTAAAAATTCTAAATAAGGTGGTTAAACATATTAAAATAGCAGATGTCGATACTTACATCTTATTATTTTTTGGAGACTCGATATTCAGTCCAAGGACCAACTAATCCAAGGTACAAAATTTTGCGGTCTATAATATATTTATCTACAAACAATTTCACATTTAATTAGATAACCAATTAATAATTTTAATATTTTTTTATTAAAAAATAAAAACAAACTTGTTTATTGTTTTTAATAGTTACATAATACTAAAGTCATTGTTATTTTCAAACTTTTTTGAAAAAATGTATTTTACATTAATAAAGGTAATAAACCCACAAACAAAACTAAATATAAATTGACCTAACCAAAATATAACAAAAATATGTACCTCAAATCATAATCAAAATCACCAAACTCGAACCTTCGTAACTCGACAGTGAATTTTTTATACACCTTAACATCCACTTAAAATAATAAATCGTTGTTAAAATATTACAATATAAATAAAAGAATCGATAAAGGAACTTAGTTAATAAGATCAATATAAAGTACTATCCATTGGAACATATATAATGAAAATAATTCTCGCTCTGAAATCAATGTCATTATACTTCTTAATAATAATAATCATTTTTATTATCTTTTTGCAATCTAACATTTTTAACATTATTTTAACAATGAAATGAATATTGCTACATAAACATTAAGGAAAACATAATAAATTTGAACAAATTACTTTTTTCTCTTTCTTTCACAACCAATTTCAAGTCATTCTACCTAATAGACCTCTTGTACAAAATATTAATCATGTTTCACTATGTTGGATAAAACAGAAAATGAGGGGTGAGTATGTTTGGTAGTTGTATGGAAATTAAATGATATTGATAGGTAAATATTTTTAGAAATGTGTATATAAGCATTATACTTAGTAAAAACTATAAATGAGGTGGGTGTAATTAGTAAAATAGTGGGTGTGGATAGTTCCTCTATAATATATTATTTATATAAATTTCACATTTAATTTTATTACAATTTAAACTTGTTTTTAATAAAAATAAAGGAACAAAAGAAGTTTTTTATTTTTAAATAGGTACATAATAACAAAGTCATTGTTCTTTTCAAACTTTTCGAAAATCAACTTTATATTAATAAAGGAACAAACACACAAATAAAATTAATTATCAAATGACTTAAGTAAAATTAACAAAAATAAGTACCTCAAATCATAATAAAAATAACTAAATTCAAATCTCTGTAACCCGAAAGTCAACTGTTTCTAAACCTTAAAATCCACATAAAATAATTATTGTTAAAATATTACAATACAAATAAAAGAACCTACAAATGAACTCAATTAAAGGGCCAGTATAAAGTATTCAACACCGGTTCACAAACAATGAAAATCAATCTTGCTCCAACATCAATACTATTATATTTCTTCGAAACGATTTTATCATCATTACACAATTCAACATTTCTAAAAAATTAAAATCTAGCTTTAGCTAGACAAAGAATTTAATAATCCATGTCATCAATAAACCTGATTTCATTATAAATTGGGAATAAATCTCCAATCATAATAACCCGAGCCCATTTAACTTTTCATTTGACACTTGTATGTTTTACTAAAAAGATGAAACCATATTAAGCTCACAGTTTCAATAAAAAATTAAAATAATGCATCCAAAGAAATATAACTCTCACCAGATAACGTATAAATGCAGCATTATTGAATTTTACCAAAAGCTCAATTACTTCACAAACCTTCACTGGTTCTAATTTTCTTTAGAAATATCTTCAAAATGATCAATTTTACTTCTAGCTGATACATTTGGAGGAAAACTTAAATTGCTTATAAATGACCAAATAACATTCTTCACCAATGAAACCAAAAGTAATAAAATATAATATAATAAAATAAAAGATAATTTCATTAACTTCAAAAAACACATAATACGTCTAAATAAATTACTTTTCATTGTTGATTTATTTCACACCCATTGTACTATGACACTAATTATGTTTCTCATCACTGGTTTGAAGAGGTAGGGGAGTCGATATGTTTGATGGTATTGAAATTGGATGGGATTGATTTCAGCAAAAACATTTAGAGAAAAACTTAAATTGCGTATACATGATCCAATATAATTTTTTATCACTATTCAAATAAAAGTAATATAAAAGTCACGAACCGAGGCCAAACCAGTGTAAGTTAACTCAAATCGAGATATGTTACATGGCCCGGTTTGGGCTGAACTCGATCTGAAACTCAGGCTGATTGACCTAATTTGCACTGAATGTGGATTAAATTTGAGCCAAATTTGGGTTTGTTACGATTGATTGTGGCTAAATTCACAACTTTTAAAAATTACAGTCCTTAAATTGGCAGCCCGAAAAAGTAGTGGTTCTTATTTTATATTAATAAAGTAACAATTACACAAATAAAATAAATAATTAAATATTTAAGTAATAGACAGTCTTGTGCAAAGATGTGTAAGTATATTTAGTAGTTGTATTGAAATTAAAGAGGATTGGCGAGTGAGTATCTTTAGAGACGTGGGTGCAAGTATTATATGTTGGATAAAATTATAATTTTAAAGTTGTATATTTAGTAAAAAAAAAAGGTGAGTGAGTTAAGAAGTGGACGAACTTATTAAAATAGTATGGGAAGATAGTTACATTATATAATAAATTATCTAAACATATATATCGTATTTAATTTGATTAATAATTAATAATTTTAATATTTGATTTTTGATTCATAAAACAAAAAAACAAAATTTAAAACATTTAAATAATAATAAATTTAATATTATTTATAAGCAAAAATTACGATATAATCGTAAAATAACAGAGAAACAAAGTTAAAAGAAACAAATTATTAAGATAAATAGAACAAAAATAAGTATATTAGGTCGATGGGAAATATTTTTTTAAGGGTTGTAACTTAATGAGTGACAAAATTTGGAACATAAATTTTGAGATTGTAATTAAGGAAAATAATTTTGGAAGTCGCAAATTGAGGTCAAACCATCACAAATACACACAAATCGAACTATGTTACATGGCCGGATTTGGTTGAATTCAAGCTTAAATGTTGGCTAATTGACCCGATTCGACCTGACTGGGGGACTATATTCGGGCCCAATTTGGGTTTATTAGGGCTAATTGTGCATAAATTCGTTACTCTTTAAAATTACAGTCCGTAAAATGCTAACCCCAAAGTTATGGTCCATAAAAAATATTTTCAAAATATTAACTCTCGAGTATGTATAGAGTGAAATTGTTCTATACATGAATCATTGAAGGGTATTAGTTGTTTTCACTAAAGAGTATTAGTTATTTTTACTGAAGAGTATTAGTGGTTTCCACTAAAGAGTCTTAGTTTGTTTCACTGAACAACTAAAACTCCTCAGTGAAAATAACTAATATTCTTCAGTGAAAACAACTAATCTCTTTCAATGATTCATATATAAATCATTTTCACTCTATACTTTGTCTTAATTCTCACCTTGAGAATTGATTGATAGACATTTTACTCTTGGGGCTTATATTTATTTAGTTGGGAGGAAGGGACAAAATGAAGATTGTAACTCTTTCGGCTGGGAAAATAAGGATCTTAACTCAACGAACAAACAATTTAAGGACAATAACTTTTAAAAGTAGCGAATGAGACATAAGATATAACACACCATCTAGAATTTTGGACAGCCTTAAATCACCATTAAATTATCATAAATGGAGGTCAAGCCTTTCGAAATGTTAATCATACTGTTGGATATAAAATAAAAATAAAAATTACTAAAAAATATAGACTAAAGTTGAAAAAAATATTAATTTATAATTGAAAATCTATATATTTATTTGTGAATCACCCCTCACCCTCTCAAAAGCCTCTATTTTGAAATTCTTTGATTCTATGCATTTGTGCTATATATGATATTATATTTATCTTAATTTATATCTCAATTATTTATGTTCTCTAATTTTCATCTATTTCTGAATCACTTCCTACTTTTCTAGACCCTCTATTTTGAAATCTTGAGTTTGTATTAGTTCGATTTATAATTTCATTTTTTTAATTACAAAATATTTTTTTTTAGTTTTTTTTAATTACAATTGATTAATGAATTGTGTCTTATTCTTTGATAAATTACAAAGGAATAAAAAAGATCGATTTTTATCGTTCACTCTAAATATAATATCTATTTTTTTAGTTAGCCTATTCTTTAAAATTATAATCATACATTTAATTAAAACAATAATAAATTAATGGTCACAAATTTTAATTTAAAAACAATAATTAATTAAGAGGATAAACATAGCTCTAACTGGATTTAATTTTTTAAACATTTAATTTAAAACTAATAACATAATATTTATAAATCCGCGTAATAAGCGAGGTTCAAGGGCTAGTACAATAGTAATTCATGAAAAAACCATAACTAAATCTCAAGCAAGACCTCCCTCGAAATCCTCGTCCACCATATTTTCCATAATTGTTGTGCATTTAATAAACATCTTCATAATATCATAGTCAAATCATGTTTATAGATTGAAAATATTTAAAATTGATTATAAAATATGAAAAAAAAATTAATGGGTATCATGACTACAATAGGAACTATACTAAATTAATAATCATATGTGGGTTATACATATTGAGATGTCATAATATTGAGTTTAAAATTCAAGTGCATGACATGCACTTGAATGAATGCTAGAATTTGTGAAGATTCAAATAAATTCTAGTATAATTTTTTTTATTTGCTAGTTATATTCAAAATACAGTAATTTGATATATGATGATTTAAAAATTAACATTTTATAATTTAGAAAACATAAGAAGGCTATCATTAAATACAATTAATTGTGAATTGACATCTTTATAATATATATACAAAATTGAGCCATGATAGTCGATAATTTGATCAAATCTTACCGGAAATCATTCTACCAAATCTTAACAAATATTATTAAGCACCTACAGTTTAGGAATAGGAAAAAAAAGATTTATTTGATTATTTTGGCTTCGCCTTATTAAAATTTGTAATTTCCAATATTTTTCTAGTATAAAAATTTCATAGAAATACGAAAGTTATATTGGTAAATATAATGTTAATAAAACCTTATTTTTAAAAGCATAATGTATTCATGGAGTATATATAGTGTGAAACTCATTAATGCATAATTAATTTGCAATACTTTTTAATAGAACAACTCATACTGCTTAATGTAACCAACTCATACCCTTCATATCTTCCAACTCATACCTTTTAGTGAAACAACTCACACTCTTCATACCTCTCGACTCATACTCTTTAGTGAAAATAATTTGTACCTTTGAACGAATACTCTTTAGTTCATATATCTATTGATTGATTTCACTCTATATTTTGCCTTTATGATTTATGTAATTATTCAATTTTATTTATATTGGATCGAAAAAACTCTTTAATTATAAATGTATGCGTACTGCAATCAACCTTAAAATAATGGGGTTAGTGTATCATACTTTGTTATGAAGTCAACTTTAAATCCTTCGTTATTGATGGACAAATGATTAAATTAAATTACTCTTTGTATGCATTTTTTAAATTATAAAAAAACAATATATAAACTATTAATATTTAGAAATCACAACTTGATTAAAAAAATACATCCTCAATACGATTCGTTTTTTTATAAAGAGAGTTTGTTTTTTATTATCATATTTTATTAAAAAAATATAAATTATTTATTCTATGGTATACTCTCTTTCTTCTTTATTCATCACATCTCTATAATTAAGGGCTTTGATGGATTACATTAATTTTTATTTGAGTTTCATAAACTTTAAATATTTTTATGTTAATTTTAAAATTAATTCGTGTAAAATATAGTGGGACATCACACTTAATATGATGGAAAGAGAAAAACCTGTTGGAGTAAAAAATAAAAGAGTGAGATAATATCTTAATTAATATTACATATAAATCTCCAAAAATTAGATCACAGCCCAGACTAATCTTAACCAAATATATATACTACTACCCAATATATATAGGAGGAAGTGGGTAACTGAATTAAAGGAGATGCTTGAGCAAATTAATAAATGCATGAAATAAAAAAAAAAATCTTAAAAACCTTCTCAAAGTTAAATAATTCGCTTGAATATCGGGTATATTTTTCAGAGTATAAGATTTACATGGATATTGTTAGTTGTATATAATACACGCACTTAAACATTAATCTTCTTCCTCGTTGTGTTCTTCACTCATCCCACAACTTTTCATTTATCCGATCAACTACTATATCCCGTGCCAAATCGGCAGCAATAAATCAGGGGTTTCACTTTGCAAATCATATATTAAAACTACGAACTACTATAATTTTCAATACTAAAATTCAGAGATGATAATGAGGAAGAAGAAAATGAAGAATATATATAGGGAAAAAAAAGAGTAACGGTTCCTAAATTACAGAAATCAATTTAATGGATAACAATGAATGATAAAAAAATCAAAGTACATAATTTAGCTGCAATTCCTAAATTACTAAATAAAAAAATACAAACACAACTTTCTTTTTAATAATAAAAACAATTCCATACATAACATACAACAAATTGAACGGCCATGATATATAACTGAAAAAAAATCAAAGGTTGATAATCTCTCCCTCCAAAACTATTTAAGGAAATCATTTTGCTATTATATATTTATGATTATGCATGTTGTGGTTTGGTCCTATAACTTTTAGAATTGCTAATAAAAAATGTTGAAGGGCCAATATCAAACATATTGACTATGGACTTCCAGTTGGTGTTGAGGTAGATATATAGTATTTTAAAATGTGTGATTTCTTAGTCAATTTATGTCTTTCTTATTCTCATTTATATATTTGTATCTTTTAAGGCTCTTTATTGATTGTATCTAATTTATCTTATGGACCTTAAATTGACAAAAATTAAAAAAATATATGCATAAGCAGAAAAAAAATCACTATTGCCTGTGCATTTCTAATTGGATCTATGTATAGTGTAATTAATTATATACTCATGGTGTGATGCAATTTAACGATATCCATTAAAAATATTATGCATATTATAGTTCTGTGTTGTAACTTTTCGAATTGCTAGAAAAAAATATCGAGGGACCAATTTAAAACAAATTTAATATGGACTTCCAGTTATATGTTCACGGTGTGATGCAATTTAGCGATATTCAATATAAACATTATGCATGTTATAATTTTGTCCTGTAACTTTTCGAATTGTTATAAAAAAATATCAAGGGACCAATATCAAACGTTGAGGATATATTGGTTAGTTTTACTTTATTGAAGGGAGTTGTTCAAAGATTGCTAAACTATATATTGAAAAAATTAGTTCAGTGAGGGATAAATAAGTGATGTTTGGAAATTTTAAGAGTGTAAAACTATTTTTCCATAGTTTTGAATAATCTAAATTGTAATGGAAGGAGTATCAAATAATATTTTAATTTTATTATGTATTATATATATTTTTTCGTAATTTTTTTTAAATACAAAAATATATTTAAATCATCAGTTTTTATACATACAATTTTTTTTCAACTCGCGAAATTCGCGAGGTCTTATCTAGTTTTATATATGTATGAAATTAAACACAATTATTATAGTTGCTTAAAAAAGGAACTATTTTCTGTCCTAAGTTTATTTTTACTTCACGAATAAAAGTGAAAACTATAAAAAAAAAAAAAAAAAAAAATTATATAAAAATAGTTAATGATAAATTTATCATGAAACATTTTTAAAATATCATATATTTAATCAAGATTATCAATAATCTTATCAGGAGTATCATTAATATGAGTCAATGATATTATATTGTAATTGTTGTAAATTTTCTTGAACCCAAATTAATGATACACCTTGTAAATGCAAATTTCAAATTTATTAAATATAATAAATACGAAAAAGATTACAACTTTAATTTATTCGGATTAAACCGAAAAACTTGTGCGGGTTGACTAACTCTAGATTTGATCCTCTGATTCTTCTCTTCGGTGTTGACCTTGACTTGGATGTTCTTCGGGAGAAATCCTTGCCTTGATCTCCGTTTGAGTTTGAGTTTGAGTTTATAACGTTAATCCAAGGGTGAAACACCTTATTTTGGATTAAACGTTATTCTTGGAATTTGGAGGATGAACGCCTTCGAAGGCGGGATGAACGCCTTTGAATTTGGTGAAGAACGTCCTTTATATCTTCGGGGAGAAACGCCGGATCGGAGGGGTGTTGAAACTTTATCCCGGATCGGAGGCAGTTTGTCGTAGACTTGCGCGAAGAACGCCTTTGAATCTTCAAGGAGAAACGCCGGATCGGAGGGGTGCTGGACCTTTATCTCGGATCAGAGGCCGTTTCTGATTGCTTTCCACGAAGAACGCTTTGACTTGACGAAGAACGCTTTGAATCTTCAAAAGCTCTTGAACTTCTGAATTCCTTCTGCTTCTGTCTGTCTGGATGTGTCTAAAATGAATGAATGAAGGACCTTATTTATAGGGTGGGGAGATGAAAACTTTCCCTCTTCATGGTGCCACGTGGCGCTTTATGATTGACCAATGCCGATTTGATGGGCTTTATAGGCCAATTTCCAGATTTAGTTGATTCTCATTAATTTCTTTCCTTCTCGATGCAAGATACGATTTGATTTTTTCTTTGGCACTAAGTCAACCATATTAATTACTGCAGGCTCGTATTTTTGGCAAGTGTGTACTATGTATATTAAATACCAATTAATTTAATTATTTAATTTGAGAATTAATTTATTTAAATCCCCAAAATAAAATAATAAATTTATTTTGATATTAATATTTATTTGTACACGTGCCATTATTTAATTAGGTGCAAAATTAATTTGCTTACACACCTGATGAGCTTTTTGATACTCCTAGTCAAATATTTGATATTTTAAAACAGTTTTATAATAAGCTTATTATAAACAATTTTTATATAAAACCTACTTTAAAAAATACTACAACCACATATAATTTTAACAATAAATTAACAAAATATCAATAAATTTATTTAGCAAACTAGTTTAGTTTATACTGTTTTCTAGAATATTAGGTATATATACCTATTAAGTGCTACTTCCTCATTCCCAAAATACTTTCCTAAAATACTTTCATAGTAAGAAATGTCTCAATTTTTAAGAAAAATGTGTGAATGTGGGGTTAAATATTTTTTAATAAATTAAAGTTACTTTATTGATTTTTTAAAAGATAATTATTTTCTATTTAGAAGTGTGAAAATAGTTATGAAACGTCTAAGTAAGAAACATGTGAAAATAGTTATGTGATGGGGAGTACACTACAAAAAGGATACTACTTCCATCCACCAAAACTATATATGCCCCAATATTTGGGCACATGTTTTAAGAAAAAAATAGGTAAAATAAAAATAAAATATGAATAATATAAGAGTAGTTCTAGTGTTCATCTAAGTGCATGGTGTGCACTTGAATTTTGGAAAGAAAAAAAACCCAACAGGATGCCCCCAATTGTAAAATAACACACACACAACTCGGTGTGTTAGTGTGTATTTTGAAAATATCAAATGAAGTCAAAATTGAGCTTAAAATTCAAGTACATGTCATACACTTTTTGATAAAATAATTGTTTGTGAGTGCAAGTTAAAGTGATTGTTCACAAATAAGAAAACAACACACTTTTGGTGGACAAACAAATAAAAAAAGTGGGCACACTTTTGACAAACGAAGGGAGTATAAAATTACCTACGAAAATTGTCAATATGACTGCAATTTCCAACAAATAATTTCATAGTGGAGATTGCCTACGAAATTTCATACAAAAAATTCTAATTATATAGGCACTTTCATTCATTACTTACAAGGAATTTGCCTACGAAATTTTCGTGGGTAAATTGTTTGTAGACAAATTTTTGTAGATAAATTTCTTGTAAATAATTAATTACCAAAGTATTTCATTTTATAGACTAATTGCTTACAGGTTGATGAATGAAGATGCCTGCATGATAAAAAAAATTGTAGCTAAGTCGTAGCTAATCCCACTATGAAATTGTTTTGTTATAAAATTACGTAAACAATTCCAATTTCGTTGGCAAATTGTTTGTAGATTAAGGAATAAATATATCTACACGATTAAAATAAATTGTAGGCAAGTCATAAACAATCCCACTATAAATATTTTTTTAAAACAATTTCATAAGCAATTCGAATTTCGTAGGCAAATCTTTATTTTATAAGGAACTCTTGTGAAATATTTCACATGTGAAATATATTTAAAATAGGTAAATATTAAAAAATTCATGGGTCGGATCGCTCCAGATCAAAATTCACGGATCTTGGCTGAGTCGGGTCAGGTTTGGTGATTTCTTTTCAAAATCTCGCGCAAGTCAAGTTTCAGAATTTTTGCTCCCAATTTGCGTTACTATATGAGCAGATGCATGTTACTGAAGGGCAAAATGTGTGTTACTAGTCATTAAAAAATAAATTTTTGTACTTTAAAATAACAATAAGGATAGATATACATTTTTACAAGAACAAATGTGTGATTTTTAATATATTCCTCATCCTTTTAAATTTAGATTTATTGTTTCATACATTAACACACATTAGTTCCAATAATAATATTTATTTGCTCAAACATTAACATATTTTTGCTCCAATATTAACACACATTTGTAGTAACACATATTTGCTCCAACAATAACATATATTTTTGTTGTAACATTAACACATTTTGCGCCAGTAGTAGCACATATTTCCTCTAACATTAACACACATTTGCTCCAATAGTAACACATTTACTCTTAACATTAACACACAGTTGCAGTAACACATATTTACTCTAATATTAACAAACATTTGCTCCAATGGTAACACATATATATTAATAGTAACACACATTTACTCTAACATTAACACACATTTGCAGTAATACATATTTACTCTAACATCAACACATATTTCCTCCACCAGTAACACACATTTGCTCTAACATTAACACATATTTCTCCAACAACAACACACATTTGCTTTTAGAGTAACATATGATTGTCTTTATGGTAACACAATTTGGGAGGGTGATTTTATGTATTTGTGTAAATACATCTTTATTCATTGAGTAAGACATTTATGTTATTATAGTAATAACACTACCTTACATGTGTTGTTGTATGAAAAAATAATTATTTTTGTAAAAATCAATAAATATTTGTGAAAACCAATATTTGAATCGATAGTAACACACATTTTGCTCTTATATTGTACGAAAAATATTTATTTCAGTAAAAATATAAAAAAAATTGGTGAAAAAACAATATTTAGTCTAATAGTAACACATATTTTGCCCTTCAGTAACATGCATTTGTCCATATGGTAACACAAACTGAAAGTGAAAATTTTGAAATTTGACTTGCGCGATTCGACCCGACCAAGATCTGCGAATTTTTTAAATATAAATTATTCTATGAATTATATATCCGTAGAATATTTTATATAACAATTTGACTTATTTTATTGTAGTGACAATGTATAATTTATCTTTATATATATATATATCTTTTTGGATAAATGAAAAGGAAATGGAATAACAATTATGAAGTGTTTGACCGATACAATGTCAAATCAAATTTATTCATGACAAATGTATCGACAGGTGACAATTTGGTCTGCGGTGGTCATGAGATAATCACATTTTTAATTTCTTGAGGCATCAATATTCAATCACAATCACATATGTATGGGGAAAAAAAAATGAAAAATCTATCAGTCAGGGGCCATCCGTGTGTCAACATCGAAGCAGTAACTATGACTGAAATTAAGAAAGCTTATGATTTTGATTTAAAGTTACCCAATAATCATATTTTATGCTGGCAAAATTTTGTAGTACAGTGTAAATTGTAATTAATGCCCTTCCTCCGCATAAAAATGGTTTGAGCAGTTCTAGTTAGGAATGCTCATGGAGTTCAGAAATTACCAAACTTGCATAGGAGAAAAGAATAAGTGAAAAAATTTGTTGTTTTTTTAACTTTAACTGTATCAAAATTGAATCACTTTTTTTTTTTACGGATATAGATATCACCAAATTAACTGAACCAAAAAAGCGAATGGGACTGTACCGAACCGTACTGAACTGAACCGAATAAGCGAATAAATATATATTAACATTTAATTATTATTAATTTTGTGTTCATCAAATTGTATTGTAATGTTATTGAATTCAAGTACAACTAAATGATAACATAATTTATCTCAATTTTCATAATACAAATAATATTTTATTTATCATATTAATTTCTTAAACGTTAACTCATGTTTAGGTGTATATCAAAACGATTTAAATTTAATTTGTTTCATCTTTTAATTTTGTTGACAGGTAATTTCGTATGAATATATTTGTGATATCTATCAAACAACATAAAATAAATGAACAAGAACGAAGAACTCATGGATCTTGTATGAATGTGAGAGATCGGGAAAAAATGAGAATCCATCAAATGGGGGGAGTGACCTTCTATTTGTAGAGGTCCTCCCTGAAGGGCCACAAATGGCCACAAACTCATATGTACCCTTTATTTCAGAGTTTTATTACAATTGTTCATCTAATGATTAATACTAGATCTACTTTACACTAAATACTCTTGTCGTATCCCGTAAAACTGATGGCACTTTGATGTTCTCTCTGATGTCGACTCTTAATTTTGTCGGTGTAAGCAAATTAAATTTGCACTCAATCAAATAGTGACATGTGTGCAAACAAATATTAATATCAAAGTAAGCTTACTATTTCATTTTGAGAATTAAATTAAATTGATTCTTGAATTAAATAGTTAAAATTGATATTAAATATATACGGTACAAGTCGATCGAATTAAATGAGTGTTCGATACTCATATTGAATAATAAATACATTTTATTTACCATAAGATCGAAAATTAAATGATATCTCGTCAAAAAGGGAAGCGAACTAAATTGAATCAAATCAAAGTTAATTAATTCGCAAACTAAGCCAATCAAATGACACCGACCAATCACACGGCGCCACGTGACCTTGCGAGAAAGGCAGGTCTTCCACCCTCCACCCTATAAATAGAGGCCCTCACTTTGTTCATTTTCACATTCGAAGATCAACGAACATTCAGACGATCAAGCATCCAAGCAAGCGAATCCTTTGCAATCGTTCTTGAAGATTCAAATCGGTCTTTATCGTTCTTCATGGAAATCAATCAGAAACGACATCCGATCCGAGATCAAGGTCCAGAACCCTTCCGATCCAACGTTTCTCCTCGAAGATTCGAAGATGCTTCAACAATGTTCTTCAAGGCCTTTGAAGATTCAAAGGTGTTCTTCACCGTTCTTCGCCGTTCTTCGTGCAAATCTGTCAGAAATAACGTTCGATCCAGAATCAAGGTCCTAAAACCCTCTGATTTGGCGTTTATACTTGAAGACATCGAAGATCTAAGCCGTTCTTCGCATACTCAAGAACGTTCTCCGAAGAACACATAAAAAAACAGCTCCAAATCAGAGATCAAGGCTCAAAGCCCCTCCGATTCAGCATTTCTCTTCCGAGGCACTTCTCGTTCAACCGTTGAAGCTTCAAGGATCCTCATCAAGCATTCAAGGCGTTCTTCATCCCTATCGAAGAAGTAAGTCCAAAAGCCACATTTGATTCAACCCAAAACATCAAGTCTTTGGATCAATGTTTTCAAATCTCCAACTTCAGGTCCAGGCAAGATTAAGACAAGGACCGTTACAAAGTCGTCCGAGTCAAAGTCAAAGTCCACAAAGAGAAGAATTAGAGGATCAAGTCCAGAGTTGGTCAAACCCGCACAAATTTTCAATTTAATCCGAAGAAAATAAGTTGTAAACCTTTTTCGCGTTATTATTTATAATAATACGAAATTTGTAGTTACAGTCGGATCCGCGTATCTTTGGGAATCTGATCTCCTGTTGGGCGAGGTTAATTTTGGGCTTAGGTGGACCATGTTGATGTGTCGGGTTATGGGCATATTAAGGGATAATTCCTGCTACTACAAATTTCATTCTAAATGTATATTCATTTCTTAACAAAAACTTGGATATGATGTACCTCGTGTCAGGAATCACGATCAACGTGATTTTAATATTACACTTTCTTTTCACAAGATATTCCAAAATGATCGTTTAAATTGTGCTTGGAAGAGTATATGCTTGATTGTGGTGGTTGAAGATATGTAATATTCGTGTGAGTGTGCATCAGTTTTTTTTTTTAAAGAGAGAATAACAAAAAAATATGTTTCTCCACTT
This sequence comes from Ballota nigra, assembly GCA_947034835.1. NCBI lineage: Eukaryota > Viridiplantae > Streptophyta > Magnoliopsida > Lamiales > Lamiaceae > Ballota > Ballota nigra. The sequence continues at coordinate 13,269,881 of OX344728.1, forward strand.
CGTACCGATATGATCCGAATTTTGGTACGGACACAAACACTCCATTTTTAAAATAATCGAACTTCGATACGGACACATATATTTTCATATATCCATTTTGGTCCGTACCATGAACAACCCTAGTTCTAGTGTGCACTTGAGTGCATGACATGCATTTGGATTTTGAAAAAAATACCACAAATAGAAATCAGTAATATCTCAAGAAATAATCAGTAATGTTGATAGGCGAACATCCATCCGTGATAGGCGAACAAAGATTAAGGCCTAAATAGAGCTTACAAATAATCAACTCCAAGTCAAAGATGACCAACAAAGAAAATCAAGTCTGGGGTGCATAAATCAATCCAGGGAGTGTACAAACCGACGAACAACAAACTGGCGAACAGGTTTTAAGACCCGAGATCAGATATGAATATTCTGCCAAGTCACTGATGACGAGCAACATTGTCAAAGGGTGGTGCATCTACCAGACTAAGATGTGTATATCGACGAACAAAGGACCAAGATCCCAATGTCAATCTGTGTAAAACACAAAGGCGAACAACTTCTGAGCCATACACTCAAAAGGCGAACAACTTTTATGGAAAAACCATTCTGGATCAACTAAGCCGACCTGGGCGAACAACAATGAAGTCCGAGATAAGACCAAAGAAGACTTTGTAACTAAGATTCAACTTAGATAAGGTCAAACTAAGGTCAAAGGACACTTGTCAAACATGCAAGCTAGGGAGACCAAGAGTCATAGACACCTCATGCTTGCTAGTCTCTATAAATAGTTGTTCTCCAGCTTAAGAAATACAAGTTCAAATTCACAAATACTCCAAAAACACACAATTAAACACCTAAACGTACACACATACGAAATTATTACGATTTCGACTTTCGTGTTTACAATTTCATAACCCGAACTCACGATTTACCATTTACGGTGGTAAACTATCACACGTAATTGATTGGTGTTCATAAACCGAACTTAAACAGTCACTAATACATCCGATAAAAATTGATCACCAACAAGTAATACCCTAAGAGGTAATTAGTAATACCCCAAGAAGTAACTAGTAATATCCCAATTGCAAAAAAAGAAAAGAAAAAAGACAGTTCGGTGTGTTAGTGTGTGTTTTGAAAAAATCAAAATTGAGTTTAAAATTCAAGTGCATGCTAGAATTTGTGAAATAATTTTGTAGGCTTTTGTAGACTTGAATTTTTATAAAATAGTTTATTAGTAAAAAGTAAAAATATAGAAATAAAATTAAATAAAAAAAATTGAAAACATTGTGTGAGAGGTTCAATGAAGAATGATGAAAATATATGTACATTAAAGGGTGCTAAAGATAATAATTTTCATGACTAAAAAGCATAATTGCTCAATTATACTGGCTAAAAAGATTATTAATTATTTTTATGTCAGTTCGAGAAAATCGATATAAAACAAAAGTTCGTGGGTGAATATACAGACGGTGTTCAGTTATTAAGACTGAATCATAATAATTAACTTTTAAAAATGTGTTATGTTCACTCAAATGAAATATTCATAATTACATAATATGAAACAAATTAAATATGAATATAGACTTAAAATATAGGAGAAAATGCAAATTATCCATTTAAATAATTTCTTTTTATCCACGCAAACGTTTTATATCCATTTTAATATAAAATTAAACATTTACGCTTATTAAGAAAGAGTTTTCTATCCCCACTTTTGCATGGTGAGAACATAAAATAGATCTATTACTTTTTCGAATTAAAATAGTAAGCTACAAAAAAAGTCCACCGAAAATAAAGCCTAATCCATTGATTAAAAATCTGAATTTCAAGATCTAAAAAATTGAAGGGAAAAAAGTCTTGCTTAGGGACAAAGACAGTTCAAATCTAGAGATGTTACAAGTCTTCATTCAAATTACAAAATGCGAACTTTATTTATTTGGTTTTACTAATTGTCACGTATCATTTATTTATTTATAATTATTGATCATATGTGATAATCTTTGCCCAAAATCGTATCTCATTGGATTCTTTCTGTCAAATAAACTATACACAACTGGAATTTGTCGTTTTGTGCCTTTGAATGTCATGTGTTCCAAATTTCAAGAACTTTCCAGTTTATATAATATTTTGATTTCAAGATGGACCTCAATCCAATCATTAAAAAATTGGTTATTCCGGGTAACATAGTTTTTCCTAATTAAGTAATAATCAATTAACAAAACATTTTACTTGAATCGATTAATAATATTTGATGAAAATTTAGTGAATTAATGTTACATCTAGTTTAAATACATCAAGTGCGTTACATATTGTTAATCTGTAGTTCTACAGAATTTTTGTGTTACGCAAATGCTTGTCTCTCTCTCTCTCTCACACACACACATACATTTTATGGATATAATATAAACACGATATACAAATTCTAGCATTAATTTGAAATTTAAGTTTAATTTTGACTTCAATTTTAATTTTTTTAAAAACTGAATGTGTTTTTGGCGATTAGGATATTACTGATCAGTACTTTTTTGGGGTATTATTGACTACTTGATGTAGTATTATTGATTATTTTTCTTGTGGTATTACTGGTTTCTACTTGATTTTTTTTTTTTTAAATTCAAATGCATACCATGTATTTAAGTGCATATTAGAACTGTTCAACATGATATATACCGATAGTACGATCAATAAATTATAGAAATAAAATTATTATGTCTTGACTCTTAGCCATTGCTGTTTCTTGATCCTCAGACGCAAAGATGAGATAACTTACAAAATTATAAGTAGGCTTATTTATTTAACTTAACTTAGGTATGTATAAACTTGTGACACTAAAATTCTTTTTTGACAATAATTTACTTTGGTTTGTCGGTAAATCAGCAGTGGATACTTCGTATAGAACTTATATTCATCGTGTTGATGACAGCTTTCAAGATTGCAAGGGGACATGTACAACGTACAACCCCTCCAATGCATGCCTGAAATTTGTTGTGTACAACTGATAAATGAAGCCGTTGTGTATTTTTTTGTCGTAGTTTAGATGTTTCCCCTATCTAGTCCATATAGCCATGTGGCCGAACAGCTCTTGCACATTATAATTGAATTTAAATTTCATTACTATACATATATAATTGATTATAATTGAATCGTAACTTCCTATATATATGTGTATATATATATATATGAATTCGGTACCTCTGAAATCCCCCATTTGAGGACATTCTTACATTTGAATACTTGAAATTATAATCCAATCCCAATATCATAAAATGGTGGTTTCTGAAATGTGAGCAAAATATAAGATGATTTAGTGTCTTTGCAAAACTAATTTATAATATTGGTTGTTATACATATTAAATTGATAATGAGAGTTTTTCACTTTTGGTTCCATTGAACATGTAATGTTTTATTTTAAAAAATTCCACCCAAAACACTTTTGGTCCAATAGAAATATTTTTTGGCATATTAGTCCCAAACGTTCTCAAGCTTACAAAATTAGTCTCAAACTTGACATCAACTAACGGCTACTAACGGACTTGCAGATTTGGCCTCATAGAATACACTTGCAGATTTGATCCCATAGGATAAAAAAATCACATTTTTTTACCTTTTTTTTACCAAAATAATTTTATAAAAAGAAATATAATTACAATATATATATACAAATTTATTTTTATTTTACAATAATATATATATATATATATATATATATTTTAATAAAAAAATTAATTAGAATAATTTAATCTATATTAATATTTTAAAGTTAGAACAATTTTTTAACTTTTGTGCCATTTTTTAAATAATAATAATAATTTTCTCAACATCTTATTTAATTAATAATTCACTAATCATCCCCTATAAAAATCTCTAAATTACATATCATTTCGCTAACGATTACACACAAGAACATCTTTCTTTTGTTTCATTCCTAAAATTTAACAATGCACCCACATAAAAACTATATTATCCATTTTTATGTCGATTGTTCAATAATTATAATTTACCCCATGTTTTATTTAATTAAAAAACAAATAAATATTTATTTTAAAAATTAGAATAATTTAATATTCATTTAATCTAATTCAATTTAATTTTTAATAAGGTTTTTATTAATAATTGTAATTTTTAAATATATAATAAATAAAAATTATTATAATTTAAAAAAATAATTACTCACCCAGTCTCATAATAACTTGCACATTTTTTTATTCGAACATTTTAAAATAACTTGCACACCACAAAGTTAGAAAACTCATCCATAGACTTCACCTTTCAATTTTCCATAGACTCAACCACAGAAAAATTTAGGTAATTTAGAATATGAGTGTCCGTGTTCGTACCACCAATTTGTGTACGGTTCAATATTTATAACATAGCGAAGATTTTTGTACATGTTAATACCAATTTTTGTTCAATTTTATTTAATAACGTACCAATTTTTGAATGACATCAACATACCAATTTTTATAACGTACCAATTTATAAATATTTTTTTATAACGTAGCAATTTTTGTACATGTTAAAAACCTTATTAAAAATTAAATTGAATTAAATTAAATACAAATTAAATTATTCTATTTTTTTTAAAGACCTATTTTTTTAATTAAATAAAACATAAGGTAAATTATTATTATTGAACAATCGGCATAAAAATGGATAATATAGTTTTTATGTGGGTGCATTGTTAAATTTTAGGAATGAAATAAAAGAAAGATGTTCTTGTGTGTAATCATTAGTGAAATGATATGTAATTTAGAGATTTGTATAGGGGATGATTAGTAAACTATTAATTAAATAAGATGTTGAGAAAATCATTATTATTATTTAAAAAATGACACAAAAGTTAAAAAAATTGTTCTAATTTTAAAATAATTAATATAGATTAAATTATTCTAATTAATTTTTTTATTAAAATATAATATATATATATATATATATATATATATATATATATATATTATTGAAAAATAAAAATAAATTTGTATATATATTGTAATTATATTTCTTTTTATAAAATGATTTTGGTAAAAAAAGGTAAAAAATGTGAATTTTTTTTATCCTATAAGACCAAATCTGCAAGTGTATCCTATGAGACCAAATGCGCAAGTGTATCCTATGAAACCAAATGTGCAAGTCCGTTAGTAGCCGTTAATTGCCGTCAAGTTTGTGACTAATTTTGCAAGTTTGGGAACGTTTGAGACTAAAAGTGCCAAAAAATATTCCTATGTGACCAAAAGTGTTTTGGGTGGGACTGAAAGTAAAACATTACATGTCCAATGGGACCAAAAGTGCAAAAATCTCATAGAGTAAATTGAATTTATTGGAAAACTAACGATAAGAGATTTACATGTATATAGTGTAAATTGTACTTTTGGTCCCAAGAGAATGAATTAATTTCCAAACAGTCTTTTTTTTAACAGTTTGAGTCTCATAGTTTTTTTCTCGATATTTTTGGTCCCAAGAGAATATGTACAATGCACTTTTGGTCCAAAAAAATTATGGTAAAATTACAGTTTTAATCCTGAAAATTAACGCATGATATCAAAACTGCCCCCCAAAAAAAAATCATTTTTGCATATATGTTCAAAAAGTATTTTGGACTAATTCAGTCGAGTAAAAAAATTCCATTATTCCCACCTATATGGTATAATAGACTTACATTTATATGTATAGTCATCTATATATGGATCAAGACGACATCAATCATTACAAATTCATTGATATACATATGCCAAATAACCTTCAACGGTACATTTAATTTCCTGATCAATAAATTGAGAAATAAACATATAAAGATAAAAAAGATCACCTTAATTATTTGAGAGCAACTTAAATGATAATTGTAGAAGCCTGTACACAATTTTAACTTTCAAAATTCAACGAACTTGTATAGTAATGTGAAGGTGATGAATAGGTACTAGTTTTCTGTTCCAACTGCCCACATGCTACAACAATATTTGAACTAAACAAAAAAAAAAAAAAAAAAAAAAAAAAAATTCAACTCAATAAAATGTCGTTTTTTTGGAATTAATCAAATTATACTAAAACATCACAACCTGTCCAAATTGAAAAATAAAATAAAATTTGTTAATGAAATAAGCATGTGTATCCAAACACCTAAACCAAAAGGATAATTAAACGTATGCATTATCGAACTAGTGCTAGTTGTAATTATTAGAAGGCTATACACAATGACTGAAATAAGTTTTAAAATATAATTATGGCATGCTTTACTAAAGATTCTTTAATATTCAAATATAATTATGACCCCTTTAAGAACACCACACTTGTTCACTAGAAAAGCACAACCATGTCTAGTTCCAAAGGGACAATGTCTTGGATATTTGAAACTAACTCAATATTATTTATCATAAGGTTTGAAATTTCATGCTTTAGTTCTCACGGTTATTTGTACTAATTATAACTAATATATATTAATCACATGCAAATCTTTACGGCCGCCGCCTCTTTTAGCATTAGAATTAACAATGAATAAATATTTATTATGACTGTGTGCATATTTTGCAAAAATTACACTTTTGATAGATATGAGGCATAACTAGTATACATTTTTTTGATTGTTGCAAGAATGTATTGGTAAGTTACGAGTTAGGCCCTTTCAGAAACAATTGAATCGATAAAGAGATAAAGATCTGGTTAAAATAATGCCCTTTCACATAAACAATTGAACTGATTAAGAGATAAGTTCTAGTTTAAATCGAGTTAGACCGTTATACACCATTCAACTCAAAACCATTTTTTAACAATCATTTTTATTTCTACTGCAAAATCATCTTTATTTTTTATAGAAAGTTAGAATTAATAAAATAACAGTTGAGTTGTACGTGGCCTACACATGAGACTAATGTATTTAAATTACATTAATTGGGACAGTGTATTTCAAGAAATCAAATAAACAATAAGACAAATCAAAGGAATGAATTACATTGGGACAATAATTTTGGATAGGCTAGTTACTTAAGAATAGATTTTATTTTTCAGATAATAATATGTAAATTACAAAATATATATATATATATATATATATATATATATATATATAATATATTATATATATAATGGACAAATTGGGTAGTTAGATGGGCCTGTTTGCTACTGGCCGGGCTTGGGAAGGGTTTGCTGATCCCTTGGGTTGGACTTTTGAGTGGGCCTGCTCACTTCATGGGCCTGGAGCGCCATTTTAACAACAGGAAATTATCAAAAATGGCCTGGGTGTATAGGCAAAGTATCAAATATGCCCTAACCATTTTTAAAAATTCTTTTTTAACCATTTTGGACTTAAAAATACCATAATGCCCTTTAAACTTAAAATTTTAGTTTTCAAATCTATGCTGCCCGAAATCTGTCTTCTGCCCTATTTCATTTCATCATCTTCTCCAACTCTATTTGAGTTTCTTGTTGCTGCTTTGAGAATTTTTTGAATATGCTCTTGCCGACTCTACCATGGCCGCCGCCGCGCCACTTTACCTTCAAGAATCCCTCTTCATAGACATTATAGAGCCCCTTTCACTTGATTTCTTTTAGAAATTTCTCATCTTTCTGTAGATGAAAACGCAGAATAAATTGAAGAAGAATAAAAGGAGAAATCCATAGTCGAGTTGTCTTCTTAGCGAGCTTAAAAAAACACCCAGATGCAGAACCCCTTTCTCCAAAGACTCAACATTTCCTTCTCTCACGTCACCATTAGCCCTACTCTCGTTCTCGCCACTCAATATTTCCCCTGATGCGGGCCGTACGACGCTTGATTTTCTTAAATGGGCCAAGTCGAGACCCGATTTCCAGCCCGATGATGAGGTCTTTTCCTATTTTGTTAATTATTTTGGCAAAAGGAAAGACTTTAAAGCTGCCCACGAAGTTTTGTTCAAGGCCATGGAGTAACTAGGGTCAAATTATTTTGAGGCCCTCGTTGATAGCTTGGTTCGGGCCAAAATTTGTTCTCTCTGACGATGGAGACGCAGAATTTTGGTTAGAAATTTGTTCTCCTCCTCTGACGCATTCACCCAATTCTGGCCGGTAATTTGTTCTCCTCCAACGACCCACACATCCCAAGTTCCTGGTCTGTGTTACGTCTATCTAAATCATATTCAATAGTCGAGGTAATAATTTCATCTTTTTGTCATTGTTTTGCTATTGGACATTTCTGAACATGTTGTGCACGCCAGGTGTTCGACATATTGCCTGAAAGAGTTATTGGTTGCTGATAATCATATGGTTTATTGTTATTCTGTATTGGCATTGGGAATTGAGAAATTTGTGTTTCTGCTTCAATTTATGCTTCAATATATGCTCAGTAACATAGGAATAACTATTTTTCCATCTCTTTGCTAGGTGGATTTGTGTAATTTTGTATTGATATTCAAAAATTGGAAGTATTGGTTTAATTTGTTCGGAATTGAGAGCATTAGGGGGACTTGGTTTCATTTTTTATAGTATCATCTTTCTCTTTTTTGCAGAGAATGCCTATATTGGCTTAGCGCGGAGATGGAGAGATAGCGAGGTTGAGCAATGGCGCTGACAGGCATGCTATTGGTAGTAGGAGATGTGGTAATGATGGTGTTAATATTATTGGTGTAGCTCAAACCAGTAACAATTCTTGCACCACAAGAATTGTTCTCTAGAAAATCCCCAAAATTCATTTGTCAAATTATTTATAGAGCAACATGTTTGTAGTTGTATGTATGACCTAGCTGAATTGTTTGTTAGAGATGATGAGAGGATCAGTGATGGGCACATAGCCGGGTCTCTTCATTTTGTTGGTGACACCTTTATTGATAAGTTGCTCAAACTCGTTGAAGTTATCAACGACAAGAATACTCAGGCTTTCCACATCGCACACAACCAGGTCCTTTTTTTTATTAATTTTGAATCAAATATCATGGTTGATTTGGCTTTTTACTTGATTTTTCTAGTATCTAGACTACCCGTATGCTTTTTTCCCTTACTTGGTCAAGATTATTGGCCACACTTTATATAATTTTATTAAAATATAAATATTGTGTGTGCTTATAATATGAATGGTACCAGCTGTTGGAAGAAGATTAAAAGAGCCTAAATCATTTTCAGTTGCCAAATTTAGATGTTCTCAAGTATCCCTTATGCCTGGACTGGATCATGGTCTTTTTCCAAGACATCCCTTGAGTAGCACTACTTGTGTCATTAGCTAGCTACTTGAGGAGATTTCAATTAACAAACATCCGATTCCACTACGTTTATATCAAATTTATCCGAATAATTATAACCTATGACTAAGTATCTCAACTCCTTCGACACTAGCAAATCAATGTTCAAAATTTCACTAGATACTTTCTTTCGTTAGTGCTAGTACAAGTGTCAAGCTAAATAGATTAAATATGAATTGCCCCACCCTATAGAGTAAAGATCCAGTTTTATGAAGAACAATCTTGTTTAGGATTTCTAGATAACAATATATATATTCTAATGGATTATTGAGAAATATTGTGGCTAGTTTTTAGTGCGACTAGAGTGCTTAGGATAATAGTGAAACATGTGCTTGGAAATTAAAGGAGTAAGTGTTGAGTTAGACTATGAGAAAGGCGAAGCTCATACCTTACTTCCAAACACGAAAGTCAAATAATTGTCTGGGTTGCTAAAAACAATAAAAAAAGATGCAACAATTGTGTTATTCAGCCATATTGCATTGGACTATTTACCCACTCGTGTAAGTAATATTTTACATGTTTAGGGATTACTAGTTATGTGATCCGAGCCATCACATGCATCTTTATTCACTTATTCAAATTTAAAATATTATTATAATAATATTCACAGTTACTTTGATGCGTGGTGTGTGCTTGATTATTTTCATTTTTCACTATTTTTTCAAATAAAAAATATGGTAATCGAGCTTAGGAGCATCCAGGTCATGTCTAACAGACTGGTTTACAGGTTCAAGGGCCCAAATGTGCTGAGTATGTTGGTGATGCAAAATAATTGTGAGTAAAAAATATAATAGTTTTGGAACACAATTACAATGGTTGGGAAGCTTCAGGAAGACTTGTTTGTCGTTGCAAAGACGTCCCCTGCAAAGGCGACTGCTCTGCACTAACTAAATCCATGTATAAAATGACAAGTGCTTCATTGTCTGATAATTAATGGCATATAACTGCCCATTTGATGATTTTCATTAAGTAGTCTACTTTTATTGTGTTTTACATACTTATACACACTTTCTGATTGTAATAATATGCTCAAACCCAAAAGTTCAATGGATATTTCTTATATTGTTTTATGAATATGGGAAATTGTCTATCGTGTAGTGTCTTTGGTGTGAACACTTAACATTTAATTTTAAGAATCCTTGTCCACCTATGTTCGAATGTAATCGTATGTTCCACCCTATTTCACAGGTACTCCATGTTTAAAACCTCAGTTCCACCACTATAATAAAAGAATCAAGATAATGGATTTCGTGTGTCGAAGTAGGATTTTTTTATTCTCTTTACAGTGTACACCACTTATCTATTTCGTGAGCTTTTGTTCTAATTGTTGCACGTGTCTACTTAATTTCGTATTTCCTACATTTGATTTCAAGAGTTGTTGTGAATTGCAAATTTGGATCTTAAATTTTTTCGAAGTTTAACCCACAATTAAAAGCTAGATCTTGTAGTATTACTTAAAAAAATCAAGACTAAATTTGTTGTATTATAATAAATTAACATACATTTAATTGGCAAGTTTCATATTGTAAATTAATTCAATTAATCATGACATTCATAGTAAAGCCATATTATTGCAAGCATATAAGTCAATTAATAATTGCAAGAAATTATTCATCACATAAAAATTATCAGCAATGAGTATTTAAAAAGTTACTAGACCAAAATCAAACTCTACCAACATGTGAAAATGGGTCGTGCCTTTAGTTGCCAAGATTCATTTTAAATTTAGTCCTATAACTTGTAATGTTATAGGTTATTTAATGTATTTAGTCTTTTAATACCAAGTTTAAATTCATTCATGAATTATAAACATGCAAGATTGTAATCATATATAAGTAAGTTTCACGCATTAGCTCAATCACACTGATCCCGGGTTAAAAAATGTAGGGTATTGACTATCGTGTAGTTTAAGGCTTGAACCACCTATCATTTACTCTTAAGAATTCGTTTTCACCTATCGCCAAGTGTAATCGCATGTTCCACCATATTCCACACGTACAACACATTTAAAGCCTATGTTCCACCAATATATTAAAAAATCGAGATAATAGATTTCGTGTGTCGAAATAAGAGTTTTTTTTAATAGTGGTGAAAGGAAATTTTTAGACATGGAGCTAGGGCACGTGGCAGCCCGAGAATAGCTTGTGGTCCCTCAAGTGGTCCCAAAAGCAGCTAGGACAACACATACGATATCACGAGTTTACCCTTCAAAGACATAAGGTATATATACGTAGAATGATCTAATTAAAGTGGGAATAATGTTTGGATGATGTGAAATAAAGAATTCTAAGGGAAATATGTAATCCATTATACTTTTAACTTGTTTTAATTTGGAGAAATATGTCCAAATTAGTCAAGGAACTTTTAATTCAACACAGTGTACCTTATTCATATATGAGTGGAATAGACTAATTAAGGCAGGAATTATGGTGGAATCACGTGGAATAAAAATTTTGAAGGGAAATGTGTACTTCATAGTACTCTTAAATTGTTCAAGTGTGGAGAAATATGCCTCCGTTATTTAAAAAACTAATAATCCAATAACATATACCTTATTCATATATGAGTGAAATAAATTAGTTAAGATAAGAATCATGTTGAAACCGTTTGAAACAATATTTTAGTTTGAAATAAAGTACATACTTTCAATGAATAATACTTTCTACTACGTTCCACCTGAATTCCATCACTAATTTTTTTTTTAAGGCGGGTGCTTTTAAATCCCTCACCATGGCGATGGCTTGATGAGGGATTTCAAAAAAATAAAGGCGAGGATTTTTTGTTGTGTAATGATATGAAGTGATGCATTAAATATTCTTTTATTGGGTGATACTTATTGCAAGGTTAATTTTCACTTTATTCCACTTCACTCCATACATACTCCAGTTCCAAATTATACATTCCACATGTGTGTAATCTGGCCGTTTGATATTCCTAATTGTTAGTGTAATGATAATTAAATGTTATTTCATTAAGTGTTACATATTTTAGTGTTAATTGTCACCTCGTTCCACCTCATTCCACATGTACTACAGTTCTAAAGTGTCCATTCCACATGTGTTTAATCTGGCCGTTTGATGTTCTACTAATTGTTAGTGTAATAATATTAAGTGATAATTAAATGTTATTTTATTAAGCGTTAATTATTTTAACGTTAATCGTCACCTCGTTCCACCTTATTCCACATGTACTCCAGTTCTAAAGTGTCCATTCCACATGTGTTTAATCTGGCCGTTTGATGTTCTACTAATTGTTAGTGTAATAATATTAAGTGATAATTAAATGTTATTTTATTAAGCGTTAATTATTTTAACGTTAATCGTCACCTCGTTCCACCTTATTCCACATGTACTCCAGTTCTAAAGTGTCCATTCCACGTGTGTTTAATTTGGCAGTTTGATGTTCCACTAATTGTTAGTGTAATGATATTAAGTGATAATTAAATGCTATTTAATTAAGTGTTACCAATTTTAGTGTTAATCGTCACCTTGTTCCACCTTATTTCACATGTACTCCAGTTCTAAAGTGTCAATTCCACATGTGTTTAATCTAACTGTTTGTTGTTCCCCTAATTGTTAGTGTAATGATATTAAGTGATAATTAAAGGTTATTTTATTAAGTTTGACCTATTTTAGTGTTAATCGCCACCTCATTCCACATGTACTCCAGATCTAAAGTGTCCATTCCACATGTGTTTAATCTGATCATTTGATGTTCCATTAATTGTTAGTGTAATGATATTAAGTGATAACTAAATGCTATTTTATTAAGTGTTACCTATTTTAGTGTTAATCGTCACCTAGCTCCACCTCATCCCACATGTACTCCAATTCTAAAGTGTCCATTCCACATGTTTTTAATCTGGCCGTTTGTTGTTCCCCTAATTGGTTGCTTAATGATATTAAATGATAATTAAATATTATTTTATTAAGTGATACCTATTGTAGTGTTAATTTCCACCTTTTTCCATCTCATTCCACATGTACTTTAGTCCTAAATTGTCCATTCCACACTGTTCACACAAATCAAAACAAAATATAATTATTTTTAGCAAATATATCAAAGAATTTTTTTAGCATGAAATCTGAAACGGCCTAATTATGAGACGATTGCATAATTTATTGTCATCAGTATGTCTGTACCCGTTTTATTAATTGTTCAAGATTGACATCTTAGAATAGAGCAGATCAACAGAATAGAATAAAAAATATTTTGGAATTTTATCAGTTTCTCAGTGCAATCTAAACTGATATACATGAACCATACCTCTTTCGAAAAGGAAAATTTAAAATTATCTGTAGAGAAAATTACTACCAAATAATTGTGCATGTGGAAGAGGAACGCGGGACAGGGTCCCCTTCCGGTGGAGCTCGCGACTCGCCGTCGCACGTGCCGTAGCACGAGCGATGAAATACTTACACCTTAACACCCGATCTCAATCCACCATCCCCCTCAGCGATCTCAAATCCATGAATGTCCTCATCGATGAAAATGATCAAATCCTCATCTTTAACTATGGATTAACCTCCCTGACCGCCCTCCCCATCGCCGCTTCATGAATGACCTCCTACAAATGCCCTGAATTGCATAAGTGTGGAGAATGCACAAAATATATCACAAAATATAGCATCATTCCAAGAACGAAAGTTCCTAGTTTTAGAGGAGTATGGAGAATGCACCTTTCATTATTGATAACTAGCCTTTAGCCCGTGCGATGCACGGGTCTATTTTTGTAAGCTTGAGTTGAGTGGTGTTAATATTTTTTTATCCCAAATAACAGTAACTTAAGAACTATATCACAATACATTTTCAAGAATAAGTACGTAGCACAAACAACCTTTTGTAATATAAAGTATAATACAAAGCTCATTTACCCACCCAAAAATTGACTCTTGATGCTTTAGGGGTGGAAGTTAGGGCGAAATCCCTTTTTATGTTTCCAAGCAGCACCAGGCTTTGGCGGTAATATTAGATCACATTGTATGCTTCTCAAAGAATTTTTTTTCGTTTTACTTCCCTTTATATTTGTGTTACCATTGTTGCTTGCATTAATTGTTCAATGGTGATCTTATCAATTCATATGCATGTGCGCGTCTTTTAGTTATGTATCAGTAGTGGCATGTAGGATTATGAGATCAATTATTTCTCCTTGGAGGAGTTCCTAAGTATTTTTAGGGCCATTTACAATTCACCCGCCCTACAATCCACCTCATCAGCTACTACTACCTATTCATTTTGCCATTCACATCAATACCCAAGAGCGCATACATATTCATGTTAATTTTCAAAATGTCAGCCAATTGTTTTTACAACTTTAGACCATCTAAAATGAATGTCATTAATAATGAGAAGTAGTGCATCTTCTGAAAATTGGAAATAAGATATCAAAATCATAGAAATTGTTACTTCCCATCTCTTTAAATCCAAAGTTCTAGATCCTAAATATTAGAGTAAATTTAACATAAAAAATTGAAGACACACACCTTTTGTTAATATTAAAAGCATGATCATCACTGCTCCAGAGCGACTCCGACTTCAATATTTTGTTTGAGGATGGCGCCTAAGCGCTAGCATGAGTTCCTTCAGAGTCTCCCATGCATCATCGGCCACTCTCTACACATCATAAAATTCAAAATCACAAACTCCTCAAGAATGGTCACAATTAATTTTGTGGCACTCAAATCGATCGTCAGGCTCAGCCCACATCACATTGAACCAATTTTTCATTCACTAATTTATAGTTTGTTCAGTAGTTGTAAATGGTGGCTATCAATTATAATGATACCTTAAGACAATCACAAATGCAAACATGATTTTTTGGCAGCAACTAAAGCCTATATCTAACAACTTAAATCAATACAATAAATGTATTAAAAGTAAGGAAACATGAAACCAAGTAAAATAAGTCCAACCTGAACCTTAAATTCAAATCCAACTATTACCATTTCCTTCTAATATCACTCCTAAACACAAAGAACATCATCAAAAAATTTAAAACTCTATTCAAATTAATTGATGTGATATTTTATTAGGTTTTTGGTGTTATGCTAGGAGATTCAATGACAACACCAATCTAGCTACTTCCTGTCATATAGATTCCCCTACAAAAAACCAAAGATTTAAATCCTATATTTTAGAGGGCCAGAGGCAATTCCGACTTGTTCAATATTTTAAGTTGGTCTCAATTTGCATCAGCCAAATGCACACCATTAAAGATTGTGCTTAAACCAAACAACTAAATCCCTATTGCACAATCTTGATTACATTGAGGAAATTACAAAAATCAATCAAATTTGAATAATATAGGTCGGGAATGTACACTTTGGTTGCTTACCAATGACAAAGAGGAAGATAAATTGGAAACATTGTGACCTTTAAACACCTATTTGTAAATATATCCAGAATTTTACAATCGTATATACTCACCAGTTACCGTTCACAGACAAATATATGCAAATTTTAAATAAAATTACTGAGAAAGCCTATAATATTTTTTTTTGGTACTGAAAATGCTCAAAGTAAATATAGTTCTTCATATTCTCAACACAACAATATATGTCCTGTTAAAAATCCATGCATCATTCTCATACTGTGACTATTCAAATTGTGGATTTTTTTTTAATAACAAACATTGGCATCATTAAATAAATAATGTACATCTCATATACAACTTTTGGGATTTGTCTCTCGACTAATCAATAGTTTTCCATATGCATCCTGATTTGTCCCGTATTAATTATCTTTTGTCTTTCTGATTGGAAATTAGTGAACATACCACACCTATAACCAAATAATATATAAATATATAAAAAAAATGCATATCCATTTTTACAATTTCAAATTTTCAAATAATTAACATGAGTCGGTTCTCCTGAATAAAAACATGCAAACATGTGGGTAAATATGAAATAAAACGTAGAAACTAATACAATTGAAATGTGCATATGAGATTTTAGGTAAATAATTACTTCTTGTATTCCACGTCAACAATTCCTTGCCCTTTTGAGCTATTCCCATGAAACCTCTGCTACTTAACACAAAATGGGTTTGGTTATCAGTAGCTTTCCATCCTTGCATCTTATCTGCAATCAATACAAACTGAGTACTAAGTAATTTTATACAAATTAATGAATTTAATCAGGGGAATAATCTTCCACATCCATTCACCTGGAAACATGCCACACATCAAGCCCCATCTTTGAAAATGAAGGGAGCAGCAGCTGCAAGACGACCACCATTCAATCCTATCGCCATATAGCTATACCCACAAGCACCTGCTGCATCAGATTAATTTTTTTTAATCATAATAGTAATAAATTAATGATCGATTGAAGATGCATAATGTAATAAAGAAACTTGAAACATAAAACACTCACTATGGCCAAGTTTACTGCTATTTCTCGGGGAAAAAAATAACAATAGCAATATCAATTTGCATCTACGCCAATCAAATTCTAAGAATTATGGTACTAGTATATATGGCAATCAAATTTGGCGGAAATACGTTGCTTCAACGATTGGAGAAAATTAGGGCAAATGAATATAAAAGCACCTGCACCTGAGGCAACCAACGTCAGAGGGAGGCTGCGCTAAGAATTAATCGAATGTCGAAGCGGGTGGTTCACATAACAAATCGAGAAAATAAACCGTCGTCAATTGAGGGTTGCCGCCGCTCCCGGGCTCTGGTCAGGGGAGAGAAAGGACGGCGGAGGGACGGGAAAGCGTGACGGCGCCGCAGAAAAGGACAGGGCTACCGGGAGATTGGATGTAGATGGCTAGGGCTTTATCCGGCGGCAGAGTGAAGTTGTTGAGGAGGAATATGCAGATTTCTCGGATGGAATCGTAGGATTCGCCGACGAAGCCGTGACTTCGTGATAACGACGGGTCCTTCCGGAATTCACCTCACCTCGCGCCGCCCCCTGGTGGTGGAACACATTTTACGGTATGTGTAAATGGAAATTGATCGGATTGCTTCTACCTTCGCTTCCCATCACAAATAAATTCAATTTCCAGATTGAAGGAAAAATCAATTAGAACAAAAACAAATTTTAGAGATCGGAAATGATGAGAATGAATTTGGTAAAGGGAAGAGAGAGAGAAAAAACTAGGTATACATGAATTCTTTTTTAGCCAAAGGGCAGCTCGGTCAGGGGGACTGCTTGGGGATGAAATTTTAAGTTGAGGATATTTTGGTCTCAAAATTTTTGAAACAGTGCCAAAATGGCTAAAAAGAATTCTTCAAAATGGTTAGGGCATTTTTGATATACTACATATACACCATGGCTATAAAAGAATTTCCCCCTTTTAACAATTTTACATGAAGTGAACAAATAAAAGACCACCTCCATCGGAAAAAATAAATATTTTTTTAAAATACATATATCTACAAAAATATCATATGTTTACCGCTGAACACAAACTTATACTGCGAATGTGATAGACAGTGACATATAAACTCAATTAAGGAATCAATTAAAATAATAGTTGATTCTCCGTTTATTTATTACTAGATTTTAACCCGTGCGATGCACGGGTTTTTTCCCCGTATTTTTAGCACTTTATAAGAACATTGCTTCCATTTTTTTAGAGACGTGATGATGTGAGAGTATCAATTTTGAAGCGGAAAAGAATATTGCATCTACATCATATTATATATGAGTACATATTTTGTGAATAATACTCACGATAAGTATAACCGTACATATCAATTTTGGCACACTCGTGTAATACATGTTAAATAATAGAAAACTGGCATGACATTCAGTGATTGTTTGTTAATTTTACTTTGTAAGTAGGATTGATTTTTCTTTTTGAAAAAAAAATCAATTCTACAATTATAACCACGATTTTAAGCCGTTGAAATCAATTTTGCCAAAATAGATTTCACCTGCCTTTTGGATACTATGAAATTCATTATAATTTAACTACCCCACAAATAATTACTCTATTATCAATAAAAGAGATTATTTTACAAACATATTAGTTTCTAAATCTAATTAAAATTATTTTATTTGTAAACACTCAACACTTTAATTTGGCTACGGAAAACAATTAATATCATTTCTTCAAAATAAGTACAATTTCTTAAAGTTCTACATGGCTTAGCCGTAGGGCTTGACTGTTTATTTTTTAGCCGGTCAAAAGTTCTAATGTAAGAAGTACATAATATGCATGGGAATTGGGATTTAAAAGTGAAGGAAATCTCTAAGTGTTATAGAATAAGTAAATTCTTGGAAGCTCCCAAATTGAATGCAGTTTAAGGAATTTTTTGTAAAGCAATGTGCCATATAATCAAAATTTCCGAATATCACTAATTTAACAATAGAAAGAAATATATTTGCATACTCACTCCCTCTACTAACACTGAATCATGAATGCCCAATTCACAAACTAAAAATATATATATATATATATATATATATATATATATATATATTTTTAAAGTTAAGAATTTCTTTGTGGAGGAATAGAAGACCTCCAACTCTTAACTCAGATTTCATAAAAATCTAGACAATCGTGGTATCTTACCAAGTCTTTATTCTTTTATTCAATTGTGTGATGCATGGATCTATTGTAGTTGTTCTTATAGTTTTTAAAAAAATATGTGAATTCATATCTCTATATGAGTATATTAAGCAAGGTCTCATACGTGCAATAGGTGCATGGTTCTTAAATTCGTATACTCACTATGTTTCAGTAAAATATAGTATCATGCTTCAGCTAAAACCAATGCCCCATTTTATTTATGTTTACAC
This sequence comes from Ballota nigra, assembly GCA_947034835.1. NCBI lineage: Eukaryota > Viridiplantae > Streptophyta > Magnoliopsida > Lamiales > Lamiaceae > Ballota > Ballota nigra. The sequence continues at coordinate 13,288,824 of OX344728.1, forward strand.
TCACGTTTCACTCTAACTACCTTTAACATTCAAAGGCATTCCTTTTGTATATTGTTAATAAAAAAATTCTAGGTGTACAGTTTTAATGGACACATTCCAAAGACCATCTTTTTTGTAATCCACTCGATTTAGCAGCCACATCATAATAATTAAGGAAGACATTTAATTTCAAAATTCAAATGAATACAAAGATCTTGATCTATTTTTCTCTTTTTCAGAAATAAGCGTATGTTTCTTCTAACTACAGAGCAACTAAGCCTCCATATGTTCACTGTTGAGTAATCAAGAGTCATCTCCACTCGTTTTTGTTGAGTAATCAATCATTTAGCAGTCATAAATCTATTTATCACCAATGGCTTTGTCCTACACAGTTTAAGAAGTGCTCCATATCAACACACAAGTTTCAGTACCTAGACATAATAATGGAAAAAAAATTAAAATCCATGTTGTTACAAAAGTGTCTATATAATCCATGGGGCTAAATATTTCAGTGTAGTTTTAGGTCTTCTAGAAGAGCTTCAAGATCGATGAGATTAGTTGCTTCTTGATCAATAGTGATATTGTGCGCACTTTTTCCTCCAAGATACTCCAAATTTCTCCTTGAGTCTCATCATAAATTCACAATCTCAGCCTATCCTCAAATGACATTGTATCATTTTCATATTGAAATCTTGACATTTAAAAGGAAAAAAAAGAACATTTTTAGCAGGGCAATCTGCAAAACACCATTTATATTGTCATTTCATGTAATAATATGGACTATTAAGATTAGTAGTTTCATATAAAACCAATTACAGAATGTAAATGGATTTGAAAAATAAGTAATAATAATATGTTAGACTATAAATTGCCATTTAATAATCAAATAGAGGAACTGGGGAAGGACTACCAACCCTATAATTTTAATTCGGTAATGAATACCCAATGCAGTCAGAAAAAGATACCAAATATATCTTAAAGATTTTTTTGGAACTCCACATTCGATCTTTTAAAAATATACAAAAAAAAAGTCCACTTCAATTTCCCATGATTGATTATTCAGTTAATAGTTCCTCATATGCTTCAATGTTTTACCATGTCAAGAGAAAGTGTAGTAAATTTCAAATCTCGAACGACAGCACGAATTCTGAAGCAGTAAGTCATAAAATTTCCTCATGGATAGAGATTTGAAATCAGACACTGTCAAATTAAGAAAATGAAAACCAATCAAACAAACATTGAATAAAAATACGATCAATCCCAACAAACATCACTGGAAACATAAAAAATAGAAAAACAGCTCGTGAAGATGTAACCTGGTTTAGCTTGAATAAGCAAGAAGCAAATATTAAGGGCGATTGGTTGCAGAAAGAGCGGCCATTTCTTGATGGGAAGAAAGAGACACATCTGAAAATTGGAGAAGAAAAAAGTTTAATTGCATTCTATGTCAGAATTGAGACGCTATGTCAATTGCTTGCGGAAACCGTCAATATATTAGGCAAAGAAATTACGTGAATCAAGAACTCATGATACCCGTAAGAAGTGTCCAGCGACTTTATATCTCAAGGGAGACTGAGAAATTTTGGCAACTTTTAGATTTCTTCAAAAATATGAGTGGAGATACGTTTCTCAGGGTTAGAATTATGTTTTCCGGAAGGTGATATGTTTCGAAGAACGTCCGTTCATATTCGATATCACTTCCTGTCTCAACCGTCCCATAATTTGGATGTTGATACGTCATCCAATTGTAGTGTGTGATTAGGCGTGAAATTGTTATGTTTTGGTGCCCGATTTGCCTATGTTTTGAGTGTTTTTGATGAGTATTTGGAGTCAAATGAGTATCATTTTTATAAACTCATTAATTTGTCTCTTTGAATTTCATAGATGGATAGAGGGCGAAAAGAGGAGTTCGTAGGACTTTGAATCGGCCAAAACGGACTCCCGGTTGAGGAGATATGAAGATTTTACGAACAAGTGTACTGCTGCTGAAAACCACTCGAGCGTTTTGCTCGAGCGGAAATGCTCGAGCGTTTTGCTCGAATGACCAAAAACTTACAGAACATTTCCAGCGCTCGAGCGAATCACTCGAGCGGAACTGCTTGATCTATTTTCGCCTCCGGATGCGTATTTTCGGCCCACGAGTTCCCGTTTCGACCCGTTGCTTATATATACCTCTCCAAACTCGTTTTTTGAGAAGAACAGATCATAATCCACGAAACACATTAGTTTTAGACTTAGTTTTTAGAGAGAGAAAGAGGAGAAGAACGAGCAAGCTTTACTTACGTATAGTTGAGGTTTTTCTTACGAATTCTTCGTTTAATTTTGTTTCTTCGTTTCTTTTCTTCAGTTCTATTACGTTAAATACTTTAGACTTCATTTAATTAATTTAATTTCAGTTTTTAGAATTTCTTTCTTTCAAACCCTAGTTTATGTTTATTATTTTCTTCGTTCAATTCATTATGTTTATGTTCGTTGTTTCTTTTATTGCTATTATGTTCATTAAAACCATGTCTAGCTAAAACCCTTGTATGCTTAGGTTAGGATGAACTCGTAGAAGTAGGATGTGGGTACGTAATTAGGGTAATTTGTGACGTTAGTGTTAATTTTCTTAATTAATGAATTCTCATAATTAATCTTAACTTCACCTTTAAATTTAGTACGAAAGTGTTAGAGAGAGGACGACCGCATCACTCGATAACAATTAGTAGTCTTAACAAGAGGGTTTAGAAAAGGTTAATTCACTTGCCAGTTTAGCTATGGAGGACGACCTCATCACCAATAGTTAAATTAGGGTCTCATTAATTAAGCACGGTCTATTAAATTGTTAGTGGATTAGTGAGGTCGTTTGTTAGGATAAAGAATTAAGGTTTAGAATCTTGAGCTTTAATCCTACAAGCTTTTACTTAGGTTAATTCTTGTTTGTCACGATTACTTTGATTATGTACCTGCTCCGTTAGTATACGTAGGGATTCTTATCCTAAGCATCATCACTCATCATTAGAAAAACACCCTTAGTTAATTCGTTTAATTTGTTCTTTAGATTAAGTAGTTTAATTTAGTTTCAAATTAATAATTTTCAAAAAATCCAAAAACACGTTACTCATATTAATTACGACGCGTACATCTTCGGGGATCTATTCGACATACACACTTTCCCTTGGGTTCGATATACTTGGTCGTTATACTTGCTAATACTACAGTGAACCCGTCCGCTTGCGGGTAAGCGACTAGTAGAAGTTAGTAAAATCGCTTTAAGTCAATGGCGCCGTTGCCGGGGATGGCGTTGTATGCTTTTGAATAGGACTTGTAGATAGCTTAGTAGTTAGTAATGGGTGATTTATTTTCTGTTTTTATTTTTTATTTGTATTCAATCGGCAGTTGCGTTTTGACCCTTCTGCTAGTGTGTCAGGTTTATGAAAACACGCTCACAAGGCAATACGAGCGAAGAGAGAATACCGTTGGACCCTGAGACAATAGACAGAAGGAACCGAGCCTTCTTGAGAAGGATGAACGCTGCCGACTTAGGAAAGGAACCAATGGATATCAATAATGAGTTGGACGATGCTGCCAACGATTTCAATCAGGCAGTAGACCGAGTTGAAGGCACTGGAGTTAGTGATAGCCAGAATCAAATTCCATTAGGGGATAGCCAGAGCCTAAACCCGGATACACAAAACGTAGGGAATCCAGCTCAGAACCTTGTCCATAATCCTCATAACAACCCTGCTTACCCACAAAACCCAAATAACCCTTTTAACAACCCAGTATACCAACATTACCCATACCCACCTTATCCTTACCCACCATATCCATATCATCCACCTCCTGTCTACAACCAACCACCTGTTTACCCACCACCACCCCAACAAGTACTAGTACCTGCTGCTAATCCTCAACACGTTCCTCAGAACGTCGATCACAATATGGCTATTCGAGGGAGGTTTGCAGCGCAGCCACAACGGTACTATGATGGACTGGCTTTGCCTCCTGTTGAGGCGAACAACTTCTCGATATCCCCGGGGATTTTAAAGCTGCTCACCGAGAATCAGTTCAAGGGCGTGATCGGGAAGGAGAATCCTCACACTCACCTGAGGAGTTTTCTCATGATAGCCTCAACATTTAATTACAATGACATGTCTGAAGATGCCAAAAGGCTTAGGCTGTTCCCATTCTCATTGACGGGAATAGCTAAGGAGTGGTACGATAATACGCTCCCGCGGGGAGGTATTACCACTTGGGCCGAGCTCGAGCGTCTGTTCCTCGAGCGATTTTACCCTCCATCTAGGACGATCAAGGCTAGAATTGAGATCTCATCCTTTTTCCAGAAGCAAGGAGAGGACCTACGTCAAGCGTGGGAGAGATACTCAAACATGCTGATTGAGTGCCCGCAGCACGGGTACAATGAGGGAGACATTATGGCGTTCTTCTATAGTGGTGGCAACAAGGCGGGGCAAGACCATTTAGACGCTTGTGCGGGCGGAGCATTCTTGAACCAAGGCATAGAGAGGTGTAGGGAAATCGTGGACAACATTGTCACGAATGCCGGTGCTTGGAGTGGAGATGCAGATTTTCAGAGGGTGCATCAGGTTGAAGAGGGAGAAGGAACGAGAAGGCTATTGATGGCCATGATGGAGAAGATAAACAACCTCGAGTTGGGGAAGAATTTGGTTGGAGAGCATGCAGTAGAGAATGAGAGAGTAGACCAACCAAGTGGGCAGCAAGAGGTAGCCAATTACATGGGATGTCCGTATTACAATCAGAATGGCTACCAAGGTGGAAATCAGTTTGGAAGACCTCCTTATGGTCAGCCATTTGCACCTCCAGGCCCACAGCCGCCTCAAAATCAATGGAGGAACACACAAGGAGTTCAAGGAGGCCAGCAGCCTCCTCAAAACACATGGAGAAAGAATGAGAACTTTTCTTATGCTAACCCAAAAGCTGGTGTTACTGTTCCTGCAGGTGTTGATCCGGGGTCTAAACCTCCTGGTGGAGAAGGCGGTGCATCAACCGAGGAGATGTTGAGAGCGATCCTTCAGAAGGTGGAGGAAGGGAGCAAACGGTTGTCATCCTTGGAGTACGATGTGAAGGAGTTGCACAAGAAGGGTGATCATCGTGATCAAGAGCTCCAGAAGATGAACGTTGAGTGGACTAGAACTCAACAAGAGAACAATCGAAGGTTCACTTCTTTAGAGTTCCAGATGAGTCAGATTGCAAAGTCAGTGAATAGAATGCCGGAGGGGAACCCGAAGGAGCATTGCAAGGCTATCCAGTTAAGAAGTGGAACCAACTATGAAGGGCCTCAGATGCCTGCTGATTCTGAGACGCCCCAAGTTGAGAAGGGGATTGAAAGTGAAGGGATTGAGAGGCATGAAGATATGGATGAGTCCCAGAAGGGCAAGGAAAGGGAGGAGGTTGAGAGAGTTCCAAAGTGGAAGAAAGCAAAGGAAGCAAGGGAGAAAGTGAAAGTGACCGAGCGAGATGAATGAGGGGTACCCAAATCTGTGATACCCGTCCCGTATCCACAACGCTTTATGAAGAAAACGCTTGATGAGAAATTCGCTAAGTTCCTTGATATTTTTAAACAATTGCATATTAATATTCCTTTTTATGATGCTTTGGAACAGATGCCGCACTATGCGAAGTTTTTGAAGGACTTGATCGCGAAAAGACGGCGAGTGGATGAGCCGAAGTTGGTGCAGCTGAACCACGAGGTGAGTGCATTAGTGCACAAGGCGCTTCCACCAAAGCTGAAGGATCCCGGGAGCTTCACAATCCTATGTGATATTGGGAACGGGATCAAGAAGGGAGCGTTGTGCGACCTCGGGGCGAGCATTAATTTGATGCCACTGTCGCTTTTCAAGAAGTTGGAAGGTGTTGAACTTCAACCCACAATGATGAGGCTTCAACTTGCCGACCGGTCTATTACTAGACCTCAAGGTGTGGTTGAAGACGTCCTAGTGAGAGTTGGAGATCATATTTTTCCAGCCGACTTTGTAGTGCTAGAGATGGAGGAAGATGAGCACGTGCCCCTGATCTTGGGAAGACCGTTCTTAGCTACGGCGGGGATGGTGCTAGATGTGGCAAACGGGAAGATTACGCTGAAGGTTGATGATCAAGAAGTGAAGATCTCCCTATATGAAGCCATGAAGCACCCGAAGGAGGATGAGAGCTTGTATTGCATGGATGCCATTGATCCTCGTGTTGAAGACACACCTCCTATCCCTAATCCTTCTCATATTCATGATTTGGTTAGTCCTTCACTTGATTATTCAACCCATGAGCATTATGATCTCGGTTCTTTTGATAGGGATAAAGTGAAGAAGTTGAAGGATGAAGAGGTGAAGAAAGTGGACGTGGTCCAGTTAGAGGGAAAAGGAGGAGTTGAGAAGAAGAAGTCAAAATTCAAGAACTTGTTTGGTAAGACTCCTCCAGATAAAGGAAAGAAGGAGTTGAGACCCATAACACTTGGGAATGAGAAAAGAGGAAAGGAACTCATGATGGAGGGACATCAAGGAAAGGAGTTCAAACACCACTCTTATGAGAGTAAGGGAGGTATTTTTGAGTATGGTGTCCCATAAGCTCCTTTGAGCTTGGTCCGACATGAGGACCTTAAAAATAGCGCTGAATGGGAGGCAACCCATTATTTTTTTATTTATTTGCTTTGAGTATTTTTTAGTTATTAGGGAGTTATTTTGAGTCGTATGTTTAACCTCGTATTTGAGTGAGTTGTTTGTAGTCTTGTCTCTAAAGGAGTAAAGGTATCATGGAGTTACTCAGATTGAAGGAACCAACTTGAGACAAGGAAGTGTGCAAAGCTAGTGAGAGAAATAGAATTATTTGGTTGAGGTAACCCACAACCCCAAACTTAGACCTCTAGCAAGGTCGAAGTTTGGGGGGGTGGAGTTTTTTTTTTATGTTTCTTGTTACATTGCACATGCATGCACGCCCTTATCTTTGAGTTGAGTTTGATTGATTATTAGATTGTTGAGATACTCCTTGGGGTGATTTTGATTTGACTCGCGATTGCATATTTCATGCCTATCAATCATCTTATGCTTGTTGATTGCTATCTTTGAGTATGATTTGATGAGTAGAGTGAGTAGTAAGGGTGAGTTAGAAATTCTTTTGTGTGAGTGTTTGAGTTTGAGCTGATTTGAGAAAGAACTTGTATGCTTGTGAATTTTTTCTTTTGAGTATTCGTGTGATGAGAGTGAGAGTGCACTAGACTAGCATGGATGTGAAAACCGTGAGAGTTGAGCCTTACGAGATTTAAATGCATAATTTGATCTCTTCGTTTGTGAGTGAATCATCACCTTAGAGGATGCCAGAACTTGTGTGTGCTCTTGCTTCTTGATTGTGTCTAGTTTGATATGCCGAATATGATCTTAGGCCATCTTTGATTTTATTGAGTCACTTAGCCAAAATTTTCCTTACCAATGACATTGATCCCTTGTTAGCCCCTTTGAGCCTAAAGCCTATTTTATTTGCTAGCACATATGAACACTATTCCAATTCCTAAGCCTTTTTTGTCCAATTTGAGTGGAGAATAGGAAAGTGTGAATGTGAAGGGAGTGAATTAAGTTGAAAAAGGAAAAGGTTGTTTGTTGAGTGAATATGAGAAAAAGGTGTGATGAAGTTATGAGATGTGGGAAAAAGAAAAAAAATTGAGAATGAGCAAAAGAAAAAAATGAGCTCATGTGTTGTGCGAAAAAGAAAAAAAAAGTGATTGAAAAAAAAAAGTGAAAAGAGTGAGAAAGAAAAGATTGAAGTGTTGAGAGAAGTGGAATTGAAAGAGTGTTGATTGAATATGTTTGAAGTAGTCTGTTCCTAATCTCGAAGTGCCAAAGTTTGACTTTCTATTCTCCATTCACTTAAGTCACTAACCCATATTGTTATCCCACCTGTCCAAAGAGCCGACATTACAACCTTGAGAAAAGCCCTTTTTGATTCGGCATTGATTTCTAGAGTATGGTCGGAGTTGAGAGTGCTTACAAGCCTATGGCTGCCAATATGTGTGATTGATTGATTGAGTGAGTCCCTTAAACACTGTTATACACTTGTGAGGGAGTGAAACACATCGTTGAGTGCACGTCCATGTTTGATCTTTGTGTTTCTTGTTGTTATTGCATTAGTATGATGAAGGAAGGTGAGTGAGTATACGTGTGATTGACCTTTGAAGCTCGAGTTCATTTGCTTGCATGATTTGATTCTTTGACTCATTCCTAACAATTTCTCTTGACTTATTATTTCATTGCTTGAGGACAAGCAATATGGTAAGTTTGGGGGGTTGATTAGGCGTGAAATTGTTATGTTTTGGTGCCCGATTTGCCTATGTTTTGAGTGTTTTTTATGAGTATTTGGAGTCAAATGAGTATAATTTTTATAAACTCATTAATTTGTCTCTTTGGATTTCATAGATGGATAGAGGGTGAAAAGAGGAGTTCGTAGGACTTTGAATCGGCCAAAACGGACTCCCGGTTGAGGAGATATGAAGATTTTACGAACAAGTGTACTGCTGCTGAAAACCACTCGAGCGTTTTGCTCGAGCAGAAATGCTCGAGCGTTTTGCTCGAATGACAAAAAACTTACAGAACATTTTCAGCGCTCGAGCGAATCACTCGAGCGGAACTGCTCGAGCGTTTTGCTCGAGCAACCACGTATTTTCGCCTCCGGATGCGTATTTTCGGCCCACGAGTTCCCGTTTCGACCCGTTGCTTATATATACCTCTCCAAACTCGTTTTTTGAGAAGAACAGATCATAATCCACGAAACACATTAGTTTTAGACTTAGTTTTTAGAGAGAGAAAGAGGAGAAGAACGAGCAAGCTTTACTTACGTATTGTTGAGGTTTTTCTTACGAATTCTTCGTTTAATTTTGTTTCTTCGTTTCTTTTCTTCAGTTCTATTACGTTAAATACTTTAGACTTCGTTTAATTAATTTAATTTTAGTTTTTAGAATTTCATTCTTTCAAACCCTAGTTTATGTTTATTATTTTCTTCGTTCAATTCATTATGTTTATGTTCGTTGTTTCTTTTATTGCTATTATGTTCGTTAAAACCATGTCTAGCTAAAACCCTTGTATGCTTAGGTTAGGATGAACTCGTAGAAGTAGGATGTGGGTACGTAATTAGGGTAATTTGTGACGTTAGTGTTAATTTTCTTAATTAATGAATTCTCATAATTAATCTTAACTTCACCTTTAAATTTAATACGAAAGTGTTAGAGAGAGGACGACCGCATCACTCGATAACAATTAGTAGTCTTAACAAGAGGGTTTAGAAAAGGTTAATTCACTTGCCAGTTTAGCTATAGAGGACGACCGCATCACCAATAGTTAAATTAGGGTCTCATTAATTAAGCACGGTCTATTAACTTGTTAGTGGATTAGTGAGGTCGTTTGTTAGGATAAAGAATTAAGGTTTAGAATCTTGAGCTTTAATCCTACAAGCTTTTACTTAGGTTAATTCTTGTTTGTCACGATTACTTTGATTATGTACCTGCTCCGTTAGTATACGTAGGGATTCTTATCCTAAGCATCATCACTCATTATTAGAAAAACACCCTTAGTTAATTCGTTTAATTTGTTCTTTAGATTAAGTAGTTTAATTTAGTTTCAAATTAATAATTTTCAAAAAATCCAAAAACACGTTACTCATATTAACTACGACGCGTACATCTTCGGGGATCTATTCGACATACACACTTTGTTGGGAAAATAGGGGTGCCCGGAATCTATTCGGGATGAACTTTAAATACGAATTTAAATACAATTATTACTAGCATGAATTAATCCTAATTAATTCAAATAATAATTCCAACAACTAATTATCATCATGCATGTTAAATTAATTTCACATATTTAACTAGGCGGAATTAAACAAGTAAATATGTGATTAACGTACCTCTCGTAGTATTGGCCTTTGGATATACGGGACACTTGTAATCTCGTTCTATCAACCCAAAGCCTTCTCAAGTATTTCCCTTTTCACCTCACTTGATCGCCGGTGGGAGACGCTTTCAAGCAATTTAATAAACTAAGGAAAAAGAAAAATATTTATGCTTCTTGATTTTTCCAACACATGGAATTATGTACTTGGGGATGAAATAATCATCCCCTATTTATAAAGAGGGTATGGCCGAAATTTTGTGTATCTATGGGCTTGGAGAAAATCTTTTCTTAGCCTCTAAGAAATCTTGAATATATCCCATATATTCTTTTCTCCAAAATAAAATATTCCACAAAAATCTCACCCTCCACAATAAATAGTTATTTTCGAAAATCATAGGTATGAAATTCAAGATTTAGATTTTCTTGAATATATGAGATATTCTTGTATTTCTAGAATACATATCTTCCATAATATCTTTCCAAGAAAATCAACAAAATCTAATTTCTTCTAATATCACTATTTTCGAAAATTTAAAGAAAAAATCAGCAATATAATTTTCTTTTTATTTTAATCACCTTATCATTATTGGGCTACTTAATGGGCTACTTGAGGGGCCTTAAGGAGAATTAAGATTGGACCTCCTAATGGACTTCTGAATTTCAATATTGAGCCCCAATATAATTCAGCCCATTAATATTAATTATTACCACTAATAAATTAATATTGCACTATCCATCTTAATCCATATTACGATAATATGGGCTCCCGGTTATTATTTCCCGCGTTTAAGATTATCAAGTCCATTAATTAATTAAGCTTCTGAATAGCTCTAAATTAATTAATATATTTCACCTTGGAGTAAAGACAGCTCAACATTATTATTCGTACCGAAGAAACTAATTCTTCACTTGCAAGATTTGGTACAATAAAACTTCTGAGCCCACCAAGGGGACTAATCACACGAGCCGTACTCGCACGCGTTTCTCCGTATTAAATCTTAGCAACAGTCGTATGATTAATATTACTGCCCAAGACACAAAGTTCGAAGTCGCAATGATTCTCACCCAACATGAATCAAAGCAGTAACTATTAAGCACACACGGTCCTATTTAAGTGACGGAGATTAAGAAATCAACAACCACTGAGGTCTAATTCTTCACCTTTCAGAACAGAAGAATTTATCCTCGCTGTAGGACCTCTTCAACACATACTAAAAGTGATAGTGCAATCTCTTAGTCAAGACAGACCAATCTGAGCCTTACACATCGACCTTTCACGGCGGTTTGTTCAATTCCACCTAGGTCGTGAAAATGTACGTTTAGTTACAAGTAAACTGTTAATGTCGTCTTCCGTGATCGGGTATCACCACATTAACTACTATGTAACACGTACTATATATTGAACGGTTTGCAATAGAAATTCAACATTCAATCATAACTAAAGCAAATGCGATAAAAGAATTATTCTCATAAAACGAGTGTTTGATACACAAGTTATACAAAGTAAAAGCATACTTTCACGTATAACTCCAACAATCTCCCACTTATACTTAAAGTCTACTTTTAGTATACATCACGCATGTTTTAGTGTAGTAGCTCTCCGTGACATCTCATGTCAACCTACACTAACCTAATAATTCCTCCCACTTATACTTAAAGCAGATTGGCAATGGTCTTGACTCCCATTCCATTCACATGTCTCTCGAATGTATTCAGAGGCAGACCCTATGTGAATGGATTTACTAGGTTGTCCCCGACGCATATCTTTGCCACCTCTTTTCCTCCTCTCTTAACGATTTCTCGTATAAGACGGTATTCTCTTTCTATGTGTTTGCTGGCCTTGTGGGCTCTCGGTTCCTTGAATTTGCAACTGCTCCGACATTGTCACAAAAGACAGTTATCTTGTCGGGCAAATTCGGAACAGCGTCCAAGTCCACTAAGAAGTACTTGAGCCAAACCGCTTCTTTCGCTGCTTCACAAGTAGCTACTTATTCGGTTTCCATGGTCGAATCTGCGATGCATTTCTGCAAACCGCTTCTCCATGTCATGGCTCCTTCTCCCATGCAAAACACATTACCCGAGGTTGACTTTCTTGAGTCTATGTCTGATTGGAAATCCAAGTCCGTGTATCCTACGGGAACTAGACTATCCGACTGGTAAATCAGCATCCGCTCCCGAGTTCTTTTCAGATACCTCAAGATACACTTTACGGCAGTCCAATGGTCTTTCCCGGGATTACTTTGATATCTTGCTACCATGCCTACGGCAAAGCAGATATCCGGTCTCGTACACAGCATTGCATACTTAAGGCTTCCTACGGCCGAAGCGTACGGAACACCTTTCATGTCATCTATCGCCGCTTGCGTCTTAGGGCTCATTTCTTTCGATAGATGGATTCCGTGCCTAAAAGGTACAAAACCTTTCTTGGAATCTTGCATGCTGAAACGCTTCAAAACAGTGTCAATGTATGAAGCTTGCGATAAGCCCAACATCCCCTTCTTGCGATCGCGAGTGATTTTGATCCCAAGGATGTGACCGGCTTCCCCTAAGTCCTTCATATCAATTTGTTTTGACAGCCATACCTTTACGTCTGACAATACCTTTACATTGTTTCCAATGAGCAGAATATCGTCTACGTATAATACTAAGAATACCACCGCAGTTCCGTCACGCTTCTTATACACACAACTTTCGAACTCGTTTTGATCAAACCCATAAGACTTAATCACTTGATCAAAACACTGGTTCCAAGTACGCGATGCTTGCTTAAGTCCGTAAATGAATCTCTTGAGCTTGCATACGAGATTCTCTTGGCCTTTTCCAATGAAACCTTTGGGCAGTTGCATATAGATCCCATCAAGACTTTCGTTAAGGAAAGCTGTCTTGACATCCATTTGCCAGATCTCGTAATCTAAGTGCGCAACGATCGACAAGAGAATACGGATGGACTTAAGCATAGCTACAGGCCACAGGCCACAAGCATTGCTTTGAAGGTTTCAACCCTTCCGTCCGGTCCTCTTTTCCTCTTGTAAACCCACTTGCATCCAATGGGTTCTACCCCACTGGGTGGCTCGACCAACTCCCACACTTGATTATGATCCATCGAACCCATCTCGGCTTCCATTGCCGTTTGCCATGACTCCGCGTCTTTGTCTTGGATTGCCTCGTCGTACGTCCATGGGTCTGATTCAACACCGGGAACCAAATCCGAAGATTCTCCTATCCCCATGAATCTCTCGGGTTGCCTAGGAACCCTCCCACTACGACGGGGTTCCGGTTGTGAAGATGTGACGTGTGGTACATCATCTTGTATACTTGGTATCGAGGTTTGACCTCTCAATTCTTCTAAGGTAATTTCACTTTTAGGTTTCCGATTATTCATATAGTCTTCCTCCAAGAATTTAAAGTGTGTACTAATCACGGTCTTTTGATCCTTGGGACTATAGAACATACACCCTTTCGTTCCCGCCGGGTATCCTATAAACAGCCTTAATTCCGAACGTGGATCCAACTTACCGGCTTCCTTGTCTAGCACGTATGCCGGACAACCCCAAATCCGCAAATGTCTTAGACTGGGCTTGCGCCCGGTCCACAATTCTATTGGGGTTTTAGGAACCGATTTGGATGGCACCAAGTTTAGAATATAAGCTGCCGTTTCCAAGGCATTACCCCAAAACGACTTGGGTAAATCCGAATAACTCATCATGGATCTGACCATCTCTAAAAGAGTCCGGTTTCTTCGTTCCGCCACACCGTTCTGTTGAGGGGTTCCCGGTGCGGTTAACTGGGATACGATCCCTTCGTCCGATAGGTAGTTCAAGAATTCATCGCTGAGGTATTCGCCTCCACGATCTGATCGTAGAAACTTGATACTCTTTTCCCTATGTTTCTCGGCTTCGGCCTTAAACTCTTTAAACTTTTCAAAAGTTTCAGACTTATGCCGCATAAGGTAAATGTACCCATATCTTGAGTAATCGTCAATGAAGGTAACGAAATACTCATACCCCATTCTTGCTTTGATCGTCATTGGACCACACACATCGGTATGAACGAGTTCTAACACTTCCGTGGCTCTATTCCCCTTGGCTCCAAATGCCCTCTTGGTCATTTTACCCTCTAAACAGGATTCACAAGTTGGAGACGGCTCAACTTGGAGCGATTCCAAGGATCCGTCTTTCACCAATCTCTCTATCCACTTTAGATTAAAATGACCTAGTCTAAGATGCCATAGAAGTGTTTCGTCCATCTCCGAAGAACGCTTTCTTTTATTACTCGAAATGATCGACGTGTTATTAGATTCATTATTTGAGTGGTGTGCACACTTAATCGTATAGAGATTGTTTACCAACGTTCCATGACAGATAACATCATTCTTAAAAGAAAACAGTAACAACTTTATTAAAAGTAACTGAATATCCATCAAAAACAACTTAGAAACCGAAATTAAATTCTTCCTAAAGTTTGGAACGTATAAAACATCTCTTAAAAATTAAAACTCTATCTTCAAAAGATAGGTGCACGACTCCCACTGCTTCGGCTGCCACTCTCGTAGCATCCCCCAAAGTGATTGTGATCTCATTCTTGCTAAGTCGCCGGGTTAGCTGGAACCCCTTTCTTTCCACCCTTCTTAGGCTTAGAACAGGTCGCCCTCCAATGTCCCTTCTCACCACAATTAAAGCACTTACCCTTAGCAGCTTTCTTTCCACCTCCTTCTCCCTTTGCCTTGGGTTTCGCAACGGTTGGATTTGCTTGGGTCTGGCCCTTCGTCCTCTTCCTCTTCTTCCCTCCCTTGGGACCTGAAGAGGAAGACAGACCGTTTGCCACCATAGCAACGGTTTGGTGATCCATTAGAGTCTCCGCCGATACCAAAGCTTGCAAGAGCTCGGGCAAGCTATTTGCCCGGTCATTCATTTGATAGTTCAATTGAAACTGCTCAAAGCTCTTCGGTAGAGAATGGAGAACGAAATCGACCTTAGTAGGGAGGTCAAATTCCGCACCAAGTACTTCCAACTTGTTGAGATAACCCATCATCTCGATTACGTGATCCCTTACGGGCGTACCTTCCACCATTTTCAACGAAAGCATCTTTCGCATGGTGATTTGCCTACCCGTACGGTTCTGATGTTGAAACATCGCTTCAAGATTTTGCATTATCTCAGAGGCGGTCTCCATGTGTTGGTGTTGGTGTTGCAACACATCTGACATTGAAGCCAGAATAGTACACCTAGCCATCTCATCGGAGTCAAACCAACTCTTATGCTCTTTCTTGTCCGCTTTCGTGGCATCTTCGGCAAGCTCTTGGGGCTTAGGAGTGGTAAGTACCCACTTGTGGTGTTGAGCGGTTAGGACAATATTAAGGTTACGTTTCCAATCAACATAGTTCTCACCAACAAGTTTGTTATCTTTAAGTATACTAAACAGTGAATTAAAAGGTTGCGACATGATGAACTGAGAATAAAACATACATTCATATCAATATCTAGAAAAATACGAAATTATCACATAAATTTGATCACATCAATTATATTGAAACCTTAAAACAATATAATCATGCATCAGCCAACATCTCGAAACAATTTAAATGCGCCACGAGGGGTGGTCTATACATTTAAACACATTCAAGCGGATTACAAACTTAAAAGTTACAAATCCTTAATTCAAAATTAATAGTTGGCTCCCACTTTGACCACATAGAAATTGACAGGGACTCCGAGGGGAGTAAGTTAATATCAATTTCCTATGCCTAAGTAATAACCATAATTAAATACAGGATTATTATTTCGCTTTGAGCAAGCCACTCGTGGTGAGGGTCAATACCGCCACTAGGAATAATCCACAATCATCCTTTCGGAATTTATTCATGTGAAATCTGTTCTTTTGGCCGATCCGAGGGGGAAATGTATTCCAAAAGAACTTCACAAATAAATAAATTATGGAGGCCAAAATAATCCAATTTTAATATCCGGAATAAAATTGCGATTATAAAAACATACTTAGTAATTTTCGAAAGTAAGGTTTTTCTTGGACAATTAAATTCATGCAAACACATATTAACAAATAATAAAAATTGCACGAAATAAAACATCCATCAAAACAAAATTAAACACATTGGAGCACTCAATTCCAATTGTCACGGTTTAATTTCTTCACGTCTTGATGCGAAAAATCGTCCTTGTTGCTTTCCGACGTTCGTCTCGACGTGCTCCCACTCGAACAGCAACACTTCTTCAAAAACAACATCGTTTGGGGTTCGGGACGACGTTTAAAAACACACGGAAAAAAAACACGAACCGAAAAAATTCCACGGCCTGAGATACAGCGCGCGTCGGCCCACGAAGTGGGCCCGCGCGCTTCCCGGCCCGAGAAGCGCTGGAAAAACGCCCGAGGCGCGCCGAAGCGCAGCCCCGAGGCGCGGCCGAGGCGCACCCGAAGCGCTGCACGGAGGCGCGCCGAGGCGCCGCCCGGAGCGCCCCGAGGCGCGCGCGCGGCGTGCGCGCGGCGCCGGCCTCCGTCGCGCACGGCGTGCGCCGTTCACCCCCGTGTGCCGTTTTTTTCGCCGTTCGTCCTTGTTTTCTTCACCCCTTGCATGATTTTACCTCCATACACGCGCCACGCTTGTATGCGTCGTCCGGGTACGCCATTTTTAATTCTTCGTTCTTCGTCACGATCCGGTTACAATTTATTTTTACAAAAAATAAATACTAGATCTAGACTAGTCTATTACAATGATCGAATCAAAATAAAAACAACTAATCTACTCGTGGATTTTCTCACGAGAAAAACGAATTCGAACGAATCGAATTAAAAAACAAATTAATTCACACGCATGAAATTAACAACATTAAAAACCATGACAATTGGATACCTGCAAAAAAGATCTAACAATTCTACTATCCAATTTCAATTTAATGTTCAACAATTTAAATTCCAATTTAAAATTCAGAGCCCGAAACCGTGGCTCTGATACCAGTTGTTGGGAAAATAGGGGTGCCCGGAATCTATTCGGGATGAACTTTAAATACGAATTTAAATACAATTATTACTAGCATGAATTAATCCTAATTAATTCAAATAATAATTCCAACAACTAATTATCATCATGCATGTTAAATTAATTTCACATATTTAACTAGGCGGAATTAAATAAGTAAATATGTGATTAACGTACCTCTCGTAGTATTGGCCTTTGGATATACGGGACACTTGTAATCTCGTTCTATCAACCCAAAGCCTTCTCAAGTATTTCCCTTTTCACCTCACTTGATCGCCGGTGGGAGACGCTTTCAAGCAATTTAATAAACTAAGGAAAAAGAAAAATATCTATGCTTCTTGATTTTTCCAACACATGGAATTATGTACTTGGGGATGAAATAATCATCCCCTATTTATAAAGAGGGTATGGCCGAAATTTTGTGTATCTATGGGCTTGGAGAAAATCTTTTCTTAGCCTATAAGAAATCTTGAATATATCCCATATATTCTTTTCTCCAAAATAAAATATTCCACAAAAATCTCACCCTCCACAATAAATAGTTATTTTCGAAAATTATAGGTATGAAATTCAAGATTTAGATTTTCTTGAATATATGAGATATTCTTGTATTTCTAGAATACATATCTTCCATAATATCTTTCCAAGAAAATCAACAAAATCTAATTTCTCCTAATATCACTATTTTCGAAAATTTAAAGAAAAAATCAGCAATATAATTTTCTTTTTATTTTAATCACCTTATCATTATTGGGCTACTTAATGGGCTACTTGAGGGGCCTTAAGGAGAATTAAGATTGGACCTCCTAATGGACTTCTGAATTTCAATATTGAGCCCCAATATAATTCAGCCCATTAATATTAATTATTACCACTAATAAATTAATATTGCACTATCCATCTTAATCCATATTACGATAATATGGGCTCCCGGTTATTATTTCCCGCGTTTAAGATTATCAAGTCCATTAATTAATTAAGCTTCTGAATAGCTCTAAATTAATTAATATATTTCACCTTGGAGTAAAGACAGCTCAACATTATTATTCGTACCGAAGAAACTAATTCTTCACTTGCAAGATTTGGTACAATAAAACTTCTGAGCCCACCAAGGGGACTAATCACACGAGCCGTACTCGCACGCGTTTCTCCGTATTAAATCTTAGCAACCGTCGTATGATTAATATTACTGCCTGTTGGTCCCGTTTTTCTTTCACAAACAAGGACAATATGGGAATTTAAGGGAATTTTTTTTTTTTTTTAAAACACTGAAGTAAACTGATGTATGGAAATAATGAACACAACAATGTAAAGTGGTTCGGAGGCTCAAGCTCCTACATCCACTGCCTGATTTAACAGGAAATCCACTACTTGGGATTCTTGTTTTTTACGTGCCAAGGTGCACGGGTACACTGGACTCACGCCACTCCCTGGGCTGCCTCTCGAACTGGCCTCACGTCCCTCTTCACTCAGGGACTGCCTCTCCTCACCTCACTGCAACACCTAACACTATTCTGGAAAGGGTTTAGTTTGGTTTGGTTCTCTCCAACTAGGTGAGGTTTTCCCTTACATGGTTTTAGCCTCTGAGCTAAGGTTGGGAAAACCTCTCTAAGCTTAGGATATATATGATGGGCTCGAGTATACAAACTGGAACACTCAAATATGACTATGAAGAATTCAATGTCAGTGTTCTTGATGGAGATGGTGCCTCCTTATGCCTCCCTATTAACTTGCACCATTCTCACACCTCCAGCTCTCGCATTCGCACTTGCACACTTACAAATGAAGCTTGAGTTTGTATTTATAGTGTGGATTTGAATGTTACCGTTGGAGAGAGTAACATTCAAATCCATACTATCTCTGGAGTGAAATCCTCCTTTTCAGTAAAGTATGGCCTTGTCAGCTTTTGTCAGATTCGCTGCCTTGACTTGATTGGTCCACGTGGACTGAGTCCAACGGCTCTTTTCTTCAGGGTACTTGATCAGGGTAGTCCTTTCTTCAGGCGACTTGTCTTCAGCTGACTTGTAATCCTCTCAGGATACCTTTCTTCAGTAGACTTGAAGTCCACTCAGGGGAGTTGACATCAGGCTATTTGTCAAGCTTCCCAGCCTCAGTAGCCTGACTCCTTCAGGTCCTACTAGGCACAGCACTGATCCTCTTGATCAGGCTCTTCACTGAGTAGTCCACTGACCAGCTTAGAATAGTCAGGTTTATACTCAGTGGGACTTCCTTCAGGCTTCTCTTCAGGTTCAGGTCTTCTGACATGGCTTCAGACTGTTCTCCTTGTGATGTCATCTTGACTTCCTCAGGCTATATCAGTTAGTTCCCCCTCACTGAGTTCCCCCTCAGTAGAGTTCTTCCCTCAGCTGAGTTCCTCTCAGCAGAGTTCCCCCTCACTGAGTTCCTCTCAGTAGAGTTCCCCCTCACTGAGTTCCCCCCTCAGCTGAGTTCTTCCTCCACTGATAACCTGTTCTACTGAGAAACAAACTAGCCTGACCTGAAACTAAAAGATACTATCCTGACTGCTTTCAAACCTATTACATGTTGTTTTGGAAAATCATCAAAACTAAAATATATCCGAACACTGCCCAAGACACAAAGTTCGAAGTCGCAATGATTCTCACCCAACATGAATCAAAGCAGTAACTATTAAGCACACACGGTCCTATTTAAGTGACGGAGATTAAGAAATCAACAACCACTGAGGTCTAATTCTTCACCTTTCAGAACAGAAGAATTTATCCTCGCTGTAGGACCTCTTCAACACATACTAAAAGTGCTAGTGCAATCTCTTAGTCAAGACAGACCAATCTGAGCCTTACACATCGACCTTTCACGGCGGTTTGTTCAATTCCACCTAGGTCGTGAAAATGTACGTTTAGTTACAAGTAAACTGTTAATGTCGTCTTCCGTGATCGGATATCACCACATTAACTACTATGTAACACGTACTATATATTGAACGGTTTGCAATAGAAATTCAACATTCAATCATAACTAAAGCAAATGCGATAAAAGAATTATTCTCATAAAACGAGTGTTTGATACACGAGTTATACAAAGTAAAAGCATACTTTCACGTATAACTCCAACACACTTTCCCTTGGGTTCGATATACTTGGTCGTTATACTTGCTAATACTACAGTGAACCCGTCCGCTTGCGGGTAAGCGACTAGTAGAAGTTAGTAAAATCGCTTTAAGTCAGTGTGCCACATAGCCTTCATTGGACAAGTCAGCATTTGAAACGTGGCGGAAGCTGAACATAGTAAAATTTACACGTGGCGAAAGCTGGTGAATGCAATCCTACTTTTATATATAAAGATTATCAAATTGACAATGGACATATAAATTTTGTCCATTGATAGACACATTATTAGTTCTGCATATATCTGCGACCGAAAAAATCTAAAATATAGATACTTAGACCATCCTCTGTAGATGTACTCTTCCTCTATTTATTAGACTAAGGATTCACCACCAATTTTTTTTTTTTAAAAAGAAACACACAATTAGAAAAACAAAATAAATTAAAGGAAGGCAAAACAAATACCAAATTAACAATTTCAGAACTCAAAAGGAACGTCTCTAATCATAAGCAAATTATGTCTAGTGTGATTAACAATCTAAATTCCGTAATAATGAATTCTTTAGCTGTACGAAAATTGATCAAGGAAAAAATGTGCAATTTGTGAATAATTAATAAAGCTCGAGGGATGATTTTTGTAATGTACTTATGTCTTACTACACTACTATATATAAATTTATGTGATTATTAATTTGCAAAGTTTGCACAAAGTAACTTATTCGAGCATAATCTTGGTGAACATGCATTAACATGATATTATTATCATCATAATACGATATATATAGTGACACTATGATATGGATTGTGCTTATTTAATTGACTTTTTAGTCTGTTGCTGAAAATTTATATTCCTCCGTGTCTTTGCAATAGATTGTTTTTCTTTTCTATAAAAACACCTAACAACAGTCAAATGGAATACAGGAGGTCACGGTTTCCTTATGCTTATTTAGGTACATGACGTTTATCTCTCTGTATTTTCTCTCTTTTCGAATTCTGCATTTAGGTGTTGTTTATTTCCTGCATTAAGGTTGTCCTTAATCAACCAGAGGCAATTCTGAATCTTTGTTGATATCTGAAGTTGGGATCGATAATGTTGGCGAATCACGGGAATTTGGAATTACAATTTCAACACAAGGATTGAAACTTGTTGGAACATGAAGGTAAGTTTTTAGTGTTTAGGAATTGATGATTATTGATTTCTTTTTTAAGTTGGCAACCCAACTATTAATGTCATTTGGAAGAGGGAAATTGGTGCTCAATGTTGTGACCTTATACATAGGACACTGTTGAATCTTACAAATGCTTTAATTTTCAATGGACTTAGACCCTAATTTCAAACATATTATGGCGGAGCAAAAACTGAAATTAAGGAGTTGGATAATGCTTAAAAGCCTTTTGTGAGAAACTCTTTGATTACAGAGTGGTTGGAGGATTCTAGAAAATGTTTGGGTGTGTAATAGTTAAGAGTTTTGTTATTGTTTGTAGGGAAAATTGATAAAAATGCATTGTAGATCAGTAATGATAAAACTACGGTTTTTTTTTTTCACTTTGGGAAAATATTCATTATGTTTTAAAATTAGGTGAAAATGTCCCATAACCGACTACAACCAGTTTGTAACCGGTATGTGCTGACGTGGCAATGCATTTTGATAAAAAATACCTTTATGTTTCTATTATTTGATGAAACTGTCATTTTGTATTTTATAATTAAAATTAATGATTAAAATATTGAGTATAATAAATAAAATCATTAAATGCCCTAAAATTATCAAAATACATTTAAAACATGTAAAACTAATTTGAAATTTAAAAAACAACATAAGAACATTTTATAATAAAAAATTATTGAAAAATTCTTTCAACAATTGAAAAATATTAGTGAATAATATATAGTGATAAAATATGTTTCAATTTTATTTAATATTTTTCTTTTTTTATTCCTGAGGAAATACATATATTACTTGAATCTTCTTTCAAAATGGTACAAAACAATAGTATCATTACGACTCCATCCAAGAAGAAGTCCACTAAAACATCACTATTTTAAACAATTATTGGGATTCAAAAACCATTCACCTAGCGAGCAACTATCTAACATCGCTTCCTTTGTCATAATCCAGGACCAAACCTTTGCCTTTATCTCTTGCACCTTTCTTGACACGTTTGGAATTTCTCCATTGAACACCAATTCATTTCTACTTCTCCAAATGGACCAAATGATACCCGCCCAAAGGAATGTCGCTGCCTTGGAGTTTAATTTTTGACAAAAAAAATCTCCATGTTGTAACAAATGAAAGAAGGGATCCCCATGCGGAGCAATTTGAAAGTTTGTCCACTTATAACAAGAACTCCAAATTAAAAGAGCAAATTTGCAATTAAAGAATAAATAGACAATACTTTCATCTTCCTCACCACATAAAGGACAACTAACATTTTCATTTACACTCGAAACTCCTCTTCTAAGTAAGCCAAGTTTGGTAGGTACCTTTGTTTAAGTACCTTCCATACTATCGTTTGAACGCTTCTTGAAGCACAGTATTTCCACATTCTCTTAAAAGCTTTCTTTTTCACATTTGAAATAACATCTTGAGATGAGCCCCGTTCCACCAATTTTTTGTATGCCAACTTTGATGAGAATATTCCATGTATACTCTAAACACTGAATCCATTCTATTTTGCACTCTTAATCTCAAAGGTTGATAAATGTTGATATCTCTTGATTTCTTAATCGCATTAAAACATTTCATTTGTAAATTTATGTTCTACATCAGTGTCTAATTTAATCTTCTTATTATATAATGGGAAAAAATAACTCTCAATTATTCTTGCAAACTTATCAGTATAGTGCAACGCATATGAAAATTAACTTAGCTTATATAAGCATTTTCCATGTGAAGACTGGACCAACAAATTTTTGTAATTAGCGAAGCCTCTGTTGCGTTCCTTATTGTTTCCAAAAGTGTTGCCTTAATATGGAAAAGGTACACAACTTTAATTTTGTCGTTAGGTGGGCCAGTTAGCTTATTGGGCAAGTGAAGGGCTTGTTGATCCATGGGCCTGGACTTTTGAATGGAGCTCTCTATACTTATTAGATACACCCGCTCAATTTATATATTATTATAATATATTTATTAAATGATTTTAATATCTTAATTATTCAATTTTTTTTTTTTTACATATTTGATACACCCACCAAAAATTTCAAGAGTCACCACCATACATGAGAAATTAGAGGAGAATTGGAGCCGGCGTTGCAACACGAGCATTAATTGAAAACCTTCTTGTGGCTGCACCACCATTTTATCATTCGTATGGTGGTTGTTGCAACCTTATAAGCTCAATAATAAGTGTGTTAATGTTATTCCCGCATTTTGAAAATAAAATCCCGACACTGTATTTTCGAACCTGGTTTTTCGAATAATAGTTGAGTTTTTGAAAAAAACTTGTCGAAAAATGACAAATTTTTTTCGAAAAACTATGTTTCGACAAGATTTAGCCGAAATCCTACCATTTTTCGAAAAACCAGGTTAAATGGGATTTTTTTTTTTCAAAATGCGGGAATAACAATAACACACTTATTATTGAGCTTATAAGGTTGCAGCAACCACCATACGAAGGATAAAATGGTGGTGCAGCCACAAGAAGATTTTCAATTAATGCTCGTGTTGCAACGTCGGCTCCGACTCTCCCCTAGTTTCTCATGTATGATGGTGACTCTTGAAATTCTTGGTGGGTGTATCAGATATATAAAAAAGAAATTGAATAATTAAGACATTAAAATCATTTAATAAATATATTATAATAATATATAAATTGAGTGTGTGTATCTAATAAGTATGGAGGGGTATATAGACAGTCCCCTTTTGAATTTGCCTGTTTACATCTTGGGTTTGGCGTGCCCTTTTGACAATGGCCCAGGTTATTTGCAATAGCCTTTGAGTTAAATACCCTACCCAAATGAATACATCAATGAATGGATGAATACACAACCCTCTTTATTTTTAATATGCCCTTTTTATATTCACATTTACTATCAAAATATCTCACACAACAATTCCTGTTGAAAGAAAAAAAGTCAAAAGAGAAGAAGTCGAACCTCCTTTTCTCGCAACCGCCCCCGTACGTCGCCGCCGCCCAAAAATTAAGAATTTATATGTTTTCGAAAATAGAATATGAAAAAATGGAATAATTTCGGCAAAAAATTTCGAAAACATGCTTTCGGAATTTTTTTCGAATATGGAACAAATTTTCGGATAATTTTTCCGAAAAAAGTCTAAAATTTCAAAAATAATTTCTGAAATTTGTGTTCAAAATCGGCGAACCAGAATCGAGCACATATTTTGGAATTTTTTTTCGAAAACTACCTAAAATTTTGAATTCTTTTTCCAAAATGTGTGTTCAAAATCGACAAACCTGTGTTGAAAATGAATGTCGTGGTTTTTCGAAATTTTAATACTCAATCTAATCAACCAACAACAACTTACCCATTCTATTTAATACTCTCAAACAACAAAGAATTGCATATAAACATCACACATATATCATCATATTGAAGATTTGAAAACCCAAGCTCTTCAAAAAAATATAAATATTTACATACATGTGATTATGGCTTGGAGTATTCACCATCTCGAGTACACAGGAGCTCAATAAATGATATGACACATAAATTTTCGTTTGTGATTCTTCAAATTCATAAAGTTCAAAGTTTCCTTTATTTTTTGTTGAACATGTGCATGAGTTCCAATCAAAATAATTGTTCAAAATAGGGAAAGCGTATTTACTACATGTATTTTGGAGTGAAATCAGTCAATGACATTTTTTATACTACCTCCGTCCCATCATTATTTGCACACTAATTTTATTTTCGTGTTTTAGCGAGCGAGCTGTTTATTAGTATTTGAAATGATAAAGTAACTTTTAAGGTAGGATTTAATAGATCTATCTCTCCTCTATTATAAAATGACTTAAAAATTATTTTATCATTTTAAATACTAATAAAAAATTCGCTCGCTAAAACACGAGAAAACAGTAAAAGTGCGAATAATGGTGGGACGGAGGGAGTATTTCTTATGTATAGTTCATAATTAAAATCATGAGATAGTATATTTAACCAAGAGGCTAGTGCAAATAACCGTGACCTTTGACAATCTATATCTATATATATAAAAGTAGAAGTGAGGAGAGAGAAAAATGTTGTATTTATTGGAGCAAGTGAAGTGCACCTGCTTTATGGTGCAATAGTGAATCTCACTCTCCTCTTAAGAGAGTGGAATAATTTTACCAATTTATTCTCTTTTTTTACTTTACACAATAATTTCAAAATTCTTTAACTTTTTAATTTTAAATCTATTTTCAACACACTATATATCAAATTAAATTGTCTTTTGAACATTTTTAATTTAACATATATATTACATAATTAAAAAGAAAAATCATATTTAAAATATTTATTTTATTATTAAGTATTTTCTATTGACTTTAACTATATGATTGGTTGAATTTAAATCATTTTTATTTAGACTATATAACATTTTTAAATATTAAAATAATTTTATGAATTTTTGTATTTGTTGTGAATTTAGTATACAATTAAATAATTATATTACTCACATATATACAATACAATCTTTAAATATTAATTAATTTATCGATAAAATAAATTTAATTTAATTTTTTTTATAGTCATTCATTATACAATTTTGCATTTAATATTTATAATATTCTATCCGTGCATCGCACGGGAGAAATATTAGTTTTACATACAAACACATGTTTTAGAAGGCCCTTATTTTCACAGAAGAGTTGGAGGCGTTAAATAGAGTGACTGTAAACAAATAACTGAAGTTGTATGTGACCCTACATATTTATAAGACCAAAGTATTTATATTACGTTGGGACAATCGGTTTCAAAGATTTCAAATAACAATACAAAAATTGCTCCGTTTTACGAGAGAATTAACGACAGAAAAGCCGTCATAAAACACATTTAGCGACGAGTTTTACGACGGACACGTGACCGTAGTCAAAATAGGCGTAGCTAAAATTTACGACGGCCTTAAGCCATCCGTCGTAAATGTACAACGACTTTGCCCGTCGTAAAAGCGGCCCGTCCTTACCTAGTCCGGCACCAAACGGCCCGTCGTAAAAAATATTTGAATTTCAGTTTTTTATTCATCCTGAAAATATTACGATGGGTTGTTATCCGTCGTTAATACATAATTTACGACGGACACGTGTCTGTCGTAAAACTCGAACCTAGAACAAAAAAAATAGTTTGTGTGGTTCGAACCTGGACCCCCGGCGCACCCGGGATGGGTGCGAACCATTGGGCCATCAGTCCCCAAGCTATATATTCTGGCCCAACTTCCATATTAGCCTTATTGGACCTGGAACAATTAATTCCAAATTCGCATCCAAGGGGAATCGAACCCGTGACCTCTCTTGCATGTAGAGGGAGCGCGTGCCGTTAGGACACTTGCTTTCATTGTTCGATTTCTTGCAATTAATTGTACATGTATCCAAATTGAGCCATTTTTTTTTATTATTCATCAAATCAATTTCTTTTCGTAACTTGTTTTAATAAATGTTATTACTAATTATATACTCCCTCCATCCCGGGAATTTGTTCACACTAGGGTTTGACACATTTTTTTAAGAAAAATGAGAGTATGTGAGTGTGGAGTTGAATAAAATAATGATAATTTTATGCTTTATTGACTTTTGTGAGGGAGAGTTATTTCTTTTTTTGGAATGTGAACAAATTCCCGGGACATCCATATAAGGCAAGTGAGAAAAAATTCCCGGGACGGAGGGAGTATTTTTTATTTTGTAAATTTATTTAATTCGAAAAACGCATAATTAATATTATAATCCGTTCATTTGTACGTAATTAATTGTATACGTATCCAAATTGAGCCATTCTTTTTTTATTATTCATCAAATTAATTCCTTTTCGTTTCTAACTTATTTTAATAAATGTTGTTACTAATTAATTTTTTTTATTTTGTAAATTTATTTAATTCGAAAAATGCGTAATTATAATTCATTCATTTGTACGTAATTAATTGTATACGTATTCAAATTGAGTCATTCTTTTTTCATAATTCATCAAATTAATTCCTTTTCGTTTCCAGTTTGTTTTAATAAATGTTGTTACTAATTATATATATTTTTATTTTGTAAATTTATTTAATTCGAAAAAACGCATAATTATAATCCGTTCATTTGTACGTAATTAATTGTATATGTATCCAAATTGAGCCATTCTTTTTTTATTATTCATCAAATTAATTTCTTTTTGTTTCTAACTTGTTTTAATAAATGTTGTTACTAATTATATTTTTCTTGTTTTGTAAATTTATTTAACTTTTCGTTTCTAACTTGTTTTAATAAATGTTGTAATTTTTTTTATTTTATTAATTTATTTAATTCGACATCTAAAATTGGTTTTGTTTGTAAACTAAAACATGTAAATTATAATTAAAATATAAAATTAGCAAAAAAAGATAAGTAAAGTAATGTTCAATAAAAAAAATTCAATACAAGATAATAAAAAAAATCCTAATCATCGGATAGGAAATCGGAATTCTCCCTCTCTTCATCTTCCGGATGAGGCATTTGGAGCTTCGGTGGGGGCGGCGGGATCTCAGGCTGCACCGGATCCTGTGGTGGTGGTACCGATCCACCTAATGTGGAGGTAAGTATTTTCCACCGCTTGTTCATCTCAGCCCTATCCTTTCGCGCCGCCTCCTCTCCTGCTGCTCGTCGCCTCCTCTCGACCCCTCTCCTGGCTTCCAATACCTCCAGCGGATCCACTTTCTTGTCCACTCATCTAAAACATTCAATATATAACAACAATCAATATTTATATATAAAAATCTAAACAACTATATATATCCAAAAATATTAAAAATTTAAACCATTCAATATATAACTACAATCAATATTTATAAAAATCTAAACAACTATATATATCCTAAAATATTAACATGTTTTATACATACTCATATCTAAACAAAAATTTAAACAATTAACATGTTTTATGCATACTCATATAAAAAAAAAAATTCGAAATAATTAACATGTTTTATACATACTCATATCTAAACAAAAATCTAAATAATTAACATGTTTTATGCATACCCATATCTAAACAATTAACATGTCACATACATACTCATATCTAAACAAAAATCTAAACAATTAACATGTTTGATGCATACTCATATCTTAAACAAAATTCTAATCAATTAACATGATTTGTACATACTCATCTAAACAAAAATCTAAACAATTAACATGTTTTATGCATACTCATATCTAAACAAAATTCTAAACAATTAACATGTCACATACATACTCTAAACAAAAATCTAAACAATTAACATGTTTTATGCATACTCATATCTAAATAAAATTCTAAACAATTAACATGTTTTATACATACTCATATCTAAACAAAAATCTAAACAATTAACAAGTTTTATGCATACTCATATCTAAACAAAATTCTAAACAATTAACATGATTTGTACATCTCATATTTAACCAATTAACATATCACATACATACTCATATAAAAAAAAAAAAAAAACTAAAGACTAATCAAATGTTTTAAAATGAAATTTTAATGGTAAAAAATAGAAAAACTTACGATTAAAGGGTAGAGATCGAAGAAAAAGAACTTTGATCGGGATGAAATTGGCTCCTGAGTGCTCGCCGGACGTCGCCCTCTTCTTCGATTTTGTTTGGTTTTTGCTCGAGTGTAGAAAATTGGCAATTTTTTTTACGATGGACAACAGCTAAAATTGCCGCCTTTAAGCAAAAAACGGCGTCGTTTTTGCAGATTTATGACGGTTATACCCGTCGTAAATATAAAAATTATAATTTACGACGGACATGTCCGTCGCAAATATAAAAATTAAAATTTATGATGGGCATGCCCGTCGTAAAACACTCTTCGACAATAAATGAGCATTGGTTCTCGAAAAGTCGCGGCCAAAACGTTACGTTTTACGAGGCCAGAGCTGTCGTAAAACATATAGTTAAATTTTACGACGGGCCTCCCGTCATAAACTTGTCGACCACAATAATTTCTCACCAATTACAAAAGGTCTCGGTCAAACGGTTGGAATTTTACGATGGACTAACTTGTCGTTAAGTTCGATTTTAAAATTTAAGACGGGCTTTCTGTTGTTAAATTTGGCGGTATAAATGAAGAGTGGGTCCCGCTTTTTTTACGACGGTCTATC
Source organism: Ballota nigra (assembly GCA_947034835.1). Lineage (NCBI taxonomy): Eukaryota > Viridiplantae > Streptophyta > Magnoliopsida > Lamiales > Lamiaceae > Ballota > Ballota nigra. The sequence continues at coordinate 13,318,024 of OX344728.1, forward strand.
CCGTAGTAAAAATCGAGAAATAACGACGGGTATTTGCAATTCATCGTAAAATTTAAGTCCGGACGAGCTTTGGTTAATTTCCGTCATAGATCCGTCGTAAAATATGTATATTAGCGACGATTACCGTGTCCGTCGTAAATTGTTGTCATAAAAACGCGCGTTTCTTGTAGCGTAAACAGTAAGACAAGTCAAAGTGATGAATTACATCGGTACAGCCTTTTGGGTTAGGTTAGTTATTTAAGAATATATATCATTTTTTTGATAATAATATGTGTATATCACATGAATATAATGAATAAATTAGGCAATTAGTTGGACCCATTAGCTTATTGGGCTTGTTGATTTTGGGTTGGGGCCAGCTATATATCCTCCCATTTTTTGAGATACACCCCTTTTTATATTTTATTATTTCAAAATAGTTATAAAATATCCAAAATACCCTAAATTAGTCAAAACTAATCTAACATAAATATATAAAAATAAAAACAGATTGGTATGAGAAGTAGAAGAGGCGAGAGAAATAGGGTGGGAGGTTGGAGGATTGGGCGGAGCGTCTAGAGAAGAAAGAGGAAAGAGGGGTGGGTGGAGGATTGGGGCGGGACGTCTGAAGAAGAAGAGGAGAGTGGGCGGGGATTCTGTGGGGGGTTGAGGCTGGGATTTTGTGTGAGCGGAAGTGGGGGGTGGGGGAGATGGGGTAGTGTGAGAGTGGGGAATTTGGGGCTGGAGTTGGGGAAGAAGATGAAATGAGAGAAGAGGATTAATTTAATTTAATAATTAAAAAATAGTTTTTATATTTTAATAATAAAGGTTTTATTTTTTATATTCTGAAATATTATTTTTTATTATTAAGGGCAATTTAGGCAGTTTATAATTATCTTAAAATTAAAAAAATTGTGAAGTGGTGTATCTATTAAAATGGAAGGGGTATTTAGCAGGACCCTTTTGGGTTTGGACTAAGACTTTTGCATATGTCTGTTCACTTTGTGGGCTTGGAGTGCCATTAATTTTGACAATTTTACATACATATATACCCCTCCGCGTCGGGATGCCTTGAACCCACTACGCAGAGTCGGTCGAGGGTCTCACTATCCGGTCAGCGAGTCGAGGGTCCAGAGGCAACGTGTCCCTGATCCGAGGTTGGGGGGAGGGGGGAGTGAGGTCTTATAATAATATACAGATCATCTCTTCTGCCCGTGGATGTAACCAACACAAATGTTGGGAACCATGTATATCTGTGTCGCTTTGTTTTACGTTTATGATTCTTTCTCGCATCTCGTTATAATAAAAAGTGAGCTCACTTTCTTTATTTTTTTGTCCATAAAAAATGTGTTCATTAATTTTTTATTTGTCAACAATCACTTTAACTTTACATTTACAAATAATTATTCTATTCATACTTTATCTAATTTTTTTTGAAACCTGTGATCAAATAAATGATCACACTTTTGATAGACTGAGAAAGTACCATTTTTAGAATGCTAATATAAGACCGCCTCCATCAGTAGAATATACTATTTTAAAGTACATGAAATTACAACTTAAAAGAATCTAAAATATGAATATACTTGAACAATCCTCTACCGATATAATCTTCATTTATTTATTATACTTTGGATTTAGCAACGATTCCACAAAATTCCAGATTCCAGGAGCACTTGAACTACATTGTTGCAAGACTTAATCGATCTCGTGGATGTAGGAGTTTCTCTTCAAACCACATAAAAGTTTGGTGTTCTTTATTGTTCCGTTGATTTCAATATTCTTGCTTATTGTTCCATAATCGATTTCTTGATTACAAGTTTTTTTGTGAATCTAAAATTCTGATTTAATAGCATGAAATTCACAATAACCACGCAATGTTGTAGATTTGTGTTCAAATTAATAAATATTTAAAAAATATGATTATATAAAAAGGTTGACCATCTCAGTAAAGAAATTGCGACTTTTACATGCAATCTCAATTCCTACAAGCACAATCATTTGAACCCTGCTAGTGAAAGAGTCAAATGTAGACAAATCATAATTAAGGCTCATTCACAAGTACTTATCTATCAAAAGAAAGTCCTTTAAAGAGAGGATTAATAATAAGAATACATGTTCAAAATCGTAGTCTTTTAAAGTAAAATTAATTTCAGTTCATATCTTTTATTTTATATACTCAATTATTTTCAAAAAAAAATTTACTATTGGAAAATGAGGCGTAACTCATTAACAAAAAATATAATTGTGCATTTTCAATTTGAGGACAGTGATAATCACGCCAATAAGACTGAACCCACAAGATTTTGTTAATTAGCGAAGACTCTCATGTCACATTCCTTATTATTTCCACTAGGGTACTTGTCTTCATGTGGATACCGTTTTCTTTCTTTTTTTTTTTTTTTTTCCACAAGAGTAGTCGTTATTTATTTGGAAATGGAACACACGAATCGTGTGGAGGAGCTTCCCAGTGTCAAATTAAAAAAAAGATGTTAGACATAAGTCCCTCTAGATGGAGCAGGATCCTCTCAGTGATCTTTGTTACGATGGGACCATCTCAGTATTTGGAATAAGAATGACAACAGTGTCCATAAAACAGAACATTATTAATACTGGCACATGTCCAGAAACATTTTATTTCATCAATTAATACATAATTTCTTTTATAAATTGAGCCACGCATCTCCCCACCAATACCATTTAATTCCTTGAGTTGCAGGATACAATGGGTGCATAGAAATACTCCTTCCGTCCCAGTTTTGTTTACCCGTTTGACTGTGCGCGGAGTTTAATGCGAGAATTGAATTTTAGTATTTAAATGAATAAAGTAGTATTGAGAATGATGAATGGTGAATAAAGTAGTATTGAGAATGATGAATGGTGAATAAAGTAGTATTGAGAATGATGAATGGTGAATAAAGTAGTATTGAGAATGATGAATGGTGAATAAAGTAGTATTTAAATGAATAAAGTAGTTTCCATTTTAGGTATGAGAAAACAAAATTGGGACGGAGGGAGTATTTGTCTTTGAAACGTGCGTGCATTGGTACACTTAAGCTGTCGTTTATTACATGTTAAATCACAACTTTAATTAAATATGATGAAAAAATTGGACCTGTACAAGGCTGATACAAATATTTGCCAATTGGTTAATAATTTCTTTGTAAACTGCATGTACTGTTAATAATCAAGTTCCAATTTGAATGATATTAACATTTATTTGGCTTGAAGTTGTTACAGCTTTCAACTAGTTGCGCTTCATAAGAATAGATATGGTCGGGTGGATTCTAAGTTTATATTTCCAATTTTAGTGTCCCTATATACTTTGGAACTTATATCATTTGAGTAGTGTAAACATGTTGGAGTTTTCTATTAGTTTTTGTTGAAAATGAATATTTCCTCTAAGAATACCTCCATCAGTAGAAGATGATGTTTAAAATAGCTAAACAATGATATAAAGCACACAAAGTGATTAAAAAAAAAAAGAGTAGACTTTCTTAGATGCTATCTTCCAGAAAAGGTACTAACATACAAATATAAAAACTAAAAATTCAACAACAGCTCCACCAAATTCCAGCTTCCACTTGCCTACACCTCTCTGCAAGACTTATAGTCAAACAAAAAATTAAGAAGACAAGTCAGAAAAATAAAAGAAATTAAATCCAAATGGAAAAGTAAATAAGTAAATTGATGAAGTTGCTCAATAGATTTATTTTTCATAAACTTAATTATTTAGCTGTATTCTTTCATAATATAGTATTTGGCTTTGCATGTGAAATTTCTCGATGAGTAATGAAGCTGAATTCTGAAGAGGGATAAGGATTCTTCTTCTCGAAAAGCAAATATAATGAAATACAAAGTTTGGAGCATCAGGGATGATGATTCTTCTAATGTGTCGATTTCTGTTATACCTCTTACAATGAGAAGATATATGGATTTTAGAACAACTACAATTTCAAGCCATCCCGAAACATATGGCACAATAGTGATTGCTATGAATCATCATAATATATATAGGTCCAGAAATATGGGGATGGAACATGACTAAATATTTGGGACCAATTTAGTTTAAATATGACAGGAATGAGATCACTAATAAAGTGCAAAGTTTGTGCTACTAATTTATAGGATTATGCCCTTTATGTTTGTACAAAATCGAGCATAATCATGGCAAAATGTAATAAGACACTATTAATTATAAGCATGAGATGATGTAGTAACATTAATGTGATCAGTACTTATTAGAATATAGAGATTTGAAAGGTTTTACCATTGTACCTGATCAAGTGTTACTAATAAATCCACGTTTGATTGTTTGCAGCTCTGCTAGAGCTTCTTTTATGTTAATCCTTTCTCCAGGGGATTCTGTTGAGCACTTCAAGGCAACCACTAATATAGATGATACACATTGCAAGATCTTGTCGCCGTGTTCATCATCAAGAGTAATGAATAAGTTAGGATCTACAACCCGATCTGGTGATTGGGAAAGCAATATTTCAACCCAACTCTTCAAGCTCAAATCTCCACAAAACATATCATCACTTGGCCTTTTTCTTGTAAAGGTTTCCATCAACATCACACCATAACTATAAACGTCACATCTTGTGGAAACTAGTCCTTCTAGACCATACTCTGGAAGAGAAAAATTGTAATGCATCAGTAAAAGATGTGGAACTTAATTTGATAAATGAAAAAGGGATAAATGTTCACCTGGAGAAATGTACCCAAGTGTGGCGAGGGTGTTGGTTATCACCGTGCTCTCCTCGTCCCCTAATAAATTTGAAATTCCAAAATCACTAACATGGGCAACCATCTCCGCATCTAACAATACATTACTAGGCTTCAGGTCGCAGTGAACAATGGGTGTTGAATAGCCCTGGTGAAGATACTCTAAAGCAGATGCTACGTCGATCATTATGTCCAATCTTTGTCTCACATCCAAGAAATAGTTATGAGAATACAACCATTTCTCAAGGTTCGCGTTAGGCATGTACTCAAGTACTAAAGCTTTGAATTCTTCATTCGAGCAACTGCCAAGGACTTTGGTTAGATTCCTGTGGCGGATGTTGCGTAAAACTTCACATTCAACATCAAAGCTGCCGAAAGCAGCTTCTGAGTGCTGGCTAAACACCTTCACAGCGATCACCATTCCATCTCTAAGAATTCCTCTATACACAGAACCATAACTCCCACTTCCTAGTAGATTGCTTTCATTGAAATGTTCGGTGGCCTGCAAAATTTCATAATACGAAAATCTTTGTGGAACAATAGATACCAATTCGACTATTCTACTTACTGTCTTATCTTTTCTTTTGCATTTGATGGAATCCTAGAAACCCAAGGTTGATTCCCTGTGGATTATCCTAGAAAAACAGCCGTAATTGCTGTGAACTCAAAAGTATATTTCTGCGTAAAAAACCAATTCTAATTACAAGAAGGTATTTAAGCTACTATTCTGGCCCATGGGCTTAACCTAATCTAATTAAGGAAATATTTGTATCAAATCATAAATCAAATCATAATCAGGAATGCAATAAGCATAAAATCCTCCAATCCCTTTTACTGTGCAATTTCCCTTCTTTTCTTCCTAGTGTACACATGTATGATGGGATGTCGAATCCCATCATCACCCCCTGCTTCAGAACGAACCTTGCCCTCAAGGTTAAAATCAGGGAAACGTGCTCGAATTTCTTCAACAGACTCCCATGTCGCATCTTCACGGGCGAGGTTCGTCCACTTGACTAAGGCTTCACGTATCACCCCTCCATGTGAATGAGACCAACGGTACTGAATCACCTCCTTAGGAAAAATGTCTGGAATCCCATCAGATACGTAAGGTGGTAAGTTGGAGCAAACCGGGATTGCATCTCCCAAATGACGGCGTAATAGGGAAACATGAAAAACCGGGTGTATGCGCGAATCGCTAGGCAGCTCCAATCGATATGCGACTGGCCCAATTCGCTCAATGATTTTAAACGGCCCAAAATACTTGCTCGCGAGTTTCTGAAAAACTCTTTTCATAACTGTTTGTTGACGATAGGGATGGAGTTTCAAGTAAACCCATTCACCTTCATGAAACTCTTCTGGGCGACGCTTGGTATCAGCGTATTGCTTCATCCGATTCTGGGCTGCTTCCAAATTAAAGCGTAATTGTCGCAGCAGTGAGTCCCGATCTCGTAATTGTGCCTCAACCTCCTGGACAGAAGTTGACCCCCATTCGTGGGCTGGAATTGGGGTAGGTCGTTGGCCATAAACAGCTTCAAAAGGTGTCATGTCAATAGAGCGGTGGTATGTAGTATTATACCAATACTCTGCCCAAGCCAAGTACTTCTCCCACTCTCGAGGTTTATCAGACGTGAAGCACCGGAGGTACTGTTCTAAGCAACGATTAACCACTTCGGTTTGACCATCCGTTTGTGGATGGTATGAAGAACTCATCTTCAGTTGAGTCCCATAAGCCTTGAATAACTGGTTCCAGAATGTGCTTATGAAAACGCGATCGCGATCCGTAACTATGGAAGTTGGAACGCCATGCAGTCGAATGATGTTGCGTACGAACAATTCGGCCACATCTTTAGCTGTAAAAGGGTGGCTAAGAGCCACGAAGTGGGCATATTTGGACATCCTATCGACCACCACCATTATGGTATCCTTGCCTTTCGACTTGGGTAACCCGGTGATAAAATCCATTGAGACGTCACTCCACACACGTTGTGGGACCGGAAGAGGTGCCAATAATCCCGCTGGTGAACGAGAGTCAGTTTTATTACGTTGGCACACGTCGCAAGTTTGCACAAAGTTAACTACATCCTTTCTCATACCAGGCCAATCAAAAAGTTGTGCGATCCGTTTATACGTCCTCAATACACCCGAATGTCCACCAAATGCCGAGGCGTGAAAATCATCAATTAAACGTCGCCTCAAGTCCCCTGATGGAACTCGGATTCTGCCTTTTTCTGCCACACACCCATTACGCTCCGTGAACTGCCCATTAGTTGGCTCTCCCTTCCTTACTTTTTCCAAGATGGATCCTAACTCTGAATCATTCCGTGTAGCAGCTGCAATTTCAACCCAAATATTGGTGTTTGGTGCTGAGATTGCTAAGGAACTCAGGCGATCTGCTCCTGTGCGACGCGAAAGGGCGTCCGCAGCATTATTCTCGCGCCCAGGACGATAGCGAATCTCATAGTCGAACCCGACCAATTTGGCAATCCATTTCTGTTGTTCAGGAGTGGTGATTCGCTGCTCTAACAAGAATTTGAGACTTTTTTGATCAGTGATGATAGTGAATTTCCGCCCCAATAAATATGTACGCCAACAACGAATGGCTTCTAGTATTGCCAACATCTCTTTTTCGTACACTGACCAGCCTCTTTTTGATGCTGCGATGCTCTTGCTCATATACGCAATTGGTCGATTGTCCTGAGTTAAAACAGCTCCAATCCCATGGCCCGAGGCATCAGTTTCAATGGTGAATTCCCGAGTAAAATCGGGCAGTGCTAGGATTGGTGTAGAACTCAATTCCACTTTCAAGGCTGTAAAGGCCTTCTCAGCTTCTTCTGTCCATGCGAAGTTATTTTTCTTAGTTAAGTTATGCAGGGGCCTTGCCTTCTCCCCGAACTTTGGGCAGAATTTCCTATAATAACCTGCCAAACCCAAAAATCCTCTCAACTCTGTGACGTTACGAGGTGTTGGCCATTGTTGGACAGCTTCAATCTTTCGTGGATCAGCTCGCACTCCCTCGTTTGAAATGTAGTGGCCCAAATACTCCACCTCCATCACCCCAAAGAAACACTTAGTGAGCTTAATCACAAACTTGTTGTCGTATAGTATAGTTAATACAACTCTTAAATGCCCCAGATGATCCTCCCCTGTTTTACTGAAAACCAGTATGTCGTCGAAAAATACCAACACAAATTTCCGCAAGTGAGGCCGAAAAATGTGATTCATGATAGCTTGGAAAGTAGATGGAGCGTTGCTCAAGCCGAAAGGCATTATGAGATACTCGTAGTGCCCACTATGCGTGCGAAAAACAGTTTTATGAATGTCATCCGGGTGCATCCTGATTTGATGGTATCCTGCCCTTAAATCGAGCTTTGAGAAGTACATGGCTCCATGTAACTCATCTAGCATATCATCGATTGTAGGTATGGGGAAACGATCTTTCACTGTGGCTGCGTTCAATGCTCGGTAATCAGTACAAAATCTCCAGGTGTCGTCCTTCTTTTTCACTAGCAGCACAGGTGAAGAGAAAGGGCTTGTGCTGTTTCTAATTAGACCTGTTCCGAGCATTTCATCGACTTGCCTTTCGATTTCTTCCTTTTGGAAATGGGCATAACGGTAGGGTGCCACATTCACGGGTTTAGACTCATCGATGAGACGAATCCGGTGATCGAATTCGCGTTGAGGCGGCAGTGAATTGGGTGCCACTGTAATTGCTTCAAATTCACCCAACAATTGCTCGATTTCTGTCTTATTTGTTGCACCCTGATCCTCATCTTTGGTGGTTATTTCAGATGAGGTCAGCATATAATACTTATCACCTTCCGCCCAAGTTCGGTGTAAGTAATTTGTGCGGCTCGCAGCTAGTGGTGAGTATCCCACACCCCTCAATTCCTTCATCTCGTCTTCACAATAGACCCCTATTGTTAACTCTTTGCAATCTATCACTAACGGGCTCACCGACTCCAACCAAGGCATGCCAAATATTATGTCTTCCCCAGGCATATTTAAAGAGTACATGGTAACGTAGAAGCATATACCTTGAATCACCACCGGTATGTTCTCGTGGATCGCGTTGCTCTCTAGGACATGCCCGCTCCCCGTCTGAATTTTGCGGGTTGTTGGCCCATGTGTGATAGGCAATCGTAGATACTCTGCGATCTGTGTTGATATGAAATTGAGGCTCGCTCCGCTGTCTATTAGAACATTGAAAGGACAGTTGTTGATCGTGCCCTTAAATTGCAAGGCGCGATCTCTCTTATGCATCATCAGCTGATCGGTGGTTTCCGGAGCTGTGGCATTCAGTTCGCTCAACAATTTCAGTTGTACCCTTTCAAGCTCGATTTCAGCTCCTTCCGGCTCTTAGTCGAACTTCGGCCCTTTATCATCCCCTTCCTCATCGGACGTCTCTTCAACCAGCCTCATCATCTTAGCATTTGGGCATACGTGATTCCACGTGTATTTCTCATTGCACGTGAAACATAGACCCGCTTTTCTGCGACGAGCAACCTCTTCACTAGACAATTGCAATCTGTGCTTTCCTCCTACAGATATGTTTGGAACGATTTTTGGCATCAAATCGGAAGGCCCAACTGTATTCGATGCTCCTGGCCTCGTAATGTGATTTCGGCCAAAGGTTGCTGATCCATTTCGAAATTGATATGGTCCTCCTCTCGTGACTCGTAACTGTTCATCCTTACGGTTAGCCAACTCGACAGCCTCGTTTAGGCTTTTGGGCCGCCACATCTTTAATTCCGTAGAAATTTCGGGTTTAAGGCCCGCCATGAAGGTTCCCATGAGTGCATTTTGTGGCCAATTAGAGGCCATGTTCATTAGCTTCTCGAATTCTTTGAGGTAATCACGAAAAGTTCCAGTTTGGTGCAATTTGCTTAGTGCTTCACTTGCGTCCTCCGTTTGGGCAGTGCCAAATCTCATAAGCAGCCCCTTTTTGAATGCTTTCCACGAGAGGTCATCTTCGTCACTGTTCTTCTCAAACCAACGCCACCATTGGCGTGCCTCACCTTGTAAGTAGTATGTCGCAATCTGCACAGCATCTCTCTTTCGAATTTCCTTTAGTTCGAAGTACTGTTCCGCTGTATCGAGCCAATTAATAGGATCCTCCCCCGTAAATTTTGGATAATCCATACGTACTCCTCGTGGTCGATGGTCACGTGGCTTTTCCGTCCTTCGACTGATCGCCGATGACTCAGACCCATTCTCAGATTCGCTTGTGGGTTCAGAGTCACCTTCTTCGTTTTGTTCAGATGCATCCCCATCAGGACGAAATGGGTTGGGATGCATGTTGAACAGTGGGTCCTCCGTGTCCGATACCCACTCCTGTTTTCCTTCCCTACGTCGACCAGTCTTACTTGATGAGCCTTCGCCTTTCCAGATTTCCGAGTCACGGTCGCTGCGTGTTCGGTCATTGCCGACACGCCCGCCACGTCCACGGAATCGTTGCCTCCGTGCGTTACCAAAGCGCTCGTTTCCGTCGTCGCTGCGTCTGTCCCGACGCCCCCCATCTCGTGGTTTCGCTTGATCGCGACCCCCGATTTGAAGCGACATAGTTCGTATCGCCTCGCTCATCTTCTGCATCGAAGTTTCCAACGTCGAAAGTCTTTGACGGTTGGACGACATCTCAGCGGAATAGTGATGATCGAGTTTGGCTCTGGTGCCAATTGATGGAATCCTAGAAACCCAAGGTTGATTCCCTGTGGATTATCCTAGAAAAACAGCCGTAATTGCTGTGAACTCAAAAGTATAAATCTGCGTAAAAAACCAATTCTAATTACAAGAAGGTATTTAAGCTACTATTCTGGCCCATGGGCTTAACCTAATCTAATTAAGGAAATATTTGTATCAAATCATAAATCAAATCATAATCAGGAATGCAATAAGCATAAAATCCTCCAATCCCTTTTACTGTGCAATTTCCCTTCTTTTCTTCCTAGTGTACACATGTATGATGGGATGTCGAATCCCATCAGCATCTTACGTAGATATAGCCCAAAGTGACAACCATGATGAGCAAAAGAAACCCGGCAAGAATAAATAGAGAAAACTCCACCTTCTTCCTTGTTGATTTGTGACCGGAAACAGTGCGACAAACTGGGATGCCATGGAACCTTGTAGTAGTGCATAGTGCACCATTACCCTCAAAAAACTCCATAGTGAAGTTTTTGAAAGGGCCACCGCTTGGAATCGGTCCATTCAAGGTGTTGAAAGAGACATTAAAGTAGTGAAGGTATCGAAGCGTCTCCAAAGACTCTGGGATAGAACCAGAGATGTTGTTGTTGGACAAGTCTAGAGATACTAAACTGATCATGCTCCCCATTGACACAGGGATAGAACCTTCCAATCTGTTATGTGCCAGAGACAGAATGACAACGCGCTGTAACTTCCCAATAGTGTTTGGGATGTACTCAGACAAGTTGTTCATTGACAGATCGATATAGTTTGCTACCACTAAATTTCCTATCTCCAGAGGCAAAACTCCATTCAAGGAATTTGAGGACAAATCAAGACTCAACAAATCCTTGAGGTGCCACAAGCTGGATGGTATGTTTGACGTTAGGTTGTTGGAATACAGCATAAGATACCCTAAGGACTTGAGATTTCCTATACATTCAGGAATGGGACCAGAAAGTTGGTTTTTACTTAAATAAATTTTATACAGGCTGTGTAGATCACACAAACCCTCTGGAATGGGACCTAGGAGATTGTTGTTAGATAGATATGTAAATGTCTGAAGAGAGTAGGTGGAATACTACCAGACAACTCATTGCTGCTTAAGTCAAGTGTCGTCAAGTTCCATAACTTGTGGATATCATGAGGAATGCTGCCCTTAATTTTGCAATTGCTGGCAGAGAATTCTTGGAGAGTGGAAGATAAATTCCCAACTGAAGGTGGAATGATGCCATGGAGAGGATTATGATCGATTAGCAAATACCTTAAATATGTGCAATGTGTTAGGGAATTAATGAAGCTCAATTCGGAAGAAGATGATTGAATTCTTAGATTATTGTGTGACAGGGATAGGACTTGAAGCAGAGTTAGGTTGCCCAGGGAGTGAGGTATAAAACCAGTGAATCTGTTGAATCCGAGATCAAGAGTCGGGTATTGTTCCACTAATGTAGTTCCTTGCAAGTGTAATCTGTGTTAGAATGGGCGAGCCGGTGCAGAGATATGCAGGAAGAGTACCTGTTAAACCATTGAAAGCAAGCTGAAGAGTTGAGATGTTAAAGATCTCCGGTGGAATTGAACCACTCAAACTGTTGATGCCGCAATCAAGATCCTGCAGTTGGTGAAGCTGGCCAATTTCTGTGGGTATAACACCTGCAACCATGATTATTAAATGAAGGAAGCCCAAAGGGTGTCTTTTTTAAGAGAATATAATAAAAAAATAGAGAAGATGGACCTGTAAAGCCGTTTCTCAAGAGATCCAAGATATTTAGCATTGTAAGATTTGCAATATCTCTTGAGATGGGGCCGCTCAGTTTATTGTCCCGTAGATATATAGCTTGCAAAGAAGACATATTGAAAATATTGATAGGCAATGCACCAGTAATTTGATTGTCTGCTAAAACAAGCTCAACCAAGTTGTGAAGATTGTTGATCTCTTTTGGTAAAACACCTGTGTAGAATTAGATATCATTGTATTAAAAGGAACTTTGAATTACGTATCCAAGAAAGCATATACTACCATATAAAAAGTTTTCCCCAAGATATAAAGATTGAAGAGATGTTAATTTCCCCAATGCAGCGGGTATGTGCCCTCTGAATGAATTGTAAGTAAAGTCCAGGATTTGAAGTTGGTGACACTGAGATAGATTTGATGGAATTTCGCCGCTCAGCAGATTTGTAGCTACACTAATCTCTTCAAGAAATGGACGATTGCTGCACATGTCAGTTGGTAGACTCCCACTCAATTCATTTGATCCCAAACGCAAAGTTCGCAAGGTGGATATGTTGAATAAAGCTGATGGAATAGCCCCTGATCGATACAGAATTAAAAGAATTGTTAGAAACTGGGTATGAATATTTCGAAAAACTGAAAGTGGGAGAAGAGTGAGCACGAAACGAATTCGTGTAAAACCGAGTCTAGGTGAAACCTATGCCCGCAAGATCGAATACGCCCGTACAGTGCTTACGGATTATGCGTACGGATCCCCAAAGGTAAAACGGTTTGTCTATTCAGACCGGTAGAACTACCGAGTATGAATCTCCGGCGAACTAAATCGGAATTTATGAGCTAAACGGGATTTTCTGTAGAGAAAGGAATTCGGAAATTTCTGGGTTCGTAAGTTATTCTGGAAAACTGGACGAAAGGGGGTATATATAGGCGGAATTCCGACCCTTTAGAGGGCTGCTGGAGTGGAGTACGTGGTGATCATGGATCACACACGTTCTGTCGTGGAGAGAAACTGCGTTTCTCAGGATTGGGAAGCAAGAAGGAATATTCCAGATGCTCTGGAGTGTATTAATCAAATTCGTAGTGTATTAATCAAGTTCGTGGGCCGACCCAATTCTAAGTGGGCCAACCGAAATGGGCCGACCCAATTCCATACGGGTCACCCAATCCGATTGGATCCAAAAAGATAATGGGCTATTTCATATTTTTGGTACTCTAAAAATATAGGTATGGCACCAAAGCCCACCCAAAGCCCAATTGCCACGAACCACGAACCCGGGCCCGGGCTCGGGCGGGGCGGGGCGCGCGTGCGCGCGCGCGCGCGTGTGGTCCATGGTTAGGGTCCCCATGTCCCAATTTAGAGAGCATGAATAATTTCCTACTTATATACAAGACAAACTTCTTGTAATTTTCCAATGTGGGATGAAACTTTATTTTCCATTCCCATGGAATTATTCAACACACATGATTAATACTTCAACTTCCCAAATTAATTTCTCACTCACCGGAAATCGGTTTTGAGATATTAAATATACCACGCTCATCTACTCCGCGAGTAGAACAACATCGTTAATTTTATTTTCCCAAAAACTAACGTTTTTACTCCTCAAAAAATTGATCAAAGTAAGGGTATGAACCCTTTACAAAACCAATTTCCAACAATCCCCCACATGAGTGAGAATTGCACCTATACAGAGTCAAGCTTCTTCGTTCAGCTCATGTGAGACCTCATTGCTTCCGGATAAGTAACCAATGGTTTTGAACTTTCCGTAGCCCGGCACCATCGGGTATACCGGCGGCTTAGTGGACACGATGCCTTGAACTAATCCTCCTTAGTGTATACCTTACAGATAGTGCAGACACAAGTCAGTCTCGATTCCGATTTATTCTCACGTTTTTGTCCATTTTGGCCCTGGACGCCCTTTGTATTCATAAATGTTTGGTCGAAGCGGCCCTCACTTCTCATTTATATAGGTGATCTCCTTTCGAGTATCCCGTCATACTCAGTCCCACATGGACTCATAGGAATCATTAAAAGTCAAAGACTTATCCTTTACCACAACTCACAGGTTCACTAACACTTGACACAGTGCTGTCAGGAATGGTCATGATTTTCAAGTGTTGTACAACTAACATTCACAGCTTAGTTTTCCCTTTTGAACCAAGTTCTTGGGATCTCCAGTCATCATGGTTGGGTTACCACTGTTTCAGTTTTATTTGTGGATTTCAGACCCATTCCCTCTATCAGCTTATTCATTTGATCTCGATTCAAGCTCTTCGTGAGCGGATCCGCTATGTTATCAACTGATCTTACATAATCAATTGTTATTATACCAGTTGAGATCAAATGTCTAACGGAGTTATGTCGACGACGAATATGTCTCGACTTTCCGTTGTACATACTGTTCAAAGCTCTACCAATAGCAGCTTGACAGTCACAATGTATCATTACATATGATACTGGTTTGTTCCAACAAGGAATATCTTCTAAGAAATTGTGAAGCCATTCAGCTTCTTCACCAGCTTGATCCAAAGCGATGAATTCAGATTCCATTGTGGAACGGGCAATACACGTCTGTTTTGTGAATTTCCACGATACTGCAGCTCCTCCAATAGTGAATACATATCCACTAGTCGAGAATGAGTCTTTACTATCGGATATCCAATTAGCATCACTGTACCCTTCAAGTACAGCTGGATGTCGCGTGTAGTGTAGCCCGAAGTCAAGAGTATACTTCAAATATCTCAAGACCCTTTTAAGAGCTTTCCAATGTTCATGACTTGGATTGCTCGTGTACCTGCTTAGTTTGTTCACAGAACATGCAAGATCTGGACGTGTGCAATTAGTAATGTACATCACGCTTCCAATGATCCTTGCATATTCCAACTGATTCACAGGTTCACCTCTATTTTTCTTCAGATGAACATTTTGTTCAAGTGGAGTTTTAGCAGGTGGATCATCAAATGCATTGAATTTCTTCAAGACTTTCTCAACATAATGAGATTGTGTTAAAGAAATTCCATTTGAGGTTCTTTCAATCTTGATTCCTAGAATCACGTCTGCTAAACCCATATCTTTCATGTCAAAATTTCTCTTTAACATGTTTTTCGTATTAACGATCACATTTGAATTGTTACCTATGATTAACATGTCATCAACATATAGACATACGATAACAAATCCATTTGGTGTATCTTTCACATACACACACTTGTCACATTCGTTTATTCGAAATCCATTTGACAACATAATATTGTCAAATTTCAAATGCCATTGTACTGGAGCTTGTTTAAGTCCATACAACGATCGAACGAGTTTACAAACTTTTTTCTCGTTCCCGGGTACAACATAACCCTCTGGTTGATCCATGTATATTTCAGCATCCATCTCTCCATTAAGAAAATCAGTCTTTACATCCATTTGATGTATTTCGAGATTATGCAAAGCAGCAATCGCGACAAGTACACGAATGGATGTAATCATTGTTACCGGAGAGTAGGTGTCAAAGAAATCATGTCCTTCTCTTTGTTTAAAACCCTTTGCAACCAAACGGGCTTTATACTTTTCAATAGATCCATCTGCTTTGTACTTTCTTTTAAGGATCCACTTACATCCTAAGGTCTTGCAACCTTTAGGGAGGTCAACCAACTCCCATGTATGATTTTGCAGAATTGAATCATATTCACTGTTTATTGCTTCTTTCCAGAGAGATGCATCTGGTCTGGAAAAAGCTTCTTTGATAGTCCTGGGTTCATCTTCTAACACATACGTGATGAAGTCTGGACCATAGGTCTTATCAATTCTAGCTCGTTTACTGCGTCTTGGTGCTTCACTCTGCTGAGTGGAAGGACCTGCAGCTTCACTTGATTCTTCATGAGTTCGTTTATTTGAACTCACTTCTTCTTTGTCCCTACACGGGAACACATTTTCAAAGAAAATAACATTCCTTGATTCAATTGTAGTGCCTACTGTCATATCGGGTATTTCTGATTTGTGAATCAAGAACCGATATGCACTACTATTGAAGGCGTATCCTATAAAGATCCCATCAACCGTCTTAGGTCCGATTTTCACTTGTTTAGGAAGTGGCACTTCAACTTTAGCCAAACACCCCCACACTTTGAGGTATTTGTATGATGGTTTGCGATTTTTCCACAACTCATAAGGTGTCTTATCTTGAGTCTTAAGTGGAATTTTATTTAAAATGTGGTTAGCTGACAGAATAGCTTCCCCCCACATGTTCTGGGTGTATATCCATTTCGCTTAATATTTCATCAAATATTAATTTTTGGACATAATCTCGAAATACAATTTGGAGAACCAAACGTTCGAAGTCACACTCCAAGTTCGAAATTTAATCTTGGTCAAATACCAAATCAAATTCAATTTTTAGTGTGGCCGTTATTGCCACCTTTGACTCAATAATTCTCCATTAAATTATACGAGTCAATTTCTTGTGAATTAAATTCACATCGCTTATGCACTCTAAGCACAAATTCAAATGAGGTCTTAATTACCCTGACTCAAGAATAATTCTTAATTAAACGAGTCAAACCCCTTTTGGACTAGATCCAAATTTACAAATTGCGCTCTCTAACACAATTTCAAATGAGGCCTTAAATGCCACCATTTATTCGTGAGCAATTTCTCAAGCGAATTCTTTTGGACTAAATCCAAATCACAATTTGTACTCTTACCCCAAATCAAAATTTAATTTGATATCAAGGGGATCCAAAATTATGGAACAACATCCATAAAATGGCCCAAAAATATTTGGCCCACAAAAATTAATTTGAACATTAGAATTCATAATAATTCAATAAGTTCCAAATTGAATTTTATCAATAGCCCAAAATTTAATTTGGTCCAATTAACATGCAGCTTAAAGAAATGGCAATTCAATTAACCATCAAATTACACATGAACTCATCATCAGACCCAAATCAAATTCTTAATTTGGTTTGAACACTCCAAATAGCCTTATTATACCAGTGCCCCATTAATGAAAAAGAATTAATTCACAAGGCCCAAAAAAAAAAATGCCAGGGCTAATGATCATGACAAATGATTTATTCATGAATCAAATTCTTAATTCACGGAACTGGCCAAAAAATAAAATTTAAAGTTTGAGAGAAAGGAAGGATATACGCTTTCCGTATCAGTTCTTAGCTCCTTTTTCTCAGGCGACGCGACTCATTGTAATGCTGTTATCTTAGATCCCCCGACGGCGCTGCCCGAACGGAAATGGGCGGCACGTTAGTTCCGCCGCCGTTGCGGATACACCGAGGAGCACCGCCTATCCGTAAGAATCGCCACCGATCCGTAAGAATCGCCACAAATCTAAACACCGTCCAATTGCAGGAATTTCCGATCGCCGACTTTCTTCCGGTTTCGTCTCCCTATTCCTACTGCCTTTTCTATCTCTTCAAGCCTGCACGTTTAATTGATTCAAGGAGGAAAAATAGAAACAAGTTTTAGTTCTAACTTCATTTTCGAAATATTCCTTGAATAAACTCCATAAATTAATTGAATAGAAATCCGCTAAGTAGAAATGAGGATTAAACTTCCCTGACAGCGATTTTCATCAATCTATGCCACATGTATGAACAGTCCCTCGTGAACCGGTGGAGTTGGAGTTTTAGAAGCAATTCTTCGAATACACACCACTATTCGATCTTGCGATTGTTAGAAACTGGGTATGAATATTTCGAAAAACTGAAAGTGGGAGAAAAGTGAGCACGAAACGAATTCGTGTAAAACCGAGTCTAGGTGAAACCTATGCCCGCAAGATCGAATACGCCCGTACAGTGCTTACGGATTATGCGTACGGATCCCCAAAGGTAAAACGGTTTGTCTATTCAGACCGGTAGCACTACCGAGTATGAATCTCCGGCGAACTAAATCGGAATTTATGAGCTAAACGGGATTTTCTGCAGAGAAAGGAATTCGGAAATTTCTGGGTTCGTAAGTTATTCTGGAAAACTGGACGAAAGGGGGTATATATAGGCGGAATTCCGACCCTTTAGAGGGCTGCTGGAGTGGAGTACGTGGTGATCATGGATCACCCACGTTCTGTCGTGGAGAGAAACTGCGTTTCTCAGGATTGGGAAGCAAGAAGGAATATTCCAGATGCTCTGGAGTGTATTAATCAAATTCGTAGTGTATTAATCAAGTTCGTGGGCCGACCCAATTCTAAGTGGGCCAACCGAAATGGGCCGACCCAATTCCAAACGGGTCACCCAATCCGATTGGATCCAAAAAGATAATGGGCTATTTCATATTTTTGGTACTCTAAAAATATAGGTATGACACCCAAAGCCCACCCAAAGCCCAATTGCCAAGAACCACGGGCCACGGGCTCGGGCGGGGCGCGCATGTGTGGTCCATGGTTAGGGTCCCCATGTTCCAATTTAGAGAGCATGAATAATTTCCTACTTATATACAAGACAAACTTCTTGTAATTTTCCAATGTGGGATGGAACTTTATTTTCCATTCCCATGGAATTATTCAACACACATGATTAATACTTCAACTTCCCAAATTAATTTCTCACTCACCGGAAATCGGTTTTGAGATATTAAATATACCACGCTCATCTACTCCGCGAGTAGAACAACATCGTTAATTTTATTTTCCCAAAAACTAACGTTTTTACTCCTCAAAAAATTGATCAAAGTAAGGGTATGAACCCTTTACAAAACCAATTTCCAACAAAGAAAACTTGTTATTTTAGAATTAAAGGAGGGAGGGAGGATAAATATCTGTGGTAATTAAAGTTCCCGAGATCGAGATTCTAAAATTAATTATATAGTTTCCACGCACAAAAAGCACACATATATACCTGTTAACTTGTTAACAGCAAGTTCTAACATCTGGAGAGATGTTAACTGCCCAATTGCTGCGGGTATCTCCCCACTCAAGGAGTTGTAAGACAAGGACAGCATTTGAAGTTGTCGACACTGGGATAGATTCGAAGGGATTTGGCCGGTCAGCTGATTCTTCGATAGGTAAATCCCTTGAAGATTGTGGCATATGTCATTTGGAAGGCTTCCACTCAATTCATTTCCTGTCAAATATATTGTATATGGCTGATGGTATAACACCCCATAGATGATTGTATTGAATGCCTAGAGCTTGCAGATTCTGGAGCCTCCCCAGCACTTGTGGAATTTCCCCACGGAGAGAATTGAAAGAAAAATCAAGATAGAGTAGATTTGATAGGTTGGAAAGGGAGTTTGGGATGAAACCAGTGAAGCTGTTATTTCTTAGGGACAAGTGCTCGAGTTTAGGCAAATGCCCGACCCATGACGGAATGTCTCCCCTGAAGTTGTTGACTCTGAGAGATATAAACTTCAAGCGGTGTAGGAGAGATATCTCTCGAGGCAGTGTGCCGCTAAAATGGTTGAACGTGAGGTCGAGGGAAACGAGGAACGAGAGATTTCCTAGCTGTGGTGGAATGACTCTGTGGTGGCGCAAGCCACAAGTGACGCCAATCCAACTGCAAACATCACTCGAATTGGTCCAGTTTCTGGTGAGTATTTGATAAGGGTCTGAAGTAACAAGTGCTTTTAGAGAAAGAAGTGAGAATTGATCAGTTGTGAGGTTGGTGGATGTTTTGGCTTGACAAGGGAATAAGGATACTAGTAGGATTGCAAATGCAAGAAAGTAATAACAACCACTTCTGTCCATGCCTGCAAATATGGTAATGCTATTTGTGTGAGTTGCTGCACGTAATTGCAAAATTATATAGCGGATTTCCAGACGGCAATAAGAAAATTAAAGTCATGGGGGTATAGTTTGTGGTCATCACTATGGATTGATGCTACGCAAAGTACAGATTGACTTTACAATATATTTGTGCTGCACAATACGGTAAAATATCATAGTTCTGTTACGTATTATCAAAATATAAATTTTCTTTTAGATTTATATGGAATATATAAATCAAATTTTTATGATTCATACGAAATATCTGCATTGATTTTGAAACTCAGGAGTATTTAATAAATCTGATTATATAAAAAGGTTGACAGAATGACCATCCCAGTAAAGAAAATGTGACTTTAATTTACATGCACCTCAATTCCCACAAGCACATCATTTGAACCCTGCTAGCCAACGGTAGATATTCAAATGTACATGAAATCAAAAGACAAATCATAGTTAATAAGGCTCATACACAAGTATATATCAAAAGTGCTTTAAAGAGAGGATTAATCTATAAGAATACATGTTCAAAATCGTAATTCTTATTTTAAAGTGATACTTCCTCCACCCCATACTTGTTTGCGTTGTTAAAAAGTTTCATCTCATACTTGTTTGCTACATCCATAAATTTTTAACAAAAAAACAACAATACTTTTTAATATTATATTCTCCATACACTCATAACCAAAGACATCTACTTTATCATTCTAATCACTTTAAATACTACTCACTCCGTCCACAAATTTATACCCCATTACTGTTGGGCACTGTATTTAATGAAAATTAGTATTTTATTAACAAAGTAGGTAAAGGGTACTGTATTGAGTATTGTGGGACCCATTTATTTGTTTGTGAGTGGTGTTTATTTTAAAAAATGGAACTGGTAAAAATTTTGTGGACAACCCAATAAAAGTGGGTAATAATTTGGTGGATGGAGAGAGTAATAAACATTTATTTCTTAATATCTGTGCAAACAAAAAACTAGCAAACAAGTATGGGATGGGGGAGAATGAATTTCATTGCATATCTTTTAATTTAATGTAAACTATTTTCAAAGAAATTTAGTATTAGAAAATTGAGTGCATTTTTAATTTGAGTCAATAAGACCGAAGCCACAAAAAATTGTAATTAGCGAAGACTCGGTCAGATTCCTTATAGTTTCCACAAGGGTTGTCTTCATATGGAAAAGGAACGAAAATTTGTTCGTCTTTTTACTTATTATTTCCACAAGAGTTGTCGTTATTTGGAAATGGAATACATTTGATCTACAGTCTCTAACGTATGCTCCAGTTTAAGGCTAGTATCTCACGTTTACTTATGCTCCAGTTTCTAAAGAGTCCAAGAAATTTCATTTCTAATCTAAATGAATTATTTTGTTCTCAAGAAAAAGAAAAAGGCTGGCATAGGGGGGATAGAATGAAGGAATTTTTTTAATTACGGTCCACTTTTCTTTTCATGGAAGACTCGGCTTTTGTCTTTTAATCAGTCAATGAATAAAATCAAATCAAAATGAATAGTTAGCCGACTCATGTTTTATTCTTGTATTTTATTTTTAATTTTAAAAGAATATTCTTGTAATTTTCTTTTGAAACGAAATGAAATTTTATAATTTATAAAATGCGAACACAATATGTTGTATAATACGTGGGTAATAGATTAAAGATAGGTTAGACATACAAAAAAAACAATGTTATCTTTAAAGATATTAATTCCTCCAACTCAGGTGTAAATTTCAAGATACAAAATTTATTTCACGGAAATTCGATAGTTACGCTCTAGCGAATTTCAAAAGTAGAAATCGCAACCGTATAAAAATGAAAGAAATATAGAAGGAAAGTATGAAGAAGTCACAAGGAAGAGATAGTAATTCTTTTTGGATGTTCTCAAATGTTTGCAATCCTGGGTATTTATAATAATAAAAAAATTGTCAAACGTGTTGGAGTGTGGAGGCTGAATGGACAGTACACTTGGGCGATACCGACGATCCAACTTGACGCACTTTCTTGGCCCAGTCAATCCTGATTTTATGGTTAGGGTTCGTTTCTTATAAATATATATTTTCTCCTTGTATCCGGTATCAGAAAGATATAGTGAAAAACTCGTAAGACGAACTGGGTAAACAAATCTAGTGTTCTTCTTTTCGTGATTGCGCGTGTGCATTTTTTCTCAACAACTGGTATCAGAGCCTCAGGTTCGGAGGGAGCAGTCACGATGAGCAACGAAAAGTTTCCAATTAAGCAGTTTGATGGAATGAATTTCGGGTTTTGGAAGATGCAGATCAAGGATTATCTGTATGGTAAAGATCTGTTAGTGCCCCTAGAGGAGGAGGCAAAACCCGAAAAGATGGAACAAAAGGAGTGGCATCTGTTGAACAGAAAGGCGATGAGTGCGATACATTTATCGTTGTCCACGAACGTAGCCTACCACACAACTAAAGACAAGTCCGCAAAGGAGATGTTGCAGTTCTTGGAGCAGATGTATCAGAAGCCCATAATCGCGAACTTGGTTCATCTGATCAGACGGTTGTTCAACTTCAGGATGTCGGAGAGCACACCTGTGTAGCAACACCTGAACGAGTTCAACATGAACATTGGGCAATTGGACTCAGTTGAGATCGACTTCAGATAGTTGGGCTGCAACAGTAACAGCAGTTAGTGCTTCACTGACGAAGTCCAAGTTGACGCTTGACGAAGTGAAGGATCTAATGATTAGTGAGGAAGTTCACAGAAAAGATTCTGGATCCACCTCAGGGTCAGCACTGAACACGAAGGAAAGGGGCAGATAGAAGAATAGGTAGAATCGTGTCAGATCAAAGTCCAGAGGGAAGAGTCAATCCTAGAAAGGGAAAGACTCGATCCAGTGCTGGAATTGTGAAGAGTTTGGTCACTACAAGAACCAGTGTACTGCACCCAAGAAAAATAAGAAGGGACAGAACGAGAAGAAGACATCAGACACAACCACATATGAGATTGGAGATGCGTTGGTCTTGAGTGTCAGTAGTCCGCTGGAATCATGGGTGTTGGATTCTGGAGCATCATTCCATTCATGCAGTGATGCTGAAATAATGGAGAACTATGTGCCTAGCGAATTTGGACAAGTGTACCTTGTTGATGACGAGCCCCTGAAGATCGTGGGAAAAGGAGATGTCCGGGTATCCACACCAAACAAATCGATGTTGAAGTTAAATGATGTGAGGCACATTCCAGGATTGAAAAGAAACTTGCTTTCAATCGGACAACTTGATGTAGAGGGATACCCAGTGACTTTCGGCAGCAACAATTGGAAGATCAGCAAAGGACCCATGATTGTAGCTCGGGGAAAAAGGAAGGTATGTTGTATATGACAACTAATTCCAAAGATTGCATTGATCTTGCAGGAGCTACGACCGACATTGATTTGTGGTACTATCGGTTGGGTCACATGAACGAGAAAGAGATGAAGGTAATATGTTCGAAAGGTAGACTTCCAGGGCTGAATCTGTTGAAGTTGGCCAATGTGAGGACTGTATTTTCGGGAAACAAAGAAGGGTGAGTTTTATCGAGAGGTGGTAGAGCCTTGAAGGCAGAAAAACTGGAGCTGGTGCATAGCGATCTATGGGGACCAGCGCCTGTGAGGTCCCTTGGTGGTTCGGAGTATTACATGACCTTCATCGATGATTCCACTCGAAAGGTATGAGTTTATTTTCTGAAAAATAAACTGATGCTTTTGATACCTTCAGGAAGTCGAAAGCCCTTGTAGAGAATGAAACAGGCCTGAAAGTGAAGTGACTCCGTTCCGACAATGGAGGTGAATATGAACTTCGTGAGTTCAAGAAATATTGTGCTGAGAATAGGATTCGCATGAAGAAGACTGTGAGAGGAACACCCCAACAGAGCGAATGAACAGAACGTTGAATGAGCGCGCCATATGCATGAGGTTGAAGAGTGGGCCACCTAAGACATTTTGGCCAGATGCAGTAAGCACATCAGCATACCTGATCAATAGAGGTCCATCAGTTCCGCTAGAGAACAAAATACCTGAGGAAGAATGGACATGACAAGAGGTAAAACTGTCTCACTTGCACGTCTTCGGTTGTATTGCTTATGCTCATGTTAGTTTTGTTGATAGAAGTAAGTTAGATTGTAACTCCCCGGAATTCAGAAAGTTGACCTTTGAGGTCACAACGTCCTAAACCTGAGTCATCACTTAGTGAACCATAAAAACTGAGCCAAAAAATTTCTTATAAAAGATAAAACAATAAACATAATTATACAGATGCAGCGGAAGAACTAAGCATAATACTTATTTGAGAAAACATCAGTTTGTTACTTAATAAAAACTATCGTCCCATTACTTAATAAGGAAACATCCCGATGAGTCCTAGGTATGACTCTCGAGGCATTAGTGATAAAAGATTAACAGTAGTATTAAAATAGCATATTGCCTCAATCTTGATAAAAATAGTTTATTTAATTAATAAACGGGAGTGGGAAGTAGTCATCTACGGCAGCTCCCGGACCTTAGCATCATAACCTGAAAATGTTTAGAGAGGGGCGTGAGATAAAATATCAACGGGTAACCTGTATGCTGTTATACAGATTGTCAGGAGATCCAAAATAATAATACTTTTAAGATTTTCACCTTTCAGTTGGTTCATTATAATTCTTGGTCACGTGTATTCGCTTTCTTTAACATAAAACTTATAAACACAGATTTAGAACAAATCATTCATATGGCCCGAAGGCACATCATTCATATGGCCCAAAGGCCCATCAATCATATGGCTCAAAGGCCCATCAATCTCCTTTCTTATTCATACGGGGGGCATCGGTGGCATTTCCACCGCGTCCTTGTCCCTAAAAACATGGGGGCACTGATACTCTTTCAACCACATCCTTATCCCTATTGCGGAGGCACCGGTAGCGACTCTACCGCATCCTTGTCCCTAAAAGATTGGGGGCATTGGTACTCTTTCAACCACATCCTTATTCCTGTTTGGGGGGGCACCAGTAGCGACTCCACCACGTCCTTATCCCTCCACCAGCTTCCCTTACAAGTTTCACATAGTTCACAAATCACATACCACATGCTCACATTGTAATAATTACATACTCACATTCACATTCATAAGATTGTTATTGTCTTTTACTGATATTCATTACGTTTGTTTCAGAAAACTGACACAATCCATATAATATTAACTAGCTATACAGATAGTGTCACCCATTTGCAAACTTTTAGAGATAAAGCTTAACTTCTTGATTGCTTAGAACACGGGCGACCTCTGAGCTTCCGAGCTAACCCACTTTACCTAACACAGTCCGCTCATTTAGTCATCGTTCATTCTTTTAATTTATTACTCAACTTCGCATCATACTTAGGGCTTTTTGATAATAGGGGAAATGTTTATCCTATTAAAACAGTCTTAGGGTTTCGTTCAAGTTCAAGAAGGGCGTTGAAACTTGTTCATTCGGGTAGTAAGGTTACTCTAATTCAATACGGGTCCATCGGTTGGGGTTTTGGGTCTTTCGGGTTCATTCAACACTCAGAAGCAAGTAAAACACCCAAACACATTATTGGGCAAGTAAACACAAATCATTCATATACCTAAAACATATCTTTTTGTAAAAGTATCACTTATTCCTTCTTTCTAGTGCTACTTATTTAACAAAAGATATACATACATGTATTAACTGAAAAAGGCATTTATACTTACTGGAAAAATTATGAAATTTTAGTATGTTATATATCTGATGATATGGAACAAATTTTATTAAGGGCACCAAGTCATTTGAGCTACGAAAATAGGGCAAATTTTCATTTGAAAATAGAACTGTAAGACATTCATCAACACAGTGTACATTGAAGTCTAAATATCATATCTCACAGTAGGTACATTAAAAAATCATTAAATTATAATATGTTACAGTGAACTTAATACCTAACATTTTTCATTTAGAAACCTAAGCCATTTGAGTTATGGATCATTACCAGATATTTGATGGAAAACGAGTTTATAACATAGTTCGTCATGTAGTACATGTTTTATTTAAAAATCCATAACTTATTGTAAAATCAATAAAAAATAACCAAATATTTTATAGAGCATTTCAGACTCACTGTATAAAATCACCAAATTTTTCTAAGTTTTTTAAACTCTTATAAAAGGGCTAAATGAATTTTTTAAAACAAAGAATCAACCTCACTCAAGTATTTACCACATAATATTAAAATAGGTATATCTCATTATCTTTTAAAAAACAACAAGGGAAACATCCCCAAATTTTTCTATAATTTTATCACTTCTGGAAAGAGACAAAAAGATTAAATAGAGTCGCTGCTCCCAGTTTCATACGGTTTCAAACATATAAATTTTCACGAATTTATTCTCCCTCAATATAAATCATATGACCACCAAATTTTCACAATTTCTTATATACATCAAATAATATATTCAGGTAATTTTTCCCAATTTTTCAACTTCAATAAAGGTCTGAAATGGGTTTGTCAAAAAGGGTGCAGTAGCTAACCCGGGTTGAAACAAACATTGTCGAACTTTCACATACATGATCATATAAGCTAAAAAACGTGGGAGATCCTAAACTCAAACTTCATACATCATTCTTACAGTTTAACTAAGCTTGGGGTAGGTTCCTAACATGTCTTTTCTAAGGGTTTCATGCTCAAACAAAATATGATCATAACATCAAGGGTAAGGAGATTCAAAGGCTTACCCTTGTAGTTTTTCCTCTCTTTCTTGGATGATTAGAAACCAAAGATGAACACCCTACCTTCTAAAACTCCCTTGGCTTCAAGATGGTGGGGAAACACTCCTCTTAGGTGGTGGTGGTGTAGGCCAAGAGGGGGAGGAGAGGAGAGAACTCCTTCTACTCTTACTCCTAACTCTCTCTCTCTCTCTCTCTCTCTCTCTCTCTCTCTCTCTCTCTCTCTCTCTCTCTCTCTCTTTCTCTCTCTCTCTAAGCTTCTCTTGTGTGTTTGCAAGATAAAGAATGAGGGTTGGATGTTGGTATTTATAGAAGGTGAGAGGGAGGAGTGAAGGGTTGACATTGGGTGTCTTAAATGCAATATAATGATGATTGAGTGTGTAGGGCTATGCTTAGTCATTAATTCTCATATCATCATGAGATTGCACTTGAGTATGGGACTTCATGAGGGGAGATTTCTATCAGATTTGGTTCTAGACGCGATTTTGGCTTCGACATTGTATTTTTGATATTTTTTTTATTCGACTTTTGGTTCCAAAATTTGATTCAAACGTACCGTTAAATTCGTATAATTTTTGTGGTTCATATAAATGTTCTTATTTATCATTTTGAATTCTTTAAATTTTTATTATAAAAATTCGATGCATTTTACGGATAAAACTCAAAAAGTGCTAGTAGGGTTTTTCGGCTCGAATGCTCGTTTGTCACCTGAAAAATTAGAACTTGTATACACATATATTTAAACACATTAAAAATAAAATCATGAAACCCCTAATTTAGTTTCGGGTCGTTACATAGATGCTAAATCTGTTAAGTGTACGTTCATTGGTTATGGTGGTGATGAATTTGGTTATAGACTATGGGATGAGAATAATCGAAAGATTATTCGTAGTAGAGATGTCTATTCAAATAACTTAATCATATTGTCTCGAATCACTAATTGATCATTCGCATCGCACTTGGCCACAAAGTCCAAGTCAACTTGCATCGGCCGATGTCTTTAATCCAATTATGATGAGAAGACGAGCATTCTCTTTGAATCCACATTGAGGAATGAATCCTATTCTTGGCTCAACTACCACGCACATGCACTTCGTGATGAACCCAATCCATGCCATATCTACCATTGGAGGGTGCAAGCGTCGATCATGGTCAAAGTCCATCACTCAGCACATGTCGTGCGTATTGACCTCAAGTCAGAGGAGTATCACATCACTCCCACTAATCGAAACACCTGTAGACACATTATGTGGAATTACATCAAACGGTTTCTCGGATGGGTATACCAATACCCTCTAAGGTATTTGTGCATCCATTATGAGGTACCTTGTATCTCGTAGTAAGTGAGATCTTATTACACTCTCCCACAGAGTATAATGTAAATCGCACACCAATCTCCATTGCATCATCAATATCCCATTCTTGATGATCCTTGATCGGGGCTATTTGAGAATCTTACTTAAGTCATCTGAGTTCTCACTCACTCAATGACAGTATCGATTCAAGGGAACACATATATGAATAATGCAAACAATCAAACATAATATTCGGATAAGTGTAAGCCATACATTTAATATTAAATCAATCAATAATATTAAACCATAAACTGAATATCATCTTATTATCATGTCCTTATAAAGGATTGTCTCTAGGACACTAACACTAACAAGTTAGGTAGGCTACTGTTAGTCAGTTAGTTTGTTAGGAATCAGTTGTAACAAACTCTAATTCTCATAATAGAAGGATCTAGAATTCTTCACGCTTATATATATACCTGTACAGCCAAAGTTGGCATTTTGAGAATGAAATTCCAATTTCTCAACATGGTATCTAAAGGTCATTTGCCTACCTGCTTCTTCTCTTTTCTTCATAACCGTTCTTCCTAACTTAATCTTCATATCTTCATCCACAGTTCATTTGTATCTTCAAATCTTCATCCACAATTCCTTTGTATCTTCAAATCCTCATCCACATTTCCTTTCAGATTCAATCCCGATTATAACTCAATCAATTCCTCAACCATCCAAACTTTCTTATTTCATCACTCTCACGATTCATTTGGATCATAACAACTATGCCTACTGGCATTTTCAAGTCCTTGCTATTGTTCGTGGCCACAATTTTGAATCGATTTTGCTCACTACATCTGATACTATTCCGAATTCGACGCTATGTGATGTAAATTTTGGAGATGAGGTGCCCAATCCAGAGTCTCTTCAATGGTGTAGGAAAGACCAGTTTCTTCTCAGCTGGCTTTTCAGCTCAATCTCTAAGAACATGCTTGGGCATGTGAGTCGATGCCTTCACTCGTTTGAAGTCTGGCAGGTGTTGGAGAATCTATATCGGCCTCAGTCTACGGCTCACATTATGAGTCTCTATTATCAGTTACAAACCTTGAAGAAAGGTAACATGTCAATTGATGAGTATATTCTTCAACTTCGTTCGATTGGAGACAGTATTAGGGCTGCCAGTCATGAGATTTCAGAGGACGATCTTGTCATGTATCTCCTTGGGGGTTTAGGATCGGAGTTTGACGTTGTAGTTGTGAATCTCACAACTAGATCTGAAGTATTTACTCTTCATGAAATTTAATCCATCCTACAAACTTATGAGATGCGTTTACTTCAACACTCTTCTACTGTTCCTTCACTTGCTCCTACTAGTAATTCTGCTACTTTTGGAAGTCCTGTTGTGAATGTGGTTACTAGTGAAGGCAGAGGTGGTTCTACTGGAGGCTCTACCAACATTAATTCTCGAGGAAAACCAAAAGTATTGTGTCAGTTATGTGACAAAATGAATCACGTTGCTGCCAAATGTTACAAGCGATTTGATGTTAATTTTCATAGTCTGGAGAACATCTTGCATGCGACACCTCCAACTTCTGTTCCTCAATCATCTTCCTCTCCACAATCACCTTATCAGGCTCACCTTACTCATCCTGCGCACTACTCTACCTTTCACCCTATTGTTTACTTTACTGTCTCTAATGCTCCTTCTACTTCTCAGAATTCCTCAGTGGTGACTGGTATGTAGATAGCGGGGCAACTCATCATGTTACCTCTGCTCTTGGAAATCTTCAGCTCCAATCACCATACCAAGGTAAGGATTCTATGGTTGTTGGTAATGGATTTGCCATTCCTATTTGTCATGTTGGTTCACTTAATTTTCCAAGCCTATCTACTGGTAGTCATGTCAAACTAAATAATATTTTACATGTTCCGGATATTACGAAGAACTTGGTTAGCATCTCCAGTTTCTTAAGGACAATGATGTTTATATTGAATTTCATGCCACGCGTTGTCCTGTTAAGGATTTGAAAGCGCATCAAGTCACTACAAGAAAATTGATTTTTAGTGACAGTAATTTTGTCATTATTGATTTTCAGGTAAAAAATCTTTAATGACGAGATCCTATCATTAGATTTTGTTTCTTGTTATTAAAGACTTTTAACTAGAAAAATAATAATGATAGTTCCCGACAGGATTGTTATCACTAAAATTAATTTTCTTGTAGTATCGTATAATATCAGCTTATAAATGATGAAACAATCGTGCAATGTGTAACAACTATTTTGGTGTCGGCCTTTAGTGCCTGTAAAGGAAATAATTAAATAAATTAAATTTACATCTTTCTACATGTTCAAATTTTTAGATGAGACGAAATTTTTTCATGGTATCAGAGTCTAAGCTCACGCCTGAACATCGATTTCCACTGAGAGAAAGTCCACCCATATTTAATTATCTACTCATTGGACCTCCCCAAATGAGGAAAAAATTAAACTTCAACCCACCTTTTAAGGTCAAGTTTGCAGTAAACATGTATATTGGTCCGGTACAAGTCTGAGTAATACGTGTATGGGGGAAGGGAGAACACACGTATATAATTTTTTCTTTCTTAAAACTCCACTGAGTCCCCTTTCTCAGAGTTAAGTGTTGAACACTGAGTAGATAATACACTTACTAACAACACTGAGTGCAAGTCAGTTGGATAACTATCTACTTATGTTCTAGTGCGGAAATGTGTGAGCCCTGAAAGTTTAAAGACTTGTTTATGTTTGCTTTCTGAAAACTTGCTTTTCCTTTATGAAGGCGTGGTTAGAAGGGCAGTGCGCTGAGTTCAATGAGGTAGGCTAATTGGTTCAGCACTGACAGAGTATACAATGAATGACTTAAACAATGATAAACAGTTAAGAGCAATATCAAAGAAAGTAAAGAACACATCGAAGAAACGTGGTTCAAAGACTCAATCTCCTACGTCCACGGTCCTGATTCAACAGGAGAGTCCACTAAGGATTGACTTGTTTTTAACGTGCCAAGATGCATCAAGATCAGTCTCACCGACCCTTCTTCCTTCTAACAAACTTACTAACCTCAACCAACAAACCTAACTAAGAGAGTTTTGGTTTCAGTTTGAATTCCAACTATTTTTTATTATCCTTACAAGGCAAACCTATGCTAAGGATTGGATAATCACTCTAAGCTTAAGATGTATCTAATTACGCTCAGTGGAATACAGAATCAACTCTTTACTCAAGAAACACTTGGGAAATTCTAGGTTTTTTGAGTGCTTCTTTGAATGCTTTGATTGCTTTGAACGCTGAGAGCTTTGAGTAATTTCTGGCTTCGAAATTTCCCGTAACCTTGTTTGGGTCCAAGGCCTTCTGTATTTATAGACAACTTTGAAATCTATCCATTGGAGAGATAGCTTCTAGTCAGCCATCATGTAGGATACTTCAACAGACATAATCTTCATGCAGCAACCGTCCTTGCATGGATTTGGTAAATGCATTAAGTGCATACCCATTGAAAACTTGCAGGGATATCAGGTTCAAGTCAGTGTCCATACATGACTTGTCGCGCTCTGATTGGTCCACGTCATCAGGTAGGTGAGAATGTCAGAACTCATTCTTCAGTTCAATCTTGTCTTATCTGAGTCCAGGTTTGTCCTTATCTATGTACGTCTTCCAGCGCTGACATTCCTTTTGCTTGCTTGGATCCTACTCCAAGTATTTTCCCAATACACCCAGTTCAGTCCTGTTCCCTTCAGGCTGAGTGAGCACTAATCTCAGGATCATGCTCTTCATCCTGACTTTTACTCAGCCAGCTTAGATAAACTGCCATAAGTCTCAGCATGGTGCTCTTGTGTCTTCAGGCTTCAGTCTTGATTGTCAACAATGAGTATTCCTCTCATTGTGTACCTGTGAATATAAAATATTCTAACTTATCCAAGCTTATCAAGACTAGCCTGACTATTACAACACTTACACAAATTTATCTTTTCAGGGTATTTGGGATCAACTCAAAACTGACATTGTCCCAACAATTTCCCCCTTTTTGATGATGCCAAAACACTGAAAAGATCCTCAAAACACCTAGAGGTAATAAGTCATATTCTATAAGATAAAATCAGTGTTAGAGCAATTCTTGATAAAGTACAGAATTTAAATAACAACAAAAAAGACAATGAGTTTTTGTCTGTGGGCAAAGTAATAGATTTCATTGATGAATATTTCAGTGAGTACAATGAGTCCTATCTATTACATCAAAAATACAAAAGGATAGACTCAGATCCTACGCATCTCAGGCTTGATGCCGTAGCCAGTATAAACTTTATCTTTCAGATCTTCAACTCTTTTAAACTGGTTCTGATATCCTTCTGCACGAGCTATATTCATCAACTCCTTCATTATTTCCCTCGAGTTGTACATGGTTGAGTCAGGAATCATTGGGGGAGTACGAATGATAAGTTCAGGAGCCTTCACTTGAACCTTAGCTTTCTCCACCTCATCCATGATTAGCTTGAATAACTCAGGGTAATTGTCGACCATGAAGTCAGTGGAATGAGCATCAATCTCGTTAGTATCGCCTCATTTCTTGACAACATACCACAACCTGATGAATTCGTTCCTAGCGTCCACCCAAAACTCCTTCAACTCTTTTGAAATGAAGTATCAATGAGAACTGGCTCATTGCTTGACTCAGTGGGGATTATCATTTTCTTAGCACGGGGTGCAGTCTTCTTTCTATACATCCTCGACTCAGGCTTCTCATTCTTCCTCCTAAGCAGACTGATCTTTGCATCGTCAAGTTCGCATTGTTGAAGTACAATAATTTCAGTGAGCTTCTCCACCTTCTTCTCCAGGATGCGTTGCTTATCCTTTTGAGCAACTTTAGCCCTGCGCACTGCTTCAGATTTCTCAGGGGCAGATCCCCATGCCTCTTTGCACAACTCAGCCACTTTGTTGGCATCATATGTGATTGGGTACTTCCTTGTGCTTAAAGGCGAGCGATCTGAAGCCTCTGGAATGGTTGGAAGTTGAGGAACCTGCTTTGAAGGATCATTAGCCTGATTTGCCGCCAACCTTACTGACTTGCGGGGAATTCTCATTATGAGCACATTTTCTTCTGCCTCCGATACCTCAGGGAGAGATCTTTTCTTTATCTTCTCCTTTTCCCCCTTTTTGGCATCATCCTTGGCAGGAGGGAGAGCCTTGGTCGCCACTTCTCTGAAGGTATCCTCCCCAGTGTTGATAACAAAAAAAGCCAAGGACTGAACTTCCTTTAGGTGCTCCTTCATCAAATCAACACCTGTTGCTATCCCAGTCCCTGCATATGACACACTAGCTATGCTTGACTTGAGCTACTTCTAAAAAAATTACATTGAAGTGTGCAAGTTTTGATCAGTGCACGCCAGCCTTGCCGTTGCCTTCTCTGACTCATTGATGATCTTCTCTGACTCGAATGCAATCTTGGCTGACTCCAAGGCCATCTTCTCATCTGAATCATACAGGGCCTTAGTGAGCAACTCAACTGATTGAGTGGTCAGCTGCTCAACTGCCTTCTGCATCCTCCTCCTTCATATGAGTCAGTGCGGCAGCCAGCAACGACTTCGTCCTCTTCCTGTCCTTCTTCACTGAGGTGATAGTTTCCCTCATTGCTTTGTGAAGATGTTTGAGCTTACTGTTTGCAACAGTTCTCAGTGCTGACTTCAGGTACCGTATCTTCTTGTGGACCGCCTTGTCTTTGTTGGATTTTTCTTCCTCAAGCAAAAGAATCTTGTTCTCCAACTCAACCAGGTTCTCCGTGATCTTCTCCTGCTTCACTGTAATTATTTCAGTGAATTGGCCTTTACAGATATCAGTGATTTGAACTTCATCTTCATCATCACCCTCAGTGAGTGTCTGTTTTCCCTTGACAGCCCCTGCATCTTCAGTCTCCTCTTCAGGATGCACTAAAGGAAGTTCAGGAGTGATCATAGCCGCCCGCTCGGGCTCAACTAAGTCCGCTCGAACTTCGGGAATTGAACCCTCAGAACTAGGAGTCACCTCGGGTGCCTCTGCATTATCCTCCTTTGTCTCAGGGCAGGGAATCCCTTCATCGACTAATGTATTATTGGCAGATGAACTGTTCAAAACAGTCTCATCAACTACTCCCCCCTTGGAGCTAGTTCCCTTCTCACTACCTTCTTCCCCCTAAGCATCATGCTCAGTGGGCATCTCATCCAATTCCTTAGTTGTTTCCTCCACTAGCTTTTCACTTGCTTGTCCACCCTGACCATTGTTTCCCCCTTCATCATCGTCTTCATTGCCATCACCCTTATTCTCAGACGTATCAAAGAACTTGCCTTCACGCGCTACCTTCATCCACTGTACTAGCTGCTTGATCGAATCAAAATCAAGCATTTTAAGCCAACTAGTAATGTTGGAATATGAGTAGAGTCTAGCTTTCTCCTTCACCTAGTAGTCCCATCCTTTGGCCTCCACCATCATTCGTTGCTCCTGCACATTGGCTTGTTTGTATTCAAGCCATAATTTTAGGTCAGAGACATTTGAACAAAGTGTAGGATACTTGTTCAGTCCCGATAGGTACTTCGCAACCCAATCATCAGCCCTCTCACTGATCATGTTTTCGTATAAACCTACAGTAATATCCTCGTTCAAGTCCTCCTCCTCCGGATCTTCAATGATGAAGTTAGGTTCAGTGTTGTCTTTAGATTTGAAAGTGTTTGCACCAGTGTCCTCAGCCTCAGAGACGGCCATCTTGGACACCTTCTCAGTCCCCCTCTTTCTTGTCGCCGTGGCCTTCTTCTTCAGCGCCACCTTCAGGCCAGCGAGCCTCTCTTCCTTCTCCTTCTCCGCAGCTTGCATCTTAGCCTCCACTTCCGCTGAAGTCTCCTGAGCCTTTTCATAGAGATCGTCAACTCGCTCAAGAAGATTGGTGATAACCTTCTTTCCTTTGGGCTCAAGCTTCTTCTTTTGGCCCTTCTTGGGAGCATTAGGGTTAGTGAGCCCTAGGATAGAATAGGTATCTTCTTTAGTGGAGAACATGACCTTCTTCACAGACAGGCCAGACTCCATGTCAAAGCCACATCCGAGACAGACATGAATAATCATCATTAAGAGCCTCGTCCCAAATGGCAAAGCTGCAGCTACGGAGACGTGCTTCTTCTCCTAGTACCTCTTCACTTTCTCAATTGCAGCATGAGCAAGTTGATCCATGAACAACTGCTCCCAGTTGGCCTCAATCTTGTCGATCATTACCACCATGATCTTGAGCTTGTCACGGCTTATCTGCTCATGAGACCCAACAGTTGTTGGAGTTATACGTGAAAGTATGCTTTTACTTTGTATAACTCGTGTATCAAACACTTGGTTATGAGAATAATTCTTTTATCGCATTTGCTTTAGATATGATTGAATGTTGAATATTTATTGCAACCAGTTCATAATAGTACTAGTTACATTGTAGTTAATGTGGTGATACCCGATCACGAAAGACAACATTAACAGTTTACTTGTAACTAAATGTACATTTCACGACCCAGGTGGAATTGAACAATCCGCCGTGAAAGGTCGATGTGTAAGGCTCAGATTGGTCTGTCTTGACTAAGAGATTGCACTAGCACATTTAGTATGTGTTGAAGAGGACCTACAGCGAGGATAAATTCTTCTGTTCTGAAAGGTGAAGAATTAGACCTCAGTGGTTGTTGATTTCTTAATCTCCGTCACTTAAATAGGACCGTGTGTGCTTAATGATTACTGCTTTGATTCATGTTGGGTGAGAATCATTGTGACTTCGAACTTTGTGTCTTGGGCAGTAATATTAATCATACGACGGTTGCTAAGATTTAATACGGAGAAACGAGTGCGAGTACGGCTCGTGTGATTAG
Source organism: Ballota nigra (assembly GCA_947034835.1). Taxonomy (NCBI): domain Eukaryota; kingdom Viridiplantae; phylum Streptophyta; class Magnoliopsida; order Lamiales; family Lamiaceae; genus Ballota; species Ballota nigra. The sequence goes on from OX344728.1 coordinate 13,353,717, forward strand.
TCCCCTTGGTGGGCTCAGAAGTTTTATTGTACCAAATCTTGCAAGTGAAGAATTAGTTTCTTCGGTACGAATAATTATGTTGAGCTGTCTTTACTCCAAGGTGAAAGATGTTAATTAATTTAGAGCTATTCAGAAGCTTAATTAATTAATGGACTTGATAATCTTAAACGCGGGAAATAATAACCGGGAGCCCATATTATCGTAATATGGATTAAGATGGATAGTGCAATATTAATTTATTAGTGGTAATAATTAATATTAATGGGCTGAATTATATTGGGGCTCAATATTGAAATTCAGAAGTCCATTAGGAGGTCTAATCTTAATTCTCCTTAAAGGCCCCTCAAGTAGCCCATTAAGTAGCCCAATAATGATAAGGTGATTAAAATAAAAAGAAAATATATTGCTGATTTTTCCATGATTAATTTCGAAAATTGCATATTAAGAAGGAAAAAGATTTTGTTGATTTTCTTGGAAAGATATTATGGAAGATATGTATTCTAGGAATACAAGAATATCTCATATATTCAAGAAGATCCAAATCTTGGATTTTCTTCTTATTGTTTTCGAAAATTGCAACCTAAATAGGAGAGTGAGATTTTTGTGGAATATTTTATTATGGAGAAAAGAATATATGAGATATATTCAAGATTTCTTAGAGTCTAAGAAAAGATTTTCTCCAGGCCCATAAAATATACAATTTTCGGCCATCACCTCTTATAAATATGGGGTGATTATTTCATCCCAAAGTACATAATTCCATGTGTTGGAAAAAACAAGAAGCATAGATATTTTTCTTTTTCCTTAGTTTATTAAATTACTTGAAAGCATCTCCCACCGGTGATCAAGTAAGGCGAAAGGGAAATACTTGAGAAGGTTTTTGGGTTGATAAAGCGTGTACGAGAGTCCCGTTTTATTCAAAGGCCAAGTTCTACAATAGGTACGTAAATCACATATTTTCTTGTTTATTCCGCCATAGATTATATGTGAATTAATTCAACATGCATGATGTGAAATTGGTTGTTGGAATTATTATTTGAATTAATTAGGATTAATTCATGCTAGTAATAATTGAATTTAAATTCGTATTTAAATTTCATCCCGAATAGTTCCCGGGCACCCCTATTTTCCCAACAACAGTCCCCATCTTGCTCACCAAGTCAATGAGCACCCTATACTCAGGTTTCAAAAGATCCTTGTGCATACGGGCCCTGAATTCAGGCGACCCTGACTTGGTAAAGACTTTCAAGAGATCCCATTCCTTATTCTCCATATAAGTCTTGGGGTTCATTCCAGTGCACGGCAGCCCAACACCGCCTTCGCCGCCGCCCAGAGATCAATCTCTCTGACCTTCTCATCATACAGGTCCTCTCCATCGTCATCCTTAGTACCATTGGGCACCAACACCGTCACCCTAGAAAAGAGTTCTCCGTTTCACCGTCACCACCACCGCCTTCGGAAGCATCATTGTTGGCCTCTTGGAGAAATACATCTTTAAGCCCGCTGTGGAGATCCATTCGAAGACCTGTTTCATCTCCTTCACCTTCAAACAGGGACCTTCCATGGAAATGACCTGTTCTATGTAGACGAGCTTACTCTGGAATACAATGGTGTAGTCATCAACAGTCCATGCGTTTTCCGGAGTTGCCATTTGGTCTTGAGAAAAAGGTTGAGAAATTTGCAGGAGAAAGCGTTCAACGAGAGAAAGTTCAGCGAGCAAGAAAGTATTTGTGTAAGCGTAAATTCCTCAAATGGCTTCTCAAATTGATATGTATCAAACAGTTACTTAAACGTGAGGTTGAGATTAATCCTGAATTTGAAAAGTTTTTGAAATGAAGGGCCATGATTAACTCATAGGCAACTTATTTCCTCACGCAAGTCACATTTCGTAGAATACTGACACATATGCGAAAAAGTAATTATACGCATTAAATGCTCTGATGCGCATGGGTTTAAATATCAAAAGGCGTGCTTTAAATGATAACATAATGCGTTTAATACGATTTTCAGGGTAGAAGATTCAGAGAGACGATTCAAATTCTAAAGAGCCAGGATTGAATATTCATACCTGTCAGGGTGACATTGTAGCACCCTGATACCTCGATGAGTCGAGTCTGGCCTGAGTTCCTTCTTAGACTCTGAACCTGAGTTCCCCCTAAATCCTATACTGACTGTTCTCCCGGATCTAAGAGACCTAACTCCACTGACAGTTCCATAAACCTTGATTCAGCCAAAGACTTAGTCAAGATGTCAGCTCTCTGCCTGTCAGTGTGAATCTTCTCCATCCTAATGTCCTTCTTCTCCACATGATCTCTTATGAAGTGATGCCTAATATCCACATGCTTGCACCTTGTGTGAAGCACTGGGTTCTGAGTGATTGCTATGGCACTGTTGTTGTCACAATAAATTGGGACCTCATTTGCAAACACTTGGTAGTCTCTCAATTGTTGCCTCAACCATATAATCTGAGCACAACAACTACCTGCCGCCATATACTCAGTCTCTGTTGTGGATGTCGCCACTGAGTTCTGCTTCTTTGAGAACCAAGAGATCAACTTGCTTCCTAAAAACTGACATGTCACTGAGGTTGATTTCCTATCAATCCTACAACTTCCATAATCTGCATCTGAATAACCAGTCAGTTCTAGGTTGTCATCTAAAGGATACCATAGTCCTAAATTGACTGTCCTTTTCAAATACTTAAGTATCCTCTTTGCAGCCTCCAAATGACTTTTCTTCGGGTTAGACTGATACCTAGCACACACACACCAACTGCAAAGGTAATGTCAAGCCTGCTTGCATTCAGGTACAACAATGAACCTATCAGCCCTTTGTATTCAGTCTGATTCACTGATACCCCATTAGTGTCAGGATCCATCTTCCAATTTATGTTCATTGGGATCCTAGTTGGATTGCAATTCTGAACTCCAAACTTCTTAATTAAGTCTCTTGTGTACTTGGCCTGATTAATGAAAATCCCTTGATCAGTTTGCTTGACTTGCAATCCAAAAAAGAAGTTCACCTCTCCCATCATAGACATCTCAAAATTACCAGTCATCAACTTAGAGAATTTCTCACAAAGCTGATGATTTGGTGATCCAAATATTATGTCATCAACATAAATCTGGACCAAGAGAATGTCATCACCTTCAGCGATCCTAAACAATGTCCTATCCACGGTTCCCTTCCTGAACCCATGGTCAGTCAGGAATTGGGAAATAGTATCATACCAAGCTCTAGAAGCTTGCTTAAGTCCATAAAGTGCTTTCTTCAGGTGGTATACCTTGTCTCCAACCTCAAACCCGGGGGTTGTTCCACGTATACCTCTTCATTTAGGATACCATTAAGAAACGCACTCTTAACGTCCATTTGATACACTTTGAACTTCTTGTATATTGCATACGCAAGGAACAACCCGATTGCTTCTAACCTAGCCGTTGGAGCAAAGGTCTCATCGTAGTCTATTCCTTCAGACTGGCAATATCCTTTAGCTACCAGCCTTGCCTTGTTCCTCACTACAACACCATTCTCATCCTTCTTGTTCTTAAAGACCCACTTGGTACCAATAACACCTTGATGCGTAGGTCAATCCACAAGTTCCCCCAAACCTGATTCCTTGTGAACTGATTCAACTCCTCTTGCATAGCTATGATCCAGTTCGAGTCAGTGAGAGTTTCTTCTATGTTCTGAGGCTCTTGCTCAGAGAGAAAGCAACAAAACAAAGCGCTCTCACCATGGAACCACCTGGTCCTGACTCCCTCAGTTGGATCACCAATGACTTGGTCAATGGGATGATCTTCTAGCCATGATCTCTTCATTGGAGCCGTCCCTGATGTACCTGCAATGTTAGTGTCTACAGGGTCTATGAATTCAGGGAAATGAACAGAAGGGAATGGAACTGAGTCTTCACCAAAGGGGTTGACAAGCTCAATATCAGGGACATTGTTTCCCCCTTGATAAGATGACTTAGTAGCCGCCTCAGCTGTGACCGCATCTTCATAGATGGTACTTACCTCAGGTTGAGCCTGTTCCTCGGTCTGATGCTCAACTATCCTTGATGCGCTGGGCTTAGGAGTGTCTCTTGCATCATCTTCATCCTGATCTTCGTAATCATCCCACCTTGAAATTGACATAGTTTTAACCTTAGGATCAGGTTGATTTTTCAAGCTCAACATTGTCACTCTCCTTGTGACCTCCTCAGAGTCAGGATCCAACACTTTTACCCTAGACTCAGTAACAGACTCATCAAACACAACATGTGGTGATTCTTCCACAACAAGGGTCCTACAATTGTAAACCCTGAAGGCTTTACTGACTTTAGAATACCCTAAGAATATTCCTCATCAGATTTGCTATCAAAAGCTTTCAATTGGGTCTTCCCATTGTTGAGGATGAAGCACTTGCAACCAAATATATGGAAACAAGAGATACGAGGCTTCCTCTTGTTCCATGTCTCATAAGGTGTCTGTGCATGTTGTTTGTTCAACATGGATCTGTTCTGAGTATAACATGCAATGTTGATTGCCTCAGCCCAGAACTTCTTAGGTAATCCTGACTCAACCAGCATAGTCCTGGCAGCTTCCTTCAGTGTCATGTTCCCATTTTCAGCGACATCGTTTTGTTAAGGGGTTCAAGCTGCAGAAATCTCATGAGCTATACCAAGTTTATTACAAAAGTCAGAAATATATGAATTTATAAATTTAGTGCCCTTGTCAGATCTGATCTTAGTAATGGACTGATTCTTCTCATTGCTGAGTCTTCTGAGTAACTCTGGAAGCTTCATCTGTGTTTCCTTCTTATTCAACAAGAAGATAACCCAAGTATACCTAGAATAATCATCAATGACCACAAGAGTATATTTCCTACCATTCATACTCATAGGTGTTACAAGGCCAAACAAATCCATGTGCAAGAGCTGAAGAACCCTGCTTCCCTTCTATTTGAGAAGGTAGCTTTCTATTTGAATGTAGCTCTGACCTGCTTCCCTTCCTAACAAGCCTTGCACACATGATCCTTGCTAAAAACTTTATTAGGCAAACCTTCAACAAGTGAAAGTCTAGAAATCTTGTTAAGAATCTTGAAGTTCATATGGTTTAATCTTTTATGCAATAACCAACTGAGCTCTGAAGAGCTTTTATCTACAAAACAAGTATTAGGAATAGTGCTGCTCCAGTCAGCTAAATAAACGTTACCTTTCCTAATACCTGAGAGAAGCACTTGTAGTGATGAATTGTTCTTAACTGAACAGATTTTCGATGAGAACTCAACACTGAAACCTTTATCACAAAACTAACTTACTGACAACAGGTTATGCTTCAGTCCTTCAACAAAGGACACATTTCCACTCTGACTGTACCTATTACCAAAACACCAAAACCTTTAGTTAAACATTTTGAGTTATCACCTAAAGTTACCTGTGGGCAATCTTTAGCTTGAAAATCTTGAAGGAGACTCTTCATTCCGGTCATATGCCTTGAGCATCCACTGTCTAGGTACTAAACAACTTTGATTGAGTCATCCTTCCTTTTCCTGTAGCCCACAGCCGCCGGCAAATAAATCAAGCTTTAGGTACCCATTGGGTGTTGGGTCCTATGGTGTCAGCTGTACCTTTCGGGATCTAGACTTGCTTGACTACCCTGATTGCCTCAGAGTCGTAAATCTGTCTTCCAGAAACATCCACGTACACAACTTTCTTCTTCTTAGCCTGAGAGGAAGATGGTGTATGAGTGCCAGGCTTAGGAGTCACAGGAGCCTGAGTTGGTGCCTTTTGGGCTGGCAATATGTTCTTCCTAGGCCTAGGTGCAACAGGTCTTGAGGCTTGTTCTTTATAAGAGCCCTGTTTCCTGTTCCCCCTAGGTAAGTGAGGGAATTGGAAACAGTTAAAGGCCTCCGGATGCCAAAACCATGGGGGAGTCATCATATTTGGCCTTTCCTATTGGTATTGCCAAGCATGATGATACCCTCGTTGAACAGTCTGAGTGCTCTGGGCCTTAGCTCTCCTCGGCTTGCGCTGAAGAGTTTTCTGGCCTGAGATTTCAGGGGCCTCTTTAGGTTCTTAGCCTTTCCCTTGGGTTTTGGCTTCAATACTTTGGGGGCAACCCTGACTGACTCAACAGCTTCCTTACCCTTATCAGTCTGGCAAACCTTGAATACAACCTTCTGTGTATTTTGGTCTGCCTGAACAAACACCGTCTCAGTGTTGCTCCCTGAAGCAACATGAGACTGACCACGTGAGGATTTCTTAGGGATATATCCGATCCCAGATTTCTCCTTCCCAAGCTTTTGATTGCTATTTATTTCCACCATAGCCACTGAGGATTTATTCATTGCTGCAACCTTTTTCTTGAGAGAGTCCTCACTTTTTTTTTTCAGGATTTCATATCTGGCAAAGAGTTCATCAAACTTACTCCTGAGTACTTTTGGCTCTTCCTTCCTGACCATTTCTTCCTCAGTCAGTTCCTTCAGAATCTTCTCTCTTAGGAGACGCTCAGAGTTGATCATGTCAATCTCCTCAGCGAGTCCTTCTTTACCCATCTCCATCAGTGACTTTGATGAAGACTCAACAGGTTTCCGACTTGGCTTTGAATGCCACACACTTCTCTGGAGCTTTCTCCTCCTCCTTAGGTACTACTTTCTTCTTTCTCTTGTTCAGATTGAATTCCAATGCTTTGAGCTCAGAAAATAGTAGGGCTGAAGTAATGTTGTTCATATCCTGAGTGTTCTTGAGCATGATAACACTATTATTCCATCTCTCAGGTAGGGTATTCAGGATTTTCGAAGCAACTTCTCTCTTTGGGACTTCCTTACCAAGCATCACTAACTCATTCATCATCTTGATGAATCTGGACTCCATTTGATCTATAGTCTCTTCAGGCAGCATCTCGAACGCTTCAAATTTTTGAATGACAATGTTTCTCTTGTTCTCCTTGATCTTCTCAGATCCCTCGCACATTTGGTTCAATTCATCCCATATCTCCTTGGCAATCGTCAAGTGCATCAGTCTGGCTGACTCCTCGAACGGCACCATATGCAGAATGATATTCTTGGCCACATTGTTCATACCTATCATCTTTATCTCGTCATTGGTGAGCTGGCTCTTCTCCTTTGGAATCTGTACACCAATCTCCAGATGGTCATATCCCAGTCCTCTGACGTTGAGGATAGTGATCTTGATAGGGCCGTCCTTGATGACACGAGACATCTGATCATGAATGACATCCAAATGTGCTAGGACTCTGAATCTCCAATAAACAAAGTTAGAGACAGAGAATTCAGGCAAAGAAGCTTCAAGTCTCCTTGAAGTCATGATGTAGGGTTTTCAAAGAATGCAAAACAAAGATCTGTTCAGCGACCACCAACAGTTTCTCCTCTAAAACTATTAGTATTCAAAGTAAGTGGTCTTTTGAACCACTGCTCTGATACCACTTGTTGGTCCCGTACAAGTCCGAGTAATACGTGTATGGGGGGGAGAATACACGTATACAATTTTTTCTTTCTTAAAACTTCACTGAGTCACCTTTCTCAGAGTTAAGTGTTGAACACTGAGTAGATAATACACCTACTAATAGCACTAAGTGCAAGTCAGTTGGCTAACTTATCTACTTATGTTCTAGTACGGAAATGTGTGAGCCCTGAAAGTTTAAAGACTTGTTTATGTTTGCTTACTGAAAACTTGTTTTTCCTTTATGAAGGCGGGGTTAGAAGGGCAGTACGCTGAGTTCAATGAGTCAGGCTAATTGGTTCAACACTGACAGAGTATGCAATGAATGACTTAAACAATGATAAACAGTTAAGAGCAATATCAAAGAAAGTAAAGAACACATCGAAGAAACGTGGTTCAAAGACTCAATCTCCTACGTCTACGGTCCTGATTCAACAGGAGAATCCACTAAGGATTGACTTATTTTTAACATGCCAAGGTGCACCAAGATCAGTCTCACTGATCCTTCTTCCTTCTAACTCACTTACTAACCTCAACCGACAAACCTAACTAAGAGGGTTTTAGTTTCAGTTTGGATTCCAACTATTTGTGATTATCCTTACATGGCAAACCTATGCTAAGGATTGGATAATCACTCTAAGCTTAAGATGTATCTAATTACGCTCAGTGGAATACATAATAAACTCTCTACTCAAGAAAAATTTGGCAAATTCTAGGTTTTTTGAGTGCTTCTTTGAATGCTTTGATTGCTTTGAACGCTGAGAGCTTTGAGAAATTTCTGGCTTCGAAATTTCTCGTAACCTTGTTTGGGTCCAAGGCCTTTTGTATTTATAGGCAACTTTGAAATCTATCCGTTGGAGAGATATCTTCTAGTCACCCATCATGTAGGATACTTCAACATACATAATCTTCATGCAGCAGCCGTCCTTGCTTGGATTTGGTAAATGCATTAAATGCATGCCCGTTGAAAACTTGCAGGAATGTCAGGTTCAAGTCAATGTCCGTACATGACTTGTCATGCTCTGATTGGTCCACATCATCAGGTAGGTGAGAATGTCATAACTCATTCTTCAGTTCAGTTCAGTCTTGTCTTATCTGAGTTCAGATTTGTCCTCATCTACGTACGTATTCCAGTGCTGACATTCCTTTTGCTTGATCCTACTCCAAGTTTTTTCCCAATACACTCAGTCCAGTCCTGTTCCCTTCAGTCTGAGCGAGCACTGATCTCGGGATCATGCTCTTCATCCTGACTCTTACTCAGCCAGCTTAGATAGACTGCCATATGTCTCAGAATGGTGCTCTTGTGTCTTCAGGCTTCAGTCTTGATTGTCAACAATGAGTACTCCTCTCATTGTGTACTTGTGAATATAAAATATTCTAACTTATCCAAGCTTATCAAGACTAGCCTCACTATTACAACACTTAGGCAAATTCATCTTTTCAGGGTATTTGAGATCAACTCTAAATTGACATTGTCCCAACAATGTTATCATTTGGCCTCTTTCTTGTAATGCTTTATATCATAACTATACACATCACATTTCATGGAACAACAATAATTAAAATGCATCATTATTAACAATATGAACACAATTGAAAGACATAACTGAATAAGACATAGAAAGATGATGAACTATTTCCATTTTGAGAAAAGGTATATTGATGTTGAATCGGCTTCGTAAAAAGAAAATGTATTCAAAGTTATACATGATAAGTGATTTTGATTAGGTAAAGTATTATATGAATATACTCACATTAACTATTACGGTGACGTTTAATAAAAAAGTAATTAGACAATACATTACATCAAAACATAGGAATTCGGGAAAAATAATTTTTTAGGCCTTTAATTTAGTGATGATTGTATTTTAAGGACATTATATTTTCGAGCTTGCGAAAATAGGAAAATATGTTTTCGAGCTTGTGAAAGTGGACAATATGTTTTTGTGCATCTAAAAGTAGGACAATATATTTTCGAGCTTCTAAAAGTAGGACAATATATATCAAAAACCTGTATATGTAGGACAATTGAGCCAGCGGTGAGGGGTGTATTCCGGGTTTCAAGCTTGTAAAAGTATGACAATATATATATTGAAAATTTGTAAATGTAGGACAATCGATCCCACGAGGGTGTATTTCAGGCATCTAATTTGGGCTCATTGTCCCACATTTAAAGATTTGTTAGACTTATGGTCTTACTTCTAAAGCCTGCAAAAAAAATTTGTCATACTTTTACAAGTATGAAAACATATTGTCATACTTTTACAAGCCTAAAAATATATTGTCTTTAAAATACAACAAACTCTTAAATTATGGGTCCTAAAAAAATATTTTTCAATTGTTTATATTCAAACATGAACGAATTGAAACATTTATTAATTTAAAATGATGCACATGAAGGTAACCAAATATAATTACACTCCACAAATTTAAATAATTTAAAAAAATGTTAATATTTCAATCCATTAGAAATTATTTATTAAGACAATAAGTAATAAATCTTAAATTCATTATTTATATAATAAATGGTGTTTGGGAATGTGCATGTTCCATGTGCAGACTGGCCCCACAAACTTTTGTAATTAGCGAAGACTCTGTCACATTCCTTATTGTTTCCACAAGGTACTCATCTTTAATTTGGTAGTTAGGTGGGCCAATTAGCTTATTGGTAGATTACATAAAGTGTCTATTTATTGTCATATTTTTTATTTATATATAAATTTCAATTAATTCTTATAGTGTTTGTTTAAATTAAATTTTATATTTTGTAGATAAATTAAGAATTTAATTATTTGGAGACCATTAAAAAGTGACATATAAAGACGTGAAATTGAAATAAAAAAAATGTGAAATTCATGAAAGACAATATTAAGCGTGGACACATCTTAGACCGTAGTTGGGCTCTGAAATAAAGCGACTGTTAAAAATAATTGGATTTGTACGTAACCCTACATATAAGACCAAAGTATTTAAATTGCATTGGGACAGTCGGTTTCAAGATTTCAAATAACAATAAGATAAATCAAAGGGATGAATTACATGGGGACAGTCTTTTGGATTAGGTTATTTAAGGATCGATTTTATTTTTCTGATAATGATATATATATCAGATATATATATATAATGAATAAATTAGGTAGTTAGGTGGACCAATTAGCTTATTGAGCTTGTTGATTTTGGGCTTGGACTTTTCCGTATGCCTGTTTACTTTATGGGTTTGGAGTGCCATTAATTTTGACAATTAATTTTACATACAAACATAGCCCTCGTCCATTCAAAGTGTACCTACTTTACTGATTTGTTAATCCACAAAAAATATTATCTTATTATAATATACTTGACCAACTTCTTAGACATTCGCCACATCCATCGTGGGCTCCTCCCCTTCTTCTCCGACCTCTTCCTCGACCACCGGCTCGGCAGAGGTACCCCGGGCTGAAGCAGTTTATGCCTCCTCGGGAACCAGGCAAGGTCCACTTCATACTCGGTCTCTAGATCAAGGAAATGTAGATAATAGCTCTCATGATGTGGAGTCTTGGCCATGTAATCCTTGAAGTAGGACTCGTAAACAGCCGTGTCAAGCCCAGCCTTCCGGCCCTCCCGGATCATGTTCGCGATGACCATATAGTAGCAGTACTTGGAGAAGAGGATGGGGCTGGTCCCGGGATCGTTGGGATCATATGATGGCCTCTCATAGGCCGCAGTCAGCTCGGCCACTTTCTCCCCTAGTTTCTCGGTGAGCTCATCCTGTTTAGCCTTGGCGGCATCGGCCATTTTTTTTAGCCTCCTCCAAGTCGAGCCAGAGCTTCTCTATGGCTAGCACCATTCGGTCCATCTGAGCCCGAATATCATCTTTATCTTTCTCAGCGGCCTCGGCCCAGGCAATAGCTTCCTCCTTCTCCTTGACGATGCCCTCTACTTGGCTGACCACGTCTTCTTTCTCCTTCTTGAGCTCGGTAACCGAGCCCTCCAAAATGGCCTTTGCGTCTCTCTCCTTGGCAAGACTCGACTCTGTCCTCCTCAGTGAGCTCAAAGCCGAGTTGATCTCGTTCTCAGTCAAGTTGGCTAGCATGACAGCTTGGCTGACCAAAATAATGTTAGCTCGAGCGAGATCTCGAGGCCAACTCCAGGCGGTATCGGCAAGATCCTGAGTCCAAGCTTAGGGAATGGAGTTCACAGTCCATTTGAGATACTCCGGCTTGTCGACAAACGAGCCGTGTGCTCGTGAGGATAGGAAGTCAAGGACGAACTGTGGTTGGTTCGGATCATTGCGGGTCAAACTAGAAAATAAAGGGGATAAACACTTTAGTAAAAATTGGCTAAGTATAGTAAAGAAAAAAGTTTGCAAGATTTTTTGCTTAAGAGCCTTACGCTTGGTACTTAGTCTGATCGCGACCAAAGAAAGTCATATCCGACCCATCCCGAATTGGCTCGGAAGATTGGGTAGCCGGGGCATGGGAGGAATGCTCGTGCTCGGGCGGCGAGCTCTGGGTAAGGTCAATACGAGCTGGGCTCGAGACCTCAGATGGTCGCCCGACCTCCTCGCGGTCATCTCGGGCTATTTTCTTTCCGATGATCAGTGTGAGAGCACCTTTCTCAATTGTAAGTCCGGTGGGCGCAAGGTCAGAAGCAACAGTGATCGACTCTCGTATCACTAAGGCACCCTTCCGAGGGACGACTGGTGTCTTCTTGGCCGGCGCCTTGGCCGCCGATTTCTTAGGAAATGCACCACTGAGTCGGGAAAACATGGTTAACACTCGGGCAACAACTCGGGTGGACACTGACGAACGACCCTGAACTCAACCACTGCAAGGAACAAGACAAAAGTTTAAAACGCAAGTACAAAATACTAAACAAAACTTGAACCCAAGAGGTCAAAAATCATTAACCGACTTCCGAAGGTACCTCGGATATTGGAATATCCGACCACTAAGACGCGCCTGTCGAGTCGTAAGTGGAGTTTGGTTTCTTTTGTTGTCTGGAAGTTGAAGAATTCTTTCACGAACAACAGCGAAGTCGAGATTCAGCTCGTGATCGGAAGGAGAAGAGTAACCTACAACAAAAAACAAGAAATTAGATCAGTACTTTTAATTCGAGAATGAGTTTTACAAAAGCTTACTAGCATGTTTTGATATTGGATTGGTCGGGATGCCAATCTCGACATTGTCGGATACCCGGTCATCCAGGCGCCGGCTATGAAGAACCAGCACTCCCAGAGATTCTGAGCCTTGCTCGGGATGCCAGTCACAAACTTAGCCCCCTTGGTCTGGACATAGACCTCTCCATCCCGGTTTCTTTCACTAACCACCAGCAATATGTGGGACATCTCTCCCGGGGTTGGCAACCGGTTCATGTAATGTTGACCAAATAATGTAATGGCGCCCAAAACGATCTATGCATTTCGGAAACAACTATATCAGAGCTTGATACCAGAAGTTGAGTAAATAAGAGACAACCAGATGGAGTGGGAATCGGAGCCCGACCTCCATCATATCACGAGTCATGACCACCATTCCGGGCGGTGGCTGGTCGGCCCTTTCATTAGGCTCGGGGCATACAGATGGACATCGAAAAAAACATCCCATCCAACCCTGGCCTCATCTAGGAATTCTTGCGTGATCACACTTGGAAGCGCACCACACGTCCACTTTGCCGACTCATCCAAATTGGTCGGTCTCACCGTGGTCGGCTCCCGAAGGGTCGGGGTGTAATCATAGCGCTCGTGATAGCGCTCGAAGTTGAATTCCAACTGCTCGGACTCCTCTAAGCTATCCATGTATTCCGACCATAGACGCAAGGCATTCTTCACATCGTCCTTATACGTTTGGTCTTCTCGGTACCCGGGCATGAGCTTTTTAGTGTTCCCGACTTCAGGCCCTTTAGGTGCCATCTCGGACGTCGGCCCATCTTTCGCAATCTTAGCCGCCGATCTCTCTTTCATGGTCTCGGCCGCCATGTCTTCAAGCAGCCGGTTAGTCGTAAGATCGGCCTCGGTCAGTCCGGTCCCGACCATCTCATCCTCATCTTCCACAAGGAGATCGTTGAGAGACTCCCTAATCTCTCCCGGATGTGCCATTTGAACCATCCCGAAGGTCCCTATCAAGCTCAGACCGACCACTCCTTGAGCGGATGTGCCGACTTCACCAGCTCAGTTTTGCCCCACCGGCTCCCCCAGGAGAGATCGGCCAGAGTTTCCAAGGATGGGGTCCAACCCATCATCATCTGTTGCCCAGAATTCACCCGCGATCATCTGCAGGAGAGGAGAACCGTCGCCGCCGCTAAAGCTCCTGCTGGCATCGAATAAACGACGACCAACGCCGCCACTACTAGAGGAGGCTCCTCCTCTTTGACCGGGAGGAGCACCAATCCACCCCCTCACCATTTTGAATAAAGATAAAAGAAGAAATTTTCCTACTTACCAATCAAGACTCGCCGGGTCGCCCCTATCTCCGCCGTAATCGTCGCCCCTGAAGTCGCCGGAAAGTGATATATGCACAAAGAAATCCTAAGGTTTTTAGAGAGTTTGAGAACAGAAAGTTTGAAATGAAGAAAATTTCCCCATTTATAGTCACAAATCCGGGGCAAAGACGCAAATAACTTTACAAAAATAGGGTCCTAATTGCAAAATTACGAGCTCGAGACCCCTATAGGCAATTTTCAGACGACCTTTGAAGTACGTGCACGTCTTTTCAGGCACGTTTATCCGTGCATGTACTTTCAGCTCCACGCACGTGCAAAGAAGTTTCTAGCTCCTGGGCATCCGACCTCCACATGGAATACTAACAAGTCGGCCCCGACCTCAAACGAAGGAAAAACTTCCGATCTCCACAAAACTCACCAAGAAATTGTTTCCAGACCTCAAAAAAAGGATCCCCAACCCTAAAACCCTAAACCCTAAACCCTAAACCTTAAACCCTAAACCTTAAACCCTAAGCTCAAATTTCCACAAAAAATACTGTCACTTCATATATTTCTTTGTCAAAAGTAACAATATGAATTATCTTTCTTGTCTCTACTGCATTCATGAAGCCATTTTTTATTCATCCATAATTTCATTATATCATATCAATTGTGCCCTCAAAATTCTATCTAACATATATGGTAATGTGAACGTAAACTTAAATGGTGAAAGAATTCCATTCATCCATAATTTCAATCATATCAATTCTATTGCCTCATAGTTTCTCTAGGAAGAATTATTACTACTTATTTTGTAGTTGTGTAAGAGTGTAAAATTTACAAAGTTGTTCATGATATATTTTGGAATAATCGATGAAATGCTTGAATGGAATACCACATTGTCAGAGGGAAACAGAGTGATCTATTATAATGCCAAGTATTCCGTGAATTGTCAGATAACATAGTTAAATCAAGCGCAAATAATCTGTGATTGTGGGTAAATGTATGAAACACATATATTGATCACACATCAAGCCCTACATATATGCGGGTATATATACAGTCTTTCTTTTTATATTATTTTATTTGAATACATATGGTCTTCCAAATGAGGCTAATACAAATTCAATTTATTTCATATCTCATCGACGTCTTACATTTCCTCTTCTTCTTCTCTTTATCTTGTAACTAACACCAAAAAACAATTCAACTAACCATCTCGGCCATCCATATCGGAGAACGAAATATCCCATACCAATCCCTATTGCAAACCCACATACATACCCCAATGCAACAAGGGGTTTGTACAAAAATAGCCTAGTTAAACCCCTCATATACAAAAATAGCCCAACTTATCAATTTTATACAAAAATAGCCTCTTTTTTTATTAAATAATTTAAAATTATACTTAGTTTATATATTTATTAAATTACAAAAATACCCTCACCACATTCTCTCATCTACAACTTTCATATCTATTTTTCATTCATTCATTCATCATTTTACAACACTCAATTTTTTCTCTTTTCTTCTTACAATGATGTATAAAGCTTGAATTGAAGGTAAGAACATGTATTTCTTTATTTAGTTTGTTATTATTTGTTATTTTATAGTTGATTAATCATTTTTATTATAGTTTTTATGATGAAAACCCTTTTTTAGCTATTTGTAAACCCTAATCGCGCAGGAGTTGTTCAGTTGTTCAATTTTTCAGTTGTTCCGTTGTTCGGTTGTTCAGTTATTCAAAAAATTAAATAGTTGTTCAGTTGTTCAATTGTTCAATTTTTCAGTTGTTCAGTTTTTAAAATTAAATAGTTGTTCAGTTGTTTAAGTTTTTAAATTTACATAATTGTCCAGTTGTTCAGATGTTTAAATTATTTTAGTTGCTTAGTTGTGCAATTATTTAAATTGTTCTGTTGTTTAGATTATTTAGTTGTTTAAGTTGTCCAGTTGTTTAACTTTTTAAAATATCATAGTTGTTTAGTTGTTCAGTTGTTTAAATTATTTAGTTGTTCAATTGTTTAAGTTGTTTAATTTATTTAGTTGCTTTCTAATAGTTAATTTTGTTCTTATTTAATTGTAGATATGGATTCACCTCAATATTGGGTTAATGTAATTTATTTTGGCGAGTTTGTTGATGAAAATGGTCAATGGGAATGGAAAAAAGACGAGGGTGGTCGTGGTGCCAATGTAGAAGGACTTCCAATATCTTCAAATATGACATTTGATGAGCTCCATTCAGAAGTACTAAGTTTGTGCAATGTTGATTCTACATTGCATGATGTGGAGATGCGGTTTCTTCTCCCTGAAAAAAAAGAATTTCAAGTTCCAATTCGAATAGTTTCTACTAGACATTTGCAATGGCTTGTGGGTCTCAATAAACAAGGTCATTATTGTTCTATTTGTGTTACCATTGTGAACAAGGTTACATCACAAGTGCAACAAGAAAGGGATGATTCTAATTCTGGGATGCAAGCAAATGAAGTCAATGAGATGGATCAAGGTGTGGACTGGAATACATTGGAGATTGTTTCACCTACCAACACAAATATTCCAAGCCACAACGATACTTTCAATGTTCCTAGGAGTGAGTTTGTACATCATAATAGAGAAGAAAATCACCTCCCAAGCGAGCACCTTGCTTCTTCTTCAAGTAGTCGTGCATCAGACACGGTGCCCACAGATTTTGACTTGCAACAAGGTCAAGTTTTTAGCTCTAAGAAAGATCTTCAAGAAAGTGTTCACGTTCTTGCTTCGAAGTGCAACTTTGAATTCAAGGTAACAAAATCGAATCAGGAGGTTTATACTGTTGTGTGCATTGATGAAAATTGCAAATGGAGATTGCGAGCAGTAAAGTTCAATGAGAGCAATTACTTTCAAGTTTGAAGATATGATGCAGCGCATACTTGTTCTATATCCATGACTCGCAGTGATCATAGACAATCAAAATCGTGGATCATCGGAAATTACATCAAAGGTCATTTTGAGGATCCAAAGAAGATTTACAGACCCGCAGATATCATAGGTGATGTTTTTAAAGAATTTGGGGTTCAGATGAATTATCAAAAGGCAAGAAGGTGTAGAGAATCTGCTCTAGAAAGTTTAATGGGTTCACATGAGGATAATTATGCTAAGTTGCTCGCATATGCTCATAACTTGTTTCTTTCTAATCCGGGTACCATATACCATTTGGAGATTGATAGCCAAAGCCGTTTCAAATACTTCTTTTTATCATTCGGGGCTTGTATTCGTGGGTTTCGTTCTTCCATGAGGCCAGTAGTTATTGTGGATGGCACATTCTTGACTGGAAAATATAGAGGTACTTTGATTGTTGCTACATGTCAAGATGGAAATCAGCAGATATATCCTCTTGCTTGGAGTGTTGTTGATTCTGAAAATGATGCTTCATGGTATTGGTTCTTCATGAAATTGAAAGAAGTAACTGGTGATAGAGAAGATCTTGTTGTTATATCAGATCGTCATCAAAGTATTATAAGTGATGTGGCCGAGGTATATGAAAATGCACGTCATGGACATTGCATATATCATATAAAGGGCAACTTGAGAACCAAAACTAGAAAAAGTGACACCTATTCACTTTTTATGAGAGCAGCAGAAGCATATACCGTTGAAGAGTTCAACAACTTTATGGATCAGATTCGAAACACGGATGAAGATGGTTGGAGATATCTTAATGATATAGACTTTGAGACATGGGCCAGATCACACTTTTTGGGGCAACGTTACAACATCATGACCTCAAACAATGCAGAGTCATTAAACTCTTTATTAAAAAAAGAACGACAGGGTCCAGTTCTTGCATTGATTGAGCGTATTGGGAAAAAGTTGCAAGAATGGTTTCATGAGAGACGCAATGAATCCCAAACTTGTACTACTACATTAACCCAAAAAATGGAAGAAAAGTTGCGCAAGTCTCTTGATAAAGGCAAACGGCTCAAAGCTGATCCTATTGATCAAATGAGATATGTAGTGAGAAGTGGATCAACAAATTTTATCGTGAACTTTGAGGAAAGCACTTGCACGTGTAGAAAATTTCAGTTGGATCGTTTTCCATGTGAACATGCAATAGCAGCAGCAAGGCAGCAAAATTATTCAGTGTATTTGTTGTGTTCAGATTATTATACTACAGCTTTTTGGAGAGCAGCCTATGTTGATGTTATCTCGCCTGCACCAAATGAGTCTGAATGGGTGCGTACTGATGAAATAACGCAAATAAATATCCTTCCACCAGAGGTACGAAAACGACCCGGTCGTCGTAAAATGGAAAGAGCGCAATCAACGGGAGAATTTTCTAAAATAAAGAAATGCAGCAGGTGTGGACAGACAAGACACAACAAATTAACATGTCGAGATCAATTACCGATGGTGGAGAGACAAGTATTAAGTTGATGTAATATTGTAGACTTAAAATTTATATTATATTGAATGTGAACAATTAGGTATCTGCATTACGGTGTTAAACCTATGGGTAATATTTTATTATATGCGTACATTTGATTTGTTTGAACAATCTTTTTTTTAAAATTATGTTTAGTTTAGTCTAAACTGTTGTTTTTTTTATAGTTGTTGTCCAGTTGTTTAAACAACTCGGTTGTTGAACAACCAGGTTTTAAACAACTCAATTGTATATAACTAAAAAATAAGTTTTCCATGTTATTTTTAAGAATAAAAAGTCAAAATAGATGTTAAATCAGTTGAAAATAAGTAATAATTTATTGATTTGAAATAAGTTTTCCATATTATTCACATTACTACTAGGTGTGATAAACAAACAAATATTGAACAACTCAGTCGTATATCGCTAGAAAAATAAGTTTTCTTTAATTTTTTAAGGTTGGAAACTCAAAATCAATGTTTTCACTTGAAATAAGTAATTACTTATTGATTTGAACATTTGCATGAACAAACTTAGTCGTATTACTACCCCGGACATTTGAACAACCTAGTTGTTTCAACAAACAAATATTGAACAACTCGGTCGTATATCGCTAGAAAAATAAGTTTTCTTTAATTTTTTAAGGTTGAAAACTCAAAATCAATATTTTCACTTGAAATAAGTAATTACTTATTGATTTGAACATTTACATGAACAAACTTAGTCGTATTACTACCCCGGACATTTGAACAACCTAGTTGTTTCAACAAACAAATATTGAACAACTCGGTCGTATATCGCTTGAAAAATAAGTTTTCTTTAATTTTTTAAGATTGAAAACTCAAAATCAATATTTTCACTTGAAATAAGTAATTACTTATTGATTTGAACATTTGCATGAACAAACTTAGTCGTATTACTACCCCGGACACTTGAACAACCTAGTTGTTTCAACAAACAAATATTGAACAACTCGGTCGTATATCGCTAGAAAAATAAGTTTTCTTTAATTTTTTAAGGTTGAAAACTCAAAATCAATATTTTCACTTGAAATAAGTAATTACTTATTGATTTGAACATTTGCATGAACAAACTTAGTCGTATTACTACCCCGGACACTTGAACAACCTAGTTGTTTCAACAAACAAATATTGAACAACTCGGTCGTAAATCGCTAAAAAATAAGTTTTTTTTTAATTTTTTAAGGTTGAAAACTCAAAATCAATTATTTCACTTGAAATAAGTAATTACTTATTGATTTGAACATTTGCATGAACAAACTTAGTCACATTACTACCCCGGACACTTGAACAACCTAGTTGTTCCAACAAACAAATATTGAACAACTCGGTCGTAAATCGCTAGAAAAATAAGTTTTCTTTATTTTTTTTAAGGTTCGAAACTCAAAATCAATATTTTCACTTGAAAGAAGTAATTATTCATTGATTTGAACATTTGCGTGAACAAACTTTAATAAAATAAAATCAACCGGGTTGTTTAACAACCCTGTTGTTGAACAACTCAGTTTTAAACAACCCCATTGTATATCATTGAAAATAAGTTTTCAATATGATTTTTTTCAACCTTAAAAGTCAAAAGTTATGTTTTTTCACTAAAAAAAAGTAATTATTTAATGATGGGAACTTTTATATGAACAACCTTATTAAGATAAAATTAACCCGGTGTTGAACAACCCTGCTGTTGAACAACTCAGTTTTAAACATCTCCATTGTACATCATTAAAAATAAGTTTTTCATATGATTTTTTCAACCTTAAACATCTCCATTGCACATTACTAAACAAAAACTAATTATTTACTGATCTTTTAAATTTTTACATGAACAACCTTGATAAAATAAAATCAACCCGGTTGTTGAACAACCCTGTTTTAAACAACTCCGTTGTTGAACAACCCTGTTTTACACAACTCAAATGCATATCAATAAAAAACTAGACACTAGAACAAATTTAAACAACTTCATCATTAAATATTCATCCACTCCATTTACAAGATACATTGAAACATAATATAAAATTTGCATGACCATAATAGCAAATTTACATATTCTAATGACAATGTAATCTGCAATAAATTGTACATATGTCCAACTCATCAAAAGGTTGCATCTGGATAGCTGATCACACCAAAAAAGTCATCATTTACGGTGTCAATTCACAACTGTATGAGAATATAAATATTAGAAGTAGTAATTTCCACAAAACAGAAAATCCAAAAAAATAGTAGTAATTTACATTAGTTATAAAATTCTAAAAGTTATAAAATACACTCACCTATGGATCAAAATATCCAGAAAAGATATCTGCTGCTAATTTCTCCCTCCATTCTTTCATATAATCTGGACGAATAAGACCAACATCTTTTCCAGCAAGCAAAAACTCAATATACTTCACGGTAAACATGCCACAATCGGATCTGCATTAAATCGAGTGTTAGTTTCAAGGAAAAAAATATTACTCAAACTTGGGAAATATTCCAAAATACTAACCCGTTAAGTTGTTTAGGACAACTCATTTTTTCGATGCTAAGATTTTCCATACCATAACTCTCATTCAACTTTGCGCATATCAACTTCGGGAGAATATTTGCTATGTCAATAATCTCGTTACGCTTGATGTAGTCTCCCAAACTATCATAAACTTCCATCTTTCGCTCTAGTATATTCACTCTAAGTGCAATCCAATAACTGATTATACAACAAGGGATGTATAGGAACCTACAATCCTTCCAAGATTTACCTAGCATCGGTGACTCACTATCAACATATCTAACCAATGGATCTACTATTTTTTTGTGCTCTTCGTCATTGTCCTTCAAATAAGAAACCATAGCAGCCATTTTCTCCAATTTCTTTCTTATAGGAATCTCATAAACAACCTCTCCAACATTTTTCACAACTCCAAGAAAATACGTATCCAAAATGCATGAAGTTTGATCAAACAAATGTGGGTATTGGACAATCCGCTCTCTTATATGATACATGGCAGTGTTAATATGCTGTACAAAATGAATCAGACATTAAATATAATGGTTAAAAGAACGTAAATTAATACCTCATATGGTAAACTTACATCAGAGGTAAGCCACTCTCCACCCAAGAGGTCATCAAAAAACTTCCTCGACACATCGCAAAATGTCAACCTTAATTGTTCACTAAAATGACAGCACATTTAATATTAGAAATATTAAATAAAATACCACAATTTATATTTATTTGCACATGCAATTACCTTTCCCCAGCTTTTTCTAGCCATCCGTTAAGAGCATCTTTTTTAGAATTGTCAACAACTCTGTACGGATCAAATTCAGTGATATTTGTCAATTTTCTTCGTTTTGAAGGATCCGTGTAAGGCGTGCACTTAGAGGGTCCATGTTTACGCTTTCTGCAACCGCGTCCCAATAAACCTGCAAATTTTGTTGTGTATTAACTAAAAATGTTCAAATAATATGAGCTTATTATTTTAACGAATGATTAATTTAAACTCACGAACCTGCATCATTCTCTTTTACTGATTGATCATCTTCCTCACTAACTTCAACAAACTGATCGCCTCTTGTACAATCTTCTTCTTTTTCATGTACGTCTATTTTAACATTTGAAGTGTCTTTATCCCCACATGGTTGTTCAACCTCTAAAGGTACAGAAATAGTAGTATCCACTATAGGGGCATCATCATCTCCACCATCAAGAGTTGTTGTCTCCACTTGATCACTTGTTGGTAGCACCACATTCTTAGGTAACTCACCGACCTTTTTGTCGAGCGCACTAACATTCTTGTCAAGGGCATCGACCTTCTTGTTGAGGGCATCAACCTTTTTGTCGAGTGTACCTATGGCATCCAATATTTGATTCAAAACACATAATTGAGTTGGTTGAGGTTGAGGAGATACAACATCTGGAGGAGGAGAAGAAGGACGACACACGTTCTGTGAAAACATATAGCATAAATTAACAATTTAGAAAAATATTTTGAAGATTACATTTTAGGAAAAATTAGACAAGTAAACTTACTTCCTTCCTCATTCTCTTCGTTGATGCTTCATTTGTCTCATTTCTCCGAGGGGATACTCTTGCTTCCCTAATGTATTCCCCACTTCCATGATCAAACTCCTCATAGAAAAGTTTCATATGAGGTTCTTCAATCTCCTTAGGTGTAGCTTCCATGCATGTGAATTCGATCTAAATTTTTAACAATAACATGTGTTATTTATATAAATCGAACTTGAGTTGTAATAGTTTTATAAAATTAAGATATTCATAATAATCAATTTACCTCTGAATTTTCCAAGACATCATTCACCTGATCATAATTAGGTGTGAGTACTGATTTCCAAGAACACATTGTTGGGAATTTATCTATAGTCTTTGATGCACCAAATGACTCTATGATGCCAGGGATACACTAAAAAACCCAAATCTTACAAATAAAATAAATGAATGAAGTTATTCATAATAATTATAACAAATAAAATATTATTTAATGTATAAATTTGAGTGTACCTGTAATGCTAACGGAAAGCCCCAAAATGAGTATTGTTCTTTACTTGTCGTCTTCTTAAGAAATCCATATAATGTGAAATCATAACACTTTCTTCCCCATGGATATCTATTAAAAAGCTCTAAATCATCGACAATATCCAAGTTCACCACCTCAATTGACGTGTTAGGCCCTTTGGCTCTTAACACACTCTCATAAATATACACAAATCCTAATTTGTACCTATCCTCCTCATTCTTAGCTCGTTTCTCAAATGCTTCTTTTAACTCCCGTGGTAGGACTGATTTAGCACCGTTAAAATACTCTTTTAACAGCCTTTTTTTGTTGGGTATCTGAGTATTGAAGTCCTTTTCATCATCAGGCTTTAAACCTGTGATGAGTGTAAAATCCAACAAGGAGAAACATAAAAGCTTATCACCAAAGCCGAACCACAATGTATCACTAGTAAAACTGGTGCGAGTCTTATTAGGCGACTTTCTTCTTAAATATAGACTATGCACCAACTTCCCAAAAAACTGTATGTCCCCCATTCCCCGAAACTGGCCAAAACAAGAATCTTCCAACATCTTCTTGTGTGTATCATCTAGCTTATTATAAACCGTGTCAACAATTGATGGTGTGCTTCGTGCACTTACTTTTGCATCAAACCAATCTGCTACGGGTATATCATACTCCATCATGCAGGAATACTATCACGGGATCAACTTTAACACTGCATGTGCAAAGACAGTTGTACTATTAAGCTTCGAAAAAGAAATAGAATTACTTCCTAATTAATAAGATTATCGGTTTCTAAACTAAATACACCTCTCAAACAACCCCCAAAATTAGAATTCACAATTATCGGTGTGATTTCAGCTTAAGGAATAAAGAATTTCATGACAATTGAAATGTATTACTCTTCATTAGTGGTTCAACCGAAAACTAATACATAAAGAGAGCCGAGGAAATAATACCAAAATCACCACTTCAACCCTTGAAGCTGTGATTTCAGCACAATAATCAGTTGCTCAATGTCTTAATTTGGAAAGTAATGCATAAAAAAGAGTGAGTATGAATACTAGAGGACTTAATATCAACAAATAAACTGGTTCAAATCATCAAACAACCAAAACTAGACAAATTAACAGTAGTTGAGACAAGAAATTAAAGCTTAAACAATGAAAATCTATGGTAGGTTACGCTGAAAATTATTCACTTTTGCACACAAAATCCCTAACCTAACCTGCAATTTCCACCTCCACAGTCGCTGTCGCCGTTTTCCTCCTCCACTACCTTCGGTTTCTCTCTGCCGCCACTTTCCCTCCTCCGTGCCGCGGTTTCCTTCTCCGTTCGCCGGTTTTCAAAAGAAGAAGATGAAGGGAACTTATTTTCTTTTCTTCGCAGGGCTTTCTTTCGTGGAAGGAAATCTATTTTCTTTTCTTTTTTTACTTTTTTTATTAATTTTATTTAAAATAAATAATGGTCAAAGGGGCAAAAGGCTAAAATTGAATATGGACCGGGTTATCCGGCCATATTTGATATATCCCACAATGCAACAACTTGCCAAGTAAATCCATCAAAAAAGTCACACTCATCATCATCGTCATCTTCTTCTTCCGGATAAACTCCATCTTTGCATTTGTTCATCAATGGAATTCCACACAATCCTAGGTTTCCTACATATGAATCATTCTCGAATGTACTAAACTGACGAGACCCAGGTATTCGCCCGACAAGACTATTTTTGAA
Source organism: Ballota nigra (assembly GCA_947034835.1). NCBI lineage: Eukaryota > Viridiplantae > Streptophyta > Magnoliopsida > Lamiales > Lamiaceae > Ballota > Ballota nigra. Next base: position 13,378,203 of record OX344728.1, read on the forward strand.
AGATTTAACTTCGCAAGAAATGTGAGGTCAGTCAATTGGATCGGAATTTCACCATCCAATTGGTTTGACGACAGATCCAACGATTCAAGCATAGCCATATTCCCAAGAGAGGGGGATATATGCCCAGTGAGATTATTATGAGACATATTTAAGTACATCAAAGAATTAAGCTTTCCAATGGACTCCGGAATAATACCAGAAAAGTTGTTTACGGACATGTCAATGGTTGTGAAGGTTGTCAGGATTCTCTCCACATGTTGCTCCAAACCTTTGAAAACGAATTCCATTGATTCCCGATATTTTCTGAACCAATTATCATTGGCTGCGATATTTTCCTTCACATCTATCATGGCCCGAAAAGTATTGATATATCGACCAGGCAAATGGCCAGTAAATATATTTTGGGCTATGTCGAAAACTTGCAACTTTGGAAATGTGGCATTCGTCTTTGAAGGGAGTAATAAAGTGCCATAAAATCTATTAGACCGCAATACAAGGACTCGAAGTGAACGGAGAGTCTCCGTCCAAAAGGGAAAAGTATCTCGTATTTCATTGTTTCCGACGTCTAGAACCTCAAGTTGTCGACAATTGGGAAGGGTTCGGGGTAGAATTCCTCCAAGTTGATTGCCATTCAGGTTAAGAGATTGGAGAGCGCAATCCTCTTTAAAAGTCAATGGAATGAGACCACGCAGGCGATTTTTGCTTCAAATGCAAGACCTCCAAAGATCTGCTTAGGTTTCCCAAGCATTGTGGAATTGGCCCTTCCAATTTGTTATTTGAAAGATGGAGATATCGAAGAGATCTCAAGTTGCAAATGGATGATGGAATCTGTCCTGTTATGTTGTTGGAATGGAGTATTATATATCGAATGCCCGAAAGGTTCCAAACTGAGGAAGGTATTGTACCTGAAAGATGACAAGGTTTAGACTCTCTAATTAATACTGGTTGGTAGAACCTTAAAAAAAAATGAAAGATCGATCTATATCACTAATTGTGAACATAACTAATTAGTGGTCTAGTTATTTGGCATACATATATTTGAACCTTACATTGATAAAAAAAAAAAAAAACCTTAAAGTCAAATTTAAGAACCTTAAAGAATTAAAATTTCCAATGGAGTCAGGAATATTACTTGAAAAAAGGTTTTCAGACATGTCAATGGTTGTGAAGGTTGTCAGGATTCTCCGCACTTGTAGCTCATAATCATTGGAGACGTATTCTGTTATCTCATCATACATATTCAACATATCAACACTGACGGTTATATCTTCCTTCACATCTATCATGGCTCTAAAACCATTAATGAAATATAAATCTGGCAAAGGGCCAGTAAATGAATTATGAGCTATGTCTAAAACTTGCATATTCTGAAATGTGACATTTGTCTTTGAAGGGAGTAAAAGGGTGCCAAAAAATCTATTAGACCTCAAGACAAGGACTCGGAGCATATGGAGAGTCTCCGTCCAAAAGGGAAACACATCTTGTATTTGATTGTTTCCAACATCAAGAACCTTAAGTTGTCGACAATTGTGAAGGGTTCGTGGTAACATACCTCCAAATTGATTGCCATTCAGGTTAAGAGACCCAAGAGCGCAATCCTCTTTAAAAGTTAATTGAATGAGACCACGAAGGTGGTTTTGCTTCAAATGCAAGACCTCTAAAGAGCCGCTAATGTTTCCTAAACATGGAGGAATTGATCCTTCCAAACTGTTATTTGACAGATCGAGATTTTGAAGAAAGACCAAGTTGCAGATGGAGGATGGAATATCTCCTGTTATTTTGTTGGAATGGAGTGCTATATATTGCATGTTCGAAAGATTCCTAACTGCGGAAGGTATTGTACCTAGAAGACAACAAAGTATATCACATATGGTATTTTGATTAATGTGAACATAACTAATAAGTGGTCTAATCTATTTTAGAATATCATGTAGATCACCTTTCAACGTTTGTATTGTTAGGGAATTAAATAAATAAATTGGTCACGCATCTCTCTATAAATTTGGACTTTTAAAAGAGATGCAATTCTTTTATGGTATAAGAGCCTCTGGTTCATGCCCACGTCTTGGGTTCAATTACCGTTGAAAGCAACTCTTGCTGGAAATATCCAACTTATCAGGCTTCCAAGTATGAAATTAAATGTTTATAGTTGCCTTGAGGAGATTCAATTAAAGTGATTCAACAAAGTTCAAGTTATGAGCTTATATGAGTATTAAATGATCATGGACATTATGTATACATACCATTGTAGATTTTTAATTTGTTGAGGGACCAAAGTACAAATAAAGGATAACATATTATTATATGTAGGGTTATGGTCTCCAAACATCAGTAATGTTGACTACACATTCTACATTCTCTCTACGGAAAAGTGAAGAAAGGGTGACACTGGTTGTTTGGGAAATCATCATCCCAACTGAGAAGAATCAATCCATGGATCCAATTATGCCTCTGCTATTATGTTAAAGATTTTGTCTAACTTAAATTAATCGTGGAAGATGTCTAGATTGATTGATTATTTGTATTGAAATATGTTTATATATTTTTTAAAGCATGTTATGTGGATTTATTAAAATTTATAATAACTTCACTCATGTTAAATTTTCCGGACAAATAGACCAATTTCATAGAAAAAGACGTGGAAATTCACGTTAATTAGATATAGAGAATAGAAGATTCGTGTTTTTAGAGTTTCAATTCCCGGAATGGAGGACTTTAATCTTAATGATGGAGTTTGTGGAAATTAGGAATATTTGTGTTTTCGGACTGATTTGTCCTAAAATAGCACAATTACAGAAATAATATCCTAAAATATATAGCCAGCCGGAAATATAGTGTCCTTCTTTCACCACATCCATATAGACACTAGAGCCTAAAAAATGATATTTATTTTTTAAGATTGTAATTTTGAGGATTAAAAAACTTTAAATTATTCAATATCTGGAAAAAAATTACGACATCACCTTCATTGTCAACTCATCATTTTCACTACGTCCACATCATAAAATAGTGAAAGTAAAATCTAAATGGTTATTTAATAATAAATAAATATATTTTAAATTAATAGAAAATCTAAATATATTAATTAATAACTACTCGCTTCAAAGAGTATATAACTCTCTTTAAAAAAGTTCACACACAAACAAAGCTTTGAAGGGGAAAAATGTATACATTCACAAACAGATCTCTAGATTATAATGTATAAATTAATATATTGGGTAAGAAAGTACCACAAAAATAGATGCCGTACCTGTGAAGTCGTTTTCCGCGAAATTTATAATCGTTAAGGAGGATATGTTAAAGAGCTCCAATGTAATTGAACCACTGAAAGTGTTGCGTTCTAACAATAAGTGCTCCAATTGATACAGTTGACCAATTTCTTTGGGTAAAACACCTACGACAAATAACAACAAGCATTGCGATAAAATGAGAATTAAAGGTGGTGAAGGGTCATATTGTTTTTCTCTATCGTGACATATATTTAATTTTATAATTTGAGAATAAGAAGACTAAAAAAATATTATTTTAGAATTTTTTTCTAAATGAACGCTAAATTAATATCCTTGCAAATAATTAAAAATAAAAAATATATCAAACAAAACTCTGGGGATCCCAACCCCCACGCACGTTGAAAATATGAAACCAATTCCTGTTATTTAATTTGTTGTTCAATTTTCAGTCGCGAAAAAAAGGGTTGGAAAAGTACCTGACTAATTATTGGATCCAATTAAGTTTATAAGTAACGAACACTGCAAACACTAATTGTGATGAAGGGTTGTCAAGTTAAAATTACACGTCTCATAACATTCTTACGAAATATATTTTCTTCCAAAATTAAATTTTATCATATTTAGTCTCAATTTCTCGGACAGGGTCACATTTTGGTCCCAAATAGGCAGTAAAAAGCAAACAACGACCCTTTGAAGTCTGAATTTTGTGATTTCCGGCAAGGATGCTGCTGTAGCGTTTATGTCCACTACTTATATTTGATTTTTTCTTTTCTTTTACTTTTTATTACATATCAAGTATACTTAAAATACTAAAAGAAAATGAAAAATCAAATATAATTAGCACATATGGATGTCACATCAACACCCTTGCTATAAATCACCAATTTCGGACATCAAAACGACGACGTATTGAATTTGGGATCAAAATTGGACTTTATTAGATAATTTGAGACTAAATTTGATAAAAGATTAATTTTAGGACTAAATTTGTTGTGTAAGAAAATTATGGGTTATTTTGTAATTTAAATTCGCGTCATTTCTGATGGAATACAAATTATTATTATTATAGAGAAAACGGACCTGTGAAACCGTTTTGCGATAGATCCAAGTAATTTAGGTTGGTAAGATTTCCAATATCTCTTGAGACTTCCCCACTCAGCTTGTTGCCCTGTAGATATATAGCTTGCAAGGAAGGCATATTCAAAATATCGATGGGCAGTGCGCCAGTAATATTGTTGTGTTCAATAGCAAGAATGGCCAAGTTTTGAAGATTGCCCATCTCCTTTGGTATAACACCTGCGAAGAAAATGTTAATTATTTTTATGTTGATATCGCGGTCCGGTCACTAATGTTAATCGTTTTGGATTCACAAGAAAACTTGTTTCCGGGAATCGGAATATGACAGCAATAAGAACGAAATTGAAAATCAACAAGAACACCAGTTTACGTGGTTCGGAGATAAAGCTCCTACGTCCACGGGATCCGAGAGGATAGAGTTTTCACTAAGAAAGGAATTGGAAGTTACAAGTTACAATCACACAATCTCACAGTGTTTCGCTCACAAAAATGATGAAGTTACTTCTCTCAGCTGAGAAGCCCTCTTTTATAGATACAGAGATTGAAAACGAACCCTAGATTCGATTCAGTTGTAACAAACTCAATGCAAAAGTAGTTATCCAGCTGGCTAACGACTTCAATAACCGCCATAGTTGATTCAGTTAGAACCGCCATCGAATTAGCTCCAATTTGGTGTATTTCGCGAATAACGGACTTCAGGATCAGATGACAGGACCTCCTCTGGCTCTGGCCACTTTCACCAGACCTCCTCTGATAGACCTCCTCTGATAGACCTCCTCTGATGTCTCATCTACTAGACTCGTCTGACCAGACCTCACCTGATGGACCTCTTCTGATAGCTCTTCTGCCTGACTTCTGTGGTTAGTCTTCTCTGGTCAACCTCATCTGGTCCATCTCCTCTGGTACCCCAAATTTACTAATCTCTCACGGCTAACACTTTACCAACATAGCCTCCTATTGAATTAAGCCCAGCAGACTACATACTTCACATTTGACCCTTCACAACTAATATTAGATGGAGCTTGAATCGTGTATCTAAGAAACAAAGAATAGGCTGTAAGATAAAGTAATTTAAGTATACCATTTAAAAGGTTTACATCAAGTTGTATAATTTCAAGAGATGTTAAGTTCCCGAGGGCAGCGGGTATCTTCCCACTGAATGAATTGTAAGCCAACCCCAGGAATTGAAGTTGTTGACACTGGGACAGATCTGATGGAATTTCGCCGCTCAGCCCATTGTAACTTACGCTAATCAATTCAAGAAATGGAAGATTGAGGTGAGTTGGCAGACTGCCGCTCAATTTATTATATTGTTGTTATTGGTGTGTATCCGACAATGTGAAACGAAATTTAACAACCAAAACCGAGTCAAGGAAAAATCCTTTTCCCGCAAGACTAAATACGCCCTGTATAGTGCTTACAGGATCGTGCGTATAAGTCCCCAAAGGTAAAACGGTTTACCGTCTCTGAATCAGTAGCACCACTTAATTCAGAGGAACAACGAAAGAAAGTGGAGTTATGAACTGAACTACTCTAAAAATGGATGCAAAGAAAAATCTATGCGGTTTTGTATGCAAAGAAAGTTCATGTCACTATTTCTAATAAATGCAGATGAGGCCTAATTTATAGATACGTTCAACACTCTGGGTTGTTGAGATAATTGAGGGATCACTAATAATAGTGGCCCTTGATTTTAGGAACTCCCCAACGTGGGGATTAAGAAAATATTCGGATAAGAACAAATCAAATCCCATGAAATATTTATCAAATTCCTGAAAAATATTGATCACTTATCTTTGCGTATTAATTTCTCACTCACCAATATTTGGTTTTGAGATTTTAAATACACCTTGATAAACTAGAACACTCAATACCAAAAATCTCCAACAATCCCCCACATGAGTGAAAATTGTAACTATAGTTATGCAGACACATCGTTCAGCTCATTTGAGACTTTATTGCTTCCGGATAAGTAGCTTGTGGCTTTGAACTTTCCGTAGCCAAACACCATCGGGTACACCGGCGGCTTAGTGGACATAGTGACTTGAACTAATCCTCCTTTATGTATACCTAGTCAACAGTGTCAGCACAATTCAGTCTCGACTCCGTTTCGTTCTCACGTTTTTGTCCGTTTTGGCCATGGACGCCCTTTGATTTCATAAATGTTTGGTCGAAGCGGCCCCCACTTCTCATTTATATAGGTGATCTCCTTTTTAGTATCCCGTCATACTCAGTATCTTCAAGACCTAAGGAATCATTAAAAGTTGTTAAGCTTAACCTTACCACACGTCAACGGGTTTTGCTACACCTTAAAGTATAGAGTTCACTTGAAGGGATTCGAGAATAGGTTTCCAAGAGTATTTCAAGTGCACAATTGAGTGATTCATAACTTAGTTGTCTCATTGAACCATGTTCTTGGGATCCTCCAATCATCATGGTTGAGTTACCGCTATGAACACACTTTTATGTGTGGATTTTAACCTCATTCTCCTTACCCGAAATCCTCTTAATCATCTCATCTTTAACCGGCCGGGTTTTTGTCAAATTGCAATCACCATTGCATATTTGTATAGAGGATTTTCATGACACAACTCCCCCCACATTTCTTGATGGGCTTGGAGTCTATGCCAAAATATCTAATTCACTTTTGTGAATATTTTTATTTCCACGTCAGGAATTTTCGATTTGTTCAACTAACACCGATATGGTGCCTTTTATAGGTCACCCCCCACACTTCGAGATTATCATAGGATTATTATATCCCATTTTCACATTTCAAAAGGTTTTATCTCCTTGTGTGGTGACTTTACACGAATAAAATTGAACAAATTCGTTTAACTTTTGGAAATAATTCCACTAGGCATCACTGCCTTTTGGTTTTCCATTTAGCATCAAGGCTACGCCTTTGCTAAATTCCTCAAATTCAAATGTATCCATGGAGAAAATCTTTTACCCCCCACATTTGAATGTATCATGGCAAGAGTTCCTCCCCCATGTTCGAATTGTTTGTTCATTTCATTTAATATTTCATCTATATTAAAATTTTGAACACAATCTCGAAATACATTGGAAAACCAAATGTTTTGAAATTATACTTCAAGTCTGAATTATAATTTAATCATGGTCAAAATACCAAAATTAAATTAATTTTCAGTGTGGTCATATTTGCCACCATTGACTCCTAAATAATTCGTCACTGAATTATACGAGTCAAATCTTGTGAATTAAATTCACACTGCTTGTGCTCTCTCGCACAATTTCAAATGAGGTCCAAAAATGCCACCATTTATTCGCGAGCAATTCTTAAGCAAATTTTACGAATCTTTTGGACTAAATCCAAATCACAATTTGCGCTCTCAAGCACATTTTTAAATGAGGCCTTAATTGCGCTGACTCAAGAATAATTCTCAATGAATTAAAAGAGTCAAACCCCTTTTGTACTAGATCCAAATTTACAAATTGCGCTTTCTAAGCACAATTTGTACTCTTACCCCAAATCAAAATTTAATTTGATATCAAGGGGATCCAAATTTATGGAACAACATCCATAAAATGGCCCAAAATTATTTGGCCCACAAAAATTAATTTGAACATTAGAATTCATAATAATTCAATAAGTTCCAAATTAAATTTTATCAAGAGCCCAAAAATTTAATTTTGGCACAATTAACATGCAACCTAGAGATATGGTAATTCAATTAACCATCAATTTACGCATGAACTCATCATCATGCCGAAATCAAATTCTTATTTTGGTTTGAACACTCCAAATAGCCTTATTCTACCAGGGAACCATTAATGAAAATGATTTAATTCACAAGGCCCAACAATGAAAATGATTTAAATCACAAGGCCCAACAATTTAATTATTAGCCCATTAATTTAATCAATTCAATTTCTCTATTTTCCAATCAGGCATCCTACTGATCAAATAGATGGACAAGAGAGAACAGGTTTGTTTCTCTAACCCTTTCTCGAACGGTTACCTCCCCCCCCCCCCCTTTTTTTTTTGTTGACCAAGTCAGACAACATCTTTCGAAACACTCAACTCCTGTCGACGAAGCGAGATGATGCAGCCGGTGGTTTGAAACTACCGCTGGCGTATTTCGATGCCAAGTATGAGGGTGGCCTGAGCAAGCCAACACAGTCGTCGACCTGCATACTTCCCGACGCACCGTCGCTTCAGCAACACCGGCGCGAGACCTCCTCGCCGGATATGGCAAGGCTTCCGATCATCGCATTCAACAGTGTCGTCGTGCAGTGTCGAAGACCAGCGCATCCGCGCTCGAAATCTCTCGATCACTCCCTGAACCAGCCACGCACGATTCCGCGGTTTGACGTTGCGTGTATCGGTCTGATTAAACGTCGCCGCCATCATGGGATGTGGTTACAGCACACCACGGGGAGCCTCGATTACACCCTTGTGAATCGCTGGCTCGCCGGCAACATTCTCTTGCCGACAATCCTTATTTCGGCGCCACCAAAACTGGTGGTGGGGATTAACCTCCTCCTCCACCGATCTGGTCTACGAATGATGGGGACAACGTCGCCCATTGATCGCTAATCGACCGCCACCATGAGAGGCACGGTTACATAGCAATGCCGTTGATCAGTTGTGCAACTGCACTACCACCATGGTCAGGCGTCACCCACTCTGGCCGGATCTGCAACCACATGGTGTCGCAGTCAATCGCGGGCTCCTGAAATTATTATACCAAAATTTTCTAATGAATATCAATTCATTCGCGATAAATATCTGGTCATTGGACATCATTAGCCAAGTGAATCTTTATAAAAAATAGTTTCTTAAAATTCAATTAACAATTTCACCAAGTTAAAATTTAAAAGCATGGACTTCCCTGACGGATTTTGTTGCATCTCCGCATGAACTGCTATTGGACTTTGGATGCTTGCGTCCAACACGACGAGTCCTTCAATTTGGATGAACAGTAGAGTAGTATCGCCATATTAGAAGGCATTATCGAAAACACACATATTTAGTCTTGCGATTGTTGTTATTGGTGTGTATCCGACAATGTGAAACGAAATTTAACAACCAAAACCGAGTCAAGGAAAAATCCTTTTCCCGCAAGACTAAATACGCCCTGTATAGTGCTTACAGGATCGTGCGTATAAGTCCCCAAAGGTAAAACGGTTTACCGTCTCTGAATCAGTAGCACCACTTAATTCAGAGGAACAATGAACGAAAGTGGAGTTATGAACTGAACTACTCTAAAAATGGATGCAAAGAAAAATCTATGCGGTTTTGTATGCAGAGAAAGTTCATGTCACTATTTCTAATAAATGCAGATGAGGCCTAATTTATAGATACGTTCAACACTCTGGGTTGTTGAGATAATTGAGGGATCACTAATAATAGTGGCCCTTGATTTTAGGAACTCCCCAACGTGGGGATTAAGAAAATATTCGGATAAGAACAAATCAAATCCCATGAAATATTTATCAAATTCCTGAAAAATATTGATCACTTATCTTTGCGTATTAATTTCTCACTCACCAATATTTGGTTTTGAGATTTTAAATACACCTCGATAAACTAGAACACTCAATACCAAAAATCTCCAACAATGACAAAGACATAAGTGTTAAGGTGGATATGTTGAATATAGAGAATGGTATAGCACCGGTGAAACTGTTATTTCTCAGAGATTAGTAGTCAAGTTTAGGTAAATGCCCAAACCACGGTGGAATCTCTCCTTCAAAGTTGTTATCTCTGAGTGAAAAAACCTTCAACCGATGCAAGTAAGAAAACTCTCGAGGCAAACTGCCACTAAATAAGTTGTACCCAAGATCAAGAGAAACGAGAAAGGAGAGATTTCCTAGCTGTGGTGGAATAGTGCCTGAGAGACCCATGTTGGAAATATTCAACGCCGTCACTCTGTGGTGATGCAAGCTGCAAGTGACGCCAAATTCAACTGCAAACAGAACTCGAATTTGTCCAGTTTCTGGTGAGTATTTGATAAGGGTCTGAAGTAATAAGTGCGTTTAGAGAAAGAAGAGCAGATTGATCAGTGGCGAGACTGGAAAAACTATTGACTAGACAAGGGATTTGGAAGGATGTTACTAGTAGTAGTGCGAGTGTGAGTGCATAGGCTAAAACGTTATAACAAGTTTTGGCCATGGCTGCAATTTTTATGTGCTAAAAGGGTTGTGAAATGCTGATAATATAAGCGGAATTCCAAAAAAGAGTCATGGTTGGGAAACAATTTTGATGCTACGTAGATATTTTGTGGAATAGGAACAGTCTTTACTGCATAGTTTGTGGTTATGACTTGTAGAGTATATGCTACGGCAATACACTTTATGAATTATAATTATTAGATAATTTAGCTCCTTGATGCACACACGATATTAAAGCATTGAATTTTTAATTGGGGATATTTCTTTTTAATGTCTCTGTATTTGGTCTAAGGATACTACAAAAATAAATAGTGTTTTTGTGATGGAAATTTTAGACGAACATATAATATGTCACTAAAAATAGGAATTATCGACGAATTTGAGATGGAAAAAGTAGATCAAGCACTTTTATAAAAAAAAAAATTAGAAACGAATTACAAAATCCATCATTAATGTCTCTGAAGTCGAGACCCATTTTGTAATCCGTCGTTAATCTCTCCAGGTTAGAGACGGATTCCAAGATCCGTCTTTAAACTTAACTACGTTTTTTTTTTTATCTGTCACAATTCGGAGAGACAGTTTTTTAGCCTCTAATCCAGGGATATTATAGCCTGATTACAAAATCCGTCTCTAATTCGGAGGGATTAGTCACGGATTACAAAATCCGTCTCTAATTCGTGGCTCATATTGAATTTTAACGGGGTGGGGCGAGGGGTGTAGGGGTGGGGGGTTTGTTTCTTACCGCTGGGGGTGGGGGGATTAATATTTTTATATGAATTTTAATTTAATTTAATTTATATATATATATCATATATACCATAATAAAATTTTAAAATAAAATTCAAAAAGTGTGCCACGTCAGCGTCACCGGTTGGGTGACTTTCTGTAACCGGTTTTAGGACGAAAAAGTTAATTTTTGAAAAGTTAACGGACTAAAAAATAAAGTCAAAAGTTAGTAGGACGAAAAACAAAAGTGACCTAATTTACAGGACAAAAAACTCTATTTTTCCTAACAAAAAATATAATTGTGCATTTTCAATTTGTAGACAGTGATAGTCACGTCAATAAGATTGAACCCACAAGATTTTGTAATTAGCGAAGACTCTCATGTCACATTCTTTATTATTTCCACAAGGGTACTTGTCTTCATATGGAAACGAAACGATACCTTTTTCCTTATTTTTTTCTACAAGAGTTGTCTTTATTTATTTGGAAATGGAACAAATTTGATCTACAATCTCCAACGTATGCTTCAGTCTAAGGCAAGTATCTCACGTCTACTTAACTTCAAGAAACGTCCCAAAGACGATCTCTCACTTCTAATCTAAATTAATTTGTTTTCAAGAAAAAGAAGAAGGCTGGCAAGTAGGGGGATAGAATGAAGAAATCTTTTATTACGGTCCACTAATCTTTGTAAGGAAGACTCGGCTTTTAAGTCTTTAATCAGTCAATGAACAAAATCAAATCAAAATGTATACATATTTAGCTGACTCATATTTTATTCTTATAGTTTGTTTTTAATTTGAAATAATATATTTGTAATTTTGTCTTTTTGAAACGAAATGAAACTTTATAATTTATAATATGCAAACACGAGAGTTGAGAATGATACATACCCCCTAACAAAAGATAATTAGCCAAATTATTAGCGTTCTATAAACTTTATGATCTTGTAATAACGGTACTGTTGCAATATAGCTGTACAAATGTTTGCAGATAGGAATACACTATTTGTCTCCGCTTCCACATTTCAATATTTGAGTTTCTTTATAGGAGTACCTATGAAACTACAACTATGGCACTCTATAATTCACTTCACCAATTTTCCTCGTTAAAAATATTAACTTTACAAGACAATAAAAAAATAAATCTAGACTATCAACACAGGAGAGAAAATAAAAATTCTCAACACATAAGAAAAAACACAGGAGAGTTAATCCAAGACTCTCAATTCTAGAGAGGCAAAAATGGAATTGCCCATTGATTTATGTGAAAATTGCAAACGAAACAAAAATAATATGGATAGCAGAAAAAAAGAATCACGTTAAATTGGCAGAAAATAAAAAAAATGGCAAATATAATACACAGAATAATACCTTCAACTAAGCAACGAAAATTAGTAGATTGAATTATGAAGCAGCAGCATCACCCCTTGAACCAAACCCTTACAATCAAGCGTAACTTTGAGAAGGAATATTTTATTCTGTTAGAATTAGAAGAAAATATTGTACAAAGGTTGTCCTAATATCTACCCGACTCCCTGTTTGAGAAAATAAGGAATCATTGGTTTCAGCCCATCTTGTTAAGAGAACGTTCTCTAATTTCGAAAATGTTTTCTCTAATCTCAATTTTGAAACGTTTTCGCCACATAAGTTCTGAAATATCCTGCAGCAGAGAAAACAGGGGATTAACATAGTACTCTTTTTTCCCAGGAAAAGTGAGGCTACATGATTCTTTCCTTGATTATTCTAAAACAAGGGAACAGTCGTCGCACCTTTCCGATATATTTTGACATCGAATGTGAAGTGGTGCGTAACATTCGTCATAGAAATTAGCTGACCAAAGTCATAAGTAGTTCTTCTAATCCAGATTTCAGGACATTAGTAATTGAATGAATATATGCCAAATGGGAACTTGGAGAAATGGTTCTGTTCCCACAACTATTGCAAGGTTGAAGATAGCTTCCACAGTAACAACCCAACCCACGGGAGGGAAATATACAATCGTGCGCCTCACTGAGCAGAAGAGGCGGGGTGGCGGCAACTTGGGGCTAGTGTTAATTGGAGAACAGCGTGAGGCTTCAAACTTTAAGTTTCTCCGGCGAATTGCTTCCAATTTCCGGTGATGAATAGCGGGAGGCTACAAGCTTTTCCGGCGTCGATCGAAGTTTTAAAACACAGATTCCATTAATGGAAGCTGAGAGTACGACGCCAAAGAGAAGAAAGTTGTTGCCCTCGCCGGAAAAGCAGAGTTCACTCCCCCAGCCTCACGGTTGAAGCCGTCGTTGGAGTCAAAATTATGCTTGTTTCGATATTCAACTAATCTTGACCGCCTCTGTCCCACAACAGAAAGGTACATGCATTTATAACTCAAAAGTATCTAATTAAAATATGAAAACTTAGACCATGCAATCCTCTAAGGACATAATCTTCCTCAATTTATTGGAATTAGGATTTAGCAACGATCCCACGAAATTCCAGATTCCAGGAGCACTTGAACTATCAGAAAAACAAAAGAAATAAAATCAAAATTAAAGGAAGGCAAAATTAATGGAACATCTCACTAAAAGATACACAGATTCTTCCTCGTGTGCTTAACAAGCTAATTTCTATAATAATTGCGGAAAATTGATCAAGGAAAAGATGTGCGATATTATAATGATTAATGCAGTTCAATTCTGAGGAGGGATGATGATTTTGCTATACTACACTAGATTTAGAAACAACAAATACAATTTTGAGCCATATATATCCCTAATACGTTTGTCAGAACAGTAATGATTGCTAAATCATCATATTAAAGTAGAACTGTGAAGAGCTTTATACTATAAGTTCAGAAATCTGGGGATGGAGTAGGATTAAATATATGACTGGAATGAGATCATTAATAATTAGCAAAGTTTGTACTAATTAGTATGCATAATTCTGCCAATTTTGTTTGCACAAATTCGAGCATAATAAAATTGGTAAACTGCAACATAACTTATTATCATCATGATATGATTTAGTAACATTATGATCTATACCTGGTAGAATATAGAGGTTGCAAGGTCTTACCATTGTATTTCAATTGTTGCTGAAGAATTGACATTTGATTTTTTGCAGTTCTGCTAGAGCTTCTTTAATGTTCATCCTCTCTCTAGGGGATTCTGTTGAGCACTTCAACGCAACCACTAATATAGATGATACACATTGCAAGATCTTGTCGCCGTGTTCATCATCACGAGTAATGAATAAGTTAGGATCTACAACCCGATCTGATGATTGGGAAAGCAATCTTTCAACCCAACTCTTCAAGCTCAAATCTCCACAAAACATATCATCACTTGGCCTTTTTCTTGTAAAGGTTTCCATCAACATCACACCATAACTATAAATATCACATCTTGTGGAAACTAGTCCTTCTAGACCCTACTCTGGAAGAGAAAAATTTAATGCATGGAAAAAGATGTGAAATTTAATTTGATAAATGAACAAGGGGTAAATGTTCACCTGGAGCAATGTACCCGAGGGTGTTGGTTAGCACCGTGCTCTGCTCGTCACCTAGCAATTTAGATATCCCAAAATCACAAACATGGGCAACCATCTCCCCATCTAATAACACATTACTAGGCTTCAGGTCACAGTGAACAATGGGTGCTGAATAACCTTGGTGAAGATATTCCAAAGCAGAGGCATTATGTCCAATCTTTGTCTCACATCCAAGAAATAGTTATGAGAATACAACCATTTCTCAAGGTTTGCATTGGGCATGTACTCGATTACTAAAGCCTTGAATTCTTCATTGGCGCAACTTCCGAGGACTTTGGTTACATTCCTGTGGCGGATGTTGCGTAAAAATTCACATTCAACATCAAAGCTGCCGAAAGCAACTTCTGAGTGCTGGCTAAACACCTTCACAGCGATCACCATTCCATCTCTAAGAATTCCTCTATACACAGAACCATAACTCCCAGTTCCTAGTAGATTGCTTTCATTGAAATGTTCGGTTGCCTGCAAGATTTCATAATACGAAAATCTCTGTGGAACAATAGACACCAATTCGACAATTCTACTCACTGTCTTATCTTTCCTTTTGCATCTTACATAGATAAAGGCCAAAGTGACAACCGTGATGAGCAAAACAACTCCGGCAAGAATAAATAGATAAAACTCCACCTTCTTCCTTGTTGATTTATAACTAGAAAGAGTTGGACAAAGTGCGATGCCATGGAAGCTTGAAGTACTGCATAGTGCACCATTACCCTTAAAAAAATCCATAGTGAAGTTTTTGAAAGGGCCACCGCTTGGAATCACTCCATTCAAGGTGTTGAAAGATACATTGAAATATTGAAGGTATTGAAGCGCCTCTAAAGACTTGGGGATAGAGCCGGAAATGTTGTTGTTGGACAAGTCCAGAGCCACCAAACTGATCATGCTCCCCATGGACTCAGGAATAGAACCTTCAAATCTGTTATGTGCCAGAGATAAATTGACCACCCTCTGTAAATTCCCAATCGTCCTAGAAAAGTTATTCATTGCCAAATTGATATAGTTTGCTGCCACTAAACCACCAATCTCCATAGGCAAAACCCCACTCAAGGAATTTGAGGACAAATTAAGACCCAACAAATTCTTGAGGTGCCACAGGCTGGATGGTATGTTTGACGTTAGGTTGTTGGAATCTAGGTAAAGATATCCTAAGGACTTGAGATTTCCTATACATTCAGGAATGGGACCAGATAGTTGGTTTTCACCCAAGTAAATTTCATACAGGCTTTGTAGATCACACAAGCCCTCTGGAATGGGACCTACGAGATTGTTGTTATATAGATATAATCCCTGAAGCTTATCTAAATGTCTGAAGAAAGAAGGTGGAATACTACCAGACAACTCATTGCTGCTTAAGTCAAGTGTGGGCAAGTTCCATAGATTGTGGAGATCATTAGGAATGCTGCCCTTAATTCTGCAATTGGTGGCAGAGAATACTTGGAGAGTGGAAGATAAATTCCCAATGGAAGGCTGAATGGTGGCATCTAGAGGATTACTATCGATGAGCAAATACCTTAAAGACGTGCAATGTGTTAGGGAAGTAATGAAACTCAATTCGGAAGAAGAAGATTCAATTCTTAGACTATTGTTGGACAGGGATAGGGATTCAAGGTGAGTTAGGTTTCCCAGGGAGTGAGGTACAGGACCAGTTAATATGTTGTCCCCGAGATTGAGAGTTGTGAGATAAGCGCAGTTAGTGATTGAGTCGGGTATTGCTCCACGCATATAGTTATGTGCAAGTGTAATCCATTTTAAATTGGGTGAGGCAATGCACAAATGGGCTGGAAGACTGCCTGATAAATCATTGGTATCAAGATCAATATATTCAAGTGTTGAGATGTTAAAGATCTCCGGTGGAATTGAACCACTCAGACTGTTGACTTCGCAATAAAGGTCTTGCAAATGGTGAAGCTGGCCAATTTCTGTGGGTATAACACCTGCAACCATCATTAAAAATGAACCTCATATGAGGGAATATAATACTGTTTCCGTCCAATTTTATTTACCCATTTGACTTTTTTTAATATTAATGTAAGATTTAATTTGTAGTATTTAAATGGATAAAATATTTTTTATGATTGCATATTATTCAATTTAAGTACATGCATAAGAAAAATGAAGATACTTTTCTATGTAATTATTAGTAGAATGAGAGATAATCTAAAAGTGTTTGAAGAGAGTGGATAGTGAAATGGGTAAATAAAATTAGGACGGGGAAGTACAAAATTATTTTAGTAGAGAAAATGGACCTGTGAAGCCGTTTTCCGCGAGATCCAAATATTTGAGCATTGTAAGATTTGCAATATCTCTTGAGATGGGGCCACTCAGTTTATTGCGCCGTAGATATATAGTTTGCAAGGAAGACATATTGAAAATATTGATAGGCAATGCACCAGTAATTTGATTGTCTGGTATACCAAACTCAACCAAGTTGTGAAGCTTGTTGATCTCCTTTGGTATAACACCTGTGTTGAAGATGTACAATTATTTTGAAGTTAGATGCTGAAAGATTTCCGCCTCATCTAAAAGTCCAAACTTGTAGAGAGCGGGCATGAGCCTTTTTTGCTCTGATAACATAAAAAAATTTCGCCTCATCTAAAAGTCCAAACTTTTAAAATAGTGTGAAATTAATTCATATAATTATTTCACATATAGATATCATTGTGGGGCCACTAATATTAAATGGAGCTTGGAATCATGTAACCAAGAGAGTAGACTATAGAAAAAAGTTGTTAATTTGGTCCTGTGAAAATTTTTCAATAACAATTTTGGCCCCACGTTCTTTTTTGGTCTCATGTTTAGTAAATT
The DNA here is from genome assembly GCA_947034835.1 of Ballota nigra. Classification (NCBI taxonomy): domain Eukaryota; kingdom Viridiplantae; phylum Streptophyta; class Magnoliopsida; order Lamiales; family Lamiaceae; genus Ballota; species Ballota nigra. The sequence continues at coordinate 13,395,709 of OX344728.1, forward strand.
TGGTCATTTCCGTTAATTTTTTGGGGACTAAAACAGCAATTTATACATTCTTTTGGATTAAAACTGCAATTTTCTTGGACCAAATATAATTATAGATTAGTTGAATAAAGGAATAGTCCCTAGTAGAGAATTAAAAGAAAAAAACATCAACCGCTGCAGGAGGGATAAATCTGGATCGAGGAAGAAGAGATTTAAAAATTAAATATTTTGCACGCACAAAAAGTTAATTAAGCATGTTATATATGCATGTATATATACCTGTTAACTTGTTAATACCAAGAGCTAATCTGTGTAGAGATGTTAACTGCCCAATTGCTGCGGGTATCCCCCCGACAAGGACAGCGTTTGAAGTTGTGAACACTCGGACAGATTTGATGGGATTCGGCCGCTCACCTGATTCTTCGATACGTAAAGCCCTCGAAGAGATTGAAGATTGTGGCATATGTCATTTGGAAGGCTGCCACTCAATTCATTTGATGTCAAAGCTAAAAATTGTAGAGTGGATATGTTATATATAGCTGATGGTATAACACCCCATAGATGATTGAATTGCATGCTTAGAAGTTGCAGATTAGGAAGCCTCCCCAGCACTCCTGGAATTTCCCCACGGAGAGAATTGAAAGAAAATTCGAGAAAGAGTAGATTTGATAGGTTAGAAAGGGAGTTTGGGATGAAACCAGAGAAGCTGTTGTTGCTGAGGGACAAGTGCTCCAATTTAGGTAAATGGCCAAGCCATGACGGAATGTCTCCCGTGAAGTTATTGACGTTGAGAGATATGGTGTAGGTGAGATAGCTCTTGAGGTAAAGTGCCGCTAAAATGGTTGTACGTGAGGTCGAGGGAAAGGAGGAACGAGAGATTTCCTAGCTGTGGTGGAATGGTGCCGGAGAGACCCATGTTGGAAATATTCAACGCCGTCAATCTGTGGTGGCGCAAGCTGCAAGTGACGCCAATCCAACTGCAAACAGAAGAAGAATTGGTCCAGTTTTTGGTAAGTACATGATAAGGGTCTAAATTGAGGAAAGATTTCAGAGAGAGAAGAGCCTGTTGGTCGGTGGTAGATGCTTTGGCAAGACAAGGGATTTGGAAGGATATTACAAATAGGAGTGCATATCTTGAAAAATAATACCAAGTTTTGGCCATGGCTACAAATTAAATGTTGGGAGTAATTGCTGATATTATATAGAGGAAAGGAATCAATTAATATTATAATTTGTTGTCATGACTTGTGGATTTTAGGCTACGGCCGAACACTTGATAATTATGAGAAGTCACTTGATTATAATTTAATTAGCTCTATTTTATAAATTGATTACTATTATCTGCATTAGCACGAGATTCCAATTGGAGGGTTTAGAAGTATATATGAATGGTTTTGATTGTTAATTTCAAGTTCATTCCGACTTCAAGTTGAATTGCAGTTTGATTCCACATTTCGTACTACTCTGTATGTGTTTACCTGTCGTTTAGAGACAATATTTTTGTTGGAATTTAATTTTAATACCACTAACATTAGATGATTTGTCATAATTTAATTAAAAAATTGAACCGACTCAGCAAAATTTATATGTTTCCATTACTTGGGCTTCTTGAAACGAAAAATATATTGTTTAAGAAATTTTTAGAATAAAAAATAGTTTAGAAATTTTTCGAAACAAAAAAAATGTGATAGTTAAAGGGGTCTTTAATGTATATATTATGACAATGTATTTTATTCTTTTGATATAGAATAATATCGTAATCATGCCATGGTGAAAAAATATTAATGTGCAGTTTAAAATATATATGGCATTGGGAGGAGAAGTCACGTAATGTGGGAAATGATTATGTAAAGCTTGAAATATATGTATTATATGGTATTTGGAGGAAATGTCATTAGTTCAGCTTGTGGTATGAGATCTTAATGGTAGACTTGAAGACTTTTGGACTCCATAAGACTCCATAGTGAAAGTGGAAATAATAAGTCTTCTTTGAAAATTTGTATAAATCCATAAGACAAGCTATTTCTGATTGGACTCGAATAAATTTTGTTAGGGGAATTGATTTGCAAGAAAAAAATGATTGTTTAAAGGCCAAATTTTTTAGAAGAGATTGCAAAATAAAGTAGAGGAACTAATTATTTCATATTAATTAATTCCATTTTATCATCTAGTGCTAGTCACTCTCCATATTCTCAGTGACTGAAGCACTAAATCTTGTTTGCCATTCCAAGTAGGCGAAGACTTAATTGGTTCGACAATTTGTTGTTGGTGATTAATTCCTTTACATTTTCTTTATACAGTCAGAGTTTAAACAGAAAATTTTCCAACAAATTTTTGATAAAATTAATTTTTTTCCAAAATTAATATTTTATCTGCAGATTTATCCAAATTTCTCTAAAATGTCCAATTTATATCCCATATTTGCCAAAAAAACTAAGCAACATTGTTTTTCTAATTGAGTGGCACATGAGGAGTGAACTTGTGAATTTATAGCAAAGAAGCTGATCTAACTGTCATTTAATTTTGTAATTAAACATATATAACGTGAACATTACAAAAAATCGCAGATTTGCAACGGACTTTGCGACGGCAAAAATTCGTCTAAAAAAAAAAAAGAATTTTACAATGGACAAGTGCCTGTTGCCAAAACAACCGTAGCTAAAATTTAGCGACGGATTTTAGCGTAATCGCTAATTACAAATAAAAAATTGATTAGTGTGATTTTTACTCGAAATTCATGCACTTAATTGCCTATTTTGTTGGATTTTTTTGTAATTATTCACATTTGTGTTTATTTTTGCAGGAAAATGAGATTAATTGAATCAAATACGAGCCATTTTTATAGTGAGTCAGAGAAGAATAAAAATCGAGGGCAAAATAAAAAGAAGAATTAAGTTTGATGGAAATTAAGTTCATCAATTGATTAGAGGCCTAAATTAAAATTGAAGAAAGACCCATTCACAAAATAGGTGGGAATGGAATTTGGCTGCAAGCATATCACGCGATGAAGAAGAAAAAAAGAGCAGCTGCCATTTCAAAAGCTCGCGGGCCCCATCTTTTCTAAAAGAAGAAAGGTCAAAGTTGCCTTTCCATTTTGGAAACCCACGTTCATTTTAACTAGAGAGAGAAACAATGGTCGAGATTGAGAAGGAAAATAACAGCTGAAGGTTCAATTTGAATTGCATTTCGTATTACTCCGTATGTGTTTACCCGTCGGCATAAGAAACTTTTCGGTCATTTAGAGACAGTTTTTTTTTGTTGGAATTTAATTTTAATACCATTGAAATTGAATTTAATAAACAAAATTGAACAAACTCAGCAAAATTTGTGGGTTTTCGTTACTTGGGCCTCTTGAAACGAAAAATATATTGTTTAGAACAAAAAATAGTTCAGAATTTTTTCGAAACAAATTAAATGTGACAGGTAAAGGGGTTTTTAATGTATATATTATGACAATATATTTTATTATTTTGATATAGAATAATATTGTAAACATGCAATGGTGAAAAAATATTAATGTGCAGTTTAAAATATATATGGCATTGGGAGGAAAAGAAGATAGAATCCAACTTGATTTCTTCAGGGTGAAGAATTAAATCTTTTATGATAAGGAAAAAAAATCTCAATTAATAAAGAAAAGACCGCTTGCTTGGAAAATTTCCTCAAGCTTTCCTAAAAATCCTTGCCAACATTTACGGAATCAGAAGGTCCATTTGCCCATACATATATTTATAAAAAGAGAGGGGATAGACGTGCAGCCGGAGGAGCCATCCATATACTATATATTACGAACCCCAGCCACCATCATTCACGTACGCAGCGGAGAGAATTAAGAACGGATTTGTGTGAGCAGTCACGACGAAGAAGTTGATTTCCATGAGATGTTCACCACCACTTTTAGTTAGTTCTCGCGAATTTTGGGAATTTCTAAGCTTGTGTTTTGATGATTGCTAATTGAACCCTATTTTATTCGTGAGATCTTTTACACGAATTATTTATATTATCTATTTTTATGGTTTAATTGCTTGAATAATTAATTTAACTTGATCACCTAGGTTAATTATTTCGTGCATTTTTGCTAGTTCATATGTCGTAAACCGTAATTGTTGCGATTATATGACAATTGGTAGCAGCTAATAATATTTACTAGGGTGAATAAATCGAATTCTTTCGAACTGAGTTTGCGTGTTTGGGAATTTGTTTGATCTTTATCCTAGGGTTTAATGCTTCTACCAAATTAAATTTAGATCGTATCTAGACTGTTTGGTTATAAAGGTTCATTAAATGGCTTATTTCAATAGAATAATATTAAGGGATAAAACCGATGAACAAAGCTTGTTGTTTATCGAGGGTCATTAATCCGTGGGTAAAGTTGAACAAATAATACGTTTGATTAGCATAGTCAAGACCAAGTGCTGAAAGAACCGCGAATTGGAATGCGTTAATTAATTGAATTTCTAGTGTGTTATTTATTTGCTTAGTTTATTTAATTTTTATTTTAATAGTTTATTAGAAAAATCATTCCAAACTCCCCCCCTATTTGTTTGTCCCATCAATCATCTCAAAATGCATAATTTTGATTTCTACGTTCCCCGAGGATCGACCCCTTGTTTGCCACTACTACAAGTTAGTAGAGTAATTGAGGATTATTTATTTATTGTAATTTGGTGTGCCTCGACAGCGCGATCTAAATTTTGGCGTAGTTGCCGGGGAATGGTGTAGAATTATTTTTGTGTCTATTGTGTGTGATTAGTGGGGTAATTTTGTTTTATGTTTTTGTTGGTATTTTTTTTCTCTCCGTAATCCCCCGTTTATTTTGTTTGTTAGTTGCACAATTTATGCAATTCTGACACTGGGCTATCCAGTGTCACTATAGCAGCGAATTTTTGCAGCTTGTTTCTATTTAGTTTTTTGTGTCGTTTTTTTTTGTGTTCGGTTTCATGTGTTTTTTTTTTTTTTGTATTTTTCAGGTGCCTAGGGTTATGGCAGCTGAACAAACTTTGAAACATTTAGCAAACTTACAGCTTCCACAAAATTGGTTTTGCATAGTCTACCCAACTGGCGGTAATGATTTTGAGCTTAAATCTAGTTTGATTCGCATGTTGCCTGTGTTTCACGGTCTTGCGGGTGAGGATCCACACACTTTCTTGAAAGAGTTTCATGTCGTCTGCTCGAACATGTGACAGAGGAACTATTGAAGCTGAAGGCCTTCTCATTCTCTGTGAAAGTTTCAATAAAGGAATGGTTATACGATTTGCCTTCCGGGGTCACTACTTGGTCTTAGAAGGAGCATTTGTTCACTACTTGCCACTGCTGTCGGCCGCATGGAAGCTCATACTGGTGGAAAGCTACCTACCCATACTGAAGTTAATCCAAGAAATGTGAGTGCTCTCACATTGAGGAGTAGGAAGCAGCTGGAAGAAGTAAAAAATCTTGTTTCGTCAACTCCGGTAGATGAAAAGGAAGAGAAAATTTCAAAATAGACTGACACTGTGCTACTCAGTGTGGAGCAGAATCCAAAAATTAATAATGAACAGGTTAGTGCTTTAGTTTCCAAGTCCTATTATACTAGTATTTTGTCTTTTCCTTCCAGGTTGGAACCACAACCAATGGAGAAATATTTAGACAATGGGGTTGAAGTAGTCTCAAACGATGTTTGTATTGTAAACTTTGTTCACAAAGTTCAAACAACACAAATAAAAACTGCATATGTCGGTCTCAAGAAAGCTGAAGTGAAATATGAGGTTCTGGGATATGTTAAAATTTTAATGAAGTTCCTCGCCAACTACCGAATGATAAATGAGAATGAGAAGATCATGATGGGTGGAAGCATTGCTCGTCAGAAAATTCTACCATTTGACCAAAAGGATTACTTCATTCCTATAACGTGAAGAAATTGAGGTTGGTCGTCGAGCTAAAAGACGTTAAACAAAAGTGCTCTACGGAAGGCAGCCTTTATTATTTTTAATATTCGTATTTTTTTATTTTGTGGTTTGTCTTCTTCGTGGATTTCTTCATGTTTTTGTCCGTAGTCTTTTTTAATTCTTAAGGATGACGGCCATCCCAGTCTGTGAGCACTTTATTCAATCTAGGTGACTTCTTTCCATGTCTTGCACATCCTCCTTGTTTTTCTTTGATATTTTATTGTTGCTTGAGGGCAAGCAACATACTAAGTGTGGGGTGACTTGACCATAAAATACTAAGGGGTGACTTGACCATAAAATACTAACTTTTACTAGCAGTTACCCTACAAGAATATGAGATCACTGTAATATAGGTAAGTATATGGACCAAGTAGTATCAAACCCGTGAGAGAATTTGCACGCGAGTAAATCCCTGGAAATCTACGCGTCGTAGCTAATATGAATGCGAATTTGGTTGTAAAACTAATATTAAATTATATTCTACAAATTACTATCTAGTGAACAGAAATAATACTATTCTAGCTTCGGTATGAAGTGCAAATAAGATGGGTGATGCTTTGGATAGGATTCCTTACGTATACTAACGGAGTTGGTACGTTAACTAAAATAATCGTGTTGTTCTAAGTTAAAATCCTAAGTGTACTATAAACTAGACAATCAACTTCCCTAATCTAGCACAAAGAATTGTAAGAATAAAAGCTCAGAAATATCTCCAATACTCAATTCTAACAACTAACTTCACTAACCCACTAATTAAATTATATGAGTTGCGCTTAATTACTGAGGCCCTAATTTAACTAAGGTGGCTCGGTCGTCCTCCCTAGATAAACCGGATGATTATAAACCCCTTCAAAAACTCTCTCCTTAAGCTTATTCGTTGATAAAAACCGGTGAACAGAGCTTGTTGTTTATCGAGGGTCATTAATCCGTGGGTAAAGTTGAGCAAGTAATACGTTTGATTAGCATAGTCAAGACCAAGTGGTGAAAGAACCGCGAATTGGAATGCGTTAATTAATTGAATTTCTATTGTGTTATTTGTTTGCTTAGTTTATTTAATTTTTATTTTAATAGTTTATTAGAAACATCATTCCAAACTCCCCCCTATTTGTTTGTCCCATCAATTATCTCAAAAGACATAATTTTGATTTCTACGTTCCCCGTGGATCGACCCCTTGCTTGTCACTACTACGAGTTAGTAGAGTAATTGAAGTTTATTTATTTATTGTAATTTGGCGTGTCTCGACAGAGCGATCCACCGTGCCCAATATTGGCTACGGCTCGTGCTTAAAAATAGATGCACGACCAAGTTTTGAGCCACACGGCCGTGCGAGGATGAAGGGTTGGTCGTGCGAAAAAGGAGGCTGAGTCAGGTCGAGTGATGAGCGAGGTAGAACCGAGTTACACGGAGTCAAGGGCTAAATCACCGAGTTGAAGCCTATTTTTACTGAGTTTGACCGAGTCAAGAGCAAGTCAACTCGGCAGATGGGGAAAAAGTGCGAAAATTCATATTTTTCAAGGATTTAAGTGCAATTTCTTCCCAACACCCTCATCACACACTTTGAATATCATTTTCATAAGATTTTGAAGGGAGCTTTAGAACCCTAATCCCCTAGAATAGTTTTCTTCCATCTTTTATTTTCTTTTGCATTTTTCTTTCATTTCTAGCCTAGATTAGATTATATTGAGCTTTCAACTAGTAGTTGTTTACATTTCAAACAAAGATTGGAGAATGTTGCAGAGTTTAGTTTCCATTTTATCATTTGAGGTGATATCTTTCTAATTCTATTGCAATTTATTTTGAATTCTATGAATTTTATTTCTTATTTAGCATCCTTAGCCATGAGTATCTCTTCTAGAACCATGGACTTAGTCTTATATGCTTTGGGTGATTTAGATTATGTGAGAATTGAAGTTTGCTTTGATTTATGAATTGATTATGTAAATTGAATGATTAGAGTCCTTAATTGTGGATTACTTTAGCTTTGATGACTTGTTTTTAGTAGATTATGCATTTCGTTTGAATGGGTAACAATACGAAAGTTGAGCTCATTACAACGGTTGTTTAATCGACGGATATGCGTTTTCGAATACTATAGTTAAACTTCTAAGACATCGAGAGATGCTAGATAGTCTAGAACACTCTGAATCTGGCATTCGAATCTTCGGAATGAGAGTTTATTGATTTGATGAGGTTAATTTGATATAGCCTAATCATGATATGAAACATAAGAGAGACATGAGTTAAGCTAGTTTCGATAATTGCATAATCGACATCATCCGAAGCATATCACCACTCCTTACACTTCTCACGAAGTTAGATAGATTTTCTTCATTGCTTGCTAGTTTTCTTGTTTTAATTTCATTTTTTAGTGTTAGACCAAAACCCGAACTCGTACTTTCCATTTCATAGCATGCCAACGTGAATCGACTTAGCTGACCACTTGCTTTCCACGATTCGATAATTTTATAATTTGGTCAATTGCCTTACTATAACAACGATTTCGTACACTTGCGTGTGAGTTCGATTTTGTGCATAACGAAATAGGCAATTAAAAATACTGTTGCCAATTGGTCGGATCAAGACCCGTTTGGGTCGAAAAAAATTAACAGCCGTTTCTATCCATCGATATTCAATACAAAAAAGATGCATTTTTGCGACCAATATTAGCGACCGCTTAATAATCGGTATCAAAATCATGTATTAGCGACCGCTGAACGATCGAAATTGACCGGTAGTCTCTAATAAAAATTTGCAACCGCCTACAAAATCGGTCTTAGGATTAGCGAACACTGATTAGTGTGATTTTAGCTTGAAATTCATGTACTTATTTGCCTATTTTATTGAATTTCGTGTAGTTAATTGCATTAAAATGATCACTTGTGTTTAATTGTCGAGAAATATATTTGTGATTTGTTTTATAGGAAATTGAAGCAGTTTTGGAGCAAAAACGTGCTAATTGAGGTTGATCGAGAAGAGTGGTTGAAAGAAGAAAGTAACATGGGCGTGAGAATTAATTTCAAACAATTGATGGCTTATTTTATTCTCGTAGCAGCTGGCCCATTATGAAAAGAAATGGCCCAACATTTATGAATCAAAAGCCCAAGAAGAACCCATTTGCTACTAACTAATTGAGGAAAAAGGGGTACAATATCGTTCACGTGAATTCTTTGGAGGAAAGAAAGAAACAGCAGCTGGCTAGCTATCCTAAAGCGGGCCCACTGCTATTTTTGGAAGGTCAAAGTCTGCTCAATACGGAAAAAGGAAGAGATAAGCTTTTGCTGCCATTTTCAATTCAAGAGAGAGAAAGAAGCTTTGATAAGAAAATTGAATCCACGCCATGGCAAGAAAGCACTCACGTCGGAATTTCCGAAGCTCGCCGCCGCCACCATCTCTTATCAGGCCACCGGAATAGAGAGCCTCATGCCCGTTCGAAGCATTTCGCACCGAATTTACAAGCCCACGCACCGGAGAAGCCATTGAAGCCGGAAAAGCTTCGAACGTCGCTGGAACGAAGCTCACGCCATTAATGGAGGGCGACGGAAATACGAAGCTCGTTTGCTGGAATGGATACAATCAATGCCGGAATACGGAGCTGAAAGCAGAGAGGCCGGGAAGCTGTCTATGTCGCCGGAATTTGCAGAGCAAGGCATGAAGAGAACGACGTCGTTTTGAGCAAACAGTTGCACGACCAAACCGAGCCGAGCACGGTCGTGCGGTTTTGCTACGGCTCGTGCCAAATATTGGTGCACGGTCGTGCGATGATGAACCAAACCGTACCAAGAAGAAAACTGAGTCAGAACCAAGTTCGCGTTGAGTCCGAGCGAGTTACACCGAGTTTGAGCAATTAAAGCTTATTTTTATTGAGTTTGACCGAGTCAAGACCGAGTTGACTCGGCAGAAGGCTAGAAAATGCGAAAAATCAAAATTTTCAAGGATTAAATTGCAATTTCGTCTCAATCCCCTTATTACACACTATAAATACCCCTAATCATCAGATTTAGAAGGGGAACCAACACAATGCAGATTTAGAGAGAGCTTTTAGAACCCTAATCCCCTAAAATAGTTTTCTTCCATTTTTTTTTATTTTTCTTTTGCATTTCCTTTAATTTATAGCATAGATTAGATTAAATTAGATTAAGCTTTCAATTGGTAGTTGTTTACATTTCAAGCAAGAATTGAAGAATATTGCAGAGTTTAATTCCATTTTAATTACCGAGGTGATATATTTGTATTTCTATTGCATTTTAGTTTGATTTCCATTAGTTTTATTGCTTATTTAACTTCCTTAGTCATGAGTGTCTCTTCTAAAACCATGAGCTAAGTTTCATATGCTTTGAGTGATTTAGATCATGTGAGAATTGAAGTTTTGTTTGATTTATGTCTTGATAATATTAAATTGAATGATTAGATTCCTTGATTGTGGATTACTTGAGCTTCGATGACTTGTGTCTAGTAGATTATGCATTTCGTTTGAATGAGCAACAATACAAGAGTTAAGCTCGTTGTGTAATCGAAAGATATGAGTTATCGAATGCTATAGTTAGATGTCTAAGACATTGAGAGATGCTAGATAGTTTACAACACTCCAAATCGAGCATCAAAACCTTCAAAACGAGAGTTTGTTGATTAGATGAGATTAATTTGATCTAGTCTAATCATGATATGAAACATAAGAAGGGCATAAGTTAAGCTAGCTTCGGTAATTGCATAATCGATATCATCCTAAGCATATCCCTCCCCTCTGATTAGGAGTGAAATTGTTGAGTTTTGTAGCCCGATTCGTCCCTATTTTGTGCGTATTTAATGAGTATTTAGAGTTATTTGAGTATCATTTTTATAAACTTATAAATTTTTCTCTTTGATGCTCATATTAGGAAAGAGGTGGTAGACTAGTGTTTAATGAAGGGATATCCGACCTCCGGGGAGCGGTCTGTGACACCCTCGGGACAGGTTATTGATTTTAGAAAATCTGGTCCCCGGTCAGCTGCCTACGTGCGCACTGGGAACGTGGCCATTGATTTATCTGCTTACTATTTTCTTACGAGTACGAAAATTGGAATATGAGTAGAAGGAGAAAAGATGTAGTACGGAAATGGTTCGGAAGGGATTTCACAATATGTGGAAAGTAATTTTGGCAGCCTTGGCAAATACGTGAAATGGCTTTGGGCTTTGCCCCTAATGTGAATCAACTTGTGATGTATCAATTGTATGTTGTGAAACATGTTATGCCCAATAAATTCTCACGTGAACTTGTTACTCCTGTGATATGTGTTATTCTTGATAATATGAACTGCTTAAATACATTAAATATTTTATCAATGAGTATAACTTAATATACTTCGGATTTACCAATCCCATGATGTTGCAAATCACCCATACATGAGAATTCAAATCTCACGCCCCTTTTTCCCAACCCCCTTTGCAGATTTCGATTACGGGGAGCAGGGACAGTAATATGGAAGACTCGGAGTTTCCCCGTTCCATTAAAACACTATTATTAGTACAATATTGCCTATTATACTTTATTTTTAAATAAATGTAATCGCCACTACACTAAAAGACGATACTACTTCCCGCATGATTCAGTAACTAAAACTCGGTGTGTAATACCATGAAGATACTAAACTTTCCTTACTTATATTTATATGAATGCGTATGATACATTATAATATTTCTTTTCATTTTCTCATTGTATAAAACTCGTCTTTCAATTTTGTTATCTTTCTTCAAAATTTTTTATAGTTCGGTTTTTAGACTAAAGTGACACCTCAAATCCGATATAATTAATATATCTGGATTTGGGGCGTTACACAATTCCTCGGTCAGATTTGGTAAACTACGGAGTATCGGTGCGATTCGGATTCCTTATGTGTGCTGCAATTTTTGGGATAAAAAATTCTAGTGTTCCACCATTTGGAATGATACTTGAGCGATTTGATTGTGATTTATCTTGGACGAGGGCAATTTGTGAAGTAATTTTGTGAAGGGTTCAAGGACTTGGAATGGTGGCATGTTCTTGATAGTGAATTTGGGAATTATCAATGAAATGTGCGTAAGCTTGAAGCAATAAATGGGTTTATTAAAAAAAAGAAAGAAAGAAAACAGCTAGCATAGGTAAATAGGTTTATTTAAAAAAGTAAATGGGTTTATTTAAAAAAAAATTCAAGGAGCGCATGATATTCACGCTCTTTAGTCCAGGACGGAAAATCGTATGAGATCATTTGTGTTAAAATAAGGACCAATTTCATGAGACCATATTCTCATGGAACCATTTGTGCAATTTACCCCATAATATATAGAACTTGGGGACATATGCACTGGGCTTTAACCCAGTGCAAACAAAGCATAGATCCGCCCTTGTAGGTAGCCTTTTCCAATGAGTCCTCCAAGCATCAATAAAAACCTTCCTAAAATGTACTTGCTCCTCAAGCTTTCGAAACCTTTCACATTCACTGGTTTCACCACTTCTTCATCTTCTTGTTCTCTTAGCCCTGTGTACACTTTTTTGTCTTGTAAATTTCATCTGTCACTTCTTTCCATATCCACTTATCTTCAACTTTTTTTTTTTTAGATTGGACTTGTTCAATAATAAGATAAGATCATCAAGCTGAGCTTTTTCTCTATCAAACAATTTTGCCGACTCCATTCCCACTTCCATTTCCAAACTGCCTCCTCCCACTCCCCTTTTAACCCACTCTACCATTTTAAAGATTACATAGATATATAATATGATAAAACAATCTCTCAATCTTACACCCTCTCCAACCCACAACTCATTTTAAAAAAAAATATGTATTCCTCCTATCTCCCACTCTCTTTTCAACACCCTAAAAAAATTACCCATTATCCCTTCCCCTAGTAGCTTTCACCACCTCCCTCTACCACCCTCTCACCCTTCTCCTATTATCCATCCTCCGTCCAAACAGCTCCCTACACCACCCTTAACAAAATTTTGATTCAATCATTCTAGCCCATAAAATCTCCCTTTCATTCAGGAACCGAGAAGAACCCCAAAACAATCTAAATCTCGTACACCAAGCTCCCTTTAGATTTTGAGTTACAGATAAAACCTCACCTAACCCAAGCTAATTTTCTCTCACTCCCCCCACCCCCACCCCCACCATCCAAGAAGTTTCTTTGCATTTTAATAAGATCCCTCCACACACATTTAGGTAGACAATAAATGGACATATAGTATATAGAAATGAATTCAGCACCGCATTAAGCAAAATTAGTCTCACACCGAAAGTGAGCTTTAAGTTCTTCCACTTTCTCAGCCTCTTTTTAACTTTCTGGGAAAATTGTCCTTTTAGTCCCATATGAATCCAAAATACTTTTGGTCCCCATGATCAAAAGTGGTCATTTTTTTATATTTTCTTATAATCATCCTCCCCAATCAATCCCCCATGCCACAACCAACAACTTCTCATTTTGCCCATTGTTTAAAAAACTAGAGCACAACACAAGTAGTGTAACCACCACGAGGACAACCATTCATCAAACATATTGAAGGACAGAGAGTAAGAATAAATTTTCATTTTCATTCCCATTAAACAATTCTAAGCAAGCGCCTCCAGAATATTGAAAATGAATCAACAATTTTAATTTTTTTGCACACTATAGAATTACGAGCAGATCGTGCCCGTGTCTAACTAGGTTAACTAATACGGCACGCCCTTAATCCAAAAAGCATCGTTTTTGCATAAGGGGAAGCCAACTAGATTGCCACGTACGATATGGCCTAAAAAAGATTTGGCGCTCCCTGAAATTGGCACCTCAAGCTACGGCCTTAAAAAAAATATTACTCTCCAAAGGACCACCACTGAAAGAAACATTAAGTTACATAATACATCACATGACCACAACATTCTTTCAAATACATAAATAGAAAAGTTAGTTCAAGAAATGATACAGGGTTGTTGGACTTTAGAATCACCACCAAGCAAACTAGAAGTAGAAAGGATAAACCTTAAGATTTTTAGCAGAGTTAGACTAGGGAAACGAGTTTAAATAACAAATCGTCCCATAATTTATTGACAAAATAGATTTAGTCCCAAAATTAACTTTTATCAGATTTAGTCCCAAATTCTCTGATAAAGTCCCTTTTGGTCCCAATACGGCAGAAAAAGTCAACACGATGTTGTTTTGAAGTCTTAAATTGGTGATTTGTAGCAACATGTTCTAATTAAATTTGATTTTTCTTTTGATTTTTAAATATACATGATTTGTAATAATATTATAAGAGAAGAGAAAAAATCAAATATAATTAGCAAACGCAAACGTAATATACATCAGCACCGTTGCCGGAAACCACCAATTTTGAACTTCAAAATGACATCGTTTAATTTTTTCCTGTTGATTTGGGACAAAAATTGGACCCTGACAAAGAAATTAAGACTAAATATGATAAAAAGTTAATTTTGGAACCAAATTTATTTTGTCGATTTATAATATGATCTCCTGGGAAGACTCTAGCATCTGCAAAAATAATTTATTAACATTAATCATGAGCCGTTATTCCAATAATGTGATACCGAGTAAGACTAGGAAAACTCAAGCATCTGCAAAAAAATATTTCGAAAGCTACAACTCTTGGTATTAGTTTCTCTTGATTTCACAATACGCAGGACTTGTTTTGACATATTAGGCTAGAAAAAAAAATTAATTTTCATAAATTTAAGCATGTGACAAATTAATTTCATCAAATTTAGGCCTGCAAAATGACCTACATTGCTAAAATGCAATCATACTGCAGTTGCTGAGAGTTGTTGAATTACACATGTTCAGGAGCCTAAACAATGATATAGAGCACAAAGTGATTACAAAAAGACAGAGTAAACGTGTCTTAGATGCAATCTTACATATAACATTATCTTACACAACCATAATAATAGGCAAAAGAACAGAAAATGTACTTAATTAACGTACAAATATAAAATATTTAAACTTCAACAAGAGCTCCACAAAATTCCAGCTTCCACTTGTCTACACCTCTCCGCTTCTCACACCTTGAACTACATTGCTGCAAAACAAAAAATTAAGAAAGACATGTCAGAAAAATAAAGGAAATAAAATAAAAAATTATACAAAGGAAGGCAAATTAAATAATTGAATTGACAAAGTCAGAACTCTACAGTAACATTTCATTAAAACTGTAAAACATATTCTTTCTCGTGTGTTTTAAAAACTAAAATTCTATAATAACTAATTCTTTGGTTGTAAACATGGGTTTGCAAATAAAGATGTGCAATTTTTTAACGAGTAATGAATAAAAGCTCAATTCTGAAGAGGGATGACGATTCTTCAAATGTACTGATCATTTTTTGATACATCCCAATACATTTTGTACCCTTAACCCGGATTTTAGACACTAACAATGCCGCACCATATATATCCAAAACACATATGCACATTTTAGTAATTAATGCTACAACTAATTTTTAAGTAGAACTGGGTAGAGCTTTATACTATAGGTTCAGAAATTATTGATGTGGTAGACTAAATATATTAGACCAATTGATTTAGTAAAATTATGACAAGAATTAATGAGATAATTAATAATTTGCAAAGTTTTACTAATTAATTTACAGGATTCTGCCCTGTATGTTTATAGAGATTAAAGTTTTTTTTTTTTTTTTTGTTAATGGGACAAAAAAATACTACCTCTGTCCCAATTTTGTTTACCCATTTGACTTTTGTTGAATATGAGACTTAATTTATAGTATTTAAATGAATAAAATGATTTTTTTTATGATTGCGTATTATTCAATTTAAGTGCATGAAACAAAATGAAATTGTTTTTTTACGTAATTATTAGTGGAATGAGGTGTAATTTAGAAGTGTTTGAAGGGGGTAAATAATGAAATGGGTAAACAAAATTGGGACGGAGGGGGTATTATATTATAATAGGACGAGTAGTATTAGTGTGCATCAAGTAGTATGAAAAACACACACTTCTGCATGAAATGTATTTTTTGAATCAGCTATATCCCAAACAATTTTCAACAATACCTCAAGTGCTAATCATAGTATCATGAAAAATAATCAATAATACATCAAGTAGTGGTCAACAATATTCCAAACATTAATCAACAATGTTCTAAGCAGAAATCAACAATACTCTAACCAGAAGTCAACAATACTCCAATATTTTTTTAATTATATACTTTTAATTGAAAAATAAAAATTAAATTTATATTTGAGTTTAATTTTCAAGTGTGTGGTATACATTTAGGTGCATGCTAAAAATTGTGTTAGTGCAGTACCTGCGGTACTTGCAAGGGCAAGTTGTAGAACGGAGAAGTCATAGCTCCGATTAGCTATATAACACAATTTGGGGTTACACCTCCAATCATAAAATGTGAAATTATGAGTTTTATTATTTCTAAGTGATATAAGGCACTCCCTCATTATAGAGATTCGAGAGTAATTTTTTTAAACTATATCAGGACACACTCACTAACATGTTGTAATATTGTGATCACTAGTAGAATTTAGAGATTACAAAGACATACCATTGTATTTCAAGTGTTACTGAAAAACGGCTTTTGATTTTTAGTAGCTCTGGTAGAGCTTTTTTTATGTTGATCCTATCTCCAGGGGATTCTGTCGAGCACTTCAAGGCTAACACCAATACGGATGATGCACACTCCAAGATCTTGTCGCCGTTCTCATCATCAAGAGTAATGAATAAGTTTGGATCTACAACTCGATCTGGTGACTGTGGAAGCAAGTTTTTAACCCAACTCGATCAAGCTCAAATCTCCGCCAAATATATCATCACTTGGCCTTTTTCTTGTAAAAGTTTCCATCAACATCACATCTTGTGGAAACTAGACCATACTCTGGAAGAGCAAATTTTTAATGCATCAATGTAAGACATAAAAATTAACTTGATAAATTAAAAAAGGATAGTTGTTCACCTGGGGCAATGTACCTGAGTGTGGCAAGGGTGTTGGTTAGCTGCCAAACTGATCATACTCCCCACAGACACAGGAATCGAACCTTCCCAAAGAAAGATTGACCAAACTCTGTAAATTCCCAATTTTGATCATTGACAGGTTGATAACGTTTGCCGCCACTAAATTACCTATCTCCGGAGGTAGAAACCCGGTCAAGAAATTTGAGGACAAATCAAGTTCCAACAAACCTTTGAGGCGCCACAAGCTTGATGGTATGCTCAAAGTCAGCTTGTTGGAATGTAGATGAAGACCTCTTAAAGGCATAAGATTACCTAAGCATTCGGGAATGAGACCTGAAAGTTCAATGACATACCAGTTGCTTATGGAATGAAACCTCCAAGATTGTTGTTATGTAGATCTAATCGTTGAAGCGTATGAAGATGTTTGAAAGTAGGTGGAATAATACCAGAAAACTCATTGTTGCTCAAATCGAGTTCTATCAAGTTGCTTAAATTGCCAATATCATCAGGAATGCTACCCTTAATATTGCAATTCATGGCATAGAAATATTGGAATGAGAAAGAAAAATTCCCAATGGAAGTTGGAATAAGGCCATCAAGAGGATTATCACTGATGTGCAATTTGTTAAGAAAGTAATGAAGCACAATTCGGAAGAAGATGATTCAATTTTTAGACTATTGTTTGACAGGAATAGGACTTGAAGCAGAGTTAGGTTGCCCAAGGAGTGAGGTACAAAACCAGTGAATTTGTTGGAATCGAGATCGAGAACAGTGAGATGCGCTCAATTAGAGATTGAATTGGGTATTGCTCCGCTAATAGAGTTGAGTGCAAGTGAAACACCTTCAAGATTAGGTGAGGCGGTGCACAAATGGGCTGGTAGAGTGCCTGATAAATGATTGAAACCGAGATCAAGAGTTGAGATGTTAAAGATCTCCGGTGGACTGTTGGAGGTCAATCCAAGTCCCTCTAGTTGGTGAAGCTGGCCAATTTCTGTGGGTGCAACCATGATTAGTAAATGAGCACTGTCTGCAGGAATCTTGAACGAGTGTTGAGAGTAATAATAATAACAGAGCAAACGGAGCTTTGAAGATGTTTTCCGATAGATCCAATCGTTTTAGCATTGTAAGACTTCCAATATCTCCAGGGAGATTCCCACCCAGTTTATTGGAGGCTGACCAATATCTCTAGGTATAACACCTGCCATAATTAAAAAAGAAAATTTCAAACAAGTGTGGTGATGATGTAAGGGTGACATATATGTCTGTTCTGAGGGAAATTGATTTAAATAAAATGGTTTATACCCTGACTTTGACTAATTTTTTGAGGAATGAAAACGCTAGTTTTTGGGAAAACAAAAATAACGAGATTGTTCTACTCTCGGAGTAGATGAACGTGGTATATTTAATATCTCAAAAGCGATTTCCGGTGAGTGAGAAATTAATTTGGGAAGTTGGATAATTATTCATGTGTTTTACATCACATGAGAATGGAAAACTTGAGTTCCATCCCACATTGAAAACTTACAAGAAAGAGAATATTCGATGGAATATTATGTTCTTGCTTCACAAGAAAGAAATCGAATATTCTGTTCTTGCTTCCTATTCGATGGAATATTCTGTTCTTGCTACCCAAGAAAGAAATCGAATATTCTGTTCTTGTTTCCCAAGAAAGAGGTCGTCCTCATCTGCAGTGCAGATTTCCACCTATATATACTCCTTCATATCCAGACTTTCATACGAACCTTTCAGCCTACGAATCTTAGAGTTTAGAAAGTCTTTCGCATATACTTATTTCGTTCAATTCAAAATTTCGATTTCGTTCGTCGAGAGTTTATACACAGTGGTGCTGCCGGTGTAAACTGTTAAACCGTTTTACCTTTGGAGACTCATACGCACGATACCATAAGCACTATACGGGGCGTATTCAGTCTTGCGGGAAAATGATTTTTCTTGACATGATTTTTCATACGAATTCGTTTCGTATTTACTTTGTTCGTGCAGTGTTCGAGACACACCCTATCATAAACAACAATCGCAAGACTGAATATTTCTGTTTCGAATCACTGCCATGTCGAACCACGATTCCGACAACGATGTGAATATGAATTCACTATCGCAAGCTACTCCTAGCAAAGATGCAGGTAATACATCCAACTCTCCTGTTGTACCTATGGGTAAATCTGATCCCCCTTCTGCTTTTCAATTTGGAGACTTTGGAAGCACTCTTAATGAGTGGTTCAAAGCCAATCCCTTCGTGGGAAATTCCAATTACAATCCCTTCGTGGGAAACGCCAATCCCTTCGTGGGAAACTCTAGCACTAATCCCTTTGTGGGAAACTCAAGTGCTAATCCTTTCGGGGGAAATTTCGGCGGCAATCCTTTCGTAGGAAATGTCGGGGCCAATCCTTTATTGGCAACCAACCAGGCCTCCCTCCCGGGGACTGTTAGGCCGGTTGTGGTGAAAGGAGAGAAACTCGAAAAAATTTCGGGTAATGACTTCAAGAGGTGGCAAAAGAAGATGCACTTCTACTTGACCACCATCTCCTTGGTGAAATATGTCAAGGAGGATTGCCCGAGCGTACCCGCAGAAGATGCTGATCGGGAAACCAGGATCGCCTACGATGCTTGGATCCATGACGATTATCTGTGTAGGAATTACATCCTGAATGGGCTATCTGATGCCCTCAATAATGTATATGATGAATACCCAACTTCTAAGGCCTTGTGGGAGTTTTTGGAGAAGAAGTACAAAACCGAAGACGCGGGAACTAGCAAGTTCGTCGTCTCCACTTTGTACGAGTTCAAAATGGAGGACAACAAATCTGTTGTCGAACAAGTTCAAAAGCTGCAAGTGATCTTTCACAACATTGCAGTACAAGGGATGGAGCTGCCTGAAGCCTTTCAGGTTGCCACTGTGATTGACAAACTACCTCCATCTTGGAAGGAGTTTAAGTCCTACCTCAAGCACAAGCGAAAGCAAGTGACCATTGAGGATCTTGTTACCCGACTCTGGATCGAGGAAGATAACAAGAAAAGGGAGAAGAAGGGCTCGACTTCTTCTATCGAGGCAAAGGAGAACCTGATGGAGAAAAGTGAACCATCGCAGAAGAGGAAGCGTCAAGACGACAAAGGCAAAGGCAAGGCTGTTGCTGCTGCTCCTGCCCTGAAGAAATTTAGTGGGAAGTGCTACAACTGTGGCAAACCCAATCATCGGGCCGCTGATTGTCGTCAGCCCAAGAAGGAAGACAAGGGAAAGAAGAACTCCGTGAACGTTGCAGAATGAGAGCTCACGGAGATGGATATGTCTGCTGTAGTGACCGAGGTCAACATGGTGGATAACAAGAAAGAATGGTTCGTGGACACAGGTGTCACTTGCCACGTTTTCTCGGAGAAATCTGCATTCTCCACATATTCTCCTGCTGCGGGAAGAAAGCTCTACATGGGAAACCAAGCCTCGTCTGAAGCGGTTGATGTAGGAACGGTGGTGATCAAGCTGACATCAGGAAAGGAGCTCAAGCTGAAGGATGTGCTGCATGTCCCGAACATCCGAAAGAATCTCATTTCTAGCTCCTTGTTAGTTAGTAATCAGTTTAGGCTAGTGTTTGAATCCAATGGAGTTGTACTTAGTAAATTTGGCATCTTTCTAGGGAAAGGTTACCTCGAGAAGGGCCTTTTTAAGATGTCAGTTATGACTGTAAGCTGTAATGGCACAAACACTACTATCAATGAAAATGATCCAGTTTCCGTTTATATCGCTGAGTGTTCCAATTTATGGCATTTTAGAGTAGGACATGTAATCTAAATTCTATAAAACGATTGGTAAATTTAGATTTACTCAAAATTGATAATGTGGATACATCCAAAAAATGTGAAACATGTGTTGAAGCAAAAATGGTTAAGTTACCATTTAAATCTGTTGAAAGGAACACAACTCCTCTAGAATTAATTCACACGGATGTATGTGATTTAAAATTCGTGCAAACTAGAGATGGAAAAAAGTATTGTATTACTCTTATTGATGATTGCACAAGATTCTGCTACATTTACTTACTGTGAAGTAAAGATGAAGTTATTTAAGCTTTAAAAAATTATAAAAGTGAAGTAGAGAATCAATTGAACACTAGAATTAAAGCAATTCGTAGTGATAGAGGTGGAGAGTATGTGGCTTCATTTGAACAATTATGTGCCGAATTAGGCATCATACATCAAACGACAACTCCCTACTCACCTCAATCGAATGGTATTGCGGAGAGGAAAAACCGAACTTTGAAAGAGATGATGAACGCAATGTTAATCAGCTCAGGTTTACCTCAGAACATGTGGGGGGAAGCTATTCTGTCAGCTAACCACATTCTGAACAAAATTCCACTTAAGACTCAAGATAAGACACCTTATGAGTTGTGGAAAAATCGCAAACCATCCTACAAATACCTCAAAGTGTGGGGGTGTTTGGCTAAGGTTGAAGTGCCACTTCCTAAACAGGTGAAAATCGGACCTAAGACGGTCGATGTGATCTTTATAGGATACACCTTCAATAGAATTGATAAGACCTATGGTCCAGACTTCATCACGTATGTGTTAGAAGAAGAACCTAGGACTATCAAAGAAGCTCTTTCCAGACCAGATGCACCTCTCTGGAAAGAAGCAATAAATAGTGAATATGATTTGATTATGAAATATCATACATGGGAGTTGGTTGACCTCCCTAAAGATTGTAAGACCTTAGGATGTAAGTGGATCCTTAAAAGAAAGTACAAAGCAGATGGATCAATTGACAAGTATAAAGCCCGTTTGGTTGCAAAGGGTTTTAAACAAAGAGAAGGGTATGATTTCTTTGACACATATTCTCCGGTCACAAGGATTACATCCATTCATGTACTTATCGCGATTGCTGCTTTGCATAATCTCGAAATACACCAGATGGATGTAAAGACTGCTTTCCTTAACGGAGAAATAGATGCTGAAATATACATGGATCAACTAGAGGGTTATGTTGTACCCAGGAACGAGAAAAAAGTTTGTGAACTCGTTCGGTCGTTGTATGGACTTAAACAAGCTCCTATACAATGACATTTGAAATTTGATAATATTATGTTGTCAAATGGATTTCGAATTAACGAATGTGACAAGAGTGTGTATGTGAAAGATACACCAAATAGATTTGTTATCGTATGCTTATATGTTGATGACATGCTAATCATGGGTAACAATTCAAATGTGATCGTTAATACGAAAAACATGTTAAAGAAAAATTTTGACATGAAAGATATGGGTCTAGCAGACGTGATTCTAGGAATCAAAATAGAAAGAACTTCAAATGGTATTTCTTTACCACAATCTCATTATGTTGAGAAAATCTTGAAGAAATTTAAAGCATTTGATGATCCACCTGCTAAAACTCCACTAGAACAGAATGTTCATCTGAAAAAGAACAGAGGTGAACCTGTGAATCAGTTGGATTATGCAAGGATCATTGGAAGCGTGATGTACATTACAAATTGCACACGTTCTGATCTTGCATGATCTGTGAACAAACTGAGTAGGTACACAAGCAATCCAAGTCACGAACATTGGAAGGCTCTGAAAAGGGTCTTGAGATAATTGAAGTATACTCTTGACTTTGGGCTACACTACACACGACATCCAGCTGTACTTGAAGGGTACAGTGATGATAATTGGATATCCAATAGTAAAGACTCGTTCTCAACTAGTGGATATGTATTCACTATTGGAGGAGCAGCTGTATCGTGGAAATCCACAAAGCAGACGTGTATTGCCCGTTCCACAATGGAATCTGAGTTCATCGCTTTGGATCAAGCTGGCGAAGAAGCTGAATGGCTTCATAACTTTTTAGAAGACATTTCTTGTTGGAACAAACCGGTACCATCTGTAATGGTACATTGTGACTGTCAAGCTGCTATTGGTAGAGCTTTGAGCAGTATGTACAATGGAAAGTCGAGACATATTCGTCGTCGACATAACTCCGTTAGACATTTGATCTCAACTGGTATTATAACAATTGATTATGTAAGATCAATTGATAACATAGCGAATCCGCTCACGAAGAGCTTGAACCGAGATCAAATGAATAAGCTGATAGAGGGAATGGGTCTAAAAACCACAAATAAAACTGAAACAGTGGTAACCCAACCATGATGACTGGAGATCCCAAGAACTTGGTTCAAAAGGGAAAACTAAGCTGTGAATATTAGTTGTACAACACTTAAAAATCATGACCATTCCTGACAGTATTGTATCAAGTGTTAGTAGACCCGTGAGTTGTGGTGAAGGATAAGTCTTTGACTTTTAATGAATCCTATAAGTCCATGTGGGACTGAGTATGACGGGATACTCGAAAGGAAATCACCTATATAAATGAGATGTGCGGGCCGCTTCGACCAAACATTTAGGAATACAAAGGGCGTCCAGGGCCAAAATGGACAAAAACGTGAGAACAAATTGGAATCAAGACTGACTTGTATTTGCACTATCTGTAAGGTATACACTAAGGAGGATTAGTTCAAGGCATCGTGTCCACTAAGCCACCGGTATACCCGATGGTGCCGGGCTACGGAAAGTTCAAAGCCACTGGCTACTTATCCGAAAGCAATGAGGTCTCAAACGAGCTGAACGAATAGCCTGACTCTGTATAGGTGCAATTCTCACTCATGTGGAGGTTTGTTGGAAATTGTTTTAAATAAAAGGGTTTATACCCTGACTTTGACTATTTTTTTTAGGAATGAAAACACTAGTTTTTGGGAAAACAAAAATAACGAGGTTGTTCTACTCTCGGAGTAGATGAACGTGGTATATTTAATATCTCAAAACTGATTTCTGGTGAGTGAGAAATTAATTTGGGAAGTTGAATAATTATTCATGTGTTTTACATCCCATGGGAATGGAAAGCTTGAGTTCCATCCCACATTGGAAACTTACAAGAAAGAGAATATTCGATGGAATATTCTGTTCTTGCTTCCCAAGAAATAAATCGAATATTCTGTTCTTGCTTCCCAAGAAAGAGATCGTCCTCATCTGCAGTGCAGATTTCCACCTATATATACTCCTTTCATACGAACCTTTCAGTCTACGAATCTTAGAGTTTAGAAAGCCTTTCGCATATACTTATTTCTTCCAGTTCGAAATTTCGATTTCGTTCGTCGAGAGTTTATACACGGTGGTGCTGCCGGTGTAAACTGCTAAACCGTTTTACCTTTGGAGACTCATACGCACGATACCGTAAGCACTATACGGGGCGTATTCAGTCTTGTGGGAAAAGGATTTTCCTTGACTCGTTTTTTCATACGAATTCGTTTCGTATTTACTTTGTTCGTATAGTGTTCGAGACACACCCTATCATAAACAACAATACAAATTATTATTTATTATTCTTATATATAGAGAAATTAAAACTAATAAACCTGTGGAGGCGTTTTCCGAGAGATCCATGCCATGTAGCATTGTAAGATTTCCAATATCTGTTGAGAGGTTCCCACTGATCAGTTTAGATTTAAAGCTTGCAACGAAGACATGTTGGAAAGAGTGATGGGCAGTGCTCCAGTAATTTGGTTGTCTTCGATAGCAAGCTCGCCCAAGTTGTAACACCTATCGTTATTAACTTGAACCTGGAATCATGAAACTAAGAGAGAACGATGCGGTAAAAAAGAGGTGTTATACCACACAAATGGTTTCCCCCAAGAAATAAAATTTCAAGTGTTGTTAATTTTCCCAATGCAGCAGGTATCTCCCCAGTGAAGGAATTGTAAGACAAGTCCAGGACTTGAAGTTGCGGACACTGAGATAGATTTGATGGAATTTCGCCGCTCAGCTACACTAATCTCTTGAAGAAATGGAAGATTGTGGCACATGTCAGTTGGTAGACTCCCACTCAAATTATTAAAATCCAAATACAAATTAAGTTTGCATGGTGAATATGATGAATATAGCAGATGGTATAGAACCCATGAACTTGTTATTTTCTAGAACTAATCCCTTAAGTTGAGGTAGATGCCCAAACCATGTTGGAATCTCGAGAGAATTGAACTTCAAACTCTCGAGGCAAAGCGCCTCTAAATAAGTTGTGTGCGAGATCAAGAGAAACAAGGAAGGAAAGGTTTCCTCGGGATTGTGCCAGAGAGACCCATGTAAGAAATATTCAACGCCGTCACCCTTCCAACTGCAAACATCGCTAGAATTTGTCCAATTTCTCGTAAGTACACAATCAGGGTCTGAAGTGAGGAGAGCTTTGAGAGAAAGAAGGGTGTGTTGATCTGTGGTGAGGCTAGTACTGGATGTTTCAGCTACACATAACAATACTAGGACTGCAAATGCAAATATGCAATAACAACTTTTTTCCTCCATGGCTCCAAATTTTGATGTAATGCGGTTTCTCATCATACTTGCAACTTTCATATGTAGAGGCAACAATTTAATTGGTCAACATGAGAGTCAATGCATCATATTTCGCACCCTAAAGGACGACGACAGATGCTACTGTTTGTGGTTGGTAGATGCATTGAATGATCTAATCTTAATGAGGTGAGCTGAAAGAATATTTAGGTAACTTCACGATTTTTTCTGACTAGTTTACAAAGACCTGCTAGACGTATACCATTCTTGGAAATTCAGAGGGTCCTCTTAACTTTGGTACTATTCTTTTCTTCGAACACAACAAAAAAAGCTCTGATTTACCACGGCTTTAATGACGGACACGTGGCCGTAGTAAAAACGGGAGTGGCTAAAATTTACGACGGCTTTAGCCGCCCGTCGTAAAATATATCCGAATTTTCATTTTTATTTGTATCCAGAAAATACCTAGAATAATTTAATTGAAAATTCGCATCCAAGGGGATTCAAACCCACGACCTCTCTTGCATGTAGAGGGGGCGCGCCGTTAGGACACTTGCTTCAATTGTTCAATTTCTTGCAATTAATTGTATATAAATCCAAATTGAGTCATTCTTTTTTTATTATTTATCAAATCAATTCTTTTTCGTTTCTAACTTGTTTTAATAAATATTGTTTCCAATTATATATTTTTTGTTTTGTAAATTTATTTAATTCGAAAAACGCGTAATTAATATTATAATCCGTTCTTTTGTACGTAATTAATTGTATATATCTAAATTGAGCCATTCATTTTTTATTATTCATCAAATTAATTCCTTTTCGTTTCTAACTTGTTTTAATAAATGTTGTTACCAATTATATTTATTTTCGTAAATTTATTTAATTCGAAAAACGCGTAATTAATATTTTAATCCGTTCATTTGTACGTAATTAATTGTATATGTATCCAAATTGAGTCCTTCTTTTTTATTATTTATCAAATTAATTCCTTTTCGTTTCTAATTTGTTTTAATAAATATTGTTACCAATTATATTTTTTTTGTTTTGTGAATTTATTTAATTTGAAACATATAAAAACTTGTAATCCGTTTATTTAAATGGTGTAATAAATGTTGTTACCAATTATATTAATATTATAATCCGTTCATTTGTAAACTAAAACAAGTAAAAACATTTGCTGTGTTTGTTTGTAAATTAAAAACGCATAATTTATTTAATTAAAAAATGCGTAATTTATTTTTTTGGTTTGTTTGTAAATTAAAACATGTAAAAACATGTAAATTATAATAATAATATAAAATTAGCAAAAAAATACAATAAAAGTAATGTCGAATAAAAAAAAGTTTAGTACAAGATAATATAAAATATCCTAATCATCAGAATGAAAATCAGAATTCTCACTCTCTTTATCCTCCGGATGAGGCCTTTGGAACTCCGGGGTTGGGGGAGGGATAACAGGCTGCACCGATTCCGGTGGTGGTATCGCTCCACCTAATGTGGAGGTAACTGTCCACCACCTGTTCATCTCCTCCCTATGCTTCCGCGCTGCCTCCTCCTCCGCTGCTCGTCGCCTCCTCTCGCCCTCCAGCTGCGCTTGTCGCTCCGCCTCTCGCTGCTGGAGGAGCTACATCTGCTTGATGAACATCGAAAGCTATCTCTTGATGTCCCTGGGATGAGAGTCGATGGAGGACTGTGACAAGATGAGCCGGTTCCACGAGATTGGAGTAGGCTTTTTCCAAAAACTCTGAATCCAATGAACCGCCCCTTCTTAGCCTTGACGTTCTTAAAGTAGAGCTCATTTTGAATGTCTATAGAAGGCTCTGAGGGTGAGGGGGAGGGGGAGGGGGGCTTAGAGGTCTTCTTCCATCCACTCTCTTCCACATCTAGGCCCGTGCTTCGGTCTCCATTGTACGAATTTCTGCAATTATATTAAAATATAAATATCAATTTATTTATTTAATTAATTTATATTAAAAAATAATGAATAAATTAAATAAATTTTACCTTGAACTCCTCGAAATACTTCTGTTTCTTCCGTTCAGACACCGCTCAAGATGGATTGGGTTACATGCGTAGTAACCTCATCTCCCGGGATCCAACTACAACATTAAAATAAAAAAGGTAGTAAAATAATTAAATTTTAATTAATAAATATTGAATATAAAAGATTAAAACTTACGATATCCCACGGGGCTCAACATCAATCTGCACCTGCCTAGTACAAAGCTGGCGGGAGGAAGATGAGGCCTCACCCGTCTGAGATGTGGACGAGGACCCCTCGGGCTGGACAATCGGAGCTACAACGGGTCTAAGAGATCCTGCTCTTCTCCTCCCTCTCCCTCAACCCCCAACCCCTCTCCTGACTTCCCCCACTCCCTCCAGCGGATCCACTTCCTTGTCCACTCATCTAAAATATTCAATATATAATAACAATCAATATTTAAACCACCATATTAAATATTTACATTTAACATGTTTTATGCATACTCATATCAACACAAAAATCTAAATAATTATCATGATTTGTACATATTCATACCTAAACAAAAATCTAAACGATTAACATTTTTATACATACTAATATATAAACAAAATTCTAAATAATTAACATTATTTGTACATATTCATATCTAAACAAAAATCTAAACAATTAACATTTTTATGCATACTCATATCAACACAAAATTCTAAATAATTAACATGATTTGTACATATTCATATCTAAACAAAAATCTAAATGATTAACATTATTATACATACTCATACCTAAACAAAATTCTAAACAATTAACAAGATTTGTACAAACTCATATCTAAACAAAAATCTAAACAATTAATATTTTTATGCATACTAATATATATACAAATAATAAATAATTAACATGATTTGTACATATTCATATCTAAACAATTAACATTTTTATACATACTCATATCTAAATAAAATTCTAAACAATTAATGTGATTTGTACATACTCATATCTAAACAAAAATCTAAACAATTAACATGTCACATACATACTCATATTTAAATAAAAATCTAAACAATTAGAATGTTTTATACATACTCATATCACATACATACTCATATCAATATAAAAAAACTAAAGACTAATCAAATGTATTAAAATGAAATTAAACGGTAAAAAATAGAAAAACTTACGATTAAAAGGTAGAGATCAATGAAAAAGAACTTTGATCGGGATAAAATTGGCTCCTGAGTGCTCGCCAGACGTCGCCCTCTTCTTCTTCGATTTTGCTCGGTTTTTGCTCGTGTGAGCAATGAGCTAGCCGACGCTGCCTTATATAGGCAAAAAAAATTACGACGGACAACAACCCGTCGTTAAAAGTGTCATCTTTAGGCCAAAAATGGCATTGTATTTTGAGACTTACGACGACTTTGCCCGTCGTAAATAAATCTTCGGTAATAAATTCGCACCACTTCTCGAAAAGTCGCGGCCAAAATGTTAAGTTTTACGACAGACAAGCCCGTCGTAAAACATAAAGTTAAATTTTACGACGGGCATCCCATCGTAAACTTGTCGGCCACAATAAGTTTGCACCAATTCCGAAAGGTCTCGGTCAAACGGTTGGAATTTTATGATGGCCTACACCGTCGATAATGTCGATTTTAAAATTTACGACAGGTCTTCTGTCGTTACATTTGGCGGAATAAATGAAGAGTGGACCCTGTCTGCTTTACGATGGTTAGTCCCGTCGTTAATGTCGAGAATTAACGATGGGTTTAGGTAATCTGTCGTAAAATTTAAGCCCGAACGAGCTTTGGTTAGTTTCCGTCGTAAATCCTGTTGGGTTTTAGAGGCATGAACACCATGTTCGTCGCAATGGGAGATAACAATTCACCAACAATGAATCTGCATATGATTGTATAACATAAAAACAGAAAGGATTAATAACAACATATAAATCCTTACAGCGATTTGTACGCGGAATCCTTCACTATGATATCCACGTAACGACTTTCTATTAACCCGCACCGATATGCCAATGTTGAATCTCGAGACGAATTTGCTAGGAAAATTCCAACTGGAGATTTTATGGAGAAATTATATTTCTTGTGTATTTTTGGAATTCCCAAAGGACGCATATTTATAGGGATTAATTTGGTTTAATTCCTAAGCAAGATATCGGGCCTAGCATCAAATATAATCTCTACGGATTATATTTCCCTAGATATGTTCATACGAATAATATCTTTACCATATTTATTATTCTTGTATAATAATATTCCAAATATTATTATTGTGATTTTATATTTAATTAAATCCAATTTAATTAAATAATAATAATTAATTCCAAATATAATAATTATTATATTATCCATAAATTAAATGTTATGTCCAATACAATATTTAATCAACCAACTATAATTGGTAAATTGTCATTACTTGTTGTGTGACCCATATGCCCTCGTATATCGAGCGATTAGTCAAACTAACGGTCTTAATTGAACCCTAGACAATAAATCAGATATTCTTAATATACGAGGTATGTTGCGAGGAAATCTGCAACTACCTGTAATACAATAGGCTATTGTGATATCTTCCTTTCATTCACGAGTGCCCGATTAAGTCTTGAACATGATGAAGTGTCTATTCAAATAACTTAATCATATTATCTCCAATCACTAATTGATCAAGTATATCACACTTAGCCACAAAGTCTAAGTTGATGTGCGTCGGCCGATGACTTAGATCCAATTATGATGAGAAGATGAGTATTCTCTCTAAATCCACATTGAGGAATGGATCCAATTCTTGGCTCAACTACCACGCACATGAATTTTGTGATGAATCCAATCCATGCCATATCTACCCGTGGAAGGGTGCAAGCATCGGTCATGGTCAAAGTTCATCACTCCACACATGTCGTGCGTATTGACCTCAAGTCAGAGGAGTATCACATCCCTTCCACTAACTGAGACACCCGTAGACACATTATATGGAATTACATCAAATGATTTCTCGGATGGGTATACCAATACCCTCTAAGGTATCTGTGTTTCCATCATGACATACCCGGTATTTCGTAGTAAGTGAGATCTTACTACACTCTCTAAGAGTATGATGCAGATCGCACACCAATCTCAATTGCATCGTCAATATCCCATTCTTGATAATCCTTGATCGGGGCTATTTGAGAATCATACTTAAGTCATTTGAGTTCTCACTCACTCAATGACAGTAGTGATTCATGGGAATACAAATAAGAATATATGCGAACAATCAAACATTATATTCAAATAAGTGTAACACACTACATTTAACATTAAACCAAATCTGAATATTATCTTAGTATTATGTTCTTTCAATGGATTGTCTCCACGCCACTAACACTAACAATCTCCCACTTGGACTAGAGCCAATCACCTACATGTCTAACCCCTAGACCATCAAATGTCTAGTGTGTACATGAATAATTAGTGAAAAAGATTTGCAAGATTATCCTTTATGGGAAATGTTTTAATTCCATTTCTCCTATCGTTATGATCTCTCAGATCATATGATAACGCCTCGGTACATGCTTATTTTTGTTATTAGATCTCGGTTCCTTTGCTTATGCAATCGCACCAATGTTGTCACAATACAACTCTATTTGACAACTGGTACTCAGAACTACCCCTAGTTCTCTCAAGAACCTTAAAATCCAGATAGCTTCAAAGGCTTCTGACACAGCAATGTACTTAGCTTTAGTTGTTGAATCTGCGGTCAGATCTTGCTTGGAACTACTCCAACTTATCATCTCATCATTGAGAGTGAAAATATAATTTGACTGTGATTTGTTATCTTCACAGTCGGACTGGAAACTCTCATCAGCATAGTCCGTAGTGACTAGCTCTGACTTCCTGCCATAGACAAGAAAATATTTTTTAGTACGCATGAGGTACTTCATAATATTCTTGACAGCAATCCAGTGAGGCTCACCTGGATTTTACTGGTGTGTACCAGTGACGCTGACAGCGTAGGCCACATCTGGCCTTGTGCAAGTTATGGCGTACATGATGGACCCAATTGCAGACGTATATTGAACGTCCTTCATGTGCTCGATATCAGCTTCGTTAGAAGGACAATCCTTCTTAGACAACTTTATCCCATGATTTGCTGGTAGAGACTCTCTCTTAGAGTTCTCCATCGCAAAATGCTTCAACGCCTTATCTACATAGGTGGATTGTGACAGCACTAACATCTTCTTGGATCTATCTCTATGGATCTTGATCCCTAAGATGTAGCATGCTTCACCAAGATCCTTTATCATGAAGCGCTTTGATAACCAATCTTTCACAGACTGCATTAACGGGATACTATTTCCTATAATCAATATGTCATCGACATATACGACTATAAAGACAAATATTCTTCCCGCTGCGTTTACAATAAATGTAAGGATCTTCCGAATTTCTGATGAAGCCAAAAAATTCGACAGCTTCATTAAATCGGATATTCTAACTCCTAGAAGTTTGCTTCAATCCATAAATGGATCATTTAAGTATGCACACAAGATTAGATTTTGGCTTAGATATGAAACCCTCCTGTTGAGTCATGAACACTTCCTTACCAATGTTACCATTGAGAAAAGCTATTTTGATATCCATCTACCAAAACTCATAATCGCGGTGTGCTGCTATCGCAAGTAAAATTCGAATGGACTTGATCTTAGCAACTGTCGAGAAAGTCTCGTCATAGTCAATGCCTTCGGTTGCCTAAACCCTTTCGCCACCAACCTAGCCTTGTAGGTTTGTACCTTACCATTTGCATCGGTCTTCCTCTTGAAGACCCACATGCAACCTATGGGTTTTACCCCCTTTAGCAACCAAGTCCCAAACTTGATTGATGTACATCGAGTCCATCTCAGATTTCATGGCTTCATGCTATTTCTCTAAGTCAACATTTAATGTTGCTTCAGTGTAAGTTCTAGGTTCGTCTTTATCTGGGATCTCCACGTTATCTTATTCCTCCACGAGGAACCCTTAATACCTAATAGGTGGATTATGAATTCTAGTCAACTTATAGAGTTGTGGTTGTGCATGTTGGTCCCGGTACAAGACTGAGGAATACGTGTATGGAGGGGGGGGGGGAATACACGTATACCAATTTTTCTCACTTACAAACTGACTGAGTCCCCTTGCTCGGAGTGATAAAGAACTCAGGGTTGATAACACACCTACTGACTGCACTGAATGCTGGTCAGTTGGCAAACTATCAACTTGAGTTCAGTGCGGAAATGCGTGAGCCCTGAAAGTTTATAGTCTTGTTAATGTTTGCTTTTTGAAAACTTGATTACTCTTTTCTGAAATAGTGATTAGAAGGGCAGTGTTCAAGTTAATGATTAGGCTGATTGATTCAAGCCTGATAAAAATGGATGCTATGAATGACAGACAAATAAGCAGTTAAGAACAATATCAAAGCAGTAAGAACAAAAGAAGATTTTAACGTGGTTCAGAGACTTAAGCACCTACGTCCATGATCCTGATTGAACAGGATAATCCACTACTTGGGATTAACTTGTTTTTAATGTGCCAAGGTGCACTAAGATCCGCTAACCTCACTGACCTATACAAACTCCTTCCTAAATTCACTAACTAACTTCAACCAGCAACCTGACTAGAGGGTTTTGGTTTTAGTTTGGATTACAACTAAGGTGTGATTATCCTTACAAGGCTAAGTTATGCTAAGGATGGATAATAACTTTAAGCTTAAGATATTGCTTGAAAGCTCAGTGGAATACAGAATAACTCTCACTAATCTAAGAAACACTTGGGAAATTTATCTGGTTTCGAGTGCTTCTTTTAGAATACTGAGTGCTTGAATGCTTGAGAGTTTGAGTAATTTCTAGCTTGAAAATTTCCCGTAACCTTGAATGGGTTCAAGGCCTTCTGTATTTATAGATGGATTCTAAAACTATCAGGTGGAGGAGATAACCTTCTATTCATCCTCGTAGGGTTGTTCAATGGACATATCTCCCAAGTAGCAGCCATCCTTGCATGGATTAGGTAATTGCATTTAATGCTCCATTTAATGCTTGCCCGTTGAAAATGCAGTATGAAGTCAGTCTTCATGTCAGGTCCGTATGTGCGTGTCCATCCTGGATTGGTCCACGTCATCAGGTTGGTGAGAATGTCAGAACTTATTCCTGGGCTTCAGGCTTGTCTTATTAAGTTCTTTTTGTCTCAAGCATAACGGTCTTGTCCTGACGCTGACATTCCTTATGCATTGCTTGGCCCTACACCATGTCTTTCCCATTACTCAGTGTCATCCTGTTCCCTTCAGGACTGAGTTAGTAATGACCTCAGGGTCATACTCTTCATCACTGACACTTACTCAGCCAGCTTAGAAAGACTGCCGTAAGTTCTGGATGGTGCTCTTCGTCTTCAGGCGCTTAGTCTTGATTGACATCAGTAAGTGCTCCTCTTACTGAGTACCTGTGAAGTGTAAAATAACTTTGTAAAAACACCTAACCAAGACTAGCCTGAATAAGACATTCTAAGGTAACTCATCTTTTCAGGGGCTTTGGGATCTTAATCAAAACTGACAATGTCCCAAAATTTTTCCCCTTTTTGATGATGCCAAAACACTGAAAAGATCCTCAAAACACCTAGAGGAAATAAAATCCTATCTATAAGATAAGTCAGTGTTAGAGTAATTCTTGATAAAGTACAGAATTTAAATAACAGCAAAAAAAACAATGAGTTTTTGTATGTGGGCAAATGTAATAGATTTCATTGATGATATTGAATGAGTACAATGAACCTGATCTATTACATAAAAAATGTGAACACCTAAACCAATCTCATTTCAGGCTCGAGTCCATAACCAGTATAGACTCTGACCTTCAGCTCATCTACTCTTCTAGGTTGGTTCACATAACCTTCAGCTTTGGCTATCTTCAACATTTCAGTCATAATTGCCTTTGTATCATGCTTGCTTGTTCCAGGGACTAGAGGTGGTGGTCGAGCAACGAACTCAGGAGCCTTCACTTGGACATTGGCTGCGTCAGCTTCCTCCAAGATCTTCTGAATGAGTTCAGGATGATTGTCCATCATGTAGTCAGTGAAGTGAGCATTGATATCTTCTGTGTCACCCCATTTCTTCACTACATACCAGAGTTCGACGAACTCATCCCTTGCATCAACCTAAAACTCCTTTAATGTCTCTGAGATGAACTCATCGACAAGAGCTTCCCTCTGAATCACCTCAGGCTTTCTGACATGGAGAATTGTTGATTTCCTTGCTGTAGGCCTCTTCCTGTACTTTCTCAGCTCAGGTTTCGCCTTC
Source organism: Ballota nigra (assembly GCA_947034835.1). Classification (NCBI taxonomy): domain Eukaryota; kingdom Viridiplantae; phylum Streptophyta; class Magnoliopsida; order Lamiales; family Lamiaceae; genus Ballota; species Ballota nigra. The sequence continues at coordinate 13,430,172 of OX344728.1, forward strand.
TTCCTCCTTAGCAAACTGACCACTGCATCGTCAAGTTCTCTTTGTTGCAAGTCAGTGAGGTCAGTGAGCTTTTCAACCTTCTTTTCAAGAATGCGCATCTTCTCCTTCTAAGCGATTTTAGCTCTGCGCTCAGCTTCAGACTTCCCAGAGTCAGCTCCCCATGCCTCTGCACATAACTCAGCCACTGTTTCCGTAGAGTAGGTGATTGGGTTCTTCCTTGTGTTTAATGGGGGAGATTTCTGAACAGCTGAAGATTCTTGATTCGAAGGGATTTAAAGAATATCTCCTGAAGGTTCACTAGCCTGACCCGCTACTGCCGCCAACATTGCTGACTTCCTAGGAGATCGCATCAGCACTACATCTTCTGCAGGGTTTGCCTCAGATACCTCAGGGCGGGATCTTTTCTTCTTTTCCCCCTTTTTGGCATCATCCTTGGCAGGAGGAGGTGGTAACACTTCTCTGAACACCTCTTGACCACTATTGACAACGAAGGTGGCTAAAGATTGGACTTGTTGTACTCCTTCTTTTAACATGTCAACTCTTGAAGCGATTCCAGTTCCAGCGTAGGAGACACTGGTGATGGCAGCATTCAACTTCTTCTCAAAGATCTCCATGTTGGTGTGGAGACTTTGTTCAGCTTTGGTGATTCTGACCTCAACTCTTGACGTTTCTTCACTGATCCTTTTGGCCTCTGACATCACCTTGGCAGACTCCTGAACAACCTTGCCTAACTCTTGTACAACTGACTCAGAGTACTGAGCGATTCTCCCTGACTCCAGCGCCAGTTTGGCCGCTGAGTCATTCAGGGCTTGATTGAAAAGCGCTCCAGCCTGAGTTGTTAGATGCTCCACTGCCTTTTCTAACTTTTGCTCACGATGTTCCTCTTTCTCATCAAGTCGATTCAGAGTTCGCCTTAGTACCTTCTTCATCTTCTGCCTCTCCTGCTTCACTGATTTTGCCGTGTCAACTATTGTGCGTTTAAGCATGATAAGCTCCCTGTTGGCAATGGTGTTGTAGGCTGACTTGGTCCATTTGATGTGTTTGGCAAGAGCCTTAGCATCTTCACCCTTTTCAGCCCTGAGCCTCATCACTTCTTCTTGAAGCTCAGCTAAGTTCTCAGTCGTCTTCTCCTTCTTCACCTCGATGATGCTTGTGAACTCAGCCCTTTGGACCCCAGTGAGAATTACATCCTCATCCTCCTCGGCTTCGTCAGTGAGTGGCTCACTACAAAATACTGTTCAATTAGGGAGGGATTTAGGGAGAGATTTAGGGAGGGGCAGAGGGTTAAAGAGGGGGAGCTGCCCTCGACAAATTACTCCTCGCCAGGTCATCCCTCGCCTCGCCCCTCGCCAATTAACGAGGGAAAGTGGCCCTCATCAACTAACGAGGGAAAGTAGCCCTCGCCAATTAACGAGGGCAAAACCCTCGCCAAGTACAAAAGGAAGCCCCTCGTCAAACCCCTCGTCAACTAACGAGGGGACAAGCCCTCGTCCAGATTCGCGTGGGCCACGCCCTCGGCTCGGGCCAATGTAAATTGGCGAGCGCCATTGCCCTCGGCAAGCTCGTGAGCAGAGCCCTCGTTTCGCCCCTCGCCTATTCGCGAGGGTGGAGCCCTCGTCAACTCTTATTATTAAAAAAAAAAATAACCGGGTCGCGCTCGCGGGGCGGGGAGGACCCAGCCCGACCCGCAAGCAACCCGCGCGCGACCCGCAAGCGGCCAGTTTCGAACCCGAGACCTCCCCCAAGCATGGGAGACTTATGACTTTTGCCTTACCACTCGGACAAGGCTTATTTTCGAAATAAATTCTATTGTAATAGTATATGTATTATTTCTTATTTTGATTTCATTTAATTCCTATTTTGTTTACACTTTAAATTAACTAATATTATTATAAATCATTTTATTTATAATAACACCTTCAAAATTTATTAAATTACTATTATCATTTTAAATTACATGATTTTCATATTTTGATTTATTTGTTAAAACTTTGAATTATTCTAATAATTTCTATTATGATTACACTTTTAATTAATTATTATATATCATTACAACTTCAAAATGAATTTTATTTATTCTCACATATAAAATGAAATTAACACTTGCAAAATTAATTATATTTTCACTTATCTATATAATCTTTTTAAACACGATATATAAAAAATTAACCTAAATAATTCATTAAAATCTTACTAAACACGATATATAGCTCCGAATTTCACACAAACATTAATGAAAATTAACATCTTAAGCATAATAAAGACGATGCACAATAATTCATACTCCAAATATACTCTCAAACATTCATGAAAATAGTTAATAATTTTTCAAAAGTTTCAACTTCAACATGATCAAGATCTCGGTCCTTTGCCACGGCTCGAACCCGGTCCTCGGGGTGGGGGTTGGGGATAACCATCGGATGGAGGCGGGGGTGGTGGGGGATAACCACCAGCTTGTGGGACGCTGGGTCCGGATCCCTGTTGTGATGCCCGCAACCACTCGGTAAACTGGTTTTGGAAGTTCTGGGTCATCTCCTCACGCATTTGTCGTTGTCTCTCTTCTACTTGCTCCAACAATCGTCGATTCTCCTCAGCCGACTCTCTGTGCGTTCTCTCACGCTCCTCAGCGAGTAGTCGGTCCACATCAATTTGACTGTAGGCTCTAATATGAGTCCCAGCTGATGTCCCGCCTGGGCCGGAGACTATGCGTCTGGACTTTCCCAATTATCCGAGCCCACGAACTTTACCGTGCTTTTTCCCCACAGTCTTGACGTACATCTGAGATAACTCTGGAAGACTAGGTTCAGGAGGTTGCTCGTCAGAGTCAGAGGTAGGGTG